>OZ012737.1:705935129-707348879 GCA_963859935.3 Lathyrus sativus
TCATTGCAGGTGGAGTTGGGTTCCAAAGGTAGTGGTGAGAAAAAAAAATTCAGTGGAAATAGTGCAATAAATATACCAAAGAATAGTGGAATCAAGAGTGGTCCATTGTTTCATGGCTCGGACGGTCGATAACATGGGTGGTGGTGCCTTGCCTTTAAAAAGGAACAATATGATGTAAAACTCGATATGAATGAGCAAGGATGCAGAAAAGCTAAGCTCAGGTGCCATATTGATCCTTCTCCATCTCAAAAATAATAGGAATGTGGTTTATAATGCCAAAAACAGCAAGAGCGGGAATGGAAATGCCATTGTGGTGCATGTGTCATTTTGGATATGTGCAAATTATTCTAAGATCCCCATTTGTGTCTACTTCTAAAAACATAGTCCACAGACATCTTGAGGACATTCTGGTGGACTACGAGAGTCGTCTGGTAGTAGAGGAGTGTCGGAGTATGTCAGCCACAAGTCAGTGGTCTTATGCAGACGATTATATGACTTTGTTCTATAGTGTCTCACACCCTGTCATGACACCGGGCGCTCCTGGACTTCCACTTAGGCCTGCCCATAAGGAGATCCTGGAGAATGAGCAGGTCAGAGATGACCATGTCATTGACGTGTTGTCGATCTGTTAGAATATTATGAGGATTACATATGACAGCATAGAGGCTGGGCTGTTTGAGTGAGGTGGTGATGATGCGGTTGCCCTAGCATGTTCCATTCTTATCAAGTCCTGAAATTCCTTGGATTACTGATGGTAAAGGAATAGCCGGAGGGTTATGATTTATGATTTTATTTGTATTTTGGATGTTTTTGTATTTTTTTACCATACTTTGAGAATAATGTTCATAACATGATTGTATGTTTTTTAGTTAACGCATTACCTTCTTCCACAATATTCATGCTTATTAATGTTTGAATCAAATGATGGTAATGTTAGTCTAATTAAAATGACCTTGGATTCATAAAAAAAATACAAAACTTAGGACAACGTTTCTGCCAAAAATATGCAGAGAAGATTTTGGAGATACATCTACGAATTCACCTCAGAAATCTTCAACGAATTCACCTCAGAAATCTTCACATATGCATATTCGGACTAAATTTTGACAAAAATGAGTTTTGATGCGTTTGGAGATGCATTTCTGAAATTATCTGAGGGAAGCTTTGGGTTTCAGATGTACGACCCACACCATAAGGATGGGAACGAAATTGCCTTCTAGAAGTAATCAAGGTATGAAGATTTTGATACACGATAAAGAAAAACAACCACTAAATAGTCCTGCGAATATTATACTCAAAAACGTTTTTGACAACATCTTATAGATAATTTATTTTAACTTTTATCGGAGAAGTATCCTAATTTTGTTTCTTGGTATAAATTATTGTTGGTGCACAAGAAGGAAGAAGATGGAGGTGAGAGAGAGAGAGAGAGAGAGAGAGAGAGAGAGAGAGAGAGAGAGAGAGAGAAGAGAGAGAGAGAGAGAGAGAGGAGAGAGAGAGAGAGAGAGAGAGAGAGAAAGAAAGAAATTTGTAACTACTCTTCTATTGAATGAAAGCAGTTACACTTAATGAAAAATATCTAACAAACTTAAACCAAGTTTTAGCTTATATACACAAACCCAAGCTAAATTAAATTCAAATGCAAGCTAAATTACACTTAAATGTATCTGAAATGGATTATAATCTAACATCATCCCTTAATTCATATTCAGTTAATCAAATCAACAACATCAATTTCATCCCTCAAATGGATAAAGTGTTTGGTCTTGATAGCATTAGTCAGCACATATGTCAGTTGATTATGAGTGTTATAATGAATAACTTAAAGCACTCTATTATGACATGGTTTCTTAGAAAATGGAACTTCGTGTCAATGTGCTTACTTCCTCCATGCAATACTGGATCTTAGCAAGACTTATAGCTGACTTGTTGTTAATCATCAACTTCACATGCTTGTTTACCTTGATCTTCAAATCCTACAACAAGTTCAGAATACACAACTTAACAAGCAGTCAGAGCACCTGCGATGTACCCAGCTTCACAGGTTGACAATGCAACCACCAAGTTGC
The DNA here is from genome assembly GCA_963859935.3 of Lathyrus sativus. NCBI lineage: Eukaryota > Viridiplantae > Streptophyta > Magnoliopsida > Fabales > Fabaceae > Lathyrus > Lathyrus sativus. Next base: position 705,937,199 of record OZ012737.1, read on the forward strand.
ATCTTGAAGCACCAAGAAATAGGACCTCGCAGATACTTAAAGAAATATTCAAAAGTACTTTTTCTGTCAACTCTGTCTCCACACCAAACAGATTTTGAATAGCACATCAGCTCTGATACCAATTGTTCGTGCATAAGAAGAAAAAAAGATGAAAATAATAAAGATGGAAGAGAGAGAAAAGTTGTGACTAACTTTTCTATTGAATGAAAAGGTTACACTAAATGAAAAATCTCTAACAAACTTAAATCAAACTTTAACTTATATACATAACTTAATTTAAATGAAATTCAAATTCAAACTATATTACACTTAAATGAAACTGAAACGAATTACAATATAACAATTATAACTTTATTATGTCTTTCCAATTGTCTGCTTTCAATTTTAGACACTGTGAGGACGTTGGATCGAACTCTAGTGTTATCGAAGTTTGTTCGCGAGTAATGCGTGTTGTAGTCGAAGTTTGTTATAACATGCATTAGTCAATATTGCTAGGGTTGTTAGCATGTTGAATTGGGCCTTGCTTGTAAGCCCAATTGTTAAGTTAGCTTGTATCCTAAGTTGGCTTGTAATGGGTAATTGTTAAAAAGCCCATTAGGGTTAGTGTGCTATTTTATATAAATAGGATGCTAGTTTCTCAATCTTAGAATAAGAAAAATAGGAAGATAAAATCCTAATTTCAAGGGAGAGAGGTTATTTGTTATTCTTGTATACTTGTAATCTTGTTCTAAGAGAAAGGAAAGAATAGCAGTTTAATAACCAATCCTTGTTGTTCCTTGTTGTTTTACTTGTTTTCTTTGTTAACCCTAACCCTTGTGAGTTTCTTGATCATTAAGAAACCGTTTATACTTTGTTTAAAGGTATCCGATCACAACAAATTGGTGCGGTGAGCGTGGAGAATATGGCCTTCAACAAAGTATGAGATTGAAAAGTTCACGCGGAGTGGACGACTTCGGTCTGTGGCACTTGAAGATGAAAGCTCTATTGGTTCAGCAGGTTGTTTGGAAGCGTTGAAGGGTGAGGCAGCCATGGACATTGCGTTAAGGAAAAAGAAAAGACGGGCATGATCGAGAAGCCCACAGCGCAATATTGTTGAGCCTTGGTGATAAGGTTCTTCGACAGGTATCAAGGAGACTACAACATCGGATTATGGTGAAACTTGAAAGTTTGTACATGACCAAATCTCTGGTGAATCGACTCTACCTGAAGCAAGCTTTATATTCATTCAAGATGAGTGAAGACAAAGTGTTGGCTGAGCAGTTGGATATGTTCAACAAGCTGATTCTTGATCTTGAAAATATTGATGTGAAGATCGATGATGAAGATCAAGCACTGCTGTTGCTGTGTGCTTTGCCCAAAACACATGCTCACTTCAAAGAAACTCTCTTGTAGGAAGGGAGTCCCTAACCTTTGAAGAAGTTCAATCAGCCTTGTATTCTAAGGACTGAACGAACGAAAGAGCATAAACCTTCGACGATGGCGAAGGTTTGGCCGTTAAGGGAAAATTCTTGCGAAAGGATGGTAAGTTCGACAAGAAGAAAGGTAAAAGTCAACAGAAGTCTTATAGTGGCGAAACATCTAGTATTTGATGTTATCACTGAAGAAGGAGGGTCACATAAGAAAGGTGTGCCCTGAACACCTGAAAGATCATGGAGGTAATGGCAATGCAGCCATTGTTCAAGATGACTTCGACTCATCTGATGTTCTTGTGGTTTCAAGTGGCAACTCGAGGAAAGAGTGGATTATGGATTCAGGTTGCACTTGGCACATGACTCCAAACAGAGAATGTTCGAGGAGCTATGTGATCAAGATGGTGGATCTGTGTTGCTAGGAAACAACAAATCTTGCAAAATTGCAGGTATTGAATCTGTGAGATTTAAGCTCCATGATGAGTCAATAAGGTTATTGACTGAAGTCAGGTACGTACCTGACTTGAAGAGAAATTTGATTTCTCTTGGTGAATTCGACTAGAAAAGGATACATTTTTCAAGGAGGAGAAAAGTATCCTAAGAGTCATGAAGGGGCCGAAGAAAGTCTTGAGAGGCGTGAAGAAACAAGGCTTGTATACCCTTGAGGCTGAGGTTGTAAGTGTTCGACAAATGTTGCATCCACGAAATCTATGTCGAAGACAGAATTATGGCACATGATATTGGGCCATGTCAGCGAAAGAGGCCTGTCGAATTGGGGAAGCAGAACCTGCTAGGAGGTGACAAAGTCGAAAAGTGGAATTTTGTGAATCTTGTGTATTTGGTAATCCTGTAGGGCGAAGTTTAACAAAGGCAAGCAAAGAACACATGGATCCCGGGATTACATTCATGCTGATCTTTGGGGGCCTGCAAGGAATCCTTCACACTCAAGTGCAAGGTATTTTCTATCCATCGTTGATGACTATTCCAGAAAGCTATGGGTATTCATTCAGAAGACGAAGGATGAAACTTTTGAGAATTTCAAAGTTGGAAGATCTAGTCGAAACTCGAACTGGCAGAAAGGTTAAGAGGTTGAGAACCGACAATGGCCTTGATTCTGCAACGAAGCTTTCGACAGTTACTGTGTTGGGTCTGGTATTGCAAGGCATAAGACTGTAGCAGGTACTCCTCAACAAAATGCTTAGCTGAGAGATTCAATCGAACAATCCTTGAAGGGTTAGATGCATGTTGGTTAGTGCTGGATTGAAGAAGGTGTTTTGGGCGGAAGTTGTTCGACATCAGCTTACCTGATAAATAGATGTCCCTCGACTGCCTTGGGAATGAAGACACCCGAAGAGTTTGGTCAGGACATCTACCTAGTCTCGACAGACTGAGAGTATTTGGCTGTGTGGCCTATGCTCATATTAGGCAAGACAAGGTCGAACCTAGAGCTCTGAAGTGCATGTTCATGGGATACCCTGAAGGGAGTCAAAGCTTATAGGCTATGGTGCCTAGAGCCAGGTCACAGAAGGTGTATCACAGTCGAGATGTAGTTTCAATGAAGCAGAGATGACTTTCAAGAAAACTGATGATGTTGACGAAGAGCTGGAACAGGGAGAGATTCCTGTTGAGTGGAGCATGTTGATGCTGAATTGCTTACCCCAGATGAAGTCGAAGAAGATGCAGAAGATGTTGCCGAAGATGAGGAGACTGATAATGACTACCTGCTAGCAAGAGACAGGTCGAGGAGAGTCATCAAGCCACCTCAGAGACTTGGGTATGCAGATCTTATAGCTTATGCCTTAATCTCTGCTAGTGAGGTTCTAGATGAATAACCTAGAGACTATAAGGAAGTTATGAGGAGTCGAAAAAAGACTGAATGGCTGGAAGGCCATAGATGATGAGATGAAATCTCTTCATGATAACAACACCTTGGAACTGACAAGAAACCTACTAGAGCTAGGTTAGTCAGCTGTAAGTGGATTTTAAGGTACATAAATCGGGGTCTCTGAATAGAGTCCTAATTTATGGTGGAGCCTTGGGTGAAGATAGTAAAGCAGCAATCGAAGGATATGTCGACTCTGATTATGCAGGTTGTATGGATTCCAGAAAATCTATCTCTGGATATGTATTCACTATGTTTGGGACAGCAATCAGTTGGAAAGCAACACTTCAGAAGGTCGTTGCCTTATCAACCACTGAAGCGGAGTATATTGCCCTAACTGAAGCTGTGAAGGAAGCATTATGGCTTGAAGGTTTTGCAAAGGAGCTAAAACTTCAAGGTCGAGTTATCACTGTTAAATGTGATAGTCAAAGTGCAATACACTTGTCGAAGAATTCAGCCTATCATGAGCGAACCAAGCACATTGATGTGAAGCTGCATTTCATCAGAGGGGTAATCGAGCGTGGAGAAGTCCAAGTGCTGAAGGTTTCGACATATCATAATGTTGCTGATATGATCACTAAGACGTTGCCCAGTTGCAAGTTTTTCCACTATATGCAGTTAATAAAGCTGCATGAAGAAAGCTAGTTTCTTGATATTATAGAGTTAGATCCAAGGTGGAGATTTGTGAGACGTTGGATCGAACTCTAGTGTTATCGAAGTCTGTTCGCGAGTAATGCGTGTTGTAGTCGAAGTTTGTTCTAACATGCATTAGTCAATATTGCTAGGGTTGTTAGCATGTTGAATTGGGCCTTGCTTGTAAGCCCAATTGTTTAAGTTAGCTTGTACCCTAAGTTGGCTTGTAATGGGTAATTGTTAAAAAGCCCATTAGGTTAGTGTGATATTTTATTATAAATAGGATGCTAGTTTCTCAATCTTAGAATAAGGAAAAATAGGAAGATAAAATCCTAATTTCAAGGGAGAGAGGTTATTTTGTTATTCTTGTATACTTGTAATCTTGTTCTAAGAGAAAGGAAAGAATAACAGTTTAATAACCAATCCTTGTTGTTCCTTGTTGTTTTACCTTGCTTTCTTTGTTAACCCTAACCCTTGTGAGTTTCTTGATCATTAAGAAACCGTTTATACTTTGTTTAAAGGTATCTGATTCACAACAGACACATCCAACTATGTATTATACTTTTGTACAAGTTTCTTTTTTGAAATGTTGGAAACAAATTGAAATGTAAAAGATTATGAAGATATTAAAACATTGAAATTGTAATAGAGACGTCAATTAAATTGAACTTGTTTATAATTCATAGAACTAATAGTGCTTTATTAGGAGTGGAAATAGGTTGAGCCGAGATAGACTTTGTTAAGTTTGAGTGTGACCTGTTAAAAGATTTAAAGTCTAAGTCTGGCATGTAACCTATCATATGTTTTTTTTTAAGTTTAAGTGTGACCTGTTAAAAGCCTGATTGACCTACCAGCCTATTTAAGAGTCTATTTCATTTGAACGTTTGTAAATAAGAAATTCAACTAATGTTAAATACACTAACAAATTAAAGGATTATTGATACTAGCATATTAGCATAAGTTTAGTGATGCTATTTGTTAGAGAGAACTTATGAAAAAAACTTATGATAATAACTTATGTCATTATTTATAATATTTTTTCAACTTATTTTCATAAGTTCTTCAAGATAACTAAGTTTTATTTTTGTATTTTAATTAAAAATATAAAATATAATATAATAATAATAATAAATTTATTGAGTTTTTTTTTATAAATAGACTGATCGGATAGACTTAAAAGACTTTTCTTACCGTATGTGACGTAGTTTTTTTTAACTAAATAGGCATATAAAAAAATCTAGACATTTTTTGTTTAAGAAAAAATCTGGTCTGATCTAGACCTATGTAGACTAGACCGTAGACTCCTATTAATTGGTTTGTCATATTCTCAACATAGCTTCCATTAAACTTATACTACCTCCGTTTTTTATTATAATTTGAGAAAAAAATTGTACACATTATAAGTCGTTTTATATTACCAATAAATCATTAATGTTATTTTTTCTATTATGTCTTTAAATATTTATTATTTTCTCCCCTTTCAATTATGTAAATTTATCTTTTCAATATCATTGATAAAAACTTTTCATAATTTATCTTTTTTATATTACAATTATTACATTTTTTTTTAATATGTATGAAAAGTAAAAACCAATTTATAATAATAAACGGAGGAAATAACTATGATATAATTACTTATTATATCAGCCATGTTTCTTTTTGTATTTATATTTGATATCCACAAATTTAATGGGTAGTAAGTTTGTTTAGAATCCAAATTTTGTCATATGAATTCTGAACAGAACTGGTTGTCTAAAAATTAGAATTGTCCAATCATTATCAATTAAAAGGTGTACGTTGTGCAATATACGAGTGTGCATATTTTTTGTGTGATTTCTATTAAAACATTCATCCATTAACATTCAAGAGATGTTTGTTCTTCTATATGAACCCAACTTCAAGTAGTAAAAATGTAATGCTTCTTTACTAACCCTAAATTCATTAGGTGTTAAATGACCAAAACAAAACAATTTAACATTGTACTTGGTTCCTCAAACATGACGTTAAGGATATGATTCATTGGCTAGTGTGTACATGAAAAACATATATTGAGAACTCAACTCTTGAAAAAAAAATCTCCGTTTCTTAAAGCAAATTAATTTCCACAATCTGGGGAGTTTTGAATTTCGTACATATAACTTAACTATTTATATATAATAAAATTGTGTGCTCATATAACATACAAAACATATACATTTCGAGTTAATAACAAATCACTTTAAAATGTCAGTCCAGATGAAAAGAAAATAAGGCCATCTCTTATGTAAGCATCCCATTTGGTGTGACCAGGAAAATTGAAGGCTATTTTCTCCTCAACTGGAGGTCAGTAAAATCTTTGGAAAGCTTATTATTGGACTGATATGTCCACATTTGTCTGCTCGATGATATTAGGAGGAGCTGTTTGGGTTTCCTTGTCCGGTTTGGTCCATTCTTTGGTTTTGCAAGCACCGTGGCTTTTACGTCCAGTGATCAGGTCCTTGTTTTTATGAGTGCCGGGGGTACCAGACCCACTTTTAGGAGTACTGCAAGTGCTGTGATGTACTCGAGTGGAAGCTTCTGAAGATGAGTTGTTAACAACGTCACCACAGCTCTTTCTTCGAGATAGTCTTGGTGACTTGGGGCGAGATAGTTTTGGTGACCTGGGCCGAGTCAGTGGAGGCTGCTATAAAAGAAAAGGAATGAAGAGTTTTAGTTTTCCTAACTAGGGTGTAAATAAATTTATAATTCTGCCTCTTCCATTTGGAAAGGACTAAAATGATATGAGGAGTTTCATGAATAAGTACTGCAGCCTGTGTATTCTAGACATTGTCAAGCATTCTAATATTCTTATTATATTGTATTCTACTCGTTAAATCTATTTGTGCAAATTCTGAAATTCTCAATGGCAGTTTCTTGTTCATCCTGAGACTTGGAAAAGACAGATGGAAAAGGAAAAGACTGAATACCTTCTTGATTTCTGTTTTTGGAGGAGGCGCCTCATAGTAGAAGCTTGGTACTGGCTTTGCTTTAATGACCAAGTTCTTTCTCAACTGCTTAATGGCTGCATCTTCCTCTTCCTATACAGGTTATAATTATACAAACAGTATAGTTATTTAATCTGTTAAACATGTAAAAAAGTAACCTAAGAAGATAAACAGAAAATAAACAAGTGAACGGTCTTAAAACTTGACATTGGCTTACCCAGTTAGATGTTTCTAGAATGAAGATGAACAAAAAAAATTAAAAGATTTACATACATATAATATTATATGTTTCTCGAATGAGGGGAGGCAAAAAAAAAACAGTAAAAAAGAAAAGAAAAATGAAAGTCACACATGGATGTGCAGCAGGCAGCTAAAAAAGAAAGAGCGCAGTACCTTTCGCCTAGCCTCATACTGGAGTCTTTCCTCTTCCAGAGCTCGATTTTTCTCCTCTAACTTCATATAGAACTGGACAGATAAATCAGGGACAATAGCAAAAACCAATAATTAGATTTACCTTATCTAATGATAATAATATTGAGTAAGAAACACAATCAACGTCAGAGTACATTGTTAAAGGTTCATAAACATGGTACCTCCTTTCGTTTCTCTGCACGATCTGAGCTTCTGAACGTAGGGGCTGTACCTACAGTTACCTTGAATCTGGCAGTACGTCCAGATGCAACACTACTATTTATGGTTAAAGAATAAATGAGAATAACCTTAGAATGAAATATAAGTAAAATATAGAAATTTGGGGGGTTCTTTATTTTATTATTACTATTTAGCTCATAAAATAACTGTTTGATAGTTGGTTCCATTTATGGTGGATTCTAAGATTTTTCTGATATACCTAAAATTTACTGTTTCAAACTAAAACCATCAAATCAAAACTTTTGAGGATACGAGGAAGTAACAGACCAATTGTCTTCATCCTCATGATGCTTCTTATCATGTTGCGCAAGCTTCCTTGTTGTAAAAGGTGAGTTCGTCTGAAAAATCGGAAAGAATTTCAGTAATTTCATAAAATAGACTCGCACGTTTCCAGACACAAATCGCAAAACAATCAATTACAAAGCATATAAGAAGGTAAGCAAAGTGTTCTACTTCACTTAACTTCTACTAAATGAGCAATATTTCCAAACTAATTCCTTTTTATTGGCGGTCAGATTTGCCTAGTAAAAGTTTGAAGGACTCCTTTTAAAGCATTCAATTTAACCAAGGTTGCTTGCATTTATTTGGTAACATATTTTAAGCTTCCCGATATATTTTTTGATACTAATTCAATTTGAGCTAACCCAGTTAGAGAAACATATGGCATGTGAACAAACAAAATAAGGGCTAGGCACCACATATGCTTGGACCTTTACTCTCTAAAAGCTTCACTTTCTCATTTTGTCAAGTGTTGTAGGAAACAACTAAATTTAAGAACCTTTAGGCACCACATATGCTTGGACCATTTTGCATACTTAACTTAGTTCTCAGAAGAGCACATGCAAATTTAAGTTAATGCTTAAATATTCAAAGGTTATGACACAATACCTGTGAGTTCTTTGAGGAATTTGGTGAGTGTGTATTCTTAGCATTTGGCGACAAGTTTTGACCATTTGAATCAGGTGAGTGTGCATTCTTAGCATTTGGCGACAAGCTCTGACCATTTGAATCAGCTTTAGCATCAACAGTCTGTGTGTGGGTGACATGCTTTACAGTAGCCTGATCGGACTGTTGTGGAGCAGGAGGGCTTGTATGCTCTTTATCCACGGGAATTGTTATTGCAATAGGTGAGCTTAATTCTTTTTCCTCATCACTCATCTTCTGTACTTCAGATTTATCATTCCGCTCTTCAGGCAAACTAGCATTTAATTTAGTGCTTTTGGCACTCAAAGAATTACCTTCAGCAGATTCCTTTATCTCATGATCCATTGCTTCAACCATTGCGGCAATTTTGGGAGAAACACGCACTCTATCACTAAAACTACCGTTTGAAGTTACACCATTTGGCTTCTTGTCCATGACATTTATGCCAGTAACTTCCCTTCCCATTACACTGCATGGTATAGATTACAAGGTAGGAAATAAAACACTTAAGAGTAAGTGGCTGGGATTAATGAAGAAATAAACGACTTCAACATCCATAGAAGAATTCTAAATATTTTCTAGGAGCAAGAATGCATTAAAATGATTGATATACAAGAATATATTAAGAAGGCGAATATAAAAGCATTCTTCAACTACATGAACATATTCTTCTACAACGACAACAACCAAGCCTTATCCCAGGCTAAATGGATCAACTTTCGCCATAAAGTATGATATGTGTCTCAATACATACCACAAAGCTCAAGAATTGACCATTCAATCTTACACGGACGGTTTATTTTTATACAATCGTGTTCACTTATGTAGAGGATTGAATAAACCAAACTACCCTCTCTGTCAACACACATGCATTCACATGCCTATACATGATTCTCTAAAGTATCACAACTATTTCACCAATATTTTCCACTTCAAATTAAATCCAAAAAGGTATACCAATTAAGAAAGAAAACATGGTGGAGAAAGATATAAAAATTAAAAACATTATACATGAGCTGAAATAAATATTTTATAAATGAAAAGAAATTTTAGATATTGTCTTCATATGAAATCCAAGCCAGAGCTGAAAACTTCAACCAAGAACTCACATCACAATCAAACAGATAAGAATTCCAATAGAATAAGGTAAACAAAGGCTATTCCTTCCAAATTAAGTTTAGAATTATTAACAGATATAGAATACCCTAAAAGCATCAAAAGTGACACCAAAAGGGGCTTATAATTTGTCTTTTGTCCCACACCACAAAAAAATCCAGGACCAGCATAAAACTACCCTACATTGAAAACAAAAACGCAATTCTAGCATAATAATCAACGGTTTTCATTTCAATGAGCTTCAATTACAGAAAAATTCGTGCATGCAATGCAAACATTGATTGAACACGAGAAAAGTTAAAACGCGAAACATTAAATTGGAAAGAAGAGAGAGATCTATATGAAAAGAGATGCACATTGCAGAGATGGTAAGAAACGAACCGGTGGAAGATGAGTTCCGATCTGAGAAGATCTGGAAATGAAGGGTGAATCTCTTATTGATTAGTGTGAAATGTAATGTAGATTATGAATGATAATCCTTTTGTTTAGGGGAGTAATTAGTATTAATTATAATTGAAAAATGCGATTCGTTGGTAAATGGGTTATATATAGATATAGATAGATAGATAGATGGAATTTGATGATGATTTTATAATAAATGTGAATTGACGGTGTCAAAATGGGACAATGAGGTTTCAACGGGAAATGACGTATGTTACGGACAAAATGGAAAACAGCTTTTACCCTAAAACTTGTTTCAATCTGCCAAAATCTCCACCATTCAACTCTTCTAAAATCAATAACCAAGTGGGATAAATAGGCTTAGTTGGTCCAATTATCTTACAACTATTATATTGGTTTTATTACAAGTGTTTCAGATAGATTAGATTGTGTGTTTCTTTAAACTTTGGATTTAAGATCATCACAAACTTTTATTTCAATTTTAACTCGACTCGATTAAAGTTTATAGATAATTCGGTTCAATTCGATAACTTGAACTCGGTTCGACTTAATATCACAAAAACATTTAAAATTTATATATGTGAGAGAGAGAGAGAGAGAGAGAGAGAGAGAGAGAGAGAGAGAGAGAGAGAGAGAGAGAGAGAGAGAGAGAGAGAGAGAGAGAGAGAGAGAGAGAGAGAGAGAGAGAGAGAGAGAGAGAGAGAGAGAGAGAGAGAGATTTTACTTTAAATGTTACAGGACCACCTCATATGTATAGTTGCCTCTAGAGGTAAAAAATATTGTCGATGATAGTGGCCTTGTTTCATTTATGGACTGTTCGATGACCATGTTTGACACTTCACTGATGTTCGTTTTATCGAGCGATGGCATAAGGAGACATTCTCATTTCATCTTCCATTTGGTGAGATGACGATTACTTTGGATGACGTCTCTTCCATCTCCCCTTGCCAGGTAGCTTATTCATCGCTCATCGCATTAACTACGAGCTTGCATATATAAATGATATACATTGCTTGGGGGTTATTGAGGCAAGAGGTGATGAAGGAGTCTAAGTTTAATAGAGGTGTTCATTTTTGCCTATCTTGGCTCTAGGTGAGGTATACGAGTGGTGGAGCAGTCTATGTATGAGGGTGTGATGCATTGACTATACTACATACTGTTAGTTTATGTGCGGCCTCTAAGAAGGGTGTGAATTAGATTTATTGGACTTTTCTTAATTTGAAGTGTTAGCACTGGTTTTGTTATTTTTCTGAAATGATATGAAAATAAACATGCTGAAAAATAGATGCAGAAAGTAAAGAACACAAAGATATATCCGGTTTCCTTCATAATCCGAGAGTACTCCAGTCCCCTCACTCCCCGTGAGAGGTTTCCATTATGTCAGATCTTTGTACAAGTCTTCCACCAAGACCTATCCTACAATCTTCTAACATAAGCAACACAGTAAATAAGGACAATCCCCTTATGATCTTTACAAAGTACAACAAGAGAATAATCCTCCCTTATTCACTCTCTTGCTTCCAACAATCCTGGACAGCAAGGAAATTACAACAATCTGAATTTTTATAAGTGTCTGAATTTAGATAAAATGTATATCAATTCCTAGAATTGATCTTCTCTATCAAGTAGGCAATTCACAATATGTAGTACAAGTGCTCAATGATTTATGTAGTTGAAACTATTTGAGAATGTAATGAAATAGATGTGAAAAAGTTTCAATAAAAAGTTATGTCAAGAACACTAGATTTTGAAAATGAGAGAATATAAGTTATGAATTGATATGAAAGGGAGATGAGTTTGAATTCTGAAACGTATGGTTTATATAATGCCTTAACACCTTTCTAAAAGTGTACAAATACATGAAAAGATGTCATGGTTCAAAAATGCTTTCAGAAAATCATTTGCATCAGAATTTTCATGAAAAAGTGTCACTGGTTCAGTGGTAATCGGTTACCTAAAGTGGGTAATCGATTACACATGATACATTTTCAAAAACTAAAGTATTTATACATTTTGAGAAAACTGTGCAAATTGTGGCGGTTTTAAAAGTGCTATTACGTTGGTTCGAAATGCCATAATTTACCAAAAACAAAATAGTTAATTTAAAAATAATTTTAAAAGATTCATGAAAGGTTTAAGCTGAATATTGTTGGCTGAAAAGAGCCAACTAAAAGCATTGACGGCAAAAGGGTCAAAGTCGACAGAAAAAAGGAAGAAACGTCCCAAGCCGACAGTGCTTGTTGGAAAAGCCAATAAAAGGTATTAGCAGCGAAGTGTTGAAGTCAACGAGACTCAAGAGAACGCATCCTAATTCGACAGCGCATGGAAAGGTGCATAGTCGACTAAGACATGGGTTGGTCGACAAAGACGACAAAAAGGGTAGTTGACAAAGGGGTTCGTTGTCTGACGAGAAATAAATTTGAAAAAGGAGAACATGCGGGAAGTTACAAAAGTAGTGGCCCGACACGTGGAGGCACCAGAGAGAATCTGACGGTTATTTCACTTGCCTATATAAAGCAATGCCTGGTTTCAAGAAAAAGGCGTTTTTTGTCAGTATTGTAAGAAAAACACTCTGAGTACCGCACACTGAGAGAAAAGAGTTCCCCATTCCTTATAAAATGTACGAACACGCCCATTTGTATTTACCTGTTTAAGTTAAATTTACCAAGTTTTTATGTTATGAAAAGAATGCCTTTACTGTTATGTCATTTTTTCATTTTCTCTTTGTTCTACTAGAAGCATCGTTGTCTTTGCGTTCTTAAACTTTATCATATACACGTTCAAAAAACTGTCAAGTGTATCAAAAATTCAAAGTATCTCACGAGTGGACGCACCCAGTGCCAAGAGTCCTCAGACTAGTTTGGCCGGTCCCGCAAGCAAACCCGCGTCGGGAGGTCAGAGATTGCCCGCGTGAAAAACTCGTGCGAACAAATATGCATTGTTTTTATGAGCAATAAAGATATATATATATATATATATATATATATATATATATATATATATATATATATATATATATATATATATATATATATATATATATATATATATATATATATATATATATATATATATATATATATATATATATACACTTGAATTGTAATGCATATTTAACTATTTTGATTCTTCCATTTATTTTCCAAAGCTTTTTGATAATTTGAACTTGATTGCTCTAGTCTTCAAGCTTTGACTCTTCTTTTTGTTGATGTGTTTGTCTTTATCAAAGTTATAGCCTAGGACAAGAAGAAATCTTCTTCACATTCTCCCCATTTTTGATGATGACAAACCATTCTTTAAAATTTAACTTGTTCATCAATGGGTTGCTTCAATATGTGACTTTTTGAAATATCGAGTAGCAACTATAATCTCCCCCTATATTGTATATCTCCCCCTTGATTTTTCAATTCAAGGCTTTGTCTCCTGAAAGATTCATAAATAAGAACAAATACAGTACCTATTATCTCTCCCCCTTTTGACATCATCAAAAAGAAGACAGAGTAGACTAAAGTATAAAGCAAAGTGATAACATAGGAAGGATATATTGTTATAATTGAAAATTAATAGCATAAAACTAGACACTTATCTCCTTCATAATAGTTTGATGTCAAAGTTGATATCAATATTGATGCTTCTTCAAAACATATTTTTAATCAAAGAAACTTTTAGAACTACCATATTGTATGGTCTCGTATCTTGAAGGATCAATCTTGATTTGACAATTCTAGCATATGACCTTCAAGTACCTACAAAACAATTAGTTACATCTCATGCCCTTCACCACTTGAATGATGTGATATCGTCAATGCCTTGCATGCATGATCTTCATCTGAAGATGAACTTATTTCATTGGCATCCCATGCTACATATGCTTTCTTTTCCTCTTTGTGCTTCTAGATGTGCTTTCATGCAAATTTTCCAGAAGTCGAAATATTCAGCAGAGAACAGAGGAGGTTTATTACTGCTACTGTCGTCTTTAAAAATCGAGTTCGTGCTAGTGGAAGCCATCTGGATCTTTTAGGAACAGGTTACCTATAACCTGTTCTGATACCAATTGTTAGTTTATGTGCGGTCTCTAAGAAGGGTGTGAATTAGATTTATTGAAATTTTCTCAATTTGAAGCGTTAGCACTGGTTTTGTTATTTTTCTGAAATGATATGAAAATAAACATGCTAACAAAATAGATGCGGAAAGTAAAGAACACAAAGATATATCCTGGTTCCCCTCACAATCCGAGAGTACTTCAGTCCCCTCACTCCCCGTGAGAGATTTCCACTATGTCAGATCTTTGTACAAGTCTTCCACCAAGACCTATCCTACAATATTCTAACATAAGCAACACAATCAATAAGGAAAATCCCCTTATGATCTCTACAAAGTGCAACAAGAGAGCAATCCTCCCTTATTCACTCTCTTGCTTCCAACAATCCTGGACAACAAGGAAATTACAATAATATGAATTTTTACAAGTGCTTGAATTTGGATAACAATGTATATCAATTCCTAGAATTGATCTTCTCTATCAAGTAGGCAATTCACAATATGTAGTACAAGTGCTCAATGATTTATGTAATTGAAACTATTTGAGAATGTAATGAAATTGATGTGCAAAAGTTTCAATAAAAAGTTATGTCAAGAACAGTTGATTTTGAAAATGAGATAATATAAGTTATGAATTGATATGAAAGAAAGATGAGTTTGAATTCTGAAAAGTATGGTTTATATAATGCCTTAACACCTTTCTAAAAGTGTACAAATACATGAAAATATGTCATGGTTCAAAAATGCTGTCAAAAAATCGTTTGCATCAGAATTTTCATGAAAAAGTGCCACTGGTTCAGTGGTAATTGGTTACCTAAAGTGGGTAATCGATTACACATGATACATTTTCAAAAATTAAAGTATTTATACATTTTGAGAAAATTGTGCAAATTGTGGCGGTTTTAAAAGTGTTATTACGTCGACTCGAAATGCCATAATTTACCAAAAACAAAATAATTAATTTAAAAATAATTTTAAAACATTCATGAAAGGTTTAAGATGAATATGTGAATTTCTGAAATGTCGAGTAGCAACTAGAATCTCCCCCTATATTGTATATCTCCCCCTTGCTTTAGCAATTCAAGGCTTTGTCTCCTGAAATAGTTATAAACAAGAACAAATACAATACCTAGGTGAGGTATACGAGTAGTGGAACAATCTATGTATGAGGTAGCCGCTAGGATATAGATGTTACATCTTGTAGGATGTGATCTTAGTGAATAAGTATATATCATGTATATATCGATGTCAAGTACATGTCTCTGTTTACTGACATTCACCATGTCAACTGGGCATGAGGGTGTGATGCATTGACTATACTACATACTGCACTTTAAGAGGCGACTGTCTTTGAAACGAGGCAACTTGATGATTATACGAGTCTATTTCAGATATAAAAATGTAGTATGCCTTATTAATTTCATTCTTATTTATGACATTTGGTGATTTGCTTGTGTTATTTGTAGTGCTTAATATACAGATATTTCCCGTCCATTTGTGACAAGCGTGTTAGTGATCCTACCATTAATGGCTCCTCACTGGCCAAGAGATTAAGGGCCAAATATTCACATTGAGGTGGTCTTATGAAGTACAAGAGGAACATCGATGTGTTAACCTTAGACAATGTCATCTAGACACCCTACACATATCATAGAGTGCATCAGAAGTTTAATGGCACTTCCCTTTTTTAGTTATCTGTGATTGAGATCTTAGTGGCTAAATACTTACCTGAGAGGTGTTTGCGTCAGTTTGAATATGTTCAATTGAAAGTGAAGTGAAACACAAGAAAGGGAGTTGAATTGGGTTTCTAGAAATGAAAACTTTTAACCCAACACAAGAAATAGTGAACGAATAATAAAAAATAACACAATTATTTTTATGAGCAATAAAGATATATATATATATATATATATATATATATATATATATATATATATATATATATATATATATATATATATATATATATATATATATATATATATATATATATATATATATATATATATATATATATATATATATATATATATATATATATATATATATGCATATTGAACCATCTTGATTCTTCCATTTATTTTCCAAAACTTTTTGATAATTTGAACTTGATCGCTCTAGTCTTCAAGCTTTGACTCTTCTTTTTATTGATGTCTTTGTCTTCATCAAAATTATAGCCTAGGACAAGAAGAAATCTTCTTCACATTCTCCCCCTTTTTGATGATGACAAACCATTCTTTAAAATTTAACTTGTTCATCAATGGGTTACTTCAATATGTGAATTTCTAAAATGCCGAGTAGCAACTAGAATTTCCCCCTATATTGTATATCTCCCCCTTGCTTTAGCAATTCAAGGCTTTGTCTCCTGAAATAGTTATAAACAAGAACGAATACAATACCTAGGTAAGGTATACGAGTAGTGGAACAGTTTATGTATGAGGTAGCCGCTAGGATATAGATGTTACATCTTGTAGGATGTGATCTTAGTGAATAAGTTGTTGTGAATCAGATACCTTTAAACAAAGTATAAACAGTTTATTAATGATCAAGAAACTCACAAGGGTTAGGGTTAATAAAGAAAACAAGGTAAAATAACAAGGAACAACAAGAATTGGTTATTAAACTGCTATTCTTTCCTTTCTCTTAGAACAAGATTACAAGTATACAAGAATAACAAAATAACCTCTCTCCCTTGAAATTAGGATTTTATCTTCCTATTTTTTCTTATATCAAGATTGAGAAACTAGCATCCTATTTATAATAAAATAGCACACTAACCTAATGGGCTTTTTAACAATTACCCATTACAAGCTAAATTAGGATGCAAGCTAACTTAAACAATTGGACTTACAAGCAAGGCCCAATTCAACATGCTAACAACCCTAGCAATATTGACTAATGCATGTTAGAACAGACTTCGACTACAACATGCATTACTCGCGAACAGACTTCGACCATACTAGAGTTCGATCCAATATCTCACAAATCTCCACCTTGGATCTAACTCTATAACATCAAAAAACTAGCTTTCTTCATGCAGCTTTATTAACTGCATACAGTGAAAAAACTTGCAACTGGGCAACGTCTTGGTGATCATATCAGCAGCATTATGATCTGTCGAAACCTTCAGCACTTGGACTTCTCCACGCTCGATTACCCCTCTGATGAAATGCAGCCTCACATCAATGTGCTTGGTTCGCTCATGATAGGCTGAATTCTTCGACAGGTGTATTGCACTTTGACTATCACATTTAATAGTGATAACTCGACCTTGAAGTTTTAGCTTCTTTGCAAAACCTTCAAGCCACAATGCTTCCTTCACGGCTTCAGTTAGGGTAATATACTCCACTTCAGTGGTTGATAAGACAACGACCTTCTGAAGTGTTGCTTTCCAACTGATTGTTGTCCCAAACATAGTGAACACATATCCAGAGATAGATTTTCTGGAATACATACAACCTGCATAATTAGAGTCAACATATCTATCGATTCCTACTTTACTATCTTCACCCAAGGCTCCACCATAAATTAGGACTCTATTCAGAGACCCATTTATGTACCTTAAAATCCATTTACAACTGACTAACCTGGCTCCAGCAGGTTTCTTGATCAGTTCCCAGGTGTTGTTATCATGAAGAGATTTCATCTCATCATCCATGTCCTTCAGCCATTCAGTCTTCTTTCGACTCCTCATAACTTTCTTATAGTCTCTGGGTTCTTCATCTAGAATCTCACTAGTAGAGATTAAGGCATAAGCTATAAGATCTGCATACCCAAGTCTCTGAGGTGGCTTGA
The DNA here is from genome assembly GCA_963859935.3 of Lathyrus sativus. Lineage (NCBI taxonomy): Eukaryota > Viridiplantae > Streptophyta > Magnoliopsida > Fabales > Fabaceae > Lathyrus > Lathyrus sativus. Next base: position 705,955,015 of record OZ012737.1, read on the forward strand.
TGACTCTCCTCGACCTGTCTCTTGCTAGCAGGTAGTCATTATCAGTCTCCTCATCTTCGACAACATCTTCTGCGTCTTCTTCGACTTTATCTGGGGTACGGAATTCAGCATCAACATGCTCCACCTCAACAGGAATTTCTCCTTGTTCCAGCTCTTCGTCAGCATCATTAGTTTTCTTAAAATCCATCTCTGCTTCATTGAAAACTACATCTCGACTGGTGATACACCTCCTGTGACCTGGCTCTAGGCACCATAGCCTATAAGCTTTGACTCCTTCAGGGTATCCCATGAACATGCATTTCAGAGCTCTAGGTTCGACCTTTTCTTGCCTAATATGAGCATAGGCCACATAGCCAAATACTCTCAGTTTGTCGAGACTAGGTGGATGTCCCGACCAAACTTCTTCAGGTGTCTTCATTCCCAAGGCAGTCGAGGGACATCTATTTATCAGGTAAGTTGTTGTCGAAACAGCTTCCGCCCAAAACACCTTCTTCAATCCAGCACTAACCAACATGCATCTGACCCTTTCAAGGATTGTTCGATCGAATCTCTCAGCTAAGCCATTTTGTTGAGGAGAACCTGCTACAATCTTATGCCTTGCAATTCCAGACTCAACACAGTAACTGTTGAACGCTTCGTTGCAGAATTCAAGGCCATTGTCGGTTCTCAACCTCTTAACCTTTCTGCCAGTTTGAGTTTCGACCAGAATCTTCCAACTTTTTAAATTCTCAAAAGTTTCATCCTTCGTCTTCTGAATGAATACCCGTAGCTTTCTGGAATAGTCATCAACGATGGATAGAAAATACCTTGCACCTGAGTGTGAAGGATTCCTTGCAAACCCCCAAAGATCAGCATGAATGTAATCCAGGGATCCATGTGTTCTTTGCTTGCCTTTGTTAAACTTCACCCTACAGGATTTACCAAATACACAAGATTCACAAAATTCCAACTTTTCGACTTTGTCACCTCCTAGCAGGTTCTGCTTCCCTAATTCGACCAGGCCTCTTTCACTGACATGACCCAATCTCATGTGCCATAATTCTGTCTTCGACATAAGTTTCGTGGATGCAACATTTGTCAAACCACTTACAACCTCAGCCTCAAGGGTATACAAGCCTTGTTTCTTCACGCCTCTCAAGACTTCCTTCGATCCCTTCATGACTCTTAGGATACTATTCTCTCCTTGAAAAATGTATCCTTTTTTGTCGAATTCACCAAGAGAAATCAAATTTCTCTTTAAGTCAGGTACGTACCTGACTTCAGTCAATAACCTTATTGACTCATCATGGAGCTTGAATCTCACAAATCCAATACCTGCAATTTTGCAAGATTTGTTGTTTCCCAGCAGCACAGATCCACCATCTTGATCACATAGCTCCTCGAACAAATCTCTGTTTGGAGTCATGTGCCAAGTGCAACCTGAATCCATAATCCACTCTTTCCTCGAGTCGCCACTTGAAACCACAAGAACATCAGATGAGTCGAAGTCATCTTGAACAATGGTTGCATTGCCATTACCTCCATGATCTTTTAGGCGTTCAGGGCACACCTTTCTTATGTGACCCTCCTTCTTACAATGATAACATCGAATACTAGATGTTTCGCCACTATAAGACTTCTGTTGACTTTTACCTTTCTTCTTGTCGAACTTACCATCCTTTCGCAAGAATTTTCCCTTAACAGCCAAACCTTCGCCCACCGTCGAAGGTTTATACTCCTTTCGTTCGTTCAAGTCCTTAGAATACAAGGCTGATTGAACTTCTTCAAAGGTCAGGGAGTCCATACAAGAGAGTTTCTTTGAAGTGAACATGTGTTCTGGGCAAAGCACACAGCAACAACAGTGCTTGATCTTCATCATCGATCTTCACATCAATATTTTCAAGATCAAGGATCATCTTGTTGAACATATCCAACTGCTCAGCCAACACTTTGTCTTCATTCATCTTGAATGAATATAAAGCTTACTTTAGGTAGAGTTGATTCACCAGAGATTTTGTCATATACAAACTTTAAAGTTTTACCCATAATCCCGATGCTGTAGCCTCCTTTGATACCTGTCGAAGAACCTTATCACCAAGGCTCAACAATATTGCGTTGCGGGCTTCCTCGATCATGCTCGTCTTTTCTTTTGTCGTTAACGCAGCATCCGTGGTTGCCTCACCCTTCAACGCTTCCAAACAATCCTGCTGTACCAGTAGGGCTTTCATCTTCAAGCGCCACAGACCGAAGTCGTTCACTCCGGTGAACTTTTCAATCTCATACTTTGTTGAAGACATCTTTTCCACGCTCACCGCACCAATTTGTTGTGAATCAGATACCTTTAAACAAAGTATAAACGGTTTCTTAATGATCAAGAAACTCACAAGGGTTAGGGTTAATAAAGAAAACAAGGTAAAATAACAAGGAACAACAAGGATTGGTTATTAAACTGATATTCTTTCCTTTCTCTTAGAACAAGATTACAGGTATACAAGAATAACAAAATAACCTCTCTCCCTTGAAATTAGGATTTTATCTTCCTATTTTTTCTTATATCAAGATTGAGAAACTAGCATCCTATTTATAATAAAATAGCACACTAACCTAATGGGCTTTTTAACAATTACCCATTACAAGTTAACTTAGGGTACAAGCTAACTTAAACAATTGGGCTTACAAGCAAGGCCTAATTCAACATGCTAACAACCCTAGCAATATTGACTAATGCATGTTAGAACAGACTTCGACTACAACATGCATTACTCGCGAACAGACTTCGACCATACTAGAGTTCGATCCAATATCTCACATAAGTATATATCATGTATATATCGATGTCAAGTATATGTCTCTGTTTACTGACATTCACCATGTCAACTGGGCATGAGGGTGTGATGCATTGACTATACTACATACTGCACTTTAAGAGGCGACTGTCTTTGAAACGAGGCAACTTGATGATTATATGAGTCTATTTCAGATATAAAAATGTAGTATGCCTTATTAATTTCATTCTTATTTATGACATTTGATGATTTTCTTGTGTTATTTGTAGTGCTTAATATACGAATATTTCCTGTCCATTTGCGACAAGCGTGTTAGTGATCCTACCATTAATGGCTCCTCATTGGCCAAGAGATTAAGGGCCAAATATTCACATTGAGGTGGTCTTATGAAGTACAAGAGGAACATCGATGTGTTAACATTAGACAATGTCATCTAGACACCCTACACATATCATAGAGTGCATCAGGAGTTTAATGGCACTTCCCTTTTTTTGGTTATCTGTGATTGAGATCTTAGTGGCTAAATACTTACCTGAGAGGCGTTTGCGTCAGTTTGAATATGTTCAATTGAAAGTGAAGTGAAACACAAGAAAGGGAGTTGAATTGGGTTTCTAAAAATGAAAACTTTTAACCCAACACAAGAAATAGTGAACGAATAATAAAAAATAACACAATTATTTTTATACTGGTTCGCTATAACACTAGCTACCTCCGGTCCACCTGCCAAGGTGATTTTGCCTTATCAATAAGGACTTAATCCATTATAATCAAACTTGATTCAACCACAAAGACCAACTGTCAATGTCTTCTTGAGTCTACTGAATAAACCCTAGTCACTCAAAGAAAAAATATAATCAAAAGATTGATACAACGGTGTGTTTACAAGTTGCTTTTGAGAAAGCAGAATACACATATGAAATACAAAAGTCACGCAAAAGATTTACAATGAATAGTATGAACAAAAGTTCTTGTATGAGTATTTATTTTCTCTCAATATATTCATAATAACATTGTTCACGTAATATGATAGCGTAGTAAGAATTCGTTCAAGTGAGGTGCATGAGGTGATTTTCCATTCTTCCAAGTCTTCTTTATATAGGCAATGAAGAGATTCGTCGAAGGGTAGAGTTGGAAAAGCAAAATGTAGTTGTATTCTTGCATAACGGTTTATGAAAATGGAAGATAAAATGGTATAATAGTACAATATTGTAGTGGAAGGAAGGTTTGATTTTGTACTATGTACTATTTTTCTCATGTAAAACCTTTTGATCTTATCTTCAATGTTCAGAGGCTTCTGATAGGTTGGTGATGAAACATTCATAATAGAAGAGTAAAAATCTGATTGAGAGAAACTTTAGAAACTTTGGTCTTCAAAGTCTTAATCCAGTTCCTCAGAACCTGATCTTCAGAGTTTGTTGACAAAGATTAGAGTTGTTTGGGGCGTATGGCTTCAGAGTGTAACAACTTCAGAAGCTTCAAAGTATCAAAGCCTTGGATAAGTAGTATTCAGAAGCGTTATGTCCAGAGCTTGATTAACTTTGTAAATATAAAACCCATAGTCAGAGTGCACTAGTTTCAGAGTCTGATGATATCACATGTCATTCAGTCAGAGTCACAACTTGAATATAAAATATACACACTGAGCAAAATTTGAGGGTACAAAATTATTCTCTAAAATACTATGTTTTGTTATTATCAAAACATAAGGCCAGATACATAACCAAATCTTGTTCTAACAATGTTCAGAACATCCCTTGACTAGTCTCGGTTATGCCAGCTGAGGGTATTGATAAATAGTTTGTATCTAACATTATTAGTTATTCCCGTGCTATTACAGATCATGCAATGGAGGTTCAATTCCACGGGCAGTGTGTGGATGTTTACTTAGAGTGATACTTTACAATATCACACCCTCACATCATCCTGCATGTTTAGGATGCGAATGATGTTGGACCTTTCAATGTTGCGGGACCTTCTGATGACGTGTCACCCCCTTCATCTGGTGCGGCCGACCAACAACATCTTTAAATAATATTAGTACTTACAAATAACCTCGCGAGTTTGGTAAATCCATATGGCAAGGTTTATAATTTGGCGTTGTAGATAGCACACATAGCCTTTGGGGGACATATGTATATTTTATTATTTTTGTATTATTCATATGTTATTTGCATATTACTAACATTTTAACTAAACAGTTCATTAGATAATCATTTAACATTGCATTATTACAGGATTAACATAACTTAACACGAACAATAACATAACTTAATAAAATAATAATAAATAACAAAACTTAAACACTACCGGATGATTATGGTTGTTTCAACGTCTTGATTATATTGTCAACAGATCTATGAATTATCACATCAAACTTGATCGGTCCCTTTGTTGGTCTACGGTGATATGTTCTCCACATAACCTTTAAATCTTCATCAATCTTAAGGTATACATATTTTAGTATGTCTTATGAATTTCATTCTTAATTATGACATTCGTTGATTTACTTAAGTTCGTGTGTAGTGTTTGATATACAAGCGTTTCTCATCCATCTGTGACAACCGTGTTAGTGATCCTACCACTGATGGCTCCATAATGGCATATCATAGAGTGCAAGCGGAAGATCGAGGAGGTCTTCTAGAGTACAAGCAGAAGATCGATGTGTTAACCTTGGATGATATCATATAGACACCATCGCATATCATAGAGTGCTTCGGGAGTTTGATGACACTTCCCTTTTTTATGGTTATCTGCGATTAAGACCTTAGTGGATAGATACTTACTTAAGAAGTGTCTGCTCCAGTTTGGATATGTTCAGGACATCCCTCAACTAGATTCTGTTGTGCCATTTGAGGTTCAGTTCCATGGGCAGTGTGTGATGGTTACTTAGAGTGATACTTTACAATATCACACCCTCACATTATCCCACATGTTCAACATGTGAATGATGTGGGACCTTCGCAATGTGGTTGGTCGCAAGGCCGGATACCAAGATTAAAAAAAAAAACTTAACTTAACACAGACAATAACATAACAATAGTAAATAAGAGAACTTAAACATTACTAGATGATTTTGGACGTTTCAACGTCTTGATTATATCATCGACAAATTTAAGAATTAGTGCATCAAACTCGATCGGTCCCTTTGTTGGTCCGCGGTGATATGCTATCCACATAACCTTTAAATCTTCATCAGTCTTCAGCTCAAAGTTGATGCATTTCACCTTTCCGTCAGTATCAATCGATGGTGCAAGAAACCCGATCTTACCTACCTTTCGATTGTTGGTGTGGGCAACAGATTATCAAATTGAGATCTCAAAACATCGAGAGTAGTGATGTCCTCAAGGAGTCGAAATTAATAGGAGGTTTCACGTCATTGAAGTATACAACTGACATATACAAATACTGAAACATTCTAAGATGTTTTTTTAGTAATATATGATCTCTATTTATACAAATTTAAATTCATTATGAACCACACACACAAGCTATCAGAACAATCACAACCATATAAAATTGTCGGCAAAATCTCAATCCTAAAAATTCAAAAACAATTATTTAACCTATTAGATTTTTCACCGTTTAAAGAAAAATCATATTCTTTTTATCATGTAATATTTTTTAATAAAAAGTTAACAAGAATACTTTTAGTATTATGAAAAATTGAATAGGGTGTTAGAATAAAATCTCCAACCAAAGACACGGTGGACCCAATGGGTCTCCCCCAAAAAAGAAGTCTACTGTTCTTTTTCCATCTCAATTTTCTTAGAAGATACTTTTCATCTTTTTTTTTTAATCTATGCCCAATTAATTATTTAATGATATAATTATAGATATATTTACCAAAATAAAATATATATTTTTACTCAAATAAAGTATAGAACGATAATTTAGCATGCGCTAGTATCATTATCATGTCATTACATGGTATCCTCCCTTGTTTTAAATGTCAGGAAAAAATAACTAAATAAAATTAATTTGTTTTGGTCTAGTTTTCATATTACTTTATTTTTCTTAACAAAATTTAAATTAAATTAAATCAATAAAGAACTAGTTGGTTTGATTTATTTTAATCAAATTGATATATTTAATTTTTTTTAATGTTACACTAAAAGATAAATAATATATATTTTATATATGGTTAAATAAATACACAGCCTACATAAGAATATAATTTATAATAAATAAAAAATATTGATAAAACAAATAGTACTAATGTCAAAGAAAACAATAATACAATTAGTGAAAAACAAAAGGAAGTGGATCCCACGTACTATCAAGTTGCTAGCTATCAACTCATGAAACATTATTTAGGGTAATCACATTCAAAAGCACTTTATGGCTTATTCACATTTCATTTCACATTAGAAAGAATGAATCAAATTTATTTTGGTCCCAACTCATCACCGACCTATCATGCTTTTTCTTTTCTTTTTTGTCTTCTTTTAGCTGAGACTAGCACACGTGTGCTACACAATGTAACACGTGCATATCTCTGTTACATCAATTATTCACAATTCTTTTGGTTAAGTGAAAGATACAAAAGTGATTCAAAATGAAGTGGTTAAACCTTAACAAATTCTTTCCTGAATTGATAATACAAAACACTAGTTTAACAATAAATTTTACATGTCAAGTCTAGCTATGCCTAAATTTTGAAAAGGACTCCAAATTTAATGGCTTGGTCATAATATCAAGAAGTTTATCTTTTAGATGAGTAGTGGATAAGTTGGATGATTCATTCCTTTGTCAAGTTATGCATATAAAGTAAAATCTAACATCTATATATGTTTGTTGTATGATTGGATTTTTAGACAATTTGATAGATGAGTTGTTATCATAAAGAATGGTAATGCATGATTCTTGAATGCTTTTAATCTTTTAATTTTAATATGTGTGATAATTTATTATTTGTGAGATTTTTAGACTCTTATCATTTGATTTTATCTTGACAAGTATAATTAGGATGAATTAAGTATGTTTTGTAGTTTTTAATTTAGTTAATTTGGAGTGCATTAGGTGTTATTTATTTTTTTTGAGTTTAATGTGTTTGTTGCTTGTGTAGGAGTACTCTGATAATTAACAAGTTCTGTCAAATTAGGAATTCAGCTTCAATGCAACTTTATTTTCTAACAGGCCTTAGAGTCAGAAGACGCTATAAGGAATGAAGGATCTCAATATTATAACAAATCTGGCATAAGCTTGAAGATGAAAACACTAGCTAAGATGGAAAGCCAAATAGATAATGATGAACACTACATGACAAAACCCTGCAAAAGTTGTCTAGCGTTGAAATGAACGCGCGACTTGTCTCTTTGCACAACACGTCTATCACAAGACGCTTTGTCCCCTGCATGTGTTATGTATTATACCTAATACTGGTATGAGATGATAAGAATAGGGGATACCTTGATTTTCATGGATCAATAGATAATCACAAGACCTATGATTCAATGACTCAAGCAAACCCTAAAAGTTAGGAAGATATAAAACGGCCCCTTTAGAGAAATGAGAAGAGGTTCAAAGGTTGAAACACTTAAGAGATAACTTAGAAAAATATATCTCGTGTGAAGAAGAATAAAAAGCATAAACCAGAGGTGAAGAGAATCTTTCATCTTCCCTTTCTTGAAGAGTGCTAGCTATCAGGCGTGACAAAACTCGTCTCTTGTTGATTGAAGGTAACAAGTAGTAAAAGTATTACATTTAGGTTTTTATTTTCTTTTCATTAGTGTTTAGAAATATTAACTTTAAGAACTTGTGTTGTTGTATTTCTTTTGCTCAATATGAGTTGAACTATTTATGTTGAGCAATGTGAAGCTTAATAAAAAATAGTATTTTGTGTTAGATGGTATGATTCGAGTCATTCTTTTTATCATGTGAATTATTGTTATATATTTGTTTATTTGTATGATGACCTTACAACTAGGTAAAAGCTTGTTAATATTGAGAGATCATTAAACAAGCAGAACTCATGGTAAATTGGTTGAAAATAGTATGATAGACATATTCACTAAATTAGTCACATTAGACATAAGTGACTACAACCATAAAGAAAATCAAAAGTTATATATACATGCATTAATGTTATTACGAGACTTAGAGATTTATTTCCCTAACTTAATGCATATGATTTAATGTTGTAGACATACAACACTTTATCACTTTCTTCCTCATTTGTCACAACAAATCTCATAATTCACACACAAAATATGAAACTCATAAATGGATCATTGTCCAACATGTCTCTCACCATTGATTTTACTTCTTTACTCATTCATTACTCCCTTCGTCCCAAATTATAAGACGTTTTGAACATTTCACACGAATTAAGAAATTTAATTATTGCTTTATGAAAATGACAAATTATGTATGATTTTACAGTAACGCCCCTCACAATTGCACATGAAAGAGAAATTAAAAGAGTTGAAAGAATAAATAATAATAAATATTTGAGGATATATTGAGGAAAATGTCATTAATTTTACATTGGAAATGTAAGATGACTTATAATTTGGGACAATTTTTTTGGCAAAATAACTTATAATTTGGGACAGATGGAGTACTACACAACTTGAATTTGTGACAACAAGTCATTATTATTATCCTTTGCTCATGACTATTCACAAAGTTTTACAATGAGAATCAATTTAAGTTAATAAATCTCTGTGGGATCAATACTTATACTTTTATATTACTTGCTACTATTAGAATATGAGTAGTTGTACATATAAATAGCACAACAAGTTTTTGGTGTCGTTGTCAAGGATTGTGTCATTAACATTTTGATTCTCTATTTTTTTGTGAAAAGTACATTTGAGCTTTTGACATTTTCGATCTTCTATTGTCACGGTAGGCGTGTGGTTACTGCATGTGCAGGTTGTTGAACCCAGTATACAAAGGAGACTCTGACCTAAGAGAACATTCATATTACTGAGGATATTTCAAGCTACTGGTCACTTACGAAGAAGTCTTCTTCCAGCTCACTTGTTTGAATCTTTTAAAGAACACTTTGAAGAACCAAAACAAGAGCAAAAAAGAGTCATGGTCGAAAATAACATCATTTTCGTTGTCAATGATAAAAAAAAAGAAACATTAGGGATTATGTTGTGTTTGATCCCAATGATATGAACACATGAATCATACGACTAGAGATCACAACAATGCAGTTTTGGTTTAAGCCAATGATGTTCTAAATGCTACAAGATATTGGGCAATACTCGGGAGCTGCTACTGAGGATCGAAACCTACATTTGAGGCAACTTCTAAAGGTTTCTAGTAACATCAAAATCTATGGTATTACTAATGATGCTTTTAGATCGAGGTTGTTTCCATATTCTTTAATGGATAGAACAAAAAGTTGGCTCAATTCCTTAGAGCTCAATTCCATTGCCACATGGAATGCCTTGGCAGAAAAGTTTTTAGCTAAGTATTTTTCTCCTATCAAGAATTAAAAAAGGATAAATAAAATCACTTCATTTATTAAAGGAGAATATGAGTCTTTATTTGATGCTTGGGAAAGACTCAAAGAATTGTGTAGGCAATGTCCACACCATGGAATTCCAATATGCATTCAGTTGGAAACATTTTATAAGGGATTAGTATCATTATCAAGAAACATGTTGAATGCATCTTCTGGCGGAGCATTGTTATCTAAATCCTATGAAGAATGGTAGAAATTGGTTGATAGCATTACCTGCCAACACTTACCAATGACTAATTACTCGAGCAACCACTATAGTCGTCCAAAAGAAGTAAATTAGTGCCCAAGAAGTCACGAAGACCACATCCTTAGCTCCTAAAGTGGCCCAAATGCATTAAATGATGAAAAACATGATGACAAATTCTGACGTGCCAGTTGTTTAGTCAGTCAAAGTTGTAACTGATGTTGATGAAATTGCTTGTGTTTATTGTTGAGGAGATCACTTGTTTGAAGAATGTTTAGCAAACCTTATTTCTATTTATTATGTAGGAAACAGAAAAATACAACAACCCCTATAACAATACATAAAGCCCTGGATGGCTTAATCATCCAAACTTCTTATTGAGTAACACTCAAAATCAACTAAAACCTCAAGTACCAAAAACTCCCCCTGGTTTTTCTGCACTAAACCATGAAGTAGCTACACAAGGAAACAACGAATTGGAAAATATTTTGAAGTCCTTTATACAAGAAAAAATAATACGTTTCAAGCTTAAGGTATGAGCATCACAAATCAAGAAAACCAGATTGAACAGATTGCTTATGGGAGCCCTCCCAAGTTCCACTGAAACACCAACATCTACTTCTGGTACCAAAAGTATTGAAACATGCAAAGTCATGTCATTAAGGAGTGGCAAGGAATACTAATAACCAAGTCAACAAAATACTGAACAACCAAGGAAAGATCTAAAAACTTATGACACGTCAAAAGAGGAAGATTTAACTCTTACAACAACAAATCTCTTGGTTGAAGCAAGAAAAAAAGGTTAGCTAGATACACAACCTATTCTGAAGACTTCAAGAACGACTTATATAGAGGCAAAAGTGTCTCATTATACGCTACAAGTCAGCACAACACCCAAATTTGTGCAAGAAAAGCCACCACCACCGTTTCCCCAAAGGATCAGAAAAGCAAAGGAAGAACAACAATTTGGCAAATTCATGGAGATTTTGTAAAAACTTCACATCAACATACCTCTAATTGAAGCAATTCAACAAACGTTAAATTATTCTAATTTCATGAAGGATGTATTAATAAAATGGAAAAGAGTGGAAGAATTTTCTATTGTGGCATTAACCCAAGAATGTAGTCAATTTGTTTAAGGAAAGTTACCTTCGAAGTTGAAAGACCCATAAAGTTTCATGGTACCTTGTAACATAGGCGATTCCTTTTGTGACAGTGTACTATGTGATCTTGGGGCAAGTATTAATCTCATGCCCTGTCTATTTTCAAGAAGTTGGGCAATGAAGTTGTAAGGCCAACAACTATCACACTTAAACTAGCTGATCAAAACATTTGTTATCCTCAAGGGAAAATTGAAGATGTGGTAGTGAGGGTTCACAAGTTTGTATTTCCAATTGATTTTATAATCAAGGATTTCATTGCTGATGAAGACATCGTTACTCTCTTGGGAAGTCCATTTCTTACAACGTAAAAGACTTAGATAGATGTTTTAAAATGAGAATTCACTATGAGGGTAAATGGGAAACAAGAGGTATTCAATGTCCTAAATGCATTGAAATATCCTGAAGAAGATATAACCGAGTGTTCATTGATCTCTAGTTAGGATTATCTTAATCACAAATAGGCCATAAAGAGTAATGATGTGCCAATAATTTTGAAAGAACATGGTTGGTATTCCATTCAATCTAGAGGACTTTAAGAGGTGCATTTGAAAAATTGCCTCTTCCACTTCAAGTTCAATGTAAATAGTTGGGCACCATAACATCTGCTCATTGGTCAGTTTATCTTGGATAACTTCATAAACATTATCAATGTTTGTGGGAAAAGAGGATGAGAAGATTTCTCAAAATGATTTGTGAGGAGTCTTTCATAATGATTATCGCCTCTCCATCAAGTTCCATTATCATCTTTGAGTTTCTTGATAGAATTAATTTTCCTCTATTGGTCTAAATTCTAGTGAAACATTTTTGTGTTGAAATCACTATACCTAAGACACACCACTTTACTCCTTTGTCTCCAAATTATCTCTTATTATTTCATGAGATTTTTTCTCTGAATCTCTAGATATTCATATGCTTTGATGTCCTCATCTCATGACAACTATTTAATATCATCTTTTAACATATCTTTTATGCGTCTTATCTCTTGTTTAATAATTTTTATTCTATACTCTTTAAAAGACTTATCTAAAGCTTAGATGGATTTGAGTTTTCTAGAGCCTTGATTTAAGCTTCCATTCCAAGCCTGACGAACCAACTCCTCACACTAGGTGTCATTTATCCATACATTTTAAAACTTGAATAAGTGGATTTGTCTTATTGTTTTTTCAATTTGAGGGAGCTTCTAAGTTAATGCAAATGACTGCATGATCTGATACAAATCTGGGGAGGTAAAGAACTTTGATGGGACATAATTTGTTGATAAAACCTAATGTTGTTAAACCTCTATCTAGACGACACTCAATATTATCTTCTTTGTATCTTCCATTTAACCAAGTGTATGAATAAACTTCATAATCTATATTAGTTAAACCACAAGGTTTCATAGTTTGTATGCTCTAGGAAACTAACTCCTCAACCTACTATTCCCACCATATTTTTCACTGTCAGAAAAGACATAATTAAAATCTCCAAAGAAGAACCACATATTCCCAACCTCCCTAGATAGACGTTAGATAAAAAACCATGTTCTGCTTTTTTATACTCATACGGGAATCCATAGATACCTAAAAAACCATGGTTGATCCTCCTCTTCATCCATTATAGCCCCCCATATGGTTGAGCAATAAAGATGAGATAACGACCTTCAAGTTATCGTGTCAAAGTAATGCTATGCCCATTGATCTCTCTTTTCCACTCCATTTGCACTCCATTGTTTGGCAGGAATCAAAACCGCACTTTATTCTAACATTCAACATCTCAAAACCTTTAAGTTGAGTCTCTATTAAGAAGACCAAATTAGGGTTTTCCAACCCAATAAACCTTTGCAAAGCTCTAAGTGTATGGGGAATCCCCAATCCCCTATAATTCTAGCCTATGAGTTCCATTAGTTTAGGGGGTGTTAGTCATCCAACACCACCTTTACTTTCTGAGAACTGGTTTCCACCAAATCATTAGCATGTCTTATTTTCTACTCTTCACTCCATGTATCCTTTGGCAAGCCCTCTGTAATTACCACATAAATCAATTGTCTTTTTCCCCCATTTGAACTCAACAAACTTTACTTGGTCTAATACCCTAATTTTTACTCCTAAGATCCCACATATCATTTGTATTTCATATCACATGCAAGATCACTAACTTTGGTTTTCTTGCCTTCCTCTATAGGTTTGTCTTTGAGGGAGATCATAAGGCACCCTTGTTTTCTTGTATGATTGATGTTTGTTTATGTTTATGTTTACTAAACCTTAATTAAAATAAATAAAAATGTTTTTTTTCCTTTACTAACTTTTTCAAGAAGAATTTGGATTAAAAATATCAAATACCAGTTCCTCAACTCGAATGAATTTCATCTGAACAAAGTCATAGTTGATCGACAAATAATTCTAAATCATTTGATCAAGAGTTTCCTAAGACTTGATTGACTATTATTCAAGAGACTCCAAGGTTCATTTGTTTACTTCCATGTCTTCTTTGACAAGTCAAAAGAATCGAGCCAAAGCCAAGACAACACATTAAAAGACAACTTTTCACACCTTTTCACTGTGTTAATCAATTAACACAGTTGTACATGCAAATGGTTAATCGATTAAGCAATGCATTTTTTGTGAAAATGAGCCAAATTCAAATTGTGTAGCATTTTGGCACCAATTTTCAAATATTTCATCATGAGAATATTTTAGATCACCTCATTTTAATTCCCCTACCTCATCACAATTAATTCCCACCATACACCTTCACTAATCACCATTTGATCTTGATTTTGCCTCCAAATTCAAATTCCAAGCCTAATTTTGGTTCCAAACCACCAAAATTTCCAAGCCTAAATTCTATAAATAGAGGCCTCATTTCATTCATTCTTCAAGATTTTGAGAGCCAAATTCACCTTGTCAAAATTTCTTCTCATTCTCTCAATTTCTTTCTGTTAGAACACAGATTGGTGTTTAATTATATCTATATGTTTTAATGATAACACTAATGAAATTTTGTATTAAGAAAATATATACTCTAAATTTGTTCAAGTGTTTTTGTTTCAGATATTAAATTAAATACTCTTATGGAGGCAAAAATGCATCTGAACATTACTCTACGCAAAGCTCTGAATCATCAGAAGCTGCAGAAGACTCTGAGCGCTGCCAGAAGAGACTCTGAAGCAGAAGCTGCATAAGACTCTGAAGCGTAGCTGAAGAATTTGTATGAAGAGTTTCAAGCATTGTTTCAAGAAGACTCTGAAGGTACTTTATGCTGCAAGTACAGAGGCTCTGTTATTCAAACTCTGCTCTGATTGATATTCACGGTGAAGCACTTTGGCTGCAAAAATCTGATAACATCAAGACTCTGATGTTGATAACTTTGAGACAGAAGCATTGTTGAAGAAAATATTATTCAAAGATATATCCGTTGGCATATTCCAAACAACTCTTTCCTTATTCATGTATGGCACAGGAAATCAGACAAAAGAGATTTGTCTGAACATTCCTCTTCTAGGAAAGCTAAAGTTAATAGAAGACAAAAGGCTACAACTACACAGCAACACACAGTCTTCAAGTATTGGACTTTCTGCCTATAAAAGGACGTCTTTAACAACATTTCAAACTTGACAGTTTATTTGATTCATCAAATTGAAAACTACTCTCAAGCTCTCATACAATTTATTTCATAAGCTGAATAGTTTTATTCGTTCTTAAACTAAGTGTAAAAATCACAGTTGTGATATAGCTTTTTAGAAGCAACTTAAACACTTGTTTAGTTTACATTAATTTGTAAAAGATTGCTTAAGAAGACCAAGTTGTGGTCAGGATTTCTTGAGAAGACTAAGACAATTGTTCTTAGTGGTTGACACTGTAATCTGTTTAAATATAATGGATTAAGTCCTTGTTGAGAAAGGAAAATCACCTTGGTAGGGTGGACTAGATTAGTTGAGTTCAACAAACCAGGATAAAAGTACTGTGTTGTTTTTATTATCATATTTATTTCAAAACCCTTATTCAACCCCCCCTTCTAAGTGTTTTTCTCACCTTCAGTTGGCATCAGAGCTTCGGTTCTGTTAGTGCTCTCACTTCACCGTGAACAAAAAAGATCCAGTTGAGAAAAACTCCATATATATATTGTTCTTTATTCATCATGGCTGCTGAAGCTTCTACTTCAACTTCATACAACAACAAATACGATGATAAAGACAAAATAAGCACCAAACCTCCCATGTTTGATGGTGAGAAGTTTGACTACTGAAAAGACAGAATAGAAAGCTTCTTTCTAGGTTATGATGCTGATTTGTGGGATTTAGTAAGTGATGGTTACACTCATCCTACCAATGATGAAGGAAAAAATTGACAGAAAAGTTATGTTTGATCAATAGAAGAAAGAGTTTAGAAACCACCACAAAGCAAGAACCATCCTGTTAAATGCAATATCTCATACAAAGTATGAGAAAATAACAAACAGAGATACTGCATATGATATGTTTGAATCTACTCATGAAGGGAACTCACAAGTAAAGGAAACCAAGGCTCTGGCTCTCATCCAGAAGTATGAAGCCTTCAAAATGGAGGAGTATAAATCTGTAGAAACTATGTTCTCTAGATTTCAGATTCTCACAGCTGGCTTGAAAGTTCTGGACAAGGGTTATTCCACTGTTGATCATGTCAAGAAGATCATCAGAAGTTTGCCAACCAGATGGAGACCAATGGTCACAGCTCTAAAGCTTGCGAAGGATCTGAACAAGATCACGCTGGAGGAATTGATCAGCTCTCTAAGGAGTCATGAGATTGAATTAGAGGAAGACGAGCCTCAGAAGAAAGGTAAGTGTGTTGCTTTAAAGTTTAACAAATATGTTAAAGCGTTGCAGGTTATAGAAGATAGTTCTGAAGAAGAAGATGAATTGTCCCTGCTGTCCAGAAGGATCAACAAACTCTGGAAGCATAAACAGAAGAAGTTCAGGAACTTCAAGAAACCAGATCAACGTAAAGAGTCTTCTAGAAACAGAAGATCTGGAAAGAAAGAGGTTGTCTGCTATGAATGCAAGGAACCTGGGCACTATAAGAATGAATGCCCAAAACTTCAGAAGGAGAAGCCAAGAAGGAAGTCTGATCATAAAAAGAAAGTTCTGATGGCAACCTAGGATGACTCAGATGCATCTGATTCTTCACTAGAGTCAAAAGAAGAATGTGCAAACATGGCACTCATGGCTGATGTAGAAGACCATGCAGAAACATCTGGATCAGAATCAGATTTTGAGGAGGTATTTTCTAAACTCACTAGAGCAGAACTTTCTGAAAGTTTATCAGAAATTCTGAAAGCTACAGCCAAATCAAACTCAAATACAAGAAGCTTCAAAGGTGTCTTGCATCTGAGAATGATCAGCTGAGGTCTGAGGTTACTGAGCTTAAAGCAGAAAATCTTACAATAAAAAATGATTTAGAAAATGCTCAGAAATCTGACTCAGAACCTATATCATGCTCTAAAAATATTTTAGAAGAGTATGACTATAGCTTTCAGAAGTTTCTGGCTAGAGGCCTAGATATAAGCAAGAAGGCTTTAATGATCTATGGCGTAAGCAGAAACAACAGGAAGGTTATTCGATATGAATCTTCTTCTGGGAAGGATTTAAATCCAAAACTTGTTGATAAAATGATCATAAAGTATTCTCCTCTATATACTCATTTCAAATTTGGTCATTTAAATGATATTAAACACACAAGTTTGATCTGAACAAACATGTGTTTAAATCAAAACCTCAGAAGAACAAGGATGCTTATAAGGGAAAGAAATTCAGAAAGAATTTCAAACCTACTAACCCCAGAGGACCCAAGAAAATATGGGTACCTAAAGACAAAATTATTTTTGTTGCAGACATCCTTAGCAGCAAAGTTGAAACACCAGTCCTGGTACCTGGACTCTGGCTGCTCGCGTCATATGACGGGAAGAAGGTCTATGTTCTAAAGCTTGGAGCTTAGATCTGGAGGTGATGTGAAGTTTGGAGGGAACCAGAAGGGCAAGATAATTGGCTCTAGAACCATAGGTAATGGTAACCTTCCTTCCATTTCTAATGTGTTACTTATTGAAGGATTAACACATAATCTATTATCCATAAGTCAATTAAGTGACAATGGTTATGACATAATATTCAATCAAAAATGTTGTAAAGCTGTCAGTCAAAAGGATGGTTCAATCCTCTTTAATGGAAAAAGGAAAAACAACATTTATAAAATCAATCTTTCAGAACTTAAGGTTCAGAATGTAAAATGTCTTCTGTCTGTTAATGAAGAGCAATGGGTCTGGCACAGAAGATTGGGGCATATTAATATGAGACGTATATCTCATATTAATAAACTCAATCTAGTCAGAGGACTTCCTCAATTGAAGTTCAACTCAGATGCTTTTTGTGAAGCATGTCAGAAAGGAAAATTTTCAAAATCTTCTTTCAAAACAAAAAATGTTGTTTCAACCTCAAGACCATTAGAGTTGCTTCATATTGATCTATTTGGACCATTGAAAACTGCATCCTTTAGAGGCAAGAAGTATGGATTAGTCATTGTTGATGACTACAGCAGATGACATGGGTAAAATTCCTGAAACACAAGGATGAGTCTCATTCTGAATTCATTGACTTCTGCAAACAAGTCCAGAACGAAAAAGATTTTAAAATTGTTAAAGTCAGAAGTGATCATGGTGGTGAATTTTAAAACAAATATTTTGAAAAATATTTTAAAGAAAATGGCATTGCACATGATTTCTCCTGCCCTAGAACTCCACAACAGAATGGAGTTGTAGAGAGGAAAGTTATAACATTGCAAGAAATGGCCAGAACCATGACCAACGAGGCTAATCTGGCAAAACATTTTTGGGCAGAAGCAGTGAATACAACTTGTTATATTCAGAACAGAGTGTCAGTTAGACCTCTTCTGAAGAATACTCCTTATGAACTGTGGAGGAATAAAAAGCCCAACATTTCTTATTTCCATCCTTTTGGATGTGTATGTTTTATGTT
Source organism: Lathyrus sativus (assembly GCA_963859935.3). NCBI lineage: Eukaryota > Viridiplantae > Streptophyta > Magnoliopsida > Fabales > Fabaceae > Lathyrus > Lathyrus sativus. The sequence goes on from OZ012737.1 coordinate 705,973,592, forward strand.
GAATACTAAAGAGAATCTGAACAAGTTTGATTCTAAAGCACATAAGCATTTCATGCTTGGGTATTCTGAATGCTCTAAAGGCTACAGAGTATACAATACTGAGACATAAATTATGGAGGAATCAATACATGTTAGATTTGATGATAAGCTTGGCAATCAAAAGCCAAAGCAGCTTGAAAATTTTGCAGATAGAGAAGTCATTCTCACAGACTCTGAAGACTCAAAGGCAGATAAAGCTCAAGCAGAAGCACCAGAAGCAACGCCAGATGCAACTCCATTGGCTGCTCAGATGAACAATTTGAATATTTCTGGAGGACCAAATGTTAAAGGATCATCCAGAATCAAATCTTCTCATCCAGAAGAAATGATAATTGGAAAGAAGGATGACCCTATCAGAACAAGGTCTTTCCTCAGATCATCTAGAACGTCACTTTTGGGGTTGGTGTTTATCATTGAACCAACTTCTGTTGATGAGGCTTTGAACGATAATGATTGGATACTTGCTATGCAAGAAGAGCTTAACCAATTCACTAGAAATGATGTCTGGGATCTGGTTCCAAGACCAAAAGGTTTCAACATCATTGGAACTAAATGGGTCCTCAGAAACAAATTGAATGAGCAAGGAGAAGTTGTAAGAAACAAATTAAGGCTAGTTGCTCAAGGATACAGTCAGCAAGAAGGAATTGACTACACAGAGACTTATGCTCCTGTGGCCAGGTTAGAGTCTATACGCCTAGTCATTTCTTTTGCTGCACAGAATAACATCACTCTGTATCAGATGGATGTTAAGAGTACCTTCTTAAATGGTATTATAGAAGAGGAATTTTATGTTCATCAACCTCCTTGCTTTGAAAATGATAAATTTCCAGAATATGTTTTTAAACTTAAAAAATCACTTTATGGTTTAAAACAAGCTCTCAGAGCTTGGTATGAGAGATTAAGTAATTTTCTTCTAGAAAAGAATTTTATCAAAGGCAAAGTGGACACAACTCTCTTCTATAAATCATTTAAGAAAGACTTGTTAATTTGTCAAATTTACGTAGATGATATTATATTTGGATCTACCAATATTACGCTGGGAAAGGAGTTTACTCTATCTATGCAGGTTGAATTTGAGATGAGCATGATGGGAGAAATCAGATTCTTTCTAGGCATCCAAGTCAATCAAACTCCAGAAGGCACTTACATACATCAGACTAAGTATGTGAAGGAGCTTCTGAAGAAGTTTAACATGACTGAAAGCAAATCAGCAAAAACTCCAATGCATCCTACAAGCACTCTTGGAAAGGAAGAGGTAAGTAAGAAGGTAGATCAAAAGCTTTATAGAGGTATGATTGGATCTCTTCTGTATTTGACTGCTTCTAGACCTGATATTCTATTCAGTGTTTGTCTGTGTGCCAGATTCCAATCAGATCCTAGAGAATCTCACTTAACAACTGTTAAGAGGATTCTAAGGTATCTAAAAGGTACTACTAACGTGGGTTTGTGTTACAGGAGACTTGATAATTATAAATTAGTTGGATTTTGTGATGCTGACTATGCTGGAGACAGAGTAGAGCATAAGAGTACTTCTGGAAGCTGCCAGTTTCTTGGAAGTCATCTGATCTCTTGGTTCAACAAGAAGCAACCCACAATTGCGCTTTCAACAACAGAAGCAGAATACATTGCTGCTGCTGGTTGTAGCACTCAGATGCTCTAGATGAAGAGTCAACTAGAAGACTATCAGATCCATGATAGTAACATTTCAATCTTTTGTGATAATACTTCTGCTATATGTTTGTCTAAAAATCCAATTTTACACTCTAAGGCAAAGCATATAGAGATAAAACATCATTTCATCAGAGACTGTGTTCAGAAGGGAATTATCAGTTTAAACTTTGTTGATACAGATCATCAATGGGCTGATATCTTTACAAAACCCCTTGCTGAAGATATATTTAAATTTATTCTGAAAAATATAAGTATGGATTTCTGTCTAGAATAAAATGTTTATCAGAAGAAAATTTCCTCAGATGAAAATGTTTTAACTCTGAAGTATTACATCTATTTATTTATTGTTTATTTTTTTATTTATTGTGTGCAAATCTGAACTAACAAGCCTCAGAGGATATGAACGTTGGCTAACGTTTCATTTCTCAAAGAAGTCTCAGAAGCACATGCAAGCAAACACATGTAACTCTGAATCTGAAAAGGTGGAGTGCACATTACTGAAATGATGTTTGAGGTACTGTTTTTGAATATTGAGTTTCTCGTTTTCCCCCCTATTGTCAGAATCATTAATTGATTGAAATGATTATATTATTTTTATTAAATGCTAAGTGTAAACGTGTTGAACATGTGACTCTTGTGTGCCCTAATTTCTTCTATAAATACCATAACACTTCACTTTTCACACTTTTCATTCTCTCACACTCTTGTATGCGTTTCTGTCTATTTCATTGCTTTCATCTTTCCCCCAAACCCAAAACCGTTCGTAACCCTAAATCTCTCTCAAGAACAACAATGGCTACTTCTTCATCAACTTCTGCTCAGTTTCAATAAACCATGGCTGTTGTCTCATCTTCTAACATGGGTGTTGTTGCTTTCAAAGAACCTGTTAGAACTTTACTCACACCTGTTGACAAACTGGAAGTATTGTGTGAATCTATTGTGAACTTTGAATCGATTGCTGAAAATGGGTTTGATCTTCGTCCCATTGTTGATGCTCAATGCTGGTCAAAGTTCTTTGATAGGCTGATGGGACCAGTTTATCCATGTCTGGTAAAGGAATTTTGGATCCATGCTATCACATACCCCAAGTTCATTGTTTCATATGTTCTAGGTAAGGAAATCATCATAACTGAAGATCTGATTAGGAAGCTCATAGGTTATGAAGAAACTGAAGAAACTGATGGTGTTACAAATCTACCAGCTTGGCGTGTTGATATGACTGATGTTTATAGGGAAGTTTGCTTATCTGGAGAAGCTTCTAATAAAGTGAAAGATCTGAAGCCAAACTACAGGATCTGGGCTAAGATCTTTATGGGTTGCATTCATCACAGGAAGTCTTCAAACTCTCTTGATTATGTAAATACTGATCAGATGTACTTCATGTACTGCCTGAGTCAGAGCACAGAAGTGGATCTGCCTTATCTACTTTTCAATCATTTATGGACTCACGTGAAACAGTCAAGGGAAGAAGTCAGAACCAAACATCAGAAGATGAGGAATTGGATTCCAATGGGAAGACTCATTTCAGACATTCTGACCGAGAATGGTCTGGTTGGACATCTGACAGAAGCAGGATTAAAGGAAGAGTTAGCTTCTGTAGTTAGAAAAGCTCTGAATAGGAAAAGTCTTCAGAGGATGAAAGTTGTAGAAGAACTCACTTCTGCACCAAAACAAATAAACTCTGAAGAGGTTAGCAAAAGAAGGATACCTTTGGATGATTTTCCTATGTTCTACGCTGATGAACCAAGGGAAATTATTCTAAAGTATATAGTAACATGTCTGGCAGATGCAACTCCTCTACCAGAAAATCTAGTTCAGAAAGCAGGCGAACCTGCACCAGATCTTTATGAGGCAAGACACAAGAAGAAGAGGAAAGTTTCTGAAGAAGGATCTTCAAAACCCAAGAGGAAGGCTTTTGGTGAAGCTGATGTCAAACCCAAGAGGGTCAAGAAGCAAAAAGCTAATCCTCCTGAGGCAAGTTTAGATTCTATATTGCAAACTGTCAAAGAGGTAATAACATCTGATACCCCTATCCATGAACCTATACCCTTTCCTTCACCTTCTCCTCCTCGTGTTTCTAAACCAAAGAAAACTTCTGAACCAACTCCTTCTGTACCCCAACAACAACCAACTCCTTCTGGAAAATAACCATTTGATATTCCCCCCTCAAACAAACAAACCTCTACACCACAACAAACTTCTGAAATTCCCCAACCAAAACCACAAACTACTGAACCACAACCAGAACAATCCATCCCCTCTGTTCCTCAACCTGAACAACATAAACCTTCTGAATCATTCATATATGATTCTGAGGTTCTTGACATTCAACCTCTGAAAATCATGTTTGATATTTCTTCAACATCATGTCATTCCTCTGCATCATCTGATTCTACTGAATCTGATGTACCCCCATAAGTTAACTCACCCCCTCACTCCGTGGCTATGAATCAAGATCATCTGATTTTGTTTCTTTTGCTTCATTTAAACCTTTACCATCTGATGACCTTTTCTCTAGACTTAAACTTAAACACTTTTATCCAAAACTTCAGGATATCCCTGAATCATCTGGCCAAACATCTTGTTCATCTTATCCTCGTCCTCTGTTCATTATCCCAACCTTTACAATACCAACCCCACCAGAACAACCCAAAACACCATCTCTAGAAAACTTCCTAAAACCAAAACCTAGAATGGATGTTAGTACACTATTTGATGGCTTCAAGAAGGAAATGAATATGTGGATATCTTCTGTGAAGAAGGAGTGCCTGTCTAGTGTGAATCCAGATGCTTCTGAAGCCACTTGGAACAGATTCATCTCAAGGTTCAACATTGTTGCTTCAAATCTTCGCACCATTTGCTCTGATGATGCAAAGGTGAAATTTGCTGAAGTTATCAGACAGATTCTTCTGAACATGAGTAGACCTCCAGTTCTTCTTCTGGACAATGCACCTGCTGCAGAACCTATGTCTGAAGATACTCCTCCAGAAGCGGTTGTTGCTGAAGAAACTCTTGTGCCTAATCAGTCAGCTCTGATGATTGTGGAACAAGCTTCTACTTCTGTGATTCAAGAAACTGCATATGCATCTGCAATGGTCACTGATAGTGCTCTAACTATTGAATCTGCACCTGCACCTGCTTATTCTGAAATCAAGACAGAGAGACCAGATTTAGAAGAAAAGTTTGCTCTACTAGAAGCCAGCAACAAAGAGATCAGAACTTGGATGGTCAAGCAAGAACAAACCACAGATAAGATTAAGACTTGGATGTCTAAACAAGAGGAATCTACTTCTCAGATTACAGATCTTCTGAAGCTGATAGCCTCTCGCCAACCTTAGTTTCTTTTATGTTATGTTTGTGCACTTGTTTGCTATTTTTTGTTGTTTGATGTTATTTTGTTGTTTTTCTGAATGTTTTCTGGATTCTGATTATCAATGAAGTTGACAGTTTCCTTATTTGTTCTTATATTGTTTTTTTTCTCTTTGTTATTCTTTTCTGTCTTAAAAAGTTTTTCTTTTTGATTATGCCAAAAAGGGGGAGAAAAATAAATTTTGATTGTTCAAATATAAATAGTTACTAAAATGGAATTTAGACATAATAAATTATAACTAACATTGAATTTTAGTCTTTCAGAACTAACGTATCATCTGACAAAAATCACTGAAGTTACCCTGAGAATCCCCAAACCAGATCTTTTATTCAAACCAGGTTCTGATTACCAGGCTCTGATTCTGGAAGAAAATCAGTAAAAGTAAACCAGGCTCTGATTCTGGAAAGTAAATCAAGCTCTGATTCTGGAAAGTATATTCTAACCAGGATTCTAACCAGGCTCTTTATCTGAAAAGTATACTCATGCAAAAAGGGAAGTATTTTCTTCTATTAGAGTATTCATTTCAGGGGGAGATTCTTTATCTCAGGGGGATTTATATATTTATCCTTTTTATTAAACAAAATTTCCTATGTTTTTTTCATCATCAAAAAGGGGGAGATTGTTAGAACACAGATTGGTGTTTAATTATATCTCTATGTTTTGATGATAACACTAATGAAATTTTGTATTAAGAAAATATATACTCTAATTTTGTTCAAGTGTTTTTGTTTCAGATATTAAACTAAATACTCTTATGGAAGCAAAAATGCATCTCAACGTTACTCTACGCAAAGCTCTGAAGCATCAGAAGCTGCAGAAGACTCTGAGCGCTGCCAGAAGAGACTCTGAAGCAGAAGCTGCAGAAGACTCTGAAGCGTAGTTGAAGAATTTGTATGAAGAGTTTCAAGCATTGTTTCAAGAAGACTCTGAAGGTACTTTACGCTGCAAGTACAGAGGCTCTGTTATTCAAACTCTGCTCTGATTGATATTCACGCTGAAGCACTTTGGCTGCAAAACTCTGATAACATAAAGACTCTGATGTTGATAACTTTGAGACAGAAGCATTGTTGAAGAAATAATTATTCAAAGATATATCCATTGGCATATTCCAAACAACTCTTTCCTTATTCATGTATGGCACAGGAAATCAGACAAAAGGGATTTGTCTGAACATTCCTCTTCTGGAAAAGCTAGAGTCAATAGAAGATAAAAGGCTACAGCTACACAGCAACGCACAGTCTTTGAGTATTGGACTTTCTACCTATAAAAGGAAGTCTTCAACAACATTTCAAAGTTGACGATTTATTTGATTCATCAAATTGAAAACTACTCTCAAGCTCTCATACAATTTATTTAATAAGCTGAATAGTTTTATTCGTTCTTAAACTAAGTGTAAAAATCACAGTTGTGATATAGCTTTTTAGAAGCAACTTAAACACTTGTTTAGTTTACATTAATTTGTAAAAGGTTCCTTAAGAAGACCAAGTTGTGGTCAGGATTTCTTGAGAAGACTAAGACAGTTGTTCTTAGTGGTTGACACTGTAATCTATTTGAATATAGTGAATTAAGTCCTTGTTGAGAAAGGCAAATCACCTTGGTAGGGTGGACTAGATTAGTTGAGTTCAACGAACCAGGATAAAAATATTGTGTTATTTTTATTACCATATTTATTTCAAAAACCCTTATTCAACCCCCCTTCTAAGTGTTTTTCTCACCTTCACTTTCAACTACCAAATTCACCAAAGCTCTTTCTTCCTTTGAATGTTAGTAAATTCTTCATTGGAACTTACTAATCTTTGAGCTAAAACCTTCACTCAATCACTTTTTCATCATCAATTTCTGTAGATCAAGGCTTTGGAGTGTGGTTCTTGAAGTTGATTTGAAGTATTTTCAAATTTGAAGTGGTAAACCCTATTCCACTATTGATGTGCTTGATCAATCTTCCACAATGTGATCTATTGTTGGTTCTTGTTGCTTGATCTTTGGATCTTGCAAATTGTGTTTTATTGGTGTTATTTTCTGTTGCTTTACTTGAATTTTCGTGCTAATTTGCATTCATGATCTTGAGATGTTTGAAGAAATGATTGGATCATGAATGTTGATTTTTTTTCAATTTTTTTGCTGTAATAGCAGTGTTAATCGATTAACACATTTGCACATGAAAATGGTTAATCGATTAACCAGTAGCAAATTTGTGTTTTTGGTTCTGTTTTGGGACTGTTTTGGTTCTTTTATTTTCTTCTTCCATTTTCTTTTGATTTTTGCCTTGGTTTGCAATTTTAAAAGTCCTATTCTTCTTTAAATTCAATGGACTTAGGGTGTAGATGAAGTTGGATAAACATTCACTAATTCAAATCTATCTTTAAAGTGAATTATTCAATTTATTTTAGATGATTTTATTTAATGATATGTTTAGTGCTTTAATCCACCAAGATGAGTGGTTGAACTTAAAGATGGAAGGATTTTAGAATTGTAATTCAATTTGGATTTCCCCTCCCGTCTTCTTGTTTTTTATTTTGATTGATGAAAATCTTCAAAATCATTGGAACTTATTGTAAGTTCTTGATGAAGATGAGATCGTTACCTCTTTTCTTTTCGTTCGATATTGCTTTCGGAGAGTGATCTACATATCACTTCTCTAGAATGCATTAGCACTAACATTTTTATCGACCGACCTCAGATAGTCGTGGCTTTTATATAAGTCTAATTTTAATTGCTTAATATAGTGCTAAATTGTCCCAAAATCGGAAAACCGCTGTGATTTGTAAGCGAATTATCAGTCTCTTATTCTTCAATGACGTAGTTTGAAATAGATTGGATTTCTCTTATTACCCTTGGGGGTTAGTTGGCATACTCGTCAAATTTATCTCATTTGGAGCCCTCCTCGTGGTAATGTATGATACCATGTTTTCATTCTCATGGATGTTTAGTCAAGCATTTTCGAAAACACAACAAAACTTGCTCTCTTGTTTTGGATCATTATTGCTCTATATTGTATATCAATTGTGCTATGTTTATGATTTTTTCTCGCTCCCTATCTCTCTTTATTTTTCTTTTGGTTTATGTTATCATATCGTATCATATAACTTATTTATGTTTCCGTTGTTTTTCCTTTGCCCACTTGGACCATTTGTTTATGTTTATGCTCTTTTTCTTTTGTCCATTTGGACCAAAAACATTAATAAAGGCTTAAACCCCTAAAAAAACTTGTTCTCTTAATGGTGGACTATGGTTAATATCCTTTGCATTGGACATGGAATTTTGGACTTAGAACTAAGATCTTAACCTATGCTTGGAAGTTTGTGATGGTAAACTTTGGATGTTTGGGAACTTGAAGTTCTCTTTTGAAGATCTATCTTGATCAAGACCTAATATAAAGGAAAATATGCTTATACTATGAAGCTTTCTTGTGTGTTAGACCGTTCTTATCCTTATCTTTTATCTTTATGTAATAGGATAGTCCCTTCTTCTCCACCCCTTCTTTAATTTTCAAAATATCCTCCCTTTTTCAAAACCTTCTTGTTTCTCAAAATCAAACCTCTTTCATAATAAAACCTTAACTTTGGTCAAGTGATTTTTCAAACTTTGTTTTATTTAATAAACGTAAATCAATGTTAATCATACTTTGACCTTTTTCAAAAAGACATAAAAAATACAAAAAACTCATCCAAACTTTTTTGTGCCTTAATGCATTTTTTTATTTTAAAAGTTTTTTCAGAAATTTAGACATGAGTCATCTCTTTAAGTGAAATTATTCGCTTGGAAATGACGACTTTTCTTCACAATTAAAATCAATCATAACAAACCTATTTTTTGTTATTTGTACCACGAACTACGGGGTTTTGATCATATATTGCACTTTGTGGGTATGTAGACATGAGGCGATAAGTCTCTCCAAACAAAAAAATATTAAAAAATACTTCTCTTCTCATCTCCCCAATCTCCTTTCAAATAAACCTTTTAAAAGCAAAAAAGCGTAGATATTTCAAAGGGTTCATATAGAGTACTATAGACGTTTTAGGTGCTAACATCTTCCCTTAACGTAACCAACCCCCTTACCCATTCTCTGTTTGTTCTTGTTTTATAACTTCGTCATAACCCAAATTTTACCCCTAGATTTCATTATCATTTGCATAGCAATCTAGGTCAATAAATCATTCATAGCTAACCAATTATCAAGACTTTGTTTTGTTTATTCATCTGTGAATTAGGGTTTGTCCTAAGAGGCTCAAGGGGATGATCAATCAAAGTTTTAGATAAATAATCATCCAAACAAGATCTCATACATTCAAGGGACCTCCATCCATCAATGATCAAGTGTATTGTGGCCTCATTACAAGTGCGTCAAGCTTCAAGTGCATCTGGTTATCCAATTAGGGTTTTCTCAACCAAAGTCAACTGCATCTTTGACTTTTGATCAAGACATGATCTCAAGCCTTGGGACATGATTCAAGACATTCAAATACACCTTTAGAGTCTATCTATGGTGTTCAAATATCCCAAAAGATTGATTTCATTGAAGATCAAGAAGTGAAAGTTCAGTTGATGCATAAGCCATTTAATGCAAAGTCAAACCTTTGACTTTAGGGTTTTTGGTCAAATATGAGTTCCTCAAGTCAATATTAATTGAAAATATGGTTGATGATGGAGTTTGATCAAGAAAAATCAATAGAATTGAGGTTACTTGTAAAAAGGACAACTTTGAAGAAAGTAAATTTTTTCTGAGTTATGAAAAAAACCTAATTTGGAGCCAACTTGTCAAAGCCATAACTCCCAATCCAAGCATCCATTTTTCTTGCTCCAAAGATACATTTTAAGAGCTTTTTAAATATTACAAAATTTTCAATGAGGATGAAGCCATAATGTTGGTGTTTCATTCAAAATTGATTTTCAACACTTAGACAAATTTTGAGACAGAATCTGCCTTAAAAAAGTAACCAACTTGTGAGCTAGTTTTCATCATGATCCATTTTTATTCAAGAAAAACTTAAAACATGAAAGTTGTAGAGAATATTTGGGGCTTTCCAAAAAGTACAGGTACATTTTTTTTTACCATGCATGAGCTGAGAGTTTAGAAAATGGGAAGTTAGGGTTTCAAACTTGAATTTCAAGTCATCTTCATGATGAATTCTTGGAGCAAAACCATTTCAAACTTGTAAATCCCTTGATTGCAGGTCTGGTTAATTGAAAATCCACCTCTAATTAGAATATTACATAAGTTCTTAAGGCATTGTCCAAGCGTTTAAGCCTTTGTTCATAGGATTTTTTCATTTTGGGAAGAAAGTGAACACTTCCATTCTTGAAAAGCCACTTTAATCACAATACCAAATCTCCTTGAGCCTCCAAGTTATGTAGTTGCAATCAACCTCTTCTTTGCTCAAAAGCAACGTGTCTACACTTTACAACCAATCTTGTACTATGCCTTGGAACTCATACAAACCCATGAAACCATAACATTGGATTCTAACCAAGCCATGAAACTCCAATTTTATTTTCTGCCCAACATCCTTGATCCAAATTTTCCCCTCTAAATAGAGCCTTGTATCATACTTCAAAACACACAACATTCACATATCAACACCCTTTAAACATCCCTCCCCAACAGAATTTGCAAAACACATTATTTTTGTAAGTTCTCAAAGCAAACTCATTCCCCACGTGCATTCTCTAAATAAACACCACGAATCATCTCTAAACACTTGTTATAACTTGTTCATACCATTTAATAGGTTTTGTACCATCCCAAACACTATTCACCATCTCACTTGCTCATTGTGGAAGAACATTCGTGTGGTTTGATACAATTTATTTTTGGCCATTTCATTTGATCAAGCACTTTTCCTAAGAACTAACAAGGCTCAAGAAACCTCTCTTTCGTTTCTGTAGCTCCATTTGAAGAAGCATTGGACTTTCTCCAATAGGTAACATTTTCACACTTTGATATCTTTATTCATGCATCATTTTTGAGTATTCATTGAAGCAAAAATGTAGTACATATTGTGTTTGTTGTGTGTTTGATATTGTATGCATTATACTATGCTCATTGTAGTATCCCAAAATTTTCCCTTTTGTTTTATCCGTAACTGGCTTATGTTTCGTTTATTTCAAATTTTTGCATATCATGGCATTGACTCTCGATATATGGTATCAAGGTGTTTCTATGGTTCAAGACTTCCTTTTATTGCAAGTTTTTTAGAACAGCACGCATCAGAGGCTTCAACATTTATTTTGCTCAGCAATCAAGCACTCGGTTATATTCTTTAGCAGGTAATTTTGAATGTAGGAGGCAGTTTGCAGTTTATTTTGGGCGTTTCATAAATGCAATATCAAAAGACAAGTTTCAGAGGCTTAATGAGGATCAAAATAGATGACAACGGGTGATTACGCAAGTTTCCATCCATGTTGTGCTGAAATTGACAATTTTTGAAGGTGGTAATCAGTTACCACATTTAGGGTAATCGATTACTTCAAGCGCATTTTGTAAAAATGCTTCAAATTTCAGCACTGCGGAATTTCCAATCATTTTCAACCCTTGATTTCACATGTGCATCATTGGAAGGATCTAGAATTAATTAATTTTCACCATTTCCTTCCAAATTTCAAACACTTCATTCCTAATTTCACTCTTAATTTCAATTCCTCACACTAATCCATATTCCAAACCATATTTTTATTCCTAACCTAGGGGTTATTTAATCAAATTTACTCCAAACCTCACCATAATTCAGAAAATACGCACTCATTCACTCTCATTTTTCAGAATTTGCTCTCAATTCTCTCTCACTTTTTCATTCTCAGCCTTCATTTTCAACCTTCCACCAAAGCTCCATAACCAAAAAGCTTCACAAATTGTGCATTGTTGTTGCACCCCAAAATTCTCTCTCTTATTTCTAATCACAACTGGCTTGTGTTTCACGTTCATGTACACTTTCCATTAGGGCATAACCTTGCATTCGTTGAGCTCCTAAAGACATGGGATCAAGGCATTTTCCTGTGATTTGAGTTGTCCCTATTCAGAGGTGATTTATTTGGCTATTGCACTCAAGTTGAGATAAAGAATGATTTCTCAATGTCATGATTATCTTCTTTACCGAGGCTCATCAGATATCAAGGTCGTCTTCGTCATGATTTCTCAAGAGGATCAGTGTGCACTCAAGGGCAGAAATTTTGGTTTCAAGTCAAGTGTGGTTATTCAATCATGATTTTGTTCAGGCATTTTAATTTTTAAATTTTTCATTCATTCGACTTTATTTTTACTTTGCATAACACACATTTTATCTCGCATAGTGTCTAAAATGTCACAGGAATAATTTCTCGGAGTTACAGACAGACTGTTCAAATTGAATCTCAACGGTGCATAAAAACGGTGAACAAGAAATTTTAAAATCAGGCTTGCAGTCGTCAATTATATCGATCTATGTTTCGTGTAGTTTAACCCGACATGTTCGTTTTAATTTTTTGAATATTTTTCGTTGCATTTTGATTAGTTTGAGTATTTTAACGGGTCAAAAATTATTTTATAATCTGACCAAATGCTGTATTTTTTAAGTCGTATATTTCGCGATGATCATTTTGGTGTACTCGATTTATTTTTTCGAGCGCTTGGGCGTCTGACTTTTATTTATTTGGGTTCCGGTTATTTTTACATGTTTATCTAAATATTTAGAATAAATAAATAGCATAATTAGTGTCGTACCCCAAACTTTGCCCACGCTTTACATGGTAGTGCCACTTTATTTTGAATGAATAAAATGACGCAATTGGCAAGAGACCATGTGTAAAGAGTTGTGAGTGTGAAAGATTGTCCGTTCAAATCCCACATTCACTTTTTGTGTTTTTCTCTTTTATTTTTATTCTAACTTTTCTATTTTCATGAAAGAATCACAAAATAGTATTTTTTTATTATTTAATTATTAATTTTGTATTTTATTTAAAGTATTTTTTTAAATATTATTTTTTTCACTTTTTCCATATTATTCATAAAAATATCCAAAAAATCATAAAATAAAAAATATTGGAAAAATATTTTGTTCTTTTTATAATATTTTTTAATTTTAGAAAGAATCAATATGGTTGATACAATAAGTCACAAAATTAAAATCAATTAAAATTGATTTTTGGGCTTTTGATTATTTTTTTGATCAAATTGATTTCTTCCTTTTTTTAATTAACTCTAATTTTTCTTATAAATAGAGTCTTTTATTCTCATAATTTTTCAGACACTCATTGACACAATTACACAGGGTTTTGCACACAAAAGTTTTGGAGAGTTTAAAAAGTATCAAATTTTTACAGTTCTTTAATTTTACTTTAATTTAGTTTTTTTTTTTCAATCATATGATAATAATTATCTGATGGTTTTTCTTTTTAAATTTGTCCATTACTATTATTATTATGATTTGATTTATTTGTATTGATATTAACGGTTCACAAATCAACTAATCCAAATTCTCTTCACACAAAAATTCTTGGACATGAAAACCCTCACTAATCTCTCTCACACGTATAAACTCACAATCACATTGAAATTTCTTTACATATTTTTACTACACCTAACAAATAATCTTGCCTTACTCTTTTCTACCTTTATAACTATTCTTTCTCATGGATTTATAATGACTAATGGTTTATATTTTAACTTTTAATTTCAAGAGATTTGTCAAAATTTTAACCTCACTTTTATTGTCTTACTTGCCTTGCAATTTATGTATCTTTAAGTGAATAGTTGTTTCTAAAATTTATGTTGCCTTTGTATTTAGATTTTGGTTCCCTGTTTAAATCTATTTATGAACTTTAACTAATACCCATTCTTACACGACAAAAAGGAACCCACAAAAATTCACACTCATAATCAATCCACATGCTTTTTGCAAACTTTCAGTAATGTACGGTTGAATAATTTTTGCACTTACCAGAATACATACTTGTGAGATGTTGGATCGAACTCTATTATAGTCGAAGTTTGTTCGCAAGTAATGCGTGTTGTAGTCGAAATCTGTTCTAACATGCATTAGTAAATATTGCTACGGTTGTTAGCATGTTGAATTGGGTCTTGCTTGTAAGCCCAATTGTTTAAGTTAGCTTGTACCCTAAGTTAGCTTGTAATGGATAATTGTTAAAAAGCCCATTAGGTTAGTGTGTTATTTTATTATAAATAGGATGCTAGTTTCTCAATCTTAGAATAAGGAAAAATAGGAAGATAGAATCCTAATTTCAAGAGAGAGAGGTTATTTTGTTATTCTTGTATACTTGTAATCTTGTTCTAAGAGAAAGGAAAGAATAGCAGTTTAATAACCATTCCTTATTGTTTTACCTTGTTTTCTTTGTTAACCCTAACCCTTGTGTGTTTCTTGATCATTAAGAAACTGTTTATACTTTGTTTAACGATATCCTATTCACAACAAATTGGCGCGGTGAGCGTGGAGAAGATGCCTTCAACAAAGTATGAGATTGAAAAGGTCACCGGAGTGAACGACTTCGGTCTGTGGCGCTTGAAGATGAAAGCCCTATTGGTTCAGCAGGGTTGTTTGGAAGCGTTGAAGGGTGAGGCAGCCATGGATGTTGCGTTAACGGCAAAAGAAAAGACGGGCATGATCGAGAAAGCCCACAACGCAATATTGTTGAGCCTTGGTGATAAGGTTCTTCGACAGGTATCAAAGGAGACTACAACATCGGGATTATGGGTGAAACTTGAAAGCTTGTACATGACCAAATCTCTGGTAAATCGACTATACCTGAAGCAAGCTGTATATTCATTCAAGATGAGTGAAGAAAAAGTGTTGGCTGAGCAGTTGGATGTGTTCAACAAGCTGATTCTTGATCTTGAAAATATTGATGTGAAGATCGATGATGAAGATCAAGCACTGTTGTTGTTGTGTGCTTTGCCTAGAACACATGTTCACTTCAAAGAAACTCTCTTGTATAGAAGGGAGTCCCTGACCTTTGAAGAAGTTCAATCAGCCTTGTATTCTAAGGACTTGAACAAACGAAAGGAGCATAAACCTTCGACGGTGGGCGGAGGTTTGGCCGTTAAGGGAAAATAATTTCCAAAGGATGGTAAGTTCGACAAGAAGAAAGGTAAAAGTCAATAGAAGTCTTATAGTGGCGAAACATCTAGTATTCGATGTTTTCACTGTAAGAAGGAGGGTCACATAAGAAAGGTGTGCACTGAACGCCTGAAAGATCATGGAGGTAATGGCAATGCAGCCATTGTTCAAGATGACTTCGACTCATCTGATGTTCTTGTGGTTTCAAGTGGCGACTCGAGGAAAGAGTGGATTATGTATTCAGGTTGCACTTGGCACATGACTCCAAACAGAGAATTGTTCGAGGAGCTATGTGATCAAGATGGTGGATCTGTGCTGTTAGGAAACAACAAATCTTGCAAAATTGCAGGTATTGGATCTGTGAGATTCAAGCTCCATGATGAGTCAATAAGGTTATTGACTGAAGTCAGGTACGTACCTGACTTGAAGAGAAATTTGATTTCTCTTAGTGAATTTGACAGAAAAGGATATGTTTTTCAAGGAGAGAAAAGTATCCTAAGAGTCATGAAGGGGTCGAAGGAAGTCTTGAGAGGCGTGAAGAAACAAGGCTTGTATACCCTTGAGGCTGAGGTTGTAAGTGGTTCGACAAATGTTGCATCCATGAAATCTATGTCGAAGACAGAATTATGGCACATGAGATTGGGCCATGTCAGCGAAAGAGGCCTGGTCGAATTGGGGAAGCAGAACCTGCTAGGAGGTGACAAAGCCGAAAAGTTGGAATTTTGTGAATCTTGTGTATTTGGTAAATTCTGTAGGGAAAAGTTTAACAAAGGCAAGCAAAGAACACATGGATCCCTGGATTACATTCATGCTGATCTTTGGGGGCCTGCAAGGAATCCTTCACACTCAGGTGCAAGGTATTTTCTATCCATCGTTGATGACTATTCCAGAAAACTATGGGTATTCATTCAGAAGACGAAGGATGAAACTTTTGAGAATTTCAAAAGTTGGAAGATTCTAGTCGAAACTCAGACTGGCAGAAAGGTTAAGAGGTTGAGAATCGACAATGGCCTTGAATTCTGCAACGAAGCTTTCGACAGTTACTGTGTTGGGTCTGGGATTGCAAGGCATAAGACTGTAGCAGGTAATCCTCAACAAAATGGCTTAGCTGAGAGATTCAATCGAACAATCCTTGAAAGGGTTAGATGCATGTTGGTTAGTGCTGGATTGAAGAAGGTGTTTTGGGCGGAAGCTGTTTCGACAGCAGCTTACCTGATAAATAGATGTCCCTCGACTGCCTTGGGAATGAAGACACCTGAAGAAGTTTGGTCGGGACATCCACCTAGTCTCGACAGACTGAGAGTATTTGGCTGTGTAGCCTATGCTCATATTAGGCAAGACAAGGTCGAACCTAGAGCTCTGAAGTGCATGTTCATGGGATACCCTGAAGGAGTCAAAGTTTATAGGCTATGGTGCCTAGAGCCAGGTCACAGAAGGTGTATCACCAGTTGAGATGTAGTTTTCAATGAAGCAGAGATGGCTTTCAAGAAAACTGATTATGCTGACGAAAAGTTGGAACAGGGAGAGATTCCTGTTGAGGTGGAGCATGTTGATGCTAAATTGCTTACCCCAGATGAAGTCGAAAAAGGCGCAGAAGATGCTGTCGAAGATGAGGAGATTGATAATGACTACCTGCTAGCAAGAGACAGGTCGAAGAGAGTCATCAAGCCACCTCAGAGACTTGGGTATGCAGATCTTATAGCTTATTCCTTAATCTCTGCTAGTGAGGTTCTAGATGAAGAACCTAGAGACTATAAGGAAGTTATGAGGAGTCGAAAGAAGACTGAATGGTTGAAGGCCATGGATGATGAGATGAAATCTCTTCATGATAACAACACCTGGGAACTGATCAAGAAACCTGCTGGAGCCAGGTTAGTCAGCTGTAAATGGATTTTCAAAGTTAAGGAAGGAATCGAAGGAGTGACGTCGAAGAGATACAAGGCAAGATTGGTTGTTAGGGGGTTCACTCAAAAAGAAGGTATCGACTTCAATGATGTGTTCTCTCCTGTTGTGAAGCACAGATCCATTCGAATGTTGCTTGCCATGGTGGCCCAGTTCGACCTTGAACTGGAACAGATGGATGTGAAGACTGCGTTCTTGTATGGTAATCTAGATGAAACAATCCTGATGAGGCAACCTGAAGGGTATGTCGAAAGGGGGAAGGAAGATTATGTGTGCAAACTGAATAGATCTTTATATGAATTGAAACAATATCCTCGACAGTGGAATAGGAGATTCGACAAGTTCATGGCACACATAAGTTTCATCAGAAGCCAGTTCGACCACTGTGTTTACTTCAGATTTCGACCGGGTAATTCATTTGTTATTTTGTTGCTCTATGTGGATGATATTCTAATAGCAAGCAACAATGTCGAAGAGGTAATGAGGGTGAAGGCTGAACTCAATAAAGAGTTCAAAATGAAGGATTTGGGAGCTGCGTCCAGGATTCTTGGGATTGACATCCGGAGAGATAGAAAGCATTCGAAAGTATGCTTATCTCAAGAGGCATACCTACAGAAGGTTCTCGAAAAGTTTGGTATGTCGAATTTAAAGCCTGTTGTGACTCCGACAAACCCTCAATTCAAGCTAAGTATAGATCAGTGTCCCAACACTGATGTTGAAAGAACTTATATGAATAGCATTCCATATGCTAACATAGTAGGTTCTTTGATGTATGCTATGGTCTGTACTAGACCCGACATAGCATATGCAGTAAGTCTTGTAAGCAGGTACATGGCGAATCCTGGAAAGGCTCACTGGCAAGCATTGAAGTGGATTTTAAGGTACATAAATGGGTCTCTGAATAGAGTCCTAATTTATGGTGGAGCCTTGGGTGAAGATAGTAAAGCAGCAATCGATGGATATGTCGACTCTGATTATGCAGGTTGTATGGATTCCAGAAAATCTATCTCTGGATATGTGTTCACTATGTTTGGGACAACAATTAGTTGGAAAGCAACACTTTAGAAGGTCGTTGCCCTATCAACCACTGAAGCGGAGTATATTGCCCTAACTGAAGTTGTGAAGGAAGCATTGTGGCTTGAAGGTTTTGCAAAGGAGCTAAAACTTCAAGGTCGAGTTATCACTGTTAAATGTGATAGTCAAAGTGCAATACACCTGTCGAAGAATTCAGCCTATCATGAGCGAACCAAGCACATTGATGTGAGGCTGCATTTCATCAGAGGGGTAATCGAGCGTGGAGAAGTCCAAGTACTGAAGGTTTCGACAGATCATAATGCTGCTGATATGATCACCAAGACATTGCCCAGTTGCAAGTTTTTCCACTGTATGCAGTTAATAAAGCTGCATGAAGAAAGCTAGTTTCTTGATGTTATAGAGTTAGATCCAAGGTGGAGATTTGTGAGATGTTGGATCGAACTCTATTATATTCGAAGTTTGTTCGCAAGTAATGCGTGTTGTAGTCGAAGTCTGTTCTAACATGCATTAGTAAATATTGCTACGATTGTTAGCATGTTGAATTGGGTCTTGCTTGTAAGCCCAATTGTTTAAGTCAGCTTGTACCCTAAGTTAGCTTGTAATGGGTAATTGTTAAAAAGCCCATTAGGTTAGTGTGTTATTTTATTATAAATAGGATGCTAGTTTTTCAATCTTAGAATAAGGAAAAATAGGAAGATAAAATTCTAATTTCAAGAGAGAGAGGTTATTTTGTTATTCTTGTATACTTGTAATATTGTTCTAAGAGAAATGAAAGAATAACAGTTTAATAACCATTCCTTGTTGTTTTACCTTATTTTCTTTGTTAACCCTAACCCTTGTGTGTTTCTTGATCATTAAGAAACTGTTTATACTTTGTTTAACGGTATCCTATTCACATCAATACTGATACACGCACAGATCCTGATATACAATGGAGAAAAAATATTAGACTCATTCACACAGTGATATACATACAATATATATTGTTTTTTTCCCCTATAGTGACCTTGGGCTTTGACATAAGCCCAGGTTATTTTATTTTTTTTACCTTCTAAAAAATTGCAAGGCTACTTTTTTATTTAAATTGGGTTATTTCTTAAATTTATTTCTTTTAAAGCAAATTTTAATGGAGAGAGGTCAATATTAATTAGGATTTAGCTTTGATTACAAACATAATTAGTCTTAGTTTACTATTATTTTTTTAGGTATTATTTCTATTTAAGTTTTGATTCCTATTTAAAATTTGACATTAGCTTTAATATTAACCTTAATTCTAAGTCAGATGTTTTTGAACTCGTGTCGATGTTAATTTGAATATTGGTTATGGTTAGGTCCTGACGGATTTTCTCGTTAGTTACTTGCGAAATTTCAACATTTATCTTTGATAAATCAAATTGAGATAGAGGATTAGATCCTAGGTTTAAACTATTGTAGGATAACTTCTAGAATAGGAGTCACCCTTTCAACCTCAACTATAGGACCATTTGGCATGAAAACATCTAGGACCGAGTCTCCCTTAGATTTTTCTTTTATCCCTTGAGTCTCTCAATTTTCTCTCGAATCAAATCAAGATACTTAATAAAAACGATGTGCATAGTGAGTCACGAGCCTTAAGCACATGGGAAAAGATGAACAGATGCATTTCTAACCTCGTCTTAGGGTACTTTATGCGTGAGACGTTTGGATCATTAGCGCGAAGTACTCATTCCTATGTCATAGACTTTAGTGCGATACACGTCACAAACAAAGCCAACCCGTTTCTCTAAAACCCTTAAACAAACCGCAAATCACTTTGTCCTTCGAAATTTCCTACCAAACCTGTTTTCAGAAAGGGCATGTTACCTCCATTCTACCGCAAACAGACATCGATCCTAACTGCTGGAACGTGAGTTTAACATCGTTCATAAAAGACACTAACCAACTCGTGGTAGGTCAAACTACGAGCGCTCTGACTTCTTCATTATCGTTTGAGTGAGGATACGTAGGCACAAGATGACGATTTCTTGGCGAGCACAATCCCCCCATTCACCCGTAGTCTCCTTTGGTTTTTTTCTCCTTGTAGTTTCTGTTAGCAAGTAGAGCTTTAGATAAACACACCATTTGATTAGATAGCAAGCGTGGATCCCGTTGAGTATAACGGACACGAGGGGTGCTAATACCTTCCTCTCGCATAATCAACTCCCGAGCCCAAGATTTGGTTGCGAGACCATGTCTTCTCCCTTTTGAGGTTTTCTTGATGTTTCCCTTTCTCCGTTGGGATGAATAAAGTTCGGCGGCGACTCTATTTTTCCGTCGTTTTTTTTCGCGTTGCGACAATTACAATTTGTGAATCCTTGAGCTAAACCTTCATTGCATCTTCATCCTTGGTTTAATTCTGGTTGTGCAGTTCATTTGGATCTTGAATTAAGTTGTTGTAATCATTTTTGGAAGAATTTTTGCTTATTTGTGGATTTTTGCTTGGATCTTCAAGTTTTCTTGTTAAAGCTTCATAGATCCTTGGATTTCTTGATTGGATCTATTAATTGCAGTTTAACAACACTTACCAAAGTAATTCCCGGCTTTGCTGGTTAGTAATTTCTAGATCTAGCTTTGATATTGCTTAATCTTACATATTACAATGTAGATCCTTGGCTTTTGTTGCATTTTGATCTGTTTGCTTGATTTGATCTTTGATCTTGTTGTTTGTTTGATGCAATTGGTGTTTGTTTGTTGTAATATGACCTAATTTTCGTGCATAATTGAGTGCTTGTTCATTTGAATGATCAGATAAGTCATTTGCTGTTGAAAAGTACTTTTAGAAGTTGAATTTTTGCCATTGTCTCAGTGGTAATCGATTAACACAATCAGGGTAATCAATTACCCTGCCTGTTATTCACGTTTTTTGCAAATTTTCAAAGGGTAACCGATTACCCTAACCATGATAATCGATTACCACTAGGACACATTTCCCTTTTCTTGCATTTTCAAGCTTGTTTGAGTTCCTTTTCATCCTTAAACTTTATAGATTGATGTGATGCATTTATGTGAATTGTTTTTGACCTTTTCCATCATTCTTGATAGCATGCTTATGTTTCTTCGACACGCGACTTTTGCTTTTCCGTTGACGTAAGTTTATGATCATTGTGTTGCACTCTTGGTATGTTGATCATGTTGCATAATCATTTGCACATTGTGGATTGTTGATTAATGATGTTTATCTTGTTGGATTTGTATCACATGTTTATGTTTATTTTTGATTCCGTAATTGCTTAACCGTTCGAATTTGTTAACCGATGTTAAGTGCGTGACATTCTTGTTGTAACACCCCCTTTCTATACCCCCAAAATAAACAATTAATTCATTTAGGCACAAATTTAAAATTTCATCAGAGTACATTTGCCACGTGGCATAAAAGGGAAATATCACATTATCATAAAAAAAATTCCAACACATACAACACCTGCTCAAACGGATGTGCAACAACAGGGTAGCACCCACAAGAAATATTTAGAACAAGGCGGAAATATCCAAATATTCCATAATTCTCCAAAACATATGTTCACATATACAGTTATCATTCATCATGTTTACAAAACATATCATCCGCAGATACATACACAGATGTATCACAAAAAAAAAACGAATCAAAATAATTCCTATCTACCCGGTGCTACATATCAGAGCCGACCGACCAAAAAGGGAAGAAGCCACGCTCCACAAAAATACCTCAAGAAATCTAATCTGCAATGCCTCATAGAGCATTAAAAGAAACAACAGAAGGGTGAGAAACGATATCATAATAACAATGCATACAAACATATATATATATATATATATATATATATATATATATATATATATATATATATATATATATATATATATATATATATATATATATATATATATATATATATATATATATATATATATATATATATATATATATATATATATATATATATATATATATATATATATATATATATATATATATATATATATATATATATATATATATATATATATATACATAATATCCAATATACGTATTTCGCATTCTCACCACAACTCACCTCGTCATACCGTACATCGCAATGTATTCTCATTATCTATTTACAAATAGAACACCATGCATATACAATATGCATCAACAATGTTTACATCAGTTCATAAACACACAAAACATATATATTCATATATTCACACATACATGTGTCTTCAAGTATACCAATCATGACAATCATCAGCAATCCATATAAACATTTACATTATGTTTATTCACCATACACCATGCAAGATGTCAACATGCAACTCATAGAGACCGACACACGACTTTATGCAGATGCAAATGCGGTACCGACTTATTTCAGCAGGTTCAATTGAAGAACCAAATAACCATCGCTCACACCCCACAAGGGCACACGAGGTTCTGCAGATTCTACGCGGAATCAAAATAACCATCGTAACATACGAGGTTCTGCAAATCTACCGAGGGATCAATAATTAACCATCGCTCACAGCCCACAAGGGCACACGAGGTTCTGCAGATTCACCGAGGAATCAATCGACACAAGAATGCATACCATGATGCTTCACATGCAACATGACTCATGACACTCTTGAAATGCACACATGTTTACGAACATACTCATGCATTCTACACATTCATCGCATATATTCATACAAACATCATAGATTTTTAATCAAGCTAAACAATGTACATAATTGCCCAAACGGCCATAATTCATAATCTAGGATTCACGCTATACGGCTACCCACAACACATCACAAACCAGCATATAAGCTATTAAATCAAAGAAGGGTCGATCACCACCGAAACCCCAAGCCACGACAGCACCACGCAACAGGGAAAATTCATCCTGCTACGTTCGCTACACGCTCGCCTAGCGAGCTGTTAGCGAGCGTTCGCTACCTCCTCGCCTAGCGAACTGCTTGCGAGCAAGAACAGAGGCTACAAACCTCGTTCGCTACCCCGTTCGCCACAGCGAACCTCCAGCGAGCTCCTCGCTACTCCCTGCGCAGCCAGCGAGGGACATCAGGATCTCACTGTCCCAAGTCTGGGACCGTTCGCTGCACGCTCGCCTAGCGAGCTGTTAGCGAGTCGTTCGCTGCGTGCTCGCCTAGAGAGCTGCTAGCGAGTCGCCTGCGAACAACAACATTCAGTTCTGCTATAGCACCTCCAAACTCACCAAAATCACCCGATTAAATCCAAAGTTGTTCCAGTAGCCTTAGTCTAACATATATTGTCTAACCTACATCATCTAATCACGATTCTAACCGTTAAACAACGATTCCATTCGATTAAACCAAATTCAACCTAAAATGGAAAGTGTAGAAAAACTACCAACAATCCAAAACAATCCAACAAAATCATACATGATCATGCACATTGATAGAATAATAAAGTTTCACACCCTTACCCGATCAATCGAAAGCTTTGGTGATGATTTCTTGAAGTTCTAGGTTTTCCTCTTCTTTTCTCTCCACTTTCTCTTCTCCTCTTTCCTTCTCTTGTTTTTCTTTCTATGTTACTATATTCTTTTCTTTTCCTCTCTCATCTCATATTTCTATTTCTTTCCTCTCAAATTCTTTCCACACACTAATTAATCAATTCTCACAAAAATATCCACTTAGCATAATCACTAATGCCCAAAATACCCTCCAACCTATTTTTACCCGAAACACTCAAAATCGGTAAAAAGAGAAAATAGCATAATATGTACCCATAACATATTAAACACATAAATCATATATTTAAAATAATAATTCAATCAATTAAATTAAAAGGACTCAAAATAAAGGAAATCAGAATCGGGGCGTTACAACTCTTCCCCACTTAAGAATTTTCGTCCTCGAAAATATTACCTGATTCGAACAGCTCAGGATGCGACTCACGCATCGTACTCTCCAATTCCCAAGTCATATTGCCTTCCGCAGCACCCCCCATGCTACTTTTACAAGAGAAATATCCTTGCCTCTTAGGTTCTTAACTTCGCGGTCCAAAATCATAACCGGTAAAACCTCAACCGTAAGATTATCTCTTACCTCCACCTCATCCATAGGAATCACATGTGACGGATCCTGAACATACTTACGAAGTTGCGAAACATGGAACACATCATGCAAATTCGAAAGACTCGGAGGCAACGCCACACGATAAGCCACCGCACCAACTCGTGCAATAATTTGATACGGACCAATAAAACGAGAAGTCAACTTCTTCGACTTCAAAGCACGACCCACACCCGTAACCGGTGTAACTCTCAAAAACACATGGTCACCTTCTTGAAATTCAAGATCCTTCCTTCTCTTGTCATGATAACTCTTTTGCCTATTCTGAGAAGCTTTCATCTTCTCCCGAATAAACTTCACCTTCTCCGTCGTTTGTTGTACCATCTCTGGTCCAACTACCGATCTCTCTCCGGTTTCATGCCAACACAAAGGTGTTCGACATCTCCGACCATACAAAGCCTCAAAGGGTGCCATACCAATACTTGCATGAAAACTGTTGTTGTAAGTGAACTCGATCAATGCCAGAAAGTTATCCCAAACACCACCTTGCTCGAGCACACAAGCACGCAACAAGTCCTTCAACGATTGAATCGTCCTCTCAGTTTGGCCATCCGGCTGCGGATGATACGCCGAACTCAATCTCAACTTAGAACCTAAAGCCTTTTGCAAACCTTCCCAAAATCTCGAAGTAAATCTAGGATCTCTATCCGACACGATACTCTTGGGAACTCCATGCAACTTCACAATCACCCGAACATAAATCTCGGCTAACTTTTCCAAAGGATAACTAATATCAATCGGAATAAAGTGAGCAGATTTAGTAAGCCTATCAACAATCACCCAAATAGCATTGTGACCTCTTTGCGTATTTTGTAAACCCGTAACAAAATCCATTGATACACTATCCCATTTCCATTCCAGAATATCCAACGGTTGCATCAAACCGCTAGGCTTCTGATGTTCCACCTTAGACTTCTGGCAAGTCAAACACGAATACACAAACCGAGCTACATCCCTCTTCAATCCGGACCACCAAAAGATTTTCTTCAAATCTTGATACATCTTATTCGCACCCGGATGAATACTCAATTTACTCCGGTGTCCTTCCTCCAATATCATCTTTCTCAAATCCACATCGTCGGGAATACAAATACGACCATGGAATTTCAAAACTCCAAAATTATCAACCTTAAAGTCCTCATTCTCATTCATCATCAAATCCACAAATTTCAAATCCAACTTTTGCTTTTCACGAACGGTAGCTAGAAAATCATTCGTAACATACAACATACCAAGTTTCACACTTCTCAGCGTCATTTCACAAACCAAACTCAAATCTCTAAAACTCTTCAAAAGTTCCCATTCTCTTACCATCAATGTAGACATATGCACTAACTTCGGGCTCAAAGCATCGGCTACAACATTTGCCTTACCCGGATAGTAATTCAAACCAAAGTCATAATCCTTCAAAAACTCTAACCACCTCCTTTGCCTCATATTCAATTCCTTTTGTTCAAATAAATACTTCAAACTCTTGTGGTCGCTAAAAACTTCAAATCTCGCACCATAGAGATAATGCCTCCAAATTTTCAAAACAAAGACCACTGCCGCCAATTCCAAATCATGCGTGGGATAATTCTTCTCATGCACTCTCAATTGCCTTGAAGCATAAGCCACAACTTTACCGTCTTGCCTCAAAACACCACCCAAACCGGACAAAGAAGCATCACAATAAACCACAAACGATTCCGTCGGATTTGGCAAAATCAAAACCGGCGTCGTTGTCAACCGTATCTTAAGTTCAACAAAACTCTTCTCACAATTAATGTCCCAAACAAAAGTCTTTCCCTTACAAGTCAACTGAGTCAACGGAAGTGCCAACTTCGAAAATCCCTCAATAAACCTCCGATAATAACCGGCCAAGCCCAAAAAGCTTCGGATCTCCGTAACCGACTTAGGAGCCTCCCATTGCATCACCGCATCAATCTTGGACGGATCAACACAAATACCATTACCAAAAATAACATGCCCAAGAAAACTCACTTCCGATAACTAAAACTCGCACTTGGATAACTTAGCATACAATTGCTTCTCCTTCAAAACTTGCAACACAACCCGCAAATGCTCTTCATGCTCTTCTTGGGACTTAGAGTAAATTAAAATGTCGTCAATAAACACAACTACGAAACGATCCAACTGCTCATGAAAGATACGATTCATATATTCCATAAACACACCCGGCGCATTAGAAACTCCGAATGGCATCATAGAAAATTCATAATGACCATACCGTGTCCTAAAAGCCGTCTTTTGAATATCTTCTCCTTTAACACGAATCTGGTGATAACCTGACCTCAAATCAATCTTACTAAAAACACGGGCACCAACCAATTGGTCCATCAAATCATCAATTCTAGGAAGCGGATACTTATTCTTAATAGTCACCTTGTTCAACTGCCGATAATCAATACACAACCGCATGCTCCCATCTTTCTTCTTTACCAACAATACTGGCGCACCCCAAGGAGAAACACTCGGCCTAACAAATCTCTTTTCCAATAAATCATTCAATTGTCTCTTCAACTCTACCAACTCCGATGCCGACATATGATACGGTGCCATCGAAATCGGTCTAGTACCGGGAACTAGATCAATTGAAAACTCAACTTCCCTTTCCGGCGGTACATCCGTAATGTCCTCCGGAAATACTTCTGGAAAGTCACATACCACTGGAACCAAATCCAATTCAACCTTATTCTCTACCGACAGCGACGCAAACAAACAGAACACTTGAGCTTCATCCGCCAAAAGTTTCTTCAACTCTTTAGTGGATAGAAAACTCTCTTCCTCCTCGTCTCCCAAAGATGGAAACCTCACCAACTTGTGATAACAATCAATACGAACTCTATTGTACTGCAACCAATTCATACCCAAAATCACATCTAATCCTTCTAATGGCAAACACACCAAGTCCATAATAAAGTCCTTACCATACATGGTCAAGGGACAACTCAAACATACCGAAGACGTAGTTACCAACCCCGAAGCGGGCGTCTCAATAACCATATCACCACCACAAGAAGAAAAACACAAATCCAAACGCTTAGCGCACTCGAAAGAAATAAACGAATGAGTCGCTCCGGTATCGATAATAGCAACTAAAGGCATATTATTAATAAATCATGTACCTTTAATCAACCGATCTGCATTAGTAGTGTCTGCACCCGCTAATGCAAATACCTTCCCGCTTGACGGAGCTTGCTTTGCCTTAGTACACTTCGTACTAATATGACCAACCTCCCCACAATTAAAATACTTAATCACATTCCTTCTACATTAAGTTGTAGCATGACCGAGACCACCATAATTAGCACACTTTTCCCCAACCTTCTTACACTCAAAAGATTTGTGCCCCTCTTCGCTGCACCTATAGCACTTAATGGGACCAGAACTTCCTCCTCCGGATTTCTTGACAAAGTGTTCCCTATGCTTGCCTTTATCAGCAGGCGTCACATAAGGCCCACTCCTTACTGGTTGCTTCCCTCGCCTCTCATTCAAACTCTTATAGTGAGTAGAACGAGCCCTACTATCCTCTTTGAAAATTCTACAGCATTCGGTTAAGTCCGAAAATCTTCGAATCCTCTGATATCCCACAGCTTGCTTGATCTCCGGGCGCAAGCCGTTCTCGTACTTAGTGCACTTGGAAAATTCCGCCGTCACCGCATTATAGTGAGGATGGAATATCACCAACTCCGTAAACTTAGCCGTGTAGTCAACCACGGACATGTTCCCTTGTTTCAATTCTAGAAATTCCATTTCCTTCTTTCCCTTCACACTCTCCGGATAATACTTCCTCAAAAATTCAGTGCGGAACAAATCCCAAGTTATTTCCTCATCATCAACTTCAAGAATTTGTCTTATGCCGACCCACCAGTCATCGGCTTCTTCTCTCAGCATGTGAGACCCAAGTCTCACCTTGTTCCTCTCAGCGCAATTCATAACTCTGAAGATCCTCTCGACTTCCTTCAGCCAAATCTGAGCACCGTCCGGATCAAACCTTCCTTTGAACACCGGCGGCTGATTCTTTCTAAACTCATCGTTAGCATTCACATTCGGCGCGCCCTGCACCGCTCGAGCCATAACCTCCAATGCCGCAGCCATAGCGTTTTCATTACGACCAGCCATATTCTGATTATTCCCAAAAATAACAACAAGGTCAAACAACCGTTCAACCAACAAAACAGCGAGACAGATACAACTGACTCAACACTGGCTCTGATACCACTTAATGTAACACCCCCTTTCTATACCCCCAAAATAAACAATTAATTCATTTAGGCACAAATTTAAAATTTCATCATAGTACATTTGCCACGTGGCATAAAAGGGAAATATCACATTATCATAAAAAAAAATTCCAACACATACAACACCTGCTCAAACGGATATGCAACAACAGGGTAGCACCCACAAGAAATATTTAGAACAAGGCGGAAATATCCAAATATTCCATAATTCTCCAAAACATATGTTCACATATACAATTATCATTCATCATGTTTACAAAACATATCATCCGCAGATACATATACAGATGTATCACAAAAAAACGAACTTCAAAATAATTCCTATCTACCCGGTGCTACATATCAGAGCCGACCGACCAAAAAGGGAAGAAGCCACGCTCCAAAAAAATACCTCCAGAAATCTAATCTGCAATGCCTCATAGAGCATTAAAAGAAACAACAGAAGGGTGAGAAACGATATCATAATAACAATGCATACAAACATATATATATATATATATATATATATATATATATATATATATATATATATACATAATATCCAATATACGTCTTTCGCATTCTCACCACAACTCACCTCGTCATACCGTACATCGCAATGTATTCTCATTATCTATTTACAAATAGAACACCATGCATATACAATATGCATCAACAATGTTTACATCAGTTCATAAACACACAAAACATACATATTCATATATTCACACATACATGTGTCTTCAAGTATACCAATCATGCCAATCATCATCAATCCATATAAACATTTACAATTATGTTTATTCACCATACACCATGCAAGATGTCAACATGCAACTCATAGAGACCGACACACGACTCTATGCAGATGCAAATTCGGTACCGACTCATTTCAGCAGGTTCAATTGAAGAACCAAATAACCATCGCTCACACCCCACATGGGCACACGAGGTTCTGCAGATTCTACGCGGAATCAAAATAACCATCGTAACATACGAGGTTCTGCAAATCCACCGAGGGATCAATAATTAACCATCACTCACACCCCACAAGGGCACACGAGGTTCTGCAGATTCACCGAGGAATCAATCGACACAAGAATGCATACCATGATGCTTCACATGCAACATGACTCATGACACTCTTGAAATGCACACATGTTTACGAACATACTCATGCATTCTACACATTTATCGCATATATTCATACAAACATCATAGATTTTTAATCAAGCTAAACAATGTACATAATTGCCCAAACGGCCATAATTCATAATCTAGGATTCACGCCATACGGCTACCCACAGCACATCACAAACCAGCATATAAGCTATTAAATCAAAGAAGGGTCGATCGCCACCGAAACCCCAAGCCACGACAGCACCACGCAACAGGGAAAATTCATCCTGCTACGTTCGTTACACGCTCGCCTAGCGAGCGTTCGCTACCTCCTCGCCTAGCGAACTGCTAGCGAGCAAGAACAGAGGCTACAGACCTCGTTCGCCACAGCGAACCTCCAGCGAGCTCCTCGCTACTCCCTGCGCAGCCAGCAAGGGACATCAGGATCTCACTGTCCCAAGTCTGGGACCGTTCACTGCACGCTCGCCTAGCGAGCTGCTAGCGAGTCGTTCGCTGCGTGCTCGCCTAGCGAGCTGCTAGCGAGTCGCCTGCGAACAGCAACATTCAGTTCTGCTCTAGCACCTCCAAACTCACCAAAATCACCCGATTAAATCCAAAGTTGTTCCAGTAGCCTTAGTCTAATATATATCATCTAACCTACATCATCTAATCATGATTCTAAACGTTAAACAACGATTCCTTTCGATTAAACCAAATTTAACCTAAAATGGAAAGTGTAGAAAAACTACCAACAATCCAAAACAATCCAACAAAATCATACATGATCATGCACATTGATAGAATAATAAAGTTTCACACCCTTACCCGATCAATCGAAAGCTTTGGTGATGATTTCTTGAAGTTCTAGGTTTTCCTCTTCTTTTCTCTCCACTTTCTCTTCTCCTCTTTCCTTCTCTTGTTTTTCTTTCTATGTTACTATATTCTTTTCTTTTCCTCTCTCATCTCATATTTCTATTTCTTTCCTCTCAAATTCTTTCCACACACTAATTAATCAATTCTCACAAAAATATCCACTTAGCATAATCACTAATGCCCAAAATACCCTCCAACTTATTTTTACCCGAAACACTCAAAATCGGTAAAAAGAGAAAATAGCATAATATGTACCCATAACATATTAAACACATAAATCCTATTTTTAAAATAATAATTCAATCAATTAAATTAAAAGGACTCAAAATAAAGGAAATCGGAATCGGGGCGTTACACTTGTTGCATGTCCAATTGTGTGATCTTGTGGAGTTTGTTTTTGCTTAATTATTAATGCATGTTCATCAATTGACTTTGCTTGATACATGTTCATATTCGATCTGTACATTGTCATATGTATTTCTTGAATTGTGATTGCATGATCATATTTTGTTGTTGAATTGCTTGATCAAATGCCAATTGTTGCTTAGTCTTAGATGTTTGCACTCTTGATGCTTATTTTGGTTTGTTATGCATGCTCATTGATGATCGTGGCTTGCTTAAGGTGTTGCTTTAAGTGTTCATGTATACTTGCTACTTGCACTTTTCACACCTGTTGTTCTGGAATTTGACGTGCTATTGATTGTGCATCCATACTGCCTGCTGCTTTTTACACCTGTTTTTGCCTGAATGCATGTGCAGAGGTGGCGGGAACTAGCAGCTAGAGTTCAACCCCCGATGGTGGAACGGGAATTAATTGATATGTTCGTGGCAACCCTGCCAGGAATATACTATAAGAAGTTAATTGGGAGCATGTATGGAAGTTTTTCTGATTTAATCATAACAGAGGAAAGAGTGGAAAATGGAATAAAATTGGGGAAGATACGGAGTGGATAAGGGTCTACATCAGGAGGAATGAGGAAGACATATGGGAATTCAAAGAAAAGGGAAGGAGACACGAATATTGTATCAGCTTACAGAAACAGAGGTTGAGCACAACATCAACAACAGTACCAGCCTCAACGTCAGTAACAAACTGCTAGTATAGCCATTCCGACTGTACCTCAACAACCTACAATTGCACCTCGCAGTTATCTAGATAGAGGAAGGATGGCCAATAGGCAGTTCGACACGCCTCTCATGCCTTACTCTCAATTACTGCAACATTTGCTACAGTTGCAACTTGTTCAGAAAAGGACTTTGGCGTCGCTTTTTGGCATACCTCACCAGGTTATGACGCAAATGCTAGGTGTGATTTTCATTCTGATGCTCCAAGTCATAACATTTATCATTATAAAGCTTTTAAGCATAAAGTGCAAGATTTGCTTGACTCCAAAGCAATCAATTTTACGAATGAGACCCCGAATGTGAATCAAAATCCTATGTCGAATCATGGGGTAGACAGAACTAATGTTGTTATCAAGGGAGAAAGGTTGAACCTGATAACTAATGTTGCGAAGTTGAAAACACCGTTGAGTTATGTGAAGGACAAATTGCTGAAGGGTGGTGTTTTTCTTGGCTGTTTAGAAAGCTGTGAGGGATGTGGTGTGCACCCAGAAGGATGTGTTGAGTTGAGAAATTATATTCAAAGTTTGATTAATGAGGGCAGTTTGCAATTTGACAGAGTAGTAGGAGAAGAAGATGTGAAGGAAGTTGATAATGAGCGGGATGAAATCGCAACGATTTCGATCCCATACCGAACAATTAATACTTCAGCGCCGCCGAGGCCAGCTCCTGTTATCATTACTATATAAGGACTAATGCCTTATGAGAGTACCAAGGCCATTCCTTATAACTATGGGGCAGAGGTATTTTACAATGGATACAAACAAGAGTTGATGGAGACGTCATCTAGAGGATTGTCTGTTGATAATGTTGTTGGAGTAGGAGGCTTGACTAGGAGTGGCAGAATGTTCTCTCCGCCGGATGCTAATATGGAAAGAAGTGACAAAGGTAAAGGAAAAGCTGCAGTAGAAGAGGGTCAGCAATAGGGAGACAAAGACTCCTTGGCCAAAGATGCTGAAGAGTTCACGCGACTCATTCACAAAAGTGATTACAAAATTGTAGATCACTTACAGCAGACACCTTCTAAGATCTCGATCTTGTTATTGTTGTTATGCTTTAAGGCATATAGAAATGCTTTGCTAAGGATCTTGAACACGACTTATGTACCGCAAGAAATTTATGTTAATTGGCTTGAAGGAGTAGTGGCTCATGTTAACGCTGGTAATGGTTTGGGCTTCACAGATTTGGATCTAACTCCCGCTCGGAGAAATCACAACCATGATCTACATATATCTATAGAGTGTAGGGGTTGTTTTGTCTCGTGTGCAAGTTTATACAGGATCATCACTCAAACGTGTTTCCCAAGAAAGCATTGATGAAGTTGGACACCCAAGGTTTGATTTATACTCTCAGTGATCTGGTGGTGAGAGCTTCTTATGGGACTAGAAGGTCAGTGTTTGGTGAAGTCACATTGCCGATTCAGGTGGGCCCAGAAATCTTTGACGCTGTTTTCTATATCATGGATATCCAGCCTGCTTATAGTTGTTTACTCGGCCGGCCACGGATTGCCGATTCGCTTTTTCCAATTATGATCAACTCCATACCCTTCAAACTCTTTCCATTTTTCTTCCCATCCAATTTCAGTCACTTTTGGAAAATTTCTTATTACTGCCCATATATCTTGACCTATGGAAATGGGAGGTGGGTCGTCTTTCATAACCCTATTTTTTATGAAACTTCTTTTACTCCTTCCGAAAGAGTGATTAGTTGGCAAGAAACGACGATGACAGTCAAACCAAGAATTCTTATGGCAACTTTTCAAGGTAAAAGCATCTGTGTGTTCCATACAATGAGGGCATGCCAGCTTACCTTGTATTCCCCATCCAGATAACATATTGTAGGCCGGAAAATCATTAATTGTCCACATCAAGCAGACTTTCATGATGAAGTTTTGTTTTGTGGATATATCATATGTTAAAACTCCATTGGACCATAATAGACATAAATCATCAATCAATGGTTGCAAGTAGACATCTATCTTCAATTTAGGATTGTGAGGTACAGGTATGAGACAAGCAAGAAACAAGTATGGTTTGGTCATGCACATTTCAGGGGGAAGATTGTATGGAGTAACTATTACTAGCCAACATGAGTATGGAGAAGCAGATGCTTGAATGTAAGGAGTAAATCCATCTGAATACAAACCCAATCTTACATTTCTGGGTTCCCTAGCAAAGTCAGGATATACATCATCAAAATGTTTCCACGCTTTTCCATCAGATGGATGACGAAGGACGTTGGAACTATTTTTGTTCATTTGATGCCATCTCATTTCAGTTGCCGATTCGTTTGATGCATATAGTATTTGTAATCCAGGAATGATTGGAAAATAAAACATCCTCTTCACTAGGATATCTTTGTACTTTCCCATGCCAGTCTTGTGAGGAATGAACCTAGGAGCATTACAAAATTTGCACTCAGACAACTTACTATCATCCTTGTAGTATAACATGCAACCATTCTTACAAAAATCAATCTTCTTAACCTTTAGCCCTAACTTAGACACCAACTGTGATGCTTGGTAATAGTTCTCAGACAAACATTTTGGAACTGGACATACACTTTTAAGCATTTGTGCAACAAAATCTAAACCTTTTGTGGAACATGCCAGTTAGACCTAATTTCAAGAAGTTGAGTAGATATTGATAACATCGACTGGGAGCTCCCTCGTAGATAGGCTTGTTAAAAGATATCAACTTGTCATAAAACTGTTTAACTTTTTCGTTGGGAAACTCATCCTCCAAAAATTTCTCTTGTTCCATGTTATCATTCGCGTGAGAGAAACCTCCATGAGGCCTAAATGCATCATACACCATTTGATCCATGGCCTCAAACTGGTCAGCTTGATGCACATGTTCACTACTATTTGAGCCACCCCTTGTATCAATATTGAGCTCCACTTCTCCATGTTGAGTCCAAATCCAATAGTTTGGTTAAAATCCATCTTGATATAAGTGAAGTCTTACATTAGTTGTTGTACTTATCTTACAACACTTGCAATTTATGCACGGACACCTTATCCCTCCCTCAAATTTACAAATGGGTTGATTCAAAGCCTTCTTCACAAACTTTTTAACCCCACGAACACATTCTTCTTTCAATCCGCGTCTATCAGAATATGCTCTATTATACATCCAAGTACGATCCATTTTCTATATAGCAAACAATTAACATGTGAGTCACTAAACATTAAAACACATATTGTCTAAATTTAGAGGAACCAATATGTTTAGTTTTGTTCCAATTTTTGAACTTAAATGTACTCAAAATAAATACTAGTACATTGTTGATCCTACAACTATAATGACATTAATTAAAAAGGGAGTGGGAACAATACATTGTTGTTTCAATTTATAAAAAGTGATGTTATCCAGTCTTATGGCGGGTTAAAAAGTGATGTTATCAAGTCCTATAAAAAGGAACCAATATGTTTAGTGTTGTTCCAATTTATCCAGTCTTATGGCAGGTTAAATTATTCTTACAAACCATCTACGATTAATAATATCACATAGATAAATTTCTTTATCATCTAATGATGTTATCCTACGTTGCTTATGATGGTTTTATTGTTTCAAACAGTTGAATCTTCCTGACAGATTCGATATCTACAGTACTGGTCTAATATTTCTCCAAATGGTGAGTATCAAATAATGAGGAAACTGATCATTATCTTTTGTTGCTCTTATTTGAATCAAACTGGTATTCTATTCTATATTGCTCACAATCTTGTGAAGGTGAGAAAATTACATAGAAGGGGGGGTTGAATAAGTATGACAAATAATCAAAGATTTAAACACAATTATTTTTATCCTGGTTCGTTGAACACAACTACTCCAGTCCACCCTCTCAAGAGTGATTTGCCTTTCTCTGTCAAGGACTTAATCCACTATTTAATCAAACAGATTACAATAGTAACACCTAAGAACAACTGTTCTTAGTCTTCTCAAGAGCAACTGATCCCAACTGGATCCTCTTAAGGAAAACCTTTTACAAACAATGTAAAACTATTACAAGAGTAAGAATGCTTCTAATAAGTTGTTATCACAACCGCGATGTTTCTCTTAAGTTAAGAACAATGTTATAGCAAAATAAAATTATAAGAGCTTTGAGAGTTTTGCTTTGATGAGTGATTTTTGCAAGTAATTCGTTGCTGAAGAAGATGGAGTGGACTTCTTTATATAGGCACTTAGATCCATGAAGTCTTCTCAACGTTGAAGGCTGTGCTGAAAAGCCTGGAGCCTTTTGTCTTTACATTGGAGGTTGTGCTGAAAAAGCCTGATGCCTTTTGTCTTCACTTAGCAGAAACTTTCCTTAGAATGGAATGCACAGATAAAACCTTTTTGTCTATGTTCTTGTGTCTAGCACAAAAGAGGAAATAGCTGTTGAGATATGCCAACGTACATATTTAAATCTTCTTCACTAAAATAAGTTCAGCTATCAACATTAGAGTCTGGATCTTCAGAATCTCCAGAGTAGAGATCTTCTGGATCTTCAGAGTCTTAGATGTTCTTCATATTGAGCTGAATCAGAGTATGTGCAGCTTGTGTGCTTGAGCGTGTAAATCTATCAGAGCAGAGTCTTCTATATCAGATTCTCAATACTTTAGCAGCGCAATATCTTCGGAGTCTTCTGATGACTAAGCTTCTGATCTCTCAGAGTCTTCTATTCTTTAGAGGCTCCTGCTTCAGAATCTTCAGTAGACAGCATTCAGATTTTCTGGGAGCAGCGTTCAGATCTTCATTTGAGATGCTCTTGAACCTTTGAAGCCTTTCATAATATCATTGTTCAGATGCAAATTTGCTCTTTTAAGAATATTTTCTTTAGTACCTGTAGCAAACAGTCTAGAACAAATTTAGAGTACATAATTCTTGAATACAAAATTCATAAGTGTTATCATCAAAACATAGAGATATAACTAAGAAACAATCTGTGTTCTTACATCTTGACCACTCTTATATAGGCATTTCCTGGTCTGCACACTGATAGTAGTCTCATACATTGACAAATGAATAACCATGGCATATTCTTATCCACCACGGTCCATTCTATGACCATGGAATTATCCAAGCACCATGGAATATTCTAAATCTAACAAGACAATAAAAGTAACAAAATAATATAATTATACTG
The DNA here is from genome assembly GCA_963859935.3 of Lathyrus sativus. NCBI lineage: Eukaryota > Viridiplantae > Streptophyta > Magnoliopsida > Fabales > Fabaceae > Lathyrus > Lathyrus sativus. The sequence continues at coordinate 706,010,200 of OZ012737.1, forward strand.
TTATATACCCTATATTATTATATAGAAAAAACCATGAAAACCAATGCATGATAAACACATAGCCTTATTAGGTCCTAATTCATTCAATTTAAATACACTTCACTCATCTCCATTTGAACACTCCCTTTGATCACTCACTACCTTGTTCAAAAAGTTTGGAACAAATCCCTAACCTTGCCATGAAATTCTGGAAGATCTTGAAGAGACAGATTGAACAGACCCTCCCCGAGTGGCGCGACAAGTTCTTGTCCTACAAAAACTTGAAGAAACAGTTGGAGATTATGTGTTCTAAGGATGCTTGCACCCCTCCGAAATTGGATGCTTTCCAGGTCCACCACTTCCTTTGTCTATTAGAAGTTGAGATTGATAAGTTCAACATTTTCTTTGTTAACAAGGAAGAAGAATACATCATCAAATGAAAGGTAACATAACTTAGTTAGCCTTTATTTTCAATTTCGTCTTAGATCTCAATACGTGTTTGACCGGCCCTGACATCTGTTGTATGTTTTATAATTTTCTTTTTGTAGTTGTTGCAAGACAGAGTTGACGGAGCCATGGATTACTCTGATGCGGAGTTAATGTCATTAGGCAGGGAAATAGTGGATTTTCATGGAGAGATGATTTTGCTAGAGAACTATAGTGCACTTAATTACACAGGCATTATATATATATATATATATATGTGTGTGTGTGTGTGTGTGTGTGTGTGTGTGTGTGTGTGTGTGTGTGTGTGTGTGTGTGTGTGTGTGTGTGTGTGTGTGTGTGTGTGTGTGTGTGTGTGTGTGAATAATCTAAACTTGTGTGTTTTTTTAATTCATTTGAGAGAGAAATTTATCAGATTCTATAGATTATGCAGGTCTAGTGAACATAATAAAGAAACACGATAAACGAATCGACGCTCTCCTTCGCCTGCCTTTTATTCAAGAGGTGTTAAACCAGCCCTTTTTTGAAACGTATGTGCTTAATAGTCTTGTGAAGGAGTGTGAGATGATATTAAACATTCTTTTCGCCAATAACGATGAGTCGACTTTTCCGTGTTCATCAACTAGTGAGGAAACTGAGGAAGGCGAAGACGAAGACGGATGTGGCTCGAATATGATTAAGGATGAAAATAAAGTGAAACTTATGCAGGCTCCTAACGAGCTCGCTGAAATTGAAAATATGGAGAATTTGTTCATCAAACTAACTTCCTGTATTCTATTCTATATTGCTCATAATTTTGACCACTCTCATATAGGCATTTAGATGGTGGAATAGGTTGGGAACTTCTGACTTCAATGGTTCGATACAAAGCAAGGCAAAGGCTGAGTGCAAAAGCAGCATTAACTCATCCCTACTTTGACAAAGAAGGTTTGCTGGCGCTGTCTTTTATGCAAATTTTGAGGCTACGGTTCTTTCGAGCTACTAAGCAGGATTATGGAGAAGCTACCAAGTGGATTATTCAACTTATGGCAAGATCAGGAACACAAAAGGAAGGCAGATTCACTAAAGCTTAGCTCCAGGAACTTAGAGTATGTATCTTAATTCTGCAATGACATGGTCACACTCACACCACCTTTCTTTAAGACATAAGCTCTTATCAATCATTTTTTGTATTGTAGGAAATTGTGCCCAAGAAAAATCTGGTGCAAAGAGAAATGCTCTAGCTTCAGCTCTTAAAGTACAGAGGAAAATTATAAAAACCTTAAATGAGAGTATGGATGAGCTCAGCAGAAACAGGAAAAGCATTTGGTGGAGAAGATGGATCTCAAGAGAGGAATGAAAGCTGTAAATACATAATGCCTTTTATTCTAATATCATATTCCCATTAAAATAGAATATGATGTGTTAATATCATAGTTTATCTTATAACAAAGTTATGACCACCCTTTATTCTAATATCATATTCCCATTAAAACGGAATATGATGTGTTAATATCATATGCCCTTTATTCTAATTTTTCCATAAACTCACATGTTCAGAAATACGTTCAATATACTTTCTTCTCTCTGATTGCCTCGCCGTAGTCTCTAACCAACACCGTCACACCAGAGTTTAGGCTCTGTTAATTAATCCAAGTTTAATTCAGTTGAGAGCGAGGATTGTGTTAAATCTCAGTTAGGGTTGGAATTAGAAATTCATGGAAAGTTAGTTAGAGTTAGTTGAATTCTGTTATAACTTAGCTAGCATTGGGCTGTTTGATAGGGAGTTAGTTTAGTTAAGTGAGGTTGGAATGATAGGTGATGATTCAAAATTTTGCTAAAGGGGGCATTGAGATAGGTTAGTTACAATGAAGTTGTTAATTGATGTAGTAATGTTAGGTGTTATAAAATGCAGTTAGATCAAAAGATTAGAATGTTCATGAGTTAGTGAAACTGAATTCAAATAACCTGGACATTAGACACAACCTCGCCAACCACTCCAAATACACGACTCACATAAATTAAATTGTAAAGGATATCCAAAACATACAACATCATGACAACATGAACCAATAGCAATAAATAAAGGGCACTATTCAATATTCCATTAAAAGAGACCAATATATTGTTGAACATCAATAGAATGACAATTAAAAAACATGAAGTATAATCTGTCTATAGAAGCTTAATATGATTCATAATAATAGTCATGTACCTCAATTGCAGTTGTATGATAGTGTTTTGTGTTTGAAATTCCCAGCGAGCCTTCAATAAAGTTATGCAAGAATCAAGACGAAGACATGAAAAACAGTGGGAAAAGGAGAAGAGAAAGGGGAAAAAGTACCTGATGAACATGAAACAAACAAAATCAATTTGATTCACCCCATCTCTCAACTATCATGTGAAGAGATAAAAATGAAGAGATGATCTTGCAGATGGGAATCGATGATCTTGAAGAAGAAAACGAAGAGATGATCTCTCAACAACCATACAAAATTGATTTCGTTTGATTTTAGGGGTTTTTTTCTTCTGAAAATCTATTTGGTTTAATTTTACGGTTTTTGATTCTGAACATTTCGTATAATAGAGAGAAAGGGGATAAAGGAATTAAGAGGGAAACATGAAAAATAAGAGTGGGAAAATGAATTTTGAGATATTATTAGAACAAAATCATTAATAAATAAAATTTATGAATACAATTTTCAAATGAATTTGATAGCTGAGTTAGTTGAAGTATTATTTAGAATGTCCTGTGTTCTAATACGAAATGTCCTGTGTTCTAATACGAATAATTTTCAACAATTTTCAAATCATTTTGTCTTTAGGCATATTGTAATTTTTTTTAAAATTTTCAGCAATATTAGCCATGAATCATCCATGTCTATTTAATAATACGAATAAAATAAAAATCTTAAATATTTAGCCTCGGTGAAAGAGTGTCTATTAAATAAAATTAAAAAAATAATAATAAATATTTAGCCTCAGTAAATCTGTGTCTATTTTATAATAAAAATAATTATGAATGATTAGTCTCAGTTCATCCCTGTCTATCAAATAAAACAAATGTATTTGAAAAATAAAAAAAGTTAGCCTCGGCTCTTCCGTGTCTAATATTTAAAAAAAGTAATTCAAAAATTAAAAAATATTTAGCCTCAGCCTAGTCATGTCTAATGAATTAAATAAAAGTAATTGTAAAAGGTAACTTTAAAATGGTTTTTTTTTGCGTTTGAATAGCTTGGGTATTGTCAAGGCTATTTAGCCTCGGTGTCGGTGGCCGATGCTAAATTCGCAGCTAAAATGAAGTTTTCTAGTAGTGTGGGGCGGTCACCTCGACTTTGCACCAGAAATTGAAGTATATGGTGGAAGAGAAGATTGTCACGGTCTGCGGGGAGGAAGATATCATGATCAGTCACTTGTCGTCTTTCAAGTACGTGGAAGTAGACAGCGAGATTCATGAGATGCTATGTCAGGCTTTTGAAGCATTGCATATTAAGGAAAGGCCACTGTTGAAGACAAAGTTCCAAAAATTTCAATGTCCTTGTTGAAGGTGAGAAAATACTTAAAAGGGGGGGTTGAATAAGTATGAAGATAAAAACTTAGAAGTAAAAAACTCAAGTATTTTTATCCTGATTCGTTGAACTCAACTACTCTAGTCCACCCTATCCAGAGTGATTTGCCTTTCTCAAACAAGGCCTTAATCCACTATTTAATCAACTGATTACAATAGTAAGCACTAAGAACAACTGTTCAAAGTCTTCTCAAGAACTTCTGATCCCAACTGGATCTTCTTAAGGAACTATTACAATAAAATGTAAGATCAATACAAGTGTATGAATGCTTCTAACAAGCTTTATCACAACAGTGATATTTCACTTAACGTTAAGAACAAAAGAATAAACTCAACAATAAGAATATTTTATGGGAGCTTGTAAGAGTTTCTTTTTGAGATTCGTTGGTTGTAGATCACTTTGAAGAAGATGATGAAGACTTGCTTTTATATGCACAGTAGTCCACAAAATCTTGACATTAGAGGTTGTGTACTGAAAAGGCCTGAACTTTTTTGTCTTTACATCACATGACTTTTCCTGGAAGTAGAATGCACAGAGAAATGCTTTTGGTCTGTGTTCTAGTTTCAAGCATGAAAGAGGAAAGAGTCGTTGAGCTAAATCAAAGGATATTTCTTTGAATTCTTCTTCAACGAGTATTTCTTTTCAGCAGAGTTGATCATCAGATTTTGCATGATCATAGTCTTGGATACCCATCAGATTTTGCTGAATCAGAGCAAGGCAGCAAGTGTGCTTTAGCGTGTAGTTCTTTCATAGCAGAGTTTTATGAATCAGATCCTCAGTACATGCAGCGTGTAGTACTCTCAGAGTCTTCTGAAAAACTGTGCTTCTTAACTCTTATACAAAGTTCTTTAATGCTTCAGAGTCTTCAGATCTTATTAGAGTCTTCAGCTTCAGATTCTTCTGCAGCTTCTGCTTCAGATTCTTCTGTAGCTTCTGCTTCAGATTCTTCTGTAGCTTCTGCTTCAGATTCTTCTGCAGACAGCGCTCAGATTCTTCTATAAGATGATTCTGACTCTTCAGAGTCTTCCATTGTTCTATGTACAAATTAATTTGCTCTTGGAAGTATATATACTTTAATTATCTGCAGCAAATATTCATGAACCAATTTTAGAGTATATAATTCTTTAATACAAAATTTCATAAGAGTTATCATCAAAACATAGAGATATTACTAAGAAATAATCTGTGTTCTTACAATCTCCCCCTTTTTGATGATGACAAAACATGAGAAATTTTGTTTAATAGTAAAAAATAATAATTATAACTCCCCCTGAGATTAAGAATCTCCCCCTGAAATGAATACTCTAAGGAAAAAATACTTCCTTTTTTGCTTGAGTGTATTTCAGAATCAGAGTCTGATGACTTCTTTCAAACACAGAGTCTGGTTAATCAGAGTCTGATGACTTCTTTCAAACATAGAGTCTGGTTTTGCATTTAGACTTAGAGTACAATTTGCTTCAAGAATCAGAGTCTGATTGGGTAATTCTCAGGATAACTTCAATGAATTTATTTTGTCAGATGAAACAATAGAATCTGAAAGACTTAAATTCAAAGATAGTTAATAATATGTCTGAATTTTGTTTTAGTATTTGCTTATGGATTGAACAATCAGATTCTTTTTCTCCCCCTTTTTGTCATAATCAAAAAGATGTGTAAAGACAGAAAAGATAATAGAAGAAAAACAAAGCAAACAATTTCATTCATTCAGATGATTCACATAACAAATGATAACAAACAAACAAGAGAAAAATAGATTTAAAACAGCAGTGCAAAAACATGAAAAGAAACTAGGGTTGACGAGATGCAATCAGGGTCAGAAGATCTGTGATCTTTGTAGTAGACTCTTCTTGCTTGGCCATCCAAGTCTTAATCTCTTCAGTGGTTTGTTCTTGTTTGATCATCCAGGACTTGATTTCCTTAACTACTTTTACAAGTTCTGAATTGTCAGCCTTTACTTCAAGTGCAGATACATCAATGTCCATATCAGATGCAACGTCTTCAGAAGGAGAGTCTTCAGCAGGAGCAGCTTCCAGAAGCAGCACTGGTGGTTTGGGAATGTTCATCAGAGTTTGTCTTACTAACTCAGCAAACTTTGCCTTAGCATCTTCAGCACAGACTGTCTTGAGATGAGAGGCCACCACATTGATCTTAGAGATAAATTTATCCCAAGCAGCTTCAGACTTAGCAGGATCTATACTGAACAGACACTTTTCTTCCACACGTGCAATCCCCATACGAACTTCCTTTTTGAAATTATCAAACAGTTTATCAACATCTGATCTAAGGTTGGGGTAAAGAAATTCCTCAGGGGTCACTTTCTCAGCAGATTCAGAGTTTGACTGAGGTTGTTCACAAGTGATATTAGGAGGTGTTGGATCAGATGGTGATTAGTCAGTTGGTTGAAATGCAGATGGTTGAGGTTCAGACTGTTGAGGTTCAGATGGTTGTGGTATTGTGAGTTGAGGTTTAGGGGTCGGTGAAATTTCAGTTTCAGAGGATGAATTTTGAAAATCTGAGAGGTTGAAATTTGAACGAAGTGCAAGTCTACGATTTATTTGTTCAGGTGCTGATAGATCAGAAAATGCAGGTTTGAGTGGATCAGGAATGTGTAAACAAGAGGGTGATGGAACTTCTGATTCAGAATCAGATGATTCAGTGGAGTGGCATGAGGTGGATGACAAGACAACCATGGTTGCAAGTGGTTCCAGATCAAGAATGTCATCTGATGGTTCTGGAACAGGTAATGGTTGTTCAATTATTGAGGGATGTTCAGATGGTGTTGTTTGGGGAGGTTCAGATGAAATGGGTTGAGATTGATGTTCTGGTGATGTTTGTTGTTGTTGTTGTTGTTGTTGTTATTGAGGTTCTGGTTGTTGTTGTTGAGGTTTTGGTTGTTGTTGTTAAGGTTCTGGCTGAGATGGTTCTTGTTGTTGATGTTCTGGTTGGATTTTTGTTTGAGGTGGTTCAGATGGAGTTTGTACAGAAGATGGTTGTGAAAGTGTAGTTTGAGATGAAGGGGGTTCAGATGTATGAATTCCAGATGATGGTGGTACATATGAATGTGTTCTAGAAGGTGATGGAGGAGGTGAAGGTAATGGAGAGTGAATGGTTGGAGTTGGATCAGATGTTAATACCGGCTTGATAGTTTCTCTTATGTCTTCCAGAATTGCTTCTGGAGGAGTGGGTTTCACTTTCTTTACCTTCTGAGGCTTAACAACAGCTTCATAGGCTTTTCTCTTTGGCTGAGCCTCAGATCCTTCTTCAACAATCTTCTTTGAGCGTTTTTCTCTAACAGGATTGGGCAGAACTTCTCCTTCCTTCTGTACTATGTTCACAGGCAGAGGAATACCTTCTTTTAAACAATCAGCAATGAATGTCAGAATGATGTGCCTAGGTTCATCAGCAGTGAACATTGGAAAATCTTCAACAGGAATCCTTTTGTTGCTTACATCCTTAGTAGCAATTTTCTTGGGTTTGCTGGCAAGCTCTGTGATGACCTTCATCCTCTTCAGAGTATTGCCATTGATGACAGAACCTATGACATAAGACAGATCCTCTGTCAATCCAGTGTCATACAGATATTTCACAAGACCATTCTCTGTTAGAATGTCTGATATCAGCCTACCCATAGGAATCCAATTCCTAACTTTTCCAGCTTTGACTCTTACATCTTCTCTTGTTTCCTTTACATGATTCAGAAGGTGACTGAACAGAAGATAAGGCAAGTCCACCTTCTTTCCCTTGCTCATACAGAACATAAAGTATAGTTGTTCAGCACTGACATAGTCTGGGGAATTTGATGATTTTCTGTGAAAAATGGAACTCATGAAAATCTTGGCCCATATCCTGTAGACTGGCTTTAGTTCCCTTACTTTGCTAGTTGGTGCCCCATAAATAATCACTTCTTGAAACACATCAGCAAGATCCACACGAGCAGATTGTAGGCTGGTTTCACCATCAGTTTCAGAGTATCCAATAAGTTGTCTGATCAGCTTCTCAGTAATCACAATCTCCTTTCCAAGGACAGAAGAATGGATGAACTTAGGACACACCTGAGCATGTATCCAAAATTCTTTCACCAAAGTTGGATAAACAGGACCCATAAGCCTGTCAAAGTACTTTGTCCAACTCTGAGTTTGAATGGTTGGGGAAAGATTAAATCCATTTTCTTCAAAGGACTCAAGGTCTATGAAGCATTCACTCAGAACTTCCAGTTCTATGATTGGAGTGAGAAGAGTTCTTACAGGTTCTTTGTAAGCTTCAGCAGTAGGAACAGAACCAGCAATGGTTGATTGCATATGAGTAGATGTTGATGAAGAATATGCCATTGATGTTCTTGAGTGAAAGGTTTTAGGTTTAGGGTTTAGATGGAGAGCAAAGAGACGACAGAAATGCATAAAAGGTTCGTGAGGTGAAAAGTGTGAAATGGTGTGATTTGTGATATTTATAGATAAAATCAGATACACAAACAGTCACATAGGCACGCTTCACATAGCATTAAATGAAAAAGTAAAAACATCATTGCACAACAATTATGATTCTGACAGATGGGGGGAAAATCAAGAAAATTCAGATTTTCAAAGCACTACTTCAAACGTTAATTCAGTAAAGTGCACTCTACCTTTTCAGTTTCTGAGCTACACGTGTTTGATTGCTTGTGCTTCTGAAATCTCTTGAGAAATGAAACGTTAGACAATGTTCAGAGCCTCTGAGCATTGTTAGTTCAGATTTACACAAGTAAAATAATTCAAGAAAATGAATAAATTAACAGATGAAATACTTCAGAGCATTAAACATTTTGCATCTGAGAAGTTTGCCTCTGATAAATATTATTCTGGACAAAAATCCATACCAATATTTTTCAGAATAAACTTGAACCTATCTTCAGCAAGGGATTTTGTAAAAATATCAGCCCATTGATGATCTGTATCAACAAAGGCTAAGTTTATAATACCCTTCTGAACATAGTCTCTGATAAAATGATGTTTAATTTCTATATGTTCTGCCTTAGAGTGTAAAATTGGATTTTTAGACAAGCATATAGCAGAAGTATTATCACAGAAGATATATACATTACTCTCAAAGATCTGATAGTCCTCTAATTGACTCTTCATCCAAAGCATATGCGTGCTACATCCAGCAGCAGCAATGTATTTTGCCTCTGTTGTAGAAAGTGCAATTGTGGGTTGCTTCTTGCTCTACCATGAGATTAGATGACTTCCAAGGAACTGACAGCTTCCAGAAGTACTTTTACGCTCTACTCTGTCTCCAGCATAGTCAGCATCACAGAATCCAACTAATGTATATTTATCAGATCTTCTGTAACACAGACCCATGTTAGTAGTACCTTTCAGATACCTTAGAATCCTCTTAACAGCAGTTAAGTGAGATTCTCTAGAATCTGATTGGAATCTTGCACATAAAAATACACTGAACAAAATGTCAGGTCTAGAAGCAGTTAAGTAGAGAAGAGATCCTCTCATACCTCTGTAGAGTTTCTGATATACTTTCTTACTTACCTCTTCCTTGCCTAGTGTACTAGTTGGATGCATGGGAGTCTTTGCCATCTTACTATCAGCCATGTTAAATTTCTTCAGAAGTTCTTTAACATATTTGGTCTGATGAATGTAAGTGCACTCTGGAGTTTGGTTGACTTGAATTCCCACAAAGAATCTCAATTCTCCCATCATGCTCATTTCAAATTCTGCCTGCATACATTGAGCAAACTCCTTTCCCAGTATAATATTGGTAGATCCAAATATAATATCATCCACATATATTTGACATATTAGAAGATCTTTCTTAAATGTTTTACAAAAGAGTGTTGTGTCCACCTTGCCTCTGATGAAATTCCTTTCCAGAAGGAAATTACTTTATCTCTCATACCAAGCTCTGGGAGCTTGTTTTAAACCATACAGAGATTTCTTTAGTTTGAAAACATGTTCTGGAAATTTTTCACTCTCAAAACCAGGAGGCTGGTGAACATAAACTTCTTCTTCTATAATACCATTTAGAAAGGCACTTTTAACATCCATCTGATATAGAGTGATGTTATATTGTACAGCAAATGAAATAAGAAGGCGTATAAATTCTAACCTTGCCACTGGAGCATAAGCTTCAGTGTAATCAATACCTTCTTGTTGACTGTACCCTTAAGTAACAAGCCTTACCTTATTTCTTTCAACTTCTCCTTTCTCATTAAGCTTATTTCTGAAGACCCACTTAGTTCTAATTATGTTGAATCCTTTTGGTCTTGGAGCTAAGTCCCACACATCATTTCTAGTGAACTGATTTAGCTCTTCTTGCATGGCAATAATCCAGTCATTGTCTTGCAGAGCTTCATCCACAGTGGTTGGTTCAATTACTGACACCAATCCAAATAATGATGCTTCAGAGGATCTGAGGAAGGATCTTGTTCTGATAGGGTCATCCTTTTTTCCAATGATCACATTCTCTGGATGAGAAGCTTTGATTCTGGAAGATGATCCTCTAACAGTTGATTCTTCATAAATGTTTAAGTTGTTCAGGTACCACGACTGGCGTCCTGATCTTGCTGCTAAGAACATCTGCAACAGGAATTATTTTACTCTTAGGTACCCAGATCTTCTTGGGTCCTTTTGGGTTAGTTGTTCTGAAGGTTCGTCTAAACTTCTATTTTTCAACATAGGGTTTATTCTGACTAGCCTTAGATTTGAACACATGAATGTTCTTTTCAGAACGAGTATGTTCAATATCATTCACTTGACCGAATTTAAAATTGGAATATAAAGGAGTCTTCTTGATGATAATTTTATCAACAGATTTTGGATTTAAATCAGAGGAAGATTTATATCCAATTCCTTTTCTGTTATTTCTGCTAACTCCATAGATCATAGAAGCCATTTTACTTCTGTCTATGCTTTTAGCAAGAAACTTCTGAAAGTTGTAGTCATACTTTTCCAAAATATTTTTGCATTCAGACTCAGTTTCAGAATCAGAGTTTTGTTGAGCTAATTCAAAATCATTTTTCATTTTTAAGTTCTTTTCATTTAGCTCAGCCACTTCTGATTTGAGAATATTATTCTCAGATACAAGATTGCTTTGACACTCCTTGTATTTGAGCTTAATATTATTATAGCTCTTCAGAACCTCTGATAACACTTTGATAAGTTCATCTTTAGTAAGTTTAGCCATTACCTCTTCAGCGTCAGAGTCAGATTCAGAACCTGAAATTCCTTCCTCCTGATCTTCTATGTCTGCCATCAATGCTACATTGGCACATTCTTCTTCTGCCTCAAATTCAGATTCAAATGTATCTGAATCATCCCAGGTTGCCATTAGAACCTTTTTCTTCTTATCAAATTTTCTTTTAGGCTTTTCTTTCAAAAGCTTTGGACAATCATTTTTGTAATGTCCAGGTTCTTTACATTCGTAGCATACAACCTCCTTTTTGCCAGATCTTCTGTGTCTAGAAGATTCCTTTCTTTGGTCAGGCTTCTTGAAGTTTCTAAACTTTTTTCCTTTATGCTTCCAGAGTTTCTTTATTCTTCTGGACAGCATGGATAATTCATCTTCATCTTCAGATGAGGATTCTTCAGAGCTTTCCTCTATTACCTGCAACGCTTTAGCAGATTTGTTAGATTTTAAGGCAATTGACTTACCTTTCTTCTGAGGCTCATCTTTCTCAAGTTCAATTTCATGGCTCCTTAGTGAGCTGATTAGTTCCTCCAAGGAAATCTGATTCAGATCTTTAGCCATTTTCAGCGCAGTCACCGTAGGTCTCCATCTGGTAGGTAAGCTTCTGATGATCTTTTTCACATGATCAACAGTAGAGTAACCTTTATCCAGAACCTTTAGTCCAGCTGTAAGTATTTGAAATCTGGAGAACATGGCTTCAACAGATTCAGCTTCTTCCATCTTTAAATCTTCATATTTCTGAATTAGAGCCAGAGCCTTTGTTTCCTTGACTTGAGAGTTTCCCTCATGAGTCACTTTCAAGGACTCAAACATATCAAATGCAGTTTCTTTATTTGTGATCTTTTCATACTCAGTGTGAGATATTGCATTTAACAATATTGTTCTAGCCTTGTGGTGATTTCTAAATTCCTTCTTTTGGACTTCTGTCATAGACTTTCTATCTACTTTCTTGCCATTCCCATCAATGGGATGAACATATCCATCTATGACCAAATCCCATAAATCAGCATCATAACCAAGGAAAAAACTTTCAATCCTGTCTTTCCAATAATCAAATTTCTCCCCATCAAACATAGGGGGTTTAGTACTGATTCTGTCTCTTTCTTCATACTTGTTAGATGTTGAAACATCAGCCATTATGAACAACCAAATATAAGTATCAAAAATTTTCTCACTGGATCTTTTCTGTCACTGTGAAGTGGTAGCACACACAAAACCAGAGCTCTGATGCCAACTGAAGGTGAGAAAATACTTAGAATGGGGGGTTGAATAAGTATGAAGATAAAAACTTAGAAGTAAAAAACTCAAGTATTTTTATCCTGGTTCGTTGAACTCAACTACTCTAGTCCACCCTATCCAGAGTGATTTTCCTTTCTCAAACAAGGAATTAATCCACTATTTAATCAACTGATTACAATAGTAAGCACTAAGAACAACTGTTTAAAGTCTTCTCAAGAACTTCTGATCCCAACTGGATCTTCTTAAGGAACTATTACAATAAAATGTAAGATCAATACAAGTGTATGAATGCTTCTAACAAGCTTTATCACAACAGTGATATTTCACTTAACGTTAAGAACAAAAGAATAAACTCAGCAATAAGAATATTTTATGAGAGCTTGTAAGAGTTTCTTTTTGATATTCGTTGGTTGTATATCACTTTGAAGAATAAGATGAAGACTTGCTTTTATATGCACAGTAGTCCACAAAGTCTTGACATTAGAGGCTGTGTATTGAAAAGGCCTGAACCTTTTTGTCTTTACATCACATGACTTTTCCTGGAAGTAGAATGCACAAAGAAATGCTTTTGGTCTGTGTTCTAGTGTCAAGTATGAAAGAGGAAAGAGTCGTTGAGCTAAATCAAAGGATATTTCTTTGAATTCTTCTTCAACAAGTATTTCTTTTCAGCAAAGTTGATCATCATATTTTGCATGATCAGATTCTTGGATACCCATCAGATTTTGCTAAATCAGAGCAAGGCAACAAGTGTGCTTTAGCATGTAGTTCTTTCAGAGCAGAGTTTTATGAATCAGATCCTCAGTACATGCAGCGTGTAGTACTTTCAGAGTCTTCTGAAAAACTGTGCTTCTTAACTCTCATACAAAGTTCTTTAATGCTTCAGAGTCTTCAGATCTTATTAGAGTCTTCAGCTTCAGATTCTTCTGCAGCTTCTGCTTCAGATTCTTCTGTAGCTTCTGCTTCAGATTCTTCTGTAGCTTCTGCTTCAGATTCTTCTGCAGACAACGCTCAAATTCTTCTATAAGATGATTCTGACTCTTCAGAGCTTTCCATTGTTCCATGTTCAGATTAATTTGCTCTTGGAAGTATATATATTTTAATTATTTGCAGCAAAAATTCATGAACCAATTTTAGAGTATATAATTCTTTAATACAAAATTTCATAAGAGTTATCATCAAAACATAGAGATATTACTAAGAAACAATCTGTGTTCTTACACTTGTTTAAAGAGGCCCGTGCTATTGTAGAATCTGGTTCTTCGCAGAGGTGGGGCCAAGTTCTCAGTGTTCCTAACAAGCAAGACAAGTTTGGCATGGGATATAACCCATCTTCTTCACAGAGTGCTCCTAGATACAGAGGACCTGTTCAGTTCACCAGTGGTGGGGTTATTTTTGATAGAATTAATGTTGTGGGAAATGATGAAGGAGATAGTGACTGCGACATGGATGCTTGGATTCGTCAGTGTATTTCTGGGCAGAAGCTATGCAATTGGACTGTGGAGGAAATCGTCCAAGTCACTTCTGAAGAGTAATTTCTTTTGTTTTTGATTATGTGTGGTCCTACGTTCTTCCCAAGACGTAGTGGCTTTCCTTTGTAGGGCCTCTTTAGTTTATGTTTAAACTTGTTATCATTAATGAAAGGCGTTCTTTTTGCATTCAAATATTTTGATCCTTATTTTTCTTCTTATATTTTCAACATCAAAATGGAAATGTGTTTGTTCGCATATCATATTAAGCATAAAAACATCAATCATGCAGGTTTCACATCTCATATACCATCGATTCAGATTCGGCTATGACTCGATATGATTTTGACAACCCTATTTTTCAAGCTGAAGAAGAGACTGATGAAGATTGTGACCTACCTGAAGAACTGGTCAGACTTTTGAGGCAAGAGGAAAAAGTCATTCTGCCTCGTCAAGAGGATGTTGAAGTTGTCAATATGGGCACTGAAGACGACAAGAAAGAAGTCAAGGTCAGGGCTGCATTGGAATACGACATCAAAAGAAGATTAGTCGAAATGCTCTGTGAGTTTAGAGATGTCTTCGCTTGGTCGTATGAAGATATGTCAGGGTTGGATACCGACATAATGATGCACCACCTACCTCTTCGGTAAGAATGTCCGCCTATGAAGCAAAAGTTGAGAAGAACCAGGCCTGATATGGCAGTCAAGAACAAGGAAGAAGTCCAGAAGCAGTTGGATGTTAGTTTTCTTGCCGTCACGAATTACCTTCCATTGGTCTCTAATATTGTTCTTGTGTCTAAGAAAGATGGAAAGGTCAGGATGTGTGCCGACTATCGAAATTTGAATAGAGCGAGCCCAAAAGATGATTTCTCGCTCCCTTACATTGATGTTCTAGTTGATAATATTGCTTAGTATTATGTGTTTTCCTTCATGGATGGTTTCTCTGGGTACAACCAAATCAAAATGGCCCCAGAAGACATGGAGAAAACTACTTTTATCACGTTGTGGGGGACATTTTTCTACAAAGTTATGCCTTTTGGATTGAAAAATGTAGGGAAAAATTATCAGCGGGCGATGGTGACTCTCTTTCACAATATGATTCATCATGAGATCGAAGTATACGTTGATGACATGATTGCAAAGTCGCAGACGGAGGAGGGTTATCTGGTTAATCTGTTGAAGTTGTTTGAAAGGTTAAGAAAATTCAGGTTGAGGTTGAATCCAAATAAGTGCACTTTCGGTGTGAGATCAGGAAAGCTGTTGAGGTTCATTGTCAGTGAAAGAAGAATCGAGGTGAATCCTGCCAAAATAAAAGCCATACAAGAAATTCCTGAGCCAAAAACAGAAAAGGAGGTTCGTGGTTTTCTGGGGAGATTGAACTACATTGCAAGGTTCATATCTCACCTTACAGCCACTTGTAAACCAATATTCAAATTGTTAAAGAAAGATCAAGCAATCGTATGGAACGAAAATTGTCAAAGGGCATTTGAAAAAATAAAATAATATTTGCAGGAATCTCCGATATTGATGTCTCCAGTTGCAGGAAGACCTTTAATTATGTATTTGACGGTTCTTGGGAACTTAATGGGTTATGTGCTCGGTCAACACGACAAGACAGGCAAAAAAGAGCACGCTATTTGTTACTTGAGTAAAAAGTTCATAGAATGTGAGTCCAGATACTCGATGCTAGAGAAGACAGGTTGTGCACTCGCTTGGGCAGCCAAACGTCTAAGGCAATACATGTTAAACCATACAACCATGTTCATTTCGAAGATGGATCCGATAAAATATGTGTTTGAAAAGCAGGCGCTCTCCGGGAGAATTGCTAGATGGCAGATGGTTCTGACAGAGTACAATATTCAATATGTTTCCCAAAAAGCCATTAAAGGGAGTGTTTTGTCAGAATATCTCGCAGAACAACCAGTTGAAGATTATCAACCAATGAAGTTTGAGTATCCCTACAAAGACATAATGTTTTTGAAGATGAAGAACTGTGATGAGCCTCTACCAGGCGAAGGTCCAGAAATTGGCTCTCAGTGGAAGTTGGTTTTCGATGGTGCTGTTAATTCATATGGCAATGGAATTGGGGCAATCATTACAACTCCTCACGATTCTCACATACCATTCACCGCCCAATTAATGTTTGCCTGCACCAACAATGAGGCTGAATATGAAGCGTGCATCATGGGTATAAAAGAAGCTATTGATTAGAGAATCAAGAATCTTGATGTATTTGGTGATTCAACTTTAATTGTCAATCAGATTAAAGGAGAGTAGGAAACTCGTCAACCCAACCTGGTGCCTTATATGAATTAAGCAAGAAGATTGTTGCATTTCTTTCACATGGTAGAATTCCATCATGTATTGAGAGTTGAGAATCAGATGGCCGACGCTTTGACAATGTTATCATTGATGTATAAAGTGAATTACTGGAATGAAGCTCCATTGATCACTATCATGCGCCTCGATAGGTCGGATTTCATATTTGCAGTAGAAGAAGCATCGGATGGGAAGCCTTGGTATTTTGATATTAGGAAATTTCCTAAAGACTCAAGAGTATCCACCTAGGGCATCGAGTAGAGATAAGAAGACTTTGAGGAGGCTGTCGGGAAACTTTTACTTGAACAAGGATCATATGTTGTATAAAAGAAATTTCGACTTAGTATTGCTACGTTGTGTGGACGAAAATGAAGCAAGTTTGCTAATGAAAGAGGTCCACGAAGGTTCTTTCGGTACTCATGCTGGAGGGCATGCGATATCCATAAAATTGTTGAGAGCAAGTTACTACTGGGTGACTATGGAATCCGATTGCTTTAAGTATGCCAGAAAGTGCCATAAATGCCAAATTTATGCTGACAAAATGCACGTACCACCGAGTCCTCTGAATGTTTTGACGTCTTCTTGGCCCTTTGTGATGTGGGGCATCAACATGATTGGCAAGATTGAACTGACAGCCTCAAACGGGCATCGTTTTATCTTAATGGCAATCCACTATTTCACCAAGTGGTTAGAAGCATCTTCCTTTGCCAATGTGACTAGACAGGTAGTTGCCTGCTTTATCAAGAAGGACATCATCTGCCGCTATGGAGTGCCAGAACGAATCATCACTGACAATGGTTTGAATTTGAATAATAAGATGATGAAAAAATTGTGCCAGAGTTTCAAGATTGAACACCACAACTCTTCTTCGTACCGTCCGAAGATGAACGGTGTTGTTGAGGCAGCCAATAAGAATATCAAGAAGATTGTTTAGAAAATGGTGGTGACTTACAAAGATTGGCACGAGATGTTGCCTTTTTCTTTACATGGTTATCGTCTTTCAGTGCGTACGTCGACTAGGGTAACTCCTTTCTCGTTGGTGTATGGTATGGAAGCGGTCCTACCATTAGAAGTCGAGATTCCTTCTCCAAGGGTACTGGTTGATGTGAATCTTGATGAAGCGGAATGGGGGAAGGCTAGGTTGAATCAACTTAGTCTGATTGACGAAAAAAGATTGGCAGCTATCGCCCAGGGCCGGTTGTATCAAAGTAGAATGAATAAGGAATTTGATCAGAAGGTGCGCCCTCGACATTTTCAGGCAGGTGACTTAGTACTGAAGAGGATCCTCCCCCGCAAATAGATCACAGGGGTAAATGGACTCCCAATTACGAAGGTCTATATGTAGTAAGGAAAGTTTTCTCTGGAGGAGCCTTATCACTATCAAATATGGGCGGTGAAGATTTTACGTCCCCTGTGAATGCGGAAGTAGTAAAAAAATACTTTGCTTAAAAGAGACCCGCTGGACATAAAAAGAAAGGTCCAGGAAAAAAAGGGGCATCCCGGCGAACCATAAAAAGATTAGGTTCGGGTAAAAATTAGGGATAAAAGAAAAAATAGTAAACTCGCAAAGTTGAAAACCTGAAAAGACAACTTTGGCAAAAAAAATGGGTATCCCGATGGATCGAAAACCCGCAAGGGCGATTCAGGCAAAAGTTAGGGATTTAAAAGCAAACGACTACGTTCCGCGTCTGACCCATGAGCACAGTTGGATTCTTGGAGGACCCGAGGGTTAATAAGTTAGTCTCTTCAGAAAGCGAAACATTGGTGAAGCATCAAAGTCATGCGAGTCATAGTCAAATCGACACATGGTGGTTGTCTGTTTCCACATTGCCGACATTTGTATATCTTTTGCATTTGTACTTTTTGCGCAACTTCCTTTTTCCAGGAGTTGCATCCATTGTAATTTTCCTATTTACAGGCCTTTTAATCAATGAAGTATTTCCACAAAGAGCTTTCACTTCTTGTTTTTTGCTTTTTACTGTTTTGTTTGCAAAAAGACGTCTGATATTTTTGATAAACTTTGCATACGAAAAACTTTTGGGGCTTTGCTAATCATGATTAAAACGATGATTTATTTGAATGATGTCACAGACGATGACCGAAATAGACATTGTTGCATACAAGACACGTTATTTGTTTGTCAGTTACAGGATTCATTACACCAAGAACTATTTTCTAGGTCAAAAGTGTCTCACCAATAGTAGTATACACTTATTCCCAGCAGGCTAAGATTGAGATTATTCCCCAGCAGCAGGGTAAGTTCAGCGTTGTTCCTCGACAGGGTCCATGTGTTGCACCCTAATTTTTGACCGTAAGATGCCGCCTCTTTTTGAACATTTTCTATTATTATTTGACTTTACTTAATACTTATGTGACTAACCAATTTGTGCAGAGAACGATAATATCGAGTGGAGATAGTGTCATTCTCACGATCAACCATCCACATTACTAACTATCTTAACCGTTTTGTTTATTTTGCTTTGTGAGGTTAGGTCCGCTACTAAAAGTTCAAGGAATCTAAACTAGAGGGTGTTTCCAAACTCGTGACCTCTTTGCGAGCGTGTTTCTGATCCAAAGATTGAGACTGTGGAGTTATAGAAAATAAAATAACTGGATAAAGGAAATCTCAGTTCATGTTCTACTAGTTCAATGAACTTTTCAGAGAGCTTCGCTTGTTGGAAATGGAGTTCGGGTGTTGTTACAGCTAATGCAAAGCTCTCATCCAATTGGGATGATTTCGTAAAAGGTTATGATTTCAAAGTTGTTTGACACAATAGTAATATGTCCAAGAAAACTTGTTCATACTCGCTCATGCGCCGTATTCATGATCGTTATCAAACAATTAACTCCCCAAAGAGACCATGCTAGAACAATAACATTCTCCATTTATAATACCGCTATTCATTTGGTAGAGGGCGGTCACTGTTGTTTGTTTATTTATTTATGCGTATATGCTTGAAACCTGTGACTCACACTCCACACGAGGTGTTATTTGAAGTATAAAAGGAGCATTACACGGGACGCTATAATGTTGAATAAGGAGCATTACAGTGTTAAACATGCAACATTTAGTACTACGGTATTCATTACAAAGAGGGTCATAAAATAGAACCATCCTGGTTCATTAAATTCTCTACAAAACCAAAGCAAATGACAGGGTACAAGAGAAAGCAAGAGCAGAATTCTGCAGATACACAAAGCTGCCGTTACAGGAGTCGGTCGACATATCGCGAGCTCGGCTTTATCTATTAGCAAAACTCTTGAAGCATCAAGTCTTCGAGAGCATAAACCTATTAGTAAAGGCGCCGGTACTCTTGAATCGTTGCCGTTTGGACTTGATTCCTTCACGTTTGACTTTGTCTTCCTATAACCGCTAAGTGTCGCCATTGTTGTGAGGAGTTGAAGAAGATACAGGATATTGACAGGATATTCTCACGCGAAAAGGCGGCAAATGGCTTTCTCCTCATTTTAGTTTGGGGGTCCTACTTCTACTTTATAAACTGGTTAATCCCAGGCATTTGTACACCTCTCTCCTTCAGAACCTACAAAAAAAATAACTGGAGGAATCACATCAAGCTTTGTTCCTGATATGATGGAAGGAGTACCAATAGGAATTCATTGATAATACTTTAATACAAAATTAGTTCAGAATTTCCTTGAGTGAGTAAGTTTGGGGGGCTTACTCTATAAGAGATGAAGGTCACGATATCGTTGAAGCCAACCTCGTTAAGCATGAGACTGATGTCGAATTGGCAACCAACAGCCGAAAAACTCCTGCAGAATTTAGTATTTGTAGTTACTGCGCCGGTGGAGCCGCTGTCGACAGCCTGCAAACCAAGCCAACATACACAATTAACAGAAGAAAGCAAGTATCAGACATCACAGCAAATTCATGGATGGGATAGACTTCTTGCTATCATGGTCACATAACTATGCTTCTACAGGAGGAGGATCAATCTTCAAAGTGCCTGCTCCAATCAGGTCCCACACTCAAATCCCCAAGCCTTTAACCTGCAACAAGCCCAATGTCAGGATATGATGCAGTCTTGAATTAATCCGTAACAACACCGGCATCCCAAGAAAGTAACATACTCAGCGCGAGGTGATTTTCTCCTTCCGAAACAGAATGTAACACGACACCCCGAGGAACAAAGGGCATCAAATATCAGCATCGCTCCATCGTTCAATGAATTCACAGGAACCGACCATAAAAGTAAGGGCAACTCCGTTACCACGACGTTCACGCACCTGCAGGCGAAAACCATCAAAAATTAAGCTATCAGGAGGAAGCAATCCTAAACTTCTAGAAATGCAAAGGATGCACAACTCACTACTCCTCTAAGATAGTAAACTACTTCCAAGTACGATTTTGCTAACCGCATAGCCAGACAAATATTGCAGAGTCTCAAAGAATGCCAAGTGAGACCTTTGTTCGCAAAGATAGCCATCTTCAGAATCCCTGCAAGTCGCAATCCAGTTACGTCAGCCTTCGCAAATATCCGACAAATTAGCAGCTGAGATATGAACATAATAAATCAAACTCATTAATAATCTTCATTTTAGTGGTAGTTTGTTTTGAGAGTTCAACAGGCTATTTCAACATAGTGGTTCTTGTTAAGCAAACAAACTATTCGGAGAAGCAATTTCGTTGCCACGACCTACATGATGTTTGCTTTGTCAAAATATGAAATTGAGGTATTAGAAAAGGAGATCATACCATATATTGAGTTGAGAATTGACATGGTCATGTGTGAAGAAAAAACCCCTACCGCATCTGAAGCCGGAAGCCCATGGTGATAACAAGCGCTTGCCTCAGGAGAAGTGCTCTGCACCATTGATGCATTGTGAAATTTTTGGTTAAGTTTAGTCCCAGGTATTTGAAAGGTCATAATAATGGAAAGAAACATATGAGAAAATTCGAGAGAACCTTAACCTTCAAAAGTTGTACTCGAATTCCATCTTAAAACCACCAAAAACATTGAACTTGAGTTGTGTTGTTTTGTTTTAACTGCGTAAGAGTGATAGAAGCACACCTCCGACGAGTCACAAAACCCAAGCATACCGCATGAATCTCTTACAATGATTGCACTCCGCAACTTGCTAAGACAATCGTCTATCCAGTCGCTACCATTGCCAATAGCTGCGTTCATAACCGGTGCATACGTCATGTCCCATATTAAGCAATATATCTGCAATTAATCAACGGAAATTGTTAAGTATACGACGAGACATAGACAACACTAAGAAATATCAAGAACCCCATTGATGTAAACAGAATAAGCCTTGTGAATGGGATGCAACATTTGTGTAAACCTGGAAAAAAAACAATCGAGGATACCCTTGCAAATGATGAAGAAAGAGTTGGAGCAGACCTTGTTAAAGAGCTCTTAGTTACCCTCCGAAATTAATAGCTAAGAATGCTACCTCCGGTAAACATGAAGATTTAATAGCTGCTGAGATCATTGATCCAACAAAGGTGGTCAGATGTTGCCTGGAACACGCGTCCTCCGTTGCCAAGACTTCCTTAATGTCAGACCGCGTCGTTGTTGAGATGAAGGAACCTGGATCTACTCCTGTTGGCACCTCCATGGACAATTCAGGATACGACATCAGCAGCGCTGCATCAGGTTTCCAAACTGAATCAAAGTTTCTACAAGAAGGAAATTAAAAAGTGTGTAAAGGTCATTTGTGACAGTATGCTTTATGTCAATAATAACTACTCTTGAGTAGTACTCACTCGGTGGAAAGAAGTGTATCAACCATATATCCATCCTCCCGTCCTGATTAGCCTCGTCAGATCGAAGTGAGCTCGCCATCTGAGATTCATCGTAGGACTTCTGTGAACAACCTTTTACCGACGGTGCGTAAAGGAGCCCGATAACAAATGAACACATCATTAGAAGCCTGTGAAGAATACTTGTTACCAAAGAAATTCAAGCTTGTCATCATTTTTCCCAAACTTTTTTGAACAAGAGGAGTTACTTCCTAAACCAACTCATAAGCGTGTCAAGTTTAAGGAAGGAAAAGATAAAACATGTTTCCAACAAATTAACACCATCAGCAAAATCAGATGTGATATTTCAAAATGGAAAGTTTGAAGCGGGACTAGAAGCTAATCAGAAGTTTTTCAAACCAATCAATTCAAAATAGAACAAGGATCATTTTTCATTGAAACCAGGATTTAATTTCTAGGTTGAGAGCTAGAAAGAACTCATCTTTCTTTCCCGTTAGGTTTCAATTTGCCAAAAGAGGAAGATTCGTCGACATGATCCAACGCGTCATAATTACCATTCATGTTGTTTTCTGCAAAATCAAAATAATTCATTAGTTTCCGAAACAAATCAAGACAGTTCTACACGAAATTGGAAAGAGTATTAATGGAAAATCACGAAATTGATTAGGAGAAAGGGTCATGAAGCTATAAAAGGAGGAGGAACCATTGTCAAAAGGGGAGGACATCAGAAGCGAAATCCACAACAGTTCACAAAAAACCCCAAATCTCGAAACCCTAAGCTGCGTAAATCAAAAAGATAGGAACTTATCTCTTGAGGCCCGCCGCTATTAGCTCCAACGCGTTCCATCGTGAAACCCTTGTCCCCGGAGAACACCACAATCACCGCTACGATAACCTTCACGTCTCCGCCCATTGAATCCGCGCCGCCGATTCCATCGAGCCCTTCCGAGTATATTTCGGTGAGGATTAATTTGATAAATGCAATGTTTTCTTTTGATTCATGTTGTTTCCCAGTTTCAAATTTATAGAAAGGAGATGGAGAGGTTAGAATGAGAAGTTGAAGGAAAAGAGCGTCGCGAGAAATCGAAGAAGAGGCGAGGAGGAAGTTCGAAGCGATTGAGAAGGATTAAGAGGAAGAAGAAAGAAAGAACGAGAAGAGAGATCGAGAAGAAGAAATTGAGAAAGGGAGAAGACGAAGAACGGCGGGGGGAGAAAAAGAAAAGGGATCTTAGGGTTTTGTTTCTGTTTTTTTTTTAATTTTATATTGTAATCTGGTACACGCACAGACACGGTATTAATCGTGCACCCGCATACCCTCACCATGCGTTTTTCATCCAACGACCCACGTCTCGAACGCCCACCGTAACTCACTTCCCGTGCCTCATTGATTCATTTTCGCCACCTTAATCAACCAGTTAATCAGTCGTTTATCAAATAAATAACTCTTAATCATTTTCATTTTAAATTAAGATAATAACTTTTAAAATCAACCCCTTTATTTAATCCACTAAATAACCTAATATTAAATTTCTATTAACCCTTTTTTTAATAATTGAATTTCTTTTAGCTAATTAATCTAATATTTTTTAATTAGACTTTTTATAACTAATTAACTTATGTTTAAGTCAACTTTTTTTTCTATTTTATTAATTCATCAAATCAGATAATAATTATTCAAACTTTTTTTAAAATAAACTTACCACTAAAAAGCTACTCTAATAAAAACTTTTTCTTATAATATTAAAATCTGTTTTATAATAAAACCTCTTATTTGTAAATTGATTTAATATAACATTTTTATTTAATAAGCGACTATAAAACTCTTTATAATAATCAATAACCCTTCATTCAAGTTATTTATTTCAAATTTATTTCTATCCAACTTAATTTAATTTTTGTTAAATAACCATTTTTCTTACAAACCAACTCAAATAAGTCAATACAAATCCAACTCTTTTCATCCAAATCAATTCATCCAAATCAATATTTTCTTATAAATAATTTAAACTAAAATCAATCCCCTCGCCAATAATAAAAAAACAACCTCTCGCTCAATCCAACCTCGTCTAAAATCAATCAATCGCCATTAAAATCAACTCATATCGCAAATATATTCATTCAACCGCGCACAACCACTTCACGACACATTCACTTTCATATACACCTCAGCGCTTTCATGCGTATGTGTATGGTTTACATTTCCGCAACTTATTTCTGCAATTTACTTTCCGCAATTTTACATTATCAATTTATATTCATGCATCGCATTCCGTCCAAAGGAAAAACCTACACATAAGTCAACACTTGTGTGTAGTGCACATCATTCGCATCATTCTCCCATCGATCCTTGATTCCATTCAAGTTGATCGCTTAAGATAGATCCTACCCCATAGGAAGGATCATTATCTCTACAACTTAAACAAACAAATACGAAACATACAAAACTATTTAACCACACAATAGAGAATAGATGTTAATCATCTTAAGTGAGATATAATCTCCACCCCCACAATAATACAATCAAACATGTAGGGACTTTGCCTTAAGAGTGATAAAGGCATACTCGTCAAACAATCCGAGTACTTAAGCCCTTTTCTTAAGACGATGCAAGGACTATTTTGCTATAACCCCCTCTTACACTTGTGGTGGTTACATCTCCCTTAACATGAAGACTCACCTCTTCTCCTAAACCCAATCAAAACAACTACCCTAAACCCGTAAGAACTTTGACCACAGTCAAAGAACTCCTCAAACCCTTTAGGGGAACTACAGATACTCTGATTCCACTCCCGTAAGGATATGTAGGCATAAGATGCGACATCTTATCGAGTATACTTAGAAATAAACCCCCTAGGTCTCTTATACCTTTAAGCAGATAACACGTAGCAATAAACAAATATAAAACAAGAGGTTCCTGTAGAGTACTACAGAAACTTAGGATGCTAGTACCTTCCCTAAGTTTAACCGACCCCCGAACCTAAACAATCTAACCTTGCATTTGCATTGTATTATGGGAATTTCGATCTTTATCCCTTCCTTTGGGCAAATCAAAGTTCGGTTGCAAAATGAATTAAAGATTCAAACTAATCAATAGTTTGGTATCCGATTTTCACCGCGACACCATGTCATTGACTTTTTTCCCCAAGAAGAGATTAATGTTGATTACCTCGACGAGTATTTCGGAAGTGGTAGACATTTGCAGCATAGTTCATTAGTCATTGGTATTCTTCAGTGTAAGATCTTTGGGACAACTTTCCGATGGATGTTATTCTCAACTCCCAATAGATTAGAATTGTCCCCATAAGAGTTTTATTCCAGAAGGCCGTTCAGGGAATATTCCTCAAGAAATTTGCTTGTCGTTTCTCATGGCACATTTTCTCGGTAGTGGTCCTTTGCATTTGCATTTTTGCATAGCATCCTCCCAAATGCGTAGCATTTCCATTTCGTATTGAGCATTACGCCATATTCAAACATATGCATGCAAAGCATAAACCAGGTTATTACCTTTTGTTGCCAGACATTTCTCCAGCAGATAACAACATAATTCATGAGCCTTCGTGGTACCAGACCCCAGTAAGAATTGTCAGTAGATGTTTTGATCTTACCTTTGCTCCCCAACAGAGTTTGCTTGTTTAAGTTTCTCTTTCCCCAATGGAGTTCTCTTTCAGGTTGTAAATTGGTTGATTCTACTTCCTGCTTATCCTGGGTGTTATCCCGACTTTTGGTTGTTAGTTTTCCGTCATTCCCCACAGAGTCTATCCCGACTTTTGGTTGGTGAGTCTCGTTTTTCGGTTAAGTTCGTATTCAGTAGACGTCCTGGCGTATCTAACTTTTTGTTAGCAGTTTTGTTCCGACTTTTGGTCGATGATCCTAACTTTTGGTTAGCAGTTTTTATTCCGACTTTTGGTCGATGACCCTAACTTTTGGTTAGCAGTTTTTGTTCCGACTTTTGGTCGATGATCCTAACTTTTGGTTAGCAGTTTTTGTTCCGACTTTTGGTCGATGATCCTAACTTTTAGTTACCAATTTTTGTTTCGACTTTTGGTCGATGATCCTAACTTTTGGTTAGCAGTTTTTGTTCTGACTTTTGGTCGATGATCCTAACTTTTGGTTAGCAGTTTTGTTCCGACTTTTGGTCGATGGCATCTTTTGGATGGTCCTAACTTTTGGTTAGTAGTCTCTTTCCTGCAACTCTTGGTTATAATTCTCTGGGTGATCTTAACTTTTGGTTAGTAGCTTGTTTCTAAAAACTTTCAGATATAATTCCCTGGAAATCCTGACTTTTGGTTAGTATCCCTTGTTACCATTTTGATCGGTTGCTGTTTCGGTCATCCCAACTCTTGGTTGGTACCCGTTGTTTTTAAGTCTACTTACGGCTGACAAGCTCGATAGTATACCATCCCGCAGGTTGTAAATTTTCGAGTTCTTCTGTATTCAATCACCCCTTACCTTGAATGTATAAAAGAGGTTGTTTTTCATACTTTCAGGTCCAAGCCGTTTGAACAAAGGCATCTGTTGCACCCCAAAATTTGTCCAACCTCTTCTTCTATCTTTGCTTATGTTTCATAGCATCTTGCATTAGCATTTGTGCATAACATTGGTTCTTGACAGGGGATCAAGGTGTTTTATTTACTATTCAAAGGAGAAGCTTAATGTTCAAAGCTCAGGCAAGGGTACAATTTCAAGTCACCAAGTCTTCATTATCATCAGAGTTGGTCTCAAAGCTTCTTGAAGAGAGAAAGTAGGTGTTTGGCTATCTCCTCCTATCTTGAGGATGATTAGAGGCACATGTGTTTATCTCCTTGGATAAGACATGCTTCAAGAGCTCAATGTACATCATGTGGGTCCTCTATGGGGGTCATATGATTACACAAATCATTGGCAAGAACCTCAATTGGTGGATAAGGTGTTAGGGTTTCATCTGGTCAACAAAAGTCAACTATGGATTTGAGAAAGCTCAAGACTTAATTATTGATCATTAAAGCCATGAGAAGTCATCCTAAGTCATCTCAAGTGTCATGTTTAAGATAAGTTAAGGAGATTCAAGAGTTCAAGAAGTTGCTAAACTAGGGTTTCAAATGATTCTAAGTGTAAAATCCCCTCTTCTGGTATCTAACTTCAAGGATAAGTTTCACTATGGTATAAGCCTTGTCTCATTTTCCATTAAACATGAGACTTGTTCCTCATATTTCAAGCTTTATTTTGAGTACAAGAGCTCTTACATTGGGTTCATACATCTCAAATTATGATGTCTACAATTTGGTGTCACAAAATGAAGAGAGTTTAGAGGCACTCAAGGGTAATTCACTTCTAAGGCATTTTTTATATGGAATCAATCTCTTCCTCATTTTACAACAAACATGAGAGTTATTCCTTAATGTCTAAGCTTTCCAAAAAGTGCTAGAACTCATCATTCCCATGTGTGAAGCTCAAGTTATGATCATCTCAAGTCAAGGTCATTTTTGGAAACCTAGTTTTAGGTCTTTCACTTCAAGGATCAAATTCACAGACTTCAAGACTTCAAATTAAAATTCTTGCCACATGAAACTTGTTTGCTAAGATCTTAACTCCATCATGACTTCAAATTCCATGACTTTTGGTAATTTGCAAGGATTTGAAAGCATTATGAACTTGAAAACATGGATTTTGAATCTAATGTGATTTTCTTACATTCCAAGTCACCAAATGAGATTGTTTTTGTTCCTTTAATACCATTTCATCATCATGTCATGACCACTCTAATTTTTACCCAAAATGAGCAAGCATGAACTCATATTTTCAATTCGTTTTGAATTTTCATGCCTTATGAGGTAATTACTCAAAATGCATGACAAGCTCATTTCCAATCCTTCAAACCACACATATTCATTTCCTCACCCCCCATCTGACTAAAGAGAGTGATTTGAATGAGCTGCAAACCTTCCAAACCCGTATGCATTCTTATTTTGGCATTTTTGGCAAGTTTTTGAAATCAAGAGAACCACTCATCATGGGCCTGCAAAAAACTCCTCACAACTCTCATATATAAGCCTTAGAGAAACCCTAACGAGAAAAAAGAGAGCTGGTTGCTGCAGAGGGAACCAAAAATCATTCAAATTTCTCAAGTTTTATCTCTCTTTGAATTGCATTGTTCTTTGGCTTTCTCTTCCATTTTCAGCAGGATTCTCACTCATTGAAGCACAAGGAGTGAATTGGAAGATTTAGATTGAAGCTTATGTTGCATTTGAAGGACCAACAGAGTTGCTCCGTTAGGTAAATTTTCTTCATCTGGAACTATCATTCTAAGCATGAAAACATGTTCATATTGGTTGCACCTGAAGCCCTACCATGTGTAGGCAATGTTTGTGTGCTTGTGGTGGCTGTTTGATTAAGTTTCAGTTTGAGTGTTCAATTTTCGTGCTGCATTTTTAACATGTTAGAACTACCTTTTTGAAAAACTAATGGTAGATTTGTGATCTACATGAAATTTCCTTCAAAATGATGCCTAGAGTTTTCATTTTTATGTTGTTTTTCAGTCACCACCGGTGAAGCTCACCGGAGAAGACGACCGGAGCTAGGGCTCCGGTGTCTGAGGTCAAATGTTGAGGTGGCTATGACTTGGAGGTTGACTTACGTGCGTGTGCATTGACAATCTGATGTGTCATGCCACGTTTTTAAATGAAACGATGTGTTTCATCTTATTCTGAGATTTTGTTGGAATTCTGGACTGGGCTTATTGCTTTTTACTATCCACACACCCCTTTTTGGGGCCCATATGTGCATTGCAAGTGGATTCAGTTCAATTGGTTTTTACTTCTGCACCATTTTGCTCATTATTTTCTTTTTATTTTATTTTTACTCTATTTTTAATTTTAATTTCATTTTAAATAGTTTTAACCATTCTAAAAATCCACAAAAAATTAGTTTCTGATCAATTGACATGTTGAGATATTTTTCACTATTTTTATTTTATTTTTCATTTAATTTTATTATTTTTAATCAATTTAATTGGTGAAGTGGTTTTATGGTTTGTCCTTATGGTTTAGGCTTGAAGTTTGACCTCATTTGAATACCCCCTTTGATCAATTTTCCTCTCACACTTGGGTGTTTGATTCAGGATCATTTGAGGGATGGTTTGAGGTCTTGATGATCATTTCTTGTTTGTTTTTCAATGGATTTTATTTGACTCTCAATGCATGCTCGATAAGTTGAGTACCTTGCTTTGTTTGACACAATTAGTGATGCTTTAATGCAATTCTTGCCATGATCTTTTGCACACTGATTTTGGATGAACTTAACTTGAGTTTAGGATTTTATTTGGACTTTTTTCTATTTTTGGTTGATGCCTCAAAACCTCATTGTTTTAACTATGTGTGTGTGCATGTCTTGACCTAGTTTTGAGGTATGGTCTTGTGTGATCCCTTGAATGCTAGTTGAGTCTTGTTTGCTTTTGATAATATGTTAGAGTTTCTGATCTTCATGATTAGAGGTCCATTGAATGTTTCTTTCGTCTCATATGCTTTGCATGATCATGTTTTCCACTTGTGTTTGACTTGTGAGATGTTTGCATGAACTTTGGTGTTCCAATTTGAGTGTGATCCTTCTTGATCTTGTTTGATAAGTTGAATTTGAAATTGATGCATATCATTTGAATTTACTTCTGATCTTGTTGAGTGGATACTTGATCTTGATGTTTTGTGGCATGTGTCTTACTTTGAGAATGATGTGAAGTTTTGAACTTCTTTGGAGTTGTGTTTGGATGTTTTCTTTTGATTGATCATGAATGAATGCGTGACTTTGATAATCATGATGTAGTTGTTGCCCCACTCTATTTCTCCCCTCATTTCTTTGTTTGGGGTTCAATGTTTGACATCATTCTTCTTAAGATGTTTAAGGCATGTGATCTTGTGTGGTTGCCTTGTTTGCTTTGGTGTTATCACTTTCTTTTTGTTGATTTGAGTTTATGATATGTGTGTCATTAATGCGTGTCTCATGTTTACATAATCCTTGTTGTTGGTGTGTATGCTTCTCTCGTTTCATCTTTCATGACTTGTTTAAGCCTTTCTTTCTATTTTCATTTGTGATTGATTATTGATGTGTTTACTTGTGCTTGCTCACATGATCCCTTAGGATTCCTAGTCCCTCTGTTTAAGATGGGAGTAAGAGAGACATTAGGCTTTCAATCCTTTGCATGATAACATTAGGTAGTACCCTTTCATCCCAACTTTAGGACCACTTTTCATAACAATATTAGAGTTCTCGGTTCCCTTTAGTGTCCTTGGGTCTTCTCCTCTCATCTCAAACTCCTCTAAGACATTTAACAAAGAATGACAAGTGTTGTACGCTACGAGCCTTAAGTACATGAGAAATGGTAAGTGGGGAGGTCGCTCTTCACTTACCTAGAGTGTTTAGCATATGCCCTTTAGGCGATATGCGACGCATTCGCTCTTGTGTCATAGTCTTTAGTGCAACATGAGTCTCAAATGAATTCAATCCACTTCTTCTAAAACTCACAAACAAAACCCAAACCTTTGCATCCTTTGGGATTATTTCAAACTTCTTTTTCATAAAGAGTGCGTTACTTTTTCCTTTCTACCGCAAACAAGTATCATTCCTAACTGCTGAAATTAAAATTTAGCGTTGCTCATAAAAGATACTTAACCAACAAGTGGTCTAGTTACCTAAACTACCTTTGCTCTGATTTCTCATACCAGATGAGGATACGTAGGCATAAGACAGTGATGTCTTGGTGAGCAACCTTCCCCCCATCACCCGTAGTTTTCTGAACTACGTTGACTCTGACTTTCCCATTGCACGAGGGAATACGTAAGCATAGGGCGGAGATGTCCTATCGAGTCAGTTCTTTCTCTTAACCCCCGTTTAGTAGTAGCTTTTAGATAACTTACACCCATAGATTAGACAACAGGTATGGATCCCATTGAGTACAACAGACGTGAGGGATGCTCATACCTTCCCCTTGTGTAACCGAATCCCGAACCTGATATTTAGTTACAATGACCTTGTCTTTCTCGTCCTCTTAGGTTTTCTTCGATCGCTTCCTTTCCCTCTCTTTGGGATAAATAATGTTTGGTGGAGACTCTTCTATTTGTTTCCGCCGTCCCTTTTCGCAGTTGCGACATGTAATCCTTTATCTTTGGGGGATAATGAGATAGATGCATATCACCACACTTTGAGGTTGCATAGAGATACAAATGCTATTTCTCGTGATTTGTTGCTTGAGGGAAAGTTAGTTGAATTGAACCCGCCTAGGGTTCCTCAGAGGTATCACAAAGAGGACATGCGTCCTTTGGCTCAACTCGTACTTTAGTTGGTTTTGACTAATATAAAGCCAAAGTTGCACACTACTATCGTGCCAATCCCCATTGCTTATCTTGTTCACAGTATATTGACTAATGTGCCGATTAATGTGGCTCCACACAGATGAGATGCGTGTCATGGTGGAAAGCAGACTTGGTTCACCATCAAGGAAGAATTGTCCCTTAGTTTTTCCCTGTTTGATTATGGTATTATGGATGCATGCGAGGGTTAAATCACCCTCCCATTGTCAGGTAATGATTCCTGTTGCGATTGATGATCGATATGTGGACAAGTTTTGCAAACCAAAGGGTTGGAAATAACAGACATATAACGCTGGTTGTAACACCCCACTTTACCCCGTTCGCGTATTATAAAACATATACGGAAATTCTACATAAAAATACCTCAGAGTTCTCAAACAAGTAGAATGTCACATTAAGTCACTTCATTTTTCATAATCAAACCAATGATGTCTAGCTTTCAATTAAACAGCGGAATAAAGTCAATTGTTTAAACATAATCTCCACTACAAGGTGATCATACAACCTCAATCCAACAAATAAAAGATACGTAACAATAAATCAAGAAAATAAGCAAAATATAACGTAATCCCATCATCCCATGTTATGTATCAAAGCGACTCTTAGGAATCGATCAAATAGCAACACACTTTAAGCACTACTCAGGTACCTGGTCATCTGCACTCCCCAAGGAACACAGACGCTACAAACAGAAAAGAGGTGAGAACTACATTCAACAAGTAAGCGGTGAAATACATATGCTAAGGAGTAGTTACACACCACGCATATAATCATACACATACAATGCACATACACGTGCCACCTTAACCATTCGGCATCAATAGCCCATGTTCAAATAAAAAGGTGCAATGTGACTCACTGACTCGACACAATGCATGTGGTACCAACACAATCACATACGGTTCACCCTAGAACCTGATTCCCGTCAGAATCCGAATAAATCATATACGTTCCTCTAAACTACAACTTATCTCCACAGCGACTTCCACATGAAGTCCGGATGAAACTAGGCACCCATCATAGATTCCCATTTAGCCATCTCCACAAGACACATGACATGAAATGCATGACAACACAGTTATGCAATATAGTAATTCAAGCATAATTCACGATCAACAATGATCCACACGAGCCATCCGTTCACCGTAATCCTCTCGGGAATTACCACCATCGCACAAGACTATCCATATTCAACAATCATGGCTCCCACTTATCATAACACACCCATAAGGGCACACACATAACATTCCACATTCTCTCAATTTAATTCATTACTAATATTTCTTAAGTTCATTTTAGTTCTATTAATCCTACCGATTAAACAGAAATATGTTCCAAGAGAACACTGGATATGAATCACAAACACTGGGGAAAAGTCATCCCAGACTGTCCATACGCGTACCACCTTACCCCATACGCGTATTGCCCTACTGGCATACGCGCATGGACACTCCCTTATGCATATTGGCAAAGGCTTACACCTCTCTAGGTTCCCTTGTGCAACCCCTTACGCGTATGACTACCCTCCATACGCGTAGGCCTATACGCATATTATACGTGTATCACCAGATGGTCGTGCTGGCACTGGGGACATGGCACGTCTGCTACGCGTACAACCCTTTGGGAAGTCCCCCATACGCGTATTGACACCCCTAATACGCGTATGACCAGCATATCTGTTCAAAAAACTCAGATCTCATCATCTCCACAAGTTTCTACTCAAGATCCATCATTCTATCTTCCCATTCACCCTAAAACTCAAATTTTGGTCGATTCAATAAATCTTATCTTCTATTCTTTCAAGATTCTACTTATTAGATCTAATTTCGTTTAATGTTAAACCCTTAATTCTCAGATCTAACATTTGTCATAATTCCACCACATTGTTCATAACTTTCTGCACGAATTTTAGATTAGTCCTAAATTCGTTCACCCAACACCAGATCATAATATTCAACAATTACAACAATTTACAAGAAGAATCATACTGTTACAAAAATCAGACCAATGAGCAAGAATAACCAGAATTCTTACGAGAGAAAGGACCTCTCACTACCCTCTCATGTTAATTCACCCATATTGAAATCCATTCCCCCCTTACCTTGGATTAAAGCTTTTTCCTTAACAATAATGGAGAATTGGTTCTTTTTGCCCTAACTCTCCTTTCTCTGCCTTTTTCCTCTTTTACGTGTTAACTGACTAATTCCTCCACTCACTCTCTCTTAACCCCCTTAATTAGGTTTTAATTCATTTAATTTAATTACTAATAATAATAATATTAATAATAACAATAATAATAACCATAATCCTATTAATATTATTATTAATAATAATTGAAATAATAATATTAATAATCATAATGCTCATAATCTGATTATTAAATTATCCCTTATTCTATGTCCACATTACCCCAAACTAAGGTCGGCTCTGACTCTCGCTCTTAACCTCATACCCTTAATTAAGAACATATGCACACAATAAAGTATAAAAAGACTAAATAATTCAAATGGGGTGTTACATTGGTACTGATGTTGGCGGTGTTTCTCATTTTGAACCTGCAGACTCCCAGGGTTTTGACCCATTTCATAGGGAGGTATGCAGTTACAACTGGGATTGGATGTTGGCTACTCAGCGCGCCATGATTGACTTACATGATTCTATGCAGGTACTACAACTGCAGTATAGGGAACCCTCGAGTGAGAACTCTATGATGTCTAGGGAGCCGTTCCTATCACATGCTACGTGGCATGAGGCCAGACCATGATTTAGAGAGGGGGAAATATAAGTGATCCTGAGGACGCTGCTGAAGAGGCCATAAATGAGGAGGTTGATGATGGTGATGATGATGAGGAGGCCGGTTCAGAGGAGGTTTTTGGTTCTGATGAAGAGATCGAGTCAGAGGAGGACTCGTTTTTTTTTAATATTTACATT
This sequence comes from Lathyrus sativus, assembly GCA_963859935.3. Classification (NCBI taxonomy): domain Eukaryota; kingdom Viridiplantae; phylum Streptophyta; class Magnoliopsida; order Fabales; family Fabaceae; genus Lathyrus; species Lathyrus sativus. Next base: position 706,044,373 of record OZ012737.1, read on the forward strand.
TTGAGCATAATCCTATACAACTTCCTTTGGTTTTACAAAGTGAAGTTTTCTGTTTGCATTTGATCACTGCTAGTTATATTTATGGTTATTATATTATCTTTTGTTGTACTTTATCCACTTGTTGGATCATTTTGAATATTGTTGTACTATGTACCATGTTTGGGTTTGTTGGTGTTTTTTTCACCATAGCACATTAATTTTATTATTATTATCAGTTGAATTCTTTAGTTATGAATGTTCAACTTGTGTTTTCTTTACTTTCATTTTTTAGGTTGTTAAGAGTTGAATTCTTCAGTTTAGGAATATTCAACTCTTAAAGTTTTATTGTTGGTATACTTATTTGTGTTTATTGTTGATATGCTTGTGTGGATTTTAATGTTTCCAATTTTTGGTGTGGAAATGTAAGAACTTCTAGGATGGTGATGATAGTTCATCAATAAAGATTCTTCCAAGTTTGGATGGTGATGATAATATTTAAGCATGTAAATATTGACAAGGTACATGATTACCTCTTTTTAGGATGTAGAATATTTAAGAGCTTCTTTTCTTTGTGCAAATATAATTTTGTTTCTTGTTACAACTTTGTTGAATGCTTGTATCACTTAGGTTCAAAAGCCAAAATCGTGAGAAACCTCCATTGTCTAATAAATGCATAGGATGACTGATAAATTTTATTTAATACTTTTGATTCATGCTTTATCTTATGATTAGTTTGATTTTGTGGAAGTATTAGAAATGATCAAGATATTTGTTTATATTGAGCAACCGTATCCACACAGTAACTTACCCGTGAGTAGTGAGTATTCGTTAACCTTTTGAGCCTAAACAATTTAGATCTCATTTTAGTGATGAACTTTGTGTATGTATATAATTTGAAAGTATAGTTCATCATTGAATTTTGTGAGATTCTAAATTTATTTTCTTGAAACTTTGAACATTGTTTTAATAGATTTCCTTGCCATAAAAAGTAAGGAGCATTCACTTAAGGTTTGGTTGAAAATAAGTTGGGGAGAATGAAAAAGAAGAATGGTGGGTTGCTAAAAGTTTTGAAAAATTTCAAGTAAGCATGAAAAGAAAAAAGTGTGAATATGAATGTAATAAACAAAAGAAAAAGAATGATTGCTTGAAAGAGAAAAATAAAGAACAAAATAATTGTGAATAAGGAAGTTTGAGAAGGTTTGTTATAGAGGAAAGAATGTGGTGAATGAAGTTGGGATGTGTAAATACCTTGTATAGTGAATGTTTCTTTTGCATCGGCAATTTCAATTCAATGGCCTTTAGAAATATCCCTTTATTGTGAACCCGACCAAACTACAACCTTGAAAGCCTTTAGTGATCTTTTTTCTTCCATAATTTCTTTATTGATCATTTAGATGTTGTATGAATTGGTTTGTATTTGTATCATTTGTCAGATGAGCAAAATTACCCCGCGTTTGTAAGCGCGTATTTTCTTCAATTCTTTTTCGAAGAGGAGTGTTAAAGTGATTTGAGCTTGATAATTTAGTTGTTACTTGAAGCACTGTTTGATATTTGTTTAAGAACTAACTTCTTTTGCATTGTTCGATTCTAGGAAGTTGTAATAATTGCTTGTGTACATTTGTCGTTTATTTGAGTCATAAATCCCTTATTAGTTGAGTTAAATGCTTGAGCAAATCCTCTTGTTTTTAATAAGAGACATACTTTGCTTGAGGACAAGCAAATAGTTAGTTGGGGAGAGTTTGTTAGATGTCAATCTTGCCTTAAATTAATTATGTATGATAGGAATTTTTCAAACTCTTTTATGTTTATTTGTTGGAATTACTACTTAAAAGTTTGCCATTCTTTAATTTTTTGAAAATACCTTTGGTACCTTTGATTTACGTGTTATTGTGCAGGAAATAGGCATTAAATCATCAAAGTGTGAGACACAAGGAAATTGAGCAAGGTTGCCAAAGGAAAAGAAGAAGATCAGTAAGTTCGTAAGGCGAACTTGCTAGCGAACATTCGCTTTGCGGACAACCGGCGAAGAACCAGTGAATGCTCTCAGATTTGAGGCAGTAGCAAAAGGCATATAAGTTCACTGTGCAAATAATCCAGCGAAGGTTCACTATGGTAACGCGTCATTGAAAAGCTAGCGAAGCATCCCAGACTTGAGGCAGTAGCGAAAGGGTCATAAGTTCGTTGTGCGAACTTGTAGGTGAAGTAGTTTGCAGGGCAAATAATCATTTACACGACGAACTTCAGAGTTGTCTCAAAGATGGTTTAACTGCGTAGAGGCACATCAGGTGCCTAATTTGATGTTCACTAGGCGAATAATCTGTTCGCAGTGCGAACATGACAGATTCTATATGTACTTTATAAGTACTTTTGACCATTCTTGGGGATCATAACTTACTTTTACACACCAAAACCTTGTTTTCTGAGTTTTCTTCACCAAAGAGTGGGATTTTACACATAGAAGCTGAATTCACATCCAAGTTCGATTCTTTAACGTGGATGTTCATTCATCTCCTCCCAAAACTTGTGAAGCAAGCTACCATGGTTGTGGGTAGCTAAATCACTTTTGTGTCAAGATTAGAGGTAGTTAATCTTGCTATTATATATTTCTTTCGATCTTTTGTATGTGAACATGGTTTATAATTAATAGATGATGAAGATATTTACTTTTAATGATGTATTTATAGTTTGAATCACTATAGACATATATTTTCCAAGTCTTTACCTAATTTCTTCATCTATTAACCAACAAACTCTAGACATAGATTTAAAAGTTTATATTTGCTTTGTATCGATCTTTATATTTATTATTTCAATTGCTATTTCTAGAAATCATCTAGCAATTAAAACAATAATATTCACAGAGCCGCTTTAGAAATAAACGGATTCGCGAGGATATGCGATTGTATTGATCGAAATTAAGTTCACATACTTGATTAATCGGATACGTATGAAAAGGATTAACGAAATCTAATCTTGACATGCTTTCCTTAAAATAAAACATCTTTGCCCTAATTTACTCTTTGCAACAAACTTATGTTACAAAATAAGAAATCTTTTGAAAACTCTTTACTTATAATGTTAATCTATTGAACGACTAACATCTAGATTGAAGGTGAGAAAATACTTAGAATGGGGGTTGAATAAGTATGAAGATAAAAACTTAGAAATAAAAACTCAAGTATTTTTATCCTGGTTCGTTGAACTCAACTACTCCAGTCCACCCTTCCTAGAGTGATTTGCATTTCTCAAACAATGACTTAATCCATTATTTAATCAACTGATTACAATAGTAAGCACTAAGAACAACTGTTCAAAGTCTTCTCAAGAACTACTGATCCTAACTAGATCTTCTTAAGGTTTTCTTACAATCAAATGTAATAACAAATACAAGTGTTAAAATGCTTCTAATAAAGCTTTATCACAACTGTGATTTTTCACTTAAGATTAAGAACAAAGAAATTAATTCTAGAAAGAATATGAGTTGTATGAGAGCTTTGATAATGAATTCTTTTCAAGTAATGCGTCAACTGAAGAAGATGAATGGAGACTTGCTTTTATAGGCAAGTGGTCCAAGAGCTTTTCACGTTGAGAAGTGTGTACTAAAAGGTCTGAGCCCTTTTTGTCTTCACATCAAGTGACCTTTCCTATAAGAAGAAAGCACAGAAAAATCCATTTTGTCTGTGTTCTTGTGTCTAGCATAAATAAGGAAAGAGTCGTTTGGATATTCCAACGGACATAATCTTTGAATTCTTCTTCAACAATTTTCAGCAAGAATCATCAGAGTCTAATTTGATCAGAGCCTTCTGATGTTGATCAGAGTTTTATTGAATCAGAGTCTTTGCAGCAAGTGTGCTTTTAGCGTGCATAAGTTCAGAGCAGAGTTTTGAGTCAGATCCTCAGTACTGGCAGCTTAGTACTTTCAGAGTCTTATGAATTAACTATGCTTGAAAAACTCTTCATACAGAATTCTTCATTGGTTCATATGCTTCTGACTTGCTTCAGATTCTTTTGGAGCTTCTGCTTTAGATCCTTCTGGAGACAACGCTCAGGATATTCTGATGGCAGTGTTCAGAATCTTCTAATGGGTGCATCTGACGCTTCAGAGTCTAGCATATTTCTTATGTTTAGATCTGATTTGCTTCTGGAGTGATATTTACATTAATATCTGCAGCAAACATTCTTAAGCAAATTTTAGAGTATATTAATTACAAAATTTCATAATAGTTATCATCAAAACATAGAGATATTATTGAGAACCAATTTGTGTTCTAACAATCTCCCCCTTTTTGATGATGACAAAAACATCAGAAATTTTGTTTAATTGTAAAGAGAATAATTATAACTCCCCCTGAGATGATGAATCTCCCCCTGAATTAATTATTAATAAGGAATAGAAACTTCCCTTTTTATCTTGAGTATTTTTCAGAGTTAGAGCTTGATTGTTCTAAACATTTGAGAGTCAGAGTTTCTTGCATATTTCAGAGTCAGAGTCTGATAAGTTGAATATGATCTAGGAGTCTCAGAGTTTCTTTTACAGAGTATACTTATCAAATGTTCAGAAACACTCAGATTTTATGTTAGATAAAATTGATATGTCTGAAGTTTCATTCTGGTAAAGTTTAATTAAACAGTTCAGATCTATTTTCTCCCCCTTTTTCGTCATAAGCAAAAAGTAAGAACTTTTAAAGGACAAATAAAAGGAAAAAACAAACGAGATAAATCATGTAGAGAAAACTTTGAAACATTCATTCATTCATTCAGAGCAAAAGTACACACATCAGAAAATATTCAAGTACATGTGCAAACATTAGATGCAAACACCAGAAGAAAAAAAATAAACTAAGATTGTTTTGACAAAAGCATCTTCAACAGGTCCGTGATCTCAGAAGAAGACTGTTCTTGTTTTGACATCCACTTAGCCATGGTTTCATTCTTTTGATCTTGTTTGGACATCCACTGAGCCATGTCTTCAGACTTCTTGTCTTGCTTAGCCATCCATGACTTGATTTCTGATTGACCAGCTTCTAGAACTCCAATCTTATCTTTAAGATCTGGATACTCTTTCTTGATCTCAGATGAAGAAGGTGGGACAGTTTCTGAAGCTTGAACAGAGTCAATTTCCATAGGGGCTTTGGAGTTAGGAGCAGTAGATCCAGAAGGATGTTCTATCAGAGTCATAGCCAGAGGGTTGTCTTCAGATGCAGATTCAGTATTCTCTTCTGATGATGAAGGAGCATCTGTAAGAAGCAATGGTCCAGATCTCTTAACAGTCCATAACAGACTTCTAGCAGTTTCAGCAAATCTGAGCTTCGCATCATCAGAACATACGTTCTTCAGATTTAATGCTACAATATTGAATATGTTTATGAAGCCATTCCAAATGGCATCATATTCCTTTGCATCCATTGTTGATGAACACTTCCTTTGTACAGAGCCTAAATACATTTGTATTTCTTGCAAAAAACTTGTAAATAAATGATCAACATTCAGTCTAGGTCTTGGGTGTAAAAGAGTTTCCAATGTTATTGGCTTGGGTTGGGGAGTAGGTGGAAAGATGGATTTTTGAATGGTGATCAGAGGAGGAGGGTAGTGTGGTATGAATGGAGGTTCAGATGAATTGTCAGGTTTTGATCTAGTTAAAGCATTCAACAGACATGGTTTTGCAGCTGATGCATGGGAAACAACATCAAATGGTTTATCAGAGTAAGGTTTGAATGCAGATTTAGCAGATTTAGTAGAGTATGGTTTTGCATCTGATGAAGTTACTGATGGTATTGTTTTAATATACGTTTGAAGCACAGATGGTAGAATGATGGTAAGTTTGGGTTTATGAGGAGTGATAGTGTCAGATGGTTCAATTCTAGTGTAGAAATTTTTTAAGGTGAAACCAGAGGGAAGTCTGTTAGAGGAAAACAATTTGCACGAAGCAGAGGGTACACGCTTAGATGTTCTTGGCTTGGGTGCAGGGGTAGGACTGGGAATGAGAATTTCAGAAGATGGCTTAGGTGTTGGGTTAGGATTTGGAATGAGAATTTCAGAAGAAACAGGTGGTTCTGGTTGGTTTACTTCAGAATTTATGTGAGAGGGGGATACCAGAAAATCTGGGTGTATATCAGATTCTGATGAATTTGATGATGTGGTTGGCGTGTAAGACGTTGAGGACACTTCAAAAACAGTTTTGAGAGGTGTAATGTTTAGAACCTCTGTCTCAGGGATATTGGTTCCAGATGGGTTGGTTGATTCTAATGGATTCTCATAAGGTTTTGACGAGGGTTCAGATGTAGGTGGTTCTGATGTAGGTGGATTAGATGTAGGTTGTTCAGATGTAACAGGATCAGATGTAACTTTTATAGGTTCAGAAGTAACTTGTACAGATCCAATAGGTTTATATGTGTTTGATGGTGGTTTTTCTGGTTATGATTGTTGTTCAGGTTGTTGTGGTTGTTGTTCAGATTGTTTTTGTTGTTGTTGTTCAGATTGTTTTTCTAGTAGTAATTATTGTTGTTTTTCTGGTTGTGGTTGTTGTTGTTCAGATTGTTTTGTTGGTTTTTCTGGTTGTGGAGTTTGATTTGCTGGTTTTGTTGTTGTTGGTGTTGGTACAGATGATTGAGTAGTAGAAGGTTTTACAGGAGTGATGGAAACAAGATTAGATGATTTTTGTGGGGAAGGAACAGAGATATGAGATGGAGCAGGAACAATTTGTTTCTGAGTAAAAGGTGGTTTTGGAATAGACTTAAATGTTGAATCATTTAAAACAGTATTATTGAAAGAAGATATAGAAGATTTGATACCTTTAATCTTGATAGGCTTTGTGGGAACAGAAGGAGCGTCTCCAGATGCTTTCCTCTTGATCAGCTTCTGAGGCTTGTCAGCAACTTTGGGCTTCTTCTGAACAGTCACATCTTCTGCTTCTGATTGACCTCTCTTCCTCGTGTTCTCATTTCCTCCATCAGGTATTGGTTCCCTTGCTCTTTTCAGAATATCTGCAGGGATTGGGGTTCCATCTGCCTTGCAAGAATCAATGTACCTTACAATTATTTCCCTTGGTTCTTCAGCACAGAAAAATGGGTAATCTTCAACTGGGATTCTCTTCTGACTGAGTTCAGAGATATTTAACTTCTTGGGTGTTGATGTGAGTTCCTCTACAATTTTAAGTCTCTGAAGACTCTTGGCATTCAGAGGTTTCCCAACAATAAATTCAAGTTCCTCCTTGACTCCAGCAGCATACAGAGCAGTCACCAGTCCATTTTCTGTCAGAATATCTGAAATTAACCTTCTAAAGGGAATCCATGTTCTGATCTTCTGACCTTTATCTTTTACAGATTCTCGTGAAGCATTAATGTGATTCCATAAGTGCATGAACAGAATGTAAGGAAGATTTACCTTGGTGCTCTGACTTAAACAATACATGAAGTAGAGCTGTTCATTGTTCACGTAATCTAGAGAGTTTGTAGATTTTCTGTGATGAATACATCCTATGAAAATCTTCGCCCAGATCTTGTAGTCAGGCTTCAGATCTTTAAACTTGTTAGAGGCCTGTCCAGCAGTCATGACTTCCTCATAAACTTCTTCCATATCTACACGCCCAGCTGGCAGATGAGATACTCCATCAGTCTCCTCATATCCTATGAGTTTCCTGATCAGATCTTCTGTAATGATTATCTCATTACCCAGAACAGAAGACAAGATGAATTTAGGGTATAGAGAAGCATGTATCCATAACTCTTTCACCAGATGGGGGTAAACTGGTCCAAATAATCTGTCAAAGTATTTTACCCAGCCTTGAGCATCAACTATTGAACGAAATTCAAATCCATTTTCAGCCAATGAATCAAATTCCACCATTGATTCACAGAGAACTTCCAGTTTGTCAACAGGTGTTAACAAAGTCCTTTTAGGGGTCGTATATGGAGCCACACCCATATTTGCAGAAGTAACTGCAACCATGGTTGATTGAAATTGTGTTGCTGTTGAAGATGATTTTGTCAAAGATTTAGGGTTTTTGTGAAGAGAGAAAAGAAGACAGAAATACATAAACGTTCTTGAGTTGTGAAAAGTGTGAAAGTGGTGAGAGATGTGATATTTATAGAAAACAATTAGGCATACAAACAGACACACAAGGCACGTTCACACATAGCAATTAATGAAAGAGAATAAAAATCATTTCAAGCATTAATTGATTCTGACAAATTGGGGGGAAAATCAAGATTTTCACTATTCAAACTTCACCTCAAACGTCTCTTCAGTAGTGTACACGCCATCTTTGCAGATTTAGAGTGACACGTGTTTGCTTGCATGTGCTTCTAAATTCTCTTGAGAAATGAATCGTTAACCAACATTCAGATCCTCTGAGTATTGTTAGTGCAGATTTTCACAAATAAAGTAATTCAAGGAAATGAATAAATAATTAGATGAAATACTTCAGAGCATTAAACATTTTGCATCTGTAAAATTTGCTTCTGACAAATATTATTATGGACACAAATCCATACAAATATTTTTTAGAATAAATTTGAATCTATCTTCAACAAGGGGTTTTGTGAAAATATCTGCCCATTGATGATCTGTATCAACAAAGGCTAAGTTTATAATTCCCTTCTGAACATAGTCTCTGATGAAATGATGCTTAATTTCTATATGTTTTGCCTTAGAGTGTAAAATGGGGTTTTTAGACAAACATATAGCAGAAGTATTATCACAGAATATAGAAATGTTACTTTCAAATATCTGATAGTCTTCTAGCTGACTTTTCATCCAGAGCATCTGCGTGCTACATCCAGCAGCAGCAATATATTCTGCCTTTGTAGTTGATAGTGCAATTGTGGGTTGCTTCTTGATGTACCAAGAGATTAGATTTCTTCCTAGAAATTAGCAACTTCCAGAAGTACTTTTTCTTTCCACTCTGTCTCCAGCGTAGTCAGCATCACAGAATCCAACTAATTTGAAATCATCAGATTTTCTGTAACACAAACCCACATTAGAAGTACCTTTCAGATACCTTAGAATCCTCTTAACAACTGTTAAGTGTGATTCTCTAGGATCTGATTGGAATCTAGCACACAAGCATACACTGAACAAAATGTCAGGTCTAGAAGCAGTTAAGTGGATAAGAGATCCTATCATACCTCTGTAGAGTTTCTGATCTACTTTCTTACTTACCTCTTCCTTGCCTAGTGAACTAGTTGGATGCATGGGAGTTTTTGCCATCTTACTATCAGTCATGTTAAATTTCTTCAGAAGTTCTTTAACATATTTGGTCTGATGAATGTAAGTGCACTCTGGAGTTTGGTTGACTTGAATTCCCAGAAAGAATCTCAATTCTCCCATCATGCTCATTTCAAATTCTGCCTGCATACATTGAGCAAACTCCTTTCCCAGCATAGTATTGGTAGATCCAAATATGATATCATCCACATATATTTGACAAATTAGAAGATCTTTCTTAAATGATTTACAAAAGAGTGTTGTGTCCACTTTGCCTCTGATGAAATTTTTCTCCAGAAGAAAATTGCTCAATCTCTCATACCAAGCTCTGGGAGCTTGTTTTAAACCATACAGAGATTTCTTTAGTTTGAAAACATGTTCTGGAATTTTTTCACTCTCAAAACCAGGAGGCTGGTGAACATAAACTTCTTCTTCTATAATACCATTTAGAAAGACACTTTTAACATCCATCTGATATAGAGTGATGTTATATTGTGCAACAAATGAAATAAGAAGGCGTATAGATTCTAACCTTGCCACTGGAGCATAAGTTTCAGTGTAATTAATACCTTCCTGTTGATTGTACCCTTGAGCAACAAGCCTTGCCTTATTTCTTTCAACTTCTCCTTTCTCATTAAGTTTATTTCTGAAGACCCATTTAGTTTCAATTATGTTGAATCCTTTTGGTCTTGGAATCAAATCCCACACATCATTTCTGGTGAATTGATTTAGCTCTTCTTGCATGGCAATAATCCAATCATTGTCTTGCAGAGCTTAATCTACAGAAGTTGGTTCAATTACTGACACTAATCCAAATAATGATGCTTCAGATGATCTGAGAAAGGATCTTGTTCTGATAGGGTCATCCTTCTTTCCAATGATAACATTCTCTGGATGAGAAGCTTTGATTCTGGAAGATGATCCTCTAACAGTTGATTCTTCATAAATGTTTAAATTGTTCATCTGAGAAGTTAAAGGAATTGCATCTGGCGTTGCTTCTGGTTCCTTCACTTGAGCTTTGTCTTCCTTTGAGCCTTCAGAGTCTGTGAAGACTACTTCTCTATCTGCAGAGTTTTCAGACTGCTTTGGCTTTTTAATGCCAAGCTTATCATCAAATCTAACATGAATAGATTCTTCTACAATTTGTGTTTCAGTATTGTATACTATGTAGCCTTTAGAGCGTTCAGAATACCCAAACATGAAACACTTCTCTGCTTTGGAATCAAACTTGTTCAGATTTTCTTTAGTATTCAACATATAGTAAATACATCTAAAATGATGAAAATATGAAATGTTGGGCTTTCTGTTCTTCCACAGTTCATAGGGAGTCTTCTCCAGAAGAGGTCTTACAGACACTCTGTTCTGAATGTAACAGGCTGTGTTGATTGCTTCTGCCCAAAAGTGCTTTGCCAGATTAGTCTCATTGATCATGGTTCTGGTCATTTCTTGCAGAGTTCTATTTTTCCTTTCTACAACTCCATTTTGTTGTGGAGTTCTAAGACAGGAAAAATCATGAGCAATTCCATTTTCATTAAAATATTTTTTAAAATATTTATTTTCAAATTCACCACCATGATAACTTCTGACTTTTATAATTTTGAAATCTTTTTCATTCTGGATTTGTCTGCAGAAGTCAAAGAACACAGAATGTGACTCATCCTTGTGTTTTAAGAACTTTACCCATGTCCATCTACTATAGTCATCAACAATGACTAATCCATACTTCTTGCCTCTGATAGATGCAGTTTTCACTGGTCCAAACAGATCAATATGAAGTAATTATAGTGGTCTGGAAGTAGAAACAACATTTTTTGATTTAAAAAATGATTTTGAAAACTTCCCTTTTTGACATGCTTCACAAAGAGCATATGAGGTGTGTAGTACCCCAAATTTTATCCTAAGATTTGTCGTCGCATTTCATTGCATTTTTATTGCATTTAATCAATTACTAACAAATTTGTGTAGTCGTTTGACTTTTTGCAGGTAAATATCATATGGCATGCATTTTTTTTTAAAAAGTAAAAATGACATAATTGGCAAGAGGACATGTGTAAGGAGTTGTGAGTGTGAGAGGTTGAGAGTTCGAATCTCACCTTTGTCACTTTTTGTTTTTTATTATTTTTACTCTAAATTTTTCTATCTTTCATTAAAAAATAACAAAAATAGTTTTTTATTATTATTTAATTATTATTTTCGTATTTTAATTAAATCATTTTTTAAAATATTATTTTTTTCACCTTTTTCTAAATTATTCATAAAAATATCCAAAAAATCATAAAATAAAAAATATTGGAAAAAATTTTGTTCTTTTTATAATATTTTTGATTTTAGGAATCAATAGGATTATTAGTTTTTATTTTAAGTTTATTTTAATTATTTTAAATTATTTAAATTTTATTTTTTCTTAACTAATTATTTAGTTTGGGCTTTAAAATGGGCTTTAGGGACATTATTGACAATTTGGTGTTAACCCTAATTTGTTCCCTATATATACATGTGTTGCCTTGTTGAAAAAGGGGAGAATGAAAAAAACCTAAGAGGAGTGAGTGTCGTTTACCGTTATTTCTTTTTCTTCATCTATTACTGTTGTTTCTTTTTCTTCATTGTTTACCGTTATTTCTTTTCCTTCATCTATTACTGTTGTTTCTTTTTCTTCATCGTTTACCGTTATTTCTTTTCCTTCATCTATTACTGTTGTTTCTTTTTTTTCATCTATTACTGTTGTTTCTTTTTCTTCATCTATTACCGTTATTTCTTTTTCCTTCATCTATTACTGTTGTTTCTTTTTCTTCATCTTTTACCGTTATTTCTTTTTCTTCATCTATTACCGTTATTTCTTTTTCTTTATCTATTACTGTTACGTTTATATATTTATAATTTTTAAATTGTTAGAGTTTATATATATATATATATATATATATATATATATATATATATATATATATATATATATATATATATATATATATATATATATATATATATATATATATATATATATATATATATATATATATATATATATATATATATATATAAGATTAATTTTTGATCGAATTATATCGATACGATGTTTGCACATTTGTGTGCATGACGCGTGACATTTGTGTTAGTTCGATTTGGTTGCGATGATCGCATTTTTGTGTGAGCAATAATACTGTTTTTTTTGCTTAATTTCTTTTTCTTTGCGATAAATTTTGTTTCGTCCGATTTAGATCTGGTTGCGCTGAGCGCATTTCTGCGTTAGCAACATTGTTGGGTTATTTGGCACATTTAAAATTCATTATTGCTTTATTATTATTATTAGTATTATTAGTATTATTATTATCATTATTTATTATTATTATTATTATTAGTATTATTATTATTATTATCATTATTTATTATTATTATCATTATTATTATTATTATTACTATTATTATTATTATTATTATTATCATTAATTTATTAAAACTTGTTATAATATAAAAATCTGTTTTTTAAAATAAATAACGTTAACATCTTTTCCAAATTAATATGAAAACCTATTATTTTTAAGAAAAACTTGTTTTTAGATAAATTTAAAATAATAACTAAAATCTTTTTTAAAATAATAACTAGAACCGTTTTTTTAAAAAATATATAATAATAACATTAAACCTTTTTTTTTAAAAATAAAACCTTTTTGTTAGATAATTAAATTAAGACTATTTTTGAAAGTTTTTTTTAATAATATTAAAACCTCTTTTTTTAACTTAAATCAAAAGTTTTTTTATATATCACAAATAAACAACAAAGAATATCTATAACTTTCGCACTTCCGTTTTATAACTCGCCTGATTACTGTGTGACTCTGTCTACTAATCTTGTGTATTCAATGTGCAGCTTGTTACGTTGCTATTAGTTATTTTAATGTGTTTTTCAATTCAAGTTGTATTATAATTGTATCCGTTTCTCATTTGTAACCTCGCGAACCAACAATCGCGTTTACTTTCTGCATTTTATTTCCGTTTGTATGATTTAAATTTCTCACACTTTCATCACTATTACTTCTGTCACATTACACCTCCGAAGGATTAGGTCTAGCCGTTTGGCCGCCATGCCAATAGTCCTCAAACCCTCAAATTTCACACATTCAATTTCAAACCCTCAAAACTACAAACTACCAACCCTAATTTTCACAAATGCCTCGCCGCAGGCAAAATTACCATGTTACCCCTAGCATTAGGTCAAAGAGCCGCCGCGCTCATTTTAGGGTTTCCCGCCGTGGAATCCCTAATTTAACCCTAATTACAACTTAACAATTCATAACGTAGAGATCGGAGTTTAAGACTCCATGTAAGCGTGTCCTTAAGATGCGTTTATTCCCCTTGAGACCTTGACCACAGTCGAGTGTTCTTTAACCTCCCTTGAGAGGGGAACTACAGTTACTCTGATTCCATTCCCGTAAGGATATGTAGGCACAAGATGCGATGTCTTGCCGAGTAAACTTAGAATTAACCCCTAGGTCTTTTTTAATTTTCAATCCTTTGTATATACCCTAAAGCAAAATAATTAATGAAATAAATAAAAAAAAAATAAACAAAAGGTTCCCGTAGAGTACTACGGAAGTTTAGGGTGCTAATACCTTCCCTAAATTTAACCAACCCCCGAACCTTAGATCTCTCCCTTTTAGGTTTTTCCTTTCTTTAACCTTTCTTTCGGATAAATCAAAGACCGGTTGTAAATGAATTAAGACTCAAGTTAATCAATAGCTTGACATCCAAATTTCACCGCAACAGAAAATGGCGACTTCACTGGGGAGTCCTAACTTTTGAGGGTTATCCCCATTTTGTTTATTTTTCATTATATATTTGTTTCATTAATATTTTTTCTCATTTGTATATATATTGTTCAGGGGTACCTTGCTTGGGAATTACTGTGTTGTGAGATAAGTCCTACACCCGGACTTGAGTGACATTATTATAGGATGGCGATATATTCGACGAGGCTTATAGGGAGTGAGTCCCGACTAAGCTAAATCGAGAATCACCGCTCAGTTGAGACACTTTCGAAAATGGTTCGGTTGATCGAGTGTAGTCGTGAAAACTTTTACCGTTATCGATTGGAGTCTGTGATACTGGGAACCGTAGTACCTCTACACCATCTTGGCCTTATCTAGGACGTAGTGCGGGAACTATGTGGGAGTAGTCCTACAATGGTTGCTACGCGATACTACACTTGAACGAGGTTCTCTTGAGAATATTATCGACCCTTGAGTCAGTCGAGAAGTTGATAATATCCAAACGATGGGCTGATGACTCCGGGCACTTTTTTAGAACCCTTGTTCTGCAGGTACAATTAACCTATAGTACACACCACTTTGGGAAGGGTAGACCTTGACTCCATTCATTGTTCCTCTAACTTAGGACCTTTTGTTTGCTTATGTGTATTTGTGCTTCGCATCCATAAAGCATCATATCATTTCTAGTTTCAAGGAATTCAGCAGTCCTTTGCAAATTCGAAAAGCCTTACATTTTAAAGTCTAAATTTTTTTCCAACTTTCTTAAAAAGCAATATTCGCAATCGACCGTTGAAATTCTTGAAACCATTGCATGGCATTAGCATCATATTTTTGCATTGCATTTATCCCCCAGTTTCTCCTTCTTGGTCCTATCGTCTTCTAGTGTACCTTTGAGTCGTCAAGCTGATTCCTCGACACAGATATCAGACCAGAAACGGAACAGGAGTGACTTTGATCCTATTCTCATGACTTACACAGAGCTATATCCTGACTTAGTCTGGCAAGGACTGATTACTACAAAGGCTTTACCACCTCCTCTTAATCCTCCGGCTGGATTTAGGGCTGATCTCCATTGTGCTTCCCATGAGGGTGCCCCAGACCATGACTTGGAGCATTGTTTTGCATTGAAGGCTAGAGTATGTGAATTGGTTAGAACTGGAATACTTGATTTTACAGACAGTCATCCGGATGTTCAGAAAAATCCCTTGCCAGTACATCAGAAATGAAGTTTTGTCACTAGGCCTTTTGTTTCTCGTTGTTTGCATTTTCCTTATTTTGTTTAAGTTGTTTGCTTTTAATTATGTTTGTACTTTCATTAATGAAATAAGCATTGCGACTTTTGATTCAATTCATTTCCGTCCATTTATTTGCATCTTTATGCTTTATTTTTCAAATGTTTACTTCTTGTCCAAAATTTTGATATGCTAAGATTGGAGGGAGGATGATGAAAATGTTATACCCATAATTGTTGTCAGTATGCTTTCAATCAAACCTTGTTGACGATGTAAGACATTGTTTCAATTCCTAAACACTGGAGAAATAAGGAAGTTAATCCCTTGTCAACCCCTTCGAGCCTAGAAGTTGGAGTTCCTTTCTTTACAAAAAAAACCCGCAATTTTAACCTGGGGATGGGTAGTTCTTAGTTAAATCGGTTATGTGTTCATGAAATATACCTTTCATATAAAGGTCGCACTTACAATTTTCCTTCACACACAAAAAAACAAGTGTCGAAGATTATTTTTAAGCCAAAAAAACCGATGATGGTTCACCGCAATCATTAAACCAGGCAGTCATGTTTCAAAAAAAAATCAAAAGAAAAAGCCCACTAAGTCAAAACCTATGAAGGGGACTTAGGCAAAACTGGGGCATCCCGCTGACTGTAAGCTTTAAAATAAACAGTTTAGGCAAAATTTAGGGATAATACAAAGAGGAATTTAAACCCTTATCAGGAAAATCCGCAATTGTCAAAATGACCACATGTTATAAGGAAGTAGTGACTGCCTTTCCACAAGTCCCTTGACTTTGAACCATCATTGCTACCATCAGTGCAATCCCTAACTTATGGGAACCTGAATGCATAACATGAGTTAACTGAGTGTAGGACTGGAGATCATCACGTAGATTGGGTGGGTACAAATAAATTTTGAGCCTTTATCTTTTGTTTCATAAACCGTGAACCAGGTCACGTTACAACCCTCAAAAGACCTAACTGAAACAGGGTTATTTAGAAAGTATACTACAACAAGGTTGCGTAACCTGACTCCAAAAGATCTTTGTGAATCATTTATTTTGACAGTACACCTTTGTTTTAAACTTTGAGCGTCTTGAACCGTTGTGTTCTGACTAACGACTCATGTATTTTCCATCTTTCAAAAATAATTTTGATTTCAAAAGTCGCATGAACTTTGCATTACCATGTTTGTATGAATATTTTTGTTTGCAAACTGGCTTTCCTCTAAGGAATTTTCAAACAATGAGAAACTTGGTCAAGTGATCTTATCAGGGGCAAGTTCCTTTTACATCCTGTCAAAGAATTAGTTCAAGATTTGTTCAAGGCAATATTTTCTCAGATTTGGTTTATCCAGATAATTGTTCAAGACCCAGACTGGGGCAAGCCCTCCGAGGATACAGCAAAACAGTCGATTCCACGAATTAGACAGCTGAAGCAATTATCAGTTCATTTGACCTGGGGCAGTTTACTTGCATAATCCCTAAGCAGTTATTCATCATTCCTACAGTGACTATCAACTTGATACAGTTTAACAGAATGACAGTGATCTCCGTGTTGAGGAATCAGTCCTCCAGTTTTGTCATCTCACCGAAAGAGTCGAGCCTTGTCGTCGATGTCTGCATTTGCATTTGATCATATGTCATAGCATAATTCCTATACATGTGCATATCTTGGGTGCTTTATTCCCCATTTACATTTCTATCTTGGGTGCTTTACTCCCCATTTACATTTCTATCTTGGGTGCTTTATTCCCCATTTACCTCTCTATCTTGGGTGCTTTACTCCCCATTTACATTTCTAGCTTGGGTGCTTTACTCCCCATTTACATTTCTATCTTGGGTGCTTTACTCCCCATTTACATTTTTATCTTGGGTGCTTTACTCCCCATTTACATTTTTATCTTGGGTGCTTTACTCCCCATTTACATTTTTATCTTGGGTGCTTTACTCCCTATTTACATTTCTATCCTGGGTGCTTTACTCCCCATTTACATGTCTATCTTGGGTGCTTTACTCCCCCATGTACCTTTATCCTGGGTGTTTTATTCCCCGTTTACCAGATATTCCTAGGTTTACCTAACATCATGGTGTTTTACCCCCATTTACTTTTTTTTTCTCCCTGAGGTCGTGTTTTACTCGCGTCTTACCTTGTGGGCAAAATTTATTTACTTGGCATCATGGATGTTTTATCCCCATTTGTGTTTTTCTCCTGAGCTCGTGTTTTACCCGCGTCTTACCTTGCGGACAATTTCTAATTTACTTGGCACCTATCAACAATTCTGTGTCGTGTCTACCCGACGTTCTTCCAAATATGACATGTCTTCTTCCCTAGTGCAATTCCTCGATGGGTCGTCCCCTGTGACGTTGTTTCGTCTGTATCCGTGCATTTGTCATTTTCATCATACGCATCATATCAGATTCATATCATATTTAGCATTATAGTTCGTTTTGTTTTGTCCATATCATTGCATAGCACTGCGTCTAAAGGCAAAATTTTCGGTTATCTGTATTTAAATCCCTCCACCATGATTTCTCGAGTCTCCGTTGCTCAAATCACCCGGTGAAGTTATTTAAATAGGGGCAACTGTAGTACCCCAAATTTTGCCCTAAGATTTGTCGTCGCATTTCATTGCATTTTTATTGCATTTAATCAATTACTAACAAATTTGTGTAGTCGTTTGACTTTTTGCAGGTAAATATCATATGACATGCATTTTTTTTCTAAAAAGTAAAAATGGCATAATTGACAATAGGACATGTGTAAGGAGTTGTGAGTGTGAGAGGTTGAGAGTTCGAATCTCACCTTTGTCACTTTTTGTTTTTTATTATTTTTACTCTAAATTTTTATATCTTTCATTAAAAAATAACAAAAATAGTTTTTTATTATTATTTAATTATTATTTTCGTATTTTAATTAAATCATTTTTTAAAATATTATTTTTTTCACCTTTTTCTAAATTATTCATAAAAATATCCAAAAAATCATAAAATAAAAAATATTGGAAAAATTTTTGTTCTTTTTATAATATTTTTGATTTTAGGAGTCAATAGGATTATTAGTTTTTATTTTAATTATTTTAAATTATTTAAATTTTATTTTTTCTTAACTAATTATTTAGTTTGGGCTTTAAAATGGGCTTTAGGGACATTATTGACAATTTGGTGTTAACCCTAATTTGTTCCCTATATATACATGTGTTGCCTTGTTGAAAAAGGGGAGAATAAAAAAAACCTAAGAGGAGTGAGTGTCGTTTACCGTTATTTCTTTTTCTTCATCTATTACTGTTGTTTCTTTTTCTTCATCGTTTACCGTTATTTCTTTTCCTTCATCTATTACTGTTGTTTCTTTTTCTTCATCGTTTACCGTTATTTCTTTTCCTTCATCTATTACTGTTGTTTCTTTTTCTTCATCTATTACTGTTGTTTCTTTTTCTTCATCTATTACCGTTATTTCTTTTTCCTTCATCTATTACTGTTGTTTCTTTTTCTTCATCTTTTACCGTTATTTCTTTTTCTTCATCTATTACCGTTATTTCTTTTTCTTTATCTATTACTGTTACGTTTATATATTTATAATTTTTAAATTGTTAGAGTTTTTATATATATATATAAGATTAATTTTTGATCGAATTATATCGATACGATGTTTGCACATTTGTGTGCATGACGCGTGACATTTGTGTTAGTTCGATCTGGTTGCGATAATCGCATTTTTGTGTGAGCAATAATACTTTTTTTTTGCTTAATTTCTTTTTCTTTGCGATAAATTTTGTTTCGTCCGATTTAGATCTGGTTGCGCTGAGCGCATTTCTGCGTTAGCAACATTGTTGGGTTATTTGGCACATTTAAAATTCATTATTGCTTTATTATTATTATTATTAGTATTATTATTATCATTATTTATTATTATTATTAGTATTATTATTATTATCATTATTTATTATTATTATCATTATTTATTATTATTATCATTATTATTATTATTATTAATATTATTATTATTATTATCATTAATTTATTAAAACTTGTTATAATATAAAAATCTGTTTTTTAAAATAAATAACATTAACATCTTTTCCAAATTAATATGAAAACCTATTATTTTTAAGAAAAACTTTTTTTTAGATAAATTTAAAATAATAACTAAAATCTTTTTTAAAATAATAACTAGAACCGTTTTTTTAAAAAATATATAATAATAACATTAAACCTTTTTTTATAAAAATAAAACCTTTTTGTTAGATAATTAAATTAAGACTATTTTTGAAAGTTTTTTTTAATAATATTAAAACCTCTTTTTTTAACTTAAATCAAAAGTTTTTTTATATATCACAAATAAACAACAAAGAATATCTATAACTTTCGCACTTCCGTTTCATAACTCGCCTGATTACTGTGTGACTCTGTCTACTAACCTTGTGTATTCAATGTGCAGCTTGTTACGTTGCTATTAGTTATTTTAATGTGTTTTTCAATTCAAGTTGTATTATAATTGTATCCGTTTCTCATTTGTAACCTCGCGAACCAACAATCGCGTTTACTTTCTCCATTTTATTTTTGTTTGTATGATTTAAATTTCTCACACTTTCATCACTATTACTTCTGTCACATTACACCTCCGAAGAATTAGGTCTAGCCGTTTGGCCGCCATGCCAATAGTCCTCAAACCCTCAAATTTCACACATTCAATTTCAAATCCTCAAAACTACAAACTACCAACCCTAATTTTCACAAATGCCTCGCCGCAGGCAAAATTACCATGTTACCCCTAGCATTAGGTCAAAGAGCCGCCGCGCTCATTTTAGGGTTTCCCGCCGTGGAATCCCTAATTACAACTTAACAATTCATAACGTAGAGATCGGAGTTTAAGACTCCATGTAAGCGTGTCCTTAAGATGCGTTTATTCCCCTTGAGACTTTGACCACAGTCGAGTGTTCTTTAACCTCCCTTGAGAGGGGAACTACAGTTACTCTGATTCCATTCCCGTAAGGATATGTAGGCACAAGATGCGATGTCTTGCCGAGTAAACTTAGAATTAACCCCTAGGTCTTTTTTAATTTTCAATCCTTTGTATATACCCTAAAGCAAAATAATTAATGAAATAAATAAAAAAATAAACAAAAGGTTCCCGTAGAGTACTACGGAAGTTTAGGGTGCTAATACCTTCCCTAAATTTAACCAACCCCCGAACCTTAGATCTCTCCCTTTTAGGTTTTTCCTTTCTTTAACCTTTCCTTCGGATAAATCAAAGACCGGTTGTAAATGAATTAAGATTCAAGTTAATCAATAGCTTGACATCCAAATTTCACCGCAACAAGGTGAACTTCAGATTAGGAAGTCCTCTGACAAGATTAAGTTTATTAATCTGAGATATACGTCTCATATTAATTTGCCCCAATCTTCTGTGCCAGACCCATTGCTCCTCATTAACAGACAAGAGACATTTAACATTCTGAACCTTAAGTTCTGAAAGATTTATTTTATAAATGTTGTTTTTCCTCTTTCCACTAAATAGGATTGAGCCATCCTTTTTACTAATAGCTTTACAACATTTTTTATTAAAGGTTATGTCATAAACATTGTCACTTAATTGACTTATGGACAATAGGTTATGCTTTAATCCTTCTACAAGTAAAACATTAGTAATAGAGAGAAGTTTACCATTTCCAATAGTGTCAGATCCAATGATCTTGCCCTTCTGATTCCCTCCAAATTTCACATCACCTCCAGATCTAAGCTCCAGACTTTGGAACATATACATTTCTCCTGTCATGTGTCGCGAGCATCCAGAGTCCAGGTACCATGATTGGCGTCCTAACCTTGCTGCTAAGAACATCTGCAACATGAATTATTTTACTTTTAGGTACCCAGATCTTCTTGGGTCCTTTTGGGTTAGTTGTTCTGAAGGTTTGTCTAAACTTCTGTTTTTCAACATAAGGTTTATTCTGACTAGCCTTAGATTTAAACACATGAATATTCTTTTCAGAACGAGTGTGTTCAATATCATTCAAGTGACCAAATTTAAAGTGGGAATATAAAGGAGTTTTCTTGATGATAATTTTATTAACAGGTTTTGGATTCAAATCCTTTCTAGAGGAAGATTTATATCCAATTCCTTTTCTGTTATTTCTGCTAACTCCATAGATCATAAAAGCCATTTTGCTTCTGTCTATGCTTTTAGCAAGAAACTTCTGAAATCTGTAATCATATTTTTCCAAAATATTTTTGCATTCAGACTCAGTTTCAGAATCAGAGTCTTGTTAAGCTAATTCAGAATCATTTTTCAATCTTAAGTTCTTTTCATTTAGCTCAGCTACTTATGATTTAAGAATATTATTCTCAGATACAAGATTGCTTTGACGCTTCTTGTATTTGAGCTTAATATTGTTATAGCTTTTCAGAACTTCTGATAACACTTTGATAAATTCATCTTTAGTGAGTTTAGCCATTACCTCTTCAGCATCAGAGTCAGATTCAGAATCAGATTCAGATCCTGAAGTTCCTTCCTCCTGATCTTCTATGTCTGCCATCAATGCTACATTGACACATTCCTCTTCTGACTCAGATTCAGAATCAGATTCAGATCCTTCCTCCTGATCTTCTATGTCTGCCATCAATGCTACATTGACACATTCCTCTTCTGACTCAGATTCAGATTCAGATGTATCGGAATCATCCCAGGTGGCCATTAGAACCTTCTTCTTCTTATCAGATTTTCTTTTAGGCTTTTCTTTCAACAACTTTGGACAATCATTTTTGTAATGCCCAGGTTCTTTACATTCATAGCAGATAACCTCCTTTTTGCCAGATCTTCTGTGTCCAGAAGATTCTTTTCTTTGGTCAGGCTTCCTGAAGTTTCTGAACTTCTTTCCTTTATGCTTCCAGAGTTTGTTTATTCTTCTAGACAACATGGATAGTTCATCTTCATCTTCAGATAAGGATTCTTCAGAGCTTTCCTCTATTACCTGCAATGCTTTAGCAGATTTATTAGATTTTAAAGCAATTAATTTACCTTTCTTTTGAGGTTCATCTTCCTCATGTTTAATTTTATGACTCCTTAGTGAACTGATTAGTTCCTCCAAGGAGATCTTGTTCAGATCTTTAGCCATTTTCAGCGCAATCACCATAGGTCTCCATCTGGTAGGTAAGCTTCTGATGATCTTTTTCACATGATCAATAGTAGAGTATCCTTTATCCAAAACCTTTAGTCCAGCCGTAAGTATTTGAAATTTGGAGAACATAGCTTCAACAGATTCAGCTTCTTCCATCTTGAAGGCTTCATACTTCTGGATTAGAGTCAGAGCCTTTGTTTCCTTGGCTTGAGAGTTTCCCTCATGATGTCAAATGCAGTTTCTCTATTTGTGATCTTTTCATACTCAGTGTGAGATATTGCATTTAACAATATTGTTCTAGCCTTGTGGTGATTTCTAAATTCCTTCTTTTGGGCTTCTGTCATAGATTTTCTATCTACTTTCTTGCCATTCCCATCAATGGGATGAACATATCCATCTATGACCAAATCCCATAAATCAACATCATAACCAAGGAAAAAACTTTCAATCCTGTCTTTCCAATAATCAAATTTCTCCCCATCAAACATAGGGGGTTTAGTGTTAATTCTGTCCCTTTCTTCATATTTGTTGTTAATGTTAGACATTGAATTATCAGCCATAGTAACAACCAAATATATATCAAAGTTTTTCTCATTGGATCTTTTCTGTCACTATGAAGTGGTAGCACACACAGAACCGGAGCTCTGGTGCCAACTGAAGGTGAGAAAATACTTAGAAGGGGGGTTGAATAAGTATGAAGATAAAAACTTAGAAATAAAAGCTCAAGTATTTTTATCCTGATTCGTTGAACTCAACTACTCCAGTCCACCCTTCCTATAGTGATTTGCCTTTCTCAAACAAGGACTTAATCCACTATTTAATCAACTGATTACAATAGTAAGCACTAAGAACAACTGTTCAAAGTCTTCTCAAGAACTACTGATCCTAACTGGATCTTCTTAAGGTTTTCTTACAATCAAATGTAATAACAAATACAAGTGTTAAAATGCTTCTAATAAAGCTTTATCACAATTGTGATTTTTCACTTAAGATTAAGAACAAAGAAATTAATTCTAGAAAGAATATGAGTTGTATGAGAGCTTTGATAATGAATTCTTTTCAAGTAATGCGTCAACTGAAGAAGATGAGTGGAAACTTGCTTTTATAGGCACAGTGGTCCAAGAGCTTTTCACGTTGAGAAGTGTGTACTAAAAGGTCTGAGCCCTTTTTGTCTTCACATCAAGTGACCTTTCCTAGAAGAAGAAAGCACAGAAAAATCCTTTTTGTCTATGTTCTTGTGTCTAGCATAAATAAGGAAAGAGTCGTTTGGATATTCCAACAGACATAATATTTGAATTCTTCTTCAACAATTTTCAGCAAGAATCATCAGAGTCTAATTTGATCAGAGCCTTCTGATGTTGATCAGAGTTTTGCTGAATCAGAGTCTTTGCAGCAAGTGTGCTTTTAGCGTGTATAAGTTCATAGCAGAGTTTTGAGTCAGATCCTCAGTACTGACAGCGTTAGTACTTTCAGAGTCTTATGAATTAACTATGCTTGAAAAACTCTTCATACATAATTCTTCATTGGTTCAGATGCTTCTGACTTGCTTCAGATTCTTCTGGAGCTTCTGCTTCAGATCCTTCTGGAGACAACGCTCAGGATCTTCTGATGGCAACGTTCAGAATCTTCTAATGGGTGCATCTGACGCTTCAGAGTCTAACATATTTCTTATGTTCAGATCTGATTTGCTTTTGGAGTGATATTTACTTTAATATCTGCAGCAAACATTCTTAAGCAAATTTTAGAGTATATAATTCTTAATTACAAAATTTCATAATAGTTATCATCAAAACATAGAAATATTATTGAGAACCAATTTGTGTTCTAACATAGATATCTTACTTACAATCACTGTGGATACGACAAAACACCCCAAAAATACTTTTCAACAGCCGAGGGACTCGCCTCCAATTAAAGACCTCACCACTAATCTGGGACTTGCCCCTAACCACATAGTCCAACTGAATGAAATGAAAAACTTAAGACACTCTTCCCTTTACAAGCCCTCGTGTTTGAGGAACTATATAATGATATTGTTGTAAGGACTCTCAAATAGGGCGACACATATCCCTCACAGGCGCTAGCCCCATGACGCGTCACATGAAGGGTAACCTTGACATGGCATAGGGCCCGCCCCAGGGGGAAACGTGAATAAGAACATTTATCCAGCTATAACTTCATGAGCGAAGTCATGCCCATGACTCTGCGGGAAATAGTTGGTTAACAACTCCCCTAATTAAGAGGGAACACTTACCACTTCTTAGGAGTTCCCTAAAACATAGATTCATAAGCCTTTATAAATACCTCAACCTTAGGGTTCAGAGAGAGAGAGAGAGAGAGAAATCGTAATACACACAATATACCCTATAACTACATACCTTATCACCCCATTGAGCTTGTTTTCTCATCACCGTAAACACCACCAAACATGGTATGCCATCACCTTGAGCAAGCCCTAACCCATAACAAATTACTAAGGCCTCTGAGCACCCTACCTGTACAGGGTGCCACACATTTAGTACTTTTTTATAAGTACAGTTGAAAAGGTTTTTTTCGCATATGGTGCTTTTGAAAAATTCACTAAAAAAATGAACTTTGTAGACCTCCCCCTCTTAAGTCACAAGTTCAGTTGATTTCAATCAAATAGAAGGGTGGTTAGTTATCTCGACAAAATTTTCATTTATGAATGCTGATGCAACCTGTGAAGCAAAGTTTTACCTAAAGACACCCCTTATCGCTATCGCACCTAAATATAATCCAATACTATTATTTATCATCTTTCATTTCATTTTCACTACTCCCTATCGAGTATCACCTTGCCTTTATAATTTTATTTTCTATTTCAAGTGAAAATAAAGATTTTTAAAAATTGACAAACCAAACTACAAAATTTAAAAATTTATGGAAATCAAATTTTAAATTAAACTATTTTTTAACAAAAGCATTCCAGTAATGTTTAAAATTTAAAAATTTATTTTCGACAAAACATCTCTTAAAATTCACTGTCCTTATTTTATTTCTTCTACAATTTTGATTAAGGCTGTTCAAAAAATTATGAACCGATTCAAACGTTCGAATCAAATCGAACTGAGATTAAAATAACCGAACCGTTATATTTAATTATTAAATTAAGACTTATTGCATAAACAATTCAAAATGGAATTGAATTATTATTATTTTCTTTTAAATTTCAACAAAAATTCAACGATATGGTTCTTTGGTTCAATTTAGAAAAAATTGTTCATTTTAGCATAATTAGATTATTTATGGACATCTTAAAAAATAAAAAATAAATACATATACCTTCCCATACACAATCATCTATTATCCTTAGCTTAGTTCTCATTACTCCCACTCCACTCCCTTGCCTTTTCTTTCTCTTTCCCGTTCCCCCAAACCCAAAACCCTAGATTCCTTCATTCTAACTCGAAATTCCCAGCTCTACCCGCAATCAAGGTAATTTTCACCACCGATACTCACCATGTTCGTTTCATCCATCTATTTACATGCATGTATTTATTGTACTGTTAAGCTACTGATTCAGTAGTTCTCGTTGTTCAATGGCTTTTCCTCGATAAATCTTTTGTAGATCTAGTCTCTCTTTTCTTTTCAATCGCCGCTTCTACTTCTAGATAACATGCGATGTAATTTGAATGATTTTGTTTTTGCAGTGAAAATTCTATGGCTGAAGTTGATCAGAACGCAGGTGAATTTGAGGCACCAGAAATAGTTGAGACTGAACAGAACGAGAATGAAACGGTGGTTGATGTGCCGATTGTTGAGCCTGAAAAGAAATGGCCAGGGTGGCCAGGTGAGAGTGTGTTCAGAATGTTGGTTCCTGCTCAAAAAGTTGGGGGTATAATTGGACGGAAAGGAGAGTTTATTAAGAAAATTGTAGAGGAGACACGGGCTCGCGTAAAGATTCTCGACGGTCCTCCCGGAACTTCAGAAAGGGCTGTGAGTATTTTATATAATTCTCTTCGCATTACATCACACTGTAATTTCTCTGTTCGGCTTGTATGATGTATCTATCTTCATTGCTAACTAGCTAGCTGCATTTTGTATCTCGGTAGCATTAATCGGAAATGTGTTTTATTAAAAGCCCTTTTGTGCCTTTTTTATTTCCACTATTTTTTTTAAGGATTCATTAGGTTAGATTGTAGTTTTAAATTGTGCCTGAGTTTATCATTGATTAGACTAGTAGAATAATATTCATGCTATCAATTTTTTTATGGAGATCTGCAATTACTCTACTCATTACTTACAATGATGGCACAGTTATATCTTTTATACATACTTCTACTCTTCTTAGATGAGTGCATGTTTAATAAATAAGTGAAAACTGTATGTGCTGATGTGCAGTGTCTCAATTTCTGAGATAAAGAACAAATGTGGCAAATATTTAAGTGTGTGTTAGGTATCTACCACTTTGATTTGGGTCCTTGTAAATATTTAGATTAGAATTAGGATTTATTGGGAGATTGAAGGATAGCTATTAGAGTTTTAATTCTTTTCGATGAACTGGAGTTTGTGTATGAAGCAATTCATAGTAATTGTCCATTGTAATTCTGTGTGTTTCTCTGGCTAAGATGTTATGAAGAATAGATTCTGAATGTCTTTCCATAAGCAATTTTAATTTGCAATGTCCTCTTAGGCAGAAAATTGTAAAAATTAAAAATATAGCTGTTTATAGTCTGAACAAAGTGAAACCTTATTCATGTAATACAATGAACACAATAACTAAAATGAAGAAGATGAAACAAATTCGAAAATAAATGATGGAAAAAATCCACAAAATATGAATTTAATTCTAACAGAAAATGAATCTGTGCAGGTTCAGTATTCCATTTTTAAAGGCAACGACTCAATCATCAATTAGATCCCATTATTGAAGAACCAAAGTTCCAGATGCAGGGTCAGCATTGAGCATTGCGAAGTGCTGAAAGTGTATTAACATTTAGTCATTTTATATCAACACACCACGAAGCTCTGCATTCCAGCTGGTAAATTCAAAACCTGGATGATTGATGTCTTGCCAAAGATTCCTAGCAATGAAAAGAAGTTTATTACCAGCTCTAATACAATACTGAAAACAATAAATACCAAAACTTAAGTATTTTGTTTATCATATATGTTATCAAAGAAAAAATGATTCAAAGATTAACAAAAGGGTATCAATTCATTTTAATTTTAACACCTGGAATATGTCTTTTAGTTTATACGTTATCACTAGTTCTAATGTTGGGAATATTATTCCTATAATCAACCAAATGCACTATAGTGAATCAAAACTCTGATCAGTAAAAAAAATTAGAAGATACATCCTTGGTGATATACATTTTAAATCTTCAAAATTACAACACACAATCTTCAAAACTATAATTTAGAACTCTCCATGTTTTTTATTCTTGATAATAGATGCTTATTAGAACCTCATTTAAACAGTGCTTCAGTAATATCTATTTGGATACCAACATGCTGCCGCATTTGGTACTTAACCAAAAGTAGTTTGACATTTTACTTTTCAAACATTGCATTTGGAGGAGGCTAGATTAAATAATAATGTAGATTCATTAGGTGGCAAGAGTTGTGATAGAAACTAGTTTTTTAAACAATAAAATTACAGAATTTCAATATAGAGATATAACACACAAACAGAATGACAGGACCAGTTTGGTTCCTTCCAAGGATTCGAGACTCTTGGATCTCTCCCTACCAAAATATTCAAGAGTTGGGTCTCTCCCAATAACCACTCACTAACTCCTTGAGAACCCACTATGCCTTGCTATCTTCCTATCTATTGAGCTTAACAAATAGAACTTAAACACATTAATTAACTAATTAATAAAATGTAACTGACAGAAAGATAAAATAGTAACGGCTAATAAAATAACTGCATGGCAGAATAGAAATGGTTCCTAGTAATTCTGAAGGTCTAACAATACTCCCCCCCTAAAGATTCACCTTGTCCTCAAGGTGAAGGGTTACCCAAGTGTCCCCCCTGGGGTCCCAGAACTTGAATTCACACCCCACTTCCTTGGGTTTCTCACCATAGTTCTCATCTTCCACATTTTCCTCCAATAGCAAGACTTGGAATTGTTTGTTTGCACATACATGTCCAGGGTTAAACTTCTCCTCACATCAGAAACATAATCCTTTAAGTGATTTATCTTGCAATTCTACATCTGTCAACCTTCTAAAGCCTTTGCCTTTGAAAAAATTTGGTTGTGACTGATTTGCCTCACATGTGGAACTTGCAGCTCTGAAAACAGTTTGTGGATGTCTTTTATGTCCAGGATCACATGTCACAGCCCTGCTATTGTCATGGTTTTTAATGGTTGGTTCACCACAAGAATTTGTTTCACCATTCCCTTTATTCCACAAGCTATTTTAGTTTTAAAAAAAAAACCTATAGAACTTTTAGTCAAAAAAAAAACAACCTATAGAACTTACACACTTAATTAACTAATTAATAAAATGTAACTGGCAGAAAGATAAAATAGTAACGGCTAATAAAATAACTGCTTGTCAGAATAGAAATGGTTCCTAGTAATTCTGAAGGTCTAACAAGTTGTTCCTCTTAAATATAATGCGACCTTTAGGACTGTTACAAAACTTGTCTGGCGGTGAAGGATTCCTTCTGGAACTTTGCTGACAGGTAATGATAATATATGTATCAATTGTGGAAGAAATTATGTTGAAAGAGTATTGGCTGCTTTGCTGAATCTCCTAATTTATTGTTACATTTTTAAAAATCAAAATTGCTTGCTTGCATTGCATGTCATCTTGCGGATCCTAAAATTGTAGTTAGCATAGCATGTAAAGTGCTTGGTATTTAGTGCTCCCACGGCTTGTTATTGCTGGTTAATGATAACTTTTGTTGTTTGACCCCATATTCTGTCTTCATGTTTACATATATACATTAGAGGAAATGTTAAGAGCAAAGGTAGGCTGACAGTGTTATTTGTTCTTTTTGATTAGGTAATGGTATCAGCTAAAGATGAGCCTGGTTCTGCTCTTCCACCTGCCGTGGATGGCTTATTGAGGGCTCACAAGCGGTTAATTGATGGGTCAGAAAGTGAGGCTGCCCATGCTCCCTCAGGTGCGCCCGTGAAGATTTCTACAAAACTACTAGTACCAGCATCACAAGCTGGAAGTTTAATTGGGAAGCAAGGAGGAACTGTAAAATC
Source organism: Lathyrus sativus (assembly GCA_963859935.3). Taxonomy (NCBI): domain Eukaryota; kingdom Viridiplantae; phylum Streptophyta; class Magnoliopsida; order Fabales; family Fabaceae; genus Lathyrus; species Lathyrus sativus. The sequence continues at coordinate 706,073,851 of OZ012737.1, forward strand.
TATCCAAGAAGCATCAAATTGTATAGTTAGAGTTCTTGGAGCAGGTTTCTTCTAATATTTCATTTTAAAACTTTCAAATCTGGCTGGTGGATTGTCATTTTATATTATTGAGCAGTGTTTTGTTATAATTTTTGGTACACAAATATGCATCAGTAACTTCTATCAGCAGTACCACTTAAATAAGTTAGAAAATTGTTCATTGATTAATTCAGCTGCAAGGAAAATACTCATGTTCTCATTTTTGACATTCTAGTCTAATTCATCTAAGTAGTTTTAAACTTTGTCTGTCTGAAATCTTTCTTGTTTATCCATTTTTATTAGAAATTATTTCTAAGATACAATTTGAGGGAGTAGCATGATTGAATTATGGACCCAATAACTTGGTTGTAATCTTATGTAATTTATGCTTTTAAATTAAGAATTTGTGGAAATTTTAAGCTTTTTTCAATCTTTCCATTTTGGTCCTTGGATGGACTGTTTGACATTCTCTAGTTGCTTAGCATCTTGCACCTCTATTTTGTTGTTTGCAGAAGACCTTCCTGTTTTTGCCCTTCAAGATGACAGGGTGGTTGAAGTAGTAGGGGAATCCGCCGGAGTGCACAAGGCAGTAGAGATGATTGCATCCCACCTTAAGAAATTTTTAGTTGATCGCAGCATAATTCCAATTTTTGAAATGAATGTAAGCATTCAGATTACACTTGTGAAGAATCTATCTTATTCGTACCTAGAAATGCAACTAATTTTGATCTTTCTCCAGATGCAAATGGCTAATAATACCCATCACATAGAGCACATGCCAGTTCCCCCACCCCACCAATCATGGGGTCCACCTCAGGGTTTCCCACCAAATGCTGGGGGAGGTCCTGGTTTTGGAGCCACTCAATTCATGCCACCTCCGCGACAAGTTGATAATTACTATCCACCAGCTGAAATGCCAATTCCATTGGACAAACAGCCCCATCATGGTATATCTGCCTATGGAAGAGATGCTTCAATAGGTGTTCACACATCTTCCAATACCCAGTCCGCACCTTCCATGGTTACACAGGTACTTGTTATTATTTCATACTCCTTCTGTTGCAAACTGACTGTCGTTTTAAGGATAAAAAATTGTTTAAACTGAATGTCATTTTCACTTTTCGATGTAGAAATGATTACTATTTTTCCAATTGTGTATATTAATTATTACTCTGCACACTACTTCCAACACATTAGTAAGACTACTAATTTAGTATAGGTGCAATGTCTTGTGACAATATTATTGTATTCCTAAATCTGTGTGCAAAAACCTTAAACGAGGTCATTTTGAATTGGAGGGAGTATTTGTTTTTTTAGTAATTCCCAAAAGGATATCTTGAATTCTGTGCTATAGCTGTGGTAAAGGCTAGTTGTGGAATTTGCCAATATTGATTGAGATTTGCTGTTGCTTTCCACTTTCCTTTTAGATTTAAGACAGCAAAAGATGATGTTAGCTTGCACACTTGGATGTTAAACTGAAATGTTGAAGCTAAACATAACATGTCTAATACCTTGCAAGTGTCATCTTCAGTTATTGAAAATAGATGTGATTGGTGTAATGGGTGACAGATAATTTAAGTTAGGCTTCAAAATGAGAGTTTGGATATGGGCACGAGTCTTGACTGGCTTAAGTGCTCCTATAAATTTATACATTTTTATCAATAAAATTTGTCTTGCTATTGTGGCACAGATAACCCAGCAAATGCAAATTCCTCTATCATATGCTGATGCTGTTATTGGAACGGCTGGAACAAATATAAGCTATATCAGAAGAGCCAGCGGGGCCACTGTTACCATACAAGAAACAAGAGGAGTTCCTGGGGAGATGACAGTTGAAATCAGTGGTACTGCTTCTCAAGTTCAAACAGCACAGCAATTGATACAGGTAATCCCCTGATCTTGGTCTTTGATTTACTCCGTTCCAATATTAGTACCGTCCTAAATTTTTCCCCAGACTAGGAAGAAGCTGTAAATGCATAACAAATATTGTTGTAATTGTACAAAATTGTCCTTATTAACCATTGTCACTGTTATAAATATATAGTGTAGCATAATGACTTGGAAGTGGTACAGACTGTTAATTTGGAGGTCTGGTTGGAAAAATTAATTGGTGTCACATTTAAAAAACATGCTGATGTGGCACTTTAGTTTTAAAAACATGCTGATGCTGATGCTGCATGTCTTGGAAATTTGCTTTAGATTTATACTATGAAATTATTCAGTGAAAAATTATTGCGTTGTTTATTGGAGACCTGAAGAGTCATTTTACGCCAATGTTTTTTCAAGATTTATCTTTTATATAAAAAATAGAGATGAGGAAACTACATGCTTCTCCAATTTCCAAATTAAACAATTATTCTTCCTTGAGTATTATGAATAATAAGTTGAGTAATTAACTTGTAATTTTGTTCGTATTCGTCCTGTTATTTTTTGATGCAGGGAAACTATCTTCAATCTTTTCTCTTTTTTATTTCAAATTTCATGTATTATCTTTTCACATCTTGTTGCCGTATGGTGATATCTCACTAGATGCATGTTTTGGATGTTAGAACTGTTTAATTAAACATCATTTATTTGCTTTGTTATCTAGCAATGTAATCCTGAATGTTTGGTGCAGAATTTTATGGCTGAAGCTGCAGCTGCAGCTGCCGCACCAGCGCAGCAACAAACAGGCGGCCCTGCTGCAGACCAAGGATACAACTCTTACCCTGCTCATGGTTCTGTATATGCGTCTCCACCTTCCAATCCAGGACATGCTGGAGGCTATGGCTCAGTTTATGGTGCAAACTATGGGTACTAATGACGAGGCAGTAGAACTAAAGCTGCCATTATTGAAATATTGAATGTTGGTAACAGATTTATAGCTTGTTTGGTTCTGCGTCCTGATTTACTTAATTGCGTCCTAATGCTCTTTTGATCATGATTTGCTGAAGCTAGTCATTCAAGCTTCTCACTAAACGCAGCAGCATTCAAACCACAGCCAGACCGAACATATAGGCTTAGTGTAATGATTGATCAACTATTAGACATTGCGCACATGTTTTGTTTTTGTTTTATATAAAAAAATGTGATTTTTTTGTCTGGCACCCGTGTTCTGTGTCTTTTGGTATTTGGAAAGGTCAAACACACTTTTCATGGTCTTCTAATGTATTGTTCACATGTTCTATGATGTTCTGTGATTTTGTTCTATGGATAGTGTTTAGTTGGTGGTGCATGTGTTCCTTCTTCCTAACTTTATATAAATCGCATGCTAGTTAACTACTAGCTGAAATCACAACGAGCATGCAGCTCAATTTGATGTGTCGAGAATGTTATTTGTTTTTTTTTTTTGAGGACGGTTGGGCGAAATGCCTAATGTCTAATCCTACTCAAAGGAATTACTATTAAATAATCAATTTAGTCATGATTAATTACCAAACCTTTTTTTGGCAGAGTGATTACCTAATTTAGAATAAGAAAATAACCTAGTTTTAATGGGAAATAAAGTTTTTTAAAGCATGAGATTAAAAACATCACCCCTCTCTTCTATTTCTATTAATCTTCTCTCTGTTTCTTGTTTCTTTTTAAGTGTTATTTTTTTTTTTGATAATTTTGTTTTTGAATTGTTATTTGCAAAATTTGAGATAATATTAATTGTATTTTTTGTTAAAATTACTTTTAGGTAGGAGTGACAAAATGGATGGATTGGATGGATATGGATTGAATTGTTAATGGATGGATTAAAGCAATTCATTAATTCATTAACAATTTACTAAACTCTCTTAATAAAAATTCAATCCATCCATTAAAAACTAAAATTCATCCAATCCATCTATTAAAAGATAAAATTCATCAAATTCATCCATTAAAAGATAAAATTCATCCAATCCATCCATTAACATATTTCTAATTGATGGATATCCATCCATCTAAAAAATTAATTTAAATTTTTTTAATTTAATAAGTGACAACATAATATCCAATGAATTTATAAAATGAGATAGATGGATTGAATCCATCCATATGAGTTAGTGGATGAATTGGATCAAATCCATTAAATTATTTTTTATCTTATGGATGGATTGGTTAGATAAATTATTGGATAGATTGGATGAATATTATCTAAATGGATTTCATTGACATCTCTACTTTTAGGTAATTATTAAAGATAGAAAAAATTTACGGCTGAAACAAACTCACAATTTTGAAATGGGTCGTGGGAGAGGGAGAGGACGTGGGCGGCCACGATTGGTGCCACCGTCAACAAGCAATCCTACGGCGTCCATCTCTGATCAGCAAGCCACGGAAAAGGAAACTATTGTGGACGATGAAGGGCGAAATGACTCAGTGAAAAATGGTAGTCTGGCAGAGGAGGACGTAGAGAATGTAACTGATACAGAAAACCTAGGTCATCAAAGCCCTGAAGAACGAATGGAGGTGAAAGCTAGCCAAACGAAGAAACTATGGGTTGATATCATCAATGAGAATCGTAATCCGGCGAAGGGTCTCACCATGGAATTCGTTGCACCAAAGATTATTGATGGAGAAATGAAAATCCAAATTGAAGAGGAAGATGTTGAAAAAGAAGTGAAATTCTGGGAATCTACCCTCATCATGTATGCCTTGGGTGTGGACCTCAGCATGAATGCGGTGAAACAGTTTATGAGCAAGAGCTGGAATTTTGTGAAGTTACCTGATATGTTCTATAATGAGGAAGGATTCTTCATCCTTAGATTCCACTCATTCCAAGACAAAGACCTAGTTTTGATGAAGGGGCCGTACTTAACCCGTAATAGACCAATGATGCTGCGTGAGTGGAAACCTGATTTTAGTATGAACAAGGATATGCTTAGAACAGTTCCGTTGTGGGTGAAACTACCCCAGCTACCTTTACATCTTTGGGGCGCGCAGAGCCTTAGTAAAATAGGCAGTGCGTTAGGAACACCGCTGGTAACAGATGAATGCACGACAAACAAGCTCAGGGTTTCATATGCTCGTATCCTGGTGGAAATTGACATTACACAAGAGCTAAAGACACACATTCTGATAAGAGACGAAAAAGGTGCACGACTGAAGCAGCCGATTGAGTATGAGTGGAAACCATTTTACTGCCAACGTTGCCATAAGGTCGGTCGTAATTGTGATAAGCCTTCTAAGCCTGCTAAAGAATGGAAGGTGAAGGTGATAGAGCAAACACAAAAGGAAAGGGTGCAAGCCAATGGTAATTCAAGTGGAACAACAGCAATAGGGGACACTAGTAAGGATATCCAACAGAATGATGAGGTATGGACGACGATCATATGATGATGAGAATGAGAGCAACATCAAAGGGAAAGTAAAAGAAACTGTCAATGAGGATGAGACTATCCAATGCCAAAATGGTTTTGGGCTGACGGGATTTTGAATGACCCTGGAAGCAGCTAAAACACTAATCAATGATAGTGTCTTCTTGGAATGTGAGGGGCCTGAATAAAATGGTAAGACTAAAGAGGTTAGCTCCCGCCTCCGTTCCCTTAACCCAATGATTTATATTTTGCTAGAGATTCGAGTGAAGCAAGATAAGGCTGACAAAATTAGGTGCAAAATGAAGCTTAAAGGTTCGTTTTTGGATAACTATGCTGATCATGCTAATGGAAGAATACGGATCTGGTGGAACAATGCTAAGACTGAAATCAGGAAAGTCACTAGCACTGGGCAATTACTTCATTGTGGTGTCTATGATATGCAGGGTATTTTTCAATTCTGGCTTACAACAGTGTATGGCGCAAACAAATTGAATTATCGTAAGAATCTGTGGAGTGATATTGAACACATTAACCATAACCAACAGGGGCCATGGTTTCTTATGGGTGACTTTAACAATGTTGTTCAGACTGTTGATAGAAGAGGTGGATCCATGGTGTAGATGAAAGAGTACAAAGATTTAACTGATATGATGAACAATTGTAACCTTAGTGAAATTGATATTGTTGGAGATTATTCCACATGGTCCAATCGGCAAGGTGACAATATCATTCACTCTAGGATTGACCATGGGCTGGCTAACACTGAGTGGTTTCAAAAATACATTAGTATGTGCCTTAAGATCCTTACCCCTGGCATTTCTGATCATGCGTTACTGCTGCTTTCTGATCCTGAAAATACTGTGAATAGAACCCCCTAGTTCAAGTTCCTTAACTCTTCCACTGAGGTTGAGGGATTTCAAGAATACATTACTAATAGCTGGAATGTCTCTATCCAGGGTAGTCCCATGTATGTAATGTGGAGGAAACTGCTTAGAAGCCAAAATGTTGTGAAGAAGATTAGTAAACCTTTGTTGGGTGCCACTGCTGCCCTCAAGAATGCAAGACAGAATTTGCAGGAGGCCCAGCTGCAGCTCAGGGAGTACCTTGATAACCCTGAAGTTATTTACCTTGTTAAAACTAGATCAACTAAGGTTTGTTATTGGAGTGAAATTGAGGAACAGGTGCTTAGGCAGAGGTCTAAAATCAGTTGGCTCAGACTGGGAGATGGCAACAACAAGTTTTTTCATGCCCAGGTAAAAGCTAGACAAAACAGCAGAGATATTACTGAGCTGTGTTCTGTGGCAGGTAACATCCTTAGCAAGACTGAGGACATTGAGAATGAGGTGCTGTCTTTTTATGGCAGCCTCATGGGTAGTCCTAATAATGACATGGAGGGTATAAACTTGACTGCAATGAGAGATGATCCTCACATTACTAGTGAACAGAAAGATATGTTGGTATGTCCCCTCACTGAAGCAGAAATTTATAGTGCTCTACATGACATTGGTGACCTGAAAGCCCCTGGTGTTGATGGTTTTGGGGCAAAATTTTTCAAAGCTTCATGGAGTATCATTAAAAAGGATACCATTGCTGCAGTTATGGATTTTTTTCAACAAATTCAAGATGTACCTTGCTGTTAATTGTACTCTTGTATCCTTGATCCCTAAAGGTAATGGTGGTAATTGTGTGAAGGACTTTAGACCGATATCCTGCTGTACTACATTCTACAAAATTATATCAAAAATCTTGACTAGAAGATTGAGCAAGGTTCTTACCATTATTATCAATCAAAGCCAGGCTGCCTTCATCCCTAGACAGAACATCCATGATCATATTTTATTAGCGTACGAGCTAATCCAAGGCTACAACAGAAAAGACGGTACTCCTAGTTGTCTGTTGCAACTTGACATCCAAAAATCCTATGATACCCTGGACTGGTATGCACTAGAGTGTATCCTCAAGGAATTTGGCTTCCCTCACAAATTCACCAAATGGATTATGCTAGCGGTGTCAACAGTGTCTTACAAGTTCAATGTTGCTGGCAGAATTACTAGAAGCCTGAAGGCTAAAAGGGGCCTTAGACAAGGTGACCCTATATCCCCCCTTCTTTTTGTTTTAACTATGGAGTACTTCCACAGGCTCCTACACCAGTTAAGCAAGGTCCCTGACTACAACTTCCATGCAAAATGCGAAAAGCTGCAAATTATTGATATCAGTTTTGCGGATGATGTTCTCCACTTTACCCGTGGGGATAACAAGTCTGTTCAGTTACTTATGGATCAACTGCAAACGTTCTCCCAGTCCACTGGTTTACTGGTTAACCCCGCGAAATGTAGGGTGTACTTCGGGGGAGGGGGGGGGGGGGGGGTTGAATAATGAGATCAAAAATGACATCTTGGCTTCTACCTCGTTTATGGAAGGGGATTTACCTTTTCGTTACCTTGGGGTTCCTCTCACCTGTAAAAGGCTTTCAATGCATCATTATATGAGTTTGGTGGACAGCATTGGTAGCCGGAGTCGTCATTGGAGCTTCAAATTATTGAGCTATGCAGGAAGACTTCAACTAATTAATAGTACCATTACTGCTATAGCAGCATACTGGATGAGTTGTCTCCCTTTCCCCAAGAATGTGATTAAAACCATTAATTCTATTTACAGGACTTTTCTATGGACAGGTAGCGAGGAAAAGTCGAGAAAATTCCCAATTGCGTGGAAGATGGTCTGTAAACCTCGGAGGAAGCGCGGTCTAGATGTGTTGGACTTATCAGAATGGAACACGACTTGTTTAACAAAACTGCTGTGGAACCTTTGCAACAAAAAGGATACTCTTTGGGTGAAATGGATCCACACGTTTTATTTCAAAACTACAGATATTATGCAGGTCCAGGAAAAATAGGGTATGTCTTGGATTTTAAAAGCTATTCTTAGACATAGATTCATCATTATTGGCATGGAAAATTGGAGCGGAATGAAGGAGAAATACTCTGTGCGAAAAGTGTACCAGTACCTCAAGAAGGATGATCCTGATGTTGGATGGAAAGACATGTTATCCAACACTATTGCTAGACCGAAAGCCCTTTTTACTATGTGGATGGCTTGCCACCGTAGACTTGCGACAAGGGGACGACTCAAAAGACTTGGCCTTACGACCGACGACAACTGTAAATTCTGCGACAAGGAGGAAACAATTGACCACCTTTTATTCGATTGTCCGCCGTTTAAAACCTGTTAGCAACAAATTCTGGTGTGTTTGGGGTTTCAACATTTCCCTTGTGAATGACGTGAAGAACTTGAATGGTTAATCACACATTGTAAAGGGAAAGGCTGGAGAAAGTGCATACTGCGTAGTTCTGTAGCGGAGACCATGCATGAAGTTTGGAGGTATCGTAACAACGCCGTCTTTGGCAATACGGTGAATACTTTAGATATTAGAGATTTAGTCATTTCTACCCTTGCAAATAGAGGGTGGGTTAATACTAAAATGAGACATCATATAGCTCAATTACTTATAGTGGTTGAGGTTTTTTGGTTGTTTTGTGGATGGGATACTTTATACTCTTGTATATTCTCTTCTTTTGGTTTATATAAAGTTTCTTTATTAAAAAAAAATAGAAAAAATAAAAAAAATAGAAAAAATAATTAAAAATATTATAGGTAAAAAAAGAAAATTATTGTTTGAAAAATAATATTGATTAGTTTTTCTTAGGCAAGTATAAATATAATACTCTTAAAAAGATATGATCGGATGGAGAGTATTACATTTACTATTCCTAACTACTTTTACATTCATCTTGTGTTTTTTATTTGACTAAAACATTCCATTGTTTAGATTTCTCTTGTTTTCTGATTATTCATGGCAGCTTTTTAAATATTATACTTTATCATAAAAGTATCAAGAGTTTAATCATATTTTTTTTTTCCCATATCACCTTGCATTAATAAGGTCCCTCGGCACCGACCATGCCACACTAGCCGCCATATTAGACAACAAGAAACCACTTATCTTTTTCATGTTTTGAACCGGCCTATTGTTCTCTTACTTTATAAAGATTTGTCGCACTCACAACAAAGATTATACTCTCTTTTTGGGGTGCTACTCCTTTTAGGAGTGCTCTGATTGGGTAAATCCGAATTAAATTAGAATTTAAATTAAATTATAGTATTTGAGTCGGATAATTTTTTTTAGTTCGTGCGAAAATTAAATAAAATTAATAAAATTTAGTGTTAATTGATTTGAATAATAGATTTTAAAAATTCTATCTCCTAACCCGTTTATCTGAATAAACCATATTAATTTGTATCATCATTATCATGAAAATTGTAATTTTTTTTAGTTCGTGCAAAAATTGAATTAAACTAATAAAATTTAATATTAATTGATTTGAACAATAGATTTTAAAAATTCTACCTGTTCGAATAAATTATATTAGTTTGTATTATCATTATCATAAAAATTAATATAAAAAATTCAATTTAAAAAAAGAAAAAGTCAATTATGACATTAACATATAAAGAAATGAAAAAAATGAAGAGTTTATATTATAATGAAAATTAACTAATACAAATTAGATATTTTTTGAAAATACTTTTGCACATTTATTTTTAATTTATCCGATTCATTAAACCCAAACATTTGTAGACTAATCATCTTTGTTATTTTGAATTTTTAAATACTTAAAAAAAAAAAAACCTTAAACTTATCCATATATTGTTATTAAATCTCTAAAATGAGTTTGCTTATTAAAAATCTATAATTATTTTAATGAAATCAAACCTATAATTATGAATTATTATTTAAAATACGATCTTTACCTTTTTTTAAGCTTATAACCACATCTTTTTATTTTTGTCGCTTCCTTACTTTTAATTTCCTTTTTACAAAAAGAAATAAAGTTAATATCTTAATATTAATGCGAAGCTTAAACCTTTTTCAGTTGGTTTACTTTGGGTTGATCTGGTCTTTCACCGTATTATAGTCAATATTTCTCATTCTAATTTCATTCTCACCGTTTCTATTTCTAATTATTTATTTTTCAGTTCCTGTAATAATATCACAGCTCCGTTTTATGAATCCAAAATCAACTTGTACAATCAATCTTTATAATTTTATTCATTCAGTTACAAATTGTTTCTCTAGAATTTTCTGAGAAAAACCTTCGGAGTTTGATCTGATTCAGTTTCAAATAATGAAGAGAGATTCATCATCTTCTTCCCGGTGGCATAATTTTTCCACAAGAATTTCAACATGTTTGGCTTCAGCTTTACTTGAATGGTTGTTGATCCTTTTTCTCTTTATTACGGCTGTTTTCTCTTACGTTATTACTAAATTTGCTTCTTACTGTAAATTGAAAACTCCGTGTTTATTCTGTTCAAGAATCGATCATGTGTTAGGTAAAGAGAAAAGAGGTTACTATTTGGATTTGATTTGTAGTTTTCATAAGTCTGAGATTTCTTCTTTAGTTTATTGTTGTAAACATGATAAGCTTGTTGATATTCAAGGTGTTTGTGAAACTTGCATATTATCTACTGCGACTATAGATAACTCGAATGCCGAGAGTTCGAAATTATTGGTTGGTGAATCGGTTGAAGAAGAATCTGGATCCATGTTTGATCGGGATCCGTTACTCGGAACGAGTGACCGGAGGATTGATGGACACTGTTCTTGTTGTAGTGAGCGATTTGTTTTAAATTGTTATGATAAGAATTTTGTATTCACTGAATCGACGACTCGGTCTAGGGCTGTTGATTTTGATGTGTTGGATGATGTTGAGAACAGTTTATGTGAGAAAAGAAGTGCGAAGCCGGTTGTATCAGTCAGAGATGCGCGCGTGAGAAATGATCATGTGGATCGTTTGTCGCGTGTAGGTTATACTGAACTTAAGATTAATTCTGATACTGAGTCTGAATATGAAGTTCCTTTATCGGATGATGATGATGTAAGTGTACCGGTTCATAGGACAGATGATGCCGAAGAAGATATAAGGGTTCCACTAACAAATGATACCGAAGAAGATACAAGGGTTCCGTGTGAATATGTGGAGCTTCCCAGTGTTGATGATTCAAATGAGGATCTGACTCCCGGGAAGCTCGGGACTTCAGCATCTGTGTTTGAGCCATTGTTGTCGGAACCAAGAATGCAAGTAGAAAATATAGATATTGGTGGTATCAAAACTGTAGCAGCAGCAGTGGAAAGTGGGGATGGTTTGACAGAACTTAAATGGCAGAAGATTGAAAGAAGTGCTGTTTGTCCCTCTCCAAGTGAGGCTACTCCCTTCAACGATGTTCCTACATTATCGAATAAAACACGAATGCCGGTTGAAGTATCAAAAGAAATCTGTAAGTTATATTTTAGTGATTGCATTTCTATGACACTTGGATTTGAAGGATAGGGGCGTGTGTTAATATGTTATAATTCATTGCAGAAAGTTGATGAAATTATATAATCTAGTTTTCAATACCCAAATCATATTTTATAGATGTAGGGAGAAAAATGTATAGGGCCTTTTATATAGCTGAAAAATCTATAGTTTACTATTTTGAGTCCGTATATTAGTTTTATACCGATTAAACAAACCTTTTCTGCATTCTTTAAGTTGAAGTATAATCATAATGCTATTGTTTCTTGTATAGATGATTTTAGAACTGATGAAGAGGGATTGACGTCTGAGCAAGGACCCATCATGGACAGGGAAGAAAATATTAATTCAGGCAATAAGCTAAAAGCATCTGAAGAAGTTTCAGAACCATCCCTTGTTTCTAGTGATATTGGTCAACAAAATCCGAATTTGCTTGATCTTGGGGATGCTTATAAGCTTGCTGTCGGTAATAGAGGAAGACAATTGTCTGGCATGCTTGCAGAACATTGGCTCGGGAAAGATTCCTCAAGAGTTAATGAAGATTTGAAGATATTGTTGTCACAATTCTCTGCCACTCGAGGGACTGATATGTCTTTTAATGATATAAGTCCTAGGTTGTCCATAAATAGCGAAGAAGCAAAGAGTTCTGATGTTTCCAACTCTACTGGAATGCAGATACTTCAAAAAATGATTTCGCTTGAGCGAAATGAGTCTGGTTTGTCTCTGGATGGAAGCATTGTCGGTGAAATTGAAGGTGAAAGTCCGGTTGACAAGCTTAAAAGACAAGTTGATCATGACAGGAAACTTATGAATGCTTTGTATAAAGAGCTGGAGGAAGAGAGAAATGCTTCTGCAATTGCTGCAAGTCAAGCTTTAGCCATGATCACTAGACTGCAGGAAGAAAAGGCGACATTACATATGGAAGCCTTGCAGCACTTAAGGATGATGGATGAGCAATCAGAATATGAAATGGAAGCTTTGCAAAATGCGAATGACCTTCTTGCCGAGAAGGAGAAGGAGATAGAAGAGTTGGAAGCGAAGGTTGAGTTTTATAGGAAGAGTTTCCCTAATGAAATGTTGTTGGAGAACACAGTGGAGAAAAACTCTGAAATGAAGGTGAAAGATATTGGATTGGATCATTCACAATGTACTTTCACTGAAAATAGTGAAAGCGTCCCTGAAAAATCAGTTGCTGAAAATCCTAACAAAACTGACATTCTACTCGCGTCTTTGGAGGAAAAGAATATTCAATCTGTAAACAGTTCACTAATAGAGTTTCAAGATGAAAAGCTATATATTTCCCAACGTTTGAAGAAGTTGGAGAAGCAAGTATACTTTTTCCTGAATACTCACCATTCTCAGGATAATTTGCAAAATTCTGAAAATATTGGAAACAAATATCCAGGAAACTCTGAAAAGTTTGACAATAATCTTCCAACGGAGGATTCTCTTTCGTCGTTTAAATTAAGTTCAGATACCATGATTGATGACCCGTCATCCAAGAAGCCTCCAGTTTGCAAGCAAAATGGTGAAATTGAATACTCTGAAGGTAGTTCCGCTGTTCTCTGTGGTAATAGCGATTTATCTTCTACTAGAAACGTGGTTTCCGATTTTATTGAAAGGTTACAAGCTCTTGAGGCAGACCATAGCTTCCTTGAGCATAGTATCAACTTATTGAGCGAAGGAGGCGAAGGACTTAAATTATTGCAGGAAATAGCTAATCGGCTGCAGCAATTACGCATTATCGGGATAAGGGAAAGAGATCATCCTGTCGCTTCACGATGTATATAAGGTCAGTAGTTTCTGCCAAACCATTAGGCAGTAAATTAAAGCATCAGTCATTCATCTTTTTAAAAATTACATTGATCCAATTTTCTTTTTCTGTTTGTTTCTTTGGTGAACTAATCTATAAATAAATTTGTGTTTAGCATAAAGAAACGGTATGTACCATTATTTTTACAATTTTGCTGTTTAGATTTTACAGAAACCTACACCAATAATGAGCGACGAGGACGCAAGCACATTGAACAATGGGGAACCAGGTAACAATAACTGGTGCAACTGTACAGTAACAATAGCTTGATATCATCCATGCCAGTGTACAAGAAAATAGGATTTCAAATTATATGGAGAGCTTTTTCACCCTTCCTTTTTCTGGGGATAGTTTCTTTGGTCATTTTGCTGCATTGAATACTAGTAAAGGTTTTCCACTACCCATTTGATTTATCCTTTATACAAATTTTCATTTCCTTTTGTCGTTTTTGTATTGTAAATGAATAATTCGATGAGTGTTTGCTTGTTTAATGAGTGTTTACTTGTGTTGGAGTGAGTATTTTGGAAACAGAAAGAACTAACATCAGTGTGCTATACTGATTCTGCGAGAGTTTGTATATGGCTTTTATTTTGCACTGTTGTTGTTTGTATCAATAGTATTAGACTCTTAGGTTTTGGGCCCGGGTTGGTTTGTTTGGGCCTAGTCTTCTATATAAGGGAGCCCGGCCCTCTTGTTGTGGCGGGTCTTTTGAATTTATTTTTCTTCCTCTGTTTTGCCATGAGTTGCAGGCTAAACATGAGAGATAACAACTTCATTGCATCTGTTGTAATAAATATTGCCTCAATTGCATGTTTGATGGCCATAAAATCTTACCAATTCTCCATCTGTCCTAAGTTATATGTCTTAAATTATAAGTCGGAGATTAAGAAATCTCTAATTTTTTTAAATTTTGTCAAAAATAATGAATTGTATAAATTTTGTTAAAATTATAAAAATAAAATTCTATTTTTACCCTTGACAAATTATTTAAAGTTTTGTTGAAAAATAAAAATAAAAATAAAAATATTAATATTCTTTCATAGTTTCTCTTTTCTCTTTCATTGTTAGAGAACACATATGTAGCGATGTTAATTTGCATTTGATAATGGATATTCCTGTGAGAATTATTTGTTCGGTGTTTCAAAGTTGAGGATTTTTTCCGTGGAAATGAGGATGGAGGATAAACTTCCCTCAATGACACTTTGAGGTGGGGATCATAGAAGTAACTTTCGTCATGCGGATTTCTCGATTCCGACCATATTAATTAACTTTTATATTTTGTATATTATATAATATATAATAATATAGTTTTACATATTTTTTTATAAAAAATTATTAATATATTAAAAAATAAATAGTCATTACTAGATCATCTTTTTAATTTTTTTAAAGTATTGTTTCACTACCCAATTACCAAATTTTAAAAAAGCGCATTCAATGCATACAATGTACACAATTTTCTCATTTTATTTTCTTAAATCTCTTTGTCTTCTCCATTAATCATTTTCTATGTTCTTATCATCATCACAACAATCATTCTCTTTTGTTCATTGTACTTATGGTGATTACTCTTTAAATTCACTTTACTTCAATTATTAACTTGTTTTTCATTCAATTAATAAATTAGTGGCTTGTTACCGTGATAAGTGTGAATGAATCCGTGGATTTGTCACACTCGCACATAATCAATCACTTGAGCTAGATTGTTGGTGCACAAGGTTAAAAGAGATGAATAGAATGAGAGAATATATTTATACTCTGCAAAATAACGACTACAAAGTTCTAAGAAAGAATTATATTAAATGTCATCTACCACTATTCTATTTATGCACAGAAAATTAGAGCCACATATGCAACATACTAAAGTATTAAATTACCCTATAATAAAGCTTAGTCAATAAGTTTTGTAAAATATAAATTATTTCTAACACCATCCCTTAATTTATATTTACCCAAAACTGACAACATCAATTCCATCCCTTAAGCGAAGAAATTGATCGATCTTGATAGCCTTCGTCAGAACATCTGCCAACTGATTCTGGGTGCTACAGTGTACAATTTCTAGCACTCAATTCTGAACATGCTTTCTCATAAAGTGATACTTAGTCTCAATATTTTGCTTCTCCCATGCAACACTGGGTTGGGTGCTACATTGTACAATTTTTAGCACTCAATTCTGAACCTGGTTTCTCATAAAGTGATACTTGGTCTCAATATGTTTGCTTCTCCCATGCAACACTGGGTTTCTGGCAAGATTGATTGCAAACTTGTTATCAATCATCAGCTTCAGAGGCTTGTTAACTTTGATTTTTAGATCCTGCAGTAAGTTCAGAATCCACACAACTTGACATGCAGTTATAGCGCTTGCGATATATTCAACTTCACAAGTTGACATCGCAACAACATGTTGTTTCTTGGAACACAAAGAAATAGGACCTCCCAGAAACTTAAATAAGTACCCAAAAGTACTTTTTATGTCAACTCTGTCTCCACACCAATCAAAATCTGAATAACTCAGAAGTTCTGATTCAATCTTTCTTTCAGAAGGGAATATTACTCCATACTTCAGAGTTCTCTTGATATACCTCCGAATTCTGACAACAGTTTGGTAATGAAACCACTTAGGTTTACTCATGAACCTACTAACCATTTCAATTGCATAACAAATATCAGGCATGGTATTACACAGATACCTTAGAGAACCAACCAACTGTTTGAAGGTTGTAGCATCCACATCCTCACTATCAGAATCATAATTCAGTTTCTGATTTGTATCTGCAGGTGTGATAGCAGCCTTACAGTTTTGCAGCTTAAATCTCTTTAGAAGCTCAAGTTCATACTTCAGCTGATGCAAAATGATACCTTTCTCAGAGTATATAAACTCCATCCCTAAAAAATATGTCATTTTCTCGAGATCAGTCATTTCAAACTCATTCATTAACACCTTCTTGAACTTAACTATCTCTTGTTCAGAACTCTCTGTCAGCAGTATATCATCAACGTACAAACACACCAGAATCATATTGCCTTCAGAAGTATGTTGAACATAAACACCGTACTCCATCTCACATGTCTGAAACCCCTGCTCCTTAAAAAATGAATCAATCTTCAGATTCAAGCTCTGGGCGCTTGCTTCAATCCATACAAAGCTTTATGTAATTTGTACACCATCTCTTCCTGATTCTATATAACAAATTCAGGAGGTTGTGACACACATACATATTCTTGTAATGAACCATTCAGAAATGCAGATTTCACATCTAAATGAATCAGAGGCCAATTCCTGTTAGCAGCTATTGCAATCACCAGTCTGATTGTTTCATGTCTCGCTACAGATTATCAAAAAGTTTTGGAAAATAAATGGAAGAACCAAAATAGTTGAATATGCATTACAATTCAAATATATATATATATATATATATATATATATATATATATATATATATATATATATATATATATATATATATATATATATATATATATATATATATATATATATATATATATATATATATATATATATATATATATATATATATATATATATATATATATATATATATATATATCTTAGTTGCTCATAAAAATCATGCATGTTCATCTTAAACCTTTCATGAATCTTTTAAAATGATTTTTAAATTAACTATTCAGTTTTAAAACTGCCACAATTTGCACAATTTTCTCAAAAAGTGTTTCTTTTACGTTGCAAGGGTTAACCGATTAACCATTTGCTAGTGCAAATGTGTTAATCGATTAACACTGAACCAGTGACACTTTTTCATGAAAATTTTGATGTAAACAAAATTTTGAAAGCATTTTTAAACCATGACATCTTTTCTTGTATTTGTACACTTTTAGAAAGGTGCTAAGGCATTATATAAACCATACTTTTCAGAATTCAAACTCATCTCCCTTTCATAGCAATTCATAACTTATATTCTCTCATTTTCAAAATCAAGTGTTCTTGACATAACCTTTTATTGAAATTTTTGCACATCAATTTCATTACATTTTCAAATAGTTTCAACTACATAAATCATTAAGCACTTGTACTACATATTAAGAATTGCCTACTTGATAGAGAAAATCAATTCTAGGAACTTATATACATTGTTATACAAATTCAAACACTTGTAAAAATTCATATTGTTGTAATTTCCTTGTTGTCCAGGATTGTTGGAAGCAAGAGAGTGAATAAGGGAAGATTGTTCTCTTGTTGCACTTTGTAAAGATCATAAGGGAATTGTCCTTATTAATTGTATTGCTTATGTTAAAATATTGTAGGATATGTCTTGGTGGAAGACTTGTACAAAGATCTGACATAGTGGAAATCTCTTGTGAGGAGTGAGGGGACTGGAGTACTATCGGATTATGAGGGGAATCAGGATATATCTTTGTGTCCTTTACTTTTTGCATTTATTTTTCAGTATATTTACTTTCATATCATTTTTTAAAAATAACAAAATCAATGCTACCACTTCAAATAGAGAAAAGTCCAATAAATCTAATTCACCCCTTTTAGAGACCACGCACAATCTTACAATTGACATATAAGCATATTATTGTTATATCTTGTGCCACAACTTGAACATAGACACCATACTCAGATTTGCATTTTACGAATCCTAATTCAACCAAGTATGAGTCGATCTTCTTGTTCCATGCCCTAGGTGCCTGCTTGAGACCATACAACGCTTTGTACAACTTGTATACTTTACTTGCTTCCTCATGAATCACAAACCCAGATGGTTGTGTGACATACACCTCTTCTTCTAAAGGTCCATTCAAAAATGCTGATTTCACATCTATGTGAAATGTTGACCAACCTTGCTTGCATGCCAAGGTCATCACTAGTCGAACAGTTTCCAATCTTGTGACATGTGCAAAAAATTTAGAGTAGTCAAGTCCTGCTCTCTGGAGAAACTCTCAAGCGACCAATCTCGCCTTATGTCTTGCTATCGACCCATCAACATCGTTCTTCAACTTGAACACCTACTTTACTTTGATAGCTTTTGTATGAGTTGGCAATTCGACCAACTCCCATGTGTTGTTTCTTTCAATTGTTTATAACTCTTTGACCATAACAGACTTCCATTATTTATCTTTGAAGACTTCGCTATAGTTGATTGGTTTAACATCTGCAAGTAAAGCAACTAGTTCTCCATCTATTGTGACTTCATCATCACCCACCACTTTATAGTCTTGAAGTCTTACTGGACGAGCTCTAGTTCTTTGAGGTCCCTGGCTTGTGCCAACAATTACCTCTTCGACTTTGACTGTGTCGAGAATGTCAACAATTGTTTCGACTTCTTCTTCGACTGAAGTATCAATAATGTCTTCGACTTCAACATCATTACTTGCTTCATTGAAATCATAGCTCATCAGTGGCTTGTCAATTGCATTACTAGAATTCCAATCCCAGGCAGAATTTTCATCAATCACAATGTTTCGACTAATCATAATCTTCTAATTAATTGGATTGAGCAGTCTATATGCTCCAGTCTTATGATATTCTACCAGAATCATAGGTTCACTCTTATAATCAAGCTTCCTTCTCCTGACATCAGGAATATGCTTGTAGCAAATAGAGCTAAACACCTTCAGATGACTCATTGATGGTCGTTTGCCACTCTACACTTCTTCAGGAACCTTGTTCTTCAGCTTCTTGGTAGGGCACCTATTCAAAATATAAACAACAATCGAAACAACTTCACCCCATAAGGATTTTGGCAAATTCTTCTTCTTCAGCATGCATCTCGCCATGTCAAATATGGTCATATTTCTTATTTCAACTATTCCATAATGTTGAGGAGTATAAGAAGAGGTTATCTCATGATCAATACCATGTTCTGCATAAAATGCTTCAAATATCTTGGATGTGTATTTGCCACCTCCATCTATTCGCAGAACTTTAATTTTCTTTTGACCCTGGTTTTCGACAAGTATCTTGAATCTCTTAAAGATTTCAAGTACTTCATTCTTTCGTTTGATCATATAGATCCAGAGTTTTCGACTGTACTCATCGACAAATGAGACGAAATAACTATTTCTACCAATGGATGATCTTCAAAAGGACCACATACGTCTGAGTGTACAACTTCGAGTATGCAGGATGATCACATTGGCATAGTCAAAACGAAAGACTTTTTGGACTGCTTTCTGACTAGACGACCTTCACAGAGTTTGTCAGGCATCTCAAGGCTTGGTATACCAGTTACCATATATTGAGTGATCAGTTGATTTAGCGACCTAAAGTTCATATGGCCAAACCTCAGATGCCACAACCAACTATTCTTGTGATCGACAATTGTTTTTAGACATTGTACCTCAGTCAAAATGATCATGGTCTTAAATGTTCTATTCTTCGAAAGAGGAGATTTCAAGACCAATTTATTCTGGATGTCGAACATTTCTAAGGCTCCATCTTTCATAACCATTGAGAACCCCTTTTCTAACAGTTGTCCAATACTTAGCAAATTGCACTTCATTCCAGGGACATAAAGTACATCTTTGATCAAGACTTTTGCTCCATTAATTATTTGAATAACTATCTTGCCAGTAACTTCTGCTGGCAACGACCTATTATCAACAAGTTTTACCTTACTCTTCTTTCGACTCGTCGAAATCTACTAACCATGCTTTTTTACCAATCATGTGATTCGAACAACCTGAGTCGAGGAACCAGATCTTGGATTCGACATGGTCATCTGGAAATGCAACCATAACCACCATATCATCATAACCATATGATTCTTGACGTGCAATATTCTCTCCTTTGTCCTTGCCTTTTGCCAAACCCTTGTCTTTCCTGTACCAACAATGCTAGGCCAAGTGACCATACTTTTCACTGTTATAGCATTGCACACCTCTTTTCTCTACTTTGTCTTTCTGATAGGAATTTCCTTCTCCTCTTTTCGAGGATTCAGAATTTCTATTATCGATGTTATTCTTGTGAGGATTCGACCAAGACTTCTTGCCCTGAGTCTTGCCGATTTTGCCTTTGAACTTGTTGGAACCACCATTCTTCTTCCACGATTGCGCCTGTAGTGCTTGTATCGAGTCTTAAACTCCTTTCCTTTCGACAATCCTAATCTCACGCGCTTCCAATGAACTAACCAAATCTTCCAGTTTTAGGGTTTCAAGATTGTTGTATTCTTGAATAGCTATGATAATGTGATTAAAGTGAGAGATTAACATACACATTACCTTCTCAACTATCATCTTATCAGTTAGGGTTTCACCCCAACCCTTCATGAGATGGACAAGTTTCTGCACATTTTACATATAGCCTGCAATCTTTTCATCTTCTCCCATTGAAAACAATTCATTTGTCATTGCAACATTTTCAACTTAACGACCTTAACTTTCTCGCCTCCTTCATAGTACTTGATAAGAATATCCCACGTCTCCTTCGTCGATTCAGCATGAGCGATTTTGTCAAAGTTAGCCACATCAACCGGTGATTAGATGTAGAACTCCGCCTTGTAATCCTTCTTCTTGGCATCATTGTGAGCGGTTCTCTGTACTTCGGTTGCATCTTCACCAAGAGCTGGAACGCCATTAGTAACCACTTCTAGGCTTTCATGAAAGCCAAATAGAGATTGCTTCTGTTTTCTCCATCGAAGCCAATTCTTGTCATCAAGAGTTGGTATGGAGTTTGGTAAATTTCTGTTACCATTCATGTTTGCAGCGATTGATAAACAATAACCCACGATCCCGGAAACACGATCTCTGATGTGTGATTCTTAAAAACACTATCAAGAATCTAACTAGAGCTCTAGATACCAATTTGTTAGTGCGTGAGGCAATTTTAGTGAGGAGATAAAGAGAGAGAATATTCCATTTGTTAGGGTATAAGAAGGAGCATCAACATTGGGGCAAGAGTAACACAAGTGAGAGAGACACCACATATTCACCCAAAACCTTAAGGTGATATGTATATGGGTTCTCCAACTTATAAATGTCCAACTCTCCACATTTATAACCAATTTGAGACTCCAACTCACACTTGATATATTATTCTCAACACTCCACCTCAAGTGTGAATCCACAATACTTCCCCCAAGTGGAAACTCTTTTGTCTATATACATTTTTATCGACGTTGACACCTCTTACTAGGCATTTCGATACACCTCTTCCTGGGCATTCGATTTCAATTGGACATATCTTAATGGGAATTTTGATACAAGTAAGTCGGTCTCTTTACTCAAACCAAATAATCATGATACCATTTGTTGGGTCATGAGGAGGAGCATCAACATCGGGTCAAGAGTAACACAAGTGAGAGAGACACCATATATTCACCCAAAACCTTAAGGTGGTAGGTGTATGGGTTCTCCCACTTATAAATGTTCAACTCTCCACATTTATAACTAATTTGGGACTCCAACTCACACTTGATAGGGAGCATTGAACATTATGGGACTCATTTTCTAGAGCAACATCTTTGTGAGAGATACACCACATATTCACCCAAAATCTTAAGGTGATAGGTGAGTGAGTTCTCTCACTTATAAATGCTTAAGTCACCACATTCATATCCAATATGGGACTATTATTCATACTACTCACACTTATTATACTTAACACCGCCTTAAGTGTGAGTCTATCCACAATGCTCCCCCTTAAGCGGAAGCTCTTTTCATTCGCATACACTTGTACCGCCATTGATACTCTTCAATGAGACATTCCACCCATGACCTGTGGGAATTCTTTCGATACACGTGAGCCAATACCTTCCTCTAACCAAAGGCTCTGATATCATATGTTGGGGGAGTTTTTCACTAGGAAACATTTAATATTATGTGACTCCTTTTCTAGAGCAACATCTATGTGAGAGACACATCACATATTCACCCAAAACCTTAAGGTGATAGGTGAGTAAGTTATCTCACTTATATATGCTCAAGTCACCATATTCTTATCCAATGTGAGACTATTATCCATACTACTCACACTTATTATACTTGTATTGAGAAACAAGTGTGAGTTCTAAGTTCCACATTGCTTAGAAAAGTAGAGGTTAAACATTTTATAAGTAAGATGATCCAAACACATATCACCTTAAAGTTTTGGGTGAATATGTGGTGTCTCTCTCATTTGTGTTGCTCTTGGTGAAATATTGATGTTCCTCCTCATGTTCTAACATAGTATCATGAGCCTATGGTTCGAGTAAAGAGACCGACTTACATGTATCAAAATGCCCAGGAAGTGGTGTCCCTTTGAAATTGAAATGCCCGAGAAGAGGTGTCAACGACGGTATAAATATATGTGGACAAAAGAGTTTCCACATGAGGGGGCCGGGGGGGGGGGGGGGGGGAGGAGCATTGTGGACTCACAATTGAGGAGACTTGTTGAGAATAACAAGTCAAGTGTGAGTTGGAGTTCATGTGGAGAGTTAAGCATTTATAAGTGGGAGAACCTATACACGTATCACGTTAAGATTTTGGGTGAATATATGGTATCTCTTTCACTTGTGTTGCTCATGAATCAATATTCAATTCTCCCTGGTAATAAACTCTTCCAGCAAAAATCTCTCCAATTTGTTAGTGTAATTTTTCAAGTTTTCCACTAAATATTTTTCTAATAGTTTTGATTGTTGGTTCTTCTTCTTATTATAAATCTAGAATTTTAAACTAAATAAATCATATATCCCACAAAGTGACCTCATATCATGAAGCTTCATTTTTTCATACAAATTTAGACAATGAAAACCCTAATATAAAAATTGATAATGGTAATGTCCAACCACAAAATACAAGAGAAGTTTACCATTTATCAACATTATCACATGGATATTTAAATTAGTACTCCCTCCCTCTCTATTTAGAAGACATTTTGTAGAAATTTTTTTTCTCAAATTATAAGTCGTTTTGCAAAATCAATGTATAATTAAGTTTGTTTTTCATAAACTACCCTTGTGTTTTCTATTTTTTCTTTTTGTATTTCCCATAACATTGTAATAAAACAAATCAGTCATACTTTTGTGTTTCAAAGAGAACTAACATGTGAATATTGAATTTTAGATTCTCTCTCTCTTTTCAACGTTAATGTCATTAGACCTGTTCAGTTTTTAAGAGAGAATTTGACATATTTATAATCATGATCAAATCACTCATTTTTCTAATACAGTAGTAGAATCATATTTGAGATTTTTATCACAAAAATTTCTAACAATTTAACAATATTTTTGAAATTAGAAGATGATTCTTTAGATTCTGAAATAGTTTCTGATAATGAAGATGATAAAGATCATATTTCTAGAAATAATACAAGACTCTATGGATGAACAAGATGATGAAGACTCTTGTTGATTTAGAAATGATTCCAGATTCTTTAGATGGAGGAAATGATGAAGACAATTTAGAAACTCTCTCTGTCCCAAATTATAATTTACTTTAACACTTTTACATAGATTAAGAAATCTCTAACTTTTCTAAATTTTGACAAAATTATAAAAGAAAATTCCATTTTTACCCTTGATAAATCATTTAAAGCTTTTTCAAAAAACTAAAAACATTAATACTCCCTCATAATTTCACTTGTAACTTTCTTTGTTCAAGAATACATATTATATTCGCAGTAAAATGATAATGAAACTTGATTTGGAATACTACACACTCTACCCAACTCCTTATCTCTCATAAGAACTAGAAAAAACCAAATTTATAGTATTTCATAAAAAAAATCCATCCATTTTTTTGTTTAATCTTTCAAGTTTCCCTTCAAATATTTTTCTAATAAATTTGATTATTGTTTCTTCTTCTTACCATAAATCTAGAATGTTAAACTAAATAATTCATATCCCCACAAAATTAATTCAAATCATGAAGCTTTATTTTTCCATACAGATTTAAACAATGAAAACTCTCATCAAGAAATTGATAATGGTAACGTCCAACCAAAAAATGCATATGAAGTTTACCATTTATCACCATTATAAGCATGAATATTTAAATCATGGGAAATACTAAAGAGTGTCTCTTGGACATTGATTAAAAGATTAAAAATATAAGTTAAGAATTTTTTAAGACACTAAAAATACATATTTTTTTCCCCGAAAAATATGTGTATTCAATGCACTAAAAACATAAATAACTAACTTTTTAAAAGAATCTTGTGTGTATTCAATGAACTAAACATATACTATTTTTCTTATTTGAAATTCTTATCTAGTGCCTCGGTGTAACACGGTGGGAGAACTGACTTTAAACAATGTTGCGGATAGCAAGAGTCGCCACCGACTTTTATTTTATCCATAAGGAAAGGTTATAAAAGAACAGGAAAGACCTTAGAGAATATTTTGGGTCCGGGGGGTAGGTTATGAAAAGGGAAGGTGTTAGCACCCTTTTCATCCATGGTTATCCATGGGCTCTTAGGTACTTAAGCTCACTTTTGAATTGTTTTGAAATTGTAGTGTGTGAATAGAAAATTTTCAGAATAGTTAATAAATAATCCATGTAAGGATGTGTTAAGAACTTGTTTGAAAACTTGTTGAAAATTTGTTTAAGTGCGAAACAGTTTTGAAGTGAGCAAACACCTAGGAGTAACCTACCCTAATGTTTAAAGGTCCTTCTTATTCTTCATTCTTTCCTTTAGTAAGACTATCCCTACTATAATGGAGTAGGTAGTCCTTACTTTGGATGTTAAGGGACATGTGAGGGACAATTTGACTTTGAAGGCCATTGTGGGATGTAATAAGCACATATAAGGGACCATCATCATTTTTCGAAAGGGACTCGATTCGTAAAGGCAACCATAAGGGACTTTGATGATTTTTCTATTTGAGGGACTTGCTTTATACACCCCACTTAACCATTATTCGTAGGCAACTTGAGGGATATCCTTAGGAAGTGAGACGGCGATTAAAATCGACTTACGTGTGTGACGTGTTTATTTTAATTATCTTTATTTAAAAGTGATCTAAATTTATTTTAATATTACATACATGTTATTACATGCAGATCTTCATCAACATCTTCATCAATGGCGTTGACAGTCTTCTCGTGATTTGGCATTGGAGCTGTAATCACATTTGGAGTACCTGGTGGATCAAACTCAATTTCTCCAGCATCAATCATATCCTGAATTTTGTTCTTCAAGACCCAGCAGTTATTAGTATCATGTCCTGGACAGTTTGAATGATATGCACATCGTGCATTGGGATTGTACTTGGGAGAGGTAACATTGGGATTCTGAGGAGCCTCCCTCAGGGTAATAAGTTCAGCCTTCAACAAGTGTTGCAATGCCTGAGCCATTGACATGTTGATCTTCGTGAACTGTCTTCTAGCCCTCTGTTGGTTGCCTTGAGGCTGCTCCGTTGTTGCAGGAGTTGGATTTGAAATATGAACTGCACTAACAGACTGATGCCTTCTGTTACGATCAGGCTGACCATACACAGCATTAGATTCTTTCTTCCCAGTGGGAGGCTTCTTTGCAGCACCTGATGAAGAAGTGCCCACTTGGATCTTACCACTCTTGATACCATTCTCTACTCGCTCTCCTGTCATGATCAACTCAGTGAAGCCAGATGATGAGCTTCCAATGAGATGACTGTAAAACGGACCATTCAGCGTACACATGAACATATCAACCAACTCCCTATCAGTCAAAGGGGGTTGAACTCTTCCAGCTAAGTCTCTCCACTTCTGAGCATACTCCTTAAAGCTTTCTTTGGCACCCATAGACATGCTTTGAAGCTGCATGCGAGTGGGGGCTAAGTCAGCATTGTATTGATACTGCTTGTAGAAAGCTTCAGCAAGGTCATTCCAATCTCTGATGTTGACACTCTCCAACTGATAATACCACTCTAGCTGAGCTCCAGATAGACTCTCTTGAAAGAAATGGATCCACAACTTTTTATCAGCAGTGTGGGGTTGAATTCTTCTGACATAAGACCTCAGATGCAATTTGGGACAAGAGACCCCATCATAGACAACAAATGTAGGAACTTTGAACCCAATGGGTATGACCACCCCAGATATCAAGCTCAAATCCTCAAAATCCAACCCAGATGATTTCTGTAATTCCATAGCATCCATTCTATCCACCAGCATCTTGAATTTGTCTTCGTTAGGCTCATGGTAGTAGTTAGCCTCAGAATCAGAGTCCCCCATAGTGTTGTGGAGGCTGCCTCTCTCCTGCTCAGATTCTTCAGATTCATAGTCTTCAACATGTTCCTTGGTCTTGACAGGACCTTTGAACCTTCTTCCCATGTTGAGCAACCCAGCAGACCTTCTAGCCTTCTTAGTCTTCTTGGCCAGCAGTGTCTTCAATTCATCCTGCCCCTTGGATAGGTTCAGGATCAGCTCTTGGAACTGTGCATTCTGTGTCTGGAGATCCTTAACTGATTGTTCAAGAGCCATTGCTGAAATAAACAGCGAGAAGATGAGAAACCTGTGCACAATTATAAACCTGTGATGCAATGATATGGGAATGCATATGCAATGTTTTCAAGGACCGCAGGATTTAAATTTGCTTAAACAAACAAGAAAGTAACTTTTTATTAGTAATAACTTGTTTTGCCTTTTAGGCTTACAAAAAATGAAAACGAAATAAGTACAAAAGATGGGGTTTTAAGTCTCCCATGGACGTTTCCTCTTTGTGTTGAGGTATGAGTTGAGGTTTCGTTCCTCATGAAGTAGCTTTGTTAGCTCTAGGATCCTTGCTTGGCTTGCTTTGTAATGAGCCTCGAAAGTATCCCTTTGCTCTTTCAGTTGGATCCATGATCTCTGCAAGTCTTCCATATCAGTAGGCATGTCTGGGTGAAGGATGGTATAAGCTGTGTCTCCTTTAGCAACAGGTTCCATGGTAACTGGTAGGACGGCAGGATATGGCATCATGAGTGTCTGAGCACGAGATCGTACCCATCTGAGATAAGCCTCCATAGGAATAGTGTACTTAGGCTCCAGTGTCTTGCTGTCAATCCTGTTTACCTTTCCCCAAGCTCGGATGAATCTCTGACGGTAACCCTGAAGATCGTTGTCGTAATCAAACACAATGCCCTGAATCAACATGTCATGTGGACCATCGCTCCGGGCGTAACCAAACTGTCGTAAAGCTAGAGATGGGTTGTAGGTGATGCCTCCTCTTATGCCTAGAAGTGGCACATTAGGAAACTCCCCACAACGGTCAATGATGGTGACATTCTCCATAGATCTGGAGCACCAATGGATGTCTGAGTGAGAAAGTGACATGATCCTCTTGGACCATCTGAACCCTTGCTCATTCTTCATTACTGAGCGAGGAAGGTGAGAAATAAACCACCTAGAAAGTAAAGGTATGCAGCACATCAAAGTTCCTCTTGCCCTTGTAGTACGGGTGTGAAGAGAATGTAGGATGTCTCCAAGTAAGGTAGGCACTGGATTGTGACTCAGGAATATGTTGATGGCATGAACGTCTATGAACTGATCAGGATTGGGGAACAACACCAAGCCATAAATCAATAAGGCTAAGATCTCCTCAAAAGCATCGTAGCTCATAGCCTTCAAGAACATTTGAGCTTTATCCACTAATACCTTGGCAAGAATACCTTTAACTCCACTTCTCGTCTCTAGAACAATGTCAGACTTCTTCAGATGTAGAGCTGCAGCAATAACTTCTGGTTTAAGCTCCTTCTCTAAGCCTGTGAATGGCTTCTGATCAAGAACAGGTATACCCAGAAGTTTAGAGAACTCCTCCATGGTTGGAACCAGCGGATAATCAGGAAATGTAAAGCAATGGTGCTTAGGGTCAAAGAACTGAAACAGCACACTCATCATGTCTTCACTGAACCCTGAAGTAACTAGATCCAATAAGTGACCATGTCTCTTGTTGAACTGGGAATGATCAGGCACTAGGGAAACCAACTCCTTGAGCTTAGCAGGTATCCCTACAAAGTTGATCCTGATGGTGTTTCTACGAGCAGAAGCCATGACCTGCAACAAAGAACAAAGATAAATCCTTTGGTCCTTGAAATGGTTAGGGAAAATGATATGCTTATGATGCATGATGATGTCATGATGTCATGCTCAAGCACAAACATGTGGCACACACAAACAAGTCACACCATAGCCCTAGGTTTAAAGGCTTGCATGAGGTTCAAAGGCAAGTACCCTCCCCTGAAGTTAGATGGTTCATCCTGTCCTACAAAAGTAACCAGGTTCTAAGGGATCTCAATATCATTGATCCTTCACAAGGGTGGTTGTTCAGAAGGCAACTTACTTGCCAACCAAAACCCTCCAAGTTTAAGATCTCAATGAGCGTAGTATCGAGTGTCAACCAACTTCAGTCTGCACCAAAGCCGGTTACCTCACTACTTTCTAAAGGCCAAGATGAGTTAACTAGGGTTCTAAAAGTCAGTTAGTGCATTGACAACATATGGCAGCCTCAATATTATCCTCAACTTGACTTAAGGAATATAAGCACCAACCAAGAAGTCGCACTAACTATGGCCACCAGATCAACCGTATCGATATACGTCGTACAGTTTCCTTGGTCTATTGCCATTTACCTAAGGTACACTAGATCCGGGTTAGGACCTTTCACACATAAGAGCACCCCAACAGTATAATAATAAAGCAAACAAGGCAAACAATTTAAAGTGATCTTAATTCCTAAAGGGTACCCCTCTTAAATAGGGTCCCCAGCAGAGTCGCCAGTTCTGTAACACGGTGGGAGAACTGACTTTAAACAATGTTGCGGATAGCAAGAGTCGCCACCGACTTTTATTTTATCCATAAGGAAAGGTTATAAAAGAACAGGAAAGACCTTAGAGAATATTTTGGGTCCGGGGGGTAGGTTATGAAAAGGGAAGGTGTTAGCACCCTTTTCATCCATGGTTATCCATGGGCTCTTAGGTACTTAAGCTCACTTTTGAATTGTTTTGAAATTGTAGTGTGTGAATAGAAAATTTTCAGAATAGTTAATAAATAATCCATGTAAGGATGTGTTAAGAACTTGTTTGAAAACTTGTTGAAAATTTGTTTAAGTGCGAAACAGTTTTGAAGTGAGCAAGCACCTAGGAGTAACCTACCCTAATGTTTAAAGGTCCTTCTTATTCTTCATTCTTTCCTTTAGTAAGACTATCCCTACTATAATGGAGTAGGTAGTCCTTACTTTGGATGTTAAGGGACATGTGAGGGACAATTTGACTTTGAAGGCCATTGTGGGATGTAATAAGCACATATAAGGGACCATCATCATTTTTCGAAAGGGACTCGATTCGTAAAGGCAACCATAAGGGACTTTGATGATTTTTCTATTTGAGGGACTTGCTTTATACACCCCACTTAACCATTATTCGTAGGCAACTTGAGGGATATCCTTAGGAAGTGAGACGGCGATTAAAATCGACTTACGTGTGTGACGTGTTTATTTTAATTATCTTTATTTAAAAGTGATCTAAATTTATTTTAATATTACATACATGTTGTTACACTCCCTAATTACTAACCATAATAATAATTAAATAGTTAAACAACTTTACATCCAAGAAACAATTACAAAATAATAAGCAAAATAATTAAATAGCAAAGATAAATAAAATATAAATAAGCAATAATAAATAATAAAGGGGGTTAATTCTAAGTTTACTCGGCAAGACATCGCATCTTGTGCCTACGTATCCTTACGGGAGTGGAATCAGAGTAATCGTAGTTCCCCTCAAAAGGGAGGTTAGAGACTTCTTGACTGTGGTCAAGGTCTCAAGGGGAATAAACGCATCTTAAGGACACGCTTACGCGGAGTGTAGAAACTCCAAATCTCTACGTTGAAATGTTAAGTTGTAATTAGGGTTAAATTAGGGATTCCACGGCGGGAAACCCTAAAATGAGCGCGGCGGCTCTTTGACCTAATGCTAAGGGTAAAATTGTAATTTTGGCTGCGGCGAGGCATTTGTGAAAATTAGGGTTTGTAGTTTGTAGTTTTGAGGATTTGAAATTGAATGTGTGAAGTTTTACGGACTATTGGCGCGGCGACCAAACAGTTAGACCTAACCTTCGGATGTGTGCAATGTGACAGAAATAATAGTAAACGCGTGAGATAATTGAATCATGCAAACAGAGAGATAATGTCATAATTTAAACCATGCAAGCAGAAATTTAAAGGCAGAATTTAAAGAGCGATTGTTAAGTTCGCGAGGTTACATGAGAGGAGCAGATACAATATGATAATGAAATTTGAATTGAACAATAATAAAATAAAATAAATAACGGTTCTAGTTATTATTTTAAAAAAAAAGATTTTAGTTATTATTTTAAATTTATCTAAAAAAAAAAAGTTTTTCTTAAAAATAATAGGTTTTCATATTAATTTGGAAAAGATGTTAATGTTATTTATTTTAAAAAACAGATTTTTATATTATAACAAATTTTAATAAATTAATGATAACAATAATAATAATAATGGTAATAATAATGATAATAATGATAATAATAATAAATAATGATAATAATAATAATAATAATAATAATAATAATAAAGCAATAATGAATTTTAAATGTGCCAAATAACCCAACAATGTTGCTAACGCAGAAATGCGCTCATCGCAACCAGATCTAAATCGGACGAAACAAAATTTATCGCAAAGAAAAAGAAATTAAGCAAAAAATAGTATTATTGCTCACACAAAAATGCGATCATCGCAACCAGATCGAACTAACACAAATGTCACGCGTCATGCACACAAATGTGCAAACATCGTATCGACATAATTCGATCAAAAATCTTATATATATAAACTCTAACAATTTAAAAATTATATATATATAAACGTAACAGTAATAGATAAAGAAAAAGAAATAACGGTAATAGATGAAGAAAAAGAAATAACGGTAAAAGATGAAGAAAAAGAAACAACAGTAATAGATGAAGGAAAAGAAATAACGGTAAACGATGAAGAAAAAGAAACAATAGTAATGGATGAAGAAGAAAACTAAATAACGGCAAACGGCACTCACTCCTCTTAGGTTTTTTTCAATCTCTCCCCTTTTTCCAACAAGGCAACACATGTATATATAGGGAACAACTTAGGGTTAACACCAAATTGTCAATAATGTCCCTAAAGCCCATTTTAAAGACCAAACTAAATAATTAGTTAAGAAAAAATAAAATTTAAATAATTTAAAATAATTAAAATAAACTTAAAATAAAAACTAATAATCCTATTGATTCCTAAAATAAAAAATATTATAAAAAGAACAAAATTTTTTTCAATATTTTTTATTTTATGATTTTTTGGATATTTTTATGAATAATTTAGAAAAAAGTGAAAAAAATAATATTTTAAAAAATGATTTAATTAAAATACGAAAATAATAATTAAATAATAATAAAAAACTATTTTTGTTATTTTTTTAATGAAAGATAGAAAAATTTAGAGTAAAAATAATAAAAAACAAAAAAAATGACAAAGGTGAGATTCGAACTCTCAACCTCTCACACTCATAACTCCTTACACATGTCCTCCTGCCAATTGTGCCATTTTTACTTTTTAGAAAAAAAAATGCATGCCATATGATATTTACCTGCAAAAAGTCAAACGACTACACAAATTTGTTAGTAATTGATTAAATGCAATGAAATGCGACGACAAATCTTAGGGCAAAATTTGGGGTATTACAGTTATTATGATAATATTTCTCACCCAACCTCTCTTTGATGTTGGCAAAAAAAAAAAAATCATGAAGTTTGACTTTGGTTTGACCACAGTTGACCTCAGTTTGACCTTTTAACTGCATTGACTGCTTTTGACTTATCTGATCATCTGACTGAGCAAACTTTTGAGAAAAGTCTTGAAACTTGACATGGGGGTTCTTATACACATATAAGATGTTATGAAGCTCACTTGAAGTCTTGGAAGTCCATTTAGCCTGATTAAAGTCAAAACCCTAGTTTTGGATGCACTGCTTAGGAGGTGCATTGTCTGAGGGAATTGTCAACTCTTCTGACCAATTGTGAATTTTGTGAACCTTGTGAACCTTCTTGGAACACAAAGTCTTGTATTGTGAGGGCAAATTTTGGGGTGCAACACTCGGGCACTAGTTAGCCTGACATCCGCCCCAATTTATAAGATGTTTTGAAGAAAAAAATTAACTCAAATTTTAAGTCGTTTTTCAAAATCAATGTAAAATTAAGTTTGTTTTTCCTAAACTACCATTGTATATTCTCTTTTTTTTTTTGTCCTTCCAATAACATTGTAATAAAAAAAATCAGTTAGAGTCTTGTGTTTTCAAAAGAACTAACGTGTGAAAAATTGAATTTTAGATTCTCTCTCTTTTCAAAATTAATGTCATTAAATCCGTTTAGTCTATTTTTAGAGAGAATTTGACCTATTTATAAACATGATTAAAAAATTCCTTGATACTGTAGTAGGATCATATTTGAGATTTTTATTATGAAAGCTTTCAACATTTTAACAATATTTTTTAAAGTAATAGACGATTTTTTAGATTCTGAGATCGCTTGTGATAATTAAGAGGATGAAGATCTGACATTTCTAGAAATAGTACAAGACTCTATGGATGAACTAGATAATGAAGAGTATGTTGATTTAGAGATGGTTCCAAATTCTTTAGATGGAGAAAATGATGAAGACAATTCAGATACTTCATCTATTTCAAATTATAAGTCACTTTGACACTTTTACGCAAATTAAGAAATCTCTAACTTTTCTAAATTTTGTTAAAATTGTAAAAGAAAAATCCAATTTTACCCTTGACAAATCATTTAAAGACTTGTAAAAAAATTTAAAATATTTATACTCCTTCGTAATTTCCCTTTTCTCTCTCTTTGTTGGAGAATACATATGCATATGATATTATGCACACTACAATGATAATGGAATTTGATATGGAGTAATACAAACTCTACCCAACTCCTTATCTCTCATAAGAATTCAAAAAACAAAATTTATAATAATTTATAAAAAAAATCCCTCCAATTTTTTTGTTTAACTTTTCAAGTTTCCCTCCAAATATTTTTCAATAGTTTTGATTGTTGGTTCTTCTTCTTACTATAAATCTTGAACTTTAAATTAAATAAATCATATACAAAAAAAAAATGACTTCAAATCTTCAAGCTTCACTTTTTCATACATATTTAAACAATGAAAACCTTCATCAAGAAATTGATAATGGTAATATCCAATCATAAAATGCAAATGAACTTTACTATTTAACATCATTATCAACATGGATATTTAAAATAATATTTCCTCCGTCTCAATTTATAAGACATTTTGGAGAAATTTTTTTCTCTAATTATAAGTTGTTTTGCAAAATCAATGTAAAGTTAATTTTATTTTTCCTAAACTATCCTTGTGCATTCTCTTTTTAAATCTTTCCCATTCGTTGTAATGATATAAATCAGTAAGAATCTTGTGTTTCCAATAGAACTAACATGTGAATATTAAATTTTAGATTCTCTCTTTCCTACATTAATTTCAAATGATCTCTTTAGTCTTTTTTTTTAGAAAAAATGGCTTATTTATAAACATGATCAAAGTATTCCTTTTTCTAATACAATAGTAGAATAATATTTGAGATTTTTATCACAAAAACTTCCTAAAATTAAACAATATTTTCTACCGTAGTAGAGGATTATTTAGATTCTAAAATATTCTGATAATGAAGACGATGAAAATCTGATATTTCTAAAAATAGTATAAGACTCTATGGATGAACAAGATGATGAAGAATCTATTGGTTCAGAGATGATTTCAGATTCTTTAGATGAAAAAAATGATGAAGACAATTTAGATACTCCCTATATTCCTAATTACAAGTCAAATTAACACTTTTATGTAGATTAAGAAATCTCTAACTTTTCTAAATTTTGTCAAAATTATAAATGAAAATTTCACATTTTACCATTGATAAATCATTTGAAGCTTTGTCAAAAATAAAAATGAAAATTAAAAACAGTAATACTCCCTCATTATTTTCGGTTTCTCTCCTTCTGTTAGAGAACGCATATGACTAAACGCACAATAAAATTATAATAAAACTTAATTTGGAGTACTACACACTCTACCTAACTCCTTAACTAACATAAGAACTTGAGAAAACAAAATTTACAGTAATTCATAAAAAAATCCCTCCAATTTGTTAGTTTAATTTTTCAAATTTTCCTCCAAATATTTTTCTAATAGTCTTGATTGTTAGTTTTTCTTCTTATTATAA
This sequence comes from Lathyrus sativus, assembly GCA_963859935.3. Lineage (NCBI taxonomy): Eukaryota > Viridiplantae > Streptophyta > Magnoliopsida > Fabales > Fabaceae > Lathyrus > Lathyrus sativus. The sequence continues at coordinate 706,108,464 of OZ012737.1, forward strand.
ATCTAGAATTTTAAACTAAATAAATCATATATCCCATAAAATGACCTCAAATTATGAAGTTTCTATTTTTCATACAACTTTAATATTGAAAACTGTAATAAAAAAATTGACAATGGTAATGTCCAAGCACAAAATACAAATGAGGTTTACCATTTACCAACATTATCACCATGGATATTTAAATTAATAATCTCTCCGTCCCAATTTATAAGACGTTTTGAAGAAAAAAATTGTCACAAGTTATAAGTCGCTTTGCCAAATCAATGTAAAATTAACTTTGTTTTTCCTAAACTATCTAGTATTCTCTTTTTTTCTTTTTGTCTTTCCAATAACATTGTAATAAAACAAACCGGTTAGACTCTTGTGTTTTCAAGAGAACTAATGTGTGAATATTGAATTTTAGATTCTCTCTATTTTCAACATTAATGTCATTAGATATGTTTAGTCTTTTTTTAGAGAGAATTTGACTTATTTATAAACATGATCAAAGAATTTCTTTTTTCGATATTGTAGTAAATCATATCTGACATTTTTAGAAATAGTACAAGCTTCTATGGATGAACTAGATGATGAAGAGTCCGTTGATTTAGAGATGGTTCTAGATTCTTTAGATGGAGAAAATGATGAAGACATTTTAGATACTTCCTATTTCCTAAATTATAAGTGACTTTGACACTTTTACGCTGATTAAGAAATCTCTAACTTTTTTAAATTTTGTCAAAATTATAAATGAAAATTCCAATTTTACCATTGACAAATCATTTAAAGCCTTGTAAAAAAAATTTAAAACATTTACACTCACTCGTAATTTTCCTTTTCTCTCTCTTTGTTGGAGAAAGCATATGAATTTTTGTACGGTACAAAAATAAAGGAACTTGATTTGGAGCAATACACACTCTATCCAACTCCTTATCTCTCATAAGAACTTGAAGAAATAAAATCTACAATAATTTATAAAAAGATCCTTCCAATTTATTTGTTTAATTTTTCAAGTTTTCCTACAAGTATTTTTCTAATAGTTTTGATTGTTGGTTCTTCTTCTTAATATAAATCTTGAACTTTAAACTAAATATATCATATACATGAAAAAAGACTTCAAATCACGGAGCTTCATTTTTTTCATAAAGATTTAAATAATGAAAACTCTCATCAAGAAATTGATAATGACAACGTTAACATGAATATTCAAATTAATACTCCCACCGTCCTAATTTATAAGATGCTTTGGAGAAAAAAATTATTTCTAATTATAAGTCGTTTTGCAAAATCAATGTAACATTGAGTTTGTTTTTCCTAAACTTCCATTGTGTTTTCTCTTTTTTTATTTTTTTATTTTTTTATTTTTTATTTTTTTTATAATCTTTCCCATTCATTGTAATGAAACAAATCAGTAAAAATCTTGTGTTTTCTGTTAGATAATTCTTCTATGTCGAATGGATCCAGACTGAATCGTGAACGAAATCACTTTCCTTAAAAGTATTTCAAGCACACTCTCAGATTGTCTTAGAGTTGGAACGGCCTGAATACCCAGGATAAGTCAGCCTTTTTCTCGAAACTGCACAAGACTGATGAAGTTTCGAATGCAAGGAAAATGTTGGAATTATATGGAAGAGGATTTCAGAATTTGGAGTGAATGATTTCGAATTATGAAGCATATATTTATAGCCATGCATGTGTCTTTTCAGAAGGTTGCAATTCTTCATAAACACACTCTCTAATGAGCATTTGCAATGGTTCACATAAAATATCATGCACCACTTCGTCAAGTGTCATGTATTTCAAATTCAAATTCAAAATCAAACTCTAGGCAGCGAATAAGTCTGAGCGATAATTAAAAATTAAATTCGCAGTATACCGGCCGAAGGCCGGTCCGCCCGCCGGAGGCGGCCGGAGCGCCACCGGCGCCGCCTCATTAACGCCGCGAATAGCCCGATTGCTCCGATGCGTCGTGCCTAAGTGCTCAAGTGCCGTCTACAAGCCGCCACTAGCGCCTCTACGCCCACGCCCCCGGTTCCGGTTCCGGTTCCGGTTCCGGAGCCGGAGCCGGAGCCGGAGCCGGTGTCGCCGGTGGCGACACCGGCGAGGGGTGTTTTGTATGAGACAAGTGACATAAGTTTTGGCACCACCACATATGACTATGTGGCACTTTATCCTTTTTGGCTCTTTTGGAAATTACATTGTTCCAAGTGCCTTATAAATGCTATTTAATTTTACTCCTCTTCCAATGTGGGACTAAGCATTTATTATAACACCCACTTTGTCATTTTGGAACAACTTTAATGGAAATAAATTATTATTTCCAACAATCCCCCACTTGTTCTAATAATGACAAAATAATAATTCCAGAAATGGGACATAAGAAGTATTAATACAGTTAAGTATCTTTCGATTTTAAACTTAACCTTAGTAAGAATAACACAAGGTTTAATCGGAATATTAGGTAGCAATGCTTTTAAACCATGAATCCATTTGAATAGACCGGTGTTACCTTACACACACTCCTTAAAGATTCTTCCTCTGCATAACTCGCTTAGCACTTATTTATGGCCATGTGCTATCCTGTTTCATGAATTTTTCATGAGAGAAACTCCAACTCTCACTTTGAGACGGCACCATCTCATAATTCACATAGGTGAAGTTCATATAGTATCTGTTTCCAATAGATACGTACCCTCGGTATTGAACTTCATTAAGAGTTTAAGATAAAACTCAACCCTCTTTTCTAATGTCAACATAATTATGAAATGTTAGACAATTATCCAAATCAACGACTTGTTGTTACCCATTGAAAATCTTAACGTTAATGTTCTGTTAACTTAAGATTGGGTTGCCGCCATTGTCGGAACTCTTACTCAAGGAGTTTCAACCCCATACCTCTCGAGGTTGTTCTTACTAAGTCTCTGGCCAGCGGCTTAGTAAACGGATCAGCCAAATTATAGCTTGTTCGTATATACGTAAGTGAAATGATTCCATCCTTAATCAGTTTTCTTACGAACGAATGTCTAAGTCCTATATGCCTGGACTTTCCATTATACACTTCGCTAAATGCTCTTGCCAAAGTGGCCTGACTATCGCAGTGTATCATTACCTTTGAAACATTGTCTTTAGCCAATGGAACTTCCAAAAGAAGATCCCTCAACCACTCTGCCTCTTGACTAGCGGAAGCGAGAGCCACGAATTCTGATTCCATGGTCGAAAGAGTAATGCATGTTTGTTTCTTGCTCTTCCAGGAAATTGCTCCTCCAGCTAGTGTAAATATCCACCCAGTTGTAGATTTGTGATTTCCCACGTCAGAGATCCAACTGGCATCGGTATATCCTTCTAGTATAGCAGGAAACCTACCATAATGAAGACCAAGATCTTTGGTTTTCAACAAATAACCAAATATCCTCGTGATTGCCTTCCAATGTTCATTACTTGGATTACTAGTAAATCTACTCATTTTACTAACTGCAAATGATATATCGGGTCTAGTACATTGCATTAAGTACATAAGACATCCGATCGCACTTGCATATTCTAATTGAGCCACTGCTCTTCCATCATTCTTTTCAAGTTTGATTACATGATCAAATGGAGTAGTTACTTCCTTGAATTTCAGGTGTTTGAACTTATCAAGCATTTTCTCAATATAATGTGTTTGATTAAGTTCATAACCCCCACTATTTTGCTTAACTTTTATTCCTAAAATTGTGTCAACAAGCCCAAGATCTTTCATCTTGAAAGTGGAAGTTAGAAACCTTTTTGTTTCTAGAATTCCATTAAGTCTATTGCTAATTATTAGCATGTCATCAACATAAAGACACAAAAATATTACAGTGTTATTATACACTTTTGTATATAAACACTTGTCACAAGAATTAGGAATAAATCCATTTGACATTATCGTAGAGTCAAACTTTTGATGCCATTGTTTTGGTGCTTGTTTTAAGCCATATAGAGATTTGACAAGTTTGCACACCTTCTGTTCATTTCCAGGAAGGACGTGTCCTTCTGGTTGTTCCATGTAGATTTCCTCATCGAGGTCTCCGTTTAGGAATGCTGTTTTAACATCCATTTGATGAACAATCAGATCATTTAAAGATGCTAAAGCAAACAACAACCTTATAGTGGTTGTTCTCGCTACAGGTGCATAAGTGTCAAAATAATCTATACCTTCCTTTTGTCTAAATCCTTTTGCCACTAATCTTGCTTTATAAGTGTTTAATGTACCATCACTATGATATTTCTTTTTAAACACCCACTTGCATCCAATGGGTCTTGATCCCTTTGGTAAATCAACAAGTTCCCAAGTGTGGTTGGACATAATTGAATCCATTTCATCTCGGATAGCATCTTTCCAAAAAGAGGAGTCTCTTGAAGCTATTGCTTCCTTATAAGTTTTAGGATCTTCCCCTACTTGAAGAATTACCGGAATGCTTTTAATAAAATTTGTATTATTTCCTTCAACCAGATAAAATGAAATGGATTGAGAATCAATTTCGTCTGGTCCTAGGTTCTTTATTTTCCGGACTCTTTTGCTTATCCTAGGTTCGGGTCGTGGTTCATTTATTCGAGATGTGTCTTCAGGTTGTATTTCTACAATCCGAGAAGAGTCCTTTTCACAAGATTCTTTGTTTATGGCCGACTCTGATTCTTTATCCTTAGTTATAAGGTTTTCAAAGAATTCTACATCCCGGGATTCAACAATAATATTAGACTCTAAATTTAACAGTCTATATGCTTTGCTATTTTGTGCATATCCTACAAATGCACATCTTATCCCTCGAGGACCCAACTTGGTTCTCTTAGGATCCATGTTTTTGTAATATGCCACACACCCCCACACCTTAAAGTAGCCAATATTTGGTGTCATGCCCTTCCATACCTCATATGGAGAAATTCCACTTTTCTTTAAGGGAATTCTATTTATTATGTGACAAGCGGATAATAAAGCTTCGCCCCACAAATTGAAAGGTAGTTCGGAATGCAATAACATGGCATTCATCATTTCTTGATATGTTCGATTCTTTCTTTCTGCTATGCCATTTTGTTGTGGTGTTCTAGGTGCCGAACATTCATGTATTATACCATGTTCTTCACAAAATGCATCAAATTCAGTGGAGAAGTATTCACCGCCCCTATCACTCCTAAGGACTTTTATACTTCTACTTAATTGATTTTCCACTTCTGCTTTGTAACTCTTAAAGGCATTAAAAGCCTCATCTTTATGCTTTAAGATATATACATAAGTGTATCTAGAGCAATCATCAATAAATGTAATGAAATATCTATTTCCCCCACGGGTCAACATGCCATTAAATTCGCACAAATCTGAATGTACAAGATCAAGCAGATTTGTATTTCTTTCAACACTTTTGAAAGGTTTCTTAATCATTTTTGATTTAACACATAATTCACATTTATTGAAATCTTTGATATTACATGATATCAAGCCAAGTTTAATTAGTCTCTTCATTGAACTAATACCAATATGTGCTAATCTATTGTGCCATAAAGTAACTGAATCAAGCATGTAAGCAGAATTAGAAATTTCATTAATCATGTTATCAGTAATACATAGTTTGATCATTCCTTCAGCGGAATATCCTTTTCCAACAAACACATCATTACGGGTCAAGATAAGTTTGCCCGATTCATACACAGATTTAATACCCGGTTTTCCCAATAAATCCCCACTAACAAGATTCCTATTCATGTCTGGGACATGAAGCACATTAACAAGAGTAACTTTCTTTCCAGAAGTGAAGTTGAGTTCGACCGTTCCGGTTCCAACAACTTTGGATCGCACTTCATTTCCCATTTGTACTTCTTGTCCATCATTTGCCTCAGAATATGTTTTGAATGCAGCCCTGTCATATGAGACATGAACCGTGGCACATGTATCATACCACCAACCTTGGACCTTGCCTTTGATTGCCATAATTTCGCTCACAGTAGCAATTATATCATCATTAGCATTCACTGCATTGATCTCCTTTTTTGATTTATTATGCCTGCAATCTCGAGCATAATGTCCAGGTTTTCCACATACAAAGCATCCATTTTTCGGACCCTTCGGACCACCGAAGTTCTTGAACTTGGTATGTTCCTTTTTTGGTGCGATGTGACTTTTCTTGACATCATGTTTTTTCTTTTCCTTTCTGGTCACAGCATTGGCTTTGGAAAGACCCGCAGATTCTGATTTTTCCCTCTCCTTCGATTCCTCCTCGATTCGAAGATGCTTCTGGATTTTCTCCAAGGAAAAGTCATCAGAACTGTGCAACAGTTTCTTTTTATAGCCTTTCCACGAACTTGGTAATTTCGCAATGATTGCACCAACTTGAAAGGTTTCAGGAATGTCTATTTTCACCGCTTTGATTTTGTTCACCAGGACTTGCAATTCATGCACTTGAGGAAGTATGGGCTTGGAATCTATAAATTTAAAATCAAAGTATTTAGAAATTAAGAACTTTTTCGTACCTTCTTCTTCGGCTTTGAATTTAAACTCCAGGGAATTCCATATGTCTCTAGCGGACGGATTGTCTGTGTATAAGTCGTATAGGCGGTCAGATAGCGTATTCAGAATATGCCCACGGCATAGTAATTCGTCCTCCCTTCGCAGCATGCGCTTCTTCTTGAGTTCGTCAGAATCATCTGCAGTTGGTTCTGGAATTGGTGTCAGATTGGGATCCAAGACGTAGTGAACCTTGAGTGCAGTAAGCAGGAACGTCATCTTGTCTTGCCATCTGGTAAAGTTGTTTCCATCGAAACGATCCAATTTGACAAGGTCCTGATTCATAACTTTGATACTTGAAACAGCAGCGTCGGAATCCATGATAGAAATACTTTTAAGATTGTTAGATAATTCTTCTATGTCGAATGGATCCAGACTGAATCGTGAACGAAATCACTTTCCTTAAAAGTATTTCAAGCACACTCTCAGATTGTCTTAGAGTTGGAACGGCCTGAATACCCAGGATAAGTCAGCCTTTTTCTCGAAACTGCACAAGACTGATGAAGTTTCGAATGCAAGGAAAATGTTGGAATTATATGGAAGAGGATTTCAGAATTTGGAGTGAATGATTTCGAATTATGAAGCATATATTTATAGCCATGCATGTGTCTTTTCAGAAGGTTGCAATTCTTCATAAACACACTCTCTAATGAGCATTTGCAATGGTTCACATAAAATATCATGCACCACTTCGTCAAGTGTCATGTATTTCAAATTCAAATTCAAAATCAAACTCTAGGCAGCGAATAAGTCTGAGCGATAATTAAAAATTAAATTCGCAGTATACCGGCCGAAGGCCGGTCCGCCCGCCGGAGGCGGCCGGAGCGCCACCGGCGCCGCCTCATTAACGCCGCGAATAGCCCGATTGCTCCGATGCGTCGTGCCTAAGTGCTCAAGTGCCGTCTACAAGCCGCCACTAGCGCCTCTACGCCCACGCCCCCGGTTCCGGTTCCGGTTCCGGTTCCGGAGCCGGAGCCGGAGCCGGAGCCGGTGTCGCCGGTGGCGACACCGGCGAGGGGTGTTTTGTATGAGACAAGTGACATAAGTTTTGGCACCACCACATATGACTATGTGGCACTTTATCCTTTTTGGCTCTTTTGGAAATTACATTGTTCCAAGTGCCTTATAAATGCTATTTAATTTTACTCCTCTTCCAATGTGGGACTAAGCATTTATTATAACACCCACTTTGTCATTTTGGAACAACTTTAATGGAAATAAATTATTATTTCCAACAATCCCCCACTTGTTCTAATAATGACAAAATAATAATTCCAGAAATGGGACATAAGAAGTATTAATACAGTTAAGTATCTTTCGATTTTAAACTTAACCTTAGTAAGAATAACACAAGGTTTAATCGGAATATTAGGTAGCAATGCTTTTAAACCATGAATCCATTTGAATAGACCGGTGTTACCTTACACACACTCCTTAAAGATTCTTCCTCTGCATAACTCGCTTAGCACTTATTTATGGCCATGTGCTATCCTGTTTCATGAATTTTTCATGAGAGAAACTCCAACTCTCACTTTGAGACGGCACCATCTCATAATTCACATAGGTGAAGTTCATATAGTATCTGTTTCCAATAGATACGTACCCTCGGTATTGAACTTCATTAAGAGTTTAAGATAAAACTCAACCCTCTTTTCTAATGTCAACATAATTATGAAATGTTAGACAATTATCCAAATCAACGACTTGTTGTTACCCATTGAAAATCTTAACGTTAATGTTCTGTTAACTTAAGATTGGGTTGCCGCCATTGTCGGAACTCTTACTCAAGGAGTTTCAACCCCATACCTCTCGAGGTTGTTCTTACTAAGTCTCTGGCCAGCGGCTTAGTAAACGGATCAGCCAAATTATAGCTTGTTCGTATATACGTAAGTGAAATGATTCCATCCTTAATCAGTTTTCTTACGAACGAATGTCTAAGTCCTATATGCCTGGACTTTCCATTATACACTTCGCTAAATGCTCTTGCCAAAGTGGCCTGACTATCGCAGTGTATCATTACCTTTGAAACATTGTCTTTAGCCAATGGAACTTCCAAAAGAAGATCCCTCAACCACTCTGCCTCTTGACTAGCGGAAGCGAGAGCCACGAATTCTGATTCCATGGTCGAAAGAGTAATGCATGTTTGTTTCTTGCTCTTCCAGGAAATTGCTCCTCCAGCTAGTGTAAATATCCACCCAGTTGTAGATTTGTGATTTCCCACGTCAGAGATCCAACTGGCATCGGTATATCCTTCTAGTATAGCAGGAAACCTACCATAATGAAGACCAAGATCTTTGGTTTTCAACAAATAACCAAATATCCTCGTGATTGCCTTCCAATGTTCATTACTTGGATTACTAGTAAATCTACTCATTTTACTAACTGCAAATGATATATCGGGTCTAGTACATTGCATTAAGTACATAAGACATCCGATCGCACTTGCATATTCTAATTGAGCCACTGCTCTTCCATCATTCTTTTCAAGTTTGATTACATGATCAAATGGAGTAGTTACTTCCTTGAATTTCAGGTGTTTGAACTTATCAAGCATTTTCTCAATATAATGTGTTTGATTAAGTTCATAACCCCCACTATTTTGCTTAACTTTTATTCCTAAAATTGTGTCAACAAGCCCAAGATCTTTCATCTTGAAAGTGGAAGTTAGAAACCTTTTTGTTTCTAGAATTCCATTAAGTCTATTGCTAATTATTAGCATGTCATCAACATAAAGACACAAAAATATTACAGTGTTATTATACACTTTTGTATATAAACACTTGTCACAAGAATTAGGAATAAATCCATTTGACATTATCGTAGAGTCAAACTTTTGATGCCATTGTTTTGGTGCTTGTTTTAAGCCATATAGAGATTTGACAAGTTTGCACACCTTCTGTTCATTTCCAGGAAGGACGTGTCCTTCTGGTTGTTCCATGTAGATTTCCTCATCGAGGTCTCCGTTTAGGAATGCTGTTTTAACATCCATTTGATGAACAATCAGATCATTTAAAGATGCTAAAGCAAACAACAACCTTATAGTGGTTGTTCTCGCTACAGGTGCATAAGTGTCAAAATAATCTATACCTTCCTTTTGTCTAAATCCTTTTGCCACTAATCTTGCTTTATAAGTGTTTAATGTACCATCACTATGATATTTCTTTTTAAACACCCACTTGCATCCAATGGGTCTTGATCCCTTTGGTAAATCAACAAGTTCCCAAGTGTGGTTGGACATAATTGAATCCATTTCATCTCGGATAGCATCTTTCCAAAAAGAGGAGTCTCTTGAAGCTATTGCTTCCTTATAAGTTTTAGGATCTTCCCCTACTTGAAGAATTACCGGAATGCTTTTAATAAAATTTGTATTATTTCCTTCAACCAGATAAAATGAAATGGATTGAGAATCAATTTCGTCTGGTCCTAGGTTCTTTATTTTCCGGACTCTTTTGCTTATCCTAGGTTCGGGTCGTGGTTCATTTATTCGAGATGTGTCTTCAGGTTGTATTTCTACAATCCGAGAAGAGTCCTTTTCACAAGATTCTTTGTTTATGGCCGACTCTGATTCTTTATCCTTAGTTATAAGGTTTTCAAAGAATTCTACATCCCGGGATTCAACAATAATATTAGACTCTAAATTTAACAGTCTATATGCTTTGCTATTTTGTGCATATCCTACAAATGCACATCTTATCCCTCGAGGACCCAACTTGGTTCTCTTAGGATCCATGTTTTTGTAATATGCCACACACCCCCACACCTTAAAGTAGCCAATATTTGGTGTCATGCCCTTCCATACCTCATATGGAGAAATTCCACTTTTCTTTAAGGGAATTCTATTTATTATGTGACAAGCGGATAATAAAGCTTCGCCCCACAAATTGAAAGGTAGTTCGGAATGCAATAACATGGCATTCATCATTTCTTGATATGTTCGATTCTTTCTTTCTGCTATGCCATTTTGTTGTGGTGTTCTAGGTGCCGAACATTCATGTATTATACCATGTTCTTCACAAAATGCATCAAATTCAGTGGAGAAGTATTCACCGCCCCTATCACTCCTAAGGACTTTTATACTTCTACTTAATTGATTTTCCACTTCTGCTTTGTAACTCTTAAAGGCATTAAAAGCCTCATCTTTATGCTTTAAGATATATACATAAGTGTATCTAGAGCAATCATCAATAAATGTAATGAAATATCTATTTCCCCCACGGGTCAACATGCCATTAAATTCGCACAAATCTGAATGTACAAGATCAAGCAGATTTGTATTTCTTTCAACACTTTTGAAAGGTTTCTTAATCATTTTTGATTTAACACATAATTCACATTTATTGAAATCTTTGATATTACATGATATCAAGCCAAGTTTAATTAGTCTCTTCATTGAACTAATACCAATATGTGCTAATCTATTGTGCCATAAAGTAACTGAATCAAGCATGTAAGCAGAATTAGAAATTTCATTAATCATGTTATCAGTAATACATAGTTTGATCATTCCTTCAGCGGAATATCCTTTTCCAACAAACACATCATTACGGGTCAAGATAAGTTTGCCCGATTCATACACAGATTTAATACCCGGTTTTCCCAATAAATCCCCACTAACAAGATTCCTATTCATGTCTGGGACATGAAGCACATTAACAAGAGTAACTTTCTTTCCAGAAGTGAAGTTGAGTTCGACCGTTCCGGTTCCAACAACTTTGGATCGCACTTCATTTCCCATTTGTACTTCTTGTCCATCATTTGCCTCAGAATATGTTTTGAATGCAGCCCTGTCATATGAGACATGAACCGTGGCACATGTATCATACCACCAACCTTGGACCTTGCCTTTGATTGCCATAATTTCGCTCACAGTAGCAATTATATCATCATTAGCATTCACTGCATTGATCTCCTTTTTTGATTTATTATGCCTGCAATCTCGAGCATAATGTCCAGGTTTTCCACATACAAAGCATCCATTTTTCGGACCCTTCGGACCACCGAAGTTCTTGAACTTGGTATGTTCCTTTTTTGGTGCGATGTGACTTTTCTTGACATCATGTTTTTTCTTTTCCTTTCTGGTCACAGCATTGGCTTTGGAAAGACCCGCAGATTCTGATTTTTCCCTCTCCTTCGATTCCTCCTCGATTCGAAGATGCTTCTGGATTTTCTCCAAGGAAAAGTCATCAGAACTGTGCAACAGTTTCTTTTTATAGCCTTTCCACGAACTTGGTAATTTCGCAATGATTGCACCAACTTGAAAGGTTTCAGGAATGTCTATTTTCACCGCTTTGATTTTGTTCACCAGGACTTGCAATTCATGCACTTGAGGAAGTATGGGCTTGGAATCTATAAATTTAAAATCAAAGTATTTAGAAATTAAGAACTTTTTCGTACCTTCTTCTTCGGCTTTGAATTTAAACTCCAGGGAATTCCATATGTCTCTAGCGGACGGATTGTCTGTGTATAAGTCGTATAGGCGGTCAGATAGCGTATTCAGAATATGCCCACGGCATAGTAATTCGTCCTCCCTTCGCAGCATGCGCTTCTTCTTGAGTTCGTCAGAATCATCTGCAGTTGGTTCTGGAATTGGTGTCAGATTGGGATCCAAGACGTAGTGAACCTTGAGTGCAGTAAGCAGGAACGTCATCTTGTCTTGCCATCTGGTAAAGTTGTTTCCATCGAAACGATCCAATTTGACAAGGTCCTGATTCATAACTTTGATACTTGAAACAGCAGCGTCGGAATCCATGATAGAAATACTTTTAAGATTGTTAGATAATTCTTCTATGTCGAATGGATCCAGACTGAATCGTGAACGAAATCACTTTCCTTAAAAGTATTTCAAGCACACTCTCAGATTGTCTTAGAGTTGGAACGGCCTGAATACCCAGGATAAGTCAGCCTTTTTCTCGAAACTGCACAAGACTGATGAAGTTTCGAATGCAAGGAAAATGTTGGAATTATATGGAAGAGGATTTCAGAATTTGGAGTGAATGATTTCGAATTATGAAGCATATATTTATAGCCATGCATGTGTCTTTTCAGAAGGTTGCAATTCTTCATAAACACACTCTCTAATGAGCATTTGCAATGGTTCACATAAAATATCATGCACCACTTCGTCAAGTGTCATGTATTTCAAATTCAAATTCAAAATCAAACTCTAGGCAGCGAATAAGTCTGAGCGATAATTAAAAATTAAATTCGCAGTATACCGGCCGAAGGCCGGTCCGCCCGCCGGAGGCGGCCGGAGCGCCACCGGCGCCGCCTCATTAACGCCGCGAATAGCCCGATTGCTCCGATGCGTCGTGCCTAAGTGCTCAAGTGCCGTCTACAAGCCGCCACTAGCGCCTCTACGCCCACGCCCCCGGTTCCGGTTCCGGTTCCGGTTCCGGAGCCGGAGCCGGAGCCGGAGCCGGTGTCGCCGGTGGCGACACCGGCGAGGGGTGTTTTGTATGAGACAAGTGACATAAGTTTTGGCACCACCACATATGACTATGTGGCACTTTATCCTTTTTGGCTCTTTTGGAAATTACATTGTTCCAAGTGCCTTATAAATGCTATTTAATTTTACTCCTCTTCCAATGTGGGACTAAGCATTTATTATAACACCCACTTTGTCATTTTGGAACAACTTTAATGGAAATAAATTATTATTTCCAACAATCCCCCACTTGTTCTAATAATGACAAAATAATAATTCCAGAAATGGGACATAAGAAGTATTAATACAGTTAAGTATCTTTCGATTTTAAACTTAACCTTAGTAAGAATAACACAAGGTTTAATCGGAATATTAGGTAGCAATGCTTTTAAACCATGAATCCATTTGAATAGACCGGTGTTACCTTACACACACTCCTTAAAGATTCTTCCTCTGCATAACTCGCTTAGCACTTATTTATGGCCATGTGCTATCCTGTTTCATGAATTTTTCATGAGAGAAACTCCAACTCTCACTTTGAGACGGCACCATCTCATAATTCACATAGGTGAAGTTCATATAGTATCTGTTTCCAATAGATACGTACCCTCGGTATTGAACTTCATTAAGAGTTTAAGATAAAACTCAACCCTCTTTTCTAATGTCAACATAATTATGAAATGTTAGACAATTATCCAAATCAACGACTTGTTGTTACCCATTGAAAATCTTAACGTTAATGTTCTGTTAACTTAAGATTGGGTTGCCGCCATTGTCGGAACTCTTACTCAAGGAGTTTCAACCCCATACCTCTCGAGGTTGTTCTTACTAAGTCTCTGGCCAGCGGCTTAGTAAACGGATCAGCCAAATTATAGCTTGTTCGTATATACGTAAGTGAAATGATTCCATCCTTAATCAGTTTTCTTACGAACGAATGTCTAAGTCCTATATGCCTGGACTTTCCATTATACACTTCGCTAAATGCTCTTGCCAAAGTGGCCTGACTATCGCAGTGTATCATTACCTTTGAAACATTGTCTTTAGCCAATGGAACTTCCAAAAGAAGATCCCTCAACCACTCTGCCTCTTGACTAGCGGAAGCGAGAGCCACGAATTCTGATTCCATGGTCGAAAGAGTAATGCATGTTTGTTTCTTGCTCTTCCAGGAAATTGCTCCTCCAGCTAGTGTAAATATCCACCCAGTTGTAGATTTGTGATTTCCCACGTCAGAGATCCAACTGGCATCGGTATATCCTTCTAGTATAGCAGGAAACCTACCATAATGAAGACCAAGATCTTTGGTTTTCAACAAATAACCAAATATCCTCGTGATTGCCTTCCAATGTTCATTACTTGGATTACTAGTAAATCTACTCATTTTACTAACTGCAAATGATATATCGGGTCTAGTACATTGCATTAAGTACATAAGACATCCGATCGCACTTGCATATTCTAATTGAGCCACTGCTCTTCCATCATTCTTTTCAAGTTTGATTACATGATCAAATGGAGTAGTTACTTCCTTGAATTTCAGGTGTTTGAACTTATCAAGCATTTTCTCAATATAATGTGTTTGATTAAGTTCATAACCCCCACTATTTTGCTTAACTTTTATTCCTAAAATTGTGTCAACAAGCCCAAGATCTTTCATCTTGAAAGTGGAAGTTAGAAACCTTTTTGTTTCTAGAATTCCATTAAGTCTATTGCTAATTATTAGCATGTCATCAACATAAAGACACAAAAATATTACAGTGTTATTATACACTTTTGTATATAAACACTTGTCACAAGAATTAGGAATAAATCCATTTGACATTATCGTAGAGTCAAACTTTTGATGCCATTGTTTTGGTGCTTGTTTTAAGCCATATAGAGATTTGACAAGTTTGCACACCTTCTGTTCATTTCCAGGAAGGACGTGTCCTTCTGGTTGTTCCATGTAGATTTCCTCATCGAGGTCTCCGTTTAGGAATGCTGTTTTAACATCCATTTGATGAACAATCAGATCATTTAAAGATGCTAAAGCAAACAACAACCTTATAGTGGTTGTTCTCGCTACAGGTGCATAAGTGTCAAAATAATCTATACCTTCCTTTTGTCTAAATCCTTTTGCCACTAATCTTGCTTTATAAGTGTTTAATGTACCATCACTATGATATTTCTTTTTAAACACCCACTTGCATCCAATGGGTCTTGATCCCTTTGGTAAATCAACAAGTTCCCAAGTGTGGTTGGACATAATTGAATCCATTTCATCTCGGATAGCATCTTTCCAAAAAGAGGAGTCTCTTGAAGCTATTGCTTCCTTATAAGTTTTAGGATCTTCCCCTACTTGAAGAATTACCGGAATGCTTTTAATAAAATTTGTATTATTTCCTTCAACCAGATAAAATGAAATGGATTGAGAATCAATTTCGTCTGGTCCTAGGTTCTTTATTTTCCGGACTCTTTTGCTTATCCTAGGTTCGGGTCGTGGTTCATTTATTCGAGATGTGTCTTCAGGTTGTATTTCTACAATCCGAGAAGAGTCCTTTTCACAAGATTCTTTGTTTATGGCCGACTCTGATTCTTTATCCTTAGTTATAAGGTTTTCAAAGAATTCTACATCCCGGGATTCAACAATAATATTAGACTCTAAATTTAACAGTCTATATGCTTTGCTATTTTGTGCATATCCTACAAATGCACATCTTATCCCTCGAGGACCCAACTTGGTTCTCTTAGGATCCATGTTTTTGTAATATGCCACACACCCCCACACCTTAAAGTAGCCAATATTTGGTGTCATGCCCTTCCATACCTCATATGGAGAAATTCCACTTTTCTTTAAGGGAATTCTATTTATTATGTGACAAGCGGATAATAAAGCTTCGCCCCACAAATTGAAAGGTAGTTCGGAATGCAATAACATGGCATTCATCATTTCTTGATATGTTCGATTCTTTCTTTCTGCTATGCCATTTTGTTGTGGTGTTCTAGGTGCCGAACATTCATGTATTATACCATGTTCTTCACAAAATGCATCAAATTCAGTGGAGAAGTATTCACCGCCCCTATCACTCCTAAGGACTTTTATACTTCTACTTAATTGATTTTCCACTTCTGCTTTGTAACTCTTAAAGGCATTAAAAGCCTCATCTTTATGCTTTAAGATATATACATAAGTGTATCTAGAGCAATCATCAATAAATGTAATGAAATATCTATTTCCCCCACGGGTCAACATGCCATTAAATTCGCACAAATCTGAATGTACAAGATCAAGCAGATTTGTATTTCTTTCAACACTTTTGAAAGGTTTCTTAATCATTTTTGATTTAACACATAATTCACATTTATTGAAATCTTTGATATTACATGATATCAAGCCAAGTTTAATTAGTCTCTTCATTGAACTAATACCAATATGTGCTAATCTATTGTGCCATAAAGTAACTGAATCAAGCATGTAAGCAGAATTAGAAATTTCATTAATCATGTTATCAGTAATACATAGTTTGATCATTCCTTCAGCGGAATATCCTTTTCCAACAAACACATCATTACGGGTCAAGATAAGTTTGCCCGATTCATACACAGATTTAATACCCGGTTTTCCCAATAAATCCCCACTAACAAGATTCCTATTCATGTCTGGGACATGAAGCACATTAACAAGAGTAACTTTCTTTCCAGAAGTGAAGTTGAGTTCGACCGTTCCGGTTCCAACAACTTTGGATCGCACTTCATTTCCCATTTGTACTTCTTGTCCATCATTTGCCTCAGAATATGTTTTGAATGCAGCCCTGTCATATGAGACATGAACCGTGGCACATGTATCATACCACCAACCTTGGACCTTGCCTTTGATTGCCATAATTTCGCTCACAGTAGCAATTATATCATCATTAGCATTCACTGCATTGATCTCCTTTTTTGATTTATTATGCCTGCAATCTCGAGCATAATGTCCAGGTTTTCCACATACAAAGCATCCATTTTTCGGACCCTTCGGACCACCGAAGTTCTTGAACTTGGTATGTTCCTTTTTTGGTGCGATGTGACTTTTCTTGACATCATGTTTTTTCTTTTCCTTTCTGGTCACAGCATTGGCTTTGGAAAGACCCGCAGATTCTGATTTTTCCCTCTCCTTCGATTCCTCCTCGATTCGAAGATGCTTCTGGATTTTCTCCAAGGAAAAGTCATCAGAACTGTGCAACAGTTTCTTTTTATAGCCTTTCCACGAACTTGGTAATTTCGCAATGATTGCACCAACTTGAAAGGTTTCAGGAATGTCTATTTTCACCGCTTTGATTTTGTTCACCAGGACTTGCAATTCATGCACTTGAGGAAGTATGGGCTTGGAATCTATAAATTTAAAATCAAAGTATTTAGAAATTAAGAACTTTTTCGTACCTTCTTCTTCGGCTTTGAATTTAAACTCCAGGGAATTCCATATGTCTCTAGCGGACGGATTGTCTGTGTATAAGTCGTATAGGCGGTCAGATAGCGTATTCAGAATATGCCCACGGCATAGTAATTCGTCCTCCCTTCGCAGCATGCGCTTCTTCTTGAGTTCGTCAGAATCATCTGCAGTTGGTTCTGGAATTGGTGTCAGATTGGGATCCAAGACGTAGTGAACCTTGAGTGCAGTAAGCAGGAACGTCATCTTGTCTTGCCATCTGGTAAAGTTGTTTCCATCGAAACGATCCAATTTGACAAGGTCCTGATTCATAACTTTGATACTTGAAACAGCAGCGTCGGAATCCATGATAGAAATACTTTTAAGATTGTTAGATAATTCTTCTATGTCGAATGGATCCAGACTGAATCGTGAACGAAATCACTTTCCTTAAAAGTATTTCAAGCACACTCTCAGATTGTCTTAGAGTTGGAACGGCCTGAATACCCAGGATAAGTCAGCCTTTTTCTCGAAACTGCACAAGACTGATGAAGTTTCGAATGCAAGGAAAATGTTGGAATTATATGGAAGAGGATTTCAGAATTTGGAGTGAATGATTTCGAATTATGAAGCATATATTTATAGCCATGCATGTGTCTTTTCAGAAGGTTGCAATTCTTCATAAACACACTCTCTAATGAGCATTTGCAATGGTTCACATAAAATATCATGCACCACTTCGTCAAGTGTCATGTATTTCAAATTCAAATTCAAACTCTAGGCAGCGAATAAGTCTGAGCGATAATTAAAAATTAAATTCGCAAGTGCCGTCTACAAGCCGCCACTAGCGCCTCTACGCCCACGGTTCCGGTTCCGGTTTCGGTTCCGGAGCCGGAGCCGGAGCCGGAGCCGGTGTCGCCGGTGGCGACACCGGCGAGGGGTGTTTTGTATGAGACAAGTGACATAAGTTTTGGCACCACCACATATGACTATGTGGCACTTTATCCTTTTTGGCTCTTTTGGAAATTACATTGTTCCAAGTGCCTTATAAATGCTATTTAATTTTACTCCTCTTCCAATGTGGGACTAAGCATTTATTATAACACCCACTTTGTCATTTTGGAACAACTTTAATGGAAATAAATTATTATTTCCAACATTTTCTAGACAACTAACATGAGAATATTAAATTTAGATCTCTCTCTTTTCAATATTTTCTGAAGTAGTAGAGGATTCTTTAAATTCTGAAATGTTCTTATAATGAAGATGATAAAGATTTGATATTTTCAGAAATAGTACAAGACTTTATGGATGAACAAGATGAAGAAGACTCTATTGATTTAGAGATGATTCCAGATTTTTTAGACAAAGGAAATGATTAAGACAATTTAGGTACTCCCTATGTCACAAATTATAAACATTTTTGTAAATTTTACATAGATTAAGAAATCTCTAACTTTTCTAAATTTTACATAGATTAAGAAATCTCTAACTTTTCTAAATTTTGTCAAATTTATAAAATAAAATTCCACTTTTACCCTTGACAAATCATATAAATCTTTGTCAAAAAGTAAAAAACATTAATACTCTCTCATATTTTCTCCGTTCTCTTTCTTTGTTCGAGAACACATATTATATGCATACTAAAATGATAATGGAACTTGATTTTGAGTACTACACACTCTACCCAACTCCTTATCTCTCATAAGAACTAGAAATAATAAAATTTACCGTAATTCTTAAAAAAAATCCATCCAATTCGTTAATTAAATCTTTCAAGTTTGCCTCTGAATATTTTTCTAATAGTTTTGATTATTGTTTCTTCTTCTTACTATAAATCTAAATTTTTAAACTAAATAAATCATAGACCCCACAAAATAAAAATAAAAAACAACCCCACAAAATGACTTTAAATCCTGAAGCTTCATTTTATCATACATACTTAAACAATGAAAACCCTCGTCAAGAAATTAATAATGGTAATGTTCAACCACAAAATGAAAATGAAATTTACCATTTATCAACATTATCAGCATGAATATTTAAATTAATACTCGCTCCGTCACATCTTATAAGATGTTTTGGAGAAAAAATTGTCTCAAATTATAAGTCGTTTTGCAAAATCAATATAAAATCAAATTTGTTTTTCCTAAACTACCATTATGTATTCTCTTTTTCATTTTGTTTTTCCCATACATTTTAATAAAACAAATTAGTTACACTATTGTGTTTCCAAGAGAACTAACTTTGAATATTGAATTTTAGATTCTCTCTTTACAACATTAATTTCATTAGATCTCTTTAGTTATTTTTAGAGAGAATTTAGCCTATTTATAAACATGATCAAAGAACTCCTTTTTCTAATACATTAGTAGAATCATATTTGAGATTTTTATCACTAAAAACTTCCAACAATTTAACAATATTTTCTTAAGTAGTAGACGGTTCTTTAGATTATGAAATTGTTTATGATAATGAAGAGGATGAAGATCTAACATTTCCAGAAATAGTACAAGATTTTATGGATGAATTAAATGATGAAAAGTATGTTGATTTAAATATGGTTCCAGATTCTTTAGATGGAGGAAATGATAAGACAATTTAGATATTTCCTGTATCCCAAATTATAAGTCATTTTGACACTTTTACGTAGATTAAAAAATCTCTAATTTATATAAATTTTGTCAAAATTATAAAAGAAAATTCCACTTTTTACCCTTGAAAAAATATTTAAAGCTTTGTAAAAAAAAATTAAAAACATTAATATTCCCTCATAATTTCCCCTCTCTCTCTCTTGGAGAATACATACGATTTTTCAATAGTTTTGATGGTTGTTTCTTCTTCTTTATATAAATCTATAAATTTAATCTAAATAAATCATATACCAAAAAAAAAAAAAAGACTTCAAATCATGAAGCTTCATTTTTTCATACAGATTCAAACAATGAAGACCCTCATCAAGAAATGAAATTTACCATTTATCAACATTAATAGCATGAATATTTAAATTAATAATTCCTCCGTCCCAATTTATAAGATGTTTTAGAGAAAAAATTGTCTCAAATTATAAGTCATTTTGCAAAATCAATATAAAATTAAGTTTGTTTTTCCTAAACTACCATTGTGTATTCTATTTTTTTATTTTATCTTTTCCGTACAGTGTAATAAAATAAATCAGTCAAACTCTTGTGTTTCCAATAGAACTAACGTGTGAATATTGAATTTTAGATTCTCTCTTTACAACACTAATTTCTTTTAGTCTTCTTTAGAGAGAATTTGACCTATTTATAAACATGATCAACGAATTTCTTTTTCTGATACAGTAGTAGAATCATATTTGAGATTTTTATTATGAAATCTTCCAACAATTTAATAATATTTTCTTAAATAGTAGATGATTCTTTGGATTCTAAAATCGTTTATGATAATGAAGAGGATGAAGATCTGACATTTTTAGAAATAGTACAAGACTTAATGGATAAAATAGATGATGAAGAGTATGTTGATTTAGATATGGTTCCAAATTCTGTAGATGGAGGAAATGATGAAGACATTTTAGATACTTTCTTTATCCCAAATTATAAGTCACTTTGGCACTTTTACCTAGATTAAAAATGTCTAACTTTTTCTAAATTTTTTTTTAAAATGTAATAGAAAATTCCAATTTTACCCTTGAAAAATCATTTAAAACCTTGTAAAAAAATTAATCCTCTCTCTCTCTGAGAACGCATATGATTTTATGCATAGTATAACAATAATGAAACTTGATTTGGAGTAATACGCACTCTACTAAACTCTTTATCTCTCATAAGAGCTTTAAAAAACAAAATTTACAATAATTTATAAAAAAATTCCTCCAATTCGTATGTTTAATTTTTCAAGTTTCTCTCCAAATAGTTTTCTAATAGTTTTGATTGTTGGTTCTTCTTCTTACAATAAATCTAGAATTTTAAACTAAATAAATCATATACCCCACAAAATGACTTCAAATCATGAAGTTTCATTTTTTCATACAAATTTAAACAATGAAAATCCTCATAAAAAAATGATAATGGTAATGTCCAACCATAAAATGTAAATGAAGTTTATCATTAATCATAATTATCAACATGGAGATTTAAATTAATACTCCCTCTACCCTAATTTATAAGACGTTTTAGAGAAAAATATTACTCAAATTATAAGTCCTTCTGCAAAATCAATGTAAAACTAAGTTTGTTTTTCCTAAACTACCCTTGTGTACTCTCTTTTTTTCCTTCTTTTTTTCTTTCCCATGCATTGTAATAAAACAAATCAATCAGAATCCTGTGTTTCCAAGACAATTAACGTGTGAATATTAAATTTTAGATTCTCTCTCTTTCCAATATTAATGTCATATGATCTCGTTAGTATTTTTTTGAGAGAATTTGGCCTATTTATAAACATGATCAAAGTCTTCCTTTTTCTAATATAGTAGTAGAATCATATTTGAGATTTTTATCACGAAAACTTCCAACGATTTAACAATATTTTTAGAAGTAGTATATGATTCTGTAGATTCTGAAATCATTTCTGATAACGAAGAGGATGAAGATCTGACATTTCCATAAATAGTACAAGACTATATGGATGAACAAGATGATGAAGACTCTGTTGATTTATAGATAGTTAAAGATTCTTTATATGGAGGAAATCATGAAGACACTTTAGATATTCCCTCCGTTCCAAATTATAAGTCACTTTGACCACTTTTATGCAGATTAAGAAATCTCTAAGTTTTCTAAATTTTGTCAAAATTATAAAATAATTTCAATTTTACCCTTGACAAATCATTTAAAGCTTTGCCAAAAAACAAAATAAAATAAATAAACATTAATACTCCCTCATAATTTCCCTTTTCTCTTTGTTTTTTTGGAGAAGCATATGATTATATGCATAGTGAAATCATAACGGAAGTTTATTTAGAGTACTACACACTCTACACAAGAATTCAATTCACATAGTATTTATGTATGCAATTATGACTCACAACTCGACTCTATGCATATGGTACCAATTTGGACATCAAAGATTTGTTACTAATCTCGACCACTCAATAATGGTTTCTGATTTGAACTGGGTTTCCACTTTTGAACCTCGCGTCCCAAGTTCTGAACCCCAGACGATCACATTTCCCCACTTCTGAATCCACGACTCGCCTCTTTCAACACATCGACACAATATGATGCATGCCATTCAATAATGAAACAACAACACTTATGGTTCCGCTTCTAGCCCTAATCAACAACTCAATACAATATCCAACAGTAGTCCCCACTTTTGAACTATACACCTTAACATAACACATGCAATTACATTCATATCACATACTTGTAATCAGAACACAACAACTCATAAACATAAGCATAATTCACCACTCATAATTATACAATTAATTGTAACACTTCAGATAATTACACATGCAATTCTCAACAATAATAGGGACACAATCGATTGTTCTGGGTAGTTTCGGCTACACAATCGATTGTACTTTGCATTTTCTTCAAAAATTCAACTTCTAAACACATACTCTTCAATCTTGACCCATATTAGACCATTCCAGATCGTAGACTAACATGCTCAAGTACTTCAAACCATGAATCCAACATGTTATAAGGAAATATCTACAACTATGTCTTCATGCTTTCTTAACCTCATGAATTTCCACTGTGATAACACAAATTCATATGATCACATGCCATAACATCAAGAAATAACAACACAACACAAATTTCAACATTAACACAATCATAATATCATAGTTTAGTTCAACAACATAAGGCATAACAAGATTTCACACAAACCCTAAACCCCAAATTTTCATGTAATTTCCCCAAAGCTAACACTAGCTAAGAACCCACCTCTTATAATGAAGATGATGATGAATTAATGACGAGATGAAGGAAAATACGCCTCATCTTCTTTGCTTCGAGCCCTTGTTCTTATTCTTCTCTTCAAGTTCTCTTCCTCTTTCTCTTTTACAAACAAAATTCAAAAGGAATGGAAATGAGAGATTGAGAATGATAAGTAGAATGGTGTTTTGTTCTTTAGTGGATAAAATGACCCATCTTACCCTTGTCATTCTATCATATTCTCAAAAATGCCATTAATTAAAATAAAATTGTCATCTCTTACTAATTAGTAAGGATTAAGAGAATTTATTAAGAATTAATATCATCTTAGCCTACTAATTACTCAGTTTGTTCCACTTAATAAGGAAATGAGCATTTAAAAGAATATGAGTTATTACGCAAGAGCAACATAACTTTTGTTATCCAACAGTTAAGTTAATTCATCAAGTATATCCAATCTTAAAGTAATATGAATAAATCTCACACAAAATAAAACATATTTTAAAGCCTTTATTTATCAATGAAAACATTCTAAAAATGTATTGGAGTCGTGCCAGTTGAATTAGGAAATGTCAGAATGTTTTGGACCAGCTTTTTGAACTATCTAATCGATTGGGACATATATCCAATCAATTGGATTAGTGAAAACCATAAACGATTGTGATAGTGTCTTAACAAAGGATAACATATCTATATCCATTATTTCCAAATTGAGCCTTTGCAAATGATTGTTTGGGGTTCCAAATCATTTGGCCTAAGGTCCAAATTGATTAGCTCATTAATTTGGCCCATGGATCATTTTATGCTAACCTATAGCCTATAAATAAAGGCATCTACCTTAAAATTTTAACATCCAGAAATGTGAGATTTCTATCTCACTCTCCACTTTCTCTCACTATAATTTAGCCATTGTGCTTCGTGAAAGTCATTGTGTTCAAGTGAGGTATTTTATATTCTAGAAAATGGTGTCATTTTAAACTCACAAAGGAGTAATTTTCTCTTGTTTGAATAATTTTATCCTTAAGGGAGTGTTTAGTTAAGTTAAAAGCTTAACCCGCTAAATGTTTTGTTTGAGGATTTAGTTTTTAAGTCACTGGTTTAGTTCGTAAGCTCATCCCGTGTAAAAGCTTACTACAATTTGATATTATCCTAGTGTAAAATCTCAATCCAGTTCATAAGCTAAGTCCATTAAAATCTTCCTTCGGTTCGAGATAAGTCCAGTGTAAAATCTAAATTTGGTAAATGGCCACCCCGTGTAAAACAGTGATTCAGTTTGAAGGATAACCACAAAAATCCACATTGGTTCGAGATAAGTCTGTATAAAATCTTGGTGTAGCTTAGGAACTAACCACTTCAAGTTTGTGTTTTAAAGAAAGACAAACTACTTCAATCCGATGTTCTTTATTTGGTTGGAAGTTAGCCTGAAACTTCACATTTCCTTGTATAAAGGGGTTCATGACTTTAACCTACTAAAAGCTCATAAACATTACTGGATACTCTCAAGATCAAGTCTTAGGGATGAGATTAGATCTTCTTGGCCGAACCTATATAATTCTATGATGTCATCTTATTACCTTTATTTCTTTACGTTTTTTTTGCATATTTATTTTTTCGCTGCTATCTTTCAAAATATTTTATCAAAGTGTTTTTAAACTCTAAAAATGATAACAATAAGTTTTAAATCCATCATTTTCAAACCCTCACGATTTACCCCTTATTGTGTGTAGATTCATATGTCCAACACATTAGAATCCATCTCCTCTATCATAACAATTACCCATTTAGGATTCTTTAATGCTTCAATTACACTTACAAACTCACTATTTGCATAAAATGGATAATGAAACAACTCACCTATATCATTAACCACATTATTAGGTGTAATTTCACATCTGGAAGTCTAGCTGTCATATTTCTAAATCTTTGAGACATGTTGCTATCTGCTCAAGGCTTATTGGTATCTGCTTGAATCTGTGTTTCACCTTCACTACTTGTTTCTTCATACGTGATTCTCACTAAATCCTTATTAGCATTACTATTCCAATACCATTCCTTCAATTCATCTATGACCACATCTATGTTAATCACTATCTGCTTACTCACAGGATCAAGCAACTTGTATCCATTAGTTGAGTGATAACAAATAAAAGTAATCTAACGTGATTTGTCATCAAGATTTCTCCTCAACTGATCATACACATGTCTATATGAAATAGATCCAAACACCTTTAAGTGACTGAAACTTTGTTTAACTCCTGACCAACATTCTTCTGGTGTAGTTGCTTCTAATCTCTTAGTTGGACACCTATTCAATATGCAACTTCCCGAATTATTTTAATTATTTTTTCATAATTTATTATGTGATAATTGTATTTGTGTTGTGCTATTAATGTGTTTGAGCTACCTTGGTGTGGGGTAGTGACCTTAAGAATAGACTTTAAGGGTTGAGGGGTGTATGAACAATTGTGTAATGTAAGAACAAGATCTGGTTCTATATTTGGCTTTAAGTTTTGATGATAACTTCACGTATTATCTTAGAGAACAATTTTATACTCTAAAGTTCTTTAGTGTGAGACATACTCAATATAGTTTTGTAAATCATTAAGGAACTTTTGTTCATATCTTACAATTAACACTGTTGTGTTATTAAGCTTAAATACTATATAATATGATTATGTAGAATCATTCTTGTATACACACCTGTAATCACTTTGTATTTATGTTTCCTCTAGTGACTAAGTGTTAGTCTGTATACTTGAGAGGGCTAAGGTGTTTTTTTTAAACACTTAGACGAACTGTTTGTAATCTTTCTAGATTATTGAATTAAGTCCTTTTTAAAGGCGAAATCACCTTGGCGGGTGAACTGGAGTAACTTAGTTAATAGTGAACCGGGATAAAAATAATTGTGTCCATTATTATCATTCACTTGTTAACTTTGGTATAAGAAGTTTATAAAAGATTATATTTGGTGAAACCCAATTCAAACCCCCCTTTCTTATGTTTCTAGCATATTCAATTGGTATCAGAGCTCCGGTTATGTTATTGATCCTTATCAAACACTTAACCGTCTCAGATAAAGATCCAGATGTGATTTTAGAAACACTATGATTGATCCTACACCATCTCATGTTGCTCCAGTTTCAAATAATAGAAACATCCAAAATGATAAATCTCTTATCCTTATTGATGAATAGTTTGAGTACTGGAAAGATTGACTAGAAAATGTCTTACAAACTTTTGATATTGATCTTTAGATATGGTAGTTGATGGCTACATATATTCCACTGATTTTGCTAAGATGTCTTATAGTAGAACTCTGTATGATCAGCAGAGTTACCATAAAACAAGATTTATCTTTCTGAATGTTATTTCTTACACTGAATATGAAAAGATCACAAACAGAGACTAAACCAAATCAAATTGACTTTCTCAAAATGACTCTTGAAGAAAATAATTAAGATTGAAAAGACCAAGGCTTTTGCCTTGATTTAGAAATATGAAGTCTTCAAGATGGTGGAAGATAAAGCTGCTGAGATCATGCTCTTAAGATCTAAAAAACTTGGTTGCAGAACTTAAGGTTCTAAACAACGTCACTCAACAACAGTTTGCATGAAGAAAAGATTCAGAATCTTGTCGTTCAAATGGAAGCCTATGCTGAAGAGATCAAAATCTCAAAAGAAAACTATGATGAACATAAAAATGATAGATTTGAGTTCATTTCTGGCAGTAAAAAGTCACCTGCTATGAGTATAATGAGCCAATATATTACAAGATTAAG
Organism: Lathyrus sativus; assembly: GCA_963859935.3. Classification (NCBI taxonomy): domain Eukaryota; kingdom Viridiplantae; phylum Streptophyta; class Magnoliopsida; order Fabales; family Fabaceae; genus Lathyrus; species Lathyrus sativus. Next base: position 706,135,416 of record OZ012737.1, read on the forward strand.
TGTTTTTACCTCTAGAACGACAAGCTTGAGAAGAAAGCCTTGAAAAGCAAGAAGAAAGAACCGATAGCAACATGGGAATATTTCTCTGAAGACGACTCAAAAGAAGAGCAAGCTAATATAACGCTGATGGCTAAAGTTAGAATTTTTGATGAGAAGATCCCTCCAAAAGATGAAGCAGATTCTGATTCAAACACTAAAGAGAATCTAAACAAGTTTGACTCTAAAGCACAAAAATGTATTATGTTGGGATACTCAGAATTCTCTAAGGGCTATAGAGTATACAATATATAAACACATATTATGGAAGAGTCAATTCATGTTAGATTCGATGATAAGCTTGACTCAGAAAAATCAAAGCTAGTCAAGGATTTTTTAGATCTAGAAATAACACTTGCAGGATCTAGAGAAAAGGCAAAATACTTTGAGGATAAAGATTCAAAGAACGCTGATAAAAATACATTCTGAAGCAACTGAATGTCCTCCAACTCATAAAAGGCAAAGGAATAGACAAATTGTTTCTGAAGAATTGATTCTTGGAGACAAAGCTAAACCTGTCAGAACAAGATCCTCCTTCAAACAAACTGAGGAGATGTTTCTGGGATTGGTGTCTCTGATAGAACTAACTTCATGTGATGAAGCACTTCAGCATAATGAATGGATTCTGGCAATGCAAGAAGGGCTAAATCAGTTCTCCAGAAATGATGTCTGGGATCTGGCACCCAAGCCAAAGGGGACTCATGTTATTGGAACCAAATGGGTATTCACAAACAAATTAAATGAGAAAGGAGAATTCATCAGAAATAAAGCACGGCTAGTTGCACAAGGTTACAATCAACAAGAAGGTATTGACTATAGAAAACCTTTGCTCCAGTCGCCAGGTTAGAATCTATCCATCTTTTAATCTTTTTTGCTGTTAATTATGGTATTATTTTATATCAAATGGATGTCAAAAGTGAGTTCCTGAACGGATACATTTCTGAAGAAGTATTTGTTCACCAACCTCCAGGTTTTAAAAACGTCAAGTTTCTAGAACATGTTTTTAAACTTAAAAAGTTATTGTATGGTCTGAAACAAGCTACCAGAGCTTGGTATGAAAGACTAAGTTCTTTTCTTCTAGAAAATGACTTTACCAGAGGTCAGGTGGACACTACCCTTTTCTGTAAGAACTTTGGAAAGGATCTGATGATAGGCCAAATTTATGTAGATGATATAATCTTTGGTTCTGCTAATCCATCTGTATGACAAAATTTTTCTAAGGTAATGCATGCAGAGTTTGAAATGAGTATGATGCAAAAGCCAAAGTACTTTCTGGGAATACAAATAAATCAAACTCCAGAAGTCACGTACATTCATCAAAGCAAGTACACAAAAGAGCTCATGGAGAAATTTGACATGTCAAATAGCAAACCAGCAAAGACTCCCATGCATCCTACATGCATCCTGGAGAAAGACGAGGTAAGTAAAAGGCTTTGTTAGAAACTCTATCGTGGTATGATAAACTCTCTTCTCTATATGACAGCTTCTCGTCCAGATATTTTATTCAGTGAATGTCTTTGTGCTTGATTTCAGTCAGATCCAAGGGAAAATCATTTAACTGCTGTTGCGGTGAGAATAGGATATCAAATTATTGATTAATTTGAATAAAAATCTTAGTTCACAACCGGTCTTTGATTTATCCGAAGTAAAGGTTAAAGAAAGGAAAAAACCTATTTTGCATCGTAAACACAATGCAGGGAGAGATCTAGGGTACGGGGGTTGGTTAAGCTTAAGGAAGATATTAGCATCCTAAATTTCTGTAGTACTCTACATGAACCTCTTGTTTAACTGTGCTATTTGCTAATGGTTATCTTCTTAAGGGTAATTCTAAGGAGTTAAAGGTAAAGAGAAGGACCTAAAGGGTTAGTCCTAAGTATACTCGCCAAGACTTGCATCTTGTGCCTACGTATCCGAGGTAGGAAATGGAATCAGAGTAATTGTAATTCCCCTCAAAGAGGGAGAGGAACTTCTTGACTGTGGTCAAGGTTTCAAGGGGAAGTAAACCTTCATATGGAAGCGCTTACGTGGAGTGCGGCGACTCCTATTCTACGTTGTAAAGTTTGAGTTAAAAAAGATAAGTAAGTATTTCACGACAGGAATTTACGTGGAGTGCGGCGAGTCCTGATCCTAAGGCTAGGATAAAGGGATGGATGTCCACGGCGGGACGCCTAGAAAGTGAGTACGACGACTCAAGTCCTAAGGTTAGGAGAAGGTTGAGGTATGTCCACGGCGGGACGCTAAGCACGAGTACAGCGACTCGGATCCTAAGGCTAGGATGGGGTAAAGGGTGAAGGCATTGACACGTCGGTCAAACGGAATACCTTTCCTTCGGAAATCAACAGTGGATAACAAGAATGTAAAGCAAAAGATAATACAGGTGATAAGAATGAGATATTGAAATGCAAATACTGTACAATAAGCATAATTAGAGATTTAATTAGAGGAAGTGATCAATTAGATTGGTGAATTGTAATTGGAGCAATTAAATTGTTTTTGTGATTTTGAGAAAAATATGATTAAGTGGAAATAAGAAGAAAGTTTAGCAAATGAAATTAAATCTCAGTTATTTTGAAATTGGTTAAATTAAAGAGTATTAGTTAAGCTTTAAGTTAAATAAAAAAGTTTTATTTTTAGTAAAGGTTGAATTAGAGAAAAATAGAAAGAAGATTAGTTTGATAAAAACAGTTTCTAAATTAATGCGAAAATGATCTAAATTAATTTAAATTAAAAAGTTCAAATTATCTAACTTTAAAAAAAAAATAAGATTATCAAACTCTAACTAAATTAAAAGTGTTTTTGTTAACTTGAAATAAATATTAAAACTAAATCTAATATTTTTTTGTATTTTGTTCTTGAATTAATTTGAAACTTAGATTAAATCTAATTATATTTTTCTTATTTTTTTATTGATATTTTTGATTTTTATTTAGTTAATTAATGTTAGTTTATACGTTAGTTTTTTTTATTATATATTATATTACAAGAATAAAACATAAAATTTAAAAAAACAACAAAATAAATAAAAAATAAATGGGTTGGGCCGGTGGCTGTGAGTCCACCGGACCCAACCCGGTCCGAAAAACTAAATAGAAAGGAGAAAGGGTTTCAAATGAAACCCTAAATCCCTAAATGCACCAAGCGGCGCCAAATCCTCTTCTTCGTTCTTCTCAACTCTTCTGTCTCACGAACCTCTTCTTCTTCTCACTCTCGCGACCCTTCGTTTCTCTTATTTCCTGTGAACAAACAAACACGAACAAAAAGTTCAAACGGATCCAACAGTTTGACGAAAAAAGGTTACCCAACAAAAAAGACAAGCGACGGTGGTTCTGGCAATGGTTCGCGGTGGCTATTGAGAGGTTCTCAGTGAAGCTCCGGCGATGTCGCGACGGCGATGATGAAAAAACCCAGGAGAGAATAAGATTCTTTCGGTTTTTCTGAGTCTCGTGTGGGTGTTTGTGTTTGAGGTTAGGGTTTGTGGATTTTTTAGGGTTTTTCTGTCATGGCTTTCTGAACTCTGAGATTTTTTTGCCCCTCTGATTGAAAGAGAGTTTAAAGCTTTCTTTTTTCAGGGCGACATGTTTGATTCTTTCCTTTTCGTTTTTTTGGCTAATGATGCTAATGATTCCGTTTTCAGTTTATGGCTATTGATGATGATGTTTCTATTTTCGTGGAAAGGTTGATACGACTGCTAACTTCTTTCCATTTTCGTTTTTTTTTTTGCTTTTGATGGTGTGTTGTTTCTATTTTTTGTGATTTGCTGAAGATGAATTTGGAAAGGTTTTGATGATGGCCGTTTTTGGGAAGTGAATCCGTGTTTGTACTTGCTGTTTGGAAAGTGATGCGAACTCGTTTTTCTTACTTCTTCCATTTCTCTTGACTTAGTTCAGACATTGCCTTGGTTTACGGAAGTGCCGTGAACGATTTTTTGGTGATGATGATGTTAAATCTGAACCGTCGCTTGAGGCCTCTTGGACTTTGATTAATATTATGATATTGTTGCTATCCTCATTATTCTGTTTGATTCTGGAAGTTGGTAGCGGCTTACCGTTGCCCTTCCAAATTGCCCAATGATAAATCTTTAAGTTCTGAGGGTTGCCCCAAAAAAATAAATGTCCCTTTCTCTTAATTCTTGCAAGTTACTGATGTTTTTCCATTGTTTTGTAGGGGTAGGAACTTGAAGCAAGTTATGGAGGCTGGAAGATAATGGGGACTTTGAAGATTGCATAGTCTTAGGATTAGAATTTGTAACATGAGTCTTTGAAATTATTTGTAAAGAACATGTAAACACATGACTTGCAAGAAATTATTTTGTATACTGTATTCTTGAATAAATCATAATTTGTATTGAAATCTCAAACTTGAACTTAGCACGCAAACTTGCAACTTGAACTTGTAAATTGTAAATATTCATCTCCTTTTCTAAAGTTTGGATTTGGTTCTTGGAATGATGCTTGAATCTTATGATAACTTAAAATTTGAACTTTGCATTTGAATATTGTGAACTTGATTTTCAACACTTCTACTAAGAATTCATAAACCATAATGACAAAAAAAGATGATGTGGGCAAGACTTTAACTATAGTTCTCTTAATTCCAAACTTTTAATTCTTTAACTTTAGTCCCATGGGCTCGTCTGCAACATTCTTCAAATTGAAACCTAATCCTGGCCCTTAGTCCATGAATAATATTACCACCAATTCAAATTCTTCCACCTGTCAATTAATAATCCGAAACCTCAAATAAACCAAACTATGCTTTGATACGTCTTGAGGAGTGATTTGTAAATCAGCAAGGAGCTTTTGTTCATATCTTGTAATTAACACTGTTGTGTTATTAAGCTTAAATACTGTGCAATCTGCTTATGTAGAAGCATTCTTGTATACACACCTATAATCACTTTGGATTTATGTTTCCTCAAGTGACTAAGTGTTAGTCTGTATACTTGAGAGGGCTAAGGTGTTTTTTTAAACACTTAGACAAATTGTTTGTAATCTTTCTAGATTATTGGATTAAGTCCTTTATGAAGGAGAAATCACCTTGGCGGGTGGACTGGAGTAACTTAGTTAACAGTGAACCAGGATAAAAATAATTGTGTCCATTATTTTTATTCACTTGTTAACTTTGGTACAAGAAGTTTGTAAAAGGTTATATATGGTGAAACCCAATTCAAACCCCCTTTCTTGTGTTTCTAGCACCTTCATGTAGAACTTGATGGTGTGGTGAGAATGAATAATTAAATTATATTAGTAATATTTAGTTAATTATACATTAGTTGAATATTATTAAATTAATTAATTAGTGATAATAATAATAATTATTTTAATTATTGGAATTAGTAATAATATTAATAATATTATAATAAAAGAGAATAAGGGAAGTTGGGAGAGGAAAGTTGTTAGAACGTGTTTTGGAGAAAAAGAGAAAGTGCAAAGAAAGGCTAGGGCAAGAGGGAATAGGAGAATTCATAGTTGAGAAAGAAGAAGCTTTGTGCAAGAACTCTAAGGTAAGGGCGGGATTCTGATTATCTAGGGGTTAACATGATGGTGGGTAGATTATGTATGTGCTTAGGTTGTGTTCTTCTATTCTCCATATATATGAACATTGTTGCAAATGTATGTTGTTGGATTGAATCTTTGAATTCTGAATTTTGTGTGGTACGTTGATGTTGTATTCGATGTTTGGTTGTGGTATTGTGTTGTTGCTGTTGGAATTATGAATTTGATGAAATTGTTAATGTCGGTGTTGTGTTGTTCTGTATGATCGCGAGTAAGAGTCGGAACACCATTATGAATGTTTTTGAGGAAAGAAATTGGGGATTTAAAAAAATTGGAAAAGTGAATTTTCGTAGTAAAATGTTGTGCAAATGATTTGTGGGAAAACCAGGTTTTTAGAATGGCTCAAAAGTGATTTTCGTGTGAAAAGTTGCAGAAAAGGGATCCTGCATACAGTGTAATCAGTTACCATGATTGGAGTAACCAATTACACCGCTCTTAAAACGTGGTTTTTGGGCTTTTTGTGAAGGTGTAACTGGTTACCCTGATTGTGGTAACCGATTACACCCTAAAATAGTAGCAAATGGTGGTTGGTTACAAGTGGTGTAATCGGTTACCTCATTTTAAGTAACCGGTTACACTGGGAGAATTTTTGAAAAATATTCAAAAATTCATAACTTTTGTTCCGTGTGTACGATTCAAGTGTTGTTCAAAGCGTCGGGAAGTTGACACGACGAACTTTATTTAAAAATGGATTTTGTACCAGAAGTTGAATAATTTTGTTGTATGATGGTGTTAAATGCATTATTGTCGTTATGTTATGGTATGACATACTTGTAAATGCCTTCGTAGTTGCTTGCTATGATGTATGTCGATGTTGCTGGATTGTATGGCAGGTTTTGTTGTGGCCTTTAGTGGCATGATGCATTGTTTAAATGATGGTCGTTGTTATTCTTTTTTTCATGCATTTCATGATTCCATGAGTTGTGAGATAAGCCGTGTGCCCATGTGGGGTGTGAACGTCTTATCAAGATTCTAGTTGTAGAGTCGTGTTGTTGTTGTTGTTGAGATGACCGTATTCCAATGTGCGGTATGAGCGATCATGGAAGTCGTGTGCTCATGTGGGGTGTAAGCGAAGTAATGGAAATTTTGATGGGAATTGTGGTTCTGAAATAGGGGTCGGGTTCTGAAATAGGAACCGAATGGTACCACATGCATTGAGTCGAGTTGTGAGTCTCATTGCATTGCATTTGGTTGTATTTGTTGTTGTGTTTGGATTTGGTTGTGTTGGTTGTGCGATGTATGTTATGGAATGAGTGTTGCGCATGTGATAATCTAATGCTTGCTTATTATCATGCTTTCCTTTATATAACTATGATATCTCACCTCTTCTGTTTGAATGTTGCCTTTACATGAGCATTATACAGATAACTCGCAGTAGAGGAGTTGATGTGAGTGGAAGATGAAGTCTTCCGTTTTACTTTTAGTGTCGATGTCTGCTCTGATGTGTAACACCGGGGTTATAGAATGTTATGTATTTTATGTTTTGATGGAGATATTTTGGATATCTCTAGAGTTGTAGTTGCTTATATTTACTTTGAAAGCATATTATGTTCTCAATAATTATTTGATTATGTTGCTTCCGCTGTTTCAATAAAAGTTGATGTTTCAGACATGATTAGTTGTTATAAATAATTTTTAAAAAGTTGTACGTGTTACATATCATGTTGTATGAGGAGCTGTTTTGTGGTTTGTGTGACATCCTAAATATTATTTTATTCAATTTACTCTGATATTTAATTAATTACGCAGGGTATACTTGGGGTGTTACATAATACGTATGTAGTAGTAGGAACAACTTCACCTCACTGCTCCTTAGATATGTGTGTAGGCGCCTCATCATATTCATAATGGTTCTTTTTTCTCTCTAAATAGTTCCATTTTTAGGGTGTATATGTTGATATAACTTCAGGGACAATTCCTGCCTTTTCACACAATGCGTCAAACTCATTTGACATATACCCACCTCCACCTTCAGTTCTTAAAACCTTGATCTTGTGACCACTTTTTATTTCAAACATGGGCTTAAATTCGATAAACACATCAATTACATCATTTCTCATTTTAATCATGTACATAGTTTTTTGCTAGTCATATATGAAAGTGACAAAGTATTTATTACCTCCAATTGAATCAATTTGAATAGGGCCACACACATCAGAGTATATGACTTCAATAATAGCTCTAGACTTTATGCCTGCATCTTTGCTAAAGTTGTTCTTGTTCTGCTTGACTTGTACATGTTCTTAACACACTTAATTAAGGATATGAATTTCAAGAAATATGGAAACAATACTATACTTCTTCAGGTTCTAATATATCTAAAATTGAGATGACTAGGCATGTAGTTCAATAACCATTCACCTCTACTAGCTGCACTTTCTAGGCACTTATGCTCTAACAAATCAAGTTCAGTTTTGAAGGTTTTATTGTATGACATAGGTGCCTTCAAGATTAATCTTCCACTTGAATCATGAAATCTCATCATTTTATCTTCTATTAGTGTACTTTATAGTTTTTCTCAATCAGATGGCCAATGCCAAGTAGATTACTCTTCATACCTGGAATGTATAGCACATTTGAGATTATTGACTCTTATTTTATCAAACTTGACAAGTCTTTAGACTCTTCTATGGCCACTATAATATGATCAAGTTTTAGAGACAAATATCTCAATATCTTTGCAACTACTGACTTGGTTGATATCACTTTACCACACACTTTGATTTGATTCACCAACCTTGCTACTCTTATAAAGAAATCGCTTATGCTTTTATTTTCTTCCTGTTGAAGTAACTCATACAACATCTTGTGAGTTTGTAACCTTACCACCACCACCTTTTCAATACTACCAAATGATCGTTCCAATATGTCCCACTATGAATTAGCATCTCTAACCTTTTCAAAATTGTTAGGATCAATACACTGGTGAATTATCTTCATAATCCACCTTTTTAAATTCTTTGTATGCATTCTTTTGATCATCTGTGGCACGATCACCAATTGATGTAGCATCTTTCTTTACAAGATCCCACACATCTTGATAGTAGAACACCACTTTCATAGGCTTACACCAATTATCGTAGTTCTTTCCATTTAGAATGGAAAGATTTAAGTGGAAAGATTTGTAGGGAAATTACCATTTTAATGTTAAATCATCTTTCAAGATCACCCAAGAACTGAACCAGATACTCAGATATCATATGTTAGCGTAAAACTCAAACACATAAACGTAGGAAGTGAACACACGATTTGTCACAAAGTTTGCGCACACATATACACACAGTTTGTATTTTGGAGAGAATGAATGAGAATAGATAATAAATGAGAAGGAAGAGTAATCACATGCACTTAAAACACAATGATCACATTATAAGTGTTCATATAGCCATGCTTGAAAAATAAGCCACCAAGAACTCCAACTAACTTTAATAATAGAATTTTCAAACTCAAACTAACTCTTTCTTATCCAATAATTAACTTTATTGGCTAAAAAGGAATTATTTTCAACATTGAATACATCTTATATATGTTAAGTTATTTTCTGGAATCTAAATGTCTTGTTTGAGACCTTGTTATTTTCTGCCTAAGTTTAAGTTTAATTTTTATGGTTTTCAAGTTGTACATTTGTACAATGTAAATATTCATTTTTATTTTTGTCAACTTAGATAAATTGTGTCCAAACTATGCAATCTAGACAAGAATAAATTCAGTGTTTTGTGAACTTTTTGAAGAACATAGTAGTGGTACGAAATTTTTTGGTGTGCCTGTTGTGGAAAGAAATGTGAACACAGATTGATATAAGTATACACAAAAATCAAACTAGAGCCCAAATTTATGGCATATATGTTTTCAATCTTCATGTTCAAGGCTTCATGGTATTGTCTTTCAAATTCATCAATTAATTTCACCAACCATAGCTTGACACACACATAGTGATGCAAATGTACTATGCTTCACATGAGGACAAACCCACCACATGCTCCTTTTTTGAGATTCAAGCTACTGGTGCACCACCTAGCATGAACACATTGCATGATGTTTATTTTCTATCATTAACATCACCACACCATCTAGAATCAATGTATCCAACAAGCTTACACTGCTTCTATTTATCTGCTGCTGGACACAATACTCCATAATCTAAGATGCCTATAGGGCACCTTAGTACCCTCTTAGTGGGTGCTAGATGTGACAACTTTGGATTTTGCATGAATCAACTTACCATACCTATATTTTATACAAAATAAAGTCTTACATGACAAAGATAACTCAATGATTCAATGAGCCTTATGTATTGAGTTCGATCAATTTCTCACTCATTTGAGTCCTTTTTCAATTGCAATCTTAACTCAACTAGTGTTATTGTAGAGTTGCAGTGCTCCATCTCAAATCTCGAGTATCTCACTTGCATATTTTCTCTCATGCATTAATAATCCCTTAATACACTTGTAAAACTCAATTACAGGGAAATATGAGACGTTGCCAAGGTCAATCATCTTAAATTCCTCCATTGGATCCTATTTGAAATCTTCAATTTCCTTTTCACAACTAGATATATATGCATATAATCATCAACTCATTATTTCTTTCTAACATACAAACCATGCTTATATGAACACGTCATGAATCTTATCTTTCTTAGGAAGTCAATAATCTTCTTATTACAAACTCTTGGAGCTTGCTTAATTCCATAATAGAATTTGTATGTTTGTGCATAATTGAGCTTATCTTTACATTGATCAAAGAAGGAATATATATACAAGAGGTAACTTGAATAGCAAGCAACATAACTAACTTCGCTAAATAGTAGGAGAAACCCTAACTACCTTAACTGCCATATAAAAAATTAGAAAATATAGTTGAATAACATGTCTTTGTATTATTCTATGGCCACCACAATATGATCAAATTTTAGGGACAAAGATCTCAAAATATTTGCAACTACAGATTTGGTTGATATCACCTAACCATACGCCTTGATTTGGTTCACCAACCTAGTCACTCTTGTAAAGTAATCACTTATACTTTCATTTTCTTCCGTCTGAAGCAACTCACACAATCTCTTGTCAGTTTGTAATCTCACCTTCTTCATCTTCTCAACACCACCAAATGATTGTTCCAATATATCACATGCTTCCTTTGATGAATCAACATCTCCAACATTCTCAAAATTGTCTGGATCAACACATTGGTGAATTATAAAGAGAGATTTATAATCATTCTTCTTCAATTATTTATGCACATTCTTTTGATCATCCGTGACACGATCACTAATTGGTGAAACAACATTCTTCGCGATATGCCACACATCTTGATAGTAGAACACGACCTTCATCTGCTTACACAAATTATCATAGTTCTTTTCATTTAGAATGAGAAGATTTGTCAAGAAATGACCATTTAGATGAGAAGTCATTGCTCAAGATCACCTAAGAACTAAATTAAATACTTTAGATCTCAAATGTTAGAAAAATTCTCAAGCAAAACAATTAATCACAAGCACACAAATGATGCACATGAGTTTGATTCAAGTTTTGTTCTCACACACACTTTGCACCTTTGATAGGTGAAGATTGAGAAGAAGAATATGGAATACTCTTGCACACACTTTAATGGTCACAATACAAATGGTACATATAGTTGTTACTCGCACTACAAATACCAAACAAATCTCTAACTAACTACACACTCTAACTGTCATAATTAACTTTGTTAAAACAAAATTTTATCACTAACCACTATTACTTGTGTTCCTAATAAGACACAATGAATTTACATTCAACATGTTTGACATCTTTTTATTTCCTCTCTATGTTTAAGTTTCAGTTTTATAGTTTTCAACGTGTTCAAATTGAACAATATAAAAGTCCATTTTTGTTTTTGTATACTCAACTGTACAATTTAGACAAATCAAGACCAAACTATGTAATCTAGACAAGAATGACGATTTGGTAACTTTTAGGAACATTTAGCAGTGGGACAAAAATGTTTGGTAAGAATGTGGACACATATCAATAAAATCCAAACATTTCGAATTTGACTTTAACATTGACACAGAGACATCAATAATAATTGTAAAAGTAAATAAATAAAACATAATAACAAATGTCAGAGTAAATATTTAATACTGATATGAAGATAAACACATTTTTTGTATATTTAATACTGATATGAAGATAAACACATTTTTTATAAGAAATGTCGATGTTACATAAACACATATTGACATCTGACCAAAATTAAACTAGAGTCATTTGTATAGTGCATGGACTCCATGGTCTTAGACTCATTCAACGCCTCCAGCTCGGAAACATTTTGACCAAAAAATAAGGATTGAAATCGTGTACCTCAAGTTTTGACCATGAAAAAACAAAGATATAATAAGAAAGCAGACACCATTGCATGTCAGAAGCTTGAAATCTATAGCATACATAAATTAATAAACTAACCATTTCAACAAAGACTTAGTTAAAGTTATGTATAGTATTACGTATATATGATGTGAAAACTTCGAAATAGAAACGAAATTTCAAGGTATTTGAACTTTACAAGTTGTGCACCGCTCTTGTTGAAAATTTCAAACCGCGGTTTTTCGGTCAACTACTAAACAAAAAAATCAAAACATCATGTTACATTTATATATAAACATTAAACATGTCTTTCATTTTCATTAAGCACATTCTTCATTCTCATTAAACATCACCTAATCAATCTTCTTCATCCTTAAACCTCTTCATTTCTCTTCAATCCTTTGAAATTTTTTCATCAATCAATCTTTGATTATAATGGGTAGTAGTAGCAGTACTAGCCACATGATATTAAAGTTGTGCTTGTTCATAACTTTAATACTTGTATTGAGCTTTGACAACACAAGTGCAGCAAGAACACTACTACAAAGAGGTCCCGTGAAAGGTTCGACGAAGAATCCATGCTCCACCGTTCCCGGCCGGAGTAAAGGACGCTGTACTTTGGCTGAAATTCATGTAGCCGGACATGTTAACGTAGTTCACGCGCCACCGCTGCAGTTTCATGGAGATATAGTTATTCCCAAGTTTGAAGTTGGAGCAGCTAGCTCTCATTAATAGATAGTATCCAAAAGAAGAGATTGTTATTTTTTTATTGTTTGATAGAAAGAGTTTTTTGATACACAGATGTAATTTTTTATACACAGATCTTGTTATTACTTGTCAAAGACATAGAATTGAAACTAACTGTATTTATAAATTTTGTATATTAAACACATCCATTCTTATTACTAGTGTATTCTCGCATGTTCAGTTTTCGAATTTACTATATCAGATTCATACATTTTTTTAAAAATAAATTAAAAAGAAGTATTACATGCTATGTTTTTTAAAAAAAAAATCTAATGCATGCTAATTATATATTGAAACCGCGTGGTTGCGCGAGAGTGAGTAGGTTTTGAATTTTCATGACACAAGAGTTGACTTTCATATTGTGAGAATGAATTTCGACTTAAATTTCCAATGTTTGAATTGAATTATCTTAGATATTTGAAAATATGCGAAAAATTCTAATTATTTAGAGTTCTTTTTATAAGATAGTCGCATTTTATCTATAATAGTGGTACTTTACATGTGGTAGATTAGATGACATACCACCACCATCTCTACCACCAGGTGTATCTGATGAATAGAAGTTTCAGAGGTTTTATATATATATATATATATATATATATATATATATATATATATATATATATATATATATATATATATATATTACTATTAGAAAAAAGATATTTAAAAAAATGATTTTACATTGGGTATTCATTCGAATCGATATAAAATGTGAAATCATAAACGCGGTGACAGTATCGTAAATAATAATAAAAAATTTATTAGAGCTTTTACATTGGGCCAATTATTTCATCGATGTAAAAAAATTAGGGTTTGTAAATTATAAATATGGTGGCAGTATCGTAAATAATTGAAAAAAATTATTAAATGGGATTTTCATCGGTTATGAGATCCACCGATTTAAAAAGTTTACAAAATAAATTAATAAATGGGTTTTACATCGGTTATGCTTCCATTTCAAATAATGGTATAAGGGAAATCCACCATTCCAAATTCAAAATTCATGAATTCAAGATTAGATTCAAGAAGGTTACAAAAAAGAAATTTCATGACATTTGCAAGAATGTCACATTTGTTGCAAAATTTCCCAACTCTAAGCAATGCTTAGAAAATTAAGTTATTTCTAATCTTAATTCAAGTTTCTAACTAATTTCATGTTATGGTACCCTTCATGCCCCATTAAATCTCCATGTTCTACATATAATTCATAACCAATTAAACCCACAAATATCCAAGGAAAATAATTAAGGTTTAATTCAACATTAGAGCATTTCAAAAGCAAAACCATTTATGCTTATTCATGGACAATTTCAAGGCATTTTTAAATTGATCCAAAACAACCCCATGACCAACTAATTTCCAACCAATTAAACCATGTCACAAAACTTGAGGAACTAGATCATGTTGTTTCACTTACATGCCAAAATTCAGAACTTCAAAATTCTGTCAAGGGGAGAGGCATGGACCACAAGTACAACCCAAAAATAAGTGAATAAAGGAAGGCAATGCAGAAAAACAGCACTAGGAAAATGCAGCAGCAAAAGCAAAAAGCAGCATGCTAGAAATGGAAAGAAAAGGGGTTGCACCAAGAAAGTGGTAATAAGTATTTCCAAACATAGAAATTCAGAAAAAGGGCTGCACTAGGAAAGTTCGCTCTATTGCTTTGGTACAGCAACAAAAGTGCAACTGAAAAAAGTAAGATTTCTAGAGGAAAAGGGTGCACCAAGAAAGGAAAGCGCTTAAGGCCTAAGTACTGGTCGATTTCGTCACCGAGATGACCCCTGCCACGGAGCCCACAAGTGGACCATCTTCGTGGACGGCGCTTCAAGCCCCTCTGAAAGCGGCACGGGCATCATTCTGGAAAATGAAGAAGGCACGGTCGTGGAGGTCTCCTTGACCCTAACATTCTCGACGACAAACAATCAGGCCGAATACGAAGCCTTCTTGGCCGGACTCCGCCTGATAGGAGACCTCAGAGCCAAGATGATAAAAATCTTCACAGACTCCCAGTTGGTCGCTTCCTAAGTCTGGGGTGAATACCAAGCAAAGAACGATAATCTGGCCGAATATTTGACCCTTATCAGGGAGCGGATGAAGAGTTTCGACTCCGTGAAAGTACAACACGTTCCACGCGAGAAGAATACCTGGAAGAAGAGCGAAAACAAATATTTCATCCAGGAGATCCTCACACAACCGAGTACGGAGAAGGCAAAAACACTGCTCGATGTCAACACCATCGGGGACGCCGACTGTTGGATGACCCCGATACACGTTAACCTTAGCACGGGGCGCCTCTCCGACGATGCTAAGGAGGCCGATACGATCAAACGACGCGCCTGCTCGTACGTGCTGCTCGAGAACAGACTGTACCGAAGAGGCTTCTCGATCCCTCTCCTCAAATGCGTCGACAAAATCCAAGCCTCGACCATCCTACAAGAGGTCCACGAGGGCATCAACACGCAACACCTCGGAGGACGGTCCTTGGCGAGGAAAGCCTTACGGGCTGGATACTACTGGTCGATAATGCAGGAAGATGCGAAGGAACACGTAAAGAAGTCTGATAGGTGCTAACGGCACGGGGACATGCACATCGCCCCCCTGATCGAGCTCAAGTCCCTCTCCTCCCCCTGGCCGTTCTCATGGTGGGGGATGGATATCCTCGGCCCGTTCACCTTAGGCTCCTATCAGAACAAGTACCCGATAGTCGGCGTCGACTACTTCACCAAGTGGATCGAGGCCGAGGCCCTCTCCAAAATCACGACGCACAACATACTCCGCTTCTACAAGAGGAAAATCCTCGCCAGGTTCGGTGTGCCCATAGCCATTGTGACCGACAATGGTATGCAATTCACTGACAAAAACTTTCAAGACTTTGTGACCAAGCTCGGGACAAAGCAGCACTTCACGTCAGTCGAACACCCACAAATGAACGGCCAGGCAGAAGCCGCGAACAGAGTCATTATGCGAGGCCTAAAACGCCGGCTCGGAGACGCTAAGAAGAGATGGGCCGAGGAGCTCCACATCGTGCTCTGAGCGTATAGAACGACACCCCACTCAACCACCGGGGAAACACCCTTCCGGCTAACGTACGAGACCGAGGTTGTAATCCCAGTCGAAATAAGGGAACCTTCCAGAAGAACGGAATCCCCCCTCGAAGAGGAGGCCAATGACGAGGCCCTCAGAGATGAGCTCAACTTAGTCGAGGAAATACGGTTAGGGGCTTCTCTCCAGGAAGCCGCATTGAAACAAAAAATTGCCCTCTGCTACGATTGCAGGGTCATAAAGCGCGAATTCTAGATCAGCGATCTGGTCTTACGGAGAAACCCGAAAGACTCGCGCAAGGGCAAGCTCGCTGCCAATTGAGAAAGCCCCTACCGTGTTTGAGACAAGACGGCGCACGAGGCCTACTACCTCGAGAACTTACACGGGGACGAGATAGCTCGACCATGGAATGCAGAGAAGCTAAAAATATACTACAGTTAAACACTGCCCGCGACGACATGCCTCGCGACCACGGGAGGGTGAAAGGGTACAATCGCGTCTCCTCGAAATCAATGAGATAATAAGCGTCTGCCCTTTGTGTGTGGGGGCAGAATGCTCTATTTGACGATGACCCGTCGAACGAGAGTCACCGCCGCAATACCAAGATTAACAGAATACCCAGCTCGCGATGGGACGTTCACGCCGCAGGGATAGGTCTCCGACCGTGGGCGATCTCTGTAACCGACCAGGTAACCACCCCGGTCAACCGGCCAGTTCCCTACACTATCAGAAATACATATAAAAGCATCGAGCAACATTCCCCACAAACATACAAAAACACATACAAGCATATAAACATACAAACATATGAACATGCAAACATAAAACGAGCACACACTTAAAGAAAAATACTAGATCATAAAAGGGGCACTAGCCCAATATTCAATTACACCACAAAAGGGCACATAGGCCCGACAAAAAGAACTTAACAAAATTTGGCACGCAGGCCTAAAAACTACGGGCACTCAAGCTCGAAAACATCTACCCTAATCCTCGAGTCGGTCCGCTTCAGGCTCATCGGTTGGGGTGGCATCCTCAACATCCTCGGGACCAATGGAGACCACCCGTCTATCGACGACCTGGTAGAATGGCCCAATCATGTCGGTGACCAAGACGACCTTAGAATTCACTATCTTGAGTTGGTCCGCAGCACTAGAGAACCCAACCTCGACAGCACCCAGGCAGTCGTGCTCCAGCTCGCGAATCGTCCCCATCAAATCAGCACGAGAGAGAAAAGCCTTTCCTCTTCTGTCTCATCCTCAGCAGGACGAAGCAAGGTCTCTAGCTCCACCACGCGGGCCTGCAGCCTCGACAGTTCCTCCTCAGCAGCCTCCACCTTACCCTCGGCGTCGATCCGCCTTTTCCGCTGTGCAACCGCCTCTTCCTTGCTCAACTCCAGCTCAGCAGTCAGTTTAGTCAACCTTGACTGGACAAAGGTGAGGTCCCCCCGCAACTTAGCCAACTCAACAGAAGAGCATCCCTCATCTCTTAACACCAGAGCGGTTGAGAAAACCTGCATCATTGCATCCAGATCCTCGGTGAGCACCTGTCTCCGAGCGTCTCGACTTCCCCCGAGGATTGCCTTCGCTTCCGAGGCCGACACAGCTGGCGGCCTTGCACCATGAAAGAACCTGGGATTCTGATGGAAAGGGGGGATGAGAAATCCCTCCTTAGAGAATCCCTCGGTGAGATCAACGACGGTCCCCGAGGACTGAAGTTTAGCCCGCTTCGCGGCCCCTTGCGATGTTGGGGACTGACTACCTTGAGGTGATGACGATGACCCCTTTCCTCCTTGGTCTGCGATGTCCTGCTGCACCACCTGGGCAACCCTGCCCTTCCCGGTTTTTGCCGCGGCTCTGGAGGCCGCAAATTTCCTCACGCACTCTTTGACGGACGGCATGCTTCCTACAAAACAAAACAGAAAAAGGTCAGCGAACAAACAAACGGAAACCAAAATGTCGGGCAGAATGCCGACCAACACCTAGGAAACAGAGAGCCTCCTCATCGGACAAACACTCGAGCAGAGCCTTCGTGTTGATCAACCTCCTCTGTTGGCAAACATGCCCCTGACTGTCGAGGATATAGTTACCTTTGGGCGTCGCCAGTCTGGCTGGGGGTAAGCTGGCCACAAAAGACACTATCTTCTGGTAGCCTGCCAAGTCGTCCTCGTCCATGGTCCCCGCCCGTACTATATAGTGATCTGTGCCCTTCCTAAAGTGCTTCTCCATCCACTCCAAGGGCACCCTCGACACCATGACATCTTCCCGTTGCCCGTTCATCTCACGGGCTTCTCGATGATACAGGGAGGCGCACGCCTCGTAGGAAACGGGCCATACCATAAAGAAGCGTGCCTTGAAGTCCCAAATAAAATCCATATATGTCCGGAAGAGTATCCTCGGCTGCTTCAGAGAGACTCACCCTTGTTGGCCATCCACTGTTTGCCTCAGCAAGTGAAAAAGGTGAAAAAACAGCGATAAAGTGGCCCCAATTTCCAGATGCCGGCAGACGAGCTCGTACGCCTGGATGAAAGCTAAGGCATTGGGGTGCAGCTGCGGCGGAGCCAACCTCAACCATTCGAAGACGCCCAACTGGAAATCAATAAAAGGAAGCCTCAGACCAGCCTCCCGGAAGCAAAACTCATAATTCAGGAACCTCATCTTTCCGTATGTCGAGCATATTCGATGGTGCTCCCGCGGTCGGTACACCTGCCAACTAATAGGGGAGTCCGCGCACCGGTCCTCGACAGTTGCGTAGGCACCAGTGTCATTGTCGATGAAATAAGAAGGTGTACTCAGCGGTTCCTCGGCTACCCAGTCCTCGACCGGGTGAGTACGCGCCTCGGCAGCTGGAGCCTCTGGCTCCACGTCGATGTCCATGGTCCCCGGTGTCACACCCTCATTTTCACCTTTAGCCTTTCATACCCTACATTCGTCATATCATGCATCGTTCTATTGCATTTCGAGCGTGTGGGTTCAAAGTTAAGGATTGGGTCGGTACGTTGTTTTCCATTCCAGATAAGATAAATTGCCTATCATGGGCTACATGGAAGAAAAGGTTCATCATTTAAGGTTTGGTTCAAGTTGGAAAGTATACTCATGTAGATTCCTTCAAGGAGAAGTTACTTGAAAAATATTAGGATATTCTAGATCAATATTCCTAATGAACATGAAGTGCAAGACCTAATTCAGTACTTCATCCATTTCAAATAATGGTATAAGGGAAATCCACCATTCCAAATTCAAAATTCATGAGTTCAAGATTAGATTCAAGAAGGTTACAAAAAAGAAATTTCATGACATTTGCAAGAATGTCACATTTGTTGCAAAATTTTTCAACTCTAAGCAATGCTTAGAAAATTAAATTATTTCTAATCTTAATTCAAGTTTCTAACTAATTTCATGTTATGGTACCCTTCATGCCCCGTCAAATCTCCATGTTTTACATATATATCATAACCAATTAAACCCACAAATATCCAAGGAAAATAATTAAGGTTTAATTCAACATTAGAGCATTTCAAAAGCAAAACCATTTATGCTTATTCATGGGCAATTTCAAGGCATTTTTAAATTGATCCAAAACAGCCCCATGACCAACTAATTCCCAACCAATTAAACCATGTCACAAAACTTGAGGAACTAGATCATGTTGTTTCACTTACATGCCAAAATTCAGAACTTCAAAATTCTGTCAAGGGGATAGGCATGGACCACAAGTACAACCCAAAAACAAGTGAATAAAGGAAGGCAATGCAGAAAAATAGCACTAGGAAAATGCAGCAGCAAAAGCAAAAAGCAGTATGCTAGAAATGGAAAGAAAAGGGGCTGCACCAAGAAAGTGGTAATAAGTATTTCCAAACATAGAAATTCAGAAAAGGGGCTGCACTAGGAAAGTTCGCTCTATTGCTTTGGTACAGCAACAAAAGTGCAACTGAAAAAAGTAAGATTTCTAGAGGAAAAGTGTGTGTGTGTGTGTGTGTGTGTGTGTGTGTATGTGTGTTTTTCAAACCTTGACCTAAGTTATTCATTTATCAATGAACAAACTCTAGACATAGATTTGCAAGTTGATATTCACTTTGTATCAATCTTTAAGTTTATTGTGTTGATTGTTAGCATGAGACATTATCTAGTAATTAATACGATAATACTCACGAAATCGCTTTAGACATAAATGGTATTGAGAGGATACATGATTATATTGATCGGAAACAAATTCACATGCTTGATTGATAAAATACATTCAAGTTAGGTTGATGAAATCTATTCTTGATATGTCTTTTTAAACAAACATCTTTTTAACTTTAATCTTTGCTACAAAACACTTGTGAAACTTATGATACCAAACAAAACTCTTTTGAAACTCTCACTTAAAACTCTTTAAATTGTAGAACAACGGTGATGTCACGATAATCCATATGGAGACGATAAAACTATTACTCACCTAATATACTTTCAACACCTATATAAGTCTGATTGGAAGGCTTCTTTATTTGAACACAAGACCTGACATTACACTAGCAACACAACAATTGAGTCAATTTATGCAGAACCCGAGTCAGATTCATTATCATGTAGCATGCAGGGGTTTTAGATATTTGAAAGGAAATCCTAGCAAAGACTTGTTTTTTCCTAGAACTTCAGGTACTCAAATTTTAGGATACTCTGATGCAGACTGGGCAAGTAGTGTTGATTCAAGAAGATCTACATCGGGATATTGTTTTTTCATAGGATCATCTCTAGTGTCTTAAAAAGCTAAGAAGCAACAAATTATTGCAAGTTCATCATCTGAGGCAGAGTACAGAGCCCTTGGATCCGCTACTTGTGAGCTCATTTGGCTTCTCTACATTTTGAAGGATATTCATATCGCATGTTTCAAACCCTCAGTTCTATATTACGACAATTAAAGTGCTATACATATAGCTTTAAATCCAGTTTTCCATGAAAGAAAAAAGTATCTCGAGATCGATTGTCATTTTGTTCATGAAAAGATCAAACAAGGTGTGCTCAAGCTGTTGCCTATAGCTTCACAAGAGCAGTTGACTGATTTTCTCACTAAACCCTTAAGAACAAACAAGTTTCAAAATTTTGTATCCAAGCTTGGCATGCGTGACATTTACCATGCTTGAGCTTGAGGGGGGCTGTTGAAATATTGCTTATCATTGATATTAAATCAATATAATGGTAGCTTGATATAGAAGTTTTCCCTTTTTTTATAGCTTTTTTCATAATTATATTATGAATGTTTCCTCATACGAAAAGTTGTTAGGGTTGTTAGAACTAACTGTTATGACAGTTATAGCTAGCTACCTATATACACTTGTATTGCTCTCTTGTTTCCTCAAACTCAATAACAAGTATTGTGTGCTTCAATCTACCATCTTCTTCCTTCTCTTTATTCTCCATTCATAGAGTTTTACAGTTTTTTCATGCAAGCTCAAACTTTTTTTATGGAGATATTAGATTCTTAACAATATCTATTATTTATTTTGACAATCAAAGTGCTTTGCAATTGTAATTACCCCTATCTTCTATGAAAGAACCAAACATCTTGAAATAGATTGTTACATTGTTAGAGAAAAACAAGTGGCACGAGTTATGAAGCTTTTATCAGTAAACCCTAAGGATCAATTAAAAAAAATTCTTTCCAAAATCACTGCATCTTCAATTATTCCATATTCTTTTGCTCAAGTTGAAAGTTATAGATATATACCAACTTTCAACCTCTGGAAAATATTGAAGCATGCAAATTATCAATCGAACAAGCCAACTAAAGTTAGTTAGGATCTGATGTTAGTTAGTTTTTTGTTACAAGTCAGTTAGAATGTTAGTCTTAGTAGTTACTAGTTAATCAAGTAATGACAAGTGTTGCATACCTACAATAGCTTAAAATGGAAGTCATAAAATTTATATATAACTGATCATTATAAATGATCCAGATCAATGAAAAAACTATTATTAGATTGTTAATTTTGAGTTCTTAATATATAACCTATATATTTGAAAAAATTAGCACCGCATATATTGAAAAAATGTTGAAACAGATATAAAATTTTAATTTTTAATATTTTAAATGTTTAAGTTACTTAATAAATTGTGTTGTTTTTGGATTTGAAAAATTGAGTTTGGCACAAGGAAATTATCGGACGGACGAGTAGTAAGAAAATTATCGGGATTTAGTCAATATGGCAGTTACTGACCAATTATTTTCTTAATTAATTAATATTTATTATTAATTAATTGTCCGGCGGCGCGCGCGTATGTGTGTCTTGATGGTCATGGGTGTGTCCTCACTCCTTTTATAAAATTGGGTACCCTTTAGGGCTCAACCAATTGACCAAGTTGGAATATATAAACACTACTAATATTTACATTCCCTTCAATGTGGGACTAAAATGAATCTTTTCAAATTCACTTCTATATTAGTTCTTACTTGTGTTCATTTATTGTCCATTAATTGTCAATAAATCTTTCCAATTCCTACTCTAATTAATATAATTCGAACAAATTGTATCATTTTAATCTTCTCTTTTCAATAAGGACTAGAGGGGTCAGGGGTCATATGTTACAACAATTGCGTGAAAGGTCTATCACTCTTCCCATCTAACATAAACGATGTTAGAGTAGTTATTAATTATATATCATTTTTGTTCTACAATGAGTGATTTATTTAAAATAAAAAAATATTTTAAACTGAGTGACTAATTTCAATTTCCAATGCATCCTTTTCAGTTTTATCCTCTATTTAATATTACTTTTATCATTCTTAATACATCATAAATGTATTTTAGTAAAAATATCATTCTCTTTATCAATTATTTCATTTTCTTAATCTGTGTGAAATAGTCAACTAAATCAGTCATTGTGAGACTGAAATAGTATCAATTAGAAATGTCAACCTAGCTTCGACTGCTTCTAATTGTAGGAGGATTGATATTATTTGTGGATCACAGACTTTGCGGTTTAGAGGTGGACATGACTTGTATGCCGAATAGAAATGATGGAGGTAGTAGATGAGACACATATTGAAGTGTTTTACAACTAGAGTAGATTAATGAGACATATGCACCTACTCAGGTGGATTAAGACGACCATTATGCTTCTAAGTACTGCTATGAAGATCAAGAAGGCGCTAATTAATTTTTTTTTACCATGTTACCACTTTATTAAAAAATTATATTTAATATATCACTCATTTCAATACTCTATATATTCTCTATTCTTTTTTAATTGTCATTTTCTTTTACTTTTTACACATAATAAAAAAATTATTTAATATTATTATTTTTAAAACAATAATTCTCGTTTTATCTATAATATTTTTAGTTATTTATTACATTCATTTTACTTTTCCTCTCTTTATAATAATTTCTTAATATAATTCCAACATTCCCCCACTTGAATTTAAAAGAGATTTTAGAAGTACGTCAGACGTTTCTAAGATTGAGCATAAGCAAAGGTGTCTACGACTTGAACCTTAGCGTAGCGAGTAGGATTCTGATTCAACAAGAGTGACACCATTGTCTTGAACTCTATCTCGGACATCAGACCCGCACGCAACCTTTCCGTAAGGTGTATTCTTGTAGCCCGTGTTGTAGTGGCCCTGCACGTGTATCCCGGTTTAGTGAATGCTCTAGGAATTCTGCCTCGAAATTCCATAGGAACCGGCCTCAGTTCCACAGTCACATAGGTGAATCTATCAAGAGTACTCCTGTAGCCTAGGTACTCCCTCATACAGAGTATAGATCTCATTAAGAGTTTCTATTATATCATCCTCTCATTACTTCATAATTCATGCTTTACTTGCATGATCATTTTCATATTACTCACAACTTGTTATTACCCATTGAACCTAAGTCTTGGGATCTCCAGTCGTTTAGGTCGGGTTACCATCATGAGTAACTAATTGCTTTATAGGCATTAGTCCCATCTTTTTGGAAGTATTATGGACTTTCTCTCTAGCTAATCCTTTCGTCAAAGGATCTGCTAAGTTCTCATCAGTGCGTACATGATCCATTCTCACAGCTCCTTTAGAGATACAATCTCTAACAGTGCTATGTTTTCTTCTAATTTGACGTCTTTTACCATTATAATAACGGTTCTCAACTTTTGCAATAGCCGCGTGTCGCTACTGCGAAAATCGGCGCCGGCTGAACAGAAGAGTCGCCACCGTGCGTTATTTATCCCAAAGGAGGGAAAGGAAACACTCGAAGTAAACCTACCGCAAAGACGGGAAAGGAATGGTCATCGCAACCAAATCCTGGATTCGGGAGTCGGTTACGCAGGGGGAAGGTATTAGCATCCCTCACGTCCGTCGTACTCGATGGGATCCACACTTGTTTTCTAGTACGGATTGTTATTCTATCTATTCTACAGGTCTGGGGTTAAAAGAAAATAAAATGACTCGGCAAAGTATCGCACTTTATGCCTACGTATTCCCGTTTGGAACGAGAAATCAGAGTCAACGTAGTTCGCCTACCTACGGGAAAGGAGGGAAAAGTTGCTCGCTAGGATATCGCATCCTACGCCTACGTACTTTCATACAGCATGAAAGATCAGAGCAAACGTAGTTCGGGCCACGTACGACACAAGAAGAGAAACAGCAACTCTAAAACCTATGGTTGAAAAAGGGAATCAAAATCTATCCTAATGTTGTCATGCATGGATGAGATCCTAATGTCTGTCGTATTTCTCTCTTGCGCAGAGAGAAACAGAGATCCTAAGGGATAGACGGAAAAGAAACAACATATACACAGTAAAGCGGTAAAATGCATGAATGCAGCAGTACAAGCGAGGCAAGGGAGTCTCACTCGACCTCGAACCTAGAAAACAATGGGCAAAGTGAAACAACTTCACTTCAACCCTATGGGAAAATTAACAAACAATACAGTAAAGAAAATAAAACCCCAAAACCAGCCCTGACAGCACCCCAGCTTCAGCTGAACTTCCAAAATCAAACTCCAATGGTACCGAAGCCACAACAAGCTTCCATCTTCAAGAAATCACCAAGCTCAAGCAAGTACAGAACCTTAACCAGTTGACAGCAACAGATAGCAGATAGCTCCAGACAGCAGTAAACCCTAGTTTTAACAGTTGCACAGCTTTGACATGAACAATCTTCATCTTTGTCAATATTTGATCTTCATCTCTATCTTCAATGGCTTCTTTCTTCAAGACAATCTCTCCTAGATGAGAATTGATTTATCAGGATAAATTGAATGTCAAACAGTTCATTGACAACCAAAGGAAGCCTATAAACAGTTGACATTGTAACAGACGGTCTCCCTCAAAGTTCTACCTCCTAGATAAGGCCACTTATCCCTCCAGAGGAGGGAGGTGAATACCATAGAGGGACTTTATGTCATAGAGAGGAATGAAAGCACAGGAAGTTATCCATGTTTGTGAAGAAAATTTGGTCTATTCTAAGGCTCTGCCTATTTCTATTATTTTCTATGCCTTCAATCAGCACCTTCAATCCAATCAATCTTCATGAATCAACCTTTGATTATCCTCAATCTTCTCCTTTGATGTCTTCATGCTTCCACAAGCCCAAACCAAGCCCACACCCCAAAATAAAAGCCCAGAAACCCAAACAGGCAAACACAAACCCCAAGTGGGAACTCCGAACAATCACACAATTTGCAAAATATACTAAAAATAGTAAAATAGTATTTAAAAATCTAGGATTTATTCTAAGGGGATTTCTATATCTACCCTACATACCCTATATGTCCCATAACCTAATTCATGCTAAAAACCCAAAAATAAAATGGTAGAATGCGCCTATGTTGAGTTTAAACCCTAAAATATTCTAAGTTTTTTATTACACCATATCTATTTCAACATTTTTTACTACCATTTTTATTCTAAAGTTTTATCACATTATCCTAAGGGAAACCATAAAGTATATTAATATCTATATTATCAAGATCGAAGATCAAACCCTATATCAAC
Organism: Lathyrus sativus; assembly: GCA_963859935.3. Taxonomy (NCBI): domain Eukaryota; kingdom Viridiplantae; phylum Streptophyta; class Magnoliopsida; order Fabales; family Fabaceae; genus Lathyrus; species Lathyrus sativus. Next base: position 706,161,099 of record OZ012737.1, read on the forward strand.
TTCTAAGGGGTCTAAACAATTCCTAACATGCAAGGGGTCAAGGTTAACCATCAATTGGGAAGGTCCTAATCAACAACCCTAAAACAGAACCAAATTACATCTAAAAAATCTACAAAAATTCCTAAGGGAACATGCGAGTGTTAGCTACAATCTACCAAAATATCTAAGCAAGAATCATCACCAATTGAGAGAACAAAATTCTACAAAACAGCGGTATCAAATATGCAAAGCAAACATCAATTAAATCATGCAAAATACTCATCAGAATGTAAAATGCAAAAGAAATGTGAAAACAATCCACAAAAATCTAAGAAACATTCTACAATCTCCTAAAGATGTTAGCAACCTATGGTAAAAAAATTAAAACCAAATTCTAAAGTTAAGGTCACTTTCTAAAGGAAAACCTATAAAGTGTCCAGGGAACATACAAATGGGGATGGCTCTAAAAAGTGGATTCAAAACTAAACTTAGAGTCGTCTAGAAATTCCAATAAAATTTCTGGGGAAACCTATGCATATCATCTAAAACATATCCAAAAATCAGCTCAAAATCATGAAGCATCAAAGAGAACAATATTTAACAAGACAGATGAACAGTTATGTACACCAATGGATATTAGCACGAAAGAAAAATCATAACTAAATCAAAAAAAATGTCAACTCAGCGCCTAAAATTTCTTAAGACAATCAAGATCTGCAGAAAAAAAATTCATGATTTCTTGATCATTTTTACTATTTTTGACGCAATAAAAACAAACAGGCCTCAAAACAGAAAAATAAAAAGAAAAAGGGAATGAAGAAAATCTCCGAATTAACAATCCTAAAATCATCCATAGGTGTTCACGATCCTAACCGCATAAGAATTTCTAATTATCTCATCCTAAATCCATGGTAAAACGAAGGTTTAAATACCTTGATCGGAGCTTCAAAACGGAGTATCTTCGGCTCTTTTCGTGCTTCCGAAAGCTTCAAATTCGTTCAACAATATGCGAGGAAGCTACTACAATCTTCGAATCGAACCGAAAACGCCTTGAATGAAGAATCGAATCTTGATTTGCTCTCTTGAAAATTGATATGCTTTCTTCCAATCCAACTCCAATCAATCACCAACCTTGCTTCAAATGAGTTTCTAAACATTTATAGAGATGTTTAGAAGATTCTAGAAATGAAGCCCAAGCCCAAAATAATAAAATCCATTTCCCTTGGAAGTTTCTAGATTATTCATGTATCCTCCCTTGGAAGTTTCTAGATTGTTCATGTATCTTCCCTTGGAAGTTTCTAACCAAAATAGCCTTCCAAATGCCTTGTTAAGTGGTTTGGATTAGTGACTTACATTTCAAGTAACCACTTTTACAAAGCAAGTCATGAAATTATTGCTCAATTCAAAAATGTGCCAATGTCATTGTCTTTAGAATGCAATTTCTACTCAAAATAAGTATTCACTTGACATGTTTGTGACCTCTAACCCAAAATTTGAATTTTTTCCACCACTTTATTTGACTTATTCCCCTTTTTTAGGCCATTTTAAGTGACTTTTTGAAATAAGCCGATCAATCTACCATGATGACTTATTTGACCTAAAAACATCATTTTAAGCACATTCCGTGCTGAACGCTTTTTCATATCCAAATGAGGACTTCTATAACTTTTTGGAAAGCTAAGAAGATAAGGAACATCTCTCATGTTTGCCAAGAATCCATTTGAAAACTCCTTCTAGCTCAAAAGTTGCTCGGAAGTCAAGTGACTTTCACAGTTAAATTTCAGATGCCTCTGAGGACCCCTAACTTGTCTAGGCTATAACTTGAGTTCTATAAATCCCCTTGACGAATTCTAGTACTCAAATTAAAGTTATGAACCTCCTCTACAACATTCATATGGAGATCCAAGTCACTTGAAGCTCACATATTGACTTAGAAGGCTTGGAAGTTCAGTGAAAAACAAGGGATTTTACCCTAGGAACCCTGTCTTGTCACCCTCAATCCTTCTTGATTATTTTGATTTTCTCTTGGCACAACACCACATATGCTTCAACATATCATTTCATGGCTAGAATGATCTAGAGCTAGGCTTTGATGCCTCTCAAACACTCTCCTTGAGCTAGGATTACTCAGACAAAACCCTAATTGCACGCACTTCAATCAGAACTCTTGAACTTGATTCTATGGCTTGCTTAAGCTCCTTCTTGGCTCTCTAGGGACTCAATAAGCTTTATTCACATCTCATACCCTTGATCAAGGCTTCATAGACCCCTGAGACTCTTCACAAAATCCCTCACACTTGGAGATAGACCTTGTACAACCAATGCAACTCTTTAAGCACCCAAATCTTTGACTGATGGCCTTGGTGGCCTCTCTAGCTTGTATGATCTTAGGCTCTCCTCTTTTATATCTCACTCTTGATACCCTGTTAAATGTTAATGCTATGATATGAAGATGTTAGAACTATGTTAGAACTATGACATGCTATGCAATGGAACATAAACTCAAGGTTGAACAAATTTTGGGGTGCAACAGCTGCCCCTATTCAAACGGCTTGGACCTGAATGGTTGAAGAGCGAACGGCTTTCAAACATTCAAAGGTAGAAGACGGTTGAATACAAAAGAACCCTGAAATTTGCCAACCGCAGAAATAAACTGCAGAACTACCCGAGAAATAGCTTCCCATGAACTGAAGTCTGGTTGTCACGGCAACAACTGGTCAATTATCTGATAAATTTCTTTTCCTTCCTTTTTTCTAACGTCAATCACCTGTGTGACGCCACAGGTACTGAATCTTTGAAATAATGCTTCAGAAAGCAAACACCTTGACTCCCATCTGTTATGGGATTGAATCTTGTCATCTCACAGTTCACGGCAAACCTGAGAAAAACTCTCCTGGGGAAATTCTGAATCGACTGCCAGACACCCATTTTCGACAACAGACGGCAGCTTCAGAAGTTTGATATATGCCAATTTTTCTTTCTTTCTTTTTTTCAATGCTGACGCAACAACCAAATATGAAGAAATCACTCTGCTGTGGGTGAAGAGAAGCTTAACCGAACAACTCTGCAGGGGAACATACTCGAAAGCCAAGAGGTAACCAACCTGGTCTGTGCTTCAAAATGTGTATGTTTGAAAATAATGCAATGTTCCACACAACATAGAAATGTTATGCGTCTGTTTGAAATTGTGATGCCCCATACGGCATGGAGATGCTATGTGTTTGTATAAATGCAAGTATGACGGTATATGCAAATGTAAATGCGGGCTCGAGCTGCCAGAGAACACCAAGTCTGAAACCACCTGGCAAGATAAATGCCGGAAGCAAAGTCGATTCCACTGAGGGTAACCGGTTATCACAGAATCATCTCAGCAATGCTGGAAAAGGGAAGGACTGCCCTGCACGGCGATATTCTTTCTAAACCACTGGTAACCTGTACTTTGTAGGGATTAACCAACTGGGGTCGATTGTGCACAGCGCACTGCTGGGAATGCCCCTTCTGTCAGGGATATTAATCTTTCTGCTGAGGATACTCCTGATCCTCCTCCGATGCGGGATAAAATACAATCTCAACTCTACCGGGGATAATACGTGACTTCCATCTACTGAAGGAAAGTAATCCTGATTTAACAACATCCACAGGGAATACAAAACATTAACCGAGAACTGGTACCGTTCGAGCTTCGTAACGGGGAATGTGACAACATGCGAGTCACTGGGAATTACCGTGTCGGATATTTTTTTTTTAGGCTTTTTCTGGTTTAGGGATGAGAATTGGCTATTTACAAACTGGAAGATAGGGAAAATACTAGACGAGAACTAGCATTCAAGGATGGGCTACCAGACGAGAACTGATATCAAAATAGATTAGGTTAGCGGACGAAAATTGATTTACGGTTTGAACATCAGACGGGGCTGACTGAATAACCGGTTAGAGAACAAATGACCAGGCGAGAACTGGTTGAAAACTGACATGCACCAGACGAGAACTGGTACAACAATAGGTTAAAGAAACAGTGACCAGACGAGAACTGGTACCAATAACATACACCAGACGAGAACTGATGTAACAAACAGGTTAGAGAATTGATGACCAGACAGGGACTGGTTAAAAGGTAACATGCACCAGACGAGAACTGATGCCACAATAAACCACACCAGACGAGAACTGATGTTTACGGAAAGGTTGACCATACGATAATGGGTTAAACGAAAACATGTACCAGGCGAGAACTGGTATTTACAGAAATGTGGGCCAGACGAGAACTGGTTGCCGGTTATCCAGGCGAAACTGGACTTTGGAAAATGACTTGGTTACAAAGTTCTGACACGTAACAGGTTTAAATTGTAGGATAACGATCCACGGACAATAAGACCTTTTTCGGAAGGTCAAGGTTTTTTGATAAGAGTAACGACACGATTCCCCTATACTCAACTCTGGCTGGGGATAAACAAATTGGCTTGAATAACTTGCCCCAGTACAATTCAATTTTCCCTAATCCCACTCTTGGGAATATTGCTCTGAACAGCTCTCTACGAGACGACCTCGAGATTATTTGCCCTGGTATCTGTACGACAAAAGGATTCAACCTCAATCAAACAATTGTCAACCCAGTTGGTCTTCACTATCTCTGAAGTAACTTTGCCCCTAAATGAGCGTATAAGCGACTTAACCTGATCTGATTACCCACTGGAAGGTTCTGCTTTCAAATCACAACATTCTAGATGATTGCCCCTGATTGGGTCTCGAGAAGATTCATTTCTGATCAACTGCTTCTCAAATAAACTGCCCCTAATCAACTGAAGCTTCGGGATTTGTTCTCAGACTAACTGATTCTGAAGTTACTGGAAGTCAATGCCCCAGATTCACAGGGTTTCATAACATACACCATTCTGATCCAGACGGCTGAATTACTCAGTCCTGTTTGATTATTCCCTGTTGGAATTTCCTTCGTGTCAACTACTGACCTGCAAGTAAAATTGTTTAATCCCGAATGGTAATTTAAATGCAATGTTTATGCAGATTTTGAAAATTTTTGTGTTGTCACTCATTTATGTGTCATGATTGTGAGTGACGAATGAACCAGAGTTTAAACGTAATGCTGATGTGATCAGTGAAAAATACAACAAGGATATGATTAGCGAATCAAGAAGGAGTCAGGTTACTCAACCTTATCGTAATGCACTTTCAGAATAAACCCTACCTCAATTAGGTCTTTTAAGGGTTGTATCGTGGTCGGGTTCACGGTTTGTGAAACAAAGGATATTCGGCTCAAATTATGATTTGTACCCACCCCTTCTACGTGATGATCTCCGATCCTAAAATTCAGTTAACTTGGCTCGAGCGTTCGCCTCTTTGAGAGGTATGTTGAATGGTAAGGACCATAGTTACAGAAACTCACAAGGTTTACGGAGCGACGGTTACTCCTTTTCGCTTTCGGTGTCTGTATACACGACTTTGTGACTTCACTGGGATTTTTCTATTGATATCCTTTCTTCTTCATTCTTTTGATTCCCTAATTTTTGCCTGGACTGACTCCTTTTGAGTTCTTTTTCGATTTTTTTCGTTTTCTTTTGAAGTCCAGCGGGATGCCCTGATTTTTGCCTAAGTATTAGCTTTCCAGCTTTTTCTTTTTACTTAGCGGGCTTTCTTATTCTTTCTTTTTTCTTTTGGAACAAAGTCGTGTAACACTGGTTGTCTTGATTGCTCCGAAAAGTTGTAACTGTCTCACTCCTGGTTGGTGAGGTTTAACCTTTGTGGTTGACGAGGTACGACCTCTTGAGAGGTACAAACTGAGTGGTCCTCGAAAGGCAACATTCCTCTGTAGGATTTGAATGCTCGGTCAAGCTAACTGACAACTACCCTGCCCCGGGTTAAGATTTGAGGGTTAAAAAGTCCGAAAAAACTTCTACTTCCTGGCTCGAAGTGGTTAACAAGGGACTAACTCCTTATATCTCCATTGTTTAGGGGATTTGAAACAATGCCTTGTACGTCATCGGCAAGGTTTTACCCGAAAGCATACGATCATCGGTCATGAGTCATCCTCCCTCTAATCTTTACTAATCATAGTGATAAAGTGGAGTGAATAAAATGCAAGTGTCAGTGCAATGCAGTAAATGAGTGACAACGACATGATTAATTCAGAAAAATGCATAGTCACTTTATCAATATTACCATTCGAAACAAACAATGTTTAACAGCAAGTAGTAACTAACAGAAAGGAAACTACAAATGCAAATGATATAAAAGTCTGAGGACTGCCAATGCTGAGGACGTCTGCCTGTCTGAACCACTGGCTTGTTGAAAACAAACTCTGAATCTACGAGCTTAGACAACTGATAATTTGGTATGAACAAACAGAAATCCTTCTCGAAAGGAAATGCAATCTTGGTCGATCAACTGTTGCACTTTTGCTTGAAAAGCTTTACAATCTTCAGTTGAATGCCCCGGGGATCCGCCATGGTAACCACACTGAACGTGGGGATCGTATCCAGGAGGGTAAGGCTCGGGAACAGGCTTAAGAGCTTTCGGTTCCACTAAAGAACTCTGGATCAAAGATGGCAGCAACTGGCTATACGACATAGGCACTGGGTGGAAAGGAGCATTCCTTCGTTCCAAGTTGTTACGAGGTCGATTCTGATTTGGGCGCTGATTCTGATAACCTCGGCCACGAGTTTGCTGATTTGCCAGAGGAGCGACATAAGGTTCTTGATAGGGTGCCCCAGGCACGGCTGTTTGTCCAGCATAACAAGACACAGGTGGTACTGATCTAACAGATTTCACCAAGTCATCTCGAGGATATCCAACATATGGCATGACTGCATTGATCACAACTCCTTCTTCATTCTGATAGTCATAAAGAGATTCAGCTTCACGAGCCTGACCATCTGAAATAATCTGGATTTTCCCAATTTTGATGGAATGATCAAGGCGTTCTCCCAGTACTACCAAATCAGAGAAACTTAACGAAAGTCCAAGCAGTCTTTCGTGGTATGGATCCTGCAGTGAGTCTACAAACATGCCTGTTAGCTCTCGGTCTAGAAGCGGTGGTTGTACCCTGGCAGCAAATTCTCTCCATCTCTGCGCATACTTCCTGATGGGTTCATTGTTCTCTTGAGACAACTCTTGCAGCTGCATGCGATGAGGAGCCACGTCTAGGTTATAATCATACTGTTTCAGAAAAGCTTCGGCTAAATCCACCCATGATCGAATCTGATTACTCTCTAACTGCATATACCAACGCAAAGGTGCCCCAGTCAGACTATCTTGAAAGCAATGAATCATCAACTTGTCATTTTGCACAAACGAAGTCATTCTTCGGCAGAACATCAATAAGTGTTGCTTCGGACAGCTATCTCCTTTGTACTCCTCGAATCTCGGCGCTTTGAACTTGTAAGGCAACACTAGGCCAGGAACCAAACACATGCCTGCAGCATTCAGGTTAACAACATCTTTGTCTTTCACGGCTTTAATTTGTTCTTCCAACACTTGGAGTCTTCTATCACACTCAAGAGCTTCTGGGTCTACCGTCCTGGCTACTGGGATCTCTCTTCGGATACTCGACACAGGGAAAACAACACCTTGACTGTTGATAAGAGGAGGTCGCTCATTGCGGACAACAAACTGCTCATGTCGATCTCGGTCCATAACAGGAGGCTGCACAAACTGGTCTGCAGTAAGGTTGTTCACCTGCGGAAATTCTGCTTCGGAAGTAGAACCATACAGAGGGTTGGTCGTCATAGTGAACCCTGCCAAGGTGTTAGGAGACTGGTTATTGCCTTCAGACATAGCTACTGCTGACCTTCAACTGACTTCACTGCTCGATTCTGCTCAAATCTACTCAACCCCTTGGTCGTCTTCTATTAATCAACAGTTGTTCAAGCCAATCACCGGATAATCACCTTCAGAATCAAAACAACGGATGGATAAGAGCTCTGACTAGCTGGAGAATGATATGCAATATGATGCAAACATGTTTATGTAAATGTAATGCAAGATGCAGCAAACACGGGATCACATCCTCCTGGCTGAGAAGCCCAATCTACCATATTGGCCTCAAATAGACCCACAAACTGCTCAAGACCATCCACAACGCTCCAACCTGGTCTCTGACGGACCCAATAACACTGTCCTCAAATATCACACCACTGAATCTCAATCAAGAAAATCGGTAATCTGGAAGTCAAGTTACCTGCATGCCCTAACCCCTCTCACAGGTAGGTGTCCTAATAACTGACACAAGGTATGGCATCCTATGCAGTTGTCGGTGTCACAGACATTCAAGACCGATGATACGATACCTAGAAGGTGTGGCATCATCATGTCCTGAAGAGGCCTCACTTAGCCAACTTCCAAATGATCGGTCCCCAGAGTCGACAATCCAACTAACCAACAACCCCTTCAACCCAAAGGGTTGAAAAAGAAGCCAACCAGAAGAACCTCGTCTGAGCGTGGATTTCATGAGACACTAGTACATGCAAAGCATGCACGCGTCCACTAATTTGCACTCTAATTCTAGGTGCACTCAAGCCCAGGTCCGGCTTATCTCTCAATCATAGAGTCCCCTCATACCCACAGCAATAATAACAATAACATAATGCTGAATGTAAAATACAGAAACGTAAATCCATACAAAATCCACGACGGGAAAACAAGCGCTAGGATTGACTCGCGTAGGGAACCGTTGGAGTCCCCAGCAGAGTCGCCAGCTGCTGGGGACAGGCCCAGACAGCTAGGAAGAAAACCCACGGTGAGACTCGCATAGGGAACCATCGCAGTCCCCAGCAGAGTCGCCAGTTGTCGCTACTGCGAAAATCGGTGCCAGCTGAACAGAAGAGTCGCCACCGTGCGTTATTTATCCCAAAGGAGTGAAAGGAAACGCTCGAAGTAAACCTACCGCAAAGACGGGAAATAAATGGTCATCGCAACCAAATCCTGGATTCGGGAGTCGGTTACGCAAGGGGAAGGTATTAGCACCCCTCACGTCCGTCGTACTCGACGGGATCCACCCTTGTTTTCTAGTACGGATTGTTATTCTATCTATTCTACAGGTTTGGGGTTAAAAGAAAATAAAATGACTCGGCAAAGTATCGAACTTTATGCCTATGTATTCCCGTCTGGAACGAGAAATCAGAGTCAACGTAGTTCGCCTACCTACGGGAAAGGAGGGAAAAGTTGCTCGCTAGGATATCGCATCCTATGCCTACGTACTTTCATACAGCATGAAAGATCAGAGCAAACGTAGTTCGGGCCACGTACGACACAAGTCTGTCTTGATTGTTTTTATCCTTCTGAAAAAGGTTTTCTCCTGATGACGCGTCCAAGCGGACAAAAATGACGTTTTTTGATTAGTTTACAGTCTTTTATGCAAGAACTGTTTTTTATTGTGTTTGAACTGTTTATTGTGTTTTTTCTGATTGTTTTGAGAAAGAAGAGAAACAACAACTCTAAAACCTATGGTTGAAAAAGGGAATCAAAATCTATCCTAATGTTGTCATGCATGGATGAGATCCTAATGTCTGTCGTATTTCTCTCTTGCGCAGAGAGAAACAGAGATCCTAAGGGATAGACGGAAAAGAAACAGCATATACACAGTAAAGCGGTAAAATGCATGAATGCAGCAGTACAAGCAAGGCAAGGGAGTCCCACTCGACCTCGAACCTAGAAAACAATGGGCAAAGTGAAACAACTTCACTTCAACCCTATGGGAAAATTAACAAACAATACAGTAAAGAAAATAAAACCCCAAAACTAGCCCTGACAGCACCCCAGCTTCAGCTGAACTTCCAAAATCAAACTCCAATGGTACCCAAGCCACAACAAGCTTCCATCTTCAAGAAATCACCAAGCTCAAGCAAGCACAGAACCTTAACCAGTTGACAACAACAGATAGCAGATAGCTCCAGACAACAGTAAACCCTAGTTTTAACAGTTGCACAGCTTTGACATGAACAATCTTCATCTTTGTCAATCTTTGATCTTCATCTCTATCTTCAATGGCTTCTTTCTTCAAGACAAGCTCTCCTAGATGAGAATTGATTTATCAGGATAAATTGAATGTCAAACAGTTCATTGACAACCAAAGGAAGCCTATAAACAGTTGACATTGTAACATACGGTCTCCCTCAAAGTTCTACCTCCTAGATAAGGCCACTTATCCCTCCAAAGGAGGGAGGTGAATACCATAGAGGGACTTTATGTCATAGAGAGGAATGAAAGCACAGGAAGCTATCCATGTTTGTGAAGAAAATATGGTCTATTCTAAGGCTCTGCCTATTTCTATTATTTCCTATGCCTTCAATCAGCACCTTCAATCCAATCAATCTTCATGCATCAACCTTTGATTATCATCAATCTTCTCCTTTGATGTCTTCATGCTTCCACAAGCCCAAACCAAGCCCACACCCCAAAATAAAAGCCCAGAAACCCAAACAGGCAAACACAAACCCCAAGTGGGAACACCAAACAATCACACAATTTGCAAAATATACTAAAAATAGTAAAATAGTATTTAAAAATCTAGGATTTATTCTAAGGGGATTTCTATATCTACCCTACATACCCTATATGTCCCATAACCTAATTCATGCTAAAAACCCAAAAATAAAATGGTAGAATGCGCCTATGTTGAGTTTAAACCCTAAAATATTCTAAGTTTTTTATTACACCATATCTATTTCAACATTTTTTACTATCATTTTTATTCTAAAGTTTTATCACATTATCCTAAGGGAAACCCTAAAGTATATTAATATCTATATTATCAAGATCGAAGATCAAACCCTATATCAACTTCTAAGGGGTCTAAACAATTCCTAACATACAAGGGGTCAAGGTTAACCATCAATTGGGAAGGTCCTAATCAACAACCCTAAAACAGAACCAAATTACATCTAAAAAATCTACAAAAATTCCTAAGGGAACATGCGAGTGTTAGCTACAATCTACCAAAAGATCTAAGCAAAAATCATCACCAATTGAGAGAACAAAATTCTACAAAACAGCGGTATCAAATATGCAAAGCAAACATCAATTAAATCATGCAAAATACTCATCAGCATGTAAAATGAAAAAGAAATGGGAAAACAATCCCCAAAAATCTAAGAAAAATTCTAAAATTTCCTGAAGATGTTATAAACCAATGGTAAAAAAATTAAAACCAAATTCTAAACTTAAGGACATTTTCTAAAGGAAAACCTATAAAGTGTCCAGGGAACATTCAGATGGGGATCGCTCTAAATAGAGGATTCAAAACTAAACTTAGAGTCGTCTAGAAATTCCAATAAAATTTCTGGGGAAACCTATGCATATCATCTAAAACATATCTAAAAATCAGCTCATAATCATGAAGCATCAAAGAGAACAAAATTAAACAAAACAGATGAACAGTTATGTACACCAATGGATATTAGCACGAAAGAAAAATCATAACTAAATCAAAAAAAATAAAAAAAATGCAAACTCAGCGCCTAAAATTTCTTAAGACAATCAAGATCTGCAGAGAAAAAATTCATAATTTCTTGATCATTTTTACTATTTTTGACGCAATAAAAACAAACAGGCCTCAAAACAGAAAAATAAAAAGAAAAAGGGAATGAAGAAAATCTCCGAATTAGCAATCCTAAAATCATCCATAGGTGTTCACGATCCTAACCGCATAAGAATTTCTAATTATCTCATCCTAAATCCATGGTAAAGCGAAGGTTTAAATACCTTGATCGGAGCTTCAAAACGGAGTATCTTCGGCTCTTTTCGTGCTTCCGAAAGCTTCAAATTCATTCAACAATATGCGAGGAAGCTACTACAATCTTCGAATCGAACCGAAAACGCCTTGAATGAAGAATCGAATCTTGATTTGCTCTCTTGAAAATTGATATGCTTTCTTCCAATCCAACTCCAATTAATCACCAACCTTGCTTCAAATGAGTTTCTAAACATTTATAGAAATGTTTGGAAGATTCTAGAAATGAAGCTCAAGCCCAAAATAATAAAATCCATTTCCCTTGGAAGTTTCTAGATTATTCATGTATCCTCCCTTAGAAGTTTCTAGATTGTTCATGTATCTTCCCTTGGAAGTTTCTAACCAAAATAGCCTTCCAAATGCCTTGTTAAATGGTTTGGATTAGTGACTTACATTTCAAGTAACCACTTTTACAAAGCAAGTCATGAAATTATTGCTCAATTCAAAAATGTGTCAATGCCATTGTCTTTAGAATGCAATTTCTACTCAAAATGAGTATTCACTTGACATGTTTGTGACCTCTAACCCAAAATTTGAATTTTTTCCACCACTTTATTTGACTTATTCCCCTTTTTTAGGCCATTTTAAGTGACTTTTTGAAATAAGCCGATCAATCTACCATGATGACTTATTTGACCTAAAAACATCATTTTAAGCACATTCCGTGCTGAACGCTTTTTCATCTGAAGAGTGGAACATGGAGATTTTGACCTATGCTCAAAAAGGACCTATAATCTCACTTTCCCAAAATACCCCTGGCTTGTACAACTCATAACTTGAGCTCCACAAATCCAAATGAGGACTTCTATAACTTTTTGGAAAGCTAAGAAGATAAGGAACATCTCTCATGTTTGCCAAGAATCCATTTGAAAACTCCTTCTAGCTCAAAAGTGGCTCGGAAGTCAAGTGACTTTCACAGTTAAATTTCAGATGCCTCTGAGGACCCCTAACTTGTCTGGGCTATAACTTGACTTCTATAAATTCCCTTGAGGACTTCTAGTACTCAGATTAAAGTTATGAACCTCCTCTACAACATTCATGTGGAGATCCAAGTCACTTGAAGCTCACATATTGACTTAGAAGGCTTGGAAGTTCAGTGAAAAACAGGGGATTTTACCCTAGGAACCCTGTCTTGTCACCCTCAATCCTTCTTAATTCTTTTGATTTTCTCTTGGCACAACACCACATATGCTTAAACATATCATTTCATGTCTAGAATGATCTAGAGCTAGGCTTTGATGCCTCTCAAAAACTCTTCTTGAGCTAGGATTACTCAGACAAAACCCTAATTGCACGCACTTCAATCAGAACTCTTGAACTTGATTTTATGGCTTGCTTAAGCTCCTTCTTGGCTCTCTAGGGACTCAATAAGCTTTATTCACATATCATACCCTTGATCAAGGCTTCATAGACCCCTGAGACTCTTCACAAAACCCCTCACACTTGGAGATAGACCTTGTACAACCAATGCAACTCTTTAAGCACCCAAATCTTTGACTGATGGCCTTGGTGGCCTCTCTAGCTTGTATGATCTTAGGCTCTCCTCTTTTATATCTCACTCTTGATACCCTGTTAAATGTTAATGCTATGATATGCAGATGCTAGAACTATGTTAGAACTATGACATGCTATGCAATGGAACATAAACTCAAGGTTGAGCAAATTTTGGGGTGCAACACCGCGGTACTATCGCAGTGGATCAACACAGCTGGTATAGGTTTTTCCGATAAAGGAATCTCAGCTAGCAAGCATCTTAACTAACTTGCTTCTTCACTAGCTGTAGCTAATGCTATCATCTCAGACTCCATTGTGGACTGTGCCAGAATGGTCTGTTTCTTTGATTTCCAAGATACAGCTCCTTCGGCTATACTAAATATATAACCACTAGTAGCTTTGGAATCATCCGATAAGGTGTTCCAATCTGCATCACTATACCCTTCTAGTACAGCAGGAAATTTCTGATAGTGTAGGCCGAGGTCCATAATCCTTTTAAGGTACCTCATTACTCGCTCAATAGCTTGCCAATGTTCGTTACTCGGCCTACTTGTAAATCTGCACAACAATCCTACGACATATGCAATGTTGGGTCTAGTACAATTAGTGGCATACCTAAGACTGCCAATGATGCTCGCATATTCTGCTTGTTTGACACTTTCTCCAGTGTTCTTAAATAGTTTCACACTTGGATCATACAGAGTGCATGCAGGTTTACAATCAAAGTATTTATATTTCTTTAAGATCTTCTCCACATAGTGAGATTGATCCAAAGAAATTCCTTGGTCGGATCTCGTGATCTTGATACCCAAAATCACGCTTGCTTCTCCGAGGTCTTTCATATCAAAGTTATTGCATAACAATGATTTCATATCATTAATGTCCTGAACGTTTGATCTAAATATAAGTAGATCGTCTACATATAGATATATGATAGTACAAATGCGATTCTCAGATTTGTAATAAACGCACTTGTCACTTTCATTCACTTTGTACCCATTAATTATCATTAAGTTATCAAACTTTTCATGCCATTGTTTAGGGGCTTGTTTTAGTCCATACAGAGACTTATCTAACTTACAGACCTTGCTTTCTTATCCTTGGATTACAAACCTTTCTGGTTGTTCCATATAGATTTCTTCTTCTAAGTCACCGTTTAAAAAAGTTGTTTTAACATCCATTTGGTGTAATATTAAGTTATAAATGGCTGCTATTGAAATGAGTACCCTAATGGATGTAATTCTAGTGACCGGAGAAAAGGTGTCGAAGAAATCTATATTTTCTCTTTGTCTAAAACCCTTGGCTACAAGGCGAGCCTTGTATTTCTCAATCGTTCCATCAGGTTTTAGTTTCTTTTTCAAAACCCATTTGCAACCAATTGGTTTGTAACCCGGGGGTAAGTCTACTAAGTGCCAGGTCTTGTTAGATTCTAGAGAATCTATCTCATCATTAATGGCTTCTTGCCATAAGTCTGCATCCATAGATGACAGTGCTTCTTGAAGATTTATTGGATCTTCTTCTACATTATAGGCCGCATAATCGGCCCCATATTCTTTAGCAACTCTTGTTCTTTTACTTCTTTGAAGTTCTGTTTCTACATTGTCGCTGCTTTCAGTGCTTTTTATCACAGGAATGTGACTCGATTATGAGCCCCCACTATATCTCGATCTGAAAGGAAATTTGTCTTCATAGAATTCAACATCGTTTGATTCTATGATTACTCTGGAATTTAGGTCATAAAACCTGTATGCCTTACTGTTTGCTGCATACCCAATGAATACGCATTCATAGGCTCTACTAGCGAGTTTAACTCGTTTCGGATCCGGAATTCTGACATAAGCCAGACATCTCCAAGTTCTCAAATAAGACAAATTTGGTTGTCTTTTCTTTAATATCTCATGAGGTGAGATCTTACTTTTTGACTTGGGAACTTTATTCAGGACATAGCAAACAGTCAATAAAATTTCCCCCCACCAGTGAGGTGCAGCACCAGAATTTAACATGATTGCGACTACAAGTTCAGTAAGAGTCCTATTCTTTCTTTCTGCTTTACCATTCATTTCAGGAGAGTATGGAGCTGTCGTTTCATGTATAATACCATGTTCAGCATAAAAATCATTAAACAAGCTAGAGTCATATTCGGTTCCCCTATCACTGCGAAGTCTCTTAATCTTCTTGTTAAATTGATTCTCAATTTCAGTTACATACACCTTAAACATGTCAAGCGCTTCACTTTTATTCTTCATTAGATATACATAAGTATAATCAGAGCAATCGTCAATAAAAGTGATAAAATAACGTTTATTATTTCTAGTTAAACTTCCATCTAATTCACATATATCAGAGTGTATAAGATCTAGGTGTTGCACCCTAAAATTTGACCAACCGGGTCCCGTATCTGGCTCGATGTTTCGACGCATTTCGCATCCGTATTTACATACTGCATATAGTGCATTTTCTCAATCATGGTGAGTTTATCGGGATTACAGCCCTGCCGTCGCTTTTCGGGTATCTCAGACCAGTTCGGATAATCTGAGGTTATTTTGGGGAAGTCGCGCGCTTCCTGGGTGTTTTCAGTTTATGCAGTGATTTTGGAGTTCTTGGTGTCGGGATTTATTATTTTGTTTCGATCTGGTCTCGCGCTCTCTTTTATATTGATTATTTGCCTTTGTTTGCTTTTTTTAGAATTTAATAGCTTCTTGTAGATTTTAAATAGGCTTTGTAGATTTTTCTAGAATTTAAATAGATTTTCCTAATATTTTTAAATAGCTTTAAGTCTTTTTTAGAATTTAAATTGTTTTAAATAGATTTTTATAATGATTTTCTTTTAGAATATAATAGTTTTTGGATAATAGAAATAAATAGAGTTTATTTTAATATAGATTTAATCTTTTGTTAGATATTCCTTTTATTAGGTTTAATATAGGATTTAATAGTTTTAAATAAGTAATATAGGTTTATTAGGGATTTAATAGAAATTTAATAATTTTAGATTAGAGAATTATTAGAATAATTTTAGATTAGAGAATTATTAGAGTTTTTTAGATTAGTGGAATTATTAGAGTTTTATTAGTTTAGAAATTAATTGGAATTATTAGGTCTTAATCATTCGTTTAGCTGTTAATTAGGATTTATTAGATTAATTAGGTTTTAATTAGTTTAATTTTTAGTCTTTAATCCATTTGAGTCCATTTTAATTCATGTTAATTCAGCATTGATCATTGTTAAATCACTTTCATTTTATTAATCAGTGTGCAGTAGTTTTAATCCAATTAGCATTTAATCTGTCATTAGATTACCATTTTAATTGGTAGTTAATCCTTTCGTTAATCCCTTAATTCAGTTTATTAGTATTAATCTCATTAGTTCAGATCAGTTGTCATTTGCATCCAGTCTATGTTCATTTTCGTTTGGGCCCAAAGTTTGTTGTTTGGAGGCCCAATAGTTCAGTTTTTGTCCAATGCCGCATGTCCACTATAAATAATTACACGTGTTACACTCAGAAGGGTACCACCTCACAATTTCGTTTTCACCCACACGCTGACACCTCGCCCTTCCGTTCTCTCTTCTGCTGCCACGCAGTCATACGCGTGTCACTCCCTCACGCCTCCAGCCTCCACCTGTCTTCACCCCATCCCTCACCGGAGTCTCGCCGGTTGCATGGCCGGCGGCCATGCAACCCCCGTACCTGACTTTTTTCGGCCGCCCTAACCAACCTCCAACCGACTCCGGCCGCCGCAACAACCCGCCGGAAACCTCAAAAAACCCAGAAATTCATCCTCTTCATCCTTGATCTTCATCTTCCCGATCATCATCATCAACCTTATTCGTCCATCCACCGGAATCTTCATCACTTTCATATCAATCTTTTTCCAGAAAATTTGTTATGATCTTCATGTTCATGTATTCTTCATTTCGTTTCCAGAAGTATACAACAATCTTCAACGATCTTCATAACTGTTTTTTCAGATTCTTCGCAAGATCTTCATCTTGTTCACTCGTTCATCGTTAGTTCTCCGGGAATTTTCAAGAAACTTCAAGAACTCCTCGTTGTTCTTCGTATCGTCTTCAGATCTTCATCTCCCTCAATGCTAGTTTCCAGAAAGCATCAAGAACATTCATGTGTCCTTCGTACACATTCGTCCGCCGTTTCTTAGATTTGTTCACGAATTGCAACAAGTTTCATCGTTCATCAGTTCTCCGGATCTATTCATCAAGATCTCCAAGATCTTCATCGCGTTCGTCCAGATCTCATCAAACTTTCAACAATCAATCGTCAACAAAACGAACGAAGGATCTTCATCGTCGATCATCATCACCTTCATACGCTTTTCTCCAGAAACCTTCAGACACGTTCAAGATCTCCAACAGCATCACTCATTTCCAGATTCAAATCCATCAGGCTTCACGCGATTCATGTAGCTTCAAGGACTTCGTACACAACCCCGAGCCTTCGTAGATCTTCGCACCATCCCCTGTTTTATCAAGAGCTTCATAGATTATGTTTTGGTGTTGATGTTTAAGTGAATGGCTGAGGTTTGAGATAGATGAGAAACGAACTGAAAACTGAGAGAGGTGGAGAAGGGGAGTTGACGGCAGCGGAGAAGAAGAGTGGAAATTAGGTTTTCAGAATGAAGGGGAGAAGAGGAAGAGTGGACCGAGTTTGGACTGGGCTTTGAGCCCAATGGCATTTCAGCTTACACCCCCCGCTTCCGTTTCACACTCCGTTTTTCTTCTTCTTTTGGTTTTGTTTGCTGATGGGCTTTGGGCCCAACAATTTTCTTTCTGCACCCCCGTGTACCAGCTTGCACCCCCATCCATTATTTTGTTTGGCTGAAGTCTGCATTGGGCTGGGCCCAATTACTTTGCTGTTTTTACTTGTTGTACCCCCAGCTGGGTTGTTCCCCCCCTCCTGCATTTTTATTTTTCCTTTTTTAATTCCTTGTTGTATTTGTTTCTTTTATTTTTTATAGAAAGAATAAAGAAAAAGAGATGAAAAGAAATAGAGAAAATAGTGAAGAAAGAATAAAGAAAAAGAGATAGAAAGAAATATGAAAAGAATAAAGAAAAGAGTATGGAAAAAAAGAAGATGAAAGAATATGTGAAAAGAAAATATAAAAATAAGTGGAAATAATAGATTGCTTTTATTTTTTTTAGATGAGTTCTTTTTAGATTCTTTTACACCTTTCTTTTAGAGATAGTTTTAGAAGTCCACTTGTTAGGGGACTCTTTTTCATTTGATTCTTCCATTATAGATGGATAGGATAGTTTTTAGGAGTTTATTTTCCAGTATTCAATCATTGTAATCATTTTCCAGAATATTAATAAAACGAGATTTGAGCTGTGATCCCGAAAATAGCCGAACTACAGCCGCTCTGATTCCTCGTACCAGACGAGGATATGTAGGCATAGGATGCGATATCCTAGCGAGCACACTAACAACTAACCTTTTGTTCTCTCGCTGCTGTGCGATCGAGACTTTCCCGCTGACGACTGATGTTACCCTTTTCTCTTGCCTAAGGGCATCTGAGACCAGACCGTAGTTTTTCCCATAGGTTCCCGTACCTTTGAAACCAGTTTAATTTCTCACTGTTGTGTGAGAATACCTAGATTAGCCGTAGTTAGCCTGAACTACGTAAGCTCTGATCTTCCATGCAGTGTGGAAGTACGTAGACACAAGACGCGAGGTCTTGGCGAGCCAATTCCCTGTAGTCCCTGTTGCACCCCAAAATTTGCCCTCACAATACAAGACTTTGTGTTCTAAGAAGGTTCACAAGGTCCACAAGTTCTCCAACAACTTGCATAACCTTTCATGAAGTTCATAAAGTCCACAAGCTACTTTATGAAGGTTCACAAGGTTCACAAGTCCCACAGTGCTTTCAATACCTTTCATGAGGTTCATGAAGTCCATAGGTTGCTTCTTGAAGGTTCACAAGCCTCACAATACCTCCCATGAGTATCACAAGATATCTTATGAAGATTCACAAGGTTCACAAAGTTCACAATTGGTCAGAAGAGTTGACAATTCCCTCAGACAATGCACCTCCTAAGCAGTGCATCCAAAACTAGGGTTTTGACTTTAATCAGGCTAAATGGACTTCCAAGACTTCAAGTGAGCTTCATAACATCTTATATGTGTATAAGAACCCCCATGTCAAGTTTCAAGACTTTTCTCAAAAGTTTGCTCAGTCAGATGATCAGATAAGTCAAAAGCAGTCAACGCAGTTAAAAAGTCAAACTGAGGTCAACTGTAATACCCCAAATTTTACCCTTTCTTTTTATTTTTATTTTAAATTCTGATTAACTTAATAAATTAACCTTTTTTTTAAATCTTGTTTTTTTAACTAATAATAATTTAATTAAATTTTTTTTTTATAACTTTACTAATGTTTTTTATTAACTTTTTTTTTTTATTTAAATCATTTTAAGCTCTTCTTACTAACTTTTAGGATTTAGATTAAAATTTAACTTTTTTTTTCTTTTCTTTAAGAGTAAATTTTTTTATAACCTTTTTTAATTAATTTCTAACACATTTTTTTAATCAAATTCTATTACCTTTTTAAAATTAAATCTTTTTTCTAACTTTTTTTAAAAGATAAATCCTTTTTCTAACCCTTTTTTAAAGTTAAATCTATTTCTAACATTTTTAAAGTTAAATCTTTTTTTCTAATTTTTAAAAAAAAAAATCAAATCTTTTTTCTAACTTTTTAAAAGTTAAATCCTTTTTCTAACTACTTTTTTAAAGCTAAATCTTTTTTTCTAACTTTTATAAAGTTAAATCTTTTTTTCTAACTTTTTAAAAAAAAATTAAATCTTTTTTTTTTCTAACTTTTATAAAGTTAAATCTTTTTTTTCTAACTTTTTTAAAAAAAATTAAATCTTTTTTTTCTCTAACTTCTTTTATAAAGTTAAATCTTTTTTTTTTCTAACTTTTTTAAAAAAAATTAAATCTTTTTTTTCTCTAACTTCTTTTTAAAGTTAAATCTTTTTTTCTAACTTTTTTAAAAAAATTAAATCTTTTTTTTTCTCTAACTTCTTTTTAAAATTAAATCTTTTTTTCCTCTAAATTCTTTTTAAAATTAAATCTTTTTTTTTCTAACTATTTTAAAAATTAAATCTCACCTTTGTCACTTTTTTTGTTCTTTATTATTTTTACTCTAAATTTTTCTATCTTTCATTAAAAAATAACAAAAATAGTTTTTTATTATTATTTAATTATTATTTTCGTATTTTAATTAAATCATTTTTTAAAATATTATTTTTTTCACTTTTTTCTAAATTATTCATAAAAATATCCAAAAAATCATAAAATAAAAAATATTGAAAAAATTTTTGTTCTTTTTATAATATTTTTGATTTTAGGAATCAATAGGATTATTAGTTTATTTTAATTATTTTAAATTATTTAAATTTTATTTTTTCTTAACTAATTATTTAGTTTGGGCTTTAAAATGGGCTTTAGGGACATTATTGACAATTTGGTGTTAACCCTAATTTGTTCCCTATATATACATGTGTTGCCTTGTTGGAAAAGGAGGAGAGAATGAAAAAAACCTAAGAGGAGTGAGTGCCGTTTGCCGTTATTTAGTTTTCTTCTTCATCCATTACTATTGTTTCTTTTTCTTCATCGTTTACCGTTATTTCTTTTCCTTCATCTATTACTGTTGTTTCTTTTTCTTCATCTTTTACCGTTATTTCTTTTTCTTCATCTGTTACCGTTATTTCTTTTTCTTTATCTATTACTGTTACGTTTATATATATATATAATTTTTAAATTGTTAGAGTTTATATATATATAAGATTTTTGATCGAATTATGTCGATACGATGTTTGCACATTTGTGTGCATGACGCGTGACATTTGTGTTAGTTCGATCTGGTTGCGATGATCGCATTTTTGTGTGAGCAATAATACTATTTTTTGCTTAATTTCTTTTTCTTTGCGATAAATTTTGTTTCGTCCGATTTAGATCTGGTTGCGATGAGCGCATTTCTGCGTTAGCAACATTGTTGGGTTATTTGGCACATTTAAAATTCATTATTGCTTTATTATTATTATTATTATTATTATTATTATTATTATTATTATTATTATTATTATTATTATTATTATCATTATTTATTATTATTATCATTATTATCATTATTATTACCATTATTATTATTATTGTTATCATTAATTTATTAAAATTTGTTATAATATAAAAATCTGTTTTTTAAAATAAATAACATTAACATCTTTTCCAAATTAATATGAAAACCTATCATTTTTAAGAAAAACTTTTTTTAGATAAATTTAAAATAATAACTAAAATCTTTTTTTTTAAAATAATAACTAGAACCGTTATTTATTTTATTTTATTATTGTTCAATTCAAATTTCATTATCATATTGTATCTGCTCCTCTCATGTAACCTCGCGAACTTAACAATCGCTCTTTAAATTCTGCCTTTAAATTTCTGCTTGCATGGTTTAAATTATGACATTATCTCTCTGTTTGCATGATTCAATTATCTCACGCGTTTACTATTATTTCTGTCACATTGCACACATCCGAAGGTTAGGTCTAACTGTTTGGCCGCCGCGCCAATAGTCTGTAAAACTTCACACATTCAATTTCAAATCCTCAAAACTACAAACTACAAACCCTAATTTTCACAAATGCCTCGCCGCAGGCAAAATTACAATTTTACCCTTAGCATTAGGTCAAAGAGCCGCCGCGCTCATTTTAGGGTTTCCCGCCGTGGAATCCCTAATTTAACCCTAATTACAACTTAACATTTCAACGTAGAGATTTGGAGTTTCTACACTCCACGTAAGCGTGTCCTTAAGATGCGTTTATTCCCCTTGAGACCTTGACCACAGTCAAGAAGTTTCTAACCTCCCTATTGAGGGGAACTACGATTACTCTGATTCCACTCCCGTAAGGATACGTAGGCACAAGATGCGATGTCTTGCCGAGTAAACTTAGAATTAACCCCCTTTATTATTTATTATTGCTTATTTATATTTTATTTATCTTTGCTATTTAATTATTTTGCTTATTATTTTGTAATTGTTTCTTGGATGTAAAGTTGTTTAATTATTTAATTATTATTATGGTTAGTAATTAGGGAGTGTAACAACATGTATGTAATATTAAAATAAATTTAGATCACTTTTAAATAAAGATAATTAAAATAAACACGTCACACACGTAAGTCGATTTTAATCGCCGTCTCACTTCCTAAGGATATCCCTCAAGTTGCCTACGAATAATGGTTAAGTGGGGTGTATAAAGCAAGTCCCTCAAATAGAAAAATCATCAAAGTCCCTTATGGTTGCCTTTACGAATCGAGTCCCTTTCGAAAAATGATGATGGTCCCTTATATGTGCTTATTACATCCCACAATGGCCTTCAAAAATCCAATCGTCCCTCACATGTCCCTTAACATCCAAAGTAAGGACTACCTACTCCATTATAGTAGGGATAGTCTTACTAAGGAAAGGATAAAGAATAAGAAAGACCTTAAAACATTAGGGTAGGCTACTCCTAAGTGCTTGCTCACTTCAAAACTGTTTCACACTTAAACAAATTTCCAACAAAATTTTCAAACAAGTTTTTTTCACATCCATACACGGATTATTATTAAACTATTCTGAAATTTTTTGCTATTCACACACTACACTTTCAAAACAATTCAAAAGTGAGCTTAAGTACCTAAGAGCCCATGGATAACCATGGATGAAAAGGATGCTAATACCTTCCCTTTTCATAACCTACCCCCCGGACCCAAAATATTCTCTAAGGTCTTTCCTGTTCTTTTATAACCTTTCCTTATGGATAAAATAAAAGTCGGTGGCGACTCTTGCTATCCGCAACATTGTTTAAAGTCAGTTCTCCCACCGTGTTACAGAACTGGCGACTCTGCTGGGGACCTATTTAAGAGGGGTACCCTTAGGAATTAAGATCACTTTAAATTGTTTGCCTTGTTTGCTTTATTATTATATTTTTGGGGTGCTCTTATGTGTGAAAGGTCCTAACCCGGATCTAGTGTACCTTAGGTAAATGACAATAGACCAAGGAAACTGTACGACGTATATCGATACGGTTGATCTGGTGGCCATAGTTAGTGCGACTTCTTGGTTGGTGCTTATATTCCTTAAGTCAAGTTGAGGATAATATTGAGGCTGCCATATGTTGTCAATGCACTAACTGACTTTTAGAACCCTAGTTAACTCATCTTGGCCTTTAGAAAGTAGTGAGGTAACCGGCTTTGGTGCAGACTGAAGTTGGTTGACACTCGATACTACGCTCATTGAGATCTTAAACTTGGAGGGTTTTGGTTGGCAAGTAAGTTGCCTTCTGAACAACCACCCTTGTGAAGGATCAATGATATTGAGATCCCTTAGAACCCGGTTACTTTTGTAGGACAGGATGAACCATCTAACTTCAGGGGAGGGTACTTACCTTTAAACCTCATGCAAGCCTTTAAACCTAGGGCAATTGTGTGACTTGTTTGTGTGTGCCACATGTTTGTGATTGAACATAACATCATGACATCATCATGCATCATGAGCATATCATTTTCCCTAACCATTTCAAGGACCAAGGGATTTATTTTTGTTCTTTGTTGCAGGTCATGGCTTCTGCTCGTAGAAACACCATCAGGATCAACTTTGTAGGGATACCTGCTAAGCTCAAGGAGTTGGTTTCCCTAGTGCCTGATCATTCCCAGTTCAACAAGAGACATGGTCACTTATTGGATCTAGTTACTTCAGGGTTCAGTGAAGACATGATGAGTGTGTTGTTTCAGTTCTTTGACCCTAAGCACCATTGCTTTACATTTCCTGATTATCAGCTGGTTCCAACCATGGAGGAGTTCTCTAAACTTCTGGGTATACCTGTTCTTGATCAGAAGCCATTCACAGGCTTAGAGAAGGAGCTTAAACCAGAAGTTATTGCTGCAGCTCTACATCTGAAGAAGTCTGACATTGTTCTAAAGACGAGAAGTGGAGTTAAAGGTATTCTTGCCAAGGTATTAGTGGATAAAGCTCAAATGTTCTTGAAGGCTATGAGCTACGATGCTTTTGAGGAGATCTTAGCCTTATTGATTTATGGCTTAGTGTTGTTCCCCAATCCTGATCAGTTCATAGACGTTCATGCCATCAACCTATTCCTGAGTCACAATCCAGTGCCTACCTTACTTGGAGACATCCTACATTCTCTTCACACCCGTACTACAAGGGCAAGAGGAACTTTGATGTGCTGCATACCTTTACTTTCTAGGTGGTTTATTTCTCACCTTCCTCGCTCAGTAATGAAGAATGAGCAAGGGTTCAGATGGTCCAAGAGGATCATGTCACTTTCTCACTCAGACATCCATTGGTGCTCCAGATCTATGGAGAATGTCACCATCATTGACCGTTGTGGGGAGTTTCCTAATGTGCCACTTCTAGGCATAAGAGGAGGCATCACCTACAACCCATCTCTAGCTTTACGACAGTTTGGTTACGCCCGGAGCGATGGTCCACATGACATGTTGATTCAGGGCATTGTGTTTGACTACGACAACGATCTTCAGGGTTACCGTCAGAGATTCATACAAGCTTGGGGAAAGGTAAACAGGATTGACAGCAAGACACTGGAGCCTAAGTACACCATTCCTATGGAGGCTTATCTCAGATGGGTACGATTTCGTGCTCAGACACTCATGATGCCATATCCTGCCATCCTACCAGTTACCATGGAACCTGTTGCTGAAGGAGACACAGCTTATACCATCCTTCACCCAGACATGCCTACTGATATGGAAGACTTGCAGAGATCATGGATCCAACTGAAAGAGCAAAGGGATACTTTCGAGGCTCATTACAAAGCAAGCCAAGCAAGGATCCTAGAGCTAACAAAGCTACTTCATGAGGAACGAAACCTCAACTCATACCTCAACACAAAGAGGAAACGTCCATGGGAGACTTAAAACCCCATCTTTTGTACTTATTTCGTTTTCATTTTTTGTAAGCCTAAAAGGCAAAACAAGTTATTACTAATAAAAAGTTACTTTCTTGTTTGTTTAAGCAAATTTAAATCCTGCGGTCCTTGAAAACATTGCATATGCATTCCCATATCATTGCATCACAGGTTTATAATTGTGCACAGGTTTCTCATCTTCTCGCTGTTTATTTCAGCAATGGCTCTTGAACAATCAGTTAAGGATCTCCAGGCACAGAATGCACAGTTCCAAGAGCTGATCCTGAACCTATCCAAGGGGCAGGATGAATTGAAGACACTGCTGGCCAAGAAGACTAAGAAGGCTAGAAGGTCTGCTGGGCTGCTCAACATGGGAAGAAGGTTCAAAGGTCCTGTCAAGACCAAGGAACATGTTGAAGACTATGAATCTGAAGAATCTGAGCAGGAGAGAGGCAGTCTCCACAACACTATGGGGGACTCTGATTCTGAGGCTAACTACTACCATGAGCCTAACGAAGACAAATTCAAGATGCTGGTGGATAAAATGGATGCTATGGAATTACAGAAATCATCTGGGCTGGATTTTGAGGATTTGAGCTTGATATCTGGGGTGGTCATACCCATTGGATTCAAAGTTCCTACATTTGTTGTCTATGATGGGGTCTCTTGTCCCAAATTGCATCTGAGGTCTTATGTCAGAAGAATTCAACCCCACACTGCTGATAAAAAGTTGTGGATCCATTTCTTTCAAGAAAGTTTATCTGGAGCTCAGCTAGAGTGGTATTATCAGTTGGAGAGTGTCAACATTAGAGATTGGAATGACCTTGCTGAAGCTTTCTACAAGCAGTATCAATACAATGCTGACTTAGCCCCCACTCGCATGCAGCTTCAAAACATGTCTATGGGTGCCAAAGAAAGCTTTAAGGAGTATGCTCAGAAGTGGAGAGACTTAGCTGGAAGAGTTCAACCCCCTTTGACTGATAGGGAGTTGGTTGATATGTTCATGTGTACGCTGAATGGTCCGTTTTACAGTCATCTCATTGGAAGCTCATCATCTGGCTTCACTGAGTTGATCATGACAGGAGAGCGAGTAGAGAATGGTATCAAGAGTGGTAAGATCCAAGTGGGCACTTCTTCATCAGGTGCTGCAAAGAAGCCTCCCACTGGGAAGAGAGAATCTAATGCTGTGTATGGTCAGCCTGATCGTAACAGAAGGCATCAGTCTGTTAGTGCAGTTCATATTTCAAATCCAACTCCTGCAACAACAGAGCAGCCTCAAGGCAACCAACAGAGGGCTAGAAGACAGTTCACGAAGATCAACATGTCAATGGCTCAGGCATTGCAACACTTGTTGAAGGCTGAACTTATTACCCTGAGGGAGGCTCCTCAGAATCCCAATGTTACCTCTCCCAAGTACAATCCCAATGCACGATGTGCATATCATTCAAACTGTCCAGGACATGATACTAATAACTGCTGGGTCTTGAAGAACAAAATTCAAGATATGATTGATGCTGGAGAAATTGAGTTTGATCCACCAGGTACTCCAAATGTGATTACAGCTCCAATGCCAAATCACGAGAAGACTGTCAACGCCATTGATGAAGATATTGATGAAGATCTGCATGTCTATTCGGTTATGGAGTTGAGCACACCATTGTCTGTTATCAAAAAGAGGTTAGTACAAGCTGGGATCTTTCCAGGTTGTCATGAAGATTGTCTATATTGTACCTATAAGCCGGATAGTTGCTTCATTTTGAGAGATGGGATTCAACGTCTCATGGATAAATATACTATAGTGTTTGAAAGAAGACCAGCATCTGTAGAAAGTATGGTGGATCATCTGACTCAGGGTAAGAAGATTGAAGAGGTTGACATGGTTGACAAAGTACCACTAAGAATCACTTCAAAGGGTCCCATTAAAATCACTCATCAGGGCCCAATCAAGATTACTGCTGAAGGTCCTGTGAAAGTTGTTGCTGAAGCCAGAGTAGCTCCTCTGATCATTACCACTCCTGGTCCTATTCCTTATACATCTGACAAAGCTGTGCCATGGCACTATGGGTCTGATGTTTACATCCATGGTGTCAAGCAGGAGCCTTTACCTGATATGCCTGTTGACATTGATAATATTGCTGGATCTAGCAAGATCACTCGTAGTGGAAGAGTCTTCTCTCCTCCAGTTGCTTCTAAGAGTGCAGTTACTCCTGCTGTTACTTCCACCACTGATGCTCGGGGCAAGGGTCCTGTTATTGAGCCTGTATCTACTGATGTGCCAGCTGCTGATGACCTCTCTAAGCAGATGGAAGAAGTATTGAAAATTATTCGCAAGAGTGATTATGATATTGTTGATCAGCTGGGGCATACTCCCTCAAAGATTTCTATGCTCTCCCTGTTATTATGTTCTGAGGCTCATGCCAAGTCATTGATCAAGTTTCTAAAGATGGATCATGTACCCAGTGCAATTTCTGTGGACCAGTTTGAGAATTGTGTTGCTCACCTGACCTATGACAACGGGTTAGGATTTTCTGATGCTGACCTGACCCCTGCCAAGAGGGATCATAACAGGGCCTTGCATATTTCAATTGAATGCAGGGGCACTACCCTGTCTCATGTGCTGATAGACAATGGTTCCTCTCTGAATGTGTTGCCTAAGGAAGTCCTGAACAAGCTGAGTCCTGAAGATACGGTATTGAAGCCCAGTAATATTGTGGTAAAGGCTTTTGATGGTTCTAGAAGAGTAGTGCATGGGGAAATTGATCTTCCAATCAAGGTTGGCTCTCAGGTGTTCACTGCTACATTCTATGTGATGGATATTCGTCCTTCGTACTCATGTCTGCTTGGTCGTCCCTGGATCCATGGGGCAGGTGCTGTGACCTCCACATTACATCAAAAGTTGAGATATCCGGTGAATGGAAAAGTTGTTACTGTCTTTGGAGAGGAAGAATACTTTGTCAGCCATGTAAACACTTTCAAGTATCTGGAAGTAGAAGGTGAATACATTGAAACTCCATGTCAGTCATTTGAAGTGGTTCCCTGGGCTGTTAAGGATTGTGTGACTCCTCCTGCTGTGAAGAAGGTTCCTGTGGTCATCAGAAACCCTCCAACAATGGCAATGGCCTCCCTCAATGATGCAAAAGCTGTGGTGGAAGAAGAGTCCCAGAAGGCTGTCCGTCGTGCCCGTGCTGTTCGTATCACCAATCAAGGGGTTATCAATGCTGTGGGAGATCAAGATGAAGACTACAACTTGGAGGCATGGATTTTTCCTACTGTGGGTGCTGGACTCAATAATTGGACAGCTGAAGATGTTATCCCTATCTCCTTTAGTCAGGAGTAAATACTATTACTGTGTTATGTTTTTAAATTTATAATTTCTGGAACAATTAAAACTTTCAAGCCATGTGCCTTACCCGGGGCACAATGGTGTGCTTGTTACGGGTTGTCATTTCATTTGCATACTTCATTCAATAAAATCAGTGGACGTTTCGTTTTCGTAAATATTGTGTTCCTTGTCTTTCTTTTTCTTTTATTTTTGCTTTATCAGCTATGTGTTCTTACACACACCCACGTCACTAAAATGCAGATCCTCATCCACTCTGGATCCAGTTGATAACAGTTCTACTATTGCCAATTACAATTTCGAGAATCCGATCTATCAAACTGAAGACGGAAACGAGGACGATTGTGAAATACCTGTAGGGCTTGCTAGGTTGTTACAACAAGAAGAGAAAGCTATACAGCCACATGAAGAGCCAGTCGAAGTTGTGAATCTGGGAACTGAAGAAAACAGAAAAGAGGTCCAGATAGGGGCTGATTTAGAGGACAGTGTCAAGAGCAGGTTGATTCAGATGCTACGTGACTATGTGGAGATCTTTGCTTGGTCTTATGAAGATATGCCAGGGTTGGATACAGACATTGTGGTTCACCATTTGCCAGTGAAAGAAGATTGTCGTCCAAAGAAGCAGAAGGTTCGTCGTATGCGTCCTGAAATGTCAGAAAAGATCAAAGCAGAGGTAATGAAACAGTTCAATGCAGGGTTCTTGGCCGTAACTTCTTATCCTCAGTGGGTTGCAAATGTGGTACCAGTTCCTAAGAAAGATGGTAAGGTACGTATGTGTGTAGACTACAGAGATCTGAACAAGGCTAGCCCTAAAGATGACTTTCCACTTCCTCATATTGATATTCTGGTAGACAACACTGCTCAGCATAAGGTATTCTCTTTTATGGATGGTTTCTCTGGTTACAATCAAATCAAGATGGCACCTGAAGATATGGAGAAGACTACATTTGTGACACAGTGGGGCACCTTTTGCTATAAGGTAATGCCATTTGGTTTGAAGAATGCAGGGGCAACATATCAGCGTGCTATGGTGGCTTTGTTTCACGATATGATTCATCATGAGATAGAGGTATATGTGGATGATATGATAGCCAGGTCTCAGAATGAAGAACAACATCTTGATCATCTGCACAAGTTGTTTGAGAGGTTGAAGAAATACAGGTTGAGATTAAATCCAAACAAGTGTACTTTTGGAGCTAGATCTGGAAAGCTCCTGGGTTTCATTGTCAGTGGAAAAGGTATTGAAGTGGATCCTGCAAAAGTGAAAGCTATACGAGAGATGCCAGCTCCCCGTACTGAGAAGGAGGTTAGAGGTTTCTTGGGACGATTGAACTACATTGCAAGATTTATTTCCCAATTAACTACCATCTGTGAGCCAATCTTCAAGTTGTTGAAGAAAGATCAGGTGATGGAATGGAATGATGAGTGCCAGACTGCCTTTGATGAAATCAAGAGATATTTGCTAGAACCTCCAATTTTAATGCCACCAGTTGATGGAAGACCCTTGATTATGTATTTAACAGTATTAGACAACTCAATGGGGTGCGTATTGGGGCAACATGACGAGTCTGGTCGAAAAGAGCAGGCAATATACTACCTTAGCAAAAAGTTTACCGACTGTGAAACAAGATACTCACTGCTCGAGAAAACTTGTTGCGCTTTGGCATGGGCTGCTCGCCGACTAAGACAGTATATGTTGACCCATACTACCTTGTTGATTTCGAAGATGGATCCAATCAAGTACATATTTGAGAAACCTGCTCTCTCCGGAAGAATTGCAAGATGGCAAATGATCTTGACGGAATATGATATACAGTATACTACTCAGAAGGCCATTAAGGGGAGTGTTGTTGCTGATCATTTGGCTCATCAAGCAGTAGATGATTACCAGTCAATGAATTTTGAGTTCCCTGATGAAGACATTATGTCTGTTACCAAAGAACCTGGACAATATGACGGACCTGAACAAGGATCCCGATGGACTATGGTTTTTGATGGTGCCTCCAATGCACATGGTAATGGTGTTGGTGTTGTGATTAGTTCCCCTGAAGGTTGTCATACCCCGATTACTGCCAGACTTTGTTTCTATTGTACCAATAACATGGCTGAGTATGAGGCATGTATCATGGGTATGCAAGTTGCTATTGATATGAAGATTCAGTTCCTTGAGGTGTATGGAGATTCAGCTCTGGTAGTAAGTCAGATTAAAGGAGATTGGGATACAAAGCATGATAATCTCATTCCTTACAGAGAACATGTGTTGTCTTTGATCCCACATTTCAAAGAGATTACTTTTGGACATATTCCACGAAGAGAGAATCAGTTGGCAGACGCATTGGCCACCATGGCATCTATGTTTGAGATCAGCTGGGATGATGAAGCTCCCAAGATTACCATTGATAGATTTGAGAAGCCTGCATACTGCAATGAGATTGACACTGAAGGGGCAGAGGAGAAGCCTTGGTTCTATGAAGTGAAAAACTATCTTGAAGCTCAGGAGTTCCCTGAAGGGGCATCTGTCAAAGATAGGAAGTTCCTGAGAAGGTTTTCTGCTAAGTTCTTTCTGAGTAATGGCATTCTGTATAAGCGTAATCATGATTCAACTATGCTTCGTTGTGTGGATAAGAAGGAAGCTACAGAAATTATGGAAGAGATGCATGATGGGACCTTTGGCACTCATTCTAGTGGTCATACCATGGCAAAGAAGATTTTGAGAGCAGGTTACTATTGGTCTACCATGGAAGCTGATTGCTATCAACACTCCAGAACATGTCACAAATGTCAAATCTATGCTGATAAAGTACATGTACCTCCATCTCCATTGAATGTGTTGACTGCTCCTTGGCCCTTTGCCATGTGGGGCATTGATATGATTGGTGAGATCAAGCCTGCTGCTTCTAATGGGCATCGTTTCATCCTGGTTGCTATTGATTACTTCACGAAGTGGGTAGAGGCAGCCTCATTTGCATCTGTGACTAAGAATGTTGTGGCTCGGTTCATTAAGAATAATCTCATATGTAGGTATGGTATCCCTGAAAGGATTATCACTGACAATGGCTCTAATCTGAACAACACTATGATTACTGATCTCTGTACGCAGTTCAAGATTAAGCATCACAACTCTTCTCCGTATCGTCCAAAGATGAATGGGGCAGTTGAAGCTGCTAATAAGAACATTAAGAAGATTGTACAGAAGATGACTGTTACTTACAAGGATTGGCACGAGATGTTACCATTTGCTCTGCATGGCTATCGTACTACAATACGTACTTCAACAGGGGCAACCCCATTCTCCTTAGTCTATGGTATGGAAGCAGTTCTGCCTATTGAAGTTCAGATCCCCTCCTTGAGAATTATGAAGGATGCAGGCTTGGATGAAGATGAGTGGATTCAGACTCGACTTGACCAGATAAATTTGATTGATGAGAAAAGGTTAGCAGCAGTTTGTCATGGCCAGATGTACCAGAAACGGATGATCAAAGCTTTTAACAAGAAGGTTAAGCCAAAGGTATATCAGGCTGGTGACTTGGTAATCAAGCGTATCATATTACCACAGGGTGATCCTAGGGGCAAGTGGACTCCAACATATGAGGGACCATTTGTAGTCAAGACAGTGTTCTCAGGAGGTGCCATGATACTGACTACAATGGATGGTGAAGACTTCCCACAACCTGTAAACGCAGACATAGTTAAAAAATACTACGCATAAAAAGAGACCCGCTAGGTTGACAGGCCTAGGCAAAAATAAGGGCATCCCGGCAAACCAAAAGGGTTTGGGCAAAAATTAGGGATATATATATAAAAAGATGTACACTCGGCAAGTCGAAAACCTGAAAAGGCGGCTTGGGCAAAAAAGGGTAT
Source organism: Lathyrus sativus (assembly GCA_963859935.3). NCBI lineage: Eukaryota > Viridiplantae > Streptophyta > Magnoliopsida > Fabales > Fabaceae > Lathyrus > Lathyrus sativus. The sequence continues at coordinate 706,193,462 of OZ012737.1, forward strand.
CCCGGTGGATTGAAAACCTGAAAGGGAAATCCAGGCAAAAGTTAGGGATTAAAGCGTATGACTATGTCTCGTTTGGATCACTCATGAAACTGCAACCAGTTGTACTACTTACTCAAGCTCAAACAGATAAAGCTCAATCCAATCGTTTCCGTCTCAACAGCAAGAAGATGAGATACTTGAGTGGCAATAGTAGAATTGAAACTCAATAGGATTATTTCCCACATAGCTGATTCTTTTTGTAAAACTTCATGACAAAATTCTCTTACTAGGGTTTATGTCTCCTTGTACAAACTTACCCGTGTATGGGTCACTTTTGATATAAATAAATTCCATCTTTTGAATCCAGATTTACTTTTACCCTATTTACATAAGCGAAACGTCCATTGGTTGTGTTTGAATGTATGTATGCCTTTGAATATGATTGATGTTTACCAGAAATGCATGTATGCTTTTAATATGATTGATGTTTACCAGAAATGCATGAAAATGCAGTAATAGTATTTACTAAGGACGAACGAGGGAAGGATTTCAACGAAGCTTCGCCGGTTCATCTTTACAAGACAGTTACAAACCATCAGTAGGACTAATCCATTTTCCCAAAGTCTAATCTCCCCTGGAATTTATATCCATCTCTTTTATCCTCATACGGATATACGGGAAATTACTTTCCAATAAGGGCACGATAAACGAAGACGGGATGTTATACTTATCCTACTATCAAACGAAAACGAAGGTTATCTATACCCTACTATCCCCAACAACGGGAGGTTATCTATACCTTGTTATCCCCAACAACGGGAGGTTATCTATACCTTGTTATCCCCATCAGACGGAGGGTTATATATTCTTCAACAACGAATCGGGATTTATTTTCCTTGGCCAGCAGTTGTTATACAAGGATATCCAGACACTTCCAGCAGTGTCATAGCATACATACATCATTTACATCATACCATAACATATATGTCTATAGTACATTACCTAAGTGCATCATGTCATACATGCATACATAAAGCATAAACTAATGTTGTTATACAGAATGCTACCTTGTTTTCAGGTTAATTATCCAACAAACAATCTTATGATCTTTGGGACTGCTTTATTGTAACCTCAGGGTTACTTTATCCTCCTGATGAGCTTCTTATTACTTTGGGACTGCTTTATTGTAACCTCAGGGTTATTTTATCCTCCTGATAGCCTCTCATGACTTCAAGACTGCTTTAGAGCTACTGATTGCTCTATCCTCCTGAAATCATCCTATTACTTCAAGACTGCTTTAGAGCTATTCATTGCTCTATCCTCATGAGGTCATATTACTACTTCAAGACTGCTTTAGAGCTATTCATTGCTCTATCCTCCTGAAGCCATCTAATTATTTCAAGACTGCTTTAGAGTTATCCATTGCTCTATCCTCCTGAAATTACATTATTATTTCAAGACTGCTTTAGAGCTATCCATTGCTCTATCCTCCTGAAATCATTACTTCAAGACTGCTTTAGAGCTATTGATTGCTCTATCCTCCTGAAGACATATCACATTATTACTTCAAGACTGCTTTAAAGCTGTTGATTGCTCTATCCTCCTGAAGACATATCACATTATTACTTCAAGACTGCTTTAGAGCTATTGATTGCTCTATCCTCCTGAAGACATATCACATTATTATTTCAAGACTGCTTTAGAGCCATTCATTGTTCTATCCTCCTGAAATCATATCATTGCTTCAAGACTGCTTTAGGGTTATCACTATTGATTGCTCTATCCTCATGAAGACATGCTGCTACATCATTATTATTCCAGACTCCTGACAGCTTTCATCATACACCCATATTTTGAACTGCTCCCCCCCTAGTGGCATCTTTAAGCCCACTCAATCATATTCAACTAGCCATCTGTACCACTCTAGTGCACTGGTGAGTGCAAATTTTTGGGCTTTTGTGTTCAATCCCCTTCAACCTTCCAGGTTACGACTGGCAAATATACCAATCTAACCCCTCAGGTTTCAGAAAATTGAACAGGGGCAGCTGTTGCACCCTAAAATTTGCCCTCACAATACAAGACTTTGTGTTCTAAGAAGGTTCACAAGGTCCACAAGTTCTCCAATAACTTGCATAACCTTTCATGAAGTTCATAAAGTCCACAAGCTACTTTATGAAGGTTCACAAGGTTCACAAGTCCCACAGTGCTTTCAATACCTTTCATGAGGTTCATGAAGTCCATAGGTTGCTTCTTGAAGGTTCACAAGCCTCACAATACCTCCCATGAGTATCACAAGATATCTTATGAAGATTCACAAGGTTCACAAAGTTCACAATTGGTCAGAAGAGTTGACAATTCCCTCAGACAATGCACCTCCTAAGCAGTGCATCCAAAACTAGGGTTTTGACTTTAATCAGGCTAAATGGACTTCCAAGACTTCAAGTGAGCTTCATAACATCTTATATGTGTATAAGAACCCCCATGTCAAGTTTCAAGACTTTTCTCAAAAGTTTGCTCAGTCAGATGATCAGATAAGTCAAAAGCAGTCAACGCAGTTAAAAAGTCAAACTGAGGTCAACTGTAATACCCCAAATTTTACCCTTTCTTTTTATTTTTATTTTAAATTCTGATTAACTTAATAAATTAACCTTTTTTTTAAATCTTGTTTTTTTAACTAATAATAATTTAATTAAATTTTTTTTTTATAACTTTACTAATGTTTTTTATTAATTTTTTTTTTTTTTTTATTTAAATCATTTTAAGCTCTTCTTACTAACTTTTAGGATTTAGATTAAAATTTAACTTTTTTTTTCTTTTCTTTAAGAGTAAATTTTTTTATAACCTTTTTTAATTAATTTCTAACACATTTTTTTAATCAAATTCTATTACCTTTTTAAAATTAAATCTTTTTTCTAACTTTTTTTAAAAGATAAATCCTTTTTCTAACCCTTTTTTAAAGTTAAATCTATTTCTAACTTTTTTAAAGTTAAATCTTTTTTTCTAATTTTTTTTAAAAAAAATCAAATTTTTTTTCTAACTTTTTAAAAGTTAAATCCTTTTTCTAACTACTTTTTTAAAGCTAAATCTTTTTTTCTAACTTTTATAAAGTTAAATCTTTTTTTCTAACTTTTTTAAAAAAAATTAAATCTTTTTTTTTTCTAACTTTTATAAAGTTAAATCTTTTTTTTCTAACTTTTTAAAAAAAAATTAAATCTTTTTTTTCTCTAACTTCTTTTATAAAGTTAAATCTTTTTTTTTTCTAACTTTTTTAAAAAAAATTAAATCTTTTTTTTCTCTAACTTCTTTTTAAAGTTAAATCTTTTTTTCTAACTTTTTTAAAAAAATTAAATCTTTTTTTTTCTCTAACTTCTTTTTAAAATTAAATCTTTTTTTCCTCTAAATTCTTTTTAAAATTAAATCTTTTTTTTTCTAACTATTTTAAAAATTAAATCTCACCTTTGTCACTTTTTTTGTTCTTTATTATTTTTACTCTAAATTTTTCTATCTTTCATTAAAAAATAACAAAAATAGTTTTTTATTATTATTTAATTATTATTTTCGTATTTTAATTAAATCATTTTTTAAAATATTATTTTTTTCACTTTTTTCTAAATTATTCATAAAAATATCCAAAAAATCATAAAATAAAAAATATTGAAAAAATTTTTGTTCTTTTTATAATATTTTTGATTTTAGGAATCAATAGGATTATTAGTTTATTTTAATTATTTTAAATTATTTAAATTTTATTTTTTCTTAACTAATTATTTAGTTTGGGCTTTAAAATGGGCTTTAGGGACATTATTGACAATTTGGTGTTAACCCTAATTTGTTCCCTATATATACATGTGTTGCCTTGTTGGAAAAGGAGGAGAGAATGAAAAAAACCTAAGAGGAGTGAGTGTCGTTTGCCGTTATTTAGTTTTCTTCTTCATCCATTACTATTGTTTCTTTTTCTTCATCGTTTACCGTTATTTCTTTTCCTTCATCTATTACTGTTGTTTCTTTTTCTTCATCTTTTACCGTTATTTCTTTTTCTTCATCTGTTACCGTTATTTCTTTTTCTTTATCTATTACTGTTACGTTTATATATATATAATTTTTAAATTGTTAGAGTTTATATATATAAGATTTTTGATCGAATTATGTCGATACGATGTTTGCACATTTGTGTGCATGACGCGTGACATTTGTGTTAGTTCGATCTGGTTGCGATGATCGCATTTTTGTGTGAGCAATAATACTATTTTTTGCTTAATTTCTTTTTCTTTGCGATAAATTTTGTTTCGTCCGATTTAGATCTGGTTGCGATGAGCGCATTTCTGCGTTAGCAACATTGTTGGGTTATTTGGCACATTTAAAATTCATTATTGCTTTATTATTATTATTATTATTATTATTATTATTATTATTATTATTATTATTATTATTATTATTATTATTATTATCATTATTTATTATTATTATCATTATTATCATTATTATTACCATTATTATTATTATTGTTATCATTAATTTATTAAAATTTGTTATAATATAAAAATCTGTTTTTTAAAATAAATAACATTAACATCTTTTCCAAATTAATATGAAAACCTATTATTTTTAAGAAAAACTTTTTTTAGATAAATTTAAAATAATAACTAAAATCTTTTTTTTTTAAATAATAACTAGAACCGTTATTTATTTTATTTTATTATTGTTCAATTCAAATTTCATTATCATATTGTATCTGCTCCTCTCATGTAACCTCGCGAACTTAACAATCGCTCTTTAAATTCTGCCTTTAAATTTCTGCTTGCATGGTTTAAATTATGACATTATCTCTCTGTTTGCATGATTCAATTATTTCACGCGTTTACTATTATTTCTGTCACATTGCACACATCCGAAGGTTAGGTCTAACTGTTTGGCCGCCGCGCCAATAGTCCGTAAAACTTCACACATTCAATTTCAAATCCTCAAAACTACAAACTACAAACCCTAATTTTCACAAATGCCTCGCCGCAGGCAAAATTACAATTTTACCCTTAGCATTAGGTCAAAGAGCCGCCGCGCTCATTTTAGGGTTTCCCGCCGTGGAATCCCTAATTTAACCCTAATTACAACTTAACATTTCAACGTAGAGATTTGGAGTTTCTACACTCCACGTAAGCGTGTCCTTAAGATGCGTTTATTCCCCTTGAGACCTTGACCACAGTCAAGAAGTTTCTAACCTCCCTATTGAGGGGAACTACGATTACTCTGATTCCACTCCCGTAAGGATACGTAGGCACAAGATGCGATGTCTTGCCGAGTAAACTTAGAATTAACCCCCTTTATTATTTATTATTGCTTATTTATATTTTATTTATCTTTGCTATTTAATTATTTTGCTTATTATTTTGTAATTGTTTCTTGGATGTAAAGTTGTTTAATTATTTAATTATTATTATGGTTAGTAATTAGGGAGTGTAACAACATGTATGTAATATTAAAATAAATTTAGATCACTTTTAAATAAAGATAATTAAAATAAACACGTCACACACGTAAGTCGATTTTAATCGCCGTCTCACTTCCTAAGGATATCCCTCAAGTTGCCTACGAATAATGGTTAAGTGGGGTGTATAAAGCAAGTCCCTCAAATAGAAAAATCATCAAAGTCCCTTATGGTTGCCTTTACGAATCGAGTCCCTTTCGAAAAATGATGATGGTCCCTTATATGTGCTTATTACATCCCACAATGGCCTTCAAAAATCCAATCGTCCCTCACATGTCCCTTAACATCCAAAGTAAGGACTACCTACTCCATTATAGTAGGGATAGTCTTACTAAGGAAAGGATAAAGAATAAGAAAGACCTTAAAACATTAGGGTAGGCTACTCCTAAGTGCTTGCTCACTTCAAAACTGTTTCACACTTAAACAAATTTCCAACAAAATTTTCAAACAAGTTTTTTTCACATCCATACACGGATTATTATTAAACTATTCTGAAATTTTTTGCTATTCACACACTACACTTTCAAAACAATTCAAAAGTGAGCTTAAGTACCTAAGAGCCCATGGATAACCATGGATGAAAAGGATGCTAATACCTTCCCTTTTCATAACCTACCCCCCGGACCCAAAATATTCTCTAAGGTCTTTCCTGTTCATTTATAACCTTTCCTTATGGATAAAATAAAAGTCGGTGGCGACTCTTGCTATCCGCAACATTGTTTAAAGTCAGTTCTCCCACCGTGTTACAGTCCCGAACTACGTTGACTCTGACTTTCTCTCTTGAGAATACGTAGGCATAGAGTGCGACGCTCTATCGAGTCAATTCCCTTCCGTTTAGATTTAGCAGCCGTAGATAGATTGTTTTGCATCCTTTAGACAACCCAAGCAAGCGTGGATCCCGTCGAGTACGACGGACGTGAGGGGTGCTAATACCTTCCCCTTGCGTAACCGACTCCCGAATCCAGGATTTGGTTGCGATGACCATTCCTTTCCCGTTTTCGCGAGGTTTACTTCGAGCGTTTTCTTTCCCGCTCTGAGGGATAAATAACGCACGGTGGCGACTCTTCTGTCAGCCGGCGCCGATTTTCGCAGTAGCGACAGCTGACGACTCTGCTGGGGATCCAACATCCCCTGGCTGCTAAGGACTGCGATAGTCCTTATGCATGTGGGATCCAACGTCCCCTAAGAGAGTCAATCCTAGCGCTTGTTTGCTTGTCTTTTGGGTGTTTCTTTTTCATCGCTTTTTTCTGTTGCCGTTGTGCTGGGGAGGGTGATATTCTGAGTGATAGCCGGACCTGGGCTTCTTTTTTTAGTATGCACCTAGACATAGTTGCGGAGAAGTAGTAGACAAACCTGTCTGCTGGGCAAGCACAGTTCCCTACGAAAATCTGCGCTCAGACGAGGTTCTCTCCGAGGTGCTTCTCTAAGGTCCTGAGGATCATAGGGGAGTCCAGACGTGAGGATTGTCGACTCTGGGGACCGATCAATTGGAAGTCAGCTAAGTGAGGCCTCACATGAGATGACGATGCCACTCCTTCTGGGAATCGTATCATTCCTCATGAAGTCTGTGACGCTGATATCCGCATAGGATGCCGCATCTTAGGTCCATACCCGTGAGTAGGGGGTTTTCCTTTTTGCGAAACCTTGACTTCCAGACCACCAGCTATCCTGGCGTTCTCTTTTAGAGAGAACATACTCCGTCAGCAGTGCAGTGGCACTCAGCTTGTTGTGTGGGGGCTGTGATCCCGTGTTTGTTGCATTGCATTTGCATAAGCATCTTTGCATCATATTGCATAGCATCGCTCCAGTTAGCCAGAGTTCTGATCCAGCCTTTGTTTCCTGAGCGTGAGTACCCGGAGTTTGGATTGAGCAACTGTTGATTGTCAGAAGACGACCAAGGGGTTGGAGCAGACTTGAGCAGATTTGAGAATCAAGCAGTGTAATCAGTTACGGGTAATTGATAGCTATGTCTGAGGGCAGTTTCCAGTCTCCTAACACCTTGACGGGGTCCACTATGACGTCCAACCATCGGTATGATTCTATGGAAGACTTCCAGCAAACGAACAACGTTACTGCAGACCAAGTTGTACAGCCTTCTGTTGAGAACCGAGATCGACATGAGCAGTTTGTTGTCTGGAATGAGCGACCTCCTCCTGTTAACAATCAAGGTGCTGTTTTCCCTGAGAGGAATCCACGCAGAGGTATCCCGATAGCCAGGACCGTAGATCCAAGAGCTCTTGAGACGGATAGAAAACTCCGAGCGTTGGAAGAGGGAATGAAAGCTTTGAAAGTCAAAGATGTTATTAACCTGATTGCTGCAGACAGGTGTTTGGTTCCTGACCTGGTGTCGCCTTACAAGTTCAAAGTGCCGGAAGTTGAAAAGTACAAAGGGGATAGCTGTCCGAAGCAGCATTTGATGATGTTCTGTCGAAGAATGACTTCGTTTGTGTGAGATGACAAATTGATGATCCATTGCTTTCAAGATAGTCTGACTGGGGCATCTCTGAGGTGGTATATGCAGTTAGAGAGAAGTCAGATTCGATCATGGATGGATTTAGCCAGAGCTTTCCTGAAGCAGTACGATTACAACCTGGATATGGCTTCTAGTCGCATGCAACTGCAAGAATTGTCTCAAGAGAATGATGAACCTTTCAGGAAGTATGTTCAGAGATGGAGAGAATTTGCTGCTAGAGTGCAACCACCGCTCCTAGACCGAGAGTTAATGAGCGTGTTTGTACACTCCCTGGAGAGCCCGTACCTCGAAAGAATGCTTGGAGTTACGTCAAACAGTCAGGCTAGTGAAGCTGAATCTCTTTATGACTATCAGAATGAAGAAGGAGCTGTGATCAATACAATCATGTCAGATGTTGGATATCCTCGAGATGAAGTGGTGAAATCTGTTGGATCAGTATCTTCTATGCCTTGTTATGCTGGACAGACAGCGGTGCCTAGGGCACCATATCAGGAGTCTTATGTCGCTTCCCTTGCAAATCAGCGAACTTGTGACTGAGGTTATCAGAATCAGCGTCAGAATCAGAACAGACCTCGTAACAATTTGGAACGAAAGAATGCTCCTTCTCATCCAGTTCCTGTGCCGTACAGTCAGCTTTTGCCACAGTTGGTCCAGAGTTATTTGGTGGAGCCGAAAGCTCTCAAGCCCGTGCCAGAACCTTACCCTCCTGGGTACAATCCCCAAGTTCAATGTGGTTACCATGGTGGCTCTCCAGGGCATGCAAATGAAGATTGTAAAGCGTTTCAGGCGAAGGTACAGCAGTTGATCGACCACGGGTGCATTTCCTTTCCAGAAGGAGTTTTGTTTGTTCATACCAACCGCTCAGTTGTCTAAGCTCGTAGATTCAGAAAGTATTCCCCAGCAAAAGCCAGTGATTTAGACAGGCAGGCGCCCTCAGCATTGGCAGTCCTCAGACTTTATATCGTTTGCATTTGTAGTTTCTTTTCTGTTAGTTACTACTTGCTGTTAAATATTGATTGTTTTCGAATGGTAATATTGATAAAGTGACTATGCATTTTCTGAATTAAGCATGTCGCTGTCGCTCATTTATTTCATTGCATTGACACTTGCATTTTATTTACTTCACTTTATCACTGTGATTAGCAAAGATTGGAGGGAGGATGACGAAATAAACTCATAACCGATGATCGTATGCTTTCAGATAAAACCTTGCCGATGACGTACAAGGCATTGTTTCAAATCCCCAAACACTGGAGATATAAGGAGTTAGTCCCTTGTTAACCACTTCGAGCCAGGAAGTAGAAGTTTTTTCGGACTTTTAAACCCTCACATCTTAACCCGGGACAGGGTAGTTGTCAGTTAGCTTGACCGAGCATTCAAGTCTTACAGAGGAGTGTTGCCTTTCGAGGACCAATCAGTTTATACCTCTCAAGAGGTCGCACATTGCCAACCACAATGGTTAAACCTCACCAATCGGGAGTAAGGCAGTTACAATCCTTTCGGAGAAACCAAGACAATCAGTGTCACACGACTTTGTTCCAAGAAAAAAAAAAGCCCGCTAAGTAAAAAGAAAAAGAAAAAGCTGGAAAGCTAATACTTAGGCAAAAATTAGGGCATCCCGCTGGACTTCAAACGAAAAATCGAAAAGAACTCAAAAGGAGTCAGTCCAGGCAAAAATTAGGGAATAAAAAAAGAATGAAAAAGAAGGGATAGAAAAAAAATAGATCCCCAGCGAAGAATAAAGTCGTGTATACAGACACCGAAAACGAGAAAGGAGTAACTGCCACTCCGAAAAACCTTGTGAGTTCCTTAACTATGGTTCTTACCATTCAACATACCTCTCGAAGAGGCGAGCGCTTGTGCCAAGTTAATTGAACTTTAGGATCGGAGATCATCACGTAGAAGGGGTGGGTACAAAACATAATTTGAGCCAAATATCCTTTGTTTCACGAACCGTGAACCCGACCACGATACAACCCTTAAAAGACCTAATTGAGGCAAGGTTTATTCTGAAGGCGCATTACGGTAAGGTTGAGTAACCTGACTCCTTCTTGATTTGCTAGTCATATCCTTGTTGTATTTTTCACTGATCACATAAGCACTACGTTTGAACTTTGGTTCATTCATCACTCACAGTCATGACACGTAAATGAGTGACAGCACAAATTTTTTCAAAATCTGCATGAACACTGCATTAAAATTACCATTCGGGACTGAACAATTTTACATGCAGGTTAGTAATTGACAGGAAAGAAATTCCAACAAGGAATAATCGAACAGGATTGGATAATTCAACAGTCTGGATCAGAATGGTGTATGTTGTGAAACCCTGTAAATCTGGGGCATTGACTTCCAGTGAGTTCGGAATCAATTAGTCTGAGGAAAAGTCCCGAAGCATCAGTTGATCACGGAGCAGTTGATCATAAGCGAATCTTCTAGAGAGCCAATCAGGGGCAGTTATCCAGAATGCTATGTTTGATCAGGGCAGGTTAAGTCGCTCAACGCTCGTTCAGGGGCAAGTTACGATGTGGATAGTTGTTGAGTTAATGGAAACACCGGGGTAAGCCACCAAAAGGTCGTATTGTAGCAAGGTGCTTTCAGTTCAGAGTGAGTCTTTCCGAGAACCAGATTGAGGCAAAGTCATTACAGACAGGGGCATGCCATCCCAAGAGTGCAGGGATTATTCTTTATTCGAGAGGCGTTCAGTTCGAAGTATCTCGCTGAAGTTCAGAATATTGGGGCAGTTCATATTAAACCGCCAGGGTACAGATTTTCAGACTATCCCACAGAGGTTCCTGCAGGCCGGGGCATAACAGAGGCGAAAGGACTGTTCTTCTACAACAGCGTTACTCAGAGCTACTTGAGCAGATTCAGCCGATCTTCAAGTTTGAGACAAATATCGGGAAATCGTGACCCTTCTACTAGAAGCCGTGAATTTAGACCGGATATTGTCCAGCATCAGGCGTGTATGACTCACCACGGATGTACAGAAGTCCAGCCTACTGGGCACACTCGTTTATCCCCCAGCAAAGTCATAAGGTCGAGAATCAGTTAATCTGGGGCAATTAGGTCGAGATTTGGCAAATCTCTCGCGGCTATGGGCATTACTCCACGAATCAGTCGATTAGGGGCAAAGGATTATCACAAGACCGAGGCAGAACACCCTAAAAACAAAAGATGTTGTTGGGAAATTCTTTTGGGGTTTGACGTACAGAAACAATTCAGATCTAACCGTCAGGGCACAGAGATCGAAGAGTCCTAACCAGAAGCTCGTAACGAAAAGACTTGATCGTTATGTGAAGTGAATCTCCATGCAGGTCGCGCTTCCAAAATAACAATGTCCCTTACTAAAGAAGGATCAAATTCTCCAGCTAGCCGCAGCTTAGCCGAAGGACATTCTCCAGCAAAGTCGGTTTATCCTCAGCAGAGTTTGGCGATTCCAAGATTGTAGGCTGTATTCAGACAGTATGGTGTCCCCCAGAAGGATTCCCCCATCTCAAGCAGAGTGGTTTAGCCGCAGAAGATTAACATTTCCAACTTGTGAGTTGTATTCAGATAGTCTACCTTTTCCAGTAGGGTCATATACTCTCCCCCAACGGAGGCAGTTGATTTTCCCTAAGAGACTTGTTCCATCCCCAGCGGAGTTCTCTTTCCAGCAAGTGTTTTCCTTCCTCCCAGTGGAACTCGAAGATTAAGACTCTCCCCGGCAGAGTTGGGTGGCGCCCTGGCATTTATTTTGTCAGAATACCGTGTGATATCTGTTCATTCCCCAACAGAAGTCCAATCATACCGGGCTCATCTGCTATTCCCCAGCAGAGTTATATTCCCCAGCAGGGTTGACTTCACTCTTCCAGCATTTATTTTGCTGGAATAATTCGGTAGCACCTGGCTATCCCCAGCGGAGTCGGCATTGTCTTCAGCATTTATTTTGCTGAAGCATTTTCTGTATCCCAGCAGTTCGAGTCTGCATTTGCATCGGCATATAGTGGCATACTTGCATCCACCAAATAAAAGCGCGTAGCATTTCCGTGTCGAATGGAGCATTACGTCATTGTCAAACATATACATTTTGAAACATAAACCAGGTTGGCTAACTGTCTGTTTCAAGTATTGTTCTCTTGCAGGTGGAGAGAGCTCTTGCTCAAATGAATTACCAAACATTCAAGATCTCGACGTGAGACATTCGATGAAAGTGTCAGCTTTGGCATTATTCCCCACAGAGTTATCATGATGAATTTCTCTTTGTCCCCGAGCAGAGTTATTGGTGTAAATGTCTCTTGTTTTCCCCACCAGAGTTGCTAGTAGAAGTTTCTCTAGTCCGACCAGCGGATCACTTTCTTCAAAATTGTTGTTATGTCAGCATCAAAAGGTTTCATGAATCAGAATTTCAGAGGCTGCCGCCGGTTATCAGAACAGGCGTCCGGTAGTTTGGTTTCCAAATATCCCCAGTAGAGTCCGCCTCAAAGTCACTGTCACGTCAGTGCTAAAAAGTTGGTGGGTTGGGACCAGTGGAGAAATGGGTCCTGACGTGGATAATCTATTCCTATATTGACGGGATTTCTTCGTGCTAGAGAAGTGGGTGTCCTAACGTGGACAAATTTATTTCCCCCGGTTGATGAAATGTGCTAGTCCTAACGTGGACATATTTGATTTCTCCGTATTGATTGGATGTGAAGTCATGACGTTGACAAAATTGATTACTCTCTGTGTTAGTATCCTGACGTGGACCATTTATTTCCAGCAGATATCGTTCTTCGTAATGGTGAAATGTGCGTCCTGACGTGGACAAGTTTATAGTTCTTCGTGATGACAAGATGCGGGAGTCCTGACGTGGACAGATTTATCTTCCTTCGTGTTGGCGAAGCGTGAGTCCTGACGTGGACAAGTTTTATTTCCTCAGCGGGTCGAAGATGTGAGTCCTGACGTGGACAAATCAAGACGAAGTCTTATTCCTAACGTGGAAAGATGGATTCCTTACGTGGAAAGATTGATTCCTTACGTGGAAAGATGGATTCCTTACGTGGAAAGATGTATTCCTTACGTGGAAAGTTGTATTCCTTACGTGGAAAGATGTGATTCCTTACGTGGAAAGATGGTATTCCTTACGTGGAAAGATGGTTTCCTTACGTGGGAAGATGGTTCCTTACGTGGAAAGTTGTATTCCTTACGTGGAAAGATGTGGTTTCTTACGTGGAAAGATGGATTCCTTACGTGGAAAGATGGATTCCTTACGTGGAAAGATGTATTCCTTACGTGGAAAGATTGATTCCTTACGTGGAAAGATGGATTCCTTACGTGGAAAGTTGTATTTCTTACGTGGAAAGATGGATTCCTTACGTGGAAAGATTGATTCCTTACGTGGAAAGATGTATTCCTAACGTGGAAAGATGTGATTCCTTACGTGGACGATGTATTCCTCACGTGGAAAGTTTAATCCTGACGTGGACAGATCCAGGCGAAGTCTTATTCCTAATGTGGAAAGGTTATTCCTAACGTGGAAAAGGTTATTCCTAACATGGACGATTTATTTCTGACAAGATGTGTTAGTCCTGACGTGGAAAATTCATTCCTATGTTGATAGAATCCCCTCGGGATGATGAGATGCAGACGAGTCATCCCTAGCGAAGTCGCCGAGATTTTTTCGTGTTGACGGCATGTGGAGTCCTAACGTGGACAAGTTTAGTTGAGATTTCTTCGTGTTGATGAAACAGGCATCCTAACATGGACAAAGTTCTATTTCTGTGTTGTTGAGATGTGAGTACGTGGACAGATTTGTGTATTCGTGGTTTGACGAAATTTGGGTTCAGATGTGGACAAGGTTACTCCTGTGACAACAGAATCTCTATTCGTGTTGGCAAATTTGTCTCTCTTCTTGTGTTGATAAGGTTAGTCCAGTTGTGGACAGAGGTGTTTTGCGAAAAGTGTTCAGTACCTAGGGCGTTACGTAGGTTGTTGAAGTTGAAATCAGAATCGTCAGACGTCGGATCAGTTGTTGCCGTGACAACCAGACTTCAGTTTATTAGACGCTATTTCTCAAGCAGTTTTGCAGTTTATTTTGCGGTTGGCAAATTCCAGGGTTCCATTTGTATTCAACCATCTTCTACCTTTGAATGATCAAAGGTTGGGCGCTCTTCAACCATTCAGGTCCAAGCTGCTTGAATAGGGGCAGCTGTTGCACCCTAAAATTTGACCAACCGGGTCCCGTATCTGGCTCGATGTTTCGACGCATTTCGCATCTGCATTTACATACTGCATATAGTGCATTTTCTCAATCATGGTGAGTTTATCAGGATTACAGCCGTGCCGTCGCTTTTCGGGTATCTCAGACCAGTTCGGATAATCTGAGGTTATTTTGGGGAAGTCGCGCGCTTCCTGGGTATTTTCAGTTTATGCAGTGATTTTGGAGTTCTTGGTGTCGGGATTTATTATTTTGTTTCGATCTGGTCTCGCGCTCTCTTTTATATTGATTATTTGCCTTTGTTTGCTTTTTTTAGAATTTAATAGCTTCTTGTAGATTTTAAATAGGCTTTGTAGATTTTTCTAGAATTTAAATAGATTTTCCTAATATTTTTAAATAGCTTTAAGTCTTTTTTAGAATTTAAATTGTTTTAAATAGATTTTTATAATGATTTTCTTTTAGAATATAATAGTTTTTGGATAATAGAAATAAATAGAGTTTATTTTAATATAGATTTAATCTTTTGTTAGATATTCCTTTTATTAGGTTTAATATAGGATTTAATAGTTTTAAATAAGTAATATAGGTTTATTAGGGATTTAATAGAAATTTAATAATTTTAGATTAGAGAATTATTAGAATAATTTTAGATTAGAGAATTATTAGAGTTTTTTAGATTAGTGGAATTATTAGAGTTTTATTAGTTTAGAAATTAATTGGAATTATTAGGTCTTAATCATTCGTTTAGCTGTTAATTAGGATTTATTAGATTAATTAGGTTTTAATTAGTTTAATTTTTAGTCTTTAATCCATTTGAGTCCATTTTAATTCATGTTAATTCAGCATTGATCATTGTTAAATCACTTTCATTTTATTAATCAGTGTGCAGTAGTTTTAATCCAATTAGCATTTAATCTGTCATTAGATTCCCATTTTAATTGGTAGTTAATCCTTTCGTTAATCCCTTAATTCAGTTTATTAGTATTAATCTCATTAGTTCAGATCAGTTGTCATTTGCATCCAGTCTATGTTCATTTTCGTTTGGGCCCAAAGTCTGTTGTTTGGAGGCCCAATAGTTCAGTTTTTGTCCAATGCCGCATGTCCACTATAAATAATTACACGTGTTACACTCAGAAGGGTACCACCTCACAATTTCGTTTTCACCCACACGCTGACACCTCGCCCTTCCGTTCTCTCTTCTGCTGCCACGCAGTCATACGCGTGTCACTCCCTCACGCCTCCAGCCTCCACCTGTCTTCACCCCATCCCTCACCGGAGTCTCGCCGGTTGCATGGCCGGCGGCCATGCAACCCCCGTACCTGACTTTTTCCGGCCGCCCTAACCAACCTCCAACCGACTCCGGCCGCCGCAACAACCCGCCGGAAACCTCAAAAAACCCAGAAATTCATCCTCTTCATCCTTGATCTTCATCTTCCCGATCATCATCATCAACCTTATTCGTCCATCCACCGGAATCTTCATCACTTTCATATCAATCTTTTTCCAGAAAATTTGTTATGATCTTCATGTTCATGTATTCTTCATTTCGTTTCCAGAAATATACAACAATCTTCAACGATCTTCATAACTGTTTTTTCAGATTCTTCGCAAGATCTTGATCTTGTTCACTCGTTCATCGTTAGTTCTCCGGGAATTTTCAAGAAACTTCAAGAACTCCTCGTTGTTCTTCGTATCGTCTTCAGATCTTCATCTCCCTCAATGCCAGTTTCCAGAAAGCATCAAGAACATTCATGTGTCCTTCGTACACATTCGTCCGCCGTTTCTTAGATTTGTTCATGAATCGCAACAAGCTTCATCGTTCATCAGTTCTCCGGATCTATTCAGCAAGATCTCCAAGATCTTCATCGCGTTCGTCCAGATCTCATCAAACCTTCAACAATCAATCGTCAACAAAACGAACGAAGGATCTTCATCGTCGATCATCATCACCTTCATACGCTTTTCTCCAGAAACCTTCAGACACGTTCAAGATCTCCAACAGCATCACTCATTTCCAGATTCAAATCCATCAGGCTTCACGCGATTCATGTAGCTTCAAGGACTTCGTACACAACCCCGAGCCTTCGTAGATCTTCGCACCATCCCCTGTTTTATCAAGAGCTTCATAGATTATGTTTTGGTGTTGATGTTTAAGTGAATGGCTGAGGTTTGAGATAGATGAGAAACGAACTGAAAACTGAGAGAGGTGGAGAAGGGGAGTTGACGGCAGCGGAGAAGAAGAGTGGAAATTAGGTTTTCAGAATGAAGGGGAGAAGAGGAAGAGTGGACCGAGTTTGGACTGGGCTTTGAGCCCAATGGCATTTCAGCTTACACCCCCCGCTTCCGTTTCACACTCCGTTTTTCTTCTTCTTTTGGTTTTGTTTGCTGATGGGCTTTGGGCCCAACAATTTTCTTTCTGCACCCCCGTGTACCAGCTTGCACCCCCATCCATTATTTTGTTTGGCTGAAGTCTGCATTGGGCTGGGCCCAATTACTTTGCTGTTTTTACTTGCTGTACCCCCAGCTGGGTTGTTCCCCCCCTCCTGCATTTTTATTTTTCCTTTTTTAATTCCTTGTTGTATTTGTTTCTTTTATTTTTTATAGAAAGAATAAAGAAAAAGAGATGAAAAGAAATAGAGAAAATAGTGAAGAAAGAATAAAGAAAAAGAGATAGAAAGAAATATGAAAAGAATAAAGAAAAGAGTATGGAAAAAAAGAAGATGAAAGAATATGTGAAAAGAAAATATAAAAATAAGTGGAAATAATAGATTGCTTTTATTTTTTTTAGATGAGTTCTTTTTAGATTCTTTTACGCCTTTCTTTTAGAGATAGTTTTAGAAGTCCACTTGTTAGGGGGCTCTTTTTCATTTGATTCTTCCATTATAGATGGATAGGATAGTTTTTAGGAGATTATTTTCCAGTATTCAATCATTGTAATCATTTTCCAGAATATTAATAAAACGAGATTTGAGCTGTGATCCCGAAAATAGCCGAACTACAGCCGCTCTGATTCCTCGTACCAGACGAGGATATGTAGGCATAGGATGCGATATCCTAGCGAGCACACTAACAACTAACCTTTTGTTCTCTCGCTGCTGTGCGATCGAGACTTTCCCGCTCACGATTGATGTTACCCTTTTCTCTTGCTTGAGGGCATCTGAGACCAGACCGTAGTTTTTCCCATAGGTTCCCGTACCTTTGAAACCAGTTTAATTTCTCACTGCTGTGTGAGAATACCCAGATTAGCCGTAGTTAGCCTGAACTACGTAAGCTCTGATCTTCCATGCAGTGTGGAAGTACGTAGGCACAAGACGCGAGGTATTAGCGAGCCAATTCCCTATAGTCCCGAACTACGTTGACTCTGACTTTCTCTCTTGAGAATACGTAGGCATAGAGTGCGACGCTCTATCGAGTCAATTCCCTTCCGTTTAGATTTAGCAGCCGTAGATAGATTGTTTTGCATCCTTTAGACAACCCAAGCAAGCGTGGATCCCGTCGAGTACGACGGACGTGAGGGGTGCTAATACCTTCCCCTTGCGTAACCGACTCCCGAATCCAGGATTTGGTTGCGATGACCATTCCTTTCCCGTTTTCGCGAGGTTTACTTCGAGCGTTTCCTTTCCCGCTCTGAGGGATAAATAACGCACAGTGGCGACTCTTCTGTCAGCCGGCGCCGATTTTCGCAGTAGCGACACTAGGGGATCAGATTCTTTTATAATTGATTTATGTGAAGTCTTTGTTATTTTTGCTTGACTGCAAAATTCACATTTATTGGAATCATTGACATTTAGTTTAGGGATTAGGCCTATGTTGCTTGCATTAGAAATGATTTGTTTATTAACGTGACAAAGTCTACCATGCCAAACATTAAAGTCACACAAAGAGTAAACAGAAGGAGAAATTTTATTCAAATCAACATTCAACTTAAACATGCCATCAGTGGCGTACCCTTTTCCTACAAAAATACCATTCTTTGTGATGGTGTACAAATCTGCCCCTAAAGTTTGACTAAACCCAGCCTTATTCAAAAGAAAACCAGAAACAAGATTCTTCCTAATTTCAGGAACATGCATGACGTCCTTCAAGATCAAGGTCTTTCCTGAAGTGAACTTCAGCTCAACATCTCCAATTCCAGCAACATTAGTGGCGTGAGCATCTCCCAACAACACTTTCTTATCTTCAGCATTCATGTATGTCTTGAACATAGCACGATCATAGCAGACATGACGAGTGGCGCCAGTGTCTATCCACCAACCATCACTTATACCAACCATGTTGATTTTAGTGATCATGGCAATGAGTTGCTCATCAGTCAGGTTAACCTGAGCATTTGAGCCAGCTGCAGGTTTAGGCCTGCTCCTACATTTCTTTGCCATATGGCCCGGTTTCCCACAGTTGTAGCAAGAGAAAACCGGAGCATCATTTCTTTGAGGTGGTGGCTGTTGCCTAGCAAATGGATCCGATGGGGCCCTAGAGGGATTCCCATTCTTAGTTCGGTTCATAGCATTGCGGTTCTGATTCTTTAAAGGTTTGCCCGTAGGCTTCAGAACCGCACCGAATTTCTTTTTGTTGTTAGACACAACTAAGACTTCTTCTTTCTGATCTTGTTTCCGAGCCTCCTCTTCAATTCGGAGGCGAGTAATCAGACTCTCGATTGAAAATTCTTTTGTTTTGTGACGAAGCACATTTTTGAAATCTTTCCAACCAGGGGGCAGTTTGTCAATAATTACAGCAATTTGAAATTGTTCATTGAGGGGCATACCTTCTGTAATAATCTCATGAGCAATCTTCTAAATTTCGTGGCTTTGAGCTTCCACCGACTTCTCATGCACCATCTTGTAGTTCAAGTAGCGGCTGACAGCAAATTTCTTCGCACCTGCTTCTTCAGTATCATATTTTCTTTGCAGAGCCTCCCATACCTGCTTAGCAGTCCTGTAGCTACTGTAGTAGTCGTATAGATCATCAGCAAGGCTGTTCAGAATGTGATTTTTGCACAGATAATCATTCTTGTGCCATAAGGCGATTTCTTTTCGGAGCTGTAGATCATCTGCTGTAGCCTTAGCTTTCGCAGCATCTGAGTCAGACGTTTTGGAAGTCCCGTCTGAATCTGCAAGTGAGTTACCATTAGGTAGTTCAGATGATGCAGAAGGGACAACCGGGATATCCTCAGTCAGAACATGGGCAACCTTTTTCAGAGTTAAGAAAAACTTCATCTTAGCTTGCCAACGTTTGAAATTGGAACCCTCAAACCTAAAAGGTTTGTCAAAGACCGAAGCGGTCGCAATAGTACCGATAATTTCCTCAGTTTTCATGGCAGTTATTAAAACGTCTTAAAATTGTTGTTTCCGGATTTGAAAAATTGAGTTTGGCACAAGGAAATTACCGGGACGAGTCGCGTACTAGGTCGCTTTCTTTAAGACGTTTCGCAGTACTGCCAAAATATGCAAAGTAGTCGATTTACGACGACGTCTCCAGGATAAAACAGCTCGTTCAATAACGTACGATTGATAAATCGCTCTAGAAATACACCTTTCTATGTCACAGTATCTGGCGAAAATAGTCAGTCGAAAAAATAAGAAAAGAAGGATTTGTAGACGAAGAGAATTAAGGGAGAGAAGATGGAAAATACTGGATCTAGTCATCTAGACCGGACCGGACCGAGCCGACCGGACGGACGGCGCGCATGTTTGTCTTGATGGTCATGGGTGTGTCCTCAGTCCTTTCACAAAATTGGGTGCCCTTTAGGGCCCAACCCAATTGACCAAGTTGAAATATATAAACACTACTAATATTTCCATTCCCTTCAATGTGGGACTAAAATGAATCTTTTCAAATTCACTTCTATATTAGTTCTTACTTGTGTTCATTTATTGCCCATTAATTGTCAATAAATCTTTCCAATTCCTACTCTAATCAATATAATTCCAACAAATTGTATCATTTTAATCTTCTCTTTTCAATAAGGACTAGAGGGGTCAGGGGTCATATGTTACAACGATTGCGTGAAAGGTCTATCACGCTTCCCATCTAACATAAACGATGTTAGAGTAGTTATTAATTATATATCATTTTTGTTCTACAATGAGTGATTTATTTAAAATAAAAAAATATTTTAAAATGAGTGACTAATTTCAATTTCCAATGCATCCTTTTCAGTTTTATCCTCTATTTAATATTACTTTTATCATTCTTAATACATCATAAATGTATTTTAGTAAAAATATCATTCTCTCTCTATCAATTATTTCATTTTCTTAATCTGTGTGAAATAGTCAACTAAATCAGTCATTGTGAGACTGAAATAGTATCAATTAGAAATGTCAACCTAGCTTCGACTGCTTCTAATTGTAGGAGGATTGATATTATTTGTGGATCACAGACTTTGCGGTTTAGAGGTGGACATGACTTGTATGCCGAATAGAAATGATGGAGGTAGTAGATGAGACACATATTGAAGTGTTTTACAACTAGAGTAGATTAATGAGACATATGCACCTACTCAGGTGGATTAAGACGACCATTATGCTTCTAAGTACTGCTATGAAGATCAAGAAGGCGCTAATTAATTTTTTTTACCATGTTACCACTTTATTAAAAAATTATATTTAATATATCACTCATTTCAATACTCTATATATTCTCTATTCTTTTTTAATTGTCATTTTTTTTTTACTTTTTACACATAATAAAAAAATTATTTAATATTATTATTTTTAAAACAATAATTCTCGTTTTATCTATAATATTTTTAGTTATTTATTACATTCATTTTACTTTTCCTTTCTTTATAATAATTTCTTATGTGTAATTTTGACAAAAAGTGCAATTAATATCATCTTAAACTTTGCAAGTGACAATTAAAAAGGAACAAAATATTATTAAGAAAGTGATACTTAAAAAGAAACCGAAAGAGTACCAAGCTACCACCTTTCCAAATAAATAAAAAGTCTCTAAGCATAACCGCTCAAATGAATGGGCGACAACTATAAAAATTAAAGAACCACCATCCATTGAAAGGGATGTGAAGAAAATGTTAATTATCCTTTTTAATTTGGTTTTGATGAAGACAAAAGCTTACCAAAGAAGAAATATGGAAGAAGAAAAATTTTGGAATCAAGATTAAAAATGCATAAACTTATGGATATTTTGGAAGTAAATGAAATTGACCTTGATGCTAAGGTACCCAATTGCAATTCATTATGTATAAACTTTCAATACTCAAAATATAATACTCATATTCATCTCTAAAGTTCTCAAATTATGATGCATAAAAAACTTGTTTTTAAAATGTTGTTAACACTTTTTAATTCAGATCTGGTTAACCGACCTAACAAAACCTAATACTGTTTGAAATTTGAAAAATTATTTGAAATTCAAAACTCGTCCTGCACTTGTTAAGTCAAGTATCTATTTAACCTACTTAAAAAGTCATTAACAGAATTTAAAATTGTGTCTTTTCATCAATCATTGTCATTCTAAACTATTATAAACCTTCTCAAACTTTTGCATCAATTCATAGAGGTTTATTAGAATGTATTAAGGCAAAATACATTAGTTTTAAATTACCTCTTTCATTATTAACTTTTCACATCAATTCTTATAATTTTCTAAGTGGTCATTTTTTTTCAAAAATTTTGAAACTTTGTGCATAACTTTAAAATTATTTATAAAAGTTTCATAATATTTTTTGAGCACTTAAGTTTCATATATTATTGAATTACACATTGAAAGAGAATATCAATTGTCTATTGAAATTGATTCAAGAACAACTCCATATATTCAAATTTGTTCAAGTATTGTAATTGATCAACAATTGTGTGGTGACTTAATTTATAAAGAATGTGTGTATACTTTCTAAAAGTGTTTGCAAATAGAAAGTGATATATTTTATATTTGTGTTGGAAAAGATTCTTTGAATTGGTTTGATTCAAAGTCCACGATAGTTGTTGGTGCATTTGTGAAATCAAGGAAGTGGTGTACTTCTTTGTTGCTGTTAGAAGATTAATGTAGGAGAAGTCTTTGTGTGAGGTTTGTACAAAGATCTAACAATAGTGAAAATCTCTCATGGCGTGTGAGGAGACTAGATGTACTATTGTTTGATAAGCGGAACAATTATTCATCATTGTGTTCATTTAATTTTTCATTCTTTATTTTTCGATTTCTTATTCTTTCATTTATTTATAATTTTGGAAAATTTCAAGAAAATAGAAAAGTATCATAAATCTCTAAGAACATCATTACACCTAATTCGCCTCCTCTTAGGTTGTGCACTCAAACACTTATAATTGACATCAGAGCAGGTTATAGGTAATCAGTTCTAATATCAATTGTAAGTATTTGAATGTATAATCTAAGAGAGGGGTGAATCAGGTGTAATGGTATTTTTAGAGATTTATGATAATTTTTTAAAGAGAAGGTTGTTTTTGTTCTTTAACAAAGTTTTGTTTTTCAACTTCAAAATCTTTTTCCATTGTGTCAATCTTTTCTTCAAGAGATAAAATTTATTTCTTTTATTTTGACACCGTTTTATATAAATCTTGCATTCATTGAATAGTTCATTTATAGCACCTTGGGCATCATTATCATAAATGGAAAAATCATTATTAACCTCTTCATCTTCATCGTCGAAATAGTGTGATGTCATTAAAGCAAGATTTGCACGTTCTTCACTTTTCGAGTCGAATGATGAACTTATTTCATTGTCTTCCCATGCAATGTAGACTCTTTTATGTTTTGTCTCTTTTCTACTTTTGAAGCCGCTCTTCTTGATGAGTTTTGGATAATCCGTCTTTATGTGTTCTTACATTCATAGCATGTGACATTTTATGTTAAAGCGGAAACATCCTTTTTCTTGAAAATTTCTTTTTTTTTATGCATAATTCAAAGATTTTTCAATATTGCCAAATAACTTACTAAGTCTTTTTACAAGGAGTATGAAGTTTTCATCTTCTTCCGGAGCATCATCTTCTTATTCTTCATTTGTGTCAAGTTTCAAAGCAATGCTTTTAGATTTCTTCTCTTGAAAAGTTCATATGAAATCTTTTTAAAATTGATCTTATAATAACTTGATTACTTATGAGGGCTGAAACCTTATAAATTTATTTTAATTATTTTATTTAATATATATATTAAAAATATATATTTAAATAATATATATTAAATAATATATTTAAAACTAAATATATATTAATTAGTATTTAATTAAAATAAAATAATTTAAATTTATTTATAATGACGTAATTTTTTTAATTATTTAAAAACAGGTCCGGAAGAGGGTGATTTTTATATTTTATTATTTAAGTACAAATTTGAAACTGCAATAGGTGGTTGTTCTTTATTTTTTTTATTATTAAGTATAAATCCGAAACTGCAATAAACGGTTGTTTTTTATTTTTTATTATTTAAGTAAAGGTCTGGAATTGCAATAAGTAGTTGGTTATCTATAATGGATATGTCAATTGTTTTGGCGGTGCCACGTGGCAAATTCGGTATAAATAGAGGTGTCATGTGATTAATTTTTTCACAATCCTTCTCAATTTCATCTAATTTTTAATATTGGCCATTTGTTCTAACATGAATCGCCATTACGGACATGTTATTTATTTGAGGGTTAAGCCTCCGATGGAAATGCTTTTTTGGCTGGCTTAAGACGGAGAGGGATGACCGACCTGTTTTGTTTTGCCACCCCTAACTCCTCCATGTGAAACCCATCAACGATTTCATTGGTCGAATCAAAATCAAGGCTAGATGGGTTTTAATGTACTTTTTGTTACATAAATAAATTAATATTGCTTTCAATTATTATTTATTTTCTATAATTTTTTTATTTTATTTATTAATTAAATATAGATTTAATTATAAAAATTATTTTTATTTTTATTACTTAAACATATAATTAAATATGAATAATTATAATTAATTAAAATTAATAAAAATAATATATGTTGTGAGATATTGGATCGAACTCTAGTTAGCAAGTCGTCGAAGTTTGCTCACATGCTGCAGTCGAATTGTGTTCTAGTATGTAGATGTCGAATTGGGCTTTGTGTTAAGGATCCAATTGTTTAAGTTAGCTTGTACCCTAAGTTAGCTTGTAATGGGTAATTGTTAAAAAGCTCATTAGTTTAGTATGTTAGGTTTATTATAAATAGCATACTAATCTCTCATATGTGGTGTGACAAAATCTAATTAGGGTGAGAGAGTTATTTATTATTTTTGAGTACTTGTAATATGTTTTATAGAGAAAGTAAAGAATAGAAGTTATAACCAATCCTTGTTGTTCTCCTTGTTTTTCCTTAATCCTAACCCTTGTGTGTTTCTTGATCATAAAGAAACCAAGTATATTTTGTTTTAAGGCATCCTAATTCACAACAAATTGGTGTGATGAGCGTGGAGAAGATGTTTTCATCAAAGTATGAGATTGAAAAGTTTACCGGAGTGAACGACTTCAGTCTGTGGAGCTTAAAGATGAAAGCCCTACTGGTTCAGCAAGGTTGTTTGGAGGCGCTGAAGAGAGAGACAGTCATGGACGTTGCATTAACGGAAAAAGAAAAAACAGTCATGATAAAGAAAGCCCACAATGCAATATTTTTGAGCATTGGTGATAAGGTTCTTAGGTATTAAAGGAAGCTACAACATCGGGGTTATGGTTGAAACTTGAAAGTTCGTACATGATCAAATCTCTACTGGATCAACTCTACCTAAAACAAGCTTTGTATTCATTCAAGATAAGTGAAGACAAAGTGTTGGCTGAGCAGTTGAATATGTTCAACAAGCTGATTCTTGATCTTGAAACTATTGATGTGAAGATCGATGATGAAGATCAAGCATTGTTGTTGTTGTTGTGTGCTTTGCCCATAACACATGTTCACTTCAAAGAAACTCTCCTGTATGGAAGGGGATCCCTGAGCTTTGAAGAAGTTTAATTAACCTTCTATTCTAAGGAATTGGACAAACGAAAGGAGCATAAACCTTCGACGGTGGGCGAAGGTTCGACCGTTAAGGGAAAATTCTTGCGAAAGGATGGTAAGTTCGACAAGAAGAAAGGTAAAAGTCAGCAGAAGTTTTACAGTGGTGAAGCATCTGGTATTCGATGCTATCACTATAAGAAGGAAGGTCACACAAGAAAAGTGTGCCCTGAACGCCTGAAAGATCATGGATATAAAGATAATGGCAACATATCCATTGTTCAAGATGACTTCGAATCATCTAATGTTCTTGTGGTTTCAAGCGGCGACTCAAGAAAGGAATGGATTATGGATTTAGGTTGCACTTGGCATATGACTCTAAACAGAGAATTGTTTGAGGAGCTATATGATTAAGATGGTGGATCAGTGCTGCTGAAAAATAACAATCTTGCAAAGTTGCAGGTATTGGATCTGTGAGATTCAAGCTCTATGATGAGTCAATAAGATTATTGACTGAAGTCAGGTATGTAACTGATTTGAAGAGAAATTTGATTTCTCTTGGTGAATTTGACAGGAAGGGGTGTGTTTTTCAAGGAGAGAAAAGTATCCTAAGAGTCATGAAGGGGTCGAAGGAAGTCTTGAAAGGCGTGAAGAAACAAGACTTGTATACCCTTGAGGTTGAGGTTGTGAGTGGTTCGACAAATGTTGCATCCACGAAACCGTTGTCGAAAACAGAAATTTGGCACATGAGATTGGGCCATGTCAGTGAAAGGGGTCTGGTTGAATTAAGGAAACAAAATTTGCTTGGAGGAGACAAAGTCGAAAAGCTGAAATTTTGTGGACCTTGTATACTTGGAAAATCTTGTAGAGTGAAGTTCAACAAAGGCAAACAAAGAACTCATGAATCCCTTGATTACATCCATGTTGATCTTTAGGGGTCTGCAAGGTGTCCATTACATTCAGGAGCAAGATATTTTCTATCCATAGTTGATGATTATTCCAGGAAGTTATGGGTATTCATCCAGAAGACTAAGGATGAAACTTTTGAGAATTTTAAAGGTTGGAAGACTCTGGTCGAAAATCAGACTGGCAGAAAGGTCAAGAGGTTGAGAACCGACAATGGCCTTGAATTTTGTAATGAGGCGTTTGACAGTTTTTGTGTTGCCTCAGGTATTGCAAGGCACAAAACTATTGCAGGGACTCCACAACAAAATGGTTTGGCAGAAAGGTTTAATCAAACTATTTTGGAAATAGTTAGATGCATATTGACTAATGTTGGATTAAAGAAGGTGTTTTGGGCTAAGAATGTTTCAACAACAACATATATGATAAACAGATGTCCTTCGACTGCGTTAGATATGGAGACACCTGAAGAAGTTTGGTCGGGACATCCACCTAGTATCGACAAAGTGAGAGTATTTGGCTGCGTGGCCTATGCTCACATTAGGCAAGACAAGGTCGAACCTAGAGCCCTGAAATGCATGTTCATGGGATACCCTGAAGGAGTCAAATCTTATAGGCTATGGTGCCTGGATCCAGGTCACAGGAGGTGTATCACTAGTCAAGATGTAGTTTTCAATTAAGCAGAGATGACTTTCAAGAAAACTGATGATGCTGACGAAAAGCTGGAAAAAAATCTACGTCTTTCTCAACTATGTCATGGGGTAGGAGAATTATATCTCGACTAAGGATGACTCATGTATGATTTTCATGGGAGAAAATGGAACCTAATTGTAGGTTGTCTAAGTTAACAGCCTAAGGGAACTAACCTAATTTTATCTTGTGGGAAAGTTCATCCTAATGTCTACGTCTGATTCAATTTATCGAGAATAAAGTTGAATCGAGAAAATGAGTGAATTAAGCCATCAATTTGAAGCTAAAGGACATCATAGTCAATCAACAAGCACAACATCAAGATTATAATTAAATCAATAGAGAAATTCACAAAAATCAATCGAGAAGATCCCAACCTACTATTAACACATTTGACTAAAAAAATACGAAAAGCTATTTAACTTTAATTTCAAGGAATTGATCACAAAACAAATGTAGATCAATAAATCATTCAAATTAATCAAGAATTTAATTTAAAAACTAATCACGAATTAACACAAATTTTAAATCATAAAGAAAAACATTAATCAAAATAAAACTAAAAACAAAATATAAAAAAAAAAGATGCAAATAAAAAAAAAGTAAAAAAAAAAAAAGACTATATGGGCCATCATAAACTGCGTGGAGGTGCCAAAACAAAATAGCATGGTGATAATAAAAAACGTGTGGTGAAAAACATTCCCAAGTCTAATGACACATTGTAAACTAGAAAAAAACAAATTAACATCATTTGTTCTTTCCCTCACGACTTCACTACTCTCTCACTCAGCTCTCTCCCTCATTTCCATTTCTCTCCCATGTCATCAACTTCGTATTCGCGCCAAAAAAACCTACTCTTTTCCATTCTTCTCTCTCGTACGCGTCTCGTAATACTCTCTCTCGCTACATCATATTCACGGTTGCCTCACCCTCTCGCCTGCAAATCACGGTCGACGGAGGTACGAAGCCCCTCTGCACCGTGGCCTTAAGGCTGGCGGCGGCGAGGGTTACCATATCTCCTCGTCTCTTGTTCTATCTCAAAAAATTCTCTCAATTTCGTCGCTTTTGGATTAAATGTTTGGGATTATGTTGCAGGTTGTTTTGGACAGAAAAAAATTACATGAATGAATGTTGATCTGGTGATGAAATTTGATAAATGCTCTTGATTTTTACCTTGAATGCTGTCTAATTACATTTGATTATTGTCTAAGAAATGTCGTAGTTGAAAACTGAATGAGTTTCCAATTTGATTGGATTGCGTTCCTATGTGGATTATTTCAACTGATGAATTTTCTTCTTCTTTGGGCGTGATTGTAGAAATCGCTGGAGAACCTTCAGATACAGCCAACACTGTCTCACGGAGGTTTGCCCTCAACAATGCGGTTTTCTTGCTGCATTGTGGACAATGCTCAATATTCTCCTCAGTTTGGTTAACGACTTGATAACAACATCCACATTAGAACAGGTTGTTGTGTTTTCAAAAATACCAGTTTCAGAAATAACATCTTTCACATGTGAAGTTTCTGAACTTTCATTGCCTTCAACATCAATTGGACCAAAGACAGTATTGAGGAGTTTGTTTTGATTTTGCAGGAAGCCTAGAACTGTTTTTTTTTTTCAGGAGAAAAAAGCAACCAGGTGTAGGAGGAGATGTCCTTTTACAGTTTGGACCCGTCTTATTTGTTACGCTCACTGCGACATCAACTATGCTTTTTTTCAAGTATCGCACCGTTTAGGCTTTGATGTATTTGTCTCTAACTCGACAAAAGTGGCGCTACTGTTACTTTCACTTTTAGCATGTAAATTTTGAAAGAAACCTTGTAACAATCTTTTTTGTAATACCTCTTGTAGATTTTGGTTTGAATAAATTTCCTACCTTGCATCGCCTTTATGATACTTTCAAAGATTCATCTTGAATGAGGCTTATAATGATACTTTCAAAGATTCAGCTTAAATGATGCTTATAAAAAGCAGGTCCGTTAATTACATGGTACCTTAATGCCACAACCATGATCTTTCCTATACATTTCTATTTAGATGTGGTACCCCAATATCATATCTGTAAAAACTTATCAGCTTTTCCAAATACAACCTCATACTTTAATAACAACCCACCATACACAAATATTATGGATCTCTTTGGTTTTGAGGTATCATAATACATTGTTCATCTCTTGTTTTCTAAAGACCTCGCTTGAGATTTGTTTTGATAATTTCTTGTCCAAACTTGGTTCAATAAATTTTATCCCAATTTTACCACTTCAAAGTATATTGTTCGCAAGTTATCAATAATAAAATCCAAACTTTTCTTTTAAGATTAGGAGGAGACAACTAAGGATTCAATCTCATGGGTACGGACAAGGTCTCTCTTGAATTAAGCTTGATTTTTTTTGTTGCTCGCGTAGCCGAAGGTGAACTTGGTACAAGAGCCATGCCGTGAGAAATCCTTTGAAAATAATGATACAACTTGCCATGAAAACTCCAACTACATTTCCAATGACCATGCTCAAAAAATGGGAAGAAAACCATAATCTCTAAGGTATACACTGAATGAGAAAATTCCTCGAGTTCTATGAGAAATACTGAAGAGGACGACCTTGATCCTTGATGAGGATATGCTCAAACCCTAGTTCCACAATCCATGAAAGAACCAGTTGAAGCGAAACAGAAAATTCGAATCCATGGAAACCCTACGACCCTTTGAATAAAAATTCATTGGTCACGCCTTGAAGTATTTAACTGTCAGAACGAATACCAACTCCACTTGAAACCCATGTTCCTGCACAAACCTGTTAGTCCTAATAAGCACGCACACAAAGACCGTATGACCTAAATATGTTATGCAAGATGATGCGCAAAGAGGTGTGTTCTTAGGGTTAAAAAATAAGGTATGACAAATGCCCTTATTTAAGTTTCTTCTATCAGAAGATATGGAGATTGAAATTTTCGTCTCAACATGATAGGAGAGACTTAAATACAAACAAGAATCAAACTCACCTCAACTTAAACTTGTTTGTCCTCAAACAAGAATCAATCAACTTAAAGAAATAAAAGAAATTATCAAGAAATCTTGCTCAACAAGTTTTTATAAACTGGAACAAACGTATGATACAAATATCAAAAGTGCATGCAAAACAATGCTTACCACTAAACTACAACAACACAAAGAATATGAAACAAAGTCTAAGCACAAAACACATGTCAAAAATTATAAAGCAATATAAATGTTCAAGAATAAATCACACCTAACACACAACTTCATCAAGGGATGAAAAACAAACATGAGGGATAACTCACACGCAACAATCATGCTAACAACAATTCAAATTAGGCACTCATCTAAAAAAACTCATATTGAAAGTATAAAAGAAAAAATCACAAAGGCTTTAAGGGTTGTAATGTGGCTTGCCTAACAAGGAAATGTCATATCTCAAGGTAATTGAAACAAAAATAATGCCTAACAAATGAGAGTGATCACAACTTAAATACTCAAACATTCACAACTTCTTTCACCTTTTTCTCATCTTCAAATTGTTACACCAATCCACAAAACTTATTAGCACAACATTATTCTTTTTTTTTTTTTTCTTTTTCACTTCTTTTTCCTTTTTTCTTTTCTTTTCTTTTTCTCTTTTTTTTCTTTCTTTTTCAAACTTTTTCTTTTTCCCAACCTCTTAGCAACCGACATTTTTTCTCCAACTTGAATACAACCACATATAGTGACATGAATTCTCCCAAACTTATTAGGCAAGGGTAAAAACTCAAATAACAAATCATGGATATGGTTCACGAAAAAAATGTTAGAATCCATACAAAAATGAACTTAACACCAACATGGATTCTAATAAAGGCTCAAAGGGGTAAGTAAATTCTCACTCACTCATAAGATAGATTGACTATTTAGTCAAGTGGTTATGCTCAAAATCAAACAAAATGCCTTGATCATTTTAGTATTATCATACAAATCAACACAAATACAAGATTAAACATAATTTAAATGAGTTAAACAAGAAAGTTGGTCTCCATGCAATTTAGTAAAAAATGAAAAGGTTCCTCACATCGGCTATGAACTAAAGTGATT
This sequence comes from Lathyrus sativus, assembly GCA_963859935.3. Taxonomy (NCBI): domain Eukaryota; kingdom Viridiplantae; phylum Streptophyta; class Magnoliopsida; order Fabales; family Fabaceae; genus Lathyrus; species Lathyrus sativus. Next base: position 706,224,155 of record OZ012737.1, read on the forward strand.
CAAAATTGAACAAAAATTGCAAAAGAATAAATAGCATGTAAGTTGTACAAAACCTAAGGTTCATAAACATGTTATGTTCTAGAAAAGCAATAAACACAAACTTTAGCAATGCAACTCTCTTTAAATTTTTTACACTACCATAACATTTTCTTGTTGAAACAATCAAACATGAACAATCACAACATGCATCCTCAAGCTAATAAAAAACAAAGCTTGAGAAAAAACACAAAAAACTTCCAACAACCTAACAAAATCAAATTAAACTAACTAAACATAAAGCTATACAATAAACCTTATTTATGTTCATGCTCCGCCATGTTGCCTTTTCACCGGTAGCTACCCAATAAACTTGCAAGACTTGAGCAACCATAAACCAAAACAAAAATATGTACACACACTTACACAAACATGATGGACAACACATATATACACAATCACTTATGGAAAACAATTATAAACAAGTATGTACAAAGCATAAAAAGCAAGAAACTATCGCAATACGATTCAATATCAACACCAATCCCCGACAATGGCACTATTTTATTGAATGCGGTAAAGCGGAAAATAAAAATTATTTTCGGAAGAATTCCCTACGGGGTTTATGTCGTCTCCACAGGAATCGGTGCGAGGGAAAAAATGTTGTTCGACAATCTCTACATCTCTAAGCTTGTGTTTAAATGGTTTTAGAGTGAGCAAAAGGAAAAAGGAAAAACCTAAGACAAGAAAATAAATACATTCTTAAGACATGAGAAAACTCGCCAGAAGTTGTATTTCATTCTACCCATCATGTACTAAAAAATCTATGGATCAAATGCAGGCAACCTAAATCACTCGTCAGAATCCCCATGTATCGCTCACAACAAGAGGTTATGTCTAACGTAAACGTTGAGAGATCAACTGCATTCTCTCGGAGGTGATGTGTCACGCAACTAAACAACACAGAGCATTAAGATCCGACACACACATGTGAATATTAGAACATTTCTCATAGACAATAGACGTACATCTTAGGCCGAGTTCGAAAAGTATATGTTTATAGTGATCCAAATCCATTAAGATAGATAGTAAAATAAATATGACATCGATTAAGAGTTGTAAAAGAGATTTTATACAAAGATCCATAAATACAAATACAATCAAAGTAAAATTACATACAACAATCCCAACAAATGAAAAATACATAGAGAAGAAGAAAGAAGAACAAACATCTCACGGTTTGTCAACTTCAATTGAAGTAGATTCGACTCCGGATCGTCAAGATACATCTTTCATGTGTTGTTTCTAAGCTAACTCTACTAAAAAATATTTTCTGATCAATTGGATGTAAAAAGCCCCACAAAATATCTAAAATATCTAAGAAGAACTCTATATATACAAAAATAAATCTATCAAGTTTGCACAATGAACTTCACTTATTGCACGTGGTTTGCCAAAAATTGCACTTAAAACGTCTTATTGAAAATATTTAATTCGTACTGCAAACACTGACCACGATTTCTTACTTTGACCTCGCACTGTGAACACTAACCACAATTCATCGTCTTAGTCTCGCATTGTGTCCTCACTGCAAAAATGACAACATAGAAAAAATGTTTCTTACTTTCATCACATGAAAACTTTTCTAAAATTCTCTACCATTACCATCTGAACCACAATACAATTGTGTTACTTTCATACATCATATATTATATATAACTTCAAAGTAAATTTTGATAATCTACACAAATGATGTCGCTGTTTCGCAACAATGCGCCTCTATTTACTAAAGCTACGTGAGTTGGTAATTTCCCTAAGAAAAATCTTCATTCCAACACATGATTAAAACACATGTTTTCCATACTTGATTCAACATACTAAGATGAGTCATCGACAATATGTCTCTTAGCTCTATTATAACTGCATTCAAATTGTTATTTAGCATTATCTTCCATTGGAATTTCCATTGTCAAACTGAGTTATCCATGTCAGTGCTTCAATGTTAGCGAAAACTTCAACAATGTAGGAAAGGCATTTTTTTAGCATATCATTTCCTATCCATGTTTAATAACAGTAAAAATATGATAATGAGGAGGATAGTTAATAAAAATTTAATTAAACAATATGTCACAAAACGAATGCACTGTTAAATATAATTCATAGTGTAAATAGATTTGATTTGATATAATTAGATTTGATTCGAATATTTTGGGCCTTTTATGTTTTGGATTTTTGTAACCCTAAAACTATAAATAGAGTATCTTATTTTGTATTCAAACACAACATTGAACAAATTTCACAGTTGCAGTTTTAGCAAGTGAAAGTTCTATAAGCAATCAGAAATCTCACAGTTTGTAGGTAACAATATTCTCCAAATATTTCTTCTCTCATTCTTCTCATTCTTCTTTGTTATTCTTCTTCTCTTTTGTTGTTCGTGATAATTACTTGTTATTACCATTACTATTATATTGTGGGTTTGTTCATCAATCTTGAGATCAAGATTGAAGGGAATTCTTCATAGGGTGTAAGGTGAATTTCCAACATGCACGTGATAACAAATTTAGTCATATAATTTCAGAATATTAAAAATATAATGCCCTTTTCATAAAATTTTAGAGAGACCAACTTTGTTATTTACATGTACCATTATTTAGAATTCTACTACTAAAATTGTTCTTTCTAAAAATTCATTTGTAATTAATTTAATTCATTCTGTAAATTATCCTGTTCCAATCTTTAAAAATAGGCCTAATATTAACATTTGTGGTGCAGTTTTGATTGATTTTGAAGAAAAACGTATTTAATTTAATTTAAATTTAAATTTATTTGATTTGATTTGATTTTAAATAATAAATTAAAAAATTCAATCCAAACAATATAATTTAATTTGATTTACAATCTTTAATTCGATCAATTTAGATTTAAACACTTCTAAGTAAATTATATATTACACATAACAGTTATTTTCTTTTGGACCTAATCACACTTTACTTTAAAAGTTTATACTTTTAAACTATATTTATTACAAATATAATAATAAATATTTAATTTATAGGCTAGCTTTCTTTATTGTGAGAGATTAAAGGGCCTAGTCCTTATACATTTCAATAGTTTTAACTTTTCATATTTATATAATTTGTAGGGCTGACAATGAACCAAACTAACTCGAAGATAGTTCGGAATTCGACTCGACAATTAAATCGTTGAACTAGGTTCATGAACCAAATGAGTTGAGTATGAGCGAAAAATTAAGTTCGTTAACTAAATGAGCTGAACTTGAACTATACATAGTTCGACTCGTTAGGTTCATGAGTCAACTCGATTACATATGAAAAGAATTATACTGTCTTTAAGATTAGGTTTAAATATTTACTTCAAATCTTAGACAAATTTAATCTTCAATTTAGTAGTTTTTGAGTTAGACTCTCAAATGTATCTCTTGAAAGTTGTGTAGGTTTTGAATTAGTAGATTTCGAAGATAAAGTTAAATATCAATATGATAACTTTTATTTTATTTTAATATTTTATTTAAAAAATATATATTTATTTAAAATGTCAAATATACTAAAAAATATATATTTTTTAAAAAATAGTTTTTAAGTTCGTGAACCATGTGAGCTGAACCTAATGAGATGAACCTAACGAGTCGAATCGAACTGTTCGTGAACTTATAACGAGTCGAGTTTGAGTTTAAAAAAAAGTTCGTGTCGAACTCGAACTCGAACTCGAATTCGAACAATTCTTAACGAGTCGAGCCGAGCTGAGGTGAGTTCGACTCGACTCGACTCATTTCCAACCCTAATAATTTGCCAACCCTAATAATTTGCTTAAAATATTAAGATAGAGAAAGAGAGATTGACATGGCATGGTTAACGACAACGTTAAATATTGGTCCAAAATAAATCATTACATGGTGTTATTAGTATTAGTTAAATGGCATTTAAAAAAAAAATAGTAATTAAATGGTGTTATTATTAGTTACGCATTTTCAGAAAAGTAACCCACACATACAGTAACAGTTTATTCTTAATGGCTCTAGAATATTCATGTTCATATCTTTGTAACTGTATAGATTTCGGAGCCCCTTATAAGGTTGAGATCCAGTGTTGTAGCACCGCTTGCACATGCACAGAATCGACTATGCTAGTTGAAATACATGACCTCACACTTTTCCTAGTAACAACTGATATTGAAGATGAAGAAAAAAAGATGCTATTGCATGAAACTAGATTATCAAAACTTAGTTTGATGTTATATATAAGTTAATGTATAAAAATACCATATTGTATTGTGGTTCAGATAGTAGATGACTTTTATATTATGTTTTAGTGCAGGGATTTGAATCCCTCCTGCTTCAAAAAATAATCCACACGTACACATCATCTCTATTTATGCCACATAAGCGTTATAGTAAAATATCTTTTTCTTTTAAATGAATAATTTATATGATTGAGTTAAACATGACATTGATGTGTTGGTGCAAAGGTAGAAAAAATGATGAATAGAAAAATATTCTATTAAGAGAATGACGGTTACACACACTCACACAAATTGCAATGATTGCTACCTTATTTATAAGCTAACACTAGGGTTACTAGAATAAGATAAAAATATTAAAATACCCTCTAACAAACTTGGGAATAAGAAAATAGTACAACTAATAAATATGAATTACTTCTAATATCATCCCTTAATTCATATTCCATCAAAACTTGTAACACCAATTTCATCCCTTAGTCTGAGAAATTGATCAGTCTTGATAGCTTTCGTCAGAACATCTGCCAACTGTTTCTGAGTGCTGCAGTGTACAACTTCTAACACTCCACTCTGAACTTGATGTCTCAGAAAGTGATATTTGGTCTCAATATGCTTGCTTCCCCCATGTAACACTGGATTTCTGGCAAGATTGATTGCAAACTTGTTGTCAATCATCAGCTTCAGAGGTTTGTTTATTTTGATCTTCAGATCCTGCAACAAATTCAGAATCCACATAGCTTGGCATGCAGTAACAACACCTGCAATGTATTCAGCTTCACAGGTTGATAACGCCACAACAGGTTGCTTCTTGAAACACCAAGAAATGGGACCTCCCAGAAATTTGAACAAGTACCCATAGGTACTTCTTCTGTCAACTCTGTCTCCACACCAATCAGAATCTAAATAACTCAGAAGTTCTGACTCATCCTTTCTTCCAGAAGGAAATAACACTCCATACTTCAGAGTTCCCTTAATATACCTCAGAATCCTGACAGCAGCTTGGTAATGGGACCACTTAGGTTTACTCATGAACCTACTAATCATCCCAACAGAATAGCAAATATCAGGTCTGGTATTGCACAAATACCTCAGAGAACCAACCAACTGTTTGAAGGTTGTAGCATCCACATCCTTTCCATCAGAGTCAGAATCCAGTTTCTGATTTGTATTAGAAGGTGTGACAGCAATCTTACAACTCTTCAGTTCAAATCTCTTCAGAAGTTCTAATTCATACTTGAGCTGATGCAAAATGATACTTTTCTCAGAATATCTGAACTTTATCCCTAGAAAGTATGTCATTTTGCCTAGATCAGTCATTTCGAATTCATTCATCAGAACTTTCTTGAACTTGACTATCTCATGTTCAGAACTTCCAGTCAACAGTATGTCATCAACATATAAACACACCAGAGTCATATTGCCTTCAGAAGTATACTGAACATAAACACCGTACTCCATCTCACATTTCTGAAAGCCTTGCTTCTTGAAAAATGAATCAATCTTCTGATTCCAAGCTCTGGGCGCTTGTTTCAATCCATATAGAGCTTTGTATAATCTGTACACCATCCCTTCCTGATTCTTTTTCACAAATGGGGGTTGTGACACGTAAACTTCTTCTTCTAATGGACCGTTCAGAAATGCAGATTTTATATCTAAATGCATCAGAGGCCAATTCCTGTTAGCAGCTATTGCAATCACCATTCTGATTGTTTCATGTCTTGCTACAGGTGCAAACACTTCAGAGTAATCCAGCCCAGGTTTCTGTAGAAATCCTCTGGCTACCAACCTTGCTTTATGTTTGCCAATTGAACCATCTGGCTTTAACTTCTACTTAAAAACTCATATGACGTTAATGGATTTCTTGTCTTTTGGAAGTTCTGTCAGCTTCCAAGTCTTGTTTCTCTCTATAGCATCAAGTTCTTCTTTCATGGCCTTCAGCCAGAGCTTCTGCTTAAGAGCCTCTTCTGTAATTATGGGTTCAGAGTCTACTATCATGGCACACTGAATAACTTCTCCTTCAGAGTCTACTTCAGTGTCTTGCAGCATGTCAAATTCTGCATATCTTCTGGGGACGTTTCTGATTCTTTGTGGTCTCTGAACTTGTTCAGAGTCTTGAGCTTCAGATGATTGACTTCCTCTAGAGTTTTGACCATCTTCAGGCCTGGCATATTTCCAGAGTCTTGAACTTCAGAATTTCTAGCTTCAGAGGCTTGACTTCCTCCAGAGCCTTGGTCATCTTCAGAGTTTAAATTGCCACCAGAATCTGGATTACCATCAGAGTCTGGATCATCAAAGTCACCTTCATCTTCTGAGTCTTCTCCAGAGTCTGAATCAATATCAGAGTCAGAGTCAACGTCAGAGTTTATTCCAACTTTAGAAATTCTTAACTCTGACCTTTCTTCAGAAGTTCTGACATCAGAATCAGATTGAGACTTATCCCAATTCCAAACTTCTGATTCCTTCACAATCACATCTCTGCTGAATTCAATTTTATTGGTTTCTGGACAATAGAGCATGTACGCACCTGTACTGTGGTACCCTATTAGAATCATCACTTTGCTTCTATCATCCAGCTTCTGTCTTCTGGCTTCTGGCACATGTTTATAGCAAACAGAACCAAACACCTTCAGATGACTAACACTTTGCTTATCTCCAGTCCACTTCTGTATTGGAACTATTTCCTTCAACTTCTTCGAAGGACATCGGTTGAGTACATACGTTGCAGTGGCAACAGCTTCTCCCTAGAGCTTCTGTGGAAGCTTCTTCTCCTTTAGCATGCTTCTCACCATATCAAACAAAGTATGGTTTCTTCTTTCAGCAAGACCATTGTGTTGAGGGGTATAAGGAGCAGTAACCTCATGCTCAATTCCATTCTCCTCACATAACTTCTGGAATTCTTTAGAGTTATACTCACCTCCACCGTCAGTTCTAAGAATCTTCAACTTTTGACCACTCTGATTCTCAGCCTTCATTTTGAACTTCTTGAATTCATCAAACACCTCGTTTTTAAACTTAATAAGGGATACCCATGTCATTCTTGTGAATTCATCAACAAACAACACAAAGTATTTGTTCCCTCCAATTGATGCTACTGGAAATGGACCACACACATCAGAATGTACAACTCCCAAGGCATGTTTTGCTCTTTGAGCAGCTTCTGACGCAAAAGGCAATCGTGGTTGTTTTCCTTCCATGCAAACTTTGCATGACTTTTCAGGCTTCTTATTTGCAGGAATTCCATGTACCAATTTCTTTGAATTCAGATGTTTTAAGCTTCTGAAATTCAAATGACCAAATCTTCTGTGCCACAGCTCACTCTCCTTCTCAGCACTTGTTGCACTAAGACATTCTGAGTCTGCAGTTCTGACATTCACCTTGAATGTTCTATTCCTTCCCTGTTCTGACTCCATAATCAACTTCTGATTGCATTCATACAGCTTCAGAAGATTGTCCTTCATGGTAATTGAAAAACCTTTCTCAATTAATTGTCCCACACTCATCAGATTGCTTCTGATGCCAGGTACATACCACACGTTCTGAATCAATGCTGTTTTCCCATTATTTAGAATCACTCTGACATTTCCCATACCTTCTGCGTTAAGATATTTGTCATCAGCACATCTGATCTTTGTTCTCTTTTCAAAGTCAAAGTCAACCAGCCATTTCTTGTTTCCAGTAAGATGATTTGAACAGCCAGTGTACATATACCACCAGTCTATCAAATCCATATCATCAGATTCAGAGGTCATCAATAGCACAGATTCGTCATCAGAACTTCTGGCTATATTTGCTTCTTCTGATTTTCTCTCCTTGTTTGACCAATAATCTCTAGCAAAGTAACCAAACTTCTTACAACAGTAACATTGGATCTTCTTCTTGTCATACTTCTCTTTTCCCTTCTGAGCATTCTTTTGTCTATCAGAGGTTGAGCTTTCTGACTTCTGACCACCATCAGATCTTCTCTTGGCTTCTGACTGCTTCTGATACCTCCTATCAGAAGTTGCTTTCAGAGCCTGTTGCTCTACTTCCTTTTCAGAGGTTCTCTCAGTCAAACGCAACTCTTGCGCTTCTAGACTGCTTTGCAGCTCTTCAATTCTCATGGTGCTCAGATCTTTGGAATTTTCTATTGCTACCACAATGTAGTCAAATTGAGAGGTAAGGGATCTCAATATTTTCTCCATGATTGCTTCTTCAGAAAGAGTTTCTCCATACGTCTTCATCTCATTAGTGATCATAATCATTCTGGAGATGTGTTCAGAGACTTTCTCATTATTCTTCATGTTGAGATTCTCATATTGCTTTCTCAAGGACTGAAGCTTCACCTTCTTCACTGATGCGCCACTATCATAACATCTCACCAGTGTGTCCCACGCAGCCTTTGTTGTCGTTGAATCTGCAATCTTCTTAAACACATTTACATCCACACATTGATGAATGAAGAACAATGCTTTCTGATCCTTCTTTCTCACTTCCTTCTGCGCGTTTTTCTGTTCATCCTTCGCATTTGCTACTATCGGAACATAACCATCAGTGACAAGATCTAGAACATCTTAAGCACCGAACAGTACACGCATTTGGATCATCCAACGATTCCAGTTTTTACCGTCAAATACTGGAAGTTTGGTGTTCATGTTGCTGTTTCCGTTCATCTTCTACCTTGCACAGTACACTCAGATTTCTCACACAGGGTTTCCCAACCCACAAAATTAAAATTCTGATCAGATTTTGTTCAAGATTCAACACGAATCTAAGAATCAAAATCAAACACACAAGACCTCACGTTCACTCGTGTTTCCCGTGTTTCCCAATGAATCCGAACCGGAGCTCTAGATACCAATTGTTGGTGCAAAGGTAGAATAAATGATGAATAGAGAAATATTCTATTAAGAGAATGACGGCTACACACACTCACACAAATTGCAATGATTGTTACCCTATTTATAAGCTAACACTAGGGTTACTAGAATAAGATAAAAATACTAAAATACCCTCTAACAAACTTGGGGGCTAAGAAAATAGTACAACTAATAAATATGAATTACTTCTAATATGATGGTGGTCTATATTTTTAACTGCTTGCAGGTGATTGTGGTGTGGTAGGAACAAATTATGTCTTGCGAATGAATTGATGTATTTTTATACTTTGAAACTCATCAAAATGAATTATATTAATCTATTAGCGAAATATTTTCTCAAGCATAATATATCTCATCCAACAAGAACGATCATATGGGATATATACAAAAGTGGTATTACAATTTTGAACGTTGATGGCAATAGTCTTGGTAATCCCGACGTCTCGAGTTTTGGTGGATTGATTCGAGACGCTAATGGTGCTTTAGTTCAAGACTTTGCAGGTAATAATGATTCTTCCCACGTCCTTCATGCTAAGCTAATGACATTATATCATGATTTGTGTATGGCCTAGAAACCTGACATTAAAGACATGTTATTCTAACTCCAACTTTATTATCAAACTTATCTTAAAATATGCTAATATTCGCCATCATTATGTCGCAATTCTTCAGACATTAAAGAGCTTCTCTTTAAAAATAGAGTTCAAATATTGCATACTTTTAAAAAATAAAATATTAATGTTAAATATATAACAAAATATAAAATCAATACTAACGCGGCATACTAATCTTTTACAAAAACATTAATTTTGTAAGAATATCACTCTTCTTTTACATGATGTCAATGAAACTTTATTTTTTTAGTTAATCTTTTATTTAATTTAATTTTTTTCTTTTCCATTTGAGACTCCCTTACAATAGGATGTTATTGATATTTCAAAATTAAAATTGTTTGTATATTATAGTATGTTTTATGATAAACAAAGAGAATAGACGTGAAAAGGCTTTTAAGAGGAGGAGATGAAATAAATAGTAGTATGTAATTAATTCAGTTTGAAAAAGAAAAGTGGATAAGACGCGCTTGGTGCAGTTGAATATTGAAGAGAGTAATTTGGGTTGCCTTAAATGAGTTAGCAATAATGTGCGGTACTAATGTTTTTTGACTCACCTCTGCTCTCTCTCTGCTCTTCACCATGTGACCAATGCTCCCACGTACTTTTCACACTTGCTGCCAAAATACATTGAAAATGCTGCTCCACAATCTATCAATTATCTATCACCTAAACACCTACTCTACTCTCACAAAAAGACCTACCTACTTCACTCATGACGACATCCTCTTAGATACTTATTTCATTAACTTTCTTCAAATATCTTTGACAGATTATCATGCTTTTATAAATATTTTGTAACTCTCATATTAATGTTTTGAATCAGATTTGTTATTCTTTCTTATACTAGAGTTTTGATCTTTGAGATTCCAAAACGTTATGTTTAGAATTGTTGTCAAAGAGGATTCTTTAATTTAAGGATCTTTTTAAGGTTTGTAAGTTTTGATCAAAAGTAATTCTAAGACAATACCATTTTAAAATTTTGAAGTACTAGATTTTGTTTGAAATAACTCTATGAATAGGTTGATATCAGCGAACAGTATTGTACAATTAGTCCGACTATTTTTTAAGTGTGCATTTGAATGAAATATTTTATTAAATAAAAATAATTTTTTTTAAGGAATTTAAAATAAATTGATCAAAATCTATTATTTGATTAAAATAAATAGAGAATTATTAAAATAATATAAATTTATGAAATATTTTATTTAAGTTAAATTTAAAAATTTTAAATAATATAAAAAAGTAAAGAATTTGGAATTGTTTTTTCGTTCGGTATAATGTAAATATTAAATTGTTTATTATTAATTTTTTAAAATTTGCAAGATGGTTATCATATTTTATGAAAATTTTAAATTTATCATTAAAGTTTTTTAAAAAATTGTAAATAAATCTCTGATAATTTTTAAATTTTATAAATTAATCCCTTTAAATTTACAAAAATTACAAATTGATTCCTATTTTTCATATTTTAAACCTAGCTCAAGTGTGTGTGTGAGTGTGCGTGCGCGCGTGGGCGTGGGCGTGGGTGTGTGTGGGTGTGTGTGCGTGCGTGCGTACGTGTGTGTTTATGTGCGTGCATGGGTGTTTATGTGTGTGTGTGGGCGTGGGCGTAGGCGTGGGCGTGGGTGTGTGTGTGTGTGTGTGTGCGTGCGTGCGTGCATGCGTGCGTGCGTGTGTGTTTATGTGCGTGCATGGGTGTTTATGTGTGTGTGTGCGCGCGCCCGCGTGCCCATAGGCGTGTGTGTGTGTGTGCGCGTGCATGCGTGCGTGTGTGTTTATGTGCGTGCATGGGTGTTTATGTGTGTGTGTGTGCGCGCCTGCGTGTCCATGGGTGTGTGTGCGTGCGTGCGTGCGTGCGTGTGTGTTTATGTGCGTGCATGGGTGTTTATGTGTGTGTGTGTGCGCGCGCCCGCATGTCCATGGGTGTGTGTGGGGGGATCATTTGACACCGGTGTCAAATATTAATTTTGACACCAAATCCTACCCATTTATTATTATAAATTCAATGGCTAAGATAAATACCCTTAAAAAAAACTCATGTGATAGTTTTAAGTGAATATATTTTAACCTTTAAATTAATAATAATAAACGGATAGGGTTTGGTGTCATGATATATGTATATATAAAATTATTAATAGACTAATCATTGTTTTTTCAATCATGAATATTATTATGATTGAGATGATGAATTAGTAATTGGTTCTTTTTCTTTTCCAACTACATTAGCATCACTTCCATTGATATGCTAGTAGAGGAATTATTAAATTCTACATACTACCTCCGTCTCATAATAAGTGTTTTATTTGAGTTATGTTCGGTTTTTAAAAAAATTATTAGCTGTAATAACTTTAATGATAAAATTAGTATCTTTTACTGAAATACCCTTACTTATTTTAGTTAGTGGAGTAGTTAAAAAGAGTGAAAGTTAGACAAATAAGGGTATAGTAATGGAAAAAAATAATAATAAATGTTGTATTGAGATTCTAAAGAGACATTTATTTTGAGACATAGAAAAACGTAAATGAAACACTTTTTATGAGACGGAGGGAGTAACATTTTACAATAAAATCATAATCAAAACCACTATTTTAAGACTAAAAACACAATTTTATATACATGATATTGTAGTGAGAGAAAACTCAAATTATTCATTTATATTTAGGTTCTTGAATATACTAAGGGTGAGTTTCAACCAATTCTATGCACAAATTAAAGCTTCGGCCATTTCAGCGCTTAATGATTTTTTATATGTGTGTGGAACTCTCCCACAAGTACTGAATGTGCTTTCAGAAGCAAAATTTGAAACAGTAGTAACTAAAAAGTTTTTCACCATTTTTGATAAAACATGGTATCCATAACTATTTCCACTACACAAGGATGTCAAAGTTAACATTATCCGCACAACCATCATCTAGATACCTCTTAAGATCATTTTTTATTTATTGAATAATTTTTCTTAAGGTTCTCTTTAAAAGCTTCAGCTCTTGCAAAATGAGACGGAACTTCAGCATTAGAAACACTATCATCAAGTGAACAACCCTCAATAGGACTAGTAGATGGTCTCAAACTATGTTGTTCGTCATATACACCCTTGTAACAGTTAAATAATTTAAACAACTCCTTTCGTATCACACCAATCATATCAGTAAAAAGCACAAGCGCACCAGTATACATGTAACTAAACACCACTCTATATATCCTAACTTGTATCGAGGGTCAAAAATCACACCAAAGCAAATAAACTTGTTGATATTTTCAAACCCCCCCCCCCTTTCCCCCGGAATATTTGTTATACTTCAGGTTCATTTCAAATCCCACCAAAATATTTGTCATACTTTAGGTTCATTTCAAATTCCATTGAGGCTAAAATTGCATTCAATTTTATGGATGATCTTTTCACCTAACAATGAAATGAAGCTAGTTGGTGAAATGTCTTATGAAGGGATACTTGTTGTAAGGAAGAAAATTTCATAGTAGATTTATAAAAAAAATTGAAAAAACATACAAACACCTAATATTCTCACAATAATTAATAGTATGGGGACCAACTAACCCAAAAAAGTCCAAATTGCCAAAATATTCACCTTCCAATTTCTAAAATGTTGCTTGAAACTTTTTAGCAACTTCTAGCATCAGATAACATGCGTTCCACCATATTGGAACATTAAGGCGGAGAAGCTTCTTACAACTAATTATAGAAAACTCAATACATTCTTTGAACTATTTAGATTTTTATAGTGATGATCCTACAGACCTAACATAATTTCTAGTGGCAGAAATAGATAAATCATTTTATTTTAAACAGTCACGAACCATAAGATTTAGAATGTGTGCACATCAACGAAGATGAAAGAAAAATCCATCAATGATTAAACCCCTCATATTATCAATCCACTTCTTTGAATAATCATAACTACATCATTAGATGTTGCATTACTCATAAGGATTATAAACACATGCCTTATTCCCCACTCCCTTAAAATCTATTCAACTTTTTTAACCAATTGTTTCACCCTTATGATTGGGAACTAAACAAAGACTTAGAATTATATTCTAGTCATTATTAATGAAGTGTGCAGTGAGGGTCATGTAGTGAAGACTCTGAATGGATGTCCAACAATCAGGGGTTAAGGCTACCTTATTGCAATCTGATTTGAAATAAGTTTTCAAGCTTATTTTTTCATCAACAAAAAATTGAAAATAGTCCCTCGTCACAATTCTCCTTGATGGAATAGTTAATTGGGGTTGTAATTGTCTACATATCAACTTAAAGCCCTCCTCTTCAACTACCCTAAAAGCATGTTAATCTAATATCACAAAGAAAGCAATATCCTTTCTACGTTTTGCATATCCTGCATTTTGCTGTTTTGGAATTGTGATGTATTTTTACATATTCGGCGTTTTGGGAAATTCTGCTAGTGTCGTTTTTGAAGTTTATTGTCTACAGCTAGCATGTAATATCCATTTTGTGCGTATGGAATGCAAAGGCTTGCGTGAATTTAGGCTTGGCATCTTGTATGTGTTGTAGCTGATGGAAGACGTGGATGGCTCGGTTAAGGTAGTTGGCATTTGCGGTTGTGGCTTGAATGTTGGCTTGGATATTGTGTGGGCTGGTGTATGCAACATTTGAAGCTCGTGCTTGGCAGCTATAAGTGGCTTACTTTGTTCTACTTGTGGCTTGTATGGGGAAATTGGCATGAATACTTAGCACAAGGCTTGGAAAGGTAGTTGAAGTAGCTTATGGCTTCATGTATTAGCTTGTTTTGGAATGTGAAGCTCATGTGACTTTTTTTTCTCTTCTTGTAATTTTTGTTGTAACAAAATGTGTTGATGGGCCTTTCATATTTTTTTTTGTACATTTCATGCTTGTCCTTTCTTTATTTTTTTGGAAATTTAGGTTGTCCTTGCTTGTTTGGTAAATGGACTTTTATTGTTGCTTTTTACACCCTTTGAACAAAGCTTCATGATTTTGTAATTTGAATTGGACTCTAAGTAATGTAATAGGCCTTGTGAACATTATTTGTTTATGCTTCAAGACGGATGGAATTCTTATTTCGCTTGCTATGAAATGTGTTACAATTTGCTTAGATCCTTCTTATCTCTAACTTTTTACTTTATGCTTTAGGATAGTCACTTCATCTCCACCCCTTTCTTTAATTTTCAAAAGCTTCTTCTTTTCAAAATCAAACCGCTTTCATAATAAAATATTGACTTTGGTCAAGTGATTTTCAAACTTTACTTTCTTTAATAATTTTCAATCAATGTTAATCATACTTTGACAAATTTTAAAAAGATATAAAAAACACTTCACCTCATTCAAACATTTTATGCCTTTGTGCACTTTTTCTTTTAAAACTTTTCATAAAGTTTAGACATGAGTCATTTTCCACTTAGATGTTGAGTGATAGACTTGTTGATTTTAATCCAAGCAAAATCCTCTATCTTTAGGTGATACAAATGATGTCTTATACTTGTGGGCGACTGGTCGTAGTTTTCTCCTTAAAATGACGACTTGTCTTTACATTTAAAATCAATCAAAACAAACCATTTTTGTCATTTGTACCACGAGGTACGGGGTTTTGATCTTATATTACACTTTGTGGGTACGTAGGCATGAGGCGATAAGTCTCTCCAAACACAAAAATCTTTAAAAAAAAATAATTCTCTTCTAGTCTCCCCAATATCCTTTCAAGTAAACCTTTTCAAACCAAAAGGCGTAGATATTTCAAAGAGGTTCCTATAGAGCACTATAGACATTTTGGGTGCTAACACATTCCCTTTGCGTAACCAACCCCCTTACCCATTCTCTGTTTGTTCTTGTTTTAGAACTTGTTTAGGTTTTATTCGCTCTTGTTCCTTTCCTTTTGGATAAAATAAAAGCGCGGTGGCGAATCTTGCATTTTTTATTTAAGTTAATCAATAGCCTACACTCACAAATTTCACCGCTACAAGGAAATTCAGCAATGTGCTAGAACAAAGTGCCTTGAAACCTATTGAAACCCTCTACTTTACATGAGTGTAACTTGATCAAAATAGCCCCAATGGATGAAAACTTGAGCTTGCATAAAAACAGGAAATGAGGTGAACAACTTTTATGTTCAAAGCATCTTGAGATGAGGCTTACAAAGTGTGAAAATTTTCTTTGAAATTGTGTCCACAAAGCTGACCAAACTTGCATGAAAAATTCTAAGTCAAAATGATGTTTTTGACACCTTTGTGACACCAACTTTGTGTTAGCATATCTTGAGATTTATTGAACCAAATGAAGATTTCTTAACATTCTTAAAAAGCTTTAAGCAAGATTTACAACTTTCATATTGAAAATATTTTGAAATGAAGCTTGGGTCATGAATAATTTTGCCTTGGAAGTTAGCTTCAAAATCTGCCTAAAGACTTGTTAAGTTTGACAACTTTAGGAGCATGTCTTTACAGCATCATAACTTGAGCTTTAGAGATTCAAATGATGAGTCTTTGGCATCCTTGAAAAGTTTAAAAGATACATAACAACTTTGATGTTGGAAGAAAAGTGAGATTGAACTTGGATCATAAATAAAAATGGACTTAAAAACATGTCATCCAATCTGAATTTCTATACTTAGAAATATTCCAAGCATTGAAACTTGGATTCTACATTTTCCCCAAATTTACCTCTCTATATCTCTTGATCTAGACATCTTTTGAACTTACTTTCTTCTACAAACTTGTAGTTCATGATGTCCTATTTAATTTGATCTTTGATTTGCACCAAATGACACAAGGATGAGTGACATATGCCCTTTGCAAGATGGCTAGAATTTCTGATTTTCACACTTAGAAAAATCTAACAAAACCCTAATTTTGCCCACCTTCTTGATTTTATGATTCTTCTTGATTCTCTTTGATTAAATCTCATAATAACACTTGTGATTACTTGAAATGCCCATGATTGACCATAAACTCAAGAGTTTGACTTTGTGAAGCTACAATTGACTTTCTTGATCAGATGAAATCCAAATCCTCTTTCCATTGACTGAGGCTTGTGCATTGACTGAGACATGATACATGTAGGGAACCCTTAAGATGTATATTGAAACCTAAAACCTTGCCTTGCTCAAGAAGATAGCCATAAGTTTCTTGGGACCAAAACCCTAATTCAGTCACAAAAGATAGAAGGATGTGATTAATGCTTGAAAGCCTTAATCCAGATGATGGTGTGAGGTTTTTGAGAATGCCTTGATGAATACAAGGACTTTGTAACTCAATAATAACATGATGTTGAGATTATCTCCTTATTCCTTGCTTTGAGAACCATCTTTTCCTCTTGAGAGAAGTCAAGAACTTTTGATCCCATGCCTTATAAACAATGCAATGCATAAATGAAGATGCAAATGAAATGAAGCATAAGGCAAAAAGGTTAAAGAAAAAGAGAGCAAATTTTGGGGTGTTACAATAACAAATCTAACAAACTCTAACAAACTATTTAATTTATCTCTAATAAAAAATATTTAGAAGACTTGTGTTCGACTATGTTCATATTTCTCTGACATGCTATCCGCTAAGAGAAATTTGTTTATCTATTAATTATCCATTTTACCATTTTGTGCTAAGATCTAATCATAGTTTTAAAAGTCGGATCAAACCAGTCGGTCAGACCGGTTGAACCGAAAACCAGAGTGATAACCGGTCTAGTTTAATTGTTGGATCGGTCATGTAATTGAATTGATGAGAACCGGTAAAAACTAGCGTAAATCGGTAAAATTCAAAAAATCAACGGTTTTAGAAAATCGACAGTTTAAGTGTTTTTTTAAAATTAAAACGACGTCATTTTTCATTATTTAAAAAGAATTAAAATTAAAATATAAGAGAAAACTAATTATTTTTCCTTTAAAAATTGGTGACAGTGATGTTAAATACAGTGAATAGAGGTTATTGCAGTATTATAGTATTAGTATGCTGCGGAATTTAAAAATATTCTATTTTTTTCCTATGTGATTGATATCATTGGTTTCTATTAATTGAGCTGAGTGTTGTATAAAATACATGATAATCCATGTTTGATAGGCAACAATCATAAGTTTATATATAAGATTGATATTTTGATTAAATTTTTAAATCAATTACTTAACTCAAATTTGAATTTAAACTATTGAACTTGTGAAATTATGATACTTTGAAATTTTTTAGCTGTTAATAATTTTTTTTAAATACCGAGTCATCCGATTCGACCGATTAATTTTGTTATAGTGACAAATTTATTCAATCGAATTTTTCAATTTTATTCAATTTAATCATACAATTCAAACAATAAATCAATGATCAAGTATCCTCACTGATCCACGATCAAGATGGTCTTTAAAACATTGGATCTAATTTATTTTAAAGTAATAATGAAGTAAATCTTTAAAGACTAAAGAAAAAGTTTTAAGAAATGTGTTGTATTTGTAAGCAATGAGCAGCATGGCAAATGAGAGAAGCGCGTGATGGAGTATGTGTTTGGTTGAAGGACGGTGGCAGTAAGCATGGGGCAACCTAAAAGAAAAAGCAATGAGTGATAAGACAGGATTCGAATTTAAACACACAAACCAATTATGCTGTGACACCCTAACCACCCATCATGTTTCAAGAACCGAGACACATACCAAGTTGCATTATTAACCCATTCATCATAAATACACAACAACCATAGTAATATTAATACATTTTCTTTTTATTATTTGATGCTACTATTACTACTAGATATATGAAGTGAGAATCTTTCTTTCCTTATTACCCTTAAAAAGGCAAACCAAAAGAGAAGTGAAAGGGAAGACAGGTTATTGTTGGGTGTAAGAGAAAGGAGAGGCTGCACTTACCTTTTTCATGTGTTTCTATTGTGGGGTAAGTTTGACCTTTGGGAGTCATATTCTATTACAGTTAGGAATGGACTGGACAACACTTAGTAGAAAGAAAAGGGTGTACATGTGAACCTTTGGGTCCCAATCCCAAACCTCTTATCGTGTCTTTTTCTGGCTTCGAAACCAAGGTTTGGTTCCAGCCAAATTATTCTCTCTACTACTATTCTCGATGCTGTTTTTTACGTGTCCCATTCTCCAATCTCCGTTACGTAGGACCGTCATTTCTAAGTAAAAAAGTACATTTTTATTAGTAGTATCCTCCTAGGTGTCCTCTCCATGCTAGAAAGTTTAATAACATTTTTCCTAAATTCGTAATCTACCCCAAATCTAAAACTTATCCATTATCTGATAATGTCTGTGTTGCGTTTGACACAGATTGTTGACATGGATGATAGAACGTATGTTGTGTTTGAAGGGTTTTTGCTATGGATTGTTGGTGGTGGCGTTGGAAGATAGTGAAGCGAAAAGTGTTTTGAGTTTTGATTCGTAGACGCTGTTGGCGTTGGTTTTGTTGCTTGAACAAATTTGGTAGAGAAAAATGAGGATTGCTTTAATAGTTGGGGTAAGGAGAAAGGTTACGAGAAAGATGAACAAATGCATGAATGCTTCAACAATAGATCCATTTTCATGGGTTTAACTCCCCTATCACTTGCGTATCAATTTTTGAACCATAAATTTACAGGAAAAATGAGATTAGTAGCATGATAATAGTCAAGGTTCTTGATGGAGCAATGTGGAACGAGCATAAACAACTAATGCAAGAAAGTTATTCGCTCTATTTTGTATGAAAAAAGACTTGTTCAAGACTTACAACATTGAATTAAATAAACATATCAAACCCAGAAACGCCACTGCCAGCCCCTACTTGAATTGTAGAGTTCCACATAGTTTTCTCCTACTATTATAGAAGGGTTTATAAAACTTAAATATGTACAGTGTCATAATTAATGTTGGACTGATACTATAAGTAAATGGGCTTAGGCCCGCAAATATACTTATAATATATCAATTAAATAAATAGTAAGAAAAAACTTATTTAAGATTATTAAATATTAAATTAGTTAAAAACATTATTAAATTTTAAACTATCAAAACATTTAATAACGTTATCAAATGGTTAAGTATCTTAATCATCCTTTTAATTAAAAATAATTTTTTATCTTAATCATTATTACTACGTATGCAAAAGTAGAGAAAGAACACAAAAATTTAAAGACCATCAAAATTAAGGGATTAGAACGTTTTGTAATAAGGGGACCAATTGTTTAAAACACCCAAATTAGGAGACCAAAAGTACATTAAAGCCTATTTTAAATTATCAAAATTAAATAATTCAAATGATTAGAACCAAATAATAAGCGAAACAAGTTCAAGTGGGTATCAGGGTCAGCCCAGTGCTGGTGGAGCCTGTCTGAGTCTCAAATTTTGGAGGGTCCTTTTTTATTTCTAAAAAAAAATACATTTTACACCTTTTTTTTAACAACAGGTGTAAAATCATAAATCGTTTTCAAAATCTATTTTACACCAGTTTCTTAAAAAGAGGTGTAAAATCATAATTTATTTTTAAAATCTATGTATTTTTATTGATTTTTGTAATAACTCGGTATAAATTAATATTTTTAAGTCTATTCATTAAATTATAACAAGGCTCCCATATTGATTGGGTCGGCCTTGGTGGGTATTAGTGTCCTCAATACGTGTCTCATCTCCATCTTTTGAATTCAGAGAAAATTCAAACCTAATCAAAACAGGTTTTTCCACGAGTACATGTTCTATTGCCATGTCTAGACTAACCCATCGAATAAGAGAATACTATAAGAGGCCCCATAACTTTTTCACAATAGATTGATAATATTAAACTTCCATAATTGAATTCAAATCCAAAAATATCAATTTTAAAGGAAAAAATCATTGACATCTCATTTATGTATTTTTTTAAATGGAAACTTATCTCATTTAGCACTAGAAGAGCACATTATATAAGCCTAACATCACCATCTCTCAAGGCGCACACTATTCAAACCTTTAAAAATCTCTCACTTACGGTCATCACTGACTTGGGTGTCAGAGTGTTTGCACGTACACCTCAATCCTTTAGGGCAGACAATGAGTATTCTAATCAACATTGTCATTGACCTATCACCCACCATTTTGTAGTTTCCATTGTGAACTCAAATTCCAGTCCAAAGCATTAGCTAGTTTATTATTTTTTGTTGTTTAGATTCTTGCAAAGACTTCATTAAAATACAAACAATTTCTCTACTTTTCATTTGTTAATTCATATTTGTTTGTTATTATTTATTCTATTATTTATCATTTTTTATGTTTATGATTTTACTTTTAACATTTGTCAGTAGATCACTATAGACTTAAGATCATGAGGACAGTCTAAATGACAAACTTCATGTAGGCTCTTAATTTGATTTTTTTTAATGAGAAATGATGCTTTGGTATGGTATTTTAGAGTCTAATGTATATATCTATATGAAAGTAGATATATTCTTAGATATCATTTGTATACTGAAATGGTACGAATGATATTCAAGCCAAAAGACCAGACTGTTAAATCAAGGTTACGAATTTTCTCTAATTAACTGAGGAAAAATTGTATCATTCTTCATAGATAAACTTAAAGGATCCTGAATGGGTGAATTACGACACAAAAATAGGTGATTAACTGGTTCAAAAAAATATCATACGTTTTCGAAAGGAGCTATGGTCATTTTTCTATTCCTTTCTACAAACATGATTTATTATAATAGAATGATAGACGAGAGTTTACATGAATGAAGTGAATTGACTCAAAATCTAATTACCAAATTGTGCACCCCGAAATTCTCAAGCCGAGTGTACATCTCAAATTTTGATATAGTCGGGATGGCTTACTTAGCTAGGTTGGACTCATCCTGGGATTTTGTATGAATCTGGGAAGCGAGTTCCATGCACATCCCAGACTTAATTTATCGGGCTTTGAAAGGACCATCCAAGTTAGGGACGTTATGATATCCCTGAAACAATCAATGGCTGAATCCGTTACATAATGGTTACCGATTGAATCTATTACAAATTATTAATGGTTACTAAAATTTATTAAAATCACGCCTCTTCAGGATCCATGGGAGCAAGGCTGACAACATAAATAGGTCCTTGAGACCAAACAAAAAGGAGAGTGATGAATAACATAAACAGGAGGGAAGATGAAAAGACCTTGATAACCCAATAATGGATGCCCTTCCTTGACTCCCCTAAAAATTCCTAAAACACCAAAATCCCTTAGCTATTCTGATCCCATATGAGCAGCTTTAGGGGGATTAACCAAATGATGTTTTTAGCAAGAACATTTGACGATCACCGCAGAGCTCAGTAAAACAAACTTGACCATACCTAGAATCTCTAATAGGGGTTATTAACAATGGCAGTGACTGTTCTAGGTTTACAAGATCGTCCACACACAACTTCCATTTCACCCTCAAAGGTTAAAAGATATATTGTAGCAATGAAACCCCACAAACTCCATAGCTTTGGTGACCTTACAATAGAACACTTCCAACACTGCTAAAATAACATTTGGAATAATAGAGTCACCAACTTCGATGTTGTTCAGAATTTGAGAGCGTCGTCTACGTGCTCGGTTCGTAGCGCATCGCATATGCCTTCCCTTGCAAGGGATACGCGACCATCTAAGGAAGGAGATGTGGTCTTTTATGTAAATATATCACGTCATAAGTGTTATTTGTCAACATTAGTACCTTTCCAGAGGCGGAGGAGTTGACAGTCGAGTAGAAGCAAATATGGAGATTCTCGATTCGGTCAAGCATCTTTTCGACTTTTATGGAAACATGATGTAATGCAGAGTTCTACCCGGAACATTGTTGGTGGTGGTATCTTCTATGCATATAAATTTCTCAGTTCCAATCTATTTGGCTCTAATATTTTTTATTATTTTAAGAATTTAATGCCGAAAATTGGTTCAAGGATTGATCTTAGTGTGTGGATTTTAATCTCGTAGTCAAGAGCCCTTATTTTAATGATTGAATTTGCCTTACACATAGCTTGCCCAATTTCACATTAAATTGAATAGTCATTTGATGCCATGTGTATTGTAGAAATATATAGTCATTGTTCGCTGTGTTTTCTGGCGAACAACCTCTGGTTAACCAATTTCTTCAGAAAGTTGGGTTACTTGCAGGACCAACCATACAAGTCCTGGGATACATGTGCATTTGGTTCTGTCGAAATACTCTTAGACTTTTGGTGACTAATTTGCGGTTTGTTTTATCAATATTGTCAAAGTATTAAGGACTTTGATTTTGCAAGTAACGAAAGTTTGAACTTAAAGATGAAATAAGGTTAAAAGTTTAAACAAGAACAAAGAAATGTCGAAAGGCTAAAAACTTGCAAAAAAGTAAATGAAATTTAAAATGACATGGACTTGAAGAATAAACAAGTAATTTAAAATGACTTTGAAATATAACTGGTGTTTAAACGTACATTGTTCCAAATACTAGGCTCATTTTCTCTCACACTGGGTACTTAGAGCTTTTACAGGAATTTTGTACAAATTTTCACACACACATTCTAACCACAAACTATCCTATTTATACATAAACAAAATAACTGCTTAGAACGGAAAAACTATAACTAAACGACAAGTGTCAGCCTGCATGTAAATTTCTTCTCTGAAACCTCCATGTGTCCAACTGCCAAAGGTTACAACCTTTGAATTTGAATCTCTTCCTTGGTGACGAAACCTTGTAACTCTTCAAAACTGTCGAAACCCTTTTAAAGGAGAAAAACTCTTCAGCACTTGCCAAACCTTATCTTTTTTTAACAAACTTCTTCTGTCGAAGCCCTCAGTCACACACTCTCCAAACTATTCTGCCAGAACATTATATCTATTTCTGTCGAAACAATGAAACTTTAAAACCTTGTCAGTAATTCTTGGATTCTCCTCCTGATGCTATCCTTCGACAAAGATGACCTTAAAGCCTGAATTTTAATCTTGTCGAAATTATGGGTTTACAAATTGCCCCCCAGCAAAGATATTTTCGACTATCAAAGGAGAAATGTCTTTTGCTGTCGAAGTGACCTTTGTAATTTAGTTTGTTCTTATTTTTATTTCGTGCAGTGTTGGTTTATACTTTTTTAAGTACTTCCCATTTATTTTCATCACTCTTCTATCTTTTTCTATTTCTTCGACTTCGTATGCACCATTGGAAAAAACTCTTAAAATTTTGAAAGGTCCTTCCCACTTAGGGGACCATTTTCCCATCACTCTGTCTTTCTTCTCCATGGGCAAGATCACTTTCCAGACTAAATCATTTACTAAAAAGGCTTTGAATTTTACTTTTTTGTTATAAAACTTTTCAACTCTCTCTTTCTGCCTTCTTATTAATTCTAAAGCACGCAACCTTTCTTCGTCTAAATCAACCAATTCATCCATCATCATACTCCAATAGATTTCAGATGGAATCTCATGATGTCTTTGAATTCGTATTGACTGTAAACAGATTTCGACAGGCAATACTGCATCATGTCCATAGGTTAATTTAAATGGGGTGGAGTTAGTTGCTTCCTTAGGAGAGGTTCGACAAGCCCAAAGGATTTGATCCAGGGTCTTATGCCAATTTCTGGGTTTTTTACCCACATGTTTCTTTATCAGGTTTATCACCACTTTGTTGGCTGCTTCGACCTGGCCATTTGCTTGGGCATAATAAGGTGTCGAAGTCAACAACTTAAAACCTGTCTCTCTTGCAAATGCTTGCATATTTCTGCCAGTAAACACAGATCCTTGATCAGTGGTTATAGTCTCTGGTATTCCAAATCTATACACTATGTGTTTCTGGATGAAATCTATGACTGCTTCCTGATCTACATTTGTCAAAGGTATGGCTTCAATCCATTTAGTGACATAGTCTACTCCTACTAAAATGTACTTCTGCCCTTTTGAAGAAGCTGGTCGAATCTCACCAATCAAATCTAAAGCCCAACCTCTGAATGGCCAAGGCTTTATAATAGAATGTAACTCACTTGCTGGCACATGAGGTATGCCTGCATGGATTTGACATTCCTGACAACCCTTTGCGAATTCGACACAATCTTTCAACATGGTTGGCCAATACATTCCTTGTCGAAATAATAGCCATTTCATTTTATGTCCTGCTTGGTGGGCACCACATGCACCACTGTGTACATTCGACAAAGCTATGTACGCTTCAGTCTCTCCAAGGCATTTTAGTAGAACTCCTTCTGCAGTCTTTTTAAACAGTTCATTTCCAAAGAGCACATAACTTAAGGCTCTGTACTTTATCTTCCTTTCGACTGTTTGATTTGGATTTTGCAAATAATCTTTAATGGGTTTTCTCCAATCTCCATCCTCTAGATTACCCACATTGAAAATCTCAAAGTTTTCTTGATCACCATATCCCAATCTTATTGTGTCCAAATCAGATGGGGACAGCTTAGTAGATAAAACTTTTCCTCTCACTTCGACAAACTTCAACAGATTTTCTTTCGACACTTTATACCCTGAAGCCAGCTGGGCCAAGTCATTTGCTTCCTGATTTTCTAATCTGGGGATGTGTCTAAAAACTACACTGTCGAATCTCTTGAGGAGTCTGTTGGCTATCACAAAGTACATGATCAAATTTTCTTTGACACATTTGTACTCTTTCGTCAATTGTTTTATCACCAATTCAGAGTCACCCATTATTTCGACCTCTGTAATTTGTTCGCTGTGTTTTCTGGCGAACAACCTCTGGTTAACCAATTTCTTCAGAAAGTTGGGTTACTTGCAGGACCAACCATACAAGTCCTGGGATACATGTGCATTTGGTTCTGTCGAAATACTCTTAGACTTTTGGTGACTAATTTGCGGTTTGTTTTATCAATATTGTCAAAGTATTAAGGACTTTGATTTTGCAAGTAACGAAAGTTTGAACTTAAAGATGAAATAAGGTTAAAAGTTTAAACAAGAACAAAGAAATGTCGAAAGGCTAAAAACTTGCAAAAAAGTAAATGAAATTTAAAATGACATGGACTTGAAGAATAAACAAGTAATTTAAAATGACTTTGAAATATAACTGGTGTTTAAACGTACATTGTTCCAAATACTAGGCTCATTTTCTCTCACACTGGGTACTTAGAGCTTTTACAGGAATTTTGTACAAATTTTCACACACACATTCTAACCACAAACTATCCTATTTATACATAAACAAAATAACTGCTTAGAACGGAAAAACTATAACTAAACGACAAGTGTCAGCCTGCATGTAAATTTCTTCTCTGAAACCTCCATGTGTCCAACTGCCAAAGGTTACAACCTTTGAATTTGAATCTCTTCCTTGGTGACGAAACCTTGTAACTCTTCAAAACTGTCGAAACCCTTTTAAAGGAGAAAAACTCTTCAGCACTTGCCAAACCTTATCTTTTTTTAACAAACTTCTTCTGTCGAAGCCCTCAGTCACACACTCTCCAAACTATTCTGCCAGAACATTATATCTATTTCTGTCGAAACAATGAAACTTTAAAACCTTGTCAGTAATTCTTGGATTCTCCTCCTGATGCTATCCTTCGACAAAGATGACCTTAAAGCCTGAATTTTAATCTTGTCGAAATTATGGGTTTACAAATTGCCCCCCAGCAAAGATATTTTCGACTATCAAAGGAGAAATGTCTTTTGCTGTCGAAGTGACCTTTGTAATTTAGTTTGTTCTTATTTTTATTTCGTGCAGTGTTGGTTTATACTTTTTTAAGTACTTCCCATTTATTTTCATCACTCTTCTATCTTTTTCTATTTCTTCGACTTCGTATGCACCATTGGAAAAAACTCTTAAAATTTTGAAAGGTCCTTCCCACTTAGGGGACCATTTTCCCATCACTCTGTCTTTCTTCTCCATGGGCAAGATCACTTTCCAGACTAAATCATTTACTAAAAAGGCTTTGAATTTTACTTTTTTGTTATAAAACTTTTCAACTCTCTCTTTCTGCCTTCTTATTAATTCTAAAGCACGCAACCTTTCTTCGTCTAAATCAACCAATTCATCCATCATCATACTCCAATAGATTTCAGATGGAATCTCATGATGTCTTTGAATTCGTATTGACTGTAAACAGATTTCGACAGGCAATACTGCATCATGTCCATAGGTTAATTTAAATGGGGTGGAGTTAGTTGCTTCCTTAGGAGAGGTTCGACAAGCCCAAAGGATTTGATCCAGGGTCTTATGCCAATTTCTGGGTTTTTTACCCACATGTTTCTTTATCAGGTTTATCACCACTTTGTTGGCTGCTTCGACCTGGCCATTTGCTTGGGCATAATAAGGTGTCGAAGTCAACAACTTAAAACCTGTCTCTCTTGCAAATGCTTGCATATTTCTGCCAGTAAACACAGATCCTTGATCAGTGGTTATAGTCTCTGGTATTCCAAATCTATACACTATGTGTTTCTGGATGAAATCTATGACTGCTTCCTGATCTACATTTGTCAAAGGTATGGCTTCAATCCATTTAGTGACATAGTCTACTCCTACTAAAATGTACTTCTGCCCTTTTGAAGAAGCTGGTCGAATCTCACCAATCAAATCTAAAGCCCAACCTCTGAATGGCCAAGGCTTTATAATAGAATGTAACTCACTTGCTGGCACATGAGGTATGCCTGCATGGATTTGACATTCCTGACAACCCTTTGCGAATTCGACACAATCTTTCAACATGGTTGGCCAATACATTCCTTGTCGAAATAATAGCCATTTCATTTTATGTCCTGCTTGGTGGGCACCACATGCACCACTGTGTACATTCGACAAAGCTATGTACGCTTCAGTCTCTCCAAGGCATTTTAGTAGAACTCCTTCTGCAGTCTTTTTAAACAGTTCATTTCCAAAGAGCACATAACTTAAGGCTCTGTACTTTATCTTCCTTTCGACTGTTTGATTTGGATTTTGCAAATAATCTTTAATGGGTTTTCTCCAATCTCCATCCTCTAGATTACCCACATTGAAAATCTCAAAGTTTTCTTGATCACCATATCCCAATCTTATTGTGTCCAAATCAGATGGGGACAGCTTAGTAGATAAAACTTTTCCTCTCACTTCGACAAACTTCAACAGATTTTCTTTCGACACTTTATACCCTGAAGCCAGCTGGGCCAAGTCATTTGCTTCCTGATTTTCTAATCTGGGGATGTGTCTAAAAACTACACTGTCGAATCTCTTGAGGAGTCTGTTGGCTATCACAAAGTACATGATCAAATTTTCTTTGACACATTTGTACTCTTTCGTCAATTGTTTTATCACCAATTCAGAGTCACCCATTATTTCGACCTCTGTTGCCCCCAGTTCCAACAAGATTTCAAGTCCAACAATTAAGGCTTCATATTCTGCCTCATTGTTTGAACAGAATTCTTCTATTTTGTACTTGAACTTTGTTGGAACTTTATTGGGAGAAATAATTAACACCCCAACACCTGTTCCATCTTTATGACTGGAACCATCAAAATATAACCTCCAAGGCTCTTTTTCGACATAATTTGTCTCCTCTCCAAGTATGGAGTGGTCAGCTATAAAGTCAGCAACTACTTGCCCTTTAACAGCTTTTAGAGGCATATATTTTAAAGAATATTCAGTTAAGGCTAAAGCCCATTTTCCAATTCGACTATGTAAAATAGACTTAGACAACATATGCTTTATTACGTCGAAATGAGAAGATATATGTACATCGACGGGTTTTATATAATGCTTTAATTTCATACAAGAGAAATATACACATAAACATAATTTCTCTATCATGCTATACCTAGTTTCAGCATCATTCAAGACCCTGCTGAGATAGTAAATGGCTCTTTCGACGCCATGTTCATCTTCTTGACAAAGCATACTTCCTAATGTTCTGTCAGATGCTGATATGTAGAGCCTCATGCTTCTTTTTCGGCAAGGAGATATTAGGACTGGGGGATTTGCCAAATACTCCTTGATCTTGTCGAAAGCAGCTTGTTGCTCTTGCCCCCAAGTGAAACCCTCTTTCTTCAGTCGAAGCAAGGGTGAGAAGGCCTGAGTCTTTCCACTAAGGTTGGAGATAAATCTTCTGAGGAAGTTGATTTTCCCTAGTAGAGACTGCAATTCCTTCTTTGTCGATGGCGCTTTTGCTTCCATTATTGCTTTAGCTTTGTTTTCATTGATTTCAATCCCCTTTTTGTGGACCACAAAGCCTAAGAAATCCCCAGCCTGCACACCAAAAGCACATTTAAGGGGATTCATTTTCAAACCAAACTTCCTCATCCTTTCAAAGGACTGTCGAAGATGGTTAATATGGTCGAAGCCTGAAGCAGATTTAATCACAATGTCATCTATATAAATTTGCATAAACGTTTCAATGAAATCGTGAAAAATAGAATTCATAGCCCTTTGGTAAGTAGCTCCAGCATTTTTCAAACCAAAGGGCATTACTACCCATTCATATGTTCCTATTGCTCCTGGACAACGAAAAGCTGTTTTTGGAACGTCTTCTTCAGCAATAAAAATCTGGTTATAACCAGAATAGCCATCAAGCATACTTAAATACTCATGGCCTGCTGCAGAATCTACTAGCATTTCTGCTACTGGCATAGGATACTCATCCTTAGGGGTGGCTGAGTTTAGATCTCTAAAATCAATACACACCCTTAGTGTGCCATTTTTCTTAATCACAGGAACAATATTAGCAATCCATTCGACATACCTTGTTGTACGGATGAATTTGCATTTTAGAAGTCTTTCGACCTCTTCTTTGATCTTCGACAGAATTTCAGGTGCAAAGCGTCTGGGGGTCTGTTTTATTGGCTTCTTCCCTTCCAGAATTGGCAACTTCAATTCCACCAAACTTCTGTCTAAACCAGGCATTTCGTCATAATCCCATGCGAAGCAGTCTTTAAACTCATTCAGCAGCTGGATTATTTCGATTCTGAGTTGAGGATTCAACTTGGCACTGATGTAAGTGGGCCTTTTCTCTGCCCCCAGTCCTAGATTAATCTCCTCTAAGGGATCCTGTGCCACCATTTTCATATTGGTGGAGGTTGGATCCTTTTCGAACCCCAAAGGTTCGTCATCATAAATGGCATCAAGTCTTTGGTTCTGCCATTCACCATTTGAGTCTTCTTCAAAACTCTGATTTGCATGTTGCTCCTCAATATTTTCTTGAGGGTGTTGTCCTTCGACAACCTGAGTGCTGGCTTCGACAGCCATATTTCTTACTTCAGCCTCAAGGGCCGCTTTGTGTTGTTTTTCGGCTATATAAGCCGAAATCCTTTCCATTGCTGAAACTTCAGTCATTTTCACTGAATTCACTTCCCCATCCAGTTGGGTTGACATGGGCAGTTCCCCAAGTGTAATTTGTTTCCCCAATTATTTCTTTATCCCACTGGAAACCATGTGTAGGATGGAGGTACATGGAACAGTAAGCGTTGTCGGAAGCTGTCAGGTCGAAAGCCGCAGGATTGCATGGTGCTATATGGGCTAGGTTCTTGTCGAAGTTACGACTAGTGATATTGTTCACATCAGCTGTGAAGTAACTCTGATCTGCTTCAATGTTTTCGACAATCCCATCTGGCCTCCAGATTGCTATTCTTTGATGCATGGAGGATGGCACAGCCCCAATCCCATGGATCCATTCTCTTCCCAACAGCAAGTTGTAATTTGCTTTTGATGCTATCACCACAAACATTGTAGGCCTGGTGATGGATCCTACAGTCAAGTTCAATTGTATTACTCCCAGTGTTGTTCCCACTTTACCTTCATAGTTGGACAACACCATATTGTGAGGCTTAGTGTCGGAGTCATCTTTTCCAATTCTCCTTATCATGTAATGAGGAATTAAATTTACAGCTGCTCCGCCATCTATCAGAATTTTGTTGACACCTACACCTTCTACCTTTCCTTTTATGAAGAGAGGCTTTAAGTGAGCCTTCATTGCATCATCTGGCTTTTCGAAGAAGGCATTTTGCTCTTCGACACAGCCATTGTTCATTATGTAGTAGCATACAGGCTTCAAGCTTATGCTATCATCCATCATGTCATCCTCTTCGTCTTCGACTTCCATTATCCTGTCGAAGTCTCTGGGCAGTACAGAAACCACATTGCAAGTTACGTCGAAAGAAGCATCTGATTCTGAACCAAATTCATCTGTGACTTCTTCGTCCACTGGCATTCTATTGTTTGTTTTCTGCACCTCTGTGGTGTCACCAGATCTATTCTTCTGAATGATTTCTTTTTCTGCCAGGGGCATTCCCTTGTTCGTAATCTGCACACATTTGCTTGATTCAGCTTCCTTCTGCCCAACCTTTTGGTATTCTACAGTTTTCTTTTCAATTTTCTTCTGCCTTTGGAATCTTCTCCATTGGGATCTGGACATAGGATTCTTCCCTTTGTAGTTTTCAGAGACGTATTTTGGCTTTGCCTCCTTTTTAACTTCCATGGAAGGACCCCTGTTCACTTCAAAACTCTTCCATCTCTTCTGACCTTGGACATCCCTTATAGGCTGAACCCATTTGTCATCATTTGGCCTGTTGGATGGTTTGTAAGTGTTGAAACGTCTTTCTCCGACCCCTTGACTGTGATGCTCCCCTCTTCTTGGGTCGAATCTTTCGTTTCTGGTTGGTGGGACTGTTCCCCAATTTCTTTTCCTCTGGGTCTTTTCTGCTGCTTCTAAGTCATCAGCTGCTTTCTTGTCGAACACAGCACTGCATCTTGGGCAAAGCATGACTTCTGCATTCTTCCTTTGACACCTCTGGATGAATTCAACCAGACTCTCGTTCTCTTCTGGGTAAACCAGCTTCTGATGCTCCTCTTGACGCTTCTTTCCCTTGTCGATGTCTGGTCCTCCCTTTTGAGTGATTTCCACCATATGAATCCCAGCACTCTGTTCAGTTGTAATTTTCAATTTGTTCATTTTTTCGACTAGCATGATTTCCTCTGGGATGTCCTCCTTTGACTGACTAACATTGCCTTTTGGGTGTAAGCCCTTATAGATGTATTTGCAGCAATGTGCAACCCTTTCGACAGGATGTTCTTCATTTTTGGTGGTATCACTGTTCATTTGTTTGACAGTGAGGGAATTGTCATCAGTCCCTGGTGTTTTAATCTCCTCTTGGTCAGCATCTCTTTCACAGTTTTTCTTGTTGAAGCTTCTTCCCACTTTGACTGCATTTCTTCCGTTGAAACCTTCAGTGGTCTTAGTGACATTCTCACTGTCGAAGTCTTCAGAAATTTTGACTTCTTTTGCCTCAGCCTGGCCAGCAGAATTATCACCTTCTTCCACCACATTGACATGGGTGTCGAAACCTTCAGCAGCTTCTATCATGGTGAAGTTGGTGTCGAAGCTTTCAGTAACTCCTACCATTTCAGAATTTTCTTCTGCCATGATCTCCATTTCGACCACGTTTACCATTTCTGGCTCAGCATAATTTGCCTCCACAATCTGCATGGGATTGGTGTCAATCTTCATCTGCTGCTTGCCTTTGTCTCCAAACTTCAACCTTCCATTTTGGATTGCATTTTGGACAAGATCCCTGAAAAGGTAACATTGAGAAGTTTTATGACCCAAGAAATTATGGTATTTGCAAAAACCTCTCTTTTTCTGTTGGTCTATAGGAGGCTCTTTAGTGCCTGCTGGTTTTATTAACTGACCATCTTTGACTAGTAAATCAAATATCTCATCACACTTGGTGATGTCGAATGTATAGGTTCTTTTAGGGAACCTGTCATTCTTTTCCATTTCGACTGGACTTTTTCCATTCGACGGGGCTAAAACTTTACAAGAATATGGAGGGCCTTGCTTTAATTCTGCAAGATCAATTTCTTGCTGGTCGAAAATGACTGGTTCGTTTTCGTCGTAATCATCTTGAACTATTCCTACATAGGCCACTCTTTCCTTCTTGTTTTTATTTGATCTAAATTTCTCATTTTTTAGTCTTTCTATCTGCCTTACTCTGTCTGCCAGCTGTGCCATGTCTCTCAGATATTGGGTATCCAATTTTTTCCTTATGGAATAATCAAGACCCCCTGCAGCCATTTCGACTAGTTCTTGTTCCGGCACTTGCGTAAAGCATCTGGCTTTTAATAATCTAAACCTATTCAAATAGTCATCTATGGGTTCAGAAAATTTTCTTTTGACACTTGCCAACTCTTTCAAACTTATCTTGGTTTGTCCCATATAAAATTGTTCATGGAACAATCTCTCTAATTGGGTCCAAGTAAAAATTGAAGTTGGAGGAAGTGACGTAAACCAAGTGAAAGCGTTTTTTGTCAAAGAACTTGGGAAATATTTCATCCTTAAGTTCTCGTTATTAGCAATCTCTCCCGCTTCTATCAAATAACGTGCCACGTGTTCTATGGTGGATTCACTAGTATCCCCTGAAAACTTTGTGAATTTGGGGACTTTCCACCTTGGTGGTAACTCTTGTTGTAAGATAAATTCAGACAAGGGGGAAGTATAACTAGGCCTTTGTAATCCTA
Organism: Lathyrus sativus; assembly: GCA_963859935.3. Lineage (NCBI taxonomy): Eukaryota > Viridiplantae > Streptophyta > Magnoliopsida > Fabales > Fabaceae > Lathyrus > Lathyrus sativus. The sequence continues at coordinate 706,257,220 of OZ012737.1, forward strand.
CGTTTACTCCGTTTTGTGCCATTATTCTCTCCACCATGGTGGCAATATTATTTTCGACAGGCATGTTATTGTAACGCATTCTCTGCTGTAACACTTCGTCAGCATTTTGGTTTCTCTGGACTATTATCCTTCTTGGTTCCTGTCGAATAGGCTCTTCTACATTAGGCTGTTCGACCATCACCTCTTGCCCCCTGGGATTTTCCTGAGGGTTCCCTAAGGGCCTTTGGTTTATAGTGAGTTCCTCTTCGACAGCCCTATTGGCAGGATTCTGGTTTAATTGCATTCTTTGTTGTGCTTGTGGGACTCCAAAAAAATCAGCAATGCGTGCCATCTGTTCTGCCAATATTTGGTTTGTTTGGGTAGTGTTTTGTATTAAGGGATTGAACACGTCTCCCATTTGTTGTGTCAAAGCCTGCACCATATCATGATTGCTTTCATCCATCTGTTGACGGATTACTTGTGCAGAATGGTTTGTCATAGCGGGCATATGGAAACCTGGTGGAATTTGATTCATTCTATTTCCATTTCCACCATATCCTGATCCTTGCAATGGTGATGACACTTGAACCATGGCATCAGAGAATAATGGTGACGAATTATGTAGGCTTGCCATCATTGAAGTTGGCATTCCGTACGGTTGTTCTCTCCCAGTCAAAGGCTGAGAATAATTCAGATATGGCCTGAATGTATTTCCTCCAGGGGGAGGGGTTCCCAAGGGTCTGGCGTGTCCCATGGTGGAAGAACTAGGCGCATTCTGGGATCCTGAACCCGTTGGTATGGAATCCCCCAAAGGAGGCCTATTCTGTTCTAAAACAGGGCCAGACACTGGTATTGTTCCTGACGAAGGGATAGGATTGGAAACTGGAATGGTTTCGTCAGAAATATTTGAAGCATTTGGCAAGTTAGCCATGTTTCTTCTTCTTGTTCTCTTTGGTCTCTCTACGTCGGTTACGGCTAATTTACCGCTTCTAAGAATCATACAACGTAGCAAGGAACAATTTGTCTAAAAATTTCTATTAGATTTTATCAAATGCACTGGTCCCACTGGGTGTGCCAATTTGTTCGCTGTGTTTTCTGGCGAACAACCTCTGGTTAACCAATTTCTTCAGAAAGTTGGGTTACTTGCAGGACCAACCATACAAGTCCTGGGATACATGTGCATTTGGTTCTGTCGAAATACTCTTAGACTTTTGGTGACTAATTTGCGGTTTGTTTTATCAATATTGTCAAAGTATTAAGGACTTTGATTTTGCAAGTAACGAAAGTTTGAACTTAAAGATGAAATAAGGTTAAAAGTTTAAACAAGAACAAAGAAATGTCGAAAGGCTAAAAACTTGCAAAAAAGTAAATGAAATTTAAAATGACATGGACTTGAAGAATAAACAAGTAATTTAAAATGACTTTGAAATATAACTGGTGTTTAAACGTACATTGTTCCAAATACTAGGCTCATTTTCTCTCACACTGGGTACTTAGAGCTTTTACAGGAATTTTGTACAAATTTTCACACACACATTCTAACCACAAACTATCCTATTTATACATAAACAAAATAACTGCTTAGAACGGAAAAACTATAACTAAACGACAAGTGTCAGCCTGCATGTAAATTTCTTCTCTGAAACCTCCATGTGTCCAACTGCCAAAGGTTACAACCTTTGAATTTGAATCTCTTCCTTGGTGACGAAACCTTGTAACTCTTCAAAACTGTCGAAACCCTTTTAAAGGAGAAAAACTCTTCAGCACTTGCCAAACCTTATCTTTTTTTAACAAACTTCTTCTGTCGAAGCCCTCAGTCACACACTCTCCAAACTATTCTGCCAGAACATTATATCTATTTCTGTCGAAACAATGAAACTTTAAAACCTTGTCAGTAATTCTTGGATTCTCCTCCTGATGCTATCCTTCGACAAAGATGACCTTAAAGCCTGAATTTTAATCTTGTCGAAATTATGGGTTTACAGTCATATGATTCTAAAATGCATAATGAAATAGATTAGACCTTTGTGAATTGTGATGAACACAAGCATACTTTATTGAGTTGATGTGAAGTATTTTACAAAATATAATATATTGATCGACATTGTTTGGTTTTATGATTGGGTGCATTTTGCTAAAACAAGTATTCTAGCGAGATGTCATACCAGATGTCGTGATATGTTGGTGTGGTACTGAAGCAGATTTGGTTTTGCGTTTTGGAAGATTTTGTTTTATTAGTGAATATTCTTTTGAAGATTTGATTCACGAATTATGCGGCCCAAGGAGCGTGTATTTATGCAGATGTCAACTTTACCTTTGCAATGTTTCCTACGAAAGAATGACATATCATTTAAGGAAACATGATATTTAATTTGATTTGTTTATGCAGAAGATTTGATTTAGACCTGAACTTTAGGAAATAATATATTATGGATCTGCATTTAATAATATATTATTTTTTGATCATCAAGTCCATACTTTTTCGAAGGCTATTTATATGAAGACGTTAAACCTAAATTTCAAGGAGGGCAACCGTAATTTTGTGAGAGTTCTTTAGGTTTTTGTTTGTTCATTGTTTTTTATGAATCACTATTGTATCACCTTGATATTAAGGATGGACTGTTTTAGTCAAGTTATAATTGTAAATCACTCATAAGCTTTTAAGTAAGAGTGTATTGTATTTCTTGAAGTGTGTCTTCTTCGTTGACTATTTGCTTTATCATCACTATTGTATGATTGAGGGGGAGTGAGAGGGGTATCTTATCTAAGAGTATCTTAGATAGAAATTTCACGGGTAGTGATTAGGTGCGAAGATTGTAAGTTAGAGGTTATTTACATAAGAGTTTCAAACTAATACTATTATAGTGGATTTCCTTCCTAACTTGGTAGCCCTAAGATGTAGGTGACGTTGCACCGAACTTGGTTAACAACTTCCTTGTGTTACTTACGTCCTACAATTTTGTTTAAATTATTCATTGTTAATTCTATTTTCACAACATCTTGACATCGCATTCGAAATTCTGGTGTCGTGACATTGTATACGACATATGTCCTCATAATGCCAGAATTCCAATTGGAATCAAAGCAGACACCCTGTTCTATTTTGGGTGAGCTCCATGGATATATTTTCTAGTACTATGGATAAGGAAGGAGGATTTGTCAACAGACCACGTATTTTGGATGGCAACTAGTATGATTACTGGAAGGCGTGTATGGTTACTTTTCTAAAATTTATGGATAGCAAAACCTGGAAAGTAGTTATCAAAGGTTGACAACACCGTTTTGTGAAGGGAAAAGATGGGAAGGACACAACTGAATTTAATCCAGAAGAGGACTGGTCTAAGGAAGAAAACGGTCTTGCTCTTGGAAACTCCAAAGTTTTGAACGCCTTGTTCAATGATGTTGACAAGAATATATTTAGGTTAATAAGTACTTGTACGTGGCCAAAGATAGATGGGAAATCCTTAGAACTACTCATGAAGGCACATCAAAAGTAAAGATGTCAAGAATTCAACTTTTCACCATAAAATTTGAGAATCTCAGGATGAAAGATGATGAGTCCATTCGTGATTTTCACATGAATGTTATTAATATTTCTAATACATCTAATGCTTTGGGAGAGAAGTTGTGAGAGGACAAGCTGGTTAGAAAGATTCCCAAGTCGTTGCCTAAGAAGTTTGACATGAAGGTCACAACGATTGAAGAAGCCCAAGACATCGGCAACATGAAAGTGGAGGATCTTGTTGGGTCACTTCAAACCTTTGAACTGGCTATCAATGAAAGATATGAGAAGAAGAACAAAAGCATAACTTTTATCTCCAACACTAATGATGAAGATGTTCAATGTGACATGGAGACTGATGAAGGAGTTTCTAATGCTTTTGTGCTTCTTGGGAAAAAATTCAAGAAGGTATTGAAGAGTATGGATAGGAAGCCAATACCTAATGTCAAGAACATGTCATTAAACATCAATAAGAACATTGATTTTCAGAGAAAAGCAAGAACATAGGAGAAGCCAAATCAAAGGAAAGGTATTCAGATTCATGAATGTGAGGGTTTTGGTCACATTAGATCAGAATGTCCCACGTACATCAAGAATCAAAAGAAGGGCATGTTTTTTTTTGGTCTGATGATGATTCTGAAAGAGAACCTGATGTTGAAACTGCTAAGCATGTTACAACCCTCACTAGCAGATGTTAATATGATGAAGATTCATGTGATGGGGATGTCTCTTATAAAGAGTTGGCTATTTCATATAGAGAGATTTATGTCATAAATGAAGTAGTGTGTAAGATAGGAGAATATCATAAGAGAATCATAGCTCAACTGCAGGCTGAAAAAGAGAATCTTTTATCTATTGTCTTTGGCCTTTAAGATGAGGAAACCCTAATGAATTCTAAACTTGAAAACATGATCAAATTAGTGAGAATGTTGAACAATGGGTATGATATGTTAGATGAAATTCTTCAAGTTGGAAAAGTGGCTGGAAACTTAACAGGTATAGGTTTTAATTACCAACCTCAAAATAAATAAGGAAACACTCCTGTGACAAAATTTATTTCTGCTGAAAGGAAGTTTGAATGTACAATGTCTGACCAAATGTTTTGACATCCTTCCAGACATCAGGAAACTCAAACTAAAGCCAAGTTCTTGTCTTAGAAGTGCCATTATTGTGATAAATATAGTCATATAAAGCCTTTCTATTACAGACTGTATGGTTATCCAAAACATCCAACACAACCTAGGGCTAGTCATGTGATGATTAACAATAGAAAGGAGTGGACACCTAAGGTTGGTGATACTAGTCTTATAGTCCATACTTCTTTTAGGGCTTCATCTACAGAAGACTGGTACTTAACATTGGATGTTCCAGACATATGACAGAGGTTAAGAAGTATTTGATGGACATTAAGCCTTATTCCATCAGTTTTGTCACTTTTGGAGATGGAGCTAAAGGTGAAATTAAGGGAGTAGGCAAGTTAGTGTGTACTAGTCTTCGTAGTCTGGGGAATGTTCTTCTTGTGAAAAGATCGACTGCAAATCTGGTCAGCATTAGTCAGTTATGTGATCAAGGTTAAAAAGTCAAATTCACCAAGTCTGAGTGTTTGGTTACTAATAAGAATAATGATGTTATGATGAGGGGAGTCAAGTCTAAAGATAACTGTTATTTATGGGTACCTCAAGAAACTACTTATTCTTCCACATGTTTAATGTCCAAGGAAGATGAAGTCAAGTTGTGGCACTAGAAGCTTGGACATCTAAATCTTAAAGGTGTGAAGAAGATTGTGTCTGAAGAAGCTATTAGAGGTATGCCTAAGCTCAAAATTGAGGAGGGTAAAATTCGTGGTTAGTGTCAAATTAGGAAGCAAACTAAGATGTCACACCCGAAGTCATAAAATCAAGCGAACTTCTTCATATGGACTTAATGGGGCCAATGCAAGTTGAAAGTCTTGGTGGAAAAAGGTATGCCTACGTGGTAGTTGATGATTTTTCAAGATTTACTTGGGTGAACTTTATCAAGGAAAATCAAACACTTTTGATGTTTTTAAAGACATGTGTCAACGACTTCAAAGAGAGAAACAAAGTGTTATTGTTAGAATCAGAAGTGACCATGGCAAGGAATTTAAAAATGCCAAATTTTCTGAATTTTGCTCTTCTAAAGGAATTGGACATGAATTTTCATCACTCATCACTCCTCAACAAAATGGAGTTGTATAATGCAAGAATCGAACTTTACAAGAATCAGCTAGAGTCATGCTTTGTGCAAAAAATCTTCCTTATCGTTTTTGGGCTGAAGCTATGAACACTGCATGTTACATTCACAATCATGTTACTCTGAGAGCTGGTACGTCTTCTGCACTCTATGAATTGTGGAAAGGGAAGAAACCTAATGTTAAATATTTTTATGTGTTTGGCAGTAAATGCTACATTCTGGCTAATCGTGAATAGAGGAGAAAGATGAATCCCAAAAGTGATGAAGGGATATTTATTGGTTACTTTATAAACAACAGTGCATACAGAGTATTTAACTCTAGAACCAAGGTCACGATTGAATCCATTAATTTTGTGGTTGATGATTCAATTATTGTGAAAGGGACTGATGTCAAAGAAGATGTAAGAACATCATATCAGCAGACTGATGCTTTAGAAAATGTGGAAGACATTGAGTCCAAGATTGAGCCAACAAGGACTGGACCAGATAACCCTCAAGCCAACAAAGGCCTCTCTACTAGAATTCATTAGAATCACCCAAAGGAACTTATTATTGGAAATCTTGATGAAGGGATCACCACTAGATCCAGAGTTGTGATATCTAATTTTTGTTTTGTCTCTAAATTTAAACCAAAAAATATGAATGAGGCATTGAATGATGAATTCTGGATCAATATTATACAAGAGGAACTAGGTTAGTTCAAAAGGAATGAAGTGTGGGACTTAGTCCCCGGGTCTGAAGGGGTGAACGTTATTGGCACAAAATGGATTTACAAGAACAAATCTAATGAAAATGGAATTGTTAACAGAAACATGGCTAGGCTTGTTGCTCAAGGATACACTCAAATTAAAGGGGTTGATTTTGATGATACTTTTGCTCCTGTTGCCCGTTTTAAATCCATAAGATTACTTTTAGGAGTGGCATGCATGCTTAAGTTCAAGTTATTTCAGATGGATATGAAAAATGCCTTCTTAAATGGGTACTTAAATGAAGAAGTTTATGTTGAACAACCCATGGGGTTCATAGATCCTAGTTTTCCAAATCATGTTTACAAATTAAAGAAAGCTCTCTATGGATTGAAACAAGCACCTAGGGCTTGGTATGAAAGGTTAACTGAGTTTCTTGTCCACAATGGCTACAAAAAAGGAGGAATAGACAAGACCTTGTTTGTTAAAGAAGAGCATGGTGAACTCATGATAGCTCAAATAAATGTTGATGACGTTGTGTTTGGAGGGATGTCAAACCAAATGGTCCAACATTTTGTCAAGAAAATGCAATCTGAATTTGAGATGAGTCTTGTTGATGAACTAACTTACTTTCTCAGTCTTCAAGTTAAACAAATGGATAATACTATATTCATTTCTCAAAGCAAGTATGCTAAAAATATAGTAAATAAGTTTGTCTTGGAAAATGCTAGTCACAAAAGGACACCTGCTGCAACACACTTGAAATTAACTAAGGATGAAAAAGGCGTTGATGTGGATCAAAGTTTATACAGGAGTCTAATTGGTAGTATGTTGTATCTTACAGCTAGCAGACCAGACATCACTTTTGCTGTTGGAGTTTGTGATAGATATCAGGCTAAGCCTAAAATGAGCCACATTACTCAAGTAAAAAGGATCTTGAAATACATTAATGGTACTAGTGATTATGAAATGTTGTATTCTCATAGTCCAAATTACATGCTTGTAGGGTATTGTGATGCAGACTAGGTAGGTAGTGCGGATGATAGAAAAAGTACTTATGGAGGATGTTTCTTCTTGGAAAACAATCTTATCTCTTGGTTCAGTAAGAAGCAAAATTATGTGTCTTTGTCTACAACTGAGGCTGAATATATTGCTACAGGAAGCAGTTGCTCTCAATTGATTTGTATTAAACCAATTCTAAAGGAATATAATGTCGAACAGGATGTCATGACATTATATTATGACAATCTGAGTGCAATCAATATATCCAAGAATCTTATCCAACATAGTAGGACAAAGCATATTTACATTCGTCATCATTTTATTATGGATCTTGTTGAGGACAAAATTGTTACTCTTAAGCGCATGGCCACTGAGAAGCAACTGGTAGACATATTTACTAAGGGTTTGGATGCAAATCAATTTGAAAAGTTAATGGGTGAATTGGGAAATTTCACGTTTAATGAGTTATAACAATTACAGGTGTGAAGGAGTGCAATAAGTACTTTCTCTTACCTCTATTTGGTGGTGAATCTTATTGAGGATGCTGGTTTGATGAAAAGTGTTGTTGGTTTTGGTGACTGTTATAAGATGTTGGTGAAGAAATTCATTGTACATATTTCCGATGATTGTGATAGTAAGATGAGCAAAGAGTATATGAAGTTTTATGAAAGAGGTAAATGTGTAGAGTTTTCTCTTGAAATTATCAACATGTTTATGGGTAAGAGTGAGGGAGATCAAGCTGAGGTGGAAGTGACTGATAAGATATTTGTAACGCCCTAGTATTTTGGTCAATTTTGATATTGTATGTAGGAAGGAATCTCATGTTTTTTTGCACTATAGATTATTTGCAGGGACACATGTCCCAGACATCGTTGTGACATCTGGTAAGGCAGTGATAAAGAAGAGGAAACAGATAGTAGTGTTGTCATCTTTTGTGTCCTATTTTTTTTATTATTGCTTATGTATCTGCTACAGAGGTTGTTTCTGCTCCTGGTGAATGTATGGTTATTTTGTCTAAATTGTGGCTAAAAAGGGGGAGTAGTTGGTAGAATTTATTTATGCTTGAAATCTCCTTAAGGGGGAGTACTACTTGAGGGCGAGTAGTTGACATAATTTATTTATGCTTGATCTCCCCTTAAAGGGGAGTACTATTTGAGGGAGAGTAGTAGTTTTTTCTCCTGATCTGGTATTTAGGGGGAGCATAATGTTTGACTCAAGATGATTTTGTTTCTGTGTCTGATGTATAGTTGCATGTGATGTCATACTTGATGTCTTGACATCCTGTCTAGGAGAATTTATTTTTCTTTGCATAAAGTTTGTGTTGTGGGAGTTTATTTCTCTATGATGTGACATTCTCTGTAAGGCTGGTTCTTTTCTTGTCTGTTGCGTATGCCTCTGATGAATCTTGGAGAAGTTCCAAGTTTTTTTATTATGCATTTTTCTTTAAATAAGTTCTCTTGAGTTGATTGGTTGTTACAAGATATATTTTGCAAAGATTGTTCTAGCCAAAATTTGCCAAAGGGTGAGATTGTTAGGTTTTATGATTCACTGCATTTTGTTAAAACAAGTATTCTAGCGAGATGTCGTCCCAGATGTCGTGACATGTTGGTGCGGTACTGAAGCATGTCTGATTTCACATTTTAGAAGATTTAGTTTTATTAGTTAAGATTCTTTGAAGAATTGTTTCATTAATTATACGGCCCAAGGAGCGTGTGTTTTTAGATGCAGAGGTTGACTTTACCTTTGCAATGTTTCCTAAGAAAGGATGACATATCATTAAAGGAAACATGAGATTTGATTTGATTTGTTTATGCAGAAGATTTGATTTGGATCTGTACTTTAGGAAATAATATATTATGGATTTGCATTTAATAATATATTATTTTCTAGAATATTATGGATGTGCTATTTAATTTAGCTCGATTTGCTCATCAAGACCATACTTTTCGAAGGCTATTTGTAAGAAGACGCTAAACCTAAAGTGCAAGGAGGGCAACCATATTTTTGTGAGAGTTATTTAGATTTTTTTTGTTCATTGTTATTTGTGAACCACTCCTGTATTACCTTTATACTAGGGCTGAACTGTTTTAGTCGAGTTGTAATTGTGAATCACTCCTAAACTTTTAAGCAATAGTGCATTCTATTTATTGGGGGAGCAAGAGGGGTCTCTTATCTAAGAGTGTCTTAGATAGAAATTGCACGAGTAATGATTAGGTGTGAAGATTGTAAACCGGAGGTTGTTTACATAAGAGTTTCAAACTAATACTATTATAGTGGATTTCCTTCCTGACTTGGTAGCCCCCAGATGTAGGTGACGTTGCACCGAACTGCATTAACAATTTTCTTGTATTATTTACTTCGTGCAATTTTGTTTGAATTGTTCATTGTTAATTCTGTTGTCACAATATTTTGACATCACATTCGACATTCTAGTGTCATGATATTGTATACGACATTTGTTCTCATAGTGCTAAAATTTCAGACATTTTGTAAGACCTAATATACTGCAAAGACTTGATATATTGTAAAACATTATCATTGAAATTCGAGTAAGCCAATAGGATTATGCTGCAAAAATGTTTGAGCTTAAGGCATACTCTGAAGACAAGAAACTGACTGTATACGACTGATTATGTCAACGTAGCATCTCTCTCTTGCTGCAAGTGTATAGTCTAGAGAACTCCAAGGAGCCTTCATTTCATCACCCCGCCACAAGACGTTTGATTCAAACTATTATTTTTTTCTCATTGTTTAATAACACATGTTGCTCGCTCTCCTATTAAACGAACTTGAATAGCAACCTTGATACTGTTCATGAAAGTTAAGTCATTTTTACACCTAGAATGTTTTGGTATTTAAATCGAAATTGGCCTTACAAGTATTTATATTTGTTTGATATTCATAAAAAAAAAACATTATTGCCAACGAGTGGTTAAGCATGGATGATCACTAATATGCTATTGTAATTTAAAACTAATGACTGGATATTTTCACAATAATTGTTATTATTACTTTGAAAATCTAAGTTGAACCATAATTATAAGGACTCTTGTGTTTGTGCTTAAAGCTCTAACTTTGTTTGCGTTAATGAAATTGGATCACTCATGGTTGGCTGGTTTAGCAAAAATAGTTGTGGAATATGATTTTCTATTACATATCTGTTCATATTATATTTCTATAGCTAAAGCTTACTGAATATGGCTAAGGCACAACTCGAAGATTTCATTTGTTTACATGTTTAGCAGTTTATTGAATAATTTACATAACTGTCGGTCAAAATAGGAGGGGAGAACTCTTTGATTTTCCTTTTCCTAACAGTTTTTAGCAAGGCTAAGTTGTCTTTGAGTTAAGAGAACTATGGAAGAGTGATTCGTTCCCATGAATACTTATGTCTTTGTTATCCTTAAGGAGATACACTTAGTGAGTCTGTGGTTGATGACAAGTCTATTATTACATGAAATTAGGCAAAAAATAATATTAAAAAAATAAGTGAAAGATGAACCAAAAGAAAAAAGAAATACCAAAGAATTAGAAACAAATAGCTGTTCGCCATGAAAATTGGTGAACAACCGCTGGTCTTATAAATCGAAAGAAGATCTGTTTTACTTGCAGAATCGACCACACAAATCCTAGGACATATGTTAATTGATCTTAAATAAAGTTTATAAAAACTATGAACACTTTGACAGAGTCCATGATAAAGCAACTTATTTCAAATGTAAATGAATTTTGATGACAATAAGTAAAATCGAAGTACTAGTAAATGACGAAGATAAGAACTTGCATAAAGAAAGAATAATTTCTTAAAGAAAGAGACTTATTAAATTGCATTGAAATGAAAAACTGGTGTTACGTACATTTTTACAAACTCGTTTCTCTCAACACACGAGTACTTGGAGTATACTGAAGAATTTGTACACAATTGAACACAGAGAAATCCTAACACTAAGACATTCTATTTATAATAATCAAAATAATTGCCATTAACGACTAGCAAACAAAATCAAGACAAGTGTCGCTATGCATGCCTTCGAATCCTAGAAGCGCTCCACGTGTCTCCTTTTAAAAACAAACTTTCCCTCTTTTATTTGAATTCAAATGAACTCGTCGAAATACCCTTAGTGACACCTCTATCGAATCGAGTCTTCCAACTGCTGAGAAATATCTCTAAGTCCATGGCATAGATTCTCCTAGCGAAAGGACGCCTTCGACTCCCATTTCAAAATATGGCTTCAGTCGAAATAATTAGATTTCTTCAGGAACTCTATTTTCTACTTTTAATTCCATTCAGACATCGAAATTAGGAGTCAACAATAGCTAAGTGTGAAGAAATTGGACATAGTGAAAAATTAGGTAAGAAAGGGAGGAAAAACGTGCGTGCAACTACTGAAATAATCATGCGCAACATCGCGCACACGATAGATTTGTACTAACAGCATCGCGCATGCAATGTAGGGATAATGGGCTTGATGTTGCATTTTTTCGGGATTTTTCTAATGCGTTTTGACCCGTTCTAAGCTCTTTTAAAGGGAAGCTCTGAACTTTACACAAAAAGTTACGAAATTTGGTACTATAAGTACGTTTATTTTCGCATCAAAGGTGATTTGGAGAGCATTAGAAGCCATTGGAGGTCATTCTTTAAAGGGATCTCATATGCAATTCGTTCTAATTGTTTTTGGTATTGTAATCTTAACTATGAGTAGCTAAACTCCTTTAGGTTATGTTGTGTTTGATGAACCTGTTTCTATGTTGTTGGGACATATGTTGATTTTACTTTGCATGAATACTTGGATCTATAATTCTATTCCATTGCTTCTTGTTCGTAGTGCTTTTTATGTGAGATACTATTTTAATATGATTTTGGCCACATAAGGTATACTGACCATTAGTCTATGTCTTGGACCTAAGGCAATTGTTGTACTTACGCTGGTTGAATAGGAATAAGATACCTCAAATAGTGGCTAGTGAATTAACGCTCTATTGCATCGTCTAATCCTGCTTATGCTAGTGTACTAGGGATAGAAAACTCCGAGTAGTAATTAGTGAGAGATATCGCGACGGGTTAGTTATAGTGATTTTGTTAATTTGTTGTGAGATTATAGTAATAAGGTTATTCATGTAAGGCATCGAACATTAACAATAGAGAAATAGGGGATTCTATACACAACCTGACCGCTTTTTTTGTCTAAACATTTATTTACTTTTCGCATTGTAAACTCGAACCCCCTTCCCATTTACTATTTTATAAGCATTGTACACATTTGTCTTGTTAAAAAGCAGTCCTTGTGAATTTGATCTTAATTATTATTGCGACATTATCGGTAAACTTGCCGATAAGTCATCAAGTTTTTGGCGTTGTTGTCGAGGACTATTGATTGCAACAGGGCAACACTTGTGCAATGTTTTATTTTTATTTTTAGTTTTAGTTTTTATTGCTTTTTGTTTATTTTCTTGTTTATCACAGTGCTACTGAGGTATTTTCTATTTGTGTGTGTGTGTGTGTGCGCGTGTGCGTGTTGTAAACGTATGTGTGTGTGTTGTGAGTGCGTGTGTGTGTGTGTGTGTGTTGTGTGTATGTTGTATGTGTGTGTTGTGTGTGTGTGTGTGTGTATGTGTGTGTGTGTGTGTGTGTGTGTATTCTCTTGTATGAGAATTTTTTTTGAACATTTACTCATGCACATCTTGTAAGATATGTAAGAGTTATTTTAGCCAAAAAAATTTCAAAAGGGGAGATTGTTGTTCCTTTTGATTGAGTGCATTAGAAAAAATAACATGTGGGACAATATGCATTTTTGGTGAAGAGACATCAAGTGAGACAAGTTGTTTCAACATGTGTGCAACATATGAGCTCAGGCTTGTGAGTAAACCTGTGCGCGTTCTTGTTTGATTCCTTGAAGATCTGGTGTTTATGATTGTTATCTCTTAGCAACATGTTATTTAGTAAGATTTGATAAAAATGTTTAATAAGATCAAAGCCAATTAAATGAAGATTTAATTATGAATGAAGATCAAATCAAATCAAATATTTTTGTATATGTTTTTTGAAAGCAAATCAAACATGGCTTGTTCTTTGAGGAGACTCATTCCTACCTTTGAAGACACAAAAGTATTGAAGATCTAGTGTGCTAGAGTTTTGTTCTTTGAGTCTTTGTATTATTGTTGTTTGTTGTATATCTCTAAAGAAGGCTAAACTGAATATTCAAGGCATAAAGGTTAATTTTTAGTTGAGTTGTAATTCAACATTTTTAAACTGTTTAAAGCATTGATCACTAGGGTAATAATTGAAAGGAAGTAAGAGGGGTCTCATATTTAAGGGGTCCTAAATAGAAAGACACATGTAGTATTAGGAAGTAGGCATTGAATACGGTGTGTTCATTTAAGACAAATTATACTAATACTATTGAGAATGAATTTCCTTTCTGGGGTTGGAAGTCACTTAGATGTAGGTGATGTTGCATTGAACTGGGTTAACAATTCTCTTGTGTTCTTTATTACTTTCTGACTTTAATTACTTAGTATTTATCAATCTGTTTTAAACGGTTATACATATTATCCTAGAAATCGTGTTCAACATTTGACCTACCATGAACATAATTTTAATTATTGGGCCTTTTTATGGCCCAGAATACGTGGCTTGATATAAACCTATTACAACGCCATACCTCTTTGAAAATATACTACTAGTTGACTCGCATGAACAACCATTTTTCTTAAACTTTCAACCCACCCAATCACACACGTAGACCCATATTCCAACACAATCAACTTACACCAACATACCTCAACCACTCTTTAACACTCAATTCTAATACATGCAAAACACCCCACAATAACACCAACTCAACCCAAAATTTCCACAACAAACACCATACACAACCCCTATAATTCATACTCATACACATAACCAACACATCAACCAAATTACAACTTTCAAACACTCCAATAACAATTTCTATTTTTTCAACTCAATTATTCACCCCAAACCCACCCCTAACAACCAAACTTATACTATCACTATTGAAACATCAAATAAGCAACCAACGCAACCACACTAACAATTCACATCAGACAACAAATTAAAATTTAACAAGGCATACATAACTACTTCTTCAATAATGCATCACAAGAAATTGATGACATACTAAATGCTAGGAGTAAGGAGCACTTTATCCATATGGATCCAACAATCATCTACTAAGACTCGGCCAATAACGACTTAAAATTTTTCTTCTTCTTATTTTGTAATCAATTTTTATTATTTTATGTGTAATCATTGTTTTATTTAATATATACTTATTTTTATTTAAAAATAAATTTATAAATTATTTTAATTTTTAAATTCATATTAGTTATTAAATAATTCAATTATAATCTAATTATTAAAATTAATTAATTTTAATAATCATCTAGTAAATATTAAATTATTTTATTAATATTTGAAATATTAATACAGTTAATAAAATAATGAAATATATAAATTCTACCAAACCAGAAAAAATGAAAGAGAGAAGGTCCACCAATATTGCTAGAGCAATTTGTGGACCCTTATATAAAATAACAAAATTTGTTTAAATATGTATTATTTTGGTTAAGAAAAATCTAGTTATAATATCTCACCTAAAGTTCACTCAATAAAATAATACTACACTTCTCAATGCTCTGTCATTTAAAAATATATTTTTGAAGAGACACTTTTCAAGTATAATTTAATTGATGTAGTATATAAATGAATTTTTATAAATAAAAGAACAAATAAATAAAAATATTTCCACAAATCCTAAATCAACTAAAAGAAATAGACTAGCGCATGCCTTAAGTCTTTAAGTCTTATTTACAATAAAACAAATTTTTAAGATTTAAGTCTCATCTATAATTTGTTATAGTTTTTGATCTGGCCTGATCAGAAGGGGATCACGGGCCGGCCACACGCTGTCGGACTGCTACCTGTTCACCGGTGATGAGGAGGAGAAGCGGGGTGTACCTGCAAGACACTCTGATGCCAAAGAGAGCAAAGTATAGAAAGTGGGTGAGAAGTGAATTACCTGACCCTCTTGAGGAAGAGGGTATTTATAGAGAGACCCTAGCGCTGGGCCAACGGTCACTTGCGTTGAGCTAGATTGCCAGGCCCAACCTAAGTGACTGCTAGGGCTTACGTGGCGTAGTGAAGACCAGGACGTGGTCTTCGCCCTAGTCCAACTGCTCCCTGATCTCCGGAAAGTGGGTTTGACATGCTCTTTCGGAGGGGGGCAGTTGGGAGATGACGTGTCCCCGCGGAGGGGGCGCGTGGAGAACGTGCACTGGGCACGTTGTTCTCCTCGCGGAGGGGAGCTCGCGAGGTTCCCCGGAGGCAGGTTGTTCTCCCCGCGGAGGAGAGCACGCGAGGACGTGGAAGAAGCAAGGGTCTTGCTCGATGGACCGGGGGTGCCCTGTTCGGCCGACAAAGGGGGCGTTGAAACGCTACAGGACGTGCCGTCCATCCCGGCGGGGAGCGTGCCCTGCCCGTCCTATGGGGGTGTGTGCCCGGTCGGGCTAGTCCACTTAATGGGCCTTGTGCGTTATTGGGCTGGACCGCGAGGCTGGGCCTAGACCAGAACAGGAGCCCCCCAAGTCGAAGCTCTGTGGCGAAAGAGCGAGGACTTAAGGTCGTTGCGTCGGGGAGAGAGGTAGCGAAGCGGGAGGTTCGTCGGGTTTGTGCTCGGTGGAACGTGCACCTGCGCGAGGGTCTCCTCGTCGTCGGTAGAGCGGGGCGAAGGCATGTGAAAGGACGCGACTGTCAGGTTACCGCCATGTGTCGCGCGTTAAATGGTAGTAGGGGCGGCTACCCTAGGTCATTTAAGAGTCTAGTGTCGCTTCGAATCCCGCGCCGGGTTATAAATATGGGGGTCCCAGCTCATTTTTCTACTTTCCACCTTGCTGTCTTACCTGCGAAGCTCTGAGATTTCTGCTCGTCCGTCGTCGCTGTAGATTGCCGCCGCGCCGCTTAGTTCTTCCTCCCGTTTGCCGCCGTTACAAGTGAGTTTCTCTCTTTTCTCCTTTTATTTCCGCCGTTTAATTAGGGTTTGTGGTCGGGGCATGATGAATGCCCCGAGGAGAGACGCGAGTTCCGCCGTATCTGGCGGTTTTCTGGGTCAATTCCGATGAATGCCCCGGGTAGAATTGGTTGTTCCGGTGGATGTCCCGAGGACGAGGGCTTTCTCCGATGAACACCCCGGGGGCGCGCGCCTTTTCCGATAAATATCCCGAGGAGGGATGATAGGTTGGACCTTGAATGCCCCGTGGAGGAGCGGCGGGGAGCGCCTACTCGCTCGTCGTTCTCCCGCCTTTGTCGCCCTTTCACTTGACCTGCGGTGGAAGGGTGGATTTGTTCTTGGCTATCGAATTCACCGTTGTCCTCTGCTTTTCAGGTGTAGATGTTGGCCTTGGTACCGGGAACGATGGTCGCAGATAATGAACCCGAGGTCCCGGATTTCGACGAGCGCGTCGTCCCGGTCGAGGAGTGGGTGGCCGAAAAGCCGTTGTCCACCCAATCCTGCTTCGTGGCCGACGCGTCCGATGTCTACGCTACCGTCGAGGACACGCCTGAAGGGGAGCCGCAACACTGGCAGGTGTATCGCCCGAAGGAGCACCATCGCATCTGCTCGCGATATGGGCGGCGGATGTTTCCCATACACGAGTTCTACTTCAAAGAGGCTCGGCTCAGGTTGTTGTTCTCCGCTTTCCATCTGGGCCTCTTCGATTGGTTACGTTTGGCCCCGTCCCAACTGCACCCTAACGCTCTGGCCTTTATCCGCGCTTTCGAGATGGTGTGCTTTTATCTCGAGGTGGAGGCCACAGTGCCCTTGTTTTTTTGCATCTTCCACCTGCAACGCCAGTCGGTGAACGGCCGTCAGGGATGGGTCTCGTTTAAGCAGTCGACCAAGCTCTTCAAGACGTACAGCGATTCTGTTCGGGATTTCAAGGATCGGTTCTTCCTCGTGAAACCGATCACTCAGAAATGTTCGGATACTCTTTTCACCGAGGGGGAGCGAATGGTAGACGACCAGCGGTTCCTCGCGTGGCTTCCCAAGGTACATTTATTGTGGACCTCGGAGCACTTCAACCGCGACACTGACTGGTATATCGTGCGGGCAGGGACTCTTGACGAGAAGGATATGGCCGCGTATATGAAAATAGTCGCCTTTGTGCGGGATCTTCCCCAGTCGAAACTGGTGACGCCCGATGGTCGGTACATCCTCGATGCGCAGGGGAACGTGCGGACCAAGAAGAGGCTGATTAACACTAAGACCCTGCTCGGTTGCGCCACGGGGGCGGATGCTCTGGAATATCTAGGTAGGGACGTTTCTTTTTTCCTGTGGTCGTATGTTTTGACCGTTGCTAACTCTCTGTTTGTTTTTGCAGCGAACATGTCTTCCGTCGAGGAGCGGGTGAAGAAGCTGCGCGCCTCAAGGAACGTCGTGGTCCCGAAGACGCGGGTGAGTCAACTGGTTGGGCAGGAGGCCGTGACGCCGGGAGGCCAGAGCTCCTCTTCTTCTCCCCAGGAGATTCAGTCTCCTACGTCCTAGGGAGCTGCGAAGAGGCCGAGATCCGAGGAGCCCCGCGGCTTGATCGATCTGACGACCGGCTTGGCCGAGGAGGGTTATGTCGTTCCGCCTTGCCATCAACATCCGGGCTATTTTCATGGTGCCCGATCTCCTACCGTCTCTGCTGGGAAAGTGAAGGTTGTCCGTGAAGCCGATCGAGAGTCTCGTCGACGTATCCTGGCGGAGGATTTGGCCGCGATGATGCGGATGTTCACGACGGCCCTTGTCTTGGACGAGGAGGGTTGCTCTGTCGCTGAGCTGTCCAAATTGCAGGGGGACCTTACCTTCATGCAGTCGCGCCTGGCCAAGCTTACCGAGGAGCTGGAGAAGAGTCGGAAAGAGGTTGCTGACCAGCGCAAGCGGGCGGAGGGCGCTGAGGAGAAAGTGACCTTGATGGAGGAGAAGCTGGGGGCGGCGACGGCCGAGGTGCAGGCGCTAAAAGTTCGTATGGAAGTCCTGGATAGCGCACTTCGTCCGGCCGAGGACAAGACTGAGGAGGACCAGCGGTTGATCACGCGTGCTGATTTGGTCGCCCGGATTCGGGTGTTGGAAGGCAATTGTCTGGAGGCTGTCGAGGTCGGGTTCAAGAGCGTCGTTGCGCAGATCCAGGTTGTCAACCCCGGCGTCGCGCTGGTCGTGGACGGGATGGGCCGTATCATGAGATCGTCGGCGAGAAGGTGATCGACCCCGAGCTTGTCGTTCCCGAGGAGGTCCCCGTGGTTGCTGAGCAGGAGGGCTAAGTGGTAAAGGTTCTCGGGTCTGCGTGCTCGTAGTTTTCTGGCCTGCGTGCCGACATTTTGTAACTTGTTTTTCTTTGTTGGGCCTGCGCGCCCCTGTTCGTGTAGTATTGACTACTGGGTTGGTGCCCGCTTTTGTTTAATATATTTTTTGAGAATTTTCTAAGTGTGCGCTCGGTATTTGCATGATGTTTATGCTTGTCTTATTTTCGTATTTATTTGTTCGCTTGAATGATGTTTGATGTGCATGTGTTGGTATGCTTTTCGGGCCTG
The DNA here is from genome assembly GCA_963859935.3 of Lathyrus sativus. NCBI lineage: Eukaryota > Viridiplantae > Streptophyta > Magnoliopsida > Fabales > Fabaceae > Lathyrus > Lathyrus sativus. Next base: position 706,276,190 of record OZ012737.1, read on the forward strand.
TCCGGGTGTTAGCTCGACAAACTTGTTACCGGCGGTGAAGGGAACCGGCCGGTTTGGCCGGCGGTGTGGCCGGACCGTTTCGGGGGTAGTTCTCCCCGTGACGTGGACGTCCCATCGCGAGCTGGGCGTCTTGCCGGTTTTGGTACAGCGGTGGGAAGTCTCGGTCGAGGTGTTCCCCACCGAGCGAGGCCGTCTGCCCGCGCACACAAGAGGCAGGGCTTGCTTTTCTCTGGTCGCTAGTGGACGAGGGGTCGTCGCGGGCAATGTTTTAACTGTAGTACCGCTTAAGTTTCGCGGCGTTCCATGGTCGAACTAGTTGTTCACCGTGCAGGTTTTCGAGGTAATAGGCCCCGTGCTCGGTCTTGTCGCGGACACGGTAGGGGCCTTCCCAATTCGCAGCCAATTTGCCCTCGTGGGAGTCTTTCTAGTTTCGGCGCAGAACTAAGTCGCCATTTTGCAAATCGCGTTTTAGGACTTTGTTGTTGTGGCGAAGTGCTACTTGTTGTTTCAGCCGGGCTTCTCGGAGGGCTGCTTCTGAGCAGATTTCCTCGACGAGGTCGAGCTCTTCTCGTAGGGCGCCGTCGTTGTCGTCGGTGTCCAGGGGAGCTTCCGTTCGTCTGGATGGTTCGCGTATTTCGACAGGTATCACGGCTTCGGTTCCATACGTGAGGCGAAATGGGGTTTCCCCCGTGGTTGAGTGGGGGGTGGTGCGGTACGCCCAGTGGACGTTGTGGAGCTCTTCGACCCATGCTCGTTTTGCGTCACCGAGTCTTCGTTTGAGTCCCCTGAGTATGACCCTGTTCGCGGATTCTGCCTGGCCGTTTATCTGAGGGTGCTCGACCGAGGTGAAGTGGTGTTTGGTTCCGAGCTTGGTGACGAAGTCGCGAAAGTTTTTGTCCGTGAATTGTGTGTCGTTGTCGGTGACGATGGCGAGTGGGACCCCGAATCTGGCGAGGATGTTGCGTTTATAGAATCGGAGAATGTTGTGGGCCGTGATTTTGGCCAGAGCTTCGGCTTCGATCCATTTGGTGAAGTAGTCGACGCCCACGATGAGGTACTTGTTCTGATAGGACCCTAGGGTGAAGGGCCCGAGGATGTCCAGCCCCCACCAGGTGAACGGCCACGGGGAGGAGAGGGATGTGAGTTCGGTTGGAGGGGCGAGGTGCATGTCACCGTGTCTTTGGCATTTGTCACATCGTTTGACGTGTTCTTTCGCGTCCGATTGCATCGAGGGCCAGTAGTAGCCTGCTCGTAGAGCCTTTCTTGCTAGGGATCTTCCTCCGAGGTGCTGCGCGTTGATGCCCTCGTGGATTTCCTCTAGGACGGCCGTGCTCTGGGATTTATCTATGCATTTGAGGAGGGGGACCGCGAAGCCCCGGCGATACAGCCTTCCTTCGAGGAGAACGTACGAGCAGGCTCGTCGTCTGGTTGTGCTAGCTTCCTTAGGGTCGGCCGGAAGGTGGCCGGTGCTGAGGTAGGCGTGGAGTGGGGTCATCCAGCAGTCAGTATCTCCGATGGCGTTGACGTCGAGAAGGGTAGTGGTCGCGCTGGTGCTCAGTTGCGACAAGAGCTCTTGGATGACCGACTTGTGGCTGCTTCGCTTTTTGGTGCTCGCCAACTTGGAGAGGATGTCTGCACGGGTGTTCTGCTCGCGCGGGACGTGCTGAATCTCCGTTGTGTCGAAACCTCGTAGTTTTTCGGTGATGAGTGCCAAGTACTCGGCGAGGTTGTCGTTCTTCGCTTTATATTTCCCTCGTACTTGTGAAGCGACTAGCTGTGAATCTGTGTAGATTAGGATGTCCCTGGCCCCGAGGTCAGATGCCAAGCGAAGTCCGGCTAGAAATGCTTCGTATTCGGCTTGGTTATTAGTCGTCGGGAAGGCCAGCGTGAGGGAGACTTCGATAAGGGTGTCCTCGTCGTTGTCGAGGATGATGCCGACGCCGCTTCCCGTGGAGTTGGAGGAGCCGTCCACGAAAATTGTCCAGATGTGGCTCCTGGTGGTGGGATCGGGTGACGGGGTCATTTCGGCGACGAAGTCTGCCAAGGCTTGAGCCTTGATGGCGTGCCGTCCCTCGTAGGTGATGTCGAACTCAGATAGTTCTAGTGACCATTTCAGCATGCGTCCGGCCATATCGGGACGACTGAGGAGCTGGCGGATGGGCTGATCGGTGCGGAGCACGATGGTGTGGGCGAGGAAGTAATGTCGGAGCCGTCATACTACGGTGATGAGGGCTAGGGAGACCTTCTCGATCAGCTGGTACCGAACTTAGGGTCGTGGAGGGCTTTGCTGGTAAAGTATATGGGCTTTTGGCCGTCCCCGGCTTTGCTGACGAGGACGACGCTGACGGCTTCGTTAGCCACAGCCAGATATAGGTATAGGGTTTCGCCCGACACGGGATGTGTCAGCACTGGTGGTTCGGACAAAACGCGTTTGAGGTGGCAGAGGGATTGCTCGCATTCGTCCGTCCATTTAAACTTGGTTTCCTTCCGGAGCAGTTTGAAGAAGGGGAGGGCGTGCTGGGCGGACTTGGCAATGAACCGGGAAAGGGAGGCGAGCACGCCGTTGAGGGATTTGATGGACTTCTTCGTGGTGGGAGTGGTGATATCCGAGAAGGCGTGGCATTTGTCTGGATTGGCTTCGATCCCCCGTTCGGTCAAGTAGTAGCCGAGGAACTTACCGGCGCGGACACCGAAGGTGCATTTCTCCGGGTTGAAGCGCATTCGGCACGTCCTTGCGGTCTCGAAGACCTTCCTGAGGTGGGTCGTGTGGTCGTCTTTCGTGCAAGATTTGACGATCATGTCGTCCATGTATACTTCGAGAATGTCGCCGATTTCGTCGTGGAAAACACTGTTCATCATCCGTTGGTACGTGGCCCCGGCGTTCTTTAGGCCGAAGGGCATTACGTTGTAGTAGTAGTTGCCCGACGCCATCATGAAGGCTGTGCTCTGTTTGTCGTGCTCGGCCATCGGGATTTGATTGTACCCCGAGTATGCGTCCATGAAGGACAAGAGCCTGAAGCCCGCGGAGTTGTCGACGAGCTTGTCGATGTTGGGGAGGGGGTAGGCGTCCTTAGGACATGCCCGATTGAGATCAGTATAGTCAACACACATGTGCCATTTTCCATTATTCTTTTTAACGAGTACAACATTGGACAGCCAGGTTGAATACTGGGCTTCCGAAATAAAATTTGCCTCTAGGAGGTCTTTTATAGCTTTTTCAGCTGCTGCCGATTTTTCGGGGGATTGGCGACGTCGACGTTGCACAACGGCCTTAGCGGTCGGGCTGATGGACAGTTGGTGGCAGGCGACCTCAGGGTCGAGTCCGGGCATTTCCGCGGCGCTCCAGGCGAAGAGGTCGGCGTTCTCGCGGAGGCAGGCTTGGAGCTGTCTTTTCGCGAGGTCTGGGAGTCCGGCGCCGATCTTCACGGTCCTGCTCGTGTCTTCCCCGAGTGTGATGATTTCGAAGTCTCCGTCCGGGATGGGGCACGCTGAGTGGGAGGGCTGCCCGTTGACCTCGCTGGTCTTTATTTTGGGGTCGTGCTCCTCGGTGAAGCGACTGTCGAGGTTCACGGATCCGACCAGCTTCTTTGGTTTGCCCTTTGGTGCTACGATTGGAGTTGTCCTCTTGGTCGTTGGAGCGATGGAGTCTAAACCTTTCAGCGCGGCCTCAAAAACCCTTCGGGCGGCCTCGATGTCTCCGTTAAGGGTCACCACGGCCCCCCGTTTTGTGTAGTATTTCATCTTCAGGTGGACGGTGGAGGGTACCGCGGTGAGTTCTGCTATCGTTGTTATGCCCAGGATACAGTTGTAGAGGGACGGGCACTCGATTACTAAGAAGTGGATGCTGATTTCCCTGGCTGTATCCTCTTCTCCGAAGGTGACTTTCAGCTCCACGTACCCCCAAGGTCTCGTCGTCGTCCAGTTGAACCCTTGAAGGTCGGAGCCTACGTAGGGGGAAAGGTTGGATTCGTCGAGTTGGAGGGTTGTGAACAGGTGCGTGTACATGATGTCAACCGAGCTTCCACCGTCGACGAGGAGGCGCATGACGTCGAAATTCTCCATCCGCGCACGTATGAGCAGGGGAATGTTGGAGTTGGGGGATCCCCCAGGGAGTTCTTCGAGGTAAAATGTGATCGGATTGGATCGACCTTGGAATTTTTGAGCGTGCTCATTTTTCCGGAGTTGTTCGCGATAAGCTCGTCAAACTTTCTCTTCACTGATCCTATGGACATGATCCTTGTGGCTCCATCTGAGATGACCATGTCTCTGGCGAAGTATTCCTAGCAGCTGGTTGGTCGGATTGGTTCGTCGATCAGGTCGGGTCCTTCGGGAAGACCGAATTCTCTGTCTGCGAACCAATCCTCGGGGCGGCTGACACAAAGCGCGACCTGGAGCCTGTCGTTGTCCTCTGGAGAGGGGAGTTCCTCGACTTTCTTGGCCTCTGGGGCCTCTTGCCTCGGTGGTTCGCCTCCCCGGGTGTATCTCTTCAGGTGACCGTCTTTGATCAGAATTTCGATCGCGTCCTTGAGATGGATGCATTCTTCGGTCATGTGCCCGTGACTCCTGTGGAATCGACAGTATTTTGATTTGTCCACATTGGGTTTGGGGGGTGTCGGTCGCGGAAAACGGACACCTCCTTGGACGAATTTGGTTTTGACGCATTCGGCCAGTATGCGCTCGCGGGAAGCGACTAAGGCCGTGTACTCTGTGAATCGGCCGGCAGGGCCGCGTGGTTCGCGTTGTTCGCGGGGGCGATCTTCGCGACGGCGGTCCCCTCCCCGTCAATGGCTCGAGGCTCCGTCGTCTCGGTGCCCGCGAGGGGCCTCCCTGTCTCAGGTGTCTCGAGCGGAGTTGGCTGCTTGTGTTTCTTCGAATCGGATATAATGCGCGGCTCTGTCGAGGAAATCCGTTGGCCGGTGTATGCCTACGGCCTCGTAGAACTTGGAGTCGTGGCGTAGACCCTGCTCCATTAAGTAGCGCTTCATCTCGTCTGACGTTGTCACTTGCACTGCTTCCCAAGTGAATCTTTCGATGTACTTTCGGAGAGGTTTGTCGGGGCCCTGGATAATCGCCCCGAGGACGGCTTCCATCTTCGGGTGGCGCCGGGACGCCGTAAAGTGTTTGGAGAACAGGTCCTTCAGGACTCTCCACGACGTAACTGATTCAGGCTCCAAACTTTTGTACTAGGTCATGGCGCCTTTCCTCAGAGTCGTCGGGAAGAGCCTGCACTTGATAGCTCCCCGGACATTTCGGTAATCGAGCATGGCCTCGATGTCCTCTAGGTGATCGTCCGGGTCGGATGTGCCGTCGTACGTCGACAGCGTCGGGGGCTTCTCCATCCCTTGGGGTATGGGGGCAGCCATGATTTTTCGGGACAGCGGGGTGCAATAATCGTCCTCGTCGCTGGGGGCCGGGGACCGATAGGGAGACGAGCCGTTCAGAATAGGGCCCTGGTTTCGGGTTCTCGACCTCCTGCCTGGGTTTTCGCCTCGAGGATCCCTGGTCGGGGTCGCCGCAGTGTTCTGGTGCCTCTCGCGAACTTGTCTTGCTGGGGACCTGGTGCGTTCTTGCACCACCTGTGCGAGGTGTCTCTCCAGCCGCGGTCGGCGATTTCTGGGTCGAGGTGAGGGACTTCTCGAGCCTCCGTTCTGGTCTTCCCACAGGGGGGACCTCGGAGGGGCGACGCGTTCCAATGCTCCAATTCTCGCGTTTTGCTGGAACAGCAGCTGGTTCGTCTAGTTGATGGCCGTAAAGAGGGCGGCCACCGTTGGGTCCGCTCCCGCCGGGATGGGAACAGGTAGGAATGCTGCCGGGCTCGGGGGCCGGTGGTCGGCCTGAAGGAGCCGCTCCGCGGATGACGGTGAGGCAGTTTGGCCGTCTCTCTCGTCAGTTTCCGTCGGACGCGACGTTTCCATCTGCTTGTTTCCGTTGGTGGCGACGTTGAGCATAAAGTCGTGCGGAGTGTCATCGCGGTGTGGGCTAGCCATGATCATGGAGTGCTGGTGAAACTTTGGTTTTCTGCTCGAAGTAACGGGGAAGTTTCTGTTCCCACAGACGACGCCACTGATCTGACCTGATCAGAAGGGGATCACGGGCCGGCCACACGCTGTCAGACTGCTACCTGTTCACCGGTGATGAGGAGGAGAAGGGGGGTGTACCTGCAAGACACTCCGATGCCAAAGTAAGAATTTGGGCAGAGTGAGAGCAAAGTACAGAAAGTGGGTGAGAAGTGAATTACCTGACCCTCTTGAGGAAGAGGGTATTTATAGAGAGACCCCAGCGCTGGGCCAACGGTCACTTGCGTTGGGCTGGATTGCCAGGCCCAACCTAGGTGACTGCTAGGGCTTACGTGGCGTAGTGAAGACCAGGATGTGGTCTTCGCCCTAGTCCAACTGCTCCTTGATCTCCGGAAAGTGGGTTTGACCTGCTCTTTCGGAGGTGGGCAGTTGGGAGATGACGTGTCCCCGCGGAGGGGGGCGCGTGGAGAACGTGCGCGGGGCACGTTGTTCTCCCCGCGGAGGGGAGCTCGCGAGGTTCCCCGGAGGCAGGTTGTTCTCCCCGCGGAGGGGAGCACGCGAGGACGTGGAAGAAGTAAGGGTCTTGCTCGATGGACCGGGGGTGCCCTGTTCGGCCGACAAAGGGGGCGTTGAAACGCTACAGGACGTGTCGTCCATCCCGGCGGGGAGCGTGCCCTGCCCGTCCTATGGGGGTGTGTTCTCGGTCGGGCTAGTCCACTTAATGGGCATTGTGCGTTATTGGGCTGGACCGCGAGGCTGAGCCCAGACCAGAACAGTTCTTTCTTAATCTGACTTGATATTTTTAGAATTTTGACTTGATTTATTTTACATTAAATTTTTTTAATTGTCAATTTTATTTATTTTAAAAATAAATTTAATTAAAATGCACCAATATTATATAAAATTTTACACATTCAATTAATTTATTTTCTAATATATGTATGCATATATAAATTAAATTATAAACTTTTATAGATTTTTCGTTGCTTATTAAATGGATAAATCATACTTAAAAAAGACTAGATTATAAATCTATGTAAATAAGGATGCCCTGCTCCATCCTTAGAGTGTGTCTGTTTGTACTGATTAAGAAGGAAAGATTGGACAAGGATGAAAAGCTCTTTTTTTCTAAATTCATCATCTGTTTGGAATAACATAAATTTTGGATTTTTTCACCCAAATAACCAAGTTTCTACACTATAATTTCCAATCTACCCAACTTTCTAATATATTATCCAATCTACCCTAGTTTTGTATTTTATTTTTATTTTTTTTTTACAAGGGGGCGCCATGGGGGTTGGAGTCTCCCTTATAATTTGTATGGGGCGCCATGGGGGTTGGAGCCACCCTACAAATTATAAAGGGGGCGCCATACCCATTGGAGCCTCCCTTATTTTTTGAAGAAGGGGCTCCATCCCCCACGGCGCCCCCTTATAATTTAAAGAAGGGGCTCCATCCCCCACGGCGCCCCCCTTATAGTTTTAATAATATTTAATTCGTGGGATTCTAATCTATATGTATACATTCAAGCAAAAAATAAGGGAGGCTCCAATGGGTATGACGCCCCCTTTATAATTTGTAGGGTGGCTCCAACCCCCATGGCGCCCCCATACAAATTATAAGGGAGGCTCCAACCACCATGACGCCCCCTTGTAAAAAAAAATAAAAAAAATACAAAACTAGGGTAGATTGGATAATATATTGGAAAGTTGGGTAAATTGGAAATTATAGTGTAGAAACTTGGTTATTTGGGTGAAAAAATCTAAATTTTGATTTTAAATTTTTAATAGATATAATTAATATATTTATATTATATTAATTTATAGTAAATCTCTCTCTCTCTCTCTCTCTCTCTCTCTCTCTCTCTCTCTCTCTCTCTCTCTCTCTCTCTCTCTCTCTCTCTCTCTCTATATATATATATATATATATATATATATATATATATATATATATATATATATATATATATATATATATATATATATATATATATATATATATATATATATATATATATATATATATATATATATATATATATATATATATATATATATATATATATATATATATATATATATATATATATATATATATATATATATATATATATATATATATATATATATATATATATATATATATATATATATATATATATATATATATATAGTGATATGAATTAATGAAAAATAAAAATAAAAATATATGCTAATAAGTTGAGAGTTATATATAAAATTTATTTTTATAAATTTAAGTAATTATAAAAGATACAATTGATGATTTATTTTTTATTTTTTTATACATGTATCTTATTAAATATTTATTTTAATTGTTTTAATATGTATCATGTAATGTATAATATTTTTATATTTTAGATTGAGTGTTGAAATTGTTAAAGTAAAATTTTAACTTTTTTTATATCGAACTATAATAATAAAAAATTAGTGAGGAAATAGTTACAAAAATTTATGGAAATAATATATTTTTTTGTTAGAATTCAAACCAACAATTTTTTCGTAAAGAATAAATATGTGCATTTTATTTTTAAAAGTAAAGAAGAATTTTAGAGTATGCCACATAAGCATTTAGATGGTGTGGTGCAAAAATAATTAAAGTATTATTGATATAACACTTCATTTTGATTTAATATATTATATAGAAGTGAAAGGAATGATAATTTTTTGTGGATTCCACGTCCATTTTTCATTTTTATTTCCACTCAAATATTAGAGAAAAGTTACGTAAAAACAAACAATGGTATTGACAAGACAATAATGAGTTTGTTTTCAAAAATATTTTATTGATATTTAAAAAATAATACTAATACATAATTGGATATTTGTGTCATTTACTAAACATCTCATATTCTTTCCCCTTAGTTTTCTTCTACTTTCACTTCTATCAAACAACTAAAAATTCATTTTACTTTTCGATCACTTTTATTTGTGAAACTTTAATCATTTCACTTTCTATTTCAATTCAATCAAAGCATTAGTACACACCAAAATTCAATTATATGTGTAAATTTATACTAACTAGTAGTAAATCCGTGCGCCTCCACGAGTAAGTTGATTCCTATCTTAAATCATTCGATAAAAAATATGGATGTTTGTGGCTCTTTTTTAATACATTTTTACATGTATTAACAATAAATAATAAAATTTGAATTAAAAAAATATGAAGAGTAATCATCTCAAAAATAGTTATTTGGCTATAATAATGATCCAACATACATGTGCATCCGCACAAATAAATTTATCTAATATAATATAAAATATATTTAAATGCATATGCAAATTTGAAAACAAATAGGTATTGCTATGGTAGTGATCCGTGATGGTTTGAATAAGCATTTTAGAATATACATCAAATATAGTATTGAAAACAAATGAAAGTTATATAAATATCAACAACGTGAAATGACTGAGATTTAGCTATACATCAATAGAAACATTAAAACAATGAGAATGATACTTATTTTGGACACCATCAGAAATATACATTTATAACAAAGCTCTAAATAATAGATTTGTGCATGTAATGCAAGCTTCAAATATCAAAGATTGTTGTTCATTAATCGGTAAGATATTATAGACATAAAAAAGATCAGATATAGGCAACATAAAAAGGAACCCGAGTTACAAAACTGAAGCTACAATGAAATTCAAAGAAATAGATAGAAAAATCTGATCAGCATGTAGCAAGTGTTTCACACAATCACGTAACATAATCATCATCGAGATCCATACACCTAGCCTCATTTGTTAAAGCAGCATCAACATCCAAATCACCATCATGCTTCAGTATTCGACTCTGAATTCAAACACATACGATGTTTATTCAACAGTTTTTTAGCACGCTTAACTATCAATGCAAATTAACATCTAAAAATCCTCTATATAAACTGTGTATTAATTAGAATATTTATTTAATTTATTTAAATAAGAATATTCGCATTTCGGTTATTTCCGGTGGTTGTTATGAAATATTGAGAATTATGGAATTTGGGTTATTTATCTAAATAATAGTATATAATATAAATATATTAGTATTATTATTAATTTAAATAAATATAAGTTAACTAAGGGCAAATTGGACAATTGAGGAGGAGTTAGTGAGGGTAATATTGGAAAAGCCCAAATTATAGGCCCAATGTTAGCTTTAACAAAAAGAGAATTGTGATGGGATTATTATTCATTTTGTTAAACCGTGAAAAGAATTGAGGTCAGAGCTCTGATGAGGAGGTTTGAGGCAAAAGCTTCGAAAGGTTTTCTGAAAGATTTGAGAAGGCTTAGAGCCGGCAATTAAGGTATGGGGAGTATTGCCTTCATTGTTTTCAATGTATAATTTCAATGTATTTAAGGTTGATTTAAGAGTTTAAAGGGTTTGAGACTGATTATGGGATAAAGCGAATTTGTCCTTCGTGACTGTTCGCTGTGTTTTCTGGCGAACAACCTCTGGTTAACCAATTTCTTCAGAAAGTTGGGTTACTTGCAGGACCAACCATACAAGTCCTGGGATACATGTGCATTTGGTTCTGTCGAAATACTCTTAGACTTTTGGTGACTAATTTGCGGTTTGTTTTATCAATATTGTCAAAGTATTAAGGACTTTGATTTTGCAAGTAACGAAAGTTTGAACTTAAAGATGAAATAAGGTTAAAAGTTTAAACAAGAACAAAGAAATGTCGAAAGGCTAAAAACTTGCAAAAAAGTAAATGAAATGTAAAATGACATGAACTTGAAGAATAAACAAGTAATTTAAAATGACTTTGAAATATAACTGGTGTTTAAACGTACATTGTTCCAAATACTAGGCTCATTTTCTCTCACACTGGGTACTTAGAGCTTTTACAGGAATTTTGTACAAATTTTCACACACACATTCTAACCACAAACTATCCTATTTATACATAAACAAAATAACTGCTTAGAACGGAAAAACTATAACTAAACGACAAGTGTCAGCCTGCATGTAAATTTCTTCTCTGAAACCTCCATGTGTCCAACTGCCAAAGGTTACAACCTTTGAATTTGAATCTCTTCCTTGGTGACGAAACCTTGTAACTCTTCAAAACTGTCGAAACCCTTTTAAAGGAGAAAAACTCTTCAGCACTTGCCAAACCTTATCTTTTTTTTAACAAACTTCTTCTGTCGAAGCCCTCAGTCACACACTCTCCAAACTATTCTGCCAGAACATTATATCTATTTCTGTCGAAACAATGAAACTTTAAAACCTTGTCAGTAATTCTTGGATTCTCCTCCTGATGCTATCCTTCGACAAAGATGACCTTAAAGCCTGAATTTTAATCTTGTCGAAATTATGGGTTTACAAATTGCCCCCCAGCAAAGATATTTTCGACTATCAAAGGAGAAATGTCTTTTGCTGTCGAAGTGACCTTTGTAATTTAGTTTGTTCTTATTTTTATTTCGTGCAGTGTTGGTTTATACTTTTTTAAGTACTTCCCATTTATTTTCATCACTCTTCTATCTTTTTCTATTTCTTCGACTTCGTATGCACCATTGGAAAAAACTCTTAAAATTTTGAAAGGTCCTTCCCACTTAGGGGACCATTTTCCCATCACTCTGTCTTTCTTCTCCATGGGCACGATCACTTTCCAGACTAAATCATTTACTAAAAAGGCTTTGAATTTTACTTTTTTGTTATAAAACTTTTCAACTCTCTCTTTCTGCCTTCTTATTAATTCTAAAGCACGCAACCTTTCTTCGTCTAAATCAACCAATTCATCCATCATCATACTCCAATAGATTTCAGATGGAATCTCATGATGTCTTTGAATTCGTATTGACTGTAAACAGATTTCGACAGGCAATACTGCATCATGTCCATAGGTTAATTTAAATGGGGTGGAGTTAGTTGCTTCCTTAGGAGAGGTTCGACAAGCCCAAAGGATTTGATCCAGGGTCTTATGCCAATTTCTGGGTTTTTTACCCACATGTTTCTTTATCAGGTTTATCACCACTTTGTTGGCTGCTTCGACCTGGCCATTTGCTTGGGCATAATAAGGTGTCGAAGTCAACAACTTAAAACCTGTCTCTCTTGCAAATGCTTGCATATTTCTGCCAGTAAACACAGATCCTTGATCAGTGGTTATAGTCTCTGGTATTCCAAATCTATACACTATGTGTTTCTGGATGAAATCTATGACTGCTTCCTGATCTACATTTGTCAAAGGTATGGCTTCAATCCATTTAGTGACATAGTCTACTCCTACTAAAATGTACTTCTGCCCTTTTGAAGAAGCTGGTCGAATCTCACCAATCAAATCTAAAGCCCAACCTCTGAATGGCCAAGGCTTTATAATAGAATGTAACTCACTTGCTGGCACATGAGGTATGCCTGCATGGATTTGACATTCCTGACAACCCTTTGCGAATTCGACACAATCTTTCAACATGGTTGGCCAATACATTCCTTGTCGAAATAATAGCCATTTCATTTTATGTCCTGCTTGGTGGGCACCACATGCACCACTGTGTACATTCGACAAAGCTATGTACGCTTCAGTCTCTCCAAGGCATTTTAGTAGAACTCCTTCTGCAGTCTTTTTAAACAGTTCATTTCCAAAGAGCACATAACTTAAGGCTCTGTACTTTATCTTCCTTTCGACTGTTTGATTTGGATTTTGCAAATAATCTTTAATGGGTTTTCTCCAATCTCCATCCTCTAGATTACCCACATTGAAAATCTCAAAGTTTTCTTGATCACCATATCCCAATCTTATTGTGTCCAAATCAGATGGGGACAGCTTAGTAGAAAAAACTTTTCCTCTCACTTCGACAAACTTCAACAGATTTTCTTTCGACACTTTATACCCTGAAGCCAGCTGGGCCAAGTCATTTGCTTCCTGATTTTCTAATCTGGGGATGTGTCTAAAAACTACACTGTCGAATCTCTTGAAGAGTCTGTTGGCTATCACAAAGTACATGATCAAATTTTCTTTGACACATTTGTACTCTTTCGTCAGTTGTTTTATCACCAATTCAGAGTCACCCATTATTTCGACCTCTGTTGCCCCCAGTTCCAACAAGATTTCAAGTCCAACAATTAAGGCTTCATATTCTGCCTCATTGTTTGAACAGAATTCTTCTATTTTGTACTTGAACTTTGCTGGAACTTTATTGGGAGAAATAATTAACACCCCAACACCTGTTCCATTTTTATGACTGGAACCATCAAAATATAACCTCCAAGGCTCTTTTTCGACATAATTTGTCTCCTCTCCAAGTATGGAGTGGTCAGCTATAAAGTCAGTAACTACTTGCCCTTTAACAGCTTTTAGAGGCATATATTTTAAAGAATATTCAGTTAAGGCTAAAGCCCATTTTCCAATTCGACTATGTAAAATAGACTTAGACAACATATGCTTTATTACGTCGAAATGAGAAGATATATGTACATCAACGGGTTTTATATAATGCTTTAATTTCATACAAGAGAAATATACACATAAACATAATTTCTCTATCATGCTATACCTAGTTTCAGCATCATTCAAGACCCTGCTGAGATAGTAAATGGCTCTTTCGACGCCATGTTCATCTTCTTGACAAAGCATACTTCCTAATGTTCTGTCAGATGCTGATATGTAGAGCCTCATGCTTCTTTTTCGGCAAGGAGATATTAGGACTGGGGGATTTGCCAAATACTCCTTGATCTTGTCGAAAGCAGCTTGTTGCTCTTGCCCCCAAGTGAAACCCTCTTTCTTCAGTCGAAGCAAGGGTGAGAAGGCCTGAGTCTTTCCACTAAGGTTGGAGATAAATCTTCTGAGGAAGTTGATTTTCCCTAGTAGAGACTGCAATTCCTTCTTTGTCGATGGCGCTTTTGCTTCCATTATTGCTTTAGCTTTGTTTTCATTGATTTCAATCCCCTTTTTGTGGACCACAAAGCCTAAGAAATCCCCAGCCTGCACACCAAAAGCACATTTAAGAGGATTCATTTTCAAACCAAACTTCCTCATCCTTTCAAAGGACTGTCGAAGATGGTTAATATGGTCGAAGCCTGAAGCAGATTTAATCACAATGTCATCTATATAAATTTGCATAAACGTTTCAATGAAATCGTGAAAAATAGAATTCATAGCCCTTTGGTAAGTAGCTCCAGCATTTTTCAAACCAAAGGGCATTACTACCCATTCATATGTTCCTATTGCTCCTGGACAACGAAAAGCTGTTTTTGGAACGTCTTCTTCAGCAATAAAAATCTGGTTATAACCAGAATAGCCATCAAGCATACTTAAATACTCATGGCCTGCTGCAGAATCTACTAGCATTTCTGCTACTGGCATAGGATACTCATCCTTAGGGGTGGCTGAGTTTAGATCTCTAAAATCAATACACACCCTTAGTGTGCCATTTTTCTTAATCACAGGAACAATATTAGCAATCCATTCGACATACCTTGTTGTACGGATGAATTTGCATTTTAGAAGTCTTTCGACCTCTTCTTTGATCTTCGACAGAATTTCAGGTGCAAAGCGTCTGGGGGTCTGTTTTATTGGCTTCTTCCCTTCCAGAATTGGCAACTTCAATTCCACCAAACTTCTGTCTAAACCAGGCATTTCGTCATAATCCCATGCGAAGCAGTCTTTAAACTCATTCAGCAGCTGGATTATTTCGATTCTGAGTTGAGGATTCAACTTGGCACTGATGTAAGTGGGCCTTTTCTCTGCCCCCAGTCCTAGATTAATCTCCTCTAAGGGATCCTGTGCCACCATTTTCATATTGGTGGAGGTTGGATCCTTTTCGAACCCCAAAGGTTCGTCATCATAAATGGCATCAAGTCTTTGGTTCTGCCATTCACCATTTGAGTCTTCTTCAAAACTCTGATTTGCATGTTGCTCCTCAATATTTTCTTGAGGGTGTTGTCCTTCGACAACCTGAGTGCTGGCTTCGACAGCCATATTTCTTACTTCAGCCTCAAGGGCCGCTTTGTGTTGTTTTTCGGCTATATAAGCCGAAATCCTTTCCATTGCTGAAACTTCAGTCATTTTCACTGAATTCACTTCCCCATCCAGTTGGGTTGACATGGGCAGTTCCCCAAGTGTAATTTGTTTCCCCAATTATTTCTTTATCCCACTGGAAACCATGTGTAGGATGGAGGTACATGGAACAGTAAGCGTTGTCGGAAGCTGTCAGGTCGAAAGCCGCAGGATTGCATGGTGCTATATGGGCTAGGTTCTTGTCGAAGTTACGACTAGTGATATTGTTCACATCAGCTGTGAAGTAACTCTGATCTGCTTCAATGTTTTCGACAATCCCATCTGGCCTCCAGATTGCTATTCTTTGATGCATGGAGGATGGCACAACCCCAATCCCATGGATCCATTCTCTTCCCAACAGCAAGTTGTAATTTGCTTTTGATGCTATCACCACAAACATTGTAGGCCTGGTGATGGATCCTACAGTCAAGTTCAATTGTATTACTCCCAGTGTTGTTCCCACTTTACCTTCATAGTTGGACAACACCATATTGTGAGGCTTAGTGTCGGAGTCATCTTTTCCAATTCTCCTTATCATGTAATGAGGAATTAAATTTACAGCTGCTCCGCCATCTATCAGAATTTTGTTGACACCTACACCTTCTACCTTTCCTTTTATGAAGAGAGGCTTTAAGTGAGCCTTCATTGCATCATCTGGCTTTTCGAAGAAGGCATTTTGCTCTTCGACACAGCCATTGTTCATTATGTAGTAGCATACAGGCTTCAAGCTTATGCTATCATCTATCATGTCATCCTCTTCGTCTTCGACTTCCATTATCCTGTCGAAGTCTCTGGGCAGTACAGAAACCACATTGCAAGTTACGTCGAAAGAAGCATCTGATTCTGAACCAAATTCATCTGTGACTTCTTCGTTCACTGGCATTCTATTGTTTGTTTTCTGCACCTCTGTGGTGTCACCAGATCTATTCTTCTGAATGATTTCTTTTTCTGCCAGGGGCATTCCCTTGTTCGTAATCTGCACACATTTGCTTGATTCAGCTTCCTTCTGCCCAACCTTTTGGTATTCTACAGTTTTCTTTTCAATTTTCTTCTGCCTTTGGAATCTTCTCCATTGGGATCTGGACATAGGATTCTTCCCTTTGTAGTTTTCAGAGACGTATTTTGGCTTTGCCTCCTTTTTAACTTCCATGGAAGGACCCCTGTTCACTTCAAAACTCTTCCATCTCTTCTGACCTTGGACATCCCTTATAGGCTGAACCCATTTGTCATCATTTGGCCTGTTGGATGGTTTGTAAGTGTTGAAACGTCTTTCTCCGACCCCTTGACTGTGATGCTCCCCTCTTCTTGGGTCGAATCTTTCGTTTCTGGTTGGTGGGACTGTTCCCCAATTTCTTTTCCTCTGGGTCTTTTCTGCTGCTTCCAAGTCATCAGCTGCTTTCTTGTCGAACACAGCACTGCATCTTGGGCAAAGCATGACTTCTGCATTCTTCCTTTGACACCTCTGGATGAATTCAACCAGACTCTCGTTCTCTTCTGGGTAAACCAGCTTCTGATGCTCCTCTTGACGCTTCTTTCCCTTGTCGATGTCTGGTCCTCCCTTTTGAGTGATTTCCACCATATGAATCCCAGCACTCTGTTCAGTTGTAATTTTCAATTTGTTCATTTTTTCGACTAGCATGATTTCCTCTGGGATGTCCTCCTTTGACTGACTAACATTGCCTTTTGGGTGTAAGCCCTTATAGATGTATTTGCAGCAATGTGCAACCCTTTCGACAGGATGTTCTTCATTTTTGGTGGTATCACTGTTCATTTGTTTGACAGTGAGGGAATTGTCATCAGTCCCTGGTGTTTTAATCTCCTCTTGGTCAGGGCCTTCAGTGACCTCTGTTTGGGCAGCGAGGGTTTTGCTATCCTCCTCTTCGTCATCCCTTTTGAAAGAATCTCCCCATCCTGTGGGTTTGATTTCGTTGGTATCTGTTTCGGAGCTTGGTGGTGCTGAATATTTCACCATGAAGTCGAATTTCCCATTTGACTCTCCCAAAGTGTCCCAGATCACCCCTTGCTCAGCATCTCTTTCACAGTTTTTCTTGTCGAAGCTTCTTCCCACTTTGACTGCATTTCTTCCGTTGAAACCTTCAGTAGTTTCAGTGGCATTCTCACTGTCGAAGTCTTCAGAAACTTTGACTTCTTTTGCCTCAGCCTGGCCAGCAGAATTATCACCTTCTTCCACCACATTGACATGGGTGTCGAAACCCTCAGCAGCTTCTGTCATGGTGAAGTTGGTGTCGAAGCTTTCAGTAACTTCTACCATTTCAGAATTTTCTTCTGCCATGATCTCCATTTCGACCACGTTTACCATTTCTGGCTCAGCATAATTTGCCTCCACAATCTGCATGGGATTGGGGTCAATCTTCATCTGCTGCTTGCCTTTGTCTCCAAACTTCAACCTTCCATTTTGGATTGCATTTTGGACAAGATCCCTGAAAAGGTAACATTGAGAAGTTTTATGACCCAAGAAATTATGGTATTTGCAAAAACCTCTCTTTTTCTGTTGGTCTATAGGAGGCTCTTTAGTGCCTGCTGGTTTTATTAACTGACCATCTTTGACTAGTAAATCAAATATCTCATCACACTTGGTGATGTCGAATGTATAGGTTCTTTTAGGGAACCTGTCATTCTTTTCCATTTCGACTGGACTTTTTCCATTCGACGGGGCTAAAACTTTACAAGAATATGGAGGGCCTTGCTTTAATTCTGCAAGATCAATTTCTTGCTGGTCGAAAATGACTGGTTCGTTTTCGTCGTAATCATCTTGAACTATTCCTACATAGGCCACTCTTTCCTTCTTGTTTTTATTTGATCTAAATTTCTCATTTTTTAGTCTTTCTATCTGCCTTACTCTGTCTGCCAACTGTGCCATGTCTCTCAGATATTGGGTATCCAATTTTTTCCTTATGGAATAATCAAGACCCCCTGCAGCCATTTCGACTAGTTCTTGTTCCGGCACTTGCGTAAAGCATCTGGCTTTTAATAATCTAAACCTATTCAAATAGTCATCTATGGGTTCAGAAAATTTTCTTTTGACACTTGCCAACTCTTTCAAACTTATCTTGGTTTGTCCCATATAAAATTGTTCATGGAACAATCTCTCTAATTGGGTCCAAGTAAAAATTGAAGTTGGAGGAAGTGACGTAAACCAAGTGAAAGCGTTTTTTGTCAAAGAACTTGGGAAATATTTCATCCTTAAGTTCTCGTTATTAGCAATCTCTCCCGCTTCTATCAAATAACGTGCCACGTGTTCTATGGTGGATTCACTAGTATCCCCTGAAAATTTTGTGAATTTGGGGACTTTCCACCTTGGTGGTAACTCTTGTTGTAAGATAAATTCAGACAAGGGGGAAGTATAACTAGGCCTTTGTAATCCTACGTTTACTCCGTTTTGTGCCATTATTCTCTCCACCATGGTGGCAATATCATTTTCGACAGGCATGTTATTGTAACGCATTCTCTGCTGTAACACTTCGTCAGCATTTTGGTTTCTCTGGACTATTATCCTTCTTGGTTCCTGTCGAATAGGCTCTTCTACATTAGGCTGTTCGACCATCACCTCTTGCCCCCTGGGATTTTCCTGAGGGTTCCCTAAGGGCCTTTGGTTTATAGTGAGTTCCTCTTCGACAGCCCTATTGGCAGGATTCTGGTTTAATTGCATTCTTTGTTGTGCTTGTGGGACTCCAAAAAAATCAGCAATGCGTGCCATCTGTTCTGCCAATATTTGGTTTGTTTGGGTAGTGTTTTGTATTAAGGGATTGAACACGTCTCCCATTTGTTGTGTCAAAGCCTGCACCATATCATGATTGCTTTCATCCATCTGTTGACGGATTACTTGTGCAGAATGGTTTGTCATAGCGGGCATATGGAAACCTGGTGGAATTTGATTCATTCTATTTCCATTTCCACCATATCCTGATCCTTGCAATGGTGATGACACTTGAACCATGGCATCAGAGAATAATGGTGACGAATTATGTAGGCTTGCCATCATTGAAGTTGGCATTCCGTACGGTTGTTCTCTCCCAGCCAAAGGCTGAGAATAATTCAGATATGGCCAGAATGCATTTCCTCCAGGGGGAGGGGTTCCCAAGGGTCTGGCGTGTCCCATGGTGGAAGAACTAGGCGCATTCTGGGATCCTGAACCCGTTGGTATGGAATCCCCCAAAGGAGGCCTAATCTGTTCTAAAACAGGGCCAGACACTGGTATTGTTCCTGACGAAGGGATAGGATTGGAAACTGGAATGGTTTCGTCAGAAATATTTGAAGCATTTGGCAAGTTAGCCATGTTTCTTCTTCTTGTTCTCTTTGGTCTCTCTACGTCGGTTACGGCTAATTTACCGCTTCTAAGAATCATACAACGTAGCAAGGAACAATTTGTCTAAAAATTTCTATTAGATTTTATCAAATGCACTGGTCCCACTGGGCGTGCCAATTTGTTCGCTGTGTTTTCTGGCGAACAACCTCTGGTTAACCAATTTCTTCAGAAAGTTGGGTTACTTGCAGGACCAACCATACAAGTCCTGGGATACATGTGCATTTGGTTCTGTCGAAATACTCTTAGACTTTTGGTGACTAATTTGCGGTTTGTTTTATCAATATTGTCAAAGTATTAAGGACTTTGATTTTGCAAGTAACGAAAGTTTGAACTTAAAGATGAAATAAGGTTAAAAGTTTAAACAAGAACAAAGAAATGTCGAAAGGCTAAAAACTTGCAAAAAAGTAAATGAAATGTAAAATGACATGAACTTGAAGAATAAACAAGTAATTTAAAATGACTTTGAAATATAACTGGTGTTTAAACGTACATTGTTCCAAATACTAGGCTCATTTTCTCTCACACTGGGTACTTAGAGCTTTTACAGGAATTTTGTACAAATTTTCACACACACATTCTAACCACAAACTATCCTATTTATACATAAACAAAATAACTGCTTAGAACGGAAAAACTATAACTAAACGACAAGTGTCAGCCTGCATGTAAATTTCTTCTCTGAAACCTCCATGTGTCCAACTGCCAAAGGTTACAACCTTTGAATTTGAATCTCTTCCTTGGTGACGAAACCTTGTAACTCTTCAAAACTGTCGAAACCCTTTTAAAGGAGAAAAACTCTTCAGCACTTGCCAAACCTTATCTTTTTTTTAACAAACTTCTTCTGTCGAAGCCCTCAGTCACACACTCTCCAAACTATTCTGCCAGAACATTATATCTATTTCTGTCGAAACAATGAAACTTTAAAACCTTGTCAGTAATTCTTGGATTCTCCTCCTGATGCTATCCTTCGACAAAGATGACCTTAAAGCCTGAATTTTAATCTTGTCGAAATTATGGGTTTACAGTGACCTAAATCTATTATTGAGATTTTAACCGTAGGGATTTATTTGGGTTAAAGAAAATTAGGCCTTCGTGGCCAAAGCTCTGATTTGACATTTGTCTAACCCTGTAGGGAAATTTGATAATGAGGAACTCTAATGATTGTGGTGTAGGTTTAAGGATTTATGGGATTTAGTGTGTGAATATGATACAGGATTGGCCTAATAACTCGTAGATTTTGTGTCTTTATCGCCGTAAGACCTTAGTGATGATTTATGGATGTTTTTGGATTATTGGGGAAGTGAACCGTAGGACTTTTGGGTTGATTGTAGGTTCTGGTGTGTAACAGTGTTTTGCTGTCATCGCGTGTTCGCACAGCGAACGAAGCTCGTCCCAGACTCGCACTGCGAAGAATCCTTCGCACAACGAAGAAACTCGCCCCAAACTCGCACAACGAACTTGCTAGCGAACGTAGCAGAGTTTCGCGAATTCTGATTTTGTACAGTGATGCCTTGATGTTTTGATGTTGTGATTCCTTTGACGAATTAGTATGAGTATGACTGTGAATTCTGTGATTTGTACATGATTATATGATGATTCCTATGATGTAATGATTGATGAGCTATGATGATATTTCCATGAGTTTGGATGATTCTATGATGACATGATTTTCGATGATGATGATTATGATGAATGATGATGCACCTATGATGTTATTATGAGGATGATTATTGACGTGTGCATCATGCATTCATGTGCATCCAAACTTCGATTCAGGACCTTGATTTCTTTGGCTTCAGTCCCATTGTGCGGATGTGAGCTATTTTGATGTGCTCCAATTCTCGAGTAGAATCGATCCTATTGATGGGGATCTATGGAGGGTTGATGGCCCAGTGTCCATCGAGCTGTGTTGATTGGTACCACATGCATTAGTCTTGTTGCATTTGCATTTATGAGATGATCTTGAGTAATTTATGATGTTATGGCCTTTGATGTCCATTGATGAATATGATGATGTTCAATATAAAAATGACGCCATTTTATATATTGATTTCCTACATTGATTATTATAAATCGTTTTACTCACCGAACCTGTTTGAATGTTGCCTCCACATGGGTAACGTGCAGATGACCAGGTTTAGCCGTGGATGCCGTCGAGGACTTTTGAAGTTTTTGGTCGTTGGCCATTGTGGTTGACTTAGAGGGTCATGCTTTGATAGTATAACATCGGGTTGGGGTCTTTGAGTCAAACCTTATTTTATTGATGTTTTTGTTATGTTGATTTCCTTGCGGCATAATGAAAACTTTGGATTATGCCTTTTTGAGTTCCGCTGCCTATTAATGAAATTTTTGATATCGTTTGAGAAAACGCGTTGTTTACGGAGCTATGACTTATATTTGATTTATTGGAAAATGTACGCCCTTTGAGGGATTTTTATTGAGTTTAATATTTTACTCTGATAAATGTAAATATTTTGCCTTTTATTTTGTGGGGTAGAAAAGGGTGTTACATTAGTGGTATCAGAGCAGGTCGGTCCGTCCGGCCAAGTTTTTATGTTGTTAGTCCCCTGTCAGTCAATAGTGTGAGAACACTATTGGATGGGTTGTTTCTTCTAACCCTGTTGGTGGTTGCAGATGGCTGGAAGAAATGATCATGCTATTGCTGATGCGCTAGAATCACTTGCCCAAGTGATGGCCCTGAATGGTGGACCTCTAGATGAATTTTGTGCTTTGGGAAATTTCCAGAGGAACAACCCGCCGACTTTTGTGGGCACTCATGATGCGCAAAAGTGGCTGAAAGTGATTGAGAAGATTTTTCGAGTTATGGCGTGTACTGATGCTCAGCAGGTGCAGTTTGGTACGCATATGCTAGTAGAGGAAGCTGAGGACTGGTGGGATAACACTCATCAGAGATTGGGAGGTGTTGGCATTGAAATAACTTGGGCTATGTTTAAGGAAGAATTTTTGAGGAAGTATTTTCCTGAAGATGTTCGGGGCAAGAAAGAGGTGGAGTTCCTTGAGCTGAAACAAGGGAATATGACTGTGGCTGAGTATGCGGCAAAGTTTTGAGTCTTTAGTAAGGTTTTGTCTGCATTACAATCGTGCTGACGCAGAGATGCCAAAGTGTCTCAAGTTTGATAATGGGTTGAGACTAGAGATTAAGCAAGGAATTGGGTACCAACAGATTCGTCGGTTTGCGAAACTGGTGGACAATAGCAGAATTTATGATGAGGATAACCGAGCTCGATCTACTCACTACAAGAAGCTAAGTGAGAAGAAAGAGAAAGGACAGTATAGAGGGAAACCGTATGTTACTTCTGGTGATAAAGGGAAGCAGAAGGCTTCCGATGGGAAAAAGTCAAGTGAGGGAGCAGCTACTGCTCCAGGCAAGTGTTATAAGTGTGGCGAGCAAGGTCACCGTGCTAAGGTTTGTAGGGTGGTGAGATGTCATCGTTGTGGCAAGAGAGGTCATAGAGCTACTGACTGTAAAGACGAAGCTCCAACTTGCTTCAATTGTGGAGAGAAGGATCATGTCAGTACCCAGTGCCAACAGCCAAAGAAGACTGCTACTACTGCTCAAACAAATGACAGAGTGTTTGCGTTAAGCGGTGCAGAAGAATCCAAGACAGATAACTTGATCAGAGGTATGTGCTTTATTAATATGTTGAATTGATAGCTATGATTGATACTGGTGATACTCATTCGTTTATTTCGCTTGAATGTGTTAAGAGGTTGAATTTGAAATTATCTTTTATGGTTGGGAGTATGGTTATCGATACCCTGACTAATGGTTCTATGACTACTGCGTTAGTCTGTTTGAGCTGCCCTTTTGACCATTTATGATAAGAATTTTGTGATGGACTTGGTCTGTCTACCTTTGCATCACATCGATGTTATTCTTGGAATGAACTGGTTGAAGTACAACTATGTTCATATTGATTGCTACAGCAAGACTGTGAGGTTCCCAGAATTTGGTGATGGTGGGGAGGTGATGTATGTATCTACCAAGCAAGTAAAAGAACTCTTGGAAGATGAGGCTCAGATGTTTGCATTGCTTGCATCACTTCAAGTTGATTATGAAATAGTGAGCGTGGAACTACCAGTTGTTTGGGAATTTCTAGAAGTGTTTCCAGACGACGTGAGTGACTTACCTCCTGAGCGTGAGGTGGTGTTTACTGTTGATGTGATATCAGGCACTAGTCCTGTGTCGGTGGCTTCTTATCAGATGTCTGCATCTGAGTTAGGAGAATTGAAGAAAC
The DNA here is from genome assembly GCA_963859935.3 of Lathyrus sativus. Classification (NCBI taxonomy): domain Eukaryota; kingdom Viridiplantae; phylum Streptophyta; class Magnoliopsida; order Fabales; family Fabaceae; genus Lathyrus; species Lathyrus sativus. Next base: position 706,299,797 of record OZ012737.1, read on the forward strand.
AGTGGGAAGAGCTGCTTGAGAAGAAGTTTATTCGACTGGGTGTTTTTCCGTGGGGTGCTCTTGTGCTGTTGGTGAAGAAGAAAGGTGGAGCATGAGATTGTGTGTGGATTATCGGCAGTTGAATAAAGTAACAATCAAGAATAAGTATCCACTTCCGAGGATTGAGGATTTGATGGATCAATTAGTGGGTGCTTGTGTGTTTAGCAAGATTGATTTAAGTTCTGGTTATCATCAAATTCGCGTTAAGCCTGATGATATTCCAAAGACAGTTTTTAGGACGAGGTATGAACACTATGAATATACTGTGATGCCGTTTGGTGTATCTAATGCACCTGGTGTATTCATGGAGTATATGAATAGGATTTTTCATCCTTATTTGGATCAGTTTGTGGTAGTGTTCATTGACGATATCTTGATATATTCTAAGTCCGACGAAGAGCATTCGCAACATCTAAGAGTGGTATTACAGGTTTTGAGAGACAAGAAGTTTTACGCCAAGTTGTCCAAGTGTGAGTTTTGGTTGAAGGAAGTGAGTTTCCTTGGCCATGTGATTTCTAGTAGAGGAATTGTTGTTGATCCGTCGAAAGTTGATGTTGTGTTACAATGGGAGACTCCAAAGTCTGCTACTGAGATTCGAAGTTTCCTTGGATTGGTTGGTTATTATCGCATGTTTATAGAAGGATTTTCAAAGTTAGCACTGCCATTGACTCAGTTGACTCGAAAGGGTCAAGCTTATGTGTGGGATGTGGCTTGTGAGCAGAGTTTTGTAGAACTCAAGAAGAAGTTGACGACTGCTCCAGTGTTGATTTTTCCAAATCCGAGTGAGTCTTTTGTAGTGTATTGTGATGCATCAAATATGAGTCTTGGAGGCGTACTGATGCAGAATGGTCAGTTCGTTGCTTATGCTTCCAGACAACTGAAGGTTCATGAGAGAAATTATCTTATGCATGACTTAGAGTTGGTCGCTCTGGTGTTTATGTTGAAAGTTTGGAGACATTATCTTTTTGGGTCTAGGTTCGAAGTGTTTAGTAATCACAAGAGCCTGAAGTATTTGTTCGATCAGAAAGAGTTGAACATGAGACAGAGAAGATGGCTTGAACTGCTGAAGGATTATGATTTTGAATTGAGTTACCATCCTGGTAAGGCTAATATTGTGGCTGATGCGTTAAGTAGGAAGTCCTTGCATATGTCGATGCTTATGGTTCGAGAGTTAGGACTGATTAAGCAAATCAGAGATATGAGTTTAGTTTGTGAAGAGACTCCTAACAGTGTGAAGTTGGGTATGCTGAAGTTGACTAGTGGTATTCTCCAACAAATCAGAGAAGGTCAAAAATCTGATTTGAGACTGGTGGATCGTTTCACGTTAATTAATCAGGGTAACGGTGGTGATTTTCGGATCGATGAGAATGGTGTGATGAGGTTCAGAGATAAAGTTTGTATTCTTGATGTGCCAGAAATTAAGAAGAGCATTCTTGAGGAAGGTCATAGAAGTGGGCTAAGTATTCATCCTGGTGTCACAAAGATGTATCAAGATTTGAAGAAGTTGTTTTGGTGGCCAGGTATGAAGAAGGGAATTGCAGAGTTTGTGTATGCTTGTTTGACTTGTCAAAAGTCAAAGATTGAACATCAGAGACCGTCGGGTCTGATGCAACCGTTGAATATTCCAGAATGTAAATAGGATAGCATTTCTATGGATTTTGTGACAGGTTTACCGAAGACTTTGAAGGGATATGATTCGATTTGGGTGATTGTTGATAGATTGACTAAATCGGCTCATTTTATACCGATGAGGATCAATTATTCGTTGTAGAAGCTTTTTGAATTATATATTGATCGGATTGTGAAACTGCATGGTATTCCTTCGAGTATTGTGTCTGATAGAGATCCGAGATTTACGTCGAGGTTCTGGGAAAGTTTGTAGACAGCTTTGGGTACTAAGTTGAGGTTGAGTTCTACCTATAATATGCAGACGGATGGACAGACTGAGAGAATTATCTAGTCTTTAGAGGATTTGTTGAGAGCTTGTGTGTTGGATCAAGGTGGATCATAGGATAATCATTTACCGTTGATTGAGTTTACCTACAATAATAGTTATCATTCTAGTATCAGAATGACACCGTACAAAGCTTTGTATGGTAGGAGTTGTAGGACTCCTTTGTGTTGGCATGAGTCAGGCGAGAGTGTTATACTCGGACCTGAGATTGTGCAAGAGACGACTGAAAGGATCAAGATGATCCAAGAAAAGATGAAAGAGTCGCAGAGTCGTCAGAAAAGTTACCATGATAAGAGGAGGAAAGCACTTGAATTCCAAGAGGGAGATCACGTGTTTTTGAGAGTTATGCCGATAAGTGGTGTTGGTCGAGCTTTGAAGTCTCGAAAGCTCACGTCGCGCTTTGTTGGTCCGTATCAGATTTCGCAAAGGGTGGGGGAAGTAGCATATCGGATTGCTTTACCATCGTCGCTTGCAAATTTACATGACGTGTTTCATGTGTCTCAGTTGAGGGAGTACATTCCAGATCCGTCACATGTGATTCAGATGGATGATGTACAAGTGAGAGATGACTTGACTGTTGAGGCGTTATCAGTTCATATTGATGAACGAGAAGTGAAGCAACTGCGAGGTAAAGAGATTGCCTTAGTAAAGGTAGTTTGGAGAGGACCAGCTGGAGAAAGTTGGACTTGGGAGTGGAAAGATCAGATGAGGGAGTCGTATCCGACTCTGTTTCCTTGAGGTAATTTTCGAGGGCGAAAATTCTTTTAAGTGGGGGAGAGTTGTAACACCCCAAATTTTAATTGGAATATTTATTTAATTTTTTAAAATAAGAATATTCGCATTTCGGTGATTTTCGGTGGTTGTTGTGGAATATTGAGAATTATGGAGTTTAGGTTATTTATCTAAATAATAGTATATAATATAAATATAGTAGTATTATTATTAATTTAAATAAATATAAGTTAACTAAGGGCAAATTGGACAATTGAGGAGGAGTTAGTGAGGGTAATATTGGAAAAGCCCAAATTATAGACCCAAGGTTAGGTTTAACAAAAAGGGAATTATGATGGGATTAGGATTCATTTTGTTAGACCGTGAAAAGAATTGAGGCCAGAGCTCTCAGGAAGAGGTTTGAGGCAAAAGCTTCGAAAGGTTTTCTGAAAGATTTGAGAAGGCTTAGAGTCGGCAATTAAGGTATGGGGAGTATTGCCTTCATTGTTTTCAATGTGTAATTTCAATGTATTTAAGGTCGATTTAAGGGTTTAAAGGGTTTGAGGATGATTATGGGATAAAGGGAATTTGGCCTTCGTGGCCTAAATCTATTATTGAGATTTTAACCGTAGAGATTTATTTGGGTTAAAGGAAATTAGGCCTTCGTGGCCAAAGCTCTGATTTGACATTTGTCTAACCCTGTAGGGAAATTTGATAATGATGAACTCTAATGATTGTGGTGTAGGTGTAAGGATTTATGAGATTTAGAGCGTGAATATGATACAGGATTGGCCTAATAACTCGTATATTTTGTGCATTTATCGCAGTAAGACCTTAGGGATGATTTAGGTATGTTTTTGGGTTATTGGGGAAGTGAACCGTGGGACTTTTGGGTTGATTGTAGGTTCTGGTGCGTAACAGCATTTTGCTGTCATCGCGTGTTCGCACAGCGAATAAAGCTCTTCCCAGACTCGCACTGTGAAGAATCCTTCGCACAACGAAGAAACTCGCCCCAGACTCACACAACGAACTTGCTAGCGAACGTAGCAAAGTTTCGCGAATTCTGATTTTGTATAGTGATGCCTTGATGTTTTGATGCTGTGATTTCTTTGACGAATTAATATGAGTATGACTGTGAATTCTATGTGATTTGAACATGATTATATGATGATTCCTATGATTTAATGATTGATGAACTATGATGATATTTCCATGAGTTTTGATGATTCTATGATGACATGATTTTCGATGATGATGATTATGATGAATGATGATTCACCTATGATGTTATTATGAGGATGATTATTGATGTGTGCATCATGCATTCATGTGCATCCGGACTTCAGTTCAGGACCTTATTTTTTGGCTTCAGTCCCATTGTGCGGATGTGAGGTATTTTGATGTGCTCTAGTTCTCGAGTAGAATTGATCCTATTGATGGGGATCTATGGAGGGTTGATGGCCCAATGTCCATCGAGCTGTGATGATTGATACCATATGCATGAGTCTTATTGCATTTGCATTTATGAGATGATCTTGAGTAATTTATGATGTTATGACCTTTGATGTCCATTGATGAAGATGATGATGTTGAATATGAAAATGACGCCATTTTATATATTGATTTCCTACATTGATTATTATGAATCGTTTTACTCACCCTGCGTGTTTGAATGTTGTCTCCACGTGGGTAACATGCAGATGACCAGGTTTAGCCGTGGATGTCGTCGAGGACTTTTGAAGTTTTGGTTCGTTGACCATTGTGGTTAACTTAGAGGGTAATGCTCTGATAGTGTAACATCAGGTTGAGGTCTTTGAGTCAAACCTTATTTTATTGATGTTTTTGTTATGTTGATTTCCTTGTGGCGTAAGGAAAACTTTGGATTATGCCTTTTTGAGTTCCGCTGCCTATTGATGAAATTTTTGATATCATTTGAGAAAACCCGTTGTTTACAGAGCTATGACTTATATTTGATTTATTGGGAAATGTACACCCTTTGAGGAATTTAATATTTTACTCTGATAAATGTGAATATTTTTCCTTTTATTTTGTGGGGTAGAAAAGGGTGTTACAAACTGCACTTGATAAAAGGGGGAAAATGCATTAGCAACGGAAGAAAAGAAACACTGCATCAAGAAGACAACTTCCACTAAAGGAAGCTTATTAGATAAGAGTGACACTAGTAAATTTATCAATATTTTAAATAATCAACCAACATTTGGAAAGGTGTGTCAATGTTTGCATTTGGTGGAGGACCATGTGTTACAATGGCATCAAGCAACTGTGACATATTTTTGGCCTTGGCAGGAGGATCATTGTATTGGTGATGGATGACCATCCTTCTTTAGCAGAAGCTTAAAGAACAGGGAAGTCAAATTTCTTATTTACATATACAAATAAAATATTAAATTTCAGAAAACATGGTTTGAATTACAAAACAATCAAGCATAAGGATGATAATTTGTAGGTTGAGAAACGACAACCGGTTTAACAGGTTAGGATTGGGAAGGTACATTAGGATGTGACCTTGCACCAGATGACCTGCCATTTGAATAACCATTTAAGATTTACGAAGATATTATTATTCATTTTAACAAAATGCTTGCTTAAGCATAAAAAAGCCGAGTGCATATGAATTTGGAAAAGGGGTACCTGACAATACGACTTGGTGAGTAACATTTATTACAACTGCTAATACATCTGCGCCATTTGTGAATACAACATCAGTAGCATCTAGATCGTCAAATATCTGGAATCAAATCCAACTGAAATTTTAGATAGATCGAGCAGTGAAGCGGTAAAGTGGCAAGCAAAAATATTATTTTCGGAAGAATTCCCTCTGAGATTTATATCGTTTCCACAGGGATCGATGCGAGGGAAAGAATGTCGTTCGACGGTCTCTACATCTCTAAGCTTGGGTTTGAATGGTTTGAGATAAAAGTGTAAAAGTAAAAACATAAAACAAGAAAATAAATACATCCTTAAGATATGAGAAAACTTGTTAGAAATTGTATTTTTTGTTCTATCCATCATGTACTAAAAAATATATGGATCAAATGCAAGGAACCTAAATCACTCGTCAAAATCCCTACGCATCGCTCACAACAAGAGGTAATGTTTAACGTGAACGTTGAGAGATCAACCGCATTCTCTCGAAGGTGATGTCTCACGCAAGTAAACAACACAGAACATTAAGATCCAACACAGAACATTAAGATCCAACACAAACATGTGAATATTATACCGCTTTCCACATCCAATTGACATTCATCTTAGGTCGAGTTTGAAAAGTATATGTCTATAGCGAATCAAACCTATTATGATAGAGATTAAATCAAAGATCACATCGATTAAGAGTTGTAAAAGAGACTTTATACAAAGATCCATAAATATACATACAATCAAGATAAGTTTACATACAAAACCCCAACAAACGAAAAATACATAGAAAGAAAGAAAGAAGAACACAAATCTCATGGTTTGTCAGCTCCGGTTGAAGTGGATTCGACTCCGAATCGTCAAGATGCATCCTCCAAGTGTTGTTTATGAGCTAAAACTACTAAAGAATGTGTTTGATGAAGTTGGGGTTAAAAGTTCCCAACAATATAACCTAACAATTCTAAAAAGTAACTTAAATAGGGGATGAAATAGCGTGAACCGCGCTAAGCGCCCTATGATGGCGCTTAGCGTCATCAACAAAATCAAGTTTTTTGTTTTCTTCATAATTTTCAAAACCGTAACTCCGATTGACGTACGGTCGGAAGCGTTGGAAAGCTTATTCAATACTTTATATGATAATGATAAAATATCCTTGCTTAAATACCTACAAAAATAAGATAAAGTAAAATTAAAAAGAATGGTATTTATTACAACGTAGCACGATCTCACTTAAAGTACCCTTAAATTGACATAAACCGCGCTAAGCGCGGTCCTGCTCCCGCTAAGCGCAGACAGAAAAACCACATTTATTTGTTTCTTCCATCCACCTCCAGTGCATTAAAAGTTGCGCTAAGCGCGAATGCCAATATTTTGTTGGTCAAAACTGTATTTTGAAGCATCCCTCTTGTCTCAATTGGGTCCATACTTCAACCATACATTATTACCAATAAAAACAGATGAAAAAATATCGAACTCACTGATATGTACATGAAAACGTAATATATACAACAATATATAAACTATACAAAAAGTACACAAAAACGGGGGATTATTAACAGAAAATCAACGAATCAAGCCAATAAGTGACAATTATTCACACTCAAAATTAGTACAATTTAGCACTTATCAGAATGGTATAATACTTTTATGGAGGTTATATTAAGAGCTTAAATACAAAATGGAAATAGTTACAAATACATAAATCTAAGCATTTCTGCATAAAATAAATCTGAATGAAACCAATGAAACAAACAAACTTAACAATAAATAACAAAAGCAAATTAATCCAGTTCAACAATATTATTACCTCTAAAACATAGATGAAAACCAACCGATCTTTTTAGCACCAGGCTTGTTGTTATTCATTCCATCACTATCCCCCCCTTCCTCTTCATCTCACTGTCACTACTAAGAATCTCATCTTTATCTATAATACACTACCGTCAAAACATGATAAAATAACCAAAATCAAAAAACAAATTCGAATCCACACAACCAAAGAGTTTGTAACAATTTTAAGAACATCCATGAAAAATGAACATGAGTGATAAACAAAGAAAGCATAACAAAAGAGATATTATAAATCTCAACACGATTTCAAAGTTATGAGAAATGAACATAAACACTGAATAAAGAAAATGATAATTGTTAAGAGACAATTTTACCTCAGATGAAATGGAAAATGAGTTGGATCGGGATGAAGGAAATTATGCACTTCTTCAAACTTGAAACACTAATGAGAGAGATAAGAGTTTGAGTTTAAAAAAAGAGAGAGAAAATAGGTAAAGAAAGTAGAGAGGAAAAGGTTTAAGAGAGTAAAAAAAGTTCTCAAATCTTAAATATCAGACATATGGAAAATGAATTGAGGAGGTCAGCCGATAAAAAACATAAGTTTGATTGGACAATACAATTGCAATTAATCAATTACAATAAAGAACATGATTCAGTGTAAATAATTTTAATTGAAAATGGTATTTTAGGGAGAATGATAGAATGTTCTAATAATGAGTAAGTAAATAAAAAAGTATTTTAGGCAGAACGATGATATGTTCTAATAATGAGTAAATAAGTGATTTATTGTAGTATTAATTTGTCTACGGATAAAAACATTGTTAAAAAGGGATTTGGATCCTCTCCTTTTTTATATATCCTGTCATCTTTCATGTTTATAATCTAACGTTTCAGAATTTATAATTAATAATTAAATATAAAAAAATGAGAGAGAAATTGATAAGTAATTTGTCTTTGTTATTTTTGGAATGTATTCATTGTAAATTTTAAACCGTTAGATTAAAAACATGAGAAATGACATGATATATAAAAAAGAAGAGATTCAAATCCGTTAAAAAGAGTGTTAAGACTGTCTTATTATTACTATTAATAATGAGTAAGTAAATAAAAGGGTATTCTAGGGAGAATGATGGTATGTTCTAATAATGAGTAAGTAAGTGATTTATTGTAGTATTAATTTGTCTAGGGATAAAAACATTGTTAAAAAGGGTGTTAAGAGTGTCTTATTATTACTATTATTATTCTTAAATCTTTTCAATATGACGTTTCTCTGTAAATCACGTGACCTAGTTTTGAGAGAGAGAGAGCAAGTGACACGCAGTTCAAGAAAGAGAGGCTCCGTTGCATTGCGTTGCAGAGTGAGTGAGTGAGAAGAAAGGGTCAAAACAAGCCAAGGCCCCAACCCCAATGCACACACTCTCTCTCTCTAGTCACACTTTCAAATATCTTCTTCTCATGTGAGGTAGCATCATTTCAATATCAACAAGAGAAAGTGAACCCAAAAGCCTTTTGTTCTTGATTCTTTCTCTTTACATACACACACTTGCACTCTCGTGTTTCCTTCTTTCCTACCTTCTGCGCTCTCTGCTCTGAACTTGTTCACCTTTGTTTTTATTCTTCTCAGATAGAGAACCATCATCACATTATTATTAATAATAATAATCTTATACTACAATATTCTTCTATATAGTTGCTTACTGGTTGAGAAGTAAGGTAAAATGCAGCAGCACCTGATGCAGATGCAGCCTATGATGGCAGCTTACTATCCAAACAACGTCACCACTGATCACATTCAACAGGTCTTCATCTCCTTCAATCTCCCTTCTTGTTCTTTTGTTTTCTGAGGGCCCTTTTGTGGGTCTTCATTCATTATTCATTCTATGTTTCTGTTCATATATACCTACACTACACTATACCTATCTGCTTTACTTTTACTTGTCAGCTTCTGCTATACACCTGCACTTGTTATCTACTTGTTTTCTTTCTGCTATGCTACCTATTCTTATTATTCTCATCGATCTATATTGCTCATTTTTTCTTTCTTTTCTCCAAATAATATTTAATGCTCTTGCTTCTGTTACCTGAAAGTCTTGCAGTTTTTATATGACGTGTGTTCTCTGTGTTCACATACTAGTATATCTTACCTGAATGACCCTATTTGTCATTATTAAACCAACAACACTACTTGGGTTGGTGGCTACTAGATGCTATTCGATGCTTCTTCACTAGGACTTATATTTTGTTGCTAATTAACCCTTCAATTACTACTTGGTTCATTTATATGAATGTGTCATTCTTTTAACATTTCACTTATTTTCGACAACTAGTACTTGGATGAGAACAAGTCCTTGATTTTGAAGATTGTGGAGAGTCAGAATTCTGGCAAACTCGGCGAGTGTGCAGAGTAAGAATTACCCTAATTTAGATTCTTTCATTATTTCCTATTAAGCATGATGGTGATATGCCTCGTATGTAAGAGACAGAAAAAGGTTTTGTTCCACGGAGTATATGCATACAATACCATCTATTAATGTTGCTATACTATATACATTAATTATGTTTATATTCTTAGATATAGAGAAAGGATTTGAAAAAAAAAATTTCTCCCAAACAAGTTTACATCTCGTATTAAGGACATAGATTGAAGGTGTGTCTGGTATCTGACATATCAATGTAGTGTCTGTGTCGTGTCAATGACAATACTTAATAGGTTATTTTGTGATATGTGTAATAATATATCAGGAACCAGGCAAGGCTACAGAGAAATCTCATGTACTTGGCTGCAATAGCTGATTCACAACCTCAACCACAAACCATGCCTGGTCAGGTATAAAAAACACAGACATTGTAATATTATTAGTTAATTAGTTTGTTTCATTATATATCATTGATTGATATTGCATTGCAGCAGTATCCTGGTGGTGGTGGAATGATGCAGGGTCAACAACAAGGAGGAGGAGGAGGAGCGCACTACATGCAGCAGGCTCAGCAGATGACACAACAGCAACTAATGGCTGCGCGTTCCTCGCTTCTATATGCGCAGCAGCAGCAGCAACAGCCTTACTCGGCACTTCAACAGCATCAGCTCGGCGGTGGTGGAAGTTCAGGAGGACTTCACATGTTGCAAAGTGAAGCATGTAGTAATATGAATGTGGGAGGAAGCAGTAGCTCTGGTGGAGGAGTAGGAGGGTTTCCTGACTTCATTCGCGGCGGCGGAGGAGGAGATGGTTTGCATAGGAGTCTTATGGGAGGTGGTAGCAAGCAGGGTGAGATTGGGATGGGTTCTTCATCTGATCAAGGCCGCGGCGGCGGTGATGGTGGTGAAAACCTTTACCTCAAATCATCCGATGATGGAAACTAGTACTCACTCAACTAGCTATATCTAGATCCATTTTGATTTAGTTAATTATGAACTTTAGCTTTTATGATGAGTTAGTTATTATGAAGTTTAGCTTTTATGATGAGTTAGTTAGCTAGGAGAATTACTAGTGAATTATGATGAATTAGCTAGCAAGCTAGGTGAAAAACTTAAATGGATAATCTTTGTTGTGCTTAATTCATGCAAAAACTATTTTGTGAGATTTGAATTTACTTATCTATGCATCTATCCCAATGAAGGTTTTTTGGTATTTTATTATAATTAAGTTTTTTTCTAGATTATTTTCACAAAAAGAGGGATTAGTTATCCATTTTGATATGAAGTTAATTATAAATAGACAAGCGTAATTTATTATCACTAATATTTGTCGTTATTTAGTTCAGTGTTGATTAATGTTGAATTTAATAAGAAGAATTATAATTTAATCTCTTACAACTGTGATTGAAAAAACTAATTATTTTATATCATCAGAACTGACATTTGAATCAAATTAGTCGGTCTTGTCAATCAAATATGTGGTGGAAAAAAATAGTATCACTATTTCTTGTATTATTATAGTTTTTTTTCTTCGCCCTGGAGATCATATATAAAACTAATTATATTGTTTATAAAAATATATTCTTTAATTAAAAATAATAAAAATAAAAATATATAAAACTAATTATTATTGTTAAACAACTATAAATAAATATGAATAACATATTATTTTTATATTAATGAAATGATATTAAAGAAGTGATTTGACCTTTAATATTTTTTATTATTAAATTATACTTGTCTCAATTTAATTGAATATATGTTTTCTTAAGGATAGTTGAAATCCAAATTATTCACTCCCATCACTATAATGCAAAAAGGAAAAAAATTGATATTAATTAAAGGATTTTAAATTAAAAAAATATTGTATTAAATATCAGTCTTTAAAAAAAAAACATATTTTTTTATTCTTTAAAAAAAATAATTGTTTTAATTTAAAATGCATCGATTATAAATACTTTTAAACAAAATATATCTTTTTATACTCTTAATGAGTATTTTCGAAAACTCAGTTGGTATTTTTCTTGATTAAAATAGTTACTTAAGTGCAACCAATTATATCTTTGATCTTTAAATACAAACATTTTTAAAAAATTATATTTTAAAATAAATTCATTAAATAAATTAGTTTTTAAAAATATTTACTACAATACTTATTTAAATATATCTGTTAATAAAAATGATTTGTTTATTTTTTACAATAAAAGATGAAAATAATGTGATTAATTCATCCTACCAGTCGCGGTGAGTCCGAGACGAAAGCTATTAGACTAGTTTGACTTGCAAAATAAAGATATTATTGTCAAACTTTTATTTTTTCAAGAGAAGGGAGAAAAGATAGAACAAAAATTCTAAATAAATATGCAAAACAAAAAGTAAGGCGTAAAGTTAAACATAAAGAGATCAAAAGTACAGGAGTTGGTAATACTAAAAGAATGTACTAACACTTTAAACATTTGCATTACTCGATAAAAAAACTCTTTAAAAATTTATGTTTTCGTAACTAACGGGTGATGCATGCATGCTACGTTTCAATTTGTAAAAAAAAAAACCAAATACCTTTATAACACTTAATAGGTAAGTCTTACTAAAAAAAATTGAATAAACAAATATAAAATATTATAAAAGAGAAAAAAGTGATAATAAAAATAAAATTAATTATAAAATAAGTCTAAACTAAATTTTTTGATTAAATAAAAATATATTAATTAAAAATAAAAGAAACACGTAAAAAATAGATAAACAATATTGTATTGAGGTGCTCAGAAAAATAAAATGGATACATCAAAATGATCGGCGCGAAATAAACGATTCAGAAAAATACAGTGTTTGATCAAATTTTAAAATAAAATTTTCTCGATTAAAAGGGTTAAACTGATCAAAATGCGACCAGTCAAAAACTTAAAAAAAACACGGCAAGTTAAACTACGCGAAACGTAGATTAAAATAACTGACGTTTGCAAGCTCGATTTTAAAACTTTATGTCCACTGATTTTACGCACAATTGACTTTTAGTTTGACCGATTCGACCGTAAATCTAACAAGTTTATTCTGACAGATAAATTGGGTATTATGCAAAATGAAATGCATGATAGACTATACAGACGATTAAAAAGAGATAGAATCTTAAGAATAAAAACTAAGGTATGACCCTATCGTATACAAATATCAACCCTTATAAATAGTCTACATACTTAAAACTCTCTATTTATTAAAATATATAAACTATTTTAAACTTTGATAACAAATCAAGGATTTAAGACATATCTAATGAGTATATTTAGAATGATTAAATATATTGTGCAATTTACATACTATAAATAACAAGCATGTTAACATTTCTCTTTAATATAATTAATTTAAAAGGTTAATTACATACTTTTTTTATATATTTAAAGAACTAATTTGGTAAAAAAAAATTATTATATATATATATATATATATATATATATATATATATATATAATTTAAACGATGAAATATCATATTTGACTTGAAACTATTCTCCAAAAGCTTAGCTTTCTTCTATTTGTCGGTGTTTTTGGTAAACAATTATGAGTTTAAAATTCTGTGAGATTAACTCGAAAAATCTCCAAAGCAATTTGTTCAAATGATACACTGTTAGATGAAAATTACGATCTAAAATAGATGGTTGAATAGATCGCCAAATAAAAATTGAGAAATTAAAATTTTGTCTTGAAAAGTATTTTTCTATGGCAACGAAAACAAATCTGGATCGACTCTCGTCTATCCGAACCGTTATTGGTAGGATTGGATATGCGTTCAAACTGTAGTATAAAGTATCTTAAAGATAAGAAAAACTAATCAACAAGTTCAATGTAATTTGTTTGAATATAAACCACACTTAAGATAAGTGATTTCCAATGAGAAGTAAAATTAAACTTGACTAAAGAAGTTTGTCAAACACTTGATGTGCAGTAGTTTTGTCAAACACTTGGTGTGCAATACACCAAGCTTAAATCTTTTTATGTTGAAGTTATGACAAATCAATTGCAATTGTTTCACAAAAAGAAAACAATTTTAACATTCCAATACAACCAAAGTTTTCAACAATTCAAATTACACACTAAGTGTTATCAAACTATAAAAATAAATTGAGAGAGAGAGAGAGAGAGAGATTTATTTAGGCATTTCTGAATTGTCCTCACTATCGAAATCGAATTGAGATATTGTAATTAACCTTTGGAATATCAGTTTATAAGAGAAGTACTATAAATTCAAACTCTTAAACCTTATGTTTGATGTTGATCCTAACTCCTTCTCTCCCCTTGATCTTGGCTAGATCAAGTCACACAAGATCTCCAATTTGATCCTCCGATTACTGCTACACCTTTGACCGAACCTTTCGTTCTTCAAAGCCTTCATTCAGCTGAATCCAAATTGCAAAATCTTGCCCTAAGTCTTCAATTGATCCTTTGGTTACCTCTACTCCTTTCCAAGAACCCCCCATTCTCCAAAGCATTCGCTTATCTGAATCCAAGTTGACAAGACTTGTACAAAAACATCCAAATCAACCATTTATCTTGGAGTAAAAACCCTATAAGTTTTCTCCTTGAAACCCCAAAAAAAAACCTTAACCCAATTTGATTACACAACCCTAAATTGGACGTTATCAAACTTGTCTTGACAACAAACAACAAAATTGATTGTGTAGTTGATGAGTGTGTCAAAGAAAGATTAAAGATGATGAGAATTCTTTGTATATTTTCAGGTTTCAATTGTTTGAAATAAGATGCATGAATGTATTTATATGTGTGTGTAAAATAGGTGATGTAACAGATAATTCGTGCAAGAAAACCAACATTTTTTTCAGCAAAATTGAGCTATGAGTCGACTCATAGAATTCTATGTGTTGAGTCATAAGAGGCACTAAGCAAATAGGCTAAAAAGAAGTCATATGCGTCGACCAGTAAGGCTTATCCGTCGACTCATAGAAGAAAATTTTCTTCTATGCATCGACTTGTAGCTTCTATGGGTTGATGCATACTGACTAGTGAACTTTCTTTCAAAAGATTATTTCTATGCATCTATCCATTAGTCAACCTGTAGTTGTAGGAGTTAATGCATACTGAATAAACACTTTTATGCACCTACCTAAGAGTTGATGCATGTTGAATAAAAAAATTCTATGCACCTACCTGTAGCATTTTATGAGTTGATGCATAAAACTCATTTTTGACCCAAAACTTAGTTTTTGACTTAATAAATGATTAATTATGAAGATGCCAGATTGAGAGGATATCGTCCAACACATAAATACTAAGTGCCCTAGTTTTGATATTAATCAAAACATACTACTAGAAGAGGAGTGCACACACATACTCTCGTTTTTTTATGATGGCAAAACTTAACAAAGTATTTGAGTTGATGAGTCTAGAAAGTTCCCCCTGAATATATGCACCACAACTAGATGACTTTGTCTTCGTTTATTTCCTCCCCTTTAACAACATTAAAAAGAGACAAATAAGAAAATGTGAGAAGTATCATGAAGATTACACAATAACATGTAACACACTCAGAGGCATTGTAAAGACTAAATGCATCAACTATAACACACTCGCATAGAATTACGCTAAATTAAAAATGAAGCTTAAACATAAATACACAACCAATTATACCCAAAAGTAGATAATATATATTACACATTTGACATAAAAGGTTGCAATATAATATCATAATAAACAAAAGGACATGAAGGCATAACTACACGTTTCATCAAAAATAAGGTAAATAACATGCTCAACTGCAAATATCATTGAACTTATTTCAAACACAAGACGTATTATGATGTGAGATATGGAAATGAATAGATTTAAACACAATGTCACTATAAACATATAAATTGACCGACTCATGTGAAATCAATTGAAATTTTTGGAAGTGGACACATATGAATTTCTTTATACATCAAGTAAATCAAATGCTCTTTGAATGTAAACATGCAATCATTTTAGTCATATAGAATATTAAGGATATTAAGGACAAGGAGACAAATTGAGAATGGTATTACCTCATAGGATGAGTCGGAGAATGCACTACATAAGACAATACACTTTCGAACGAAAGTTGAAACCTAATATACATAAGTTCATGAAACAATATATTTTAGGCAAGACTAGAGATATCTAGGCCCAATTCCTGACGAATATTAAAAACAACTCAGTCGTAAGAGGTTTTATGAAAACATCAACAAGTCGAATTTTACTATCAACATGCTAAAAAATGACATCGCCCTTTTCAACATGGTCTTGTAAGAAATGATGGCATATCTCAATATGTTTAGTACGAGAATGTGGCACAAGATTTTTAGTTAGTTTGATAGCACTAGTGTTATCACACATGATATAAATATGTTAAAGTTTAATATCAAATCTAGTAGTTATTGTTTTAGCCAAAGAATTTGAGAACAACAACTACCGGTTGTTAAATATTCCACTTTAGAAGTTGACAAAGCAACATAAACTTGTTTCTTACTATGCCAACTAACTAAGAATTTTGAAAATAAGAGACAAGTTCCACTAGTACTTTTCCTATCCGATTTGCAACCGGCAAAGTTGGAATCGGAGTAACCAATTAAATTACAATCTTTACCGTTGGAAAACCAAAGTCCATACTTAGAAGTACCATGAAGATACCTAAAAATGTGCTTTACATATTTTAAATGTGATTCCTTGTGAGTGGATTGATATCGAGCGCAATTAAACATTATGTTAGCCTAGATGCAGTAAGGTATATAAGAGATATGATCATACCTCTATACATTTTGATACCAATATCATTATCATTTTCATCTCTATCTAAGTTTCCATTTTTGGCCATTGGAGTGTCAATTGACTTAGCATTCTCCATTATGAAGCGTTTTAGTAACTCATGACAATACTTTGTTTGACATACAAATGTCTCTTCCTTAAGTTGTTTGATTTGAAGTATGAGAAAGTAGTTTAAATTCCCCATTAGACTCATCTCAAATTTACCCTGCATAAGCTTTAGAAAACACCTTAACAAGTTGCATGTTAGTATACTCAAATATTATATCGTCAACATGTATTTGAACTAGAAGAAGATGGTTTCTTTGACGTTTAATGAAAAATAATGTATCTACCTTCCCTCTAGAGTATTCTTGATCATGTAAACAGTTGAAAAGTCGCTCATACCAAGCCCTGTGAGCTTGTTTGAGACCATAGAAAACACGTTTTAGTTTATAAACATGAATAGGATACTCATGATTTTTAAACCTGAGAGGTTGTGAAACATACACTTCCTCATTTATGTAACCGTTAATGAAAGCACTTTTCACATCCATTTGAGATAATTTGAAGTTTTTAGAGCATGCAAAAGCTAGTAAAAGGCGTATAACCTCGACGAGGGCAACCGATGCACAAGTTTCATCATAGTTTATGCCCTCCTCTAGGTTATATCCTGGAGCCTCTAGCTAGGCTTTGTTCAGAGTTATCACTCTGTTTTCATCTAGTTTGTTTCTAAAAACCTACCTAGTGCCAATGATTTGATAATATCACGGAGATGGTACAAGGTCCCACACATTATTTATTTTAAACTAATTTAATTCATCTTGCATAGCATTAACCAATGCTCATTAATCAAGGAATCTTTTGCATTTTTAGGCTTAACTTGTGAAACAAAAGCAAAGTGATAACATAAATTACTTACCTTAGAGCATGTTATCACACCTTAGGTGATATCCCTAAGAATGTTATTGATTGGATGACCTTTGGAAGACCTACAGGCTATAGGAAGATCATCCACTTTGATTGGACTCTCATCCTCTTCCTTTTCAAGAATGGCATCTTCCTCCTCCTAAAGTTTCACCCCTTCAGGTTTATCAATTCCCTATTCGGTGTCATTGAGTATGTCTTTTGAATATACAGATGTATCATGAAAAGAAATACCTTTTCTGACATTTCTCAGATAAGACTCATCAAATGTGCATGAATCGACATTTCAATAATAAGTAATCTCTTATTGTACACTCTATATACCTTGCTAGATTGAGAGTAACTAAGAAATATACCTTCATCGCCTTTTGCATCAAACTTCTCAAGGTTATCCTTTCCATAATTTAAGACAAAACATTTGCATCCGAAAACATGAAGATGTGATAAATTTGGGTTTCTACCTTTTAAAATTTCATACGGTGTTTTGTTTAAAATAGGAAGAATAAGTACCCTATTCAAAACATAATATGTCGTGCTAATAACATCGGTCCAAAAATATTTTGGTAGAGAATTCTCATTGAGCATAGTTCTTACCAACTCCTCTAAAATTATATTTTTGCGCTCCACAACACCAGTTTTTGTGGTTGTTTTAGTTGATTGTATCTCTTATTTCTTGTTGTATTCTGAGATTGATTGTAGACTCATGGATGACAGTAAACTACCAACTCATAGACGAAGGTAGAGAAACAAATGATGATACTGACTCATAGATGACGCTAAAATACCAACTCATAGATGAAGGTAGTGAAATAAAATGATAAGATAATATTGACTCATAGATGGTAGGATACCAACTCATGGACGAAGGTAGATAAACAAGATTATATCGACTCATGGATGAAGGTATACTACCAACTCATAGACGAAGGTAGTAAACAAGATAATACCGACTCATAGACAACAGTAAACTACCAACTCATGAATGAAGGTAGAGAAAGGATAATAAAATAATACTGACTCATAAACGACAGTAAACTACCAACTCATAGTCGAAGGTAAAAAGATGATACCGACTCATAAATGACGATAAGCTACCAACTCATAGCCGAAGGTAGATAAACAAATGATAAGATAATACCGACTCATGGATGATGGTAAACTACCAGCTCAGGGATGAAGGTAGTGACTGAATTTGAATTAATAACAAGCTTACCATAACTTCTGATCTTCCACCTGGAATGGGGCTCAACTCCTTATTTAACCAAGACTTCCACTTGGAAAGGGTGATAAACCTTCCATGACTTTTGGTCTTCAACCTGGAATGGGTCTCAGTTTCTTCTTTGACCAAGTCTTCCACTTGGAAAGGGTGATAAACCTCTCATGATTTCGGTTTTTAACCAGGAACGAGTCTCAATTTCTTCTTTAACCAAGTATTCCACTTGGAAAGGGTAACAAATCAGCTTTCTTCGTCTTCTGGTCTTCAACCTAAAGCGGTCTTAACTTGCTGGAGAATGACTTTGATTGGATATCGCAACAGGCTTATCAAATAAAGATACAACCACCTATTGGAGGAAACAATATGTTGTCTTTGATATGTTGAATCACAAGAAGCTTATCTTAAGAGATAACCACTTGCTATGGAAATAAGAATTGATATGCCGAGGATAAATAAATTTCTCAAATAAAGAGATTGCCACTTATTGTTGAAATAAATATTAGAGAGATTATTGGAGCAATAATCTGTTGAGGATGATATCTTCATTCATTGAAAAAGATATTTTGCTAAGGAACATAAGGTTCAAAATGTGCAAAGCATTCCTTTTCGTCATCTATGATTCCATCTTGGGGATATCAAAAGCAATGCTGCAGGGGACCAAAGTTCAATCCAGGAACAACTGGAGAGAAACAATCAAATAAGACTTTCCCCGACGAGGAATGAACTCCAACTAGGAATTTGTTCCATCCAGACAAGATAAGCTGGGAAGGAAAACTGAAATATAAATCTTCCATGAGGAACAAACTCAATAGGGAAATAGAAGATATACTCACTGGGGAAATACACGACCAGGAGTAAATAATATGCATATGAGTATGAAATAGCTTTCGGCTATGCACAATGATGATTTGTGAATGCATAATGCATGCAATGTCATGCTTATGCTGACAAAACGGGACACTCGACAAACTAGGATAACCAAAACTACAACTGGGTACTCGGCCAATTCTCGACCAGATGGAGTCTCTGCAACAAAGCTTGTCTTCTTCTAGGGAAGAAACACCTTCCAAATTAAATGTAAGTCTTGATGGGGATAAAATATCCTTTAGGGGTAACTTGAATCAACGATTCTCGAATTGGAAAATTTCTGAGGAGGTAGTCTTCTGCTGGCTAAATAACATTGCAACAACAAACACTGCTTGGGGAAGTATCATTACTCTTAAATCATCAATCATCTGCTAAAGATAACTCTCTTGTTAGCTTTGATGCGGGAAGAAACCCAAAGTGGTAAATGCAGCACCAACAATGTTGGGGAAAAACCCGTATCTATCAACAAATCTAGCAATAACTCTGTTGGAGAGAGAAAATTCATTAAACTAAGGATATGCACTAGGTAATATCATGAACTACCAAAATGGGGAAGCTGAGCTTCGCACTTCAATACTTGATCAATCATGAACAAATGTTGATGCTTAGTTTGTTCAAAAGCCAAAGGAAAACATTTTGTAATTTCAAAACATATTTGTTATCAAAATTTTGTTTCAAAAATTATTATAAAAAATAAATGACATTTTGCATAGAAACAAGTATAAGAACTGAAATCGATTGGCAAAAATCAGGATTTTATAGATAGAATGGTAGTCCTTAAAAGACGTGACTCCATGGATCATTACAAAGTTTGGAAAATGGTACATGGAAAGGCTACATT
This sequence comes from Lathyrus sativus, assembly GCA_963859935.3. Lineage (NCBI taxonomy): Eukaryota > Viridiplantae > Streptophyta > Magnoliopsida > Fabales > Fabaceae > Lathyrus > Lathyrus sativus. The sequence goes on from OZ012737.1 coordinate 706,319,984, forward strand.
AAAATACAATGACCATATTCTCCCTAACAACTTTGAATTCTTGTAATTCTGCTTCCATTGAGAGAGATTGAATTAAGATTTCCAAATGATGATGACGTTGCTTCGAGTGATCAAGCTTTTCCTGATGCAGTTACTTGCCATGAAATCCCTAACTTTTTCCTAGATTTCCCTTTTGGGTTTTCAATCTACCGGGATGAATTATTTCTATTAATGTCTCTAATTTTTTCCTGGACCACCCTTTCGGGTTTTCAATCCACTGAGATGCTTATTTTTTCCTAAACTACCCTTTCGAGTTTTCAACCTAGCGAGTTGTTCTTTTAATTTTTTTAGGAGAAGCATTTCTTGACTGCATCGACATTCGTGGGACGTGGGAGCTCCTCACCATACATAGTTGTAAGGATCAATGCATCTCCAAAGAAGGTTTTCTTAACAACATCTGGACCTTCATATTCAAGAATCCAATTACCACAAGAATCATTGTGATTAGGCAAGATCTTTTTAAGCACAAGGTCACCTTCTCTGAATTCACGAGGACAGACCTTCTTATCAAATGCAGTATTCATTCTTTTTTTATACAACTGCCCATGTTACATGGCTGTCATTCTCTTTTCTTTAATCAAATTCAACTGATCATATATGTTTTGACACCATTCAACTTTTGTCAACTTGGATTCCATCAAGACTCACATTGATGGGATCTTAACTTCCATGGGGAGCACTACTTACATTCCATAAACTAAAGAGAAAGGGGTTGCCCATTTTGAAGTGCAGACAGACGTCAGATATCCATGCAAAGAAAAAGGAAGCATTTCATGCCAATATTTGTAGGTTACAACCATCTTTTGTAGGATTCTTTTGATATTTTTATTTTCCGCCTCAACAACCTCATTCATTTTGGGTCTGTAAGGTGAATAATTGTGATGTTCAATCTTGAAACTTTCATAAAGCTCTTTCATCATATTATTATTCACATTCAAACCATTATCAGTAATGATTTTGCTTGGAATGTCGTACCGACAAATGATTTGATTTTTGATAAATCAGATTACCACCTGTTTAGTCACATTGGTATATGATGTCTCTTCAACCCACTTGGTGAAGTAATCAATAGCTACCAAAATGAAGCAATGTCCGCTCGAAGCCTTATCATCATTTTTATTTCATTTTTTTAATATTTTTCATTTCATTCTTTTTTTTTCCATTGCTTTTTCTTTTTTTTTCATTGCCTCATTGTTCTTTTTGCAGACATTCTGCTTTGAGTGGCAAACCCTTTCAACAGATCTATCAACCTTTTCTTGACATCTTCACCAAACAATGCCCCAGTCTTGACCTCTCTCTTATTCTCTTCAGAACCTAAGTTGATCAATTCGACAGGCTCTTTGTACGGTTGAATAGTCTTCTCCTCGTGCTCAAACAACCGAGTAATTTCTTTTAGAATATCATTGTCTTCCTTACTCTCTTCTTCCGCTTCAAATACAGAGAATTCAAATTTGTGAGAAGGCACTGAGCCATTGGTTTCAATGGGTTTATTGCACGTGATTTATGCTTTTATTCAGAAAACAAACAAATGCAAATAGATGTGAAATAATGGAAATTGTTTTTAACAAGTTTTTTAGTTTCCATTTTCCAAAAAAAATGCAAAAATAAAAGACATATTAGATAACAAAATGAGTTTTATTAATGATCTTAAAATTTGAAATAAAGGTGCCTGAACAAAGTCACTTTCACCTTGGGCAGAGTGAAAGGAATTATTTGGAAAAAAATAAATTACTTTGAATAATGAAAGACACAAGGATCATCGATAGCAGTCCAATTCTGGCTAGTCTCTCCACGTGTCACAAAGCAAGGTCATTCAGGATCTGATGCATCTTCATTGATGGTAGAAATAACTTGATATCCGGGATGGATGAATCCAGCATTGTGAAACACTTATTGAATATGCTTCAATTCTTTTCTAGTTTTACCAAGTAAGAACCCTAAACCAACTCTATTTTTATTCTCAACAAGTTCAACAATCTGGCCCCAACCATGTGATTGACCGCTCTCCGCAACTTGTTGTGCATCTTTCAACGAAGCCATGGATGGCCCACTCTTCTGAACAATATTGACTATATTAAGTTTTTGGAATTGAGTTCCAACAAATTTACCATCTGTATCTATATATTTGAAAGAGGAAAGGTGACTAACCAACAAAGCTTCTTCACCATAAACAATCATAAGCTTACCATTCTTCACAAATTTGAGCTTGTAGAGTTAATGTTACTGCCCCAGCATCATGTATCCATGATTTTCCCAATAAAAAACTATAAGCCAGGTAAATATCCATCACTTAAAAAGTGATTTGGAAAACATGAGGACCAATCATCATCGAAAGATCAACTTCACCAATAATCGTTCTCTTAGAACATATGAAAGCTTTGAGAACCACACCATTGTGTCTCATGGAATCACCTTGGTAAGCCAACTTGGACAAAGTCACTTTTGGCATAACAATGAGTGACAACCAGTATCAACCAGAACATTGGACAAAGTATCTTCTTGACACCTCACAGATACATGCAAAGCATGATTGTGCTTCTTGCCTTCTGGCGGAAATTCTTCATCACCGAAACCCATAATATTGTAGGCAATAATATTTTCAAATACCCCATTAAAATTATCAATTATTGCATCATGATCCATATAAGCTTGGTCTAACACCTCCATCAATGATTTCCAATGATCTTCAAAATTCAACAAAAGAGAAAACACTAATATCTTTGACGGAGTTTGAAGAAGTTGTTCTACCACTTTGTAGTCACTCATTCTGATCAATATTAACAACTCTTTAGCATCAACATTCCTTTTAGATTCAACAGATAGACTAACAACCATTGGTTCTGGATTAACAACAACAGAGTCTTTACCGTGCACTTTCTTATTTATTGACGCATAACCAACCTTTCGGAGAGGGGTTGGAGTGAAAAAACGACCAATTCGAGTCATCTCACTAACATCTAATATATAGTCAACTAGAGGAGTTGACTCAACTGTCACTTTCTTATCATCTTGTACCGTAGTGGCACTATACCTCCAAGGAACAACTTTACTAGATTTATATGGAAACGGCCCAGACAAAAAAATTATCGAGGGATCAATAGGATTTCCCTTACCCTAATAAGTAATTTCAACTGGCTATAGAACATCAAATCGAGGAAGAAGGCGGCTACCTCATCATTTTTACGTTTGGCACTGACTTGCAGAATACCTTGGTCTGTCAAACCTTGGATATCTTTCTTCACCAAAACACATCCTTCTGGATTTTGTTTACACATATGACAATCAGATGCTCACTCTTGAACAACCCAACTTGACATAACTTGGCATGCATACCAGCTAATGGAGTCTTTACCATATTGACATCAGAAATCAAATATTCACTTAAACCAATATCTACCATATTGACAGAGGGTCTACCATGCTCTGGAAGAGGATTAGCTTGCACATTCAGCCTGACTTCTCGAAACTTCAAAAATCCATTCTTAACGAGTCTTTGAACTCTAGATTTCAACAAAAAATAGCTCTCAAGGTCGAGCCCAGGTGCTCCTTGATGAAAGGCACAATGAACTTCAGGCTTATACCATAAAGAAAGTGGGTTTGGAACAGCTGGAGGATCTATGATCTGAATCAACCCCTTCTATAGCAAAATTGGATACAATAGATCTCTTGAAGTTTCTGAATTTCTTTTGTTTGTGCTTCCAGAGTTGGTTTATCCTTCTGGACAGCAAAGACAGTTCATCTTCTTCAAAGCTTTCTTCAATTACCTGCAAAGCTTTAGCAGATTTGTTAGATTTTAGCGCAACAGACTTACCTTTCTTCTGAGGTTCATCTTCTTCCAGCTCAATCTCGTGACTCCTTAAGGAACTGATCAGTTCCTCCAGAGTGATCTTATTCAGATCCTTTGCAAGCTTCAGCGCTGTCACCATTGGTCTCCACCTTGTTGGCAAGCTTCTGATTATCTTCTTGACGTGATAAGAGGTAGAGTAATCTTTGTCTAGAACCTTCAAACCAGCAGTTAGAATCTGAAACCTTGAGAACATAGTTTCCACAGATTCAGATTCCTCCATCTTGAAGGCTTCGTATTTCTGAATGAGTGCCAAGGCTTTTGTCTCCTTTACTTGGGAGTTTCCTTCATGCGTCATTTTTAAAGATTCAAACATATCAAATGCAGTATGTCTATTTGTTATTTTCTCATACTCAGTATGAGATATAGCATTTAATAGAATGGTTCTCGCCTTGTGATGGTTTCTAAACTCCTTCTTCTGTTGATCAGACATAGACTTTCTGTCAACCTTTTTGCATTCATCATTTGTAGGATGAATATAACCATCAGTAACCAAATCCCATAAGTCAACTTCATAGCCTAGAAAGAAACTTTATATTTTATCTTTCCAGTAATCAAACTTCTCACCATCAAACATGGGAGGTTTGGTGTTAATTCTGTCTCTATCATCGTATTTGTTGTTCTATGAAGTTGAAGTTGAAGCTTCAGCAACCATGATAAATCAAGAACAAAAGATTAAGAATTTTTCCCAACAGGATCTTTTTCTGTCACGGTTAAGTGAGAGCACTTATAGAATCGGAGCTTTGATGCCAACTGAAGGTAGGAAAAACACTTAGAAGGGAGGGGGAGGGGTTGAATAAGGGTTTTAAAATAATTAGGATGATAGAAAAATAACACCGAATTTTTATCCTGGTTCATTTGAACTCAAACTAATCCAGTCCACCCTACCAAGGTGATTTTCCTTTCTCAACAAGGACTTAATCCACTAAATCAAACTGATTACAGTGTTAAACCACTAAGACAATTGTCTTAGTCTTCTCAAGAAATCTGACCATACTTGGGCTCTTAAGGAATCTTTTACAAACGATAAACTAACAATGTTTTTAAGATGTTCTTCTAAAAAGCTATATCACAACAGTGATTTTTTCACAAGTTTTTGAATGAAATAAAACTATTCAGCTTTTGAAAAAAGTTTGTATGAGTAGCTTGTTGAATAATTTATTTGAAGTTTGTTTCAAGTTCGTTAACCTTTGAAATGATGTTGAGACTTGCTTTTATAGTACTTTGAAATCCATTTCTCAAAGACTGTGCATTCTGTTCTTTTTGTCTTCTATTGACTTTTCCTTTCTCAGAAGAGGAATGTTCTGACAAATCCTTTTTGTCTGAAATCCTGTGTCATGCACGAATGAGGAAAGAGTCGTTTGGATAATGATAAAGAATATGCCAACAGATCTTTATTTGAACAACATCTTCTTCAACAACTTTGGAACGTCTTGCATCAGAAATTCTGATGATGTTCCAAGTTCTTCAGATTAGAGTTAACTCACTCAGCATTTCTCTATCCGAGTTTGCAGCAAAGTGCTTTAAGCATGAAATTCTTATCAGATCATACTTGCTTATCAGATCCTCTTGTACTTGCAGCGTTAAGTACTTCAGAGTCTTCTGAAGCTTTACGTATGCTCTTATTCAAATTCTTCTTAGCTTCGCTCAGAGTTATTTGTAGCAGATCAGAGTCTTCTGATGAGTTGCTTCTGACGCTCAGAGCTTTCTCGTTCTTTAATGTTCAGAGGCGTTCTTGCTTCCAGAATAATATTAATTTTGATATCTGAAACAAATAAATACTTGAACAAAATTAGTGTATATAAATTCTATATACAAAATTTTATTAATGTTATCATCAAAACAATGAGATATATTAAACACCAATTTGTGTTCTAACAGTAACAACCAAATATGAGGGTGAATGTGACAACATTCAAGGTGTAGACTTGGCAAAGTCAAGAAGAACAAGGTAACAACCAAGCATATATCTCAAAGGAGTTTCAAATCACGGTGACAACCAATGATAAAGGTATCTAGACAATAGATGTTACAACATCTAAGTAATCATGGATAACAAATTTTGAAGTTCAAAATAAACATGCATAAGTCAAGACATTACTTATCATGGTATCAAAGTAAACATGTATAAATTATCACAACACTTATCATAGATACAAATTAAGTCATGGAAAAAGTAACAACCAAGAATGCTTAACAAGAAAGATATGTTCATCACAACTATTGATTCATACAAACATGTATAGTTCATACAACTTAAGAAGTACAAGGAGAATCAAAAAATCAAAGGGAATCCTAAGAAACCCTAAAAAAGTCATATACTTTGATCATGAATAAGCACAACATAAAATAATCTTTTTGGAAATTTATTTACACAAATAAGAAATAGACATTCTTATGAGCATTTAATAAAAAGAGTGGAAGCAAAATGATAAAAATTAAGAGAGTTGTGAGAGTTTTAAGTTATCTTAGAAAACCATAAAAATAAAACAAGTAATAAAAAGGATGGGAATGCACCCTAGGGGGATTCCACGCCCTTGAGGTTCTTGGCTTAAAACACTAGCCAACTGAGCTATACGTGCAGTGTGAACAAAAGATACCAGCATGTAATAAAATATCAAACCTATTAAATAAATCAGAAAAATGGCAAAAGGGTTTATCAACAGGATCGACCCCAGGTTAGGCATGTCAAAGGGAAAGGCAAGGCAGGGCTTCTACCACTGGGCGACTATTACATCCAAACCTATTATATTTTAAGAACACCATTAAATGGCCAACTCAGCGCCACATCATGCTCAATCACCTCCACCTCAGATCCCACTGATCTCTTCTTCCTCAGCTTCGCTTCTCTCTCTTCGTGCCCTAGCCAAAACCTCCAAGGCCATAAATCCTTCTCCTTAGAAATCCTCCATCTCTCAACTATTTTCAAAGATGTAAAGACCAAAGTTGAAGCTTTTCTCACAAGGATTTCAAATATGTCATTATATCATTCTCAAAACAACTAAGTAATTCACAAATCACTCAACAACAGTGTAGCATCATGAAAGTTCAAAATGTTACAACATGCGATATTCAAACCAAATAAGGCAATCATCCATTCAAAATTATAAAGCAACACACATACTACATCTTTGCTATTTAAAAGGCAACAAAACAATGCATGAATATGAGAGTAGAAGGTCAGAATTTCTTACCTCTTGGAGAAAGTCCAAGGCTTCTTTTCAGCAATTGCAGTTATAAGATAACCACTTATTTAACTTCCTTAAGCACTTTGAGACTTGTTAGAATGGTTGGATGGCCTGGAATAATCCTGAGGAACATAACACGATGCCTTTTGCTTTAATGGAGTTTGAAAATGGAACAGTGTGTTAGGCTTGATACAGAACCTTTCCAATGGAATCAATGAGGTCTATGGATGGTTTAGATATAGTTTGTGGTATTTGTTTGTGTCTGACACGAGTGAAATGTGTATTTGAAGTGTTCTTGCAAGTTTGGAGGTATTTTGCAAGAACAAGTGATTCTGAGGATGCAAGGTGGTTTGAGGGATTTTCTTAGGGTAATTTCTCATTTTTTGGAGTGAGGATTGATGTCCTATTTATAGAGAGAGTGGAGGTGTTGAGGTGTGGTCAGAATTTGAGTTCTTGCTAACTAAATCACTTGGAAACCAACTTGTTTGTGATATAAGTTTTCTCTTGTTTCAAGTGCCAAGTACAAGAGTATATGTGCTTTAGGGCATGCTTCTAAGGATCATTTGTACTATGGAGTGCAAAGAGGAGTAAGGGGAATGGCTCAGTGCTGATTTTAGGGAAAAGCCATACTTTATGAAAATGGTATTCTTCACTTTATGCCAAAAATGGAAATAACAAGTGGTTTGAGCTTTAACTCAAGGGATCAAGCTTCCAATTTCTGTGTAATGATCTGATTAAGTGAGATTTGCAATCAATCAAGTTCTGCAAAGCAAGATTGTGTGGCAGCCAAATGATTTTGCATCAAGTTCACCATGTTGGAATACTTAGAAATCAAGTTTGGAACCCTAACTTCATCTCTTCGAAACTCATAGCTCAAGAATGGGATTGAGTAGTTCTTGCACTTTTTGAAATTCCCTAAACATTCTCTACAACTTTCATGTTTGATAAAGTTCTTGAATCCAAAGGGATCATGATGAAAATTGGCCTCATAGGTAATTGCCTCTTGAAGAACCAAAATTGCCTTGAAAATATTCCAAATGTCCAAAGCTTTTTCCAAACTTTGAAGCTCCATAAATAAAAATATAAGCATCTTTTGCTCATGGGTAACTAGGACACTTTTGTAGTACATGATGAGATCTACAAATTGACCTTTGGAATTCAAAAAATGGATGTGCGGATTGAAAGTTATGATCTTTCAAAGTTAACACCAAAACTAGGGTTTTTTCACATACTTAGAAAAATTCAAGTTATCCAAGTTTACTTCTTTTGCAAGAAAACTCTCAAATCTTGATTTTTCATGATCAAACTCATTGATCAAACATATCTTGATGAAATTTAGTTTGAATGCTTCAACTTGGACCAAAAACCCTAAAATTCAAAAGGGTTGACCGGTCAGATGAAATTTGTATCAAATGAATTCAACTATGTGATCTTTAATGAATTTTCATCTTTGGACTTTTCAAACATCATGTATAGGCTTCAAGGATATATATTAACATGTTTAATCATGTTCCAAGGCTTAGGGTCATGCTTGGATCAAAAGTCAAAGACATAGTTGACTTTTCCTAACAAAACCTTAATTTGGGGCCAAATGAAATTAGGATTCAATGAGACCAATTGACACTTGATTCTTGCTGAACATGAGTCTCTTGAGTGTATGGAAACTTGATTTGATGATGATCAATCCAAAACATTGACTGATCAAGTAATAATCTTCTTGATTCCAAAGGTGCAAAATCCTAATTCAGATGGACCTCAACAATAACAAACTTGAAATAAGGTTAGGGTTAGAAAAATATGCTTGATGCTCCTAGTATGATGATGGAATATAAGGGTCAAAATTTGGGGTATGACAGATAGTTTCTCATATACTTTGGCCTAAGAAAGGAGGTTACTTCCGGGTCGATCAAGCTGAAGTTCACTTGGTATACCTTTTGAAGAAGAAGATAAAAATTAGTTGGCCTCACTATATTGCAAGCGGGATTTATTCTCTGAGAGATTATAGCAGAGGCATTGTGTTATCATATGCATCTTTCATTCAATTTGTGCTTAACCATGCTGAAGTGGTAGTCCCAGGAATTCCATATAAGACTTTGACAGCTGACCAAGAATTCTTTCAAAAGACATTGACAATGATGGGTTACATACGAGATCAACAAGAGACTCGCTATAGGTTCATAGTTAAGGCTACTAGCTCATGGCTACAAGAGTCTGATGAAAGTGAAGAAGAAGAGGAAGAAGAAGAGGATTGTCATCATATGGAGACTTATTTTAATGTTTTTGAACAAGACAATAGTGGTTGGTTGGATCAATCACCTCCTTTGGATTCCTATGCAAACCAAGGATGAGGTGAATGGAAACATACCAGATGGACCTCTCTTGTTTCAGAATACATGCCTCCGACAAACAATTGGAATCACCAAGAGTCGTATTATATGCCTTCCTCTCCTCCGCATCTTCAACAAAATACTGATAAACTTCTTGAGATGATGAGAAATATGCAGCTCCAACAACATAATTTTGCTGCCGCCCAAGATGAACGGTTTACAGCTTTGCAGAACCAAATTCAAGCTCAAACCAACAATTTCAACATGTTTGTCATTGCCGTCATGGGATGTTTTTACACTATGGCTAAAACCGCTGCAGGTCAAAATCGCGCTCTTACTAGAAGCTTCAACATTCTCAACCGGGTTGTGCTGGAACTTACTGAGTGACTGGATGAGCAACAACCTCCATCACTTCAAGACTATCAGTTCATAGGAAGGGACCATCATTTTAGGGGGAGGAGACCTTTAGGATCATGTTGTGTTGATGTTGAGCATGTCATGTTATCTCTTGTTCATTTCATCTAAGTGTTTACTTATATTATGTTTGTTTGGTTGACTAAGATGTGGAAATATTTTGGACCATAATGTTTGTTAAATACACCTAGTTTCTGTTCATATGATGTTTATTCTATTTACCTTCATATTCTTTTCCATTAACATCATTATATGTGAATGCGTGTTAATGCGCCTTTGTTGTAAATTATTTGAGTATGCTTAATTAGATATATTATGTTTTTCTTTGACCTTTGCTTCTATATTTTTGATGTTGTCAAAGGGGGAGAAGAGACTAAGCAAAAACAGTTATTCATGCAATTTATCTTACAAAGATTGATGATCAAACTTTCATATTATTTATAGAAGAATGCATAAAGTTATGGGGATGATGATAATACTCAAAGTGCTCGACTTTGCTACTATTTTGCCATCATCAATAAGGGAGAGTATGTGATTGTCTCAATCCTTATTTTAATGATGTTAAAACTTATCTAGTTAGTACTTTGTATTTTGGACGGTATCATCAAGTCGCATATGTATTCGTAATTCTCTCGTGCACAAGCATTTCTTAAAAACATGATTTTATTCATAAAAAAGCATTATATGTATTTTGTGTGGGTTTGATCATGTTGAAAGGCTTAGATATGCATTAGTTGTTTTTAGATATAGCAAGACATTTCAAAAATATCATTTTTGAAAGTTCCGAGCATTTGAGTCGAATCAAAGCCTTGCTTAGGTTGACTCATACAAAGTGATTTTTGAAGTTTTGCTATCAAGACTGCTCGCGTCGACCCTCCAGTCGACTCATACTGTTAGCATTTCAATTTTGGGCAAGTTTGTGTCGATGCATGGACTTGTTCCAGTCGATGCATAGAGTCATTTTCTGCATAATTTTGAAAGCGGGAGTGCTCAGGTCAACCCCCTTTCTTTAGGTGGACCGTTCGCTCGTGTCACCTTATTTTTCTGATGTGTTTGACTTTCAAATGGTTGTTATATTTGTTACTTGGTCTTAGCCGCATGTATATATTCTTTTTGGCTCATTCTTACAGAATAACAAGAAAAGTGAAATATTGACACTATTTTTCTCTCATCATCTTCATCCCATTTCTTACATTTTCTTAACAACTACACGTAACCATTTGTGTTGATCATTCTGCATCATTGAGGTGATAACGTCCAAACATACGATATTGTATCGGATTTGGGTTGAGATATCAGTGGGTCTTTCTTGAATAAAACCATTACGGTTTTGTCCTCCAAGAATCTTGGGATTTTGGGGGGTTTTTGCACGAATAATTTCTTCACAGATTCAGCCGAGTGAAGGTGATTGAAGAACGAATGGTTATGTTAATCTAGCAGTGGTAACTGGAGGATTGTGGAAGATATATTTGGGTTCAAATTGTGTGTGATTGAAATCAGTCAGGCTAAAGATTTGAAGACTGTTGGATGGTTCAAATGTGTAGCTGGAACCGAAGGTTTATTCAACACATTTGAGGCACTTGATTCATCTTGAATCAAGGGGAGAAAATACATAGTTTCAGCATCAAAAACTAGGCTTGAGTGTTTGATTACTATTGCTTCTCTTGTGCAAACATTTGCAACAGGTTTATATAGATCTCAATTCTATTTTTAGAATTGAGGGCAGACGTACCCCAAGCGAGGACGATGGAGGAACTGCCTCAACAAATTTAGTGTTGTTCTCTCGTTCGCTATTTTTCCATTTTTGAATTTTAATGTTTGTGTTCAATCAAACTGCTCAGTAAAAATCTGGTATAGTGTAGTGCTGACAAATATTTTTGAAAGCTCATTACAATCCTTTTGATTGTAATTGGAAAAGTTCTGCACTACCATTACTTGTAGAATTTCAATTGGAGTGTGCCACACACCAAGTGTTCGACAAATTGATCAAACACAAACCTTTTGTGTTGTTTTCAATTTGAGTTTATTTTTAACAAGTTATTGGAAATTTCACAACTTTGAGTGAAAAAATTGGATTGATTGGTGTTCAAATATTTGATTCGGTTTTTCTCAATGAAGTCGATAATTCCATCTAAGCTTATCGCATATCCGATATTTCCGATAATGGTTCGCTTAGACAACCGTAGTTCCTCGTCCGCTTCCGCATAAAATTTTAAAAACTAAATTTCATTTAAGCGTCGACTCTATTTAGGAATTAGTGATCTATTAAACCCCCTTCTAGATCATTGTCGTCGTCTAACATTAAGTGGTTTTCTTTAATGGTCTGGTATATACCTACAATGAAAACCTTTGCTTTCAGTTGTTGAACCAACAAAGCAACATAGCTACCAGAAGGCTCATTTTCAGAAGCAGTTGAAGAGCTTGGATATTTTTCATCTAAAATACTTCAACTGCTCATAAGCTTCTTCAAAGCCTCCATAAGGTTTTTTTACAGCCTTCAGTTCTTCCCAACTAAAAGAAGTGTCAGAAGTTTTGGATGAAAAATCTACAATTATATAGTGTATTATAGTAGCTATAGTCGAAAAGGATGCTCAATGGCTGCTTGTGAAGTCTGTGTAGTTCGAACAACCCGTGGTTGTTCCTTTCCAGTCATAGCAGTTTAAAATTCCTTTCGGCTTTGACCCTCTTATGTTTGACCAACATCCCGATCCTTTTATGGTTGATCAACATGCTCTTGGATTTTTGATGTTTGAACATTGTTGTTTGGACTAATTGATTGATGGTCAAGGTATTCATCTTTTGGACCAATTGATTGTTAAGGATTTTGATCATCGACCACTTCCTTTACTTTCTCAACAAGTGTCCTCTCGATTGGATTGTCAATTGTTGGTTGTTGTGATGGCAAGTTTGACAGGGCATCATAAGCATTTGGGGCATTAATTATTGGAAGAGGAGTAACATGAATAAGAGTCTTCTATAAAGAATATAGAAGTCAAATGATATTATAAAATTGTGCGATGTAGATCGAAAAGGAGATATAAATGAAACTTAAAGTACCTCGAATGTCATATAGCTAGGGCTTGAACTCTCACTCTCTAAAAGCTTATTAGGAATGAATCGAATTTGGCGATTTGTTTTCTTTCTGGTTAGCTGAGAACTTTCTTCTTCTTCCTCTTCTTTATCATCAATATTAATAACAAGTTTCCTTTTTGATTTCTTAAGTGAACTGGCCTTATGAGCCTGAATCTTTTTTCTTTTTGGCTTGTCAAATTTCTGAGGCCTCGACAACAATGTTTTTCTATTTGGCTTGTCGAAGTTCTAAGGCCTTAACATCATCTTTCCATTTACTCTGATATTTGAGAGGTAAGGTGTCGCTTGCGCGAAAATAAGGTGCCGGCATGACAGAAGAGTCGCCACCTTTCGTTATTTATCCCTCAGAGCGGGAGAGGAAACGATCGGAAAAACCTGACGAAAAAGGGTAAGACAAGGTCATCGCAACCATTGTCTGGGTTCGGGAGTCGGTTACGCAAGGGGAAGGTATTAGCACCCCTCACGTCCGTCGTACTCGACGGGATCCTCGCTTGTTTGTTTACTTGGACGGGTTGGTTATAATCTATCTACCTATCAAGGCTGGCTGAAAAGGAAAAGAAAAATGACTCGGCAAAGCGTCGCACTTTATGCCTACGTATTCCCATCAGAGAATGAGAAATCAGAGTCAACGTAGTTCGGCTAACCACGGGGGAAGATGGGGAAGGTTGCTCGCTAGGATATCGCATCCTATGCCTACGTACTTTCATCTGGTATGAAAGATCAGAGCAAACGTAGTTCGGGAAACTACAGGAAAAGGTTCAACTAGGAGGGAGACTATCAAGTCCTACTGTTATCATGCCATGGATTCATCCTATGGTTGAAGTTTGAACAGGGAGCTCCTAGATGTTGTCATGCATAGGTTTCAACCTAAAAGTCTATCATCAAATCCTCATCAGAGGAAATGAGAATCCTAAGGGATCATGTCAATGATACACAGAACAGACAAAAACATCAGCTTAACAGTAAAATGCATGCAATGCAAGTGAGGGAGGAAATGTGTGTGGGGTTTCAGCCTCCACAAGCTCGTCTCGACCTCAAGCCAGTCATGGAATAACAGTAATCATACTGAAAATAATCAACATGCTATCAAGCAATGAACCAGGTAAAGGAATGAAGTGCCATCAGGCAAACAAACCACACTTGAGAAAGAATCATCTACTCTCTAATCCTAACCCTAATCACAGAGCCTAAACAAATCTAAGCAAAGCTCTCAAGCAAAACTCTAAACAGGAGAAATCATTCCCAGCCTTCAAGCTTCAGAAATAGCTTACCAAAGACAGGGAGCTAAGCAATCAGGCTCATAGTGTCTTCCTCAGGAAAGCACTAAGAGGTGCATACTCAGGAGTCATACCCTATGTGGCTCAACCACTGTGATCAGTTTACATCCCTCCTCAGGAGAAATTAAACTCACAAGCAGGCTCCAACATCACTGGATATTTAGGAAATCCTATCTGAACTAGTGGAACTAAGTGAATAGACTCATAGGACCTTCCTCAGGAAAGTACTATGAGGCTTCCACTTAGGAGTTGTATCCCATGTGGCTCAACAACATGTGATCAGTTTACATTCCTCCTCAGGAGAAATTAAACTCACAAGTTGGCTCCTACATCATTGGATACTTAAGAAATCCTAGACAAACTAGTGGAACTAAGTGAATAGACCCATAGGACCTTCCTCAGGAAAGTACTAGAAGGCTTCCACTTAGGAGTTGCATCCCATGTGGCTCAACAACAAGTGATCAGTTTACATTCCTCCTCAGGAGAAATTAAACTCACAAGTTGGCTCCAACATCATTGGATACTTAAGAAATCCTAGACAAACTAGTGGAACTAAGTGAATAGACCCATAGGACCTTCCTCAGGAAAGTACTAGAAGGCTTCCACTTAGGAGTTGCATCCCATGTGGCTCAACAACAAGTGATCAGTTTACATTCCTCCTCAGGAGAAATTAAACTCACAAGTTGGCTCCAACATCATTGGATACTTAAGAAAGAGGTGAGAAGGAAGAATGAAAGTCATTCATAGTGCCTTCCTCAGGAAAGTACCATGAACTTCCTTCAAACTTCAGGCTCTCAAACCTCACAGACAGGAGATGAGACAAGCTCTGGGTCTCTGCATCTTGATCTACAAGCTTCTCCTCATGATGCTCTCCATCAATATCCTCAAGGCAACACAAGCCCTCCAGCAAATTCCTCAGAAAGAACCCCCCAAATGGACAGATAACCCACTGAACAGACCAAATCATCAGGCAATCTTCAGATAATACCTAAAAATACTAAACTAACTGGGAAAAAATCTAACAAATATTCACAAAGGTTCTCAACACCTTCTCATAACATCTATAAAGGTTTCTACCTAAAAATCAAGATAAAACTCAATCAAAGAAAGGAATCATCACCTATGCACAATTCTAAACCCTAATTAAACTATCCTAAGTCAACCCTAATTAAACTAATCAAGATTAATTCTAAAAAATCTAGAAAAAATCCTATGGGGAAGTATGACTCATCATCTAATTGCACAAAAAAGAATGGGTAAAAAAAGATTAATGGAAAGTACTAAAACAATTCCTACAAAATCAAATATCAAAATGAAACAATTAAAAAGCTATTTAATTGGAAAATCTACTAAAAATATTAAACCTAAAAATAAAATCTCAATTTTATTTTTATAATTTTCTATTCATTTTAATCTACTCATAGAAAAAAGAAGCAATTAAAAATCATTTTTTAACTATTTTTAATGAATTATTCAAAACAGACAAAATTAAAAGAAAATTAAAAAGAAATGAATTAATTAAAGGAGGGGGGGGCGCAACTAGCACATCAGACTAGTTAAATGAATTGGGCTACACAAAAAGGGGGGTGCAAGTAGCGCTATAGGCCCAGAAGCGGTCTTTAATGAAACGGCTGCGTTTCATTTAGATTCAAATCTTCCCTCCAAACTCAGACACGCGCGCGACCGTTAGATTAGGTGAATTTGTCAAACATTGGACTTGATCCAACGGCGCTCCCTCATCGTCTTCATCAAACTAGGGTTTTGCAGAACCCTCTCTCATGCACTCATACATTCGAGCTCCATTATCTCTCCCCACAGGCCACGGCTTCCCTCGACCTAAACATGAAAAATCATCTACTAAATGCCTAGATTACAACCATACGTTCACTTTTCCTTAATTCTTTCTAGATTGCTCTAACAGAGAGCTAGAAGATCTTGGTACAACCATGGTTCAGAATTTCCAACTGATGTTAATCTTCATCAAACTTCAATTTAATGGTCAACAGATACACTACACGCTATCCTGATGATTCTAACCCAATTTATGCTACCTAAAACTCTTTAAACAGCCAGCTATGGAAGATCAAAGATTCATGGTTCTGGTGGGGAACCTCACCAATCTTGCTCTAATTCAAGGGAAAGAATCCTCTACCCTAACACATTATCTCTATGCCTAAAGAACCAACTAAAACAGCATAATTTAGGAGGTATGGGGTGAAGAAAAACCTGTCAAGAAGATGATGGTGAGGCTCGAGGAGGTGGTTGCAGGGCTTGAAATGGCTTCAATGAGATCCTACAATGGTGAAGAAGCTTCTGTTTGCACTTGTTGTGAAGGTGGTGGCTTGAAGTGAAAGAAAACTCAAGTTGCTTCAACTTGAAGAAACTCCTCCAATGGCTATGTATCCTTCTCTCTCCTCTGACTTAGCTCAACTTTCACCAACCTTAGACTCTCCATAATGCACTCTTTTTATAACAATCCATGGAAGTCTCTAGATTCATCTAGAATGATGTGGAAGTTTCATGAATTTCTCCTTGAATGAGAAGTTGGTTATCTCATCTCCCATGCTTCAAGCCTTCAATTTGGTCTCAAAATGCCCTTATGTGAGTTATTGAATGAGGATGAGTGAAAAACAAGTGTATTTGTTGCTTATGTAGGGTTTTCTAACATTGCCTTCTTTCTTAAGTAACAAATTTCCAAAGGAACCTCATTTTTTAAGCCTCAAATGAAAATTCTACTTAAACCAATCTTCTCAAAATGTTTTTTCCAATCAAAATGATATATTGGATGGCCTATTTTGGATTTGTAGATCTTCCAAAACACTTTTCAATTTCAACTTTTCAAAGTTATAAGTCATTTTTAGTTCATTTTTGACCAATCATGGAATCTTGTGCTATGAGCTTTTTCAACAATTTGTGACCTTCTTTCTAGACTTAAAATCACATTTTGAGCAACTTTCATGTTTTGAGTTTTTCCATTTGAGGCTTGGAAATAGGAGTTTTAGGCATTGGTTAAAATGACCTATAACTGACAAATGACCAAAATACCCCTGCCTTGTTCAAACCATAAGTTGAGTTCCACAAATCCAATCAAGGACTTCTACCACTCCAATTAAAGCTAAGAACATCCTCTTCAACATTCATGTTGACCAAGAAACCATAGGAATCAACCTACTAGGGCAAAAGTTGTCTGCAAGTTGGGTGACTTTCAAGGACCCAGATTCACACACCTCTGCTGACCTGTAATTTGTCAAAACCATAACTTGAGCTCTGTAACTCCTATCAAGGACTTCCACCACTCAAATTAAAGCTAAGAACAAGCTCTACAACATTCATGTTGTGAGGAAGATGAGATATCAATCACATCTAGAGCTAAAACTGCCTGGAAGATAGGGATCAAATTAGGGTTTTTTCACTGACAATCCTCAGAAACCCTAACTCAAAACTTCTCAAACTCTTCAATCATGATGAGTTGGTCTAGGAATCCTCTTTATAACATCTCTATGCATCATTCCATGATCTAATGGCCCTTGGATTAGATCTCAACCTTCTCCAAATCTTCAGCTGATCTAGGGTTGACCCAGTCAAAACCCTAATTCTACCATTCATGGTTGAATCTTCTGAATCCTTGCATAATGACTTCTCTGGGCTTCATGAAGGCTATCAAGGCATCTCATAAGCTTTCTCAAGACATCAAGCTCATTCTCAAAGTCTCAGAATCATTTGAGGAGCACCCACAACTCTCAAGTTAGGAGGCACACAACCCTGGTTTCAAACCACTTCTCTGAAGATCTCTTGAACTTTCTGATGAAGGTATCAAATTTCAAACACTCAATGAATGAATAATTGTTGGTCAAATTTTGGGGTGCAACAGCTGCCCCTATTCAAACGGCTTGAACCTGACTGGGTGAGAAGCGAACGGCTCTCAACCAATCAAGGTACGAGACGGTTGAATATCAGTAAACCCGAAAATTTGCCAACTGCACGAGCGCACGGTACTCTGCGGGGAACGAATCCTTGAATACTGCAACACTAGCTGCTCAACAACTAGCTGGAGAGATACTGATCTGACATCGCCGCCGGAAACAAACATCATTCTGAGAGACACTCAACATCGCCGTCGTCCAAACATCATCTCTGTTGGGGATTTAAAGGGTCTGACATTGCCGTCAAACAAACATCCAACCTCGCCGCCGGAAACAAACCTAATCTGACCTGAGGTTCACCCCTGGTAAATGGAACATAAGGTATACTTGCAACTACTTCGCTGGGAATGAGAGACTCAACCGATCACACTCTGATCTGGGGTTCACCCTCAGAACCATAACGAACATCGGAATACTGCTGCACACTGCCCACCGTAGAACTTCAACATTAAAGATATATGAAACCCTGGCCCCTGGCCACTTCCAGCTTCAGCTAGAAAAGATCTTCAAGTACTGATGAAGATAGATGAAACCCTGGCCCCTGGCCACTCCAGATCCGCTGGAGAATCTTCAAGTATTTCTGAAGAAAGATGAAACCCTGCCCGTCGGCTATTCCAGCTTCAGCTAGCAAAACATCCTTGACCTTCAAGGATGTAAACTTTGCCCGTCGGCAACTCTGCAGGAGGTATCTTCGACTTCAGTCTAAAGAAATGGTCCTTGACCTTCAAGGATACATGGATATGCCTTCAGGCAACTCCGCCTCTGCTATAGAGTATCCGAGACGTCAGTCAGGGATATACTTCGGCCTTCAGTCCGAAAAATGAATCCTAGGTCATTCATAACCTTGGGGATAACCTTGCCCTTAGGCACCTTCGCTTCAGCTTAGGAAATCTGTGACTTCAGTCAGAGAAATGGTATTTTGAGCCATTCATGACTCTACGGGGATTCAAACACTTTGCCTACAGGCAAAACTCCGCTTCAGCTGGAGAAACATCTTCGACTTCAATCAGAAGACGTATCATTCACTTGATCGCAATCAATCATCACCTCAGGACAACTGACGTGGTCTTCAGACTCACACGAATCACTCTGTTGTGTCTACAACCCTGGAACCTTGTCTTCAGCCACCCGTTGCTTCATCCACACGGAAATCTGGCTTCACAGGAACCTTCTGATATCGCCTTCTGGCGCTTATGAAATCCATCTTCAGATTAGACATCATTGCTGGAGGAACATCTTCGACTTCAATCGGAAGACGTATCATTCACTTGATCGCCATCAATCATCACCTCAGGATAACTGGCCTGGTCTTCAGACCCACGCGAATCACTCTGTCGTATCTACAACTCCGGAACCTTGTCATCAGCTACCTGTTGATTCGTCAACACGGAAATCTGGACTCACCGGAACCTTCTGATACCGCCTTCTGGCGCTTACGAAATCCATCTTCAGATTAGACATCGTTGTTGGAGAAACATCTTCGACTTCAATCAAAAGACATATCATTCACTTGATCGCAATCAATCATCTCCTCGGGATAACCGACCTGGTCTTCAGACTCACACGACTTACTCTGTTGTATCTACAACCTCTGGAACCTTATCTTCAGCCACCCGTTGATTCATCCACACGGAAATATGGCCTCACAGGAACCTTCTGATATCGCCTTCGGGCGCTTTACGAAATCCATCTTCAGATTAGACATCGTTGTTGGAGCAGACGTATCATGCCGCTATTCTCTTGACATCCTGTCAAGTCGTTGCTAAATAAAAGCAAACATGTCGGGTCACCGGACATAATCATCACGTTAACAACTCTGTTGAGGAGAGAGGAGTGAGGGTTCACCCAAACAACCTTGACGACTTACTGGGGAAAAGGAAGAAGGGTTCACCCAAACAACCTTGTAGACTTTGCTGCAGAAAGACGAGAGAGTTCA
The DNA here is from genome assembly GCA_963859935.3 of Lathyrus sativus. Lineage (NCBI taxonomy): Eukaryota > Viridiplantae > Streptophyta > Magnoliopsida > Fabales > Fabaceae > Lathyrus > Lathyrus sativus. The sequence continues at coordinate 706,340,022 of OZ012737.1, forward strand.
CTCAAACGACTTTAACAACTGCTGGGGAATAACGACAGAGTTCACTCAGACGATTCCTACCAACTTTACTAAGGGAGAGCTACCTTTCAAGGGAGCTGCATTTTCTACCGATCTCATCTGGACTTATACTTGAGGATGACGGACTCCTCCGGAGAGCACAGCACATCAGGCTGATCAACACACTATCCTCTGCTATACTCTGCATGGGGAAAGCGATAGATGCCCTGAACGACTTTTTGGGAAATGACCCTTCTGGGGAACATAGCTGTCAGGCTACAAGACACTCATGTCATTAAGTTCTCAAACTTGCGGGATAAACAAACTTCAGCTTGCTGGACAATCCTTCGGGATCTGTTTGGGGAAACATTCCATCTGCCAATCATGATTGTGCTCGACTGGGGATATCAATCTACCTGCCTGCTGCTGGGGAAGTGCCAACCACCTGCTGGGGGAAAGCCCTCCACTCTGTCGGGGATTCCAGAAATCACTTTGAACAAACAACTCCGGCGGGCGCTTCTGATAACCTTTCTGGAGACTTTATTCTGCTGGGTATTTCCAGGAATCTTCCGGGGCAACTCTTGCTGCGGATGCTACTGGGGAGCTCAAGAATAATCTTAAGCAAACAACTCGGGAAACTGTACTGAGGTCTTAAGAGTCATCTTAAGCAAACGGCCTTGCTGAGGAATTCGAGAATCATCTTGAACCGAAGACTTCGCTGGGGATCTCAAAAATCATCTTGAGCGAGCGAACTGCGGGGATCACACCGGGGTCTTTTAGAGTCATCTAAGAAAATAACCTTGCTGGGGAGAACTTCAAGAACCGTCCTGAGCAACCGGTCTTTTGGGATACACCTGTTCAACAAGGATGATAATGACCTAGATCATGTTTATGATGTGTATGCTTCTGCACTATGCCCCACACGGTGGGATTGATATGCTAAATGCTAAATGCCATGCAATCATGCACGATGTTATGCAGCCATGCGCAATGTTATGCAGTGTTTAATGCTATGCAGTCATGCACAATGATGCGATCCCGTCAGCAAAATAAATGCCGAAGGGGAAATCCTCCTGTCAAGGAGAAAGAACTACTCAGGTAGAGGAATCATCCTGCTGAGGTGAATGTGAACACGCCAATATCAATTAGGCTCTGTTTGGGGAATTGATCTTCCGCGAACTGCTGCAGGGGAACAACTTCAGCTGACTGCTGCAGGGGATGAAGCTCTACGGGAACTTGGACCTGCTGATATCCATCGCAAGAATAAACTGTGCGGCCGTCTCGGCTACTCTTCTGGGAATGACCACTCCGTGGGGAAACAACTTCAGCTGCTCCACACTCCACTGGGGAAACTCAATCATGATCTGGTCAACTTCCAAGGATTCGGATCTCTTGGATATCTGCAAACTCGGCTGAGGAAGGAGAAATCATTCTGCTTCACCGGAGAGAGTGCGACTCAGGGGGAATACAACATCAGATGCCCCACGCTCTGCTGGGGAAAATTGATCATGATCTGATCAACTTCCAAGGATTCGGCTTTCCTGCGGACTCAGCCGGGGGGAGAAATCATTCTACTTCACTGGAGAGTACGACTCTGATGGGGGATTTCAATTCCGCTGGGGAAGAAAGAATCATCTGACTTCGGGGGAGAGTACAACTCTGCAGGGGCATACAACATCAGTTGTTCCGACACTCTACTGGGGAAGAAGGAATCGTCCGTCTTCAGGAGAGAGCCTGATTCTGGTGAGGAATCTCGATTCCACTGGAGACTTCAGTCTGGCACTATCAGTTACTGCATACTTCGGCATACGACTAGCTTCCTGCGAAACCTGCACTTGTGACCCGGTGCGGGGGAAAAATCCTGCTTCAGCGGCTCTACTGGGGAAAACACGAGCTTCGGCACCCGAACATTTCTCTGAAATCTGCACTTGTGACCCGGTGCTGGGGAAAAACGAGCTTCAGCTTCCCAAACATTTCTCTGAAATCTGCACTTGTGACCCGGTGCTGGGGAGAGAAATCATTCTTCGGTGCTTGATTCAGCCGATGAGGTGACATTCCTTCAGGATGCGCCTGCTTGGGGAAGAGAATCACCTCTACCTGGGGGAAACATATCAATGCTCACTATTCTGATTCCGATTCTGCGGAGGAAAGACTATTGAACTCTGTTGGAGAAGAAGGACTCATCCTGCTTCGGGGACATCAATCCTGGTCTACTGAGGGCAATCTTGACCTTAATCTGATGAGGGGTAAACGCCATCTCAATCTGCTGTAGTTTCAAACTGTACGGGGGGAACAACCTCAAACCGTACATCTCTGCTGAGAAACAATCCTGGTTTGACAGCGTCAACACAGGGGATACAGGCTACCAATCATAGAGTCAAGTAACAGGTTATGCTGTAGGATAGCAATCCAATGACCGCAAGGCTTCTTCAGAAGGTTCGGGTTTTGACAGGGTAATGACGTGATTCCCCGATACTCAACTCTTGCTAGGGTGAACAAACTCATCTGAACAACTTGCCCCAGCGCAATTCAACTTGCCCCAATCCGACCTTTGGGAATAAATCATTCTGAGCCGAAAACAACTGGTAACAAGACAATCTTCAGAGGGCTTGCCCCAGCATCCGCATAACGGGAGGATTCATCCTCAACTGATCAACTTTCAGCATGGTTGGCTTCAATATCTCTGAAGTAGTTTGCCCCTGCACGAGCGATGAGCGACTCAACATGCTCTGATCGAACACTGGAGGGATCTGCCCTTAAATTGCAAGGATTCCGGATAACTGCCCCTGATTGGGTCTCGAGAAGATTCACTTCCGATCAACCGCTTCTTGCATAAACTGCCCCATAATCAAATGATGCTCCGGGACTTGTCCTCAGACAAACCGATTCCAAACTCACTGGAAGTCATTGCCCCAGATTCACAGGGTTTCAAAGCACAACATTCTGATCCAGACCTCTGGCGATTCAGTCCTGATTGACTATTCCTTGCTGAAGTTCCTTCGCATCAGCTACTAACCTGCAACTAAAATTGTTTATTCACGAATAGTAATTTTAATGCAGTGTTCATGCAAATTTCGAAAAAATGTTGTGCTGTCACTCATTTACGTGTCATGCTAGTGAGTGACGAATGAACTCAAGAGTTCAAACGTAGTGCTGATGCGATCAGTGAAAAATGCAATAAGGATATGATTAGCAAATCATGAAGGAGTCAGGTTACTCAACCTTATCGTAATGCGCTCTCAGAATAAACCCTGCCTCAATTAGGTCTTTTAAGGGTTGTATCGTGGTCGGGTTCACGGTTCGCGAAACAAAGGATATTCGGCTCAAATTGTGATTTGTACCCACCCCTTCTACGTGATATTCTCCGATCCTAAAGTTCAGTTAACTTAGCTCGAGCGCTCGCCTCTTCGAGAGGTATGTTGGACATTGGGAACAACTGGTTAAAGAATTCGCAAGGTGTTTCGGAGTGACAGTTACTCCTTTTTCGTTTTCGGCGTCTGTGTCTACACGACTTTGTCCTTGTTCGAGGATGTTTCTTTTTTATATCCTTTCTTTTTCATCCTTTTGATTCCCTAACTTTTGCCTGGACTGACTCCTTTTGAGTTCTTTTCGATTTTTTTGAAGTCCAGCGGGATGCCCTGATTTTTGCCTAAGTATTTGCTTTCTAGCTTTTCTTTTTTACTTAGCGGGCTTTCTTATTCCTTTTTCTTTTTCTTGGAACAAGTCGTGTGACACTGGTTGTCTTGATTGCTCCGAAAGGATTGTAACTGTCTCACTCCTGATTGGTGAGGTTTAACCATTGTGGTTGATGAGGTACGGCCTCTGGAGAGGCATATGATGTGATTGGTCCTCGAAGGACAACACTCCTCTATAAGATTTGAACGCTCAATCAAGCTAACTGACAACTACCCTGCCCCGGGTTAAGATGCGAGGGTTAAAAAATCCGAAAGAAACTCCTACTTCTCGGCTCGAAGTGGTTAATAAGGGATTCTCTTCCTTATCTCTCCGGTGTTTAGGGGACTTGAAACAATGCCTTGTACGTCATCGGCAAAGTTTTATCTGAAAGCAATACGATCATCGGTTATGCGTATTCAGTTTCATCATCCTCCCTCCGCTCATTGCTAATCATAGTAATAAAGTGGAGTAAATAAAATGCAAGCGTCAGTGCAATGCAGTAAATGAGTGACAACGACATAACTAATTCAGAAGAAATGCATAGTCACTTTATTATCATTACCATTCGAAACATACAATGTTTAATAGCAAGTAGTAACTAACAGAAAAGATACTACAAATGCAAATGGTAAAAAGTCCGAGGACCGCCAATGTTGAGGACGTCTGCCCGTCTGGATCACTGGCTTCTGGAAACAACCCTCTGAATCTGTGAGCTCAGGCAGCTGATAGGTCGTCACGCACAGCCAAGACTCCCTCTGGAAAGGAAATACACCCTTGGTCGATCAATTGCTGCACCTTCGCCTGGAAAGCCTTGCAATCTTCAGTTGAATGCCCCAGAGATCCACCATGGTAGCCACACTGAGCATGAGGATCGTACCCTGGAGTGTAAGGCTCTAGCACGGGCTTGAGAGCTTTCGGTTCCACCAAGGAATTCTGAACCAATAGCGGAAGAATCTGGCTATACGGCACAGGCACTGGATGGGGAGAAGCGTTCCTTTGTTCCCCGAGGCTGCGAGGCCTTTTGTGATCCTGGGGCTGGCATTCTTTCCGCCCAAGAGCAATGGTCTCTCGTTTAGGCGCTGGCGTCCTTGAGCTTGATCCAGGTAAGAACTGCGAGCGAGGTGATTCAGTCACCAAAGGTTGAGGGACGTATTCGAGATCTTTCTCAGCTTCAGGCAAAGGAGTGGAATCATCCACTTCTCCTGCAGGGTAGGGGATAAACTTTCCCGATGCTCTCATGCCGCCCGGCACAAGCCTAATTGTCCTCGAGTCGATCAGGTCCTGAATCTTGTTCCGGAGAGCCTTACATGTTTCAACATGGTGCCCCGGCGCTCCTGAGTGGAAATCACAACGCACGCTTAGATCAACGTCTGATGACCCCTCATCTGGTGGATTTAAGGTCCGAAGCTTGAGAACTCGGTTCTGAACCAACAGCGGCAGCAGCTGGGCATAACTCACAGGTAGTGGGTCCAAAGCTCTATCAAGTAGCTTCTTCTTTTGACCATACCCTTCAGGATTATTCTGAGATGCTCGGCGCGGCTGACGACGAGACAGGCCTCGAGCTTCATGCTGTGTAGAGGGTCCATGAGGTCCACTTGGCTTCAGCACAGGTGGCACTGACGGTAACGGAGGAAGCACTCTGGTCTCCTCCTTGGGTGCTTGACCACTCTCCTTATCTAACATACTTCTCACCACTCCCATGAGAAAGCTCAGCTGATTCTGCAGCTGCTGATTCTCCTCTCTGAGCACTTGCTGGTCCAGACGCACTGCCTGTAGGTCATTCATGACCTGCCCCAGCTGGCTTTGGATTTTCTCTAGTTCAGCTTGTATCTGCTCCATTAGTCTAAGCTGCCAGATTCTGAGTCAAACCTGCAAACACAAAGGTTAGAAGACAAGTCCTGGCTTCTGCCATGCAAGATGAATTATGGGTGTCTGTACGTTCAGGAGATCACCCCTGATTCTGGTGTCAACGTGCCAACATGGTGTCAATGCAGCGATAAGACTGGATCCATTCATGGAAGAAAATATCTCATATTGCTCGGGACACCAGGATCAGGGTACGAAACACGCCTGCAGCACAGACACATGCTAATGGAATGCAAAAATGGATATGCAAACTAATGCAAAATGCAGTCATGCAATAATATATCCAGGTGGCTGCTGTGGAGATTCGATGTCAACAGTCGCCGATGAGAAGGAAACCCCGGTGTAAGCCACTGATCTGATCTGTTGTGAATAACCATCTGGTAGGATCGAGATCAAAATTCTGCTCTGACAAGAACAAAGGCCTGACAATAAAGACCCCGGATGCAAGATCAAGGAATATCTGTTGAGGACGCCTTCAGACCCCAAATCACAACTCTGCCCTCTCAAAAAATACAGCTGCTGATGAGATCTTCAAACCCCACTCAAAAATCTGCCCTATCAAGAACAAAATAACAACTGCTGGCGAGATCCTCAGACCCCACTCAAAAATCTGCTCCATCCAGAACAAACCTCTGATAACAATACTCTGATCGGAACCTGCTCTATCAAGAACAGACAAACATCTGATGATAAGATCCTCTGATCAAACCCTTGTTCTATCAAGAACATATCTGCAACTGAGAACCCAACATAACTGATTCACTGTCAAGAAAACCAGGTAGTCTGGAGGTCAAAGTTTCCTGCAATATCCCAACCTCACTCGCAGGTATGATGGACCTAATCCACGGACAAAGGTACGGCATCCTATGCGGTCGTCAGCGTCACAGACATTCATGAGTGACAATACGATTCCCAGAAGGAGTGGCACCGTCAAGTCATGAAGAGGCCCCTCTTAGCTGACTTCCAAATGATCGGTCCCCAGAGTCGACAATCCTCACGTCTGGACTCCCCTCAGATCCTCAGGACCGGAAAGGAGCACCTCTGCAAGAATCTCGTCTGAGCGCAGATTTTCGTAGGGAACTGTGCCTGCTCAACAGACAGGTTCGTCTACTACTTCTCCACAACTATATCTAGGTGTGTACTCAAAGCCCAGGTCCGGCTTTTCACTCACAGTAACATCCCTCTCCCACAGCAGCACAGATAATCATATCAACTGGAAATAAAATGCGGGAAATAAAATGCGGGAAGTAAAAATGCGGGAAGTAAAAATGCGATAAATAAACGCAACCCAACAAGCAAACACACAAACGATAGGATTGACTCGCGTAGGGGATGGGAAACGGTCCCAGCATAAGGGATGGGAAAAGTCCCTAGATGCTTATGTTCCCCAGCAGAGTCGCCAGCTGTCGCTTGCGCGAAAATAAGGTGCCGGCATGACAGAAGAGTCGCCACCTTTCGTTATTTATCCCTCAGAGCGGGAGAGGAAACGATCGGAAAAACCTGACGAAAAAGGGTAAGACAAGGTCATCGCAACCATTGTCTGGGTTCGGGAGTCGGTTACGCAAGGGGAAGGTATTAGCACCCCTCACGTCCGTCGTACTCGACGGGATCCTCGCTTGTTTGTTTACTTGGACGGGTTGGTTATAATCTATCTACCTATCAAGGCTGGCTGAAAAGGAAAAGAAAAATGACTCGGCAAAGCGTCGCACTTTATGCCTACGTATTCCCATCAGAGAATGAGAAATCAGAGTCAACGTAGTTCGGCTAACCACGGGGGAAGATGGGGAAGGTTGCTCGCTAGGATATCGCATCCTATGCCTACGTACTTTCATCTGGTATGAAAGATCAGAGCAAACGTAGTTCGGGAAACTACAGGAAAAGGTTCAACTAGGAGGGAGACTATCAAGTCCTACTGTTATCATGCCATGGATTCATCCTATGGTTGAAGTTTGAACAGGGAGCTCCTAGATGTTGTCATGCATAGGTTTCAACCTAAAAGTCTATCATCAAATCCTCATCAGAGGAAATGAGAATCCTAAGGGATCATGTCAATGATACACAGAACAGACAAAAACATCAGCTTAACAGTAAAATGCATGCAATGCAAGTGAGGGAGGAAATGTGTGTGGGGTTTCAGCCTCCACAAGCTCGTCTCGACCTCAAGCCAGTCATGGAATAACAGTAATCATACTGAAAATAATCAACATGCTATCAAGCAATGAACCAGGTAAAGGAATGAAGTGCCATCAGGCAAACAAACCACACTTGAGAAAGAATCATCTACTCTCTAATCCTAACCCTAATCACAGAGCCTAAACAAATCTAAGCAAAGCTCTCAAGCAAAACTCTAAATAGGAGAAATCATTCCCAGCCTTCAAGCTTCAGAAATAGCTTACCAAAGACAGGGAGCTAAGCAATCAGGCTCATAGTGTCTTCCTCAGGAAAGCACTAAGAGGTGCATACTCAGGAGTCATACCCTATGTGGCTCAACCACTGTGATCAGTTTACATCCCTCCTCAGGAGAAATTAAACTCACAAGCAGGCTCCAACATCACTGGATATTTAGGAAATCCTATCTGAACTAGTGGAACTAAGTGAATAGACTCATAGGACCTTCCTCAGGAAAGTACTATGAGGCTTCCACTTAGGAGTTGTATCCCATGTGGCTCAACAACATGTGATCAGTTTACATTCCTCCTCAGGAGAAATTAAACTCACAAGTTGGCTCCTACATCATTGGATACTTAAGAAATCCTAGACAAACTAGTGGAACTAAGTGAATAGACCCATAGGACCTTCCTCAGGAAAGTACTAGAAGGCTTCCACTTAGGAGTTGCATCCCATGTGGCTCAACAACAAGTGATCAGTTTACATTCCTCCTCAGGAGAAATTAAACTCACAAGTTGGCTCCAACATCATTGGATACTTAAGAAATCCTAGACAAACTAGTGGAACTAAGTGAATAGACCCATAGGACCTTCCTCAGGAAAGTACTAGAAGGCTTCCACTTAGGAGTTGCATCCCATGTGGCTCAACAACAAGTGATCAGTTTACATTCCTCCTCAGGAGAAATTAAACTCACAAGTTGGCTCCAACATCATTGGATACTTAAGAAAGAGGTGAGAAGGAAGAATGAAAGTCATTCATAGTGCCTTCCTCAGGAAAGTACCATGAACTTCCTTCAAACTTCAGGCTCTCAAACCTCACAGACAGGAGATGAGACAAGCTCTGGGTCTCTGCATCTTGATCTACAAGCTTCTCCTCATGATGCTCTCCATCAATATCCTCAAGGCAACACAAGCCCTCCAGCAAATTCCTCAGAAAGAACCCCCCAAATGGACAGATAACCCACTGAACAGACCAAATCATCAGGCAATCTTCAGATAATACCTAAAAATACTAAACTAACTGGGAAAAAATCTAACAAATATTCACAAAGGTTCTCAACACCTTCTCATAACATCTATAAAGGTTTCTACCTAAAAATCAAGATAAAACTCAATCAAAGAAAGGAATCATCACCTATGCACAATTCTAAACCCTAATTAAACTATCCTAAGTCAACCCTAATTAAACTAATCAAGATTAATTCTAAAAAATCTAGAAAAAATCCTATGGGGAAGTATGACTCATCATCTAATTGCACAAAAAAGAATGGGTAAAAAAAGATTAATGGAAAGTACTAAAACAATTCCTACAAAATCAAATATCAAAATGAAACAATTAAAAAGCTATTTAATTGGAAAATCTACTAAAAATATTAAACCTAAAAATAAAATCTCAATTTTATTTTTATAATTTTCTATTCATTTTAATCTACTCATAGAAAAAAGAAGCAATTAAAAATCATTTTTTAACTATTTTTAATGAATTATTCAAAACAGACAAAATTAAAAGAAAATTAAAAAGAAATGAATTAATTAAAGGAGGGGGGGGCGCAACTAGCACATCAGACTAGTTAAATGAATTGGGCTACACAAAAAGGGGGGTGCAAGTAGCGCTATAGGCCCAGAAGCGGTCTTTAATGAAACGGCTGCGTTTCATTTAGATTCAAATCTTCCCTCCAAACTCAGACACGCGCGCGACCGTTAGATTAGGTGAATTTGTCAAACATTGGACTTGATCCAACGGCGCTCCCTCATCGTCTTCATCAAACTAGGGTTTTGCAGAACCCTCTCTCATGCACTCATACATTCGAGCTCCATTATCTCTCCCCACAGGCCACGGCTTCCCTCGACCTAAACATGAAAAATCATCTACTAAATGCCTAGATTACAACCATACGTTCACTTTTCCTTAATTCTTTCTAGATTGCTCTAACAGAGAGCTAGAAGATCTTGGTACAACCATGGTTCAGAATTTCCAACTGATGTTAATCTTCATCAAACTTCAATTTAATGGTCAACAGATACACTACACGCTATCCTGATGATTCTAACCCAATTTATGCTACCTAAAACTCTTTAAACAGCCAGCTATGGAAGATCAAAGATTCATGGTTCTGGTGGGGAACCTCACCAATCTTGCTCTAATTCAAGGGAAAGAATCCTCTACCCTAACACATTATCTCTATGCCTAAAGAACCAACTAAAACAGCATAATTTAGGAGGTATGGGGTGAAGAAAAACCTGTCAAGAAGATGATGGTGAGGCTCGAGGAGGTGGTTGCAGGGCTTGAAATGGCTTCAATGAGATCCTACAATGGTGAAGAAGCTTCTGTTTGCACTTGTTGTGAAGGTGGTGGCTTGAAGTGAAAGAAAACTCAAGTTGCTTCAACTTGAAGAAACTCCTCCAATGGCTATGTATCCTTCTCTCTCCTCTGACTTAGCTCAACTTTCACCAACCTTAGACTCTCCATAATGCACTCTTTTTATAACAATCCATGGAAGTCTCTAGATTCATCTAGAATGATGTGGAAGTTTCATGAATTTCTCCTTGAATGAGAAGTTGGTTATCTCATCTCCCATGCTTCAAGCCTTCAATTTGGTCTCAAAATGCCCTTATGTGAGTTATTGAATGAGGATGAGTGAAAAACAAGTGTATTTGTTGCTTATGTAGGGTTTTCTAACATTGCCTTCTTTCTTAAGTAACAAATTTCCAAAGGAACCTCATTTTTTAAGCCTCAAATGAAAATTCTACTTAAACCAATCTTCTCAAAATGTTTTTTCCAATCAAAATGATATATTGGATGGCCTATTTTGGATTTGTAGATCTTCCAAAACACTTTTCAATTTCAACTTTTCAAAGTTATAAGTCATTTTTAGTTCATTTTTGACCAATCATGGAATCTTGTGCTATGAGCTTTTTCAACAATTTGTGACCTTCTTTCTAGACTTAAAATCACATTTTGAGCAACTTTCATGTTTTGAGTTTTTCCATTTGAGGCTTGGAAATAGGAGTTTTAGGCATTGGTTAAAATGACCTATAACTGACAAATGACCAAAATACCCCTGCCTTGTTCAAACCATAAGTTGAGTTCCACAAATCCAATCAAGGACTTCTACCACTCCAATTAAAGCTAAGAACATCCTCTTCAACATTCATGTTGACCAAGAAACCATAGGAATCAACCTACTAGGGCAAAAGTTGTCTGCAAGTTGGGTGACTTTCAAGGACCCAGATTCACACACCTCTGCTGACCTGTAATTTGTCAAAACCATAACTTGAGCTCTGTAACTCCTATCAAGGACTTCCACCACTCAAATTAAAGCTAAGAACAAGCTCTACAACATTCATGTTGTGGGGAAGATGAGATATCAATCACATCTAGAGCTAAAACTGCCTGGAAGATAGGGATCAAATTAGGGTTTTTTCACTGACAATCCTCAGAAACCCTAACTCAAAACTTCTCAAACTCTTCAATCATGATGAGTTGGTCTAGGAATCCTCTTTATAACATCTCTATGCATCATTCCATGATCTAATGGCCCTTGGATTAGATCTCAACCTTCTCCAAATCTTCAGCTGATCTAGGGTTGACCCAGTCAAAACCCTAATTCTACCATTCATGGTTGAATCTTCTGAATCCTTGCATAATGACTTCTCTGGGCTTCATGAAGGCTATCAAGGCATCTCATAAGCTTTCTCAAGACATCAAGCTCATTCTCAAAGTCTCAGAATCATTTGAGGAGCACCCACAACTCTCAAGTTAGGAGGCACACAACCCTGGTTTCAAACCACTTCTCTGAAGATCTCTTGAACTTTCTGATGAAGGTATCAAATTTCAAACACTCAATGAATGAATAATTGTTGGTCAAATTTTGGGGTGCAACATAAGGGTCTATGGGAAACCTGCATTACTTTCTCTAGAACTTCCAGTCCCCTCATTTTCATCATCTTTATTATTCTTATCTTTAATTCTCATATCAGACTGAGATGTTTATGATTATGAGTTCAATAAATAGATTACTTAAAGAAATGAAAAACATTAATAAAGGTTAGAGTTTTGTCTAAATATGTGTTCCTTCACTGTCAAGAGCGACATGTGCTTTTTCATTCCTTGCCTTTATTTATTTATTTAGAGTAGCAGTAGTGGAACCATTTCATCTTTTCGACTCTGTAAAATAATAATAAGGATAAAGAAGGAATAAAGAAAGAAAAAACTATTGTTATAAAAGAGAACAAAGGTTTATAAAATGCATTTGTTTTATTTCTTTTGGTTGGTTGGTTGGATTCCTCACTGTCATCAAATGTTTCAACTTCCTTATTTTTTGACCCTTTTGGAATGAGAGCTCAAGCTACAAAATTTTGACACAAGTAAATAATCTGAACACAAAAGAAGAGCTAGTGTTTTTTACAAGTCCCTTTGTCTCAACTTCTTGGACAGTGGATATGATTTGGACATGTTCAAGATCAACCCCTAAAGACCCTCTATAATTGTGTATACTATACGTAGACGAAACTACTCTATGAGCAGATTTTTTAAATTCATTTTCTAAGGCTGACAAAGACCCATAAAAATACCATTTTGTAGGTGTTAGCTAAAAAGTTAAACCAATTTCATAAGTTGGTAATGGTGAGAGTTCAGGAATGTTAAATTCCAAAGCAAAATCATATCTATCTTTTACGTAAGAAGGAAAATTAAGTTTGAGATTTTTTTAGTGATTATTTGTTTTAGAGTAGAAGCTACATCATAAATAGTTCGACTAAGTTGATAAATTCATACACATTTTAAAAGTAATATTGGAAAGCTCAAATTTCCTTGATGTGAATGCATGCCACAACCTTTCTTTTTGGTTTGTTTCTACAGAGAAAAAAACGCAGTTTAACATTGTAAAAGAGTCGAGTTAGCCACTAAGCATCAATATGATATGATGACCACTTCTTTAAATTCTTTTGTGCATAAGTAAGAAGCTTGAAACTCAAAAAGGGTTAGATTAGTGACTTTTTGGGAATGAAAGTCTAAACATGTTTTATAGTCCCTCTCAAACAATATGGTGTTGGACAAACAAATTACCTCTTTATGAATGAAAAGAGACATTTGTAAGAGTTGGCTAAAACCAAATTGTCTAGCCACCAAATTTGGATGATAACTCATGAGCCCTAAGCTAGCTTTCCCCTTCAAAATTTTGGTCGACAGAATAATAGGTTTGAGGAAAACTATCCAAATATTGAGAGCTTGAGAATGGTGTTCAGGTGAAAAAGCTGGAAATTCTCTTCTAAACCTATATGGTCCATGACTTTGATTGACGAATGGTGCCATAGAGGAAACAAATACGAGACAATCCATCTACATAGAGAAATTATTCATGAAGGTTTCTTTGGTCGATAATCCAACATCTTTTGGAGTTAGTAACGTCAGTCTGGTACCTTCAACCTGTCTTGCTATATTAGTTGAAGGAGAGGCATCGAGAGAGGGTTCAAAAGTTGTGTTAAGCCAAAGCTACAAGAGCCACATAGGGCTAGAAATCAAGAGTTTTTCTTCAAAATTGGTTATGGTATTCAATTCAAGAGAACCAAGTCTTAAGAATTCATAAAGATAGGACATGACCAATTTGCTGAGGCAAACATTGCGCCCCTCATGAATATGGGTTACTAAAGTTATAAACTCCTTAGCTGCTTGGAGAGAACTAGAACAAAAGATGAAATGACTTAACCAGAGAGTAATAAAATCAATGTGCTCATAGTAAGAGACATCCTCAGTATGATCATGGTGGTCTTAAATATAAGCATTAAAGCTATCATGGGTGAAATAAAAATTGAATTTAATCTTATTTTTTAGAGTAGGGTCAAAAGTATCCTCGGTTGGTCGAAGGTCAGCATTGGCAGTGACATCGAAAAGAGTGGGGGTTATCATTCTACAACAAAGATGAAATGTATTTGTCAAACCTTCCCAAAAAATAAAGGGCTTAAATGAGCATGTTGGTGTTGTATTTGGGACCATTTCTTGACAATTGAATCACGTCAAAAATGCCCTGGTCTTTCCAGATTTGTCCTTTATTCTTTTCTATTTTTTTTCAACTAATTGAGATAAGCTTCATTGTTCGTAGAAGAAGAATAACGAAATATACGGTGAGGTGAACCTATAAACCCTAACTCAAAGATTTTTTTCCTCAAATGCACGAGGTTTACAGTAGGGAAAACAGGGGAAAATTTTGCTCAACGTAACAGTTTTGACAAAAGATTTAGGTAATGAACACTATCTGAGATTGAAAAGAGAATTAGTACCCGAAAAGCTCAGATGATGGTTTTTTCTTTCTTCATTGGTGGTTTAGGGATTCATGTGCGGTTTTCAAAATAGGAATGAACAATAACATCTATAACAAAAGGATTTGGGAGCTGTTGTTTTGAGCCAGAAGTAGAAGCTATTTTTCTAGAACTAAAATGAGAAGAATATGTGAAAATGAAAGGTTGCAGGATACGAGAGTTCTTAGCGTTCAGAAGAATAAAAGTGGTGAAACGAAATACATAATAGAAGAGAAAGTTATATAGTTGTTGAAATAAGACTTTTCATTTTCTCTTTAAGACTAAAATAAAACATTGGCGTTTTGAAATTTTGTGTTAAAACATTAATGATTAATGATTTTCCTTTTGTTTAATGTGGTTAATTCTGGTGGTCCACGATGGCCTTGGAAATCGCAGGCATGATGGTGGATGTACACATGTAACTGACGTGATGGCTAGGTAGTAGTAGTAATGATGATGGTGACGTATGTAAAATAGTTTGAATAATATTAGGAGTTACTAAAAAATGTCATTTGTCTGCCATAATTAAAATATTATCGAAAATGTCTTTGTTTTTTGAGGCATTTGTTAGCCTATGATTTTCGACTCAGTTTGTTCGACCAATAATATGCATAGGAGATAAATATAAGTGTCAGATACAAGTAGTTAAGGTATGCCTTTTGACACCAAACCACGAGATTTGATAAAAAAAAAACTTTTTGATAGAGGCGGTTAGAGAATTTGAAGACAATTTCAAGTGTGATAGTAGTTTGAGGCAATTTAAGAATCAAAGACACGTGGAAACATATTAGAAGACATAAGTCCACGTAACAAGATACGTACCGAATCTTGGAAGAGTGGTAGTTTTTCCAACCGTTGTTGATGTATATAATATATAAGTAAATTTGATCTCTAAGACATTCACATTTTATTTTATTTTCTATAGAATTTACACATTCGAATCATAGAAATACAAAAATTATAAATAAAAAAAGTATGAATCTGCTCCTACTTTTTAATTTAAACATTTTTATCCAATTGCATTTATTCTTCTTTCA
The DNA here is from genome assembly GCA_963859935.3 of Lathyrus sativus. Lineage (NCBI taxonomy): Eukaryota > Viridiplantae > Streptophyta > Magnoliopsida > Fabales > Fabaceae > Lathyrus > Lathyrus sativus. Next base: position 706,355,281 of record OZ012737.1, read on the forward strand.
ATAATTCTAAATTCAAATATAAAACATCACAATATCATTGCTCTCTCTCTTTCGCACAAAATATTTTTAGCTGAAGATTTTTTTTTTATATAAATTTAATCCTTTAATTAAATTAAAACTTGTGATTTTTTATATTGTAATTTTAATTTTAACAATAAAAAAGCGTCCTCTCTTCTTTTTCGATCGCTGCTTAACAGCAACACTGTTGTCTCAATTTGAAGTGGCTCTTGCTTCGTAGAATTAATTTCTTCTGAGGTAAATAGCATTTCAATTTTTTCCGTCTTCTGATTCAGCTTTTACTTATTTTGAATTCTGATTATTTTTGCATTCGATTTTTCTTGCTTCTGCTACCGCACCGTGATTCCGCGATTGTGCCCTAATTCAACATCAATTTTAATTTCATGGCATCATCAATTATGATTTTATAAAGGTTTTAATTTCTTTTTAGGCGCAATGGATTGGGTCTTTGTGCATAAAACTTGGGATAAGTGGGCTTCTATCAACATTGGTTCTGGTAAGCAACATTTAGCACGGACATCTCGAACACGACACTCACAATGACGCGGCGACATCAGTAAATGGGACGTAATTACAAGTGTCGGTGCTGGTGTCCGACATTGCCTGAGGTGTCGGTGCTGATGTGTTTAATGAATTTTTGTAGACCGGTGAAATTTATTTGATCCTCATATTCTAGGTCTTCCTTTAAAAGCTGCTTTGCTGATTAATTATGACCCAACTGGACCATCTCGATTGTTATCTACCGTGTAAGTAGGATTATGATTCGTTGTGATATCAACTTTATATTATCGTTATATATGTTTTAGAAATGAAAAATAGCTTTAAATTATGTTTGGTTGATGAAATGGAATGCCATGGTACAAACTTATGTTCCATTGTTTGGATTAATTGAAAAAGATGGAATGGAGCGGAACCGGATGAAATGTTTAAGGTTTAGGGCTCTAGATGGATAACCAACATACATATTGCATATAGTCTGCATAATTGAAGCTTATATCTTTGGGTCTTGCTGAAATTTGTGTCATGTGCAACTTTCTAAAGTTTCCTGCCGGTTAGTATCCCAGTATCTTAATAGCAAGTTTTTATGTAGAAGCTAGCTGTTCTATTGAATCCACTCCCAATTTTATTGTTTTCTTTATCTTAACTGGAAGCTTTAAGTTATTATTTTGTTGGGAAAGTATTGGAAAATATATTTTTAATGCTATCAGTGGTTGAAAGGAAGATTTTTCTGTTGTTTTTAGGAAATTCTGCATGATGCCGGGTGAATTTTGTGCTCTTTTTGTTGAAGCATCTATATTTTGCATACTTGGATTCTGTTTTTGTTATTTTCTGAAACACTGGATTTACCTATTGGACCATTGAATGCTGGCAGTGCTGAACAAGAAGGAATAAAAGTCAATATCATTGAAACGAGACATTTTGTCGATTTCGTCAGACAGAGTAAGCTCCAGACAGAGATCTTCAATATTGGGTCCAATCAATGTAAGCTTGAACTTAGCTACATTTTGTTTGCCTAAATATTTAGTTACTGGCAAGGTTGTCAAGATCGAGATCTTACATAAGATCGGGAGAGAATAGCAAGATCGTATAATATAAAATTGTAGTTAAGATCGGAAGATCCTATTCAATTATTTTTATAAGATCATGAGGGGGTAACAAGGTCGTAAAACATAAGATTGCAACAAAAATTGTAAATTCTACTAAATTGAAAAAGTAATACTATATATTTAAAGTATTTTTTATATGATATATGTTAGTAGGCAAGTGTATTAGTAAGAAAATGACTCTTTTTCACATTCTTTAGACATGTATGTATGATTGAGTTTTATACTTTATTAATTACTACCACACGGAGTATTTGTTAGACATTTGGGACATTTTTGGTCAATTACTAGGATTATCATAAGTCAATTATTTAAAACAAACCCTACTAGTGAGATGTTTATTCTCTAAACCCTAAATCTAAAACTTCATCATTTCAAACGGCACGCGTTCATCACCGCCGAATCGTAATTGTTATGCTGCTGCATCTTGTCGTTCTTCTTACCTTTTAATGGTGGTGGCCAGAAAATGGCCAATCATGGCCGAAACTGGCAAAGATCGCACAAAATCAATGATTTTATGATTTTTTTTTCACAATTTGGCTACAACACACGAATCTACTTAAGATCGGGATCGTTGAGGGTAAAGTGAGATCTTAAAATCTTAAAATTTTAAGATCTAGATTGATATCTTGACAACCATTACTGCATAGTTTGGGAGAGGGAGTATTGTGGTATTGTGTTTTTCGGTTCCTTTTTATATGCCCTCTGCTGTAAGGAAATTTGCTCACTATTGAAGAACATGCGATTTTAAAGATTCTACCTCATGTGTAGATGTTGGGCTAGGGTTAGCCAGAGAGGTTAATTGAAGAACACCGTGTATATAACCTTGATGCTTATATCTAATTGTGCATCGAACCACCCGTGGGGATAATGGACTGTGTTTTTCAAAGGCAGTTGTAAACTGTACACTGCCATCTCATAAAAGCTTAAGATGTTAATTAAGGGGAGTAAAAAAAGAATTACACTTATTGCTAGATATATCTGGCGATATGCGAATAAAATGCACAGTTCTTGGTAGTTTCAGTTAGACATTTTAGCTAACTTGTAATAACTAATAAGCATAGCAGACCCATGTGTACCGTGGTGCTCTTCTTCCTTATGCATGTTGGAATTTCCGCCTTCATTGTAGTCTGTCCCTAGTTGCCTTAATTGTGGCATTTGACTTGCTTTCATTGCAGCCTTAAACACCTTCGTTGTATTGGGTTTGAAGGGTTGGATTTAGTCCCACATTGTTTTGAGATGTGGTTTGGGTTAGGTTTATAAGTGGGGGGCAATCATCACCTAACAAACCAGTTTTATAGGGATGAGTTAGGCTCAATCCACACATCATAAGACATCATGTGATACAAATCATATAGAACACATGGTGGTGCAACAATTGACCTTCACATTGAAGATACAAAGAATATTAGTTGAGGCCAATTTCATCGGCAAATACTAAATTTTATGTCGCCGTGGTAGCTTCATAGAATTCATGATGAGTAACTAAATAAATTTTGAGTTGTATGGAATTTAATTATTCTAATTAACTTCTATTTGGGGATATACTTTTCGAGGAGGGCTTCTTTAGAATTTAATGGTGACTCGTGTTTCTTGAATTGGTTTGGGTTCTGTTGAAAACAACTTATAATCAATATTATGAAGAGGGGTTGTGAAAGAAGGTTCAGGCATATAAGTTTGAATATTTATGATGTTCTGGATTTCAGATGGGGATGGGTAGATGCATGTTGTTCCATGCCTGATATTTTGATATGCATGTTAGTAGACTCTGCCCACTACTGTGGTGCATTATAGTTCTCTTTTCATACATTACTGACGTAATTTTGGATGGCAGACTTGGTCACGTCAATTCACGAGAACTGGTATAGTGCGAGGTGCATAAACACCTCAAAGCCTGCCGGGGAAGGTGCAATTGTTATGCAAACAGCAGCATATATCTTGGTTGCTCTGTAAGCATATATTTCTAGTTCAGCATGTTGATCATGGACTGCAAGTGCACTTTACACTTTATTTTCCTCTCACTTTTCATTGTATACTTATCTTTTGTTTCACAGGTATGAAGGTTCCATTGGTCCGGCATCTCGTGCTATGGGAGCTGCTGATCAGTTAGCTGCGCAATTAGGGCGAAAAAATCTTTAGAATGGTCCTCCTCCATATGACTTTACTTTTCAAGCTCCTCCAGCTGTGGCGCAGTGTTCGGAAAGACACTAATGACCCAACATAAAAGACTCTACAAGTCTATCACAGGAAGAACTTTAGAAATAGGAATTAGTTTCTGCCTACTGCTACTCAGAAATCTAACATGCAGGCTGTTGTGGCCAAGTGCATTGGTGATGTTCTGATGAATTAGTATTGAAGAACTGTAATGTATATTTAATAATTTTAAAATTATAGATTTGAATTTTGGTCTATTTAGACCAAAACTATCTTTTAATCTCCTATTTTTAAAATCAGAATTTTGTTCTTGTTATTTATACAATCTTTTGATTTTTTTAATCCTCTAATGCTCTATTGAGCTCTTCTAATCATTGTTCTGTATATGTGAATAACAGTGAATTTAAGTCTATATTTTTTTATAACATATTTGAAATATTTATCAGTCATATTTGAGTATTCTCTTCGATCTTAATTAAAAATTATGGTCAAGTTCCTGACCTATACCACACATTCGCTGTAACATGAATAAAAAACCATTCGTATTTAGAGCACTATTTATCCCAAAATTTATTTGATATTTGTGTGCTTAACTTCAAAGTTGCCACCGTTTCCAAAAGAAGTTTAAATTGAATTAATAAAATGTGTACAATTAAATTTGTGGTATAATGTTGAATTCATTTTAGAATTTTTTGAGTGATATTGTTATTTAAAAATAGAGTTAAATATTCTTTACATGTCAAATTGCAAAAATTAATTCTTTAGAACTACCATGGATAATAATTTTTTTTTAATTTAATATTATTATGTGTCTAAGGCTGAATTTGAATTCAAAACATTTAGCGAAGCTTATTCAAAAATATATTTGAATTATTTAATTAATTAAAAAATATAAAATCAAACGAAGTTTATTTAATGAACTCAAATGATGTCTATTAATTAATTAATTATTTTTTATAGTTTTGGAATAAAAATAATTTACTTTTGTAATGACAGTACAACTAATTGTTTTCTTTTTAAAATAGTGAATGAGTATAATTAATCACATGTTTTAACTCCCTTAAGCATTTAGGCATTTACGTTAATGTAGAAAAAGTTGTTTTGCATAAAAATAAGAGAGTTTAAAGGACATGCAAGAGACAAAGTTAAATAATTTTACATCATCTCACCTTAATGTTAACAAAAATAATTTTAAATTATCAAAAGGAATCTAGGTCTCACTTTTCTTTAAAGTAGAAATTCAAACAAATAAAAAAAATAAAAAATCTTCGGTTAAAATCAAAATCTCTACTATATGAGCATTTATTATCGATTTGATTTTGACAACCTCGTTTTGAACAAATTTATTTTTATATTTATTGAAAATTTTAAAATTTTTAGTATTTTAACGAAATTTTTTAAAATTTATGATGTTTTATCAAAAGTTTTAATATTTTTTATGTGAAATTTTAAAATTTTAATATTTTTTATTTGAAATTTCAAGTACTTTAACATAAATTTTGAATTTTGAATATTATTTATCAAAATCTTGAAATTTTTAATATTTTTTACCATAAATTTTCAAATTTCTAATAAAAATGTTAAAATTTTTAAAAATACAAAAAGCCGCGTATCGAAAATTTTAATTATACTATCAAAATTTTCGTTTTTAATATGTTAATTTAATATGAGTGAAATTTGAAAAGTAAAATAAAATTTTTGTTTGTTAAATAATAGCAAAAATATTTTTAAAATTTTGAAAATATAAGAGATGTCAGATAAATATAATATGGAGATGATAAGTTAAATTCACTCATTGATATTCCGCGATTATAATTGATCTAAGAGCAACTTTAATGCAGGTTTGTTAAACCAAAATTCTTTATAGCTTACGTTAGTAATAAGGAATTTGCATTATAGTAGTGCTGACATGGCATATGGGATGCTCTAAAACTAGTTTACGTGCTCTACACAAGCAACGTACTCTAACTCATCATTTAACAAAAATAATACATTTTTATTAATTATTTAAAATAAATAATAGATTTTTATTAACGATTTAATACCATGTGGGGTCAAGTTTTGGTTTCTTATAGACAACCACCATTAAAGTAAAAACTACTCAAATCAACTATAAATTTTTTAAATCCTACGAATCACTTTGGACCCATAAAAAGTATCTTAGTTTACCCATTTAGTTTACTCCCACTAAAGATGCTCTAACTTATTCCAATAACTCTATCCATTAAGAATTTCTATATTCCTTATCGTAAGAATTTCTTTTATCATAAATTTTATTTTAAATTTTTTTAAAAAAAATATCAAATTATATATCAAATAATTAAAAAAAAAACTCAAATTAAATTTACATATTCAAATCATATTTCTCTTCCTAAAATTTTCATTTTCGTAGTTTTATTCAATTACCAACATAAACCACCTTTGTATTCTACTCCGGCTGCACGCAGCCATAGAACACTACCGGCGACAAAACCGGAGACAACTCTACCAAACGCAACTTCCAAAATTCAATTCAACTTCACCGCAAGAAAATCGAAATCAAGCTTCAATGAAACCCAACATCAGAACTAGTTTTTGTTCGTTATTACTATGCTTGCTTATATGTGTTCAATTCAAACCTTCTTTAGGATCTAACAAGAGAACCGATGAAGCATACGTTACTCTTTTATACGGTGATGAATTCTTATTAGGCGTTCGAGTTCTCGGTAAATCAATACGCAATACTCGATCCAATAAAGACATGGTTGTTTTAGTCTCAGATGGAGTTTCTGATTTCGCCAAAAATCTCCTCCTTGTAATCTTTCCAATTTTGATTTTGGTTAAACCTAGGTTTTGTTATTATAGCTTCCAATTTTAACTAATTTGTGGGTTTTTTTTTGTGTGTTTATACTATAGGCTGATGGTTGGATAATTGAGCAGATTACTTTACTTGCTAACCCTAATCGTGTTCGTCCCAAGAGATTTTGGGGTGTTTATACAAAGTTGAAAATATTTAACATGACCAATTACAAAAAAGGTAATTATTTTTTGAAAATTTTAATTTAGATTGTTACTATTTATATAGATTCTGAAGTTTAGATATGTTAAATGTTATTTTATTTTATTTTAATTATTGGTATGTTATGTGATGTGAATAATATGAATTTGCAGTTGTTTACCTTGATGCGGATACTATTGTGGTTAAAAATATTGATGATCTATTCAAATGTCGGAAATTTTGTGCTAATTTGAAGCATTCTGAGAGGTTGAATTCGGGAGTTATGGTGGTGGAGCCGTCTGAAACTGTTTTTAATGATATGGTGAACAAAATAAAAACTACTGCGTCTTACACTGGAGGTGAAGCAGATTTTTCGGGCGTCGAGTTCAGATTCTATTAATTTGTTTCTTTGAATTTATTTGGGTGAAGATGATAGGGTTTTAACTATTGTCTTCTGTTTTCCTCACTTTTAACAGGAGATCAGGGATTTCTCAATTCCTATTTCTCTGGATTTCCCAATGCACATGTTTTTGATCCAAATTTGCCCCCGGAGGTGTTGAAATCCAGACCCGTTCCAGAAATGGAGAGACTGTCAACACTGTATAATGCAGATGTTGGTCTTTACATGCTTGCTAACAAGGTAAGAAATATAGGTACTTTGAAGATGGTTCTTTCATCTTAACTTAAGTAATTAGAGTCAATGAGGCGAGATAGATATTTGACCCTGTTTAAGCTTCATTGTACTTTATCTGCTTATTTGAGTTCGTTAAAAATTGAGTAGCACTGCTTGTTGTAGAGATTTTCGTTTCATTGTCTTATATTTAAGCACCTAGCCTGAATTTCTGTCTAGGTGCTGCAATGCAACCCTTCATGCGTGCTTACTTCTTCAAATCTTGAATAATGAGTTTAGTATGTAGAATATTTTATACGCACACACTAGCATGCATTCCAAATATATGTGCTTGTCTTAGCATTATTTTTCAATTCAAATTATGTATTATTCTTCTAACTGTTCATGCTGACCTGTCCAGTGGATGGTAGATGAAAAAGAGCTCCGTGTGATTCACTATACACTGGGACCTCTTAAGCCTTGGGACTGGTGGACATCTTGGCTTTTGAAACCGGTTGATGTCTGGCAGGTACATGTTCAACTAATATCATCCTTTGGCCTGTTATTAATGTTGTAAAAAACGGTTCTCATCCTCAATTTACAAAGAGGCTACACTGCCTAAGCAGTGATGTCTACCCAGTCCAGTTGAATCTTGTGTCAAAGTTTGCTGACTTATTTTTTCAGGATGTAAGGGAACGACTCGGGGAATCACTTCCTGGAACAAGAGGCGGCCAAAATCCTAATGACTATTTTCTTGTGAAATTTCTTTTTCTGCTACCATTCTGTGCTTTACTATTCTGCTGCTATCATTCATTTATGAAGGTAAGCTATCATGAATATGAGTTTATATTCTTGTCCAATCTCAAGAATTAAGCGCATAGGGCTTCAAATAAATTCGGAACACTGTATTTTCTGCAGAATCAAGAGTACTTTGGTTCATTTTTTAGAGGCTCGCTATGTGATCAAGTCAGACACCTTTATTATAAGATTAGGACAAGTGGAGCACTTGCATATACAAGTATGTCAACATCAGCAACCAATTCAATCCATCAGGTTGGTTTTCTCATTGTCTTCTGGTTTGAGGTTTGGACTCTCTCATTCGAGGCCTTCATATGACCTAGTCATTTGATTTTGACGAGGGAGACAAACACAATGCCTTGTGTAATGCCTCACAAAATCACTAGTACAGGGCCCCACATTCTTTATCATTAAATGACCTGCTCAATGTTGTCATGTCACAGCTTCAATTATCGGGTTGGACTTGTATACTTCTTATATTTTTGCATTTGCATCACATTAAATTTGTTTCTTTGGTGTCAAGCAGCTCTCAAATGGTTCTCAGTGCAAGGTTCCTACCTATCTTGGCGGTATTTCTGTCTGTGTCTGTTTAACGACTGCAGTGGTGTCCCTTGGGCTAGCTCTCTTGATTGTTCCCCGGCAAGTGATGCCATGGACTGGTTTGCTTTTGATGTATGAATGGACATTCACAATGTTTATTATATTATTTGGAGGTTATCTCCATTTGATTTATCGGTGGGGAAAATACGTGGCATCACGGGCAGCATCCTCGTCACTTCCCGAGTCTTTGGATTATGATTCTGGAAAACGTATGTTATCAAGACTTAATCTTATACCGTGGTTTTATGTTTCCTTTTAATTTTGACCCGGAGATACTTTTTACTTTTTTCAGTAAATTAATTTTATAATGTATTTACAGGTCATCAGCGACAGATGTCATCGTGTGATGTTGCTACGTGGTACTATGGTTTAGGGATGGCCTTGTTGGCCATTGGTGCTCCATCTTTGCCTTGTCTTTTTGGAATAACTGCCTTGTTTTTAAGGTAATTTGTGTTCTAATGTAGGATCTTTCCTAGAATCATATTACCATGGACTCTTGGCAATCTTGCATTTTGTATCCTTAATACCAAGTAGTTTTTATAAGAAAACTGTGTTGTTGTTGGATATTTCTTTTGAAGTTACACTAAACATTTGATTATTCTAATTGTAACAGGTTAGGCTTGATGGTTGTCGGGGGCATCATTTTGGCATCTTTCATGACATATGCTTCAGAACATCTTGCTATCAGGTCATTTCTTAAAGGACTTGATGAGTGGGATATTGCTCCAAATAGGAGCTTGTGTTTGTTATGTTGATTTTTGTAAAAATAGGACATGATGTAAACTATGGTTGATATTTCCTTCATTTTTACGTCTTTCAGCTTAGATATGTATTGTTGTTCTAGTTGAAGATGTATATAAATGAATTTTTGTATATCTGGCATTGTATTTGCCGAGGTTTTGTTGTAATATTATTGTTATTTATTTTTGCAAAATAGTTATCCATGGTTAACCTTTCATGACATCCTTCAAATTTCAAAATCTAGTTATCCTTAGCAGCTTTTACAGAACTGTGTGCCTATGCACTTTGTGATTTGCAAGTTATTATTGTATTCATTTGTTCCCGGCATCAAATGCCATGCCAAGTTGTCATTTTGTTACAACTCTGAATGACAGCACTTCTAGCATGAACTAGTAATTACACGTTGTCCTTCTTTCTTTCTGCAAATATTTTGAAAAAAAAAATGAAAGAAAGAAAAGGAATGCTTAAATATGTTTGTATCAATATTGTTATAACTTTTTGTAAAAAATAAGAGACCACTTTAGAAAGAAAAAAAATAATGCCAAATTTTTTATATTTCTTGAAGTTGATACGAATATTCTATGGATTATGAAATTCAAAACTGTTTTTGAGACTTTTGAATTGCGGATTACTTCTCCCACATTAACCTCTCAAATTTCTTGAAGTTGACAAAAATCTTCCATGGATTATGAAATTTTAAACTTGTTTTTTTTCTAAGACTTTTGAAATGGGGATTACTTACCTTAAAAAAAGTAAAATTCAAAATACCTCTCAAATATAGAAATATATTTTCGGACATATCAAAACGTACAAAAATTCAGAAATATATTTTTGGAAATTGTTGTGCTTAAAAATCCAGACACATAAGGAGAAACAATAGCAAAAATTTAACATAAATTAACCTCAAGTATTGTTATGGCATACATTAAAAACAGAACATTGCATAGATAATCGTCAACATAAATCTTAGGAAAAAAATAAGACAAGCTCAATTTTCAGATGTAGATTTACAATCTATGATTGAAGATCTAGGATTCACCTGATTGGTAGACAATATTTTTTTTATTTAACTAGAGAATGTGTGTACTAGATGATCTAGAATTGAATAGGGTAATTCTGGAAGAGACTCACAAAGGTGATTTTACCATTCATCCTGGTTCTTATAAGATGTACCATAATCTGAAGAACTTATGGTGGCACATGAGGAAGAAGGACATTGCAGAAATTGTAACCAGATGCATAGTATATCTGCAAGTAAAAAATTAAGCTTCAACAACTGAGTGGTATGTTGTAACCATTAGAGATACCTAAGTGGGAAAACATCTTTATGTACATCATAGTGGGGTTACCTGGTACGCTTGGTGGCCATGACTCGATTTGGATGATAGTGGACAAATTAACCAAGTCGACTCATTTTTTACCTGTCAAGACTACCTATAAGATTATTCAACTAGCAAGGCTCTCCATTTCATAGATAGTGCAACTCTATGGCGTATCAATCAGTATCGTATCTGACCGATACCCGAAGTTCACTTCTAGGTTTTGGAAGGATTTTCATCATGCAATAAGAACTAAGTTGAATCTCAGTACCTCTAATCATCCTGAGTCTAATGGGCAAGCGGAAAGAACTATCCAGACCATCAAAGACATGTTACATGCGTGTATCTTAGAAAGTGGAGGAAGTTGGAATCAACATTTGTCATTGATTAAGTTTTCCTATATAAAAAGTTATCAATCGAGTATTGAGATGGCACCGTATGAGGCATTATATGGAAGAAAGTGTAGGATGCCTTTATGTTGGGCGGATGTTGGAGACAGGAATCCTAGGGCCAAAAATAATTCAAAAGACCACTCAAAAGATAAGAACTATTCAAGAAAAGGTGAAGAAGACTCAAGATTGACAGAAGAGGGAGATCGTGTATTCTTGAAGGATATCCCTAAGCTGGGGATAAAGGGACTGATTAAGACAAACAAGATGAATTTGAGGTACATTGGACCTTACCAGATCATAAGTCAGGTAGGTGAAGTGGGCTATCAACTGGCGTTACCACCTTCCTTACCGGACTACATGATGTATTCCATGTATCTTAACTCCGAAAATTCGTATCAGGTCACATTCAACCTACTCTTCCAGATAAGATTGACGTTGCAATATGCCTCATTTTTCGACTGCAACCTAGTCGCATAGTGGATTGTGCAGTGAGATCTCTAAAGAATAAGGAGATACCACTGGCAAAGGTATTGTGGGAAGAGTCACACCCCGGCGAAACTACATGGGAGCTAAATCAGAAATGCAGACTGACTATCCTTACCTTTTCAGGTAGTTCTTTAAATTTCGAGAACTAGACTTCAATTAAGAGGGGAGTGTAATATCCCTCGTTTCCTAATGTTTATTAGTAGAGATAACTAAGAGAAATCAATAGCAAACCAAAAAGCTTAAAACCCTAATGACCATAGTGACATGGTTACTAAAAATTGATGGTTAGATCCAAAAGTGAGTATATAAGTCCTATTTTGTTAGCAAACCACCATTTTCTCCATATCCTTCATTAAAAAAATTAGGGGAGAGAGAGATAGATAGATAGATAGATAGATAGATAGATATATAGATAGATAGATAGATAGATAGATAGATAGATAGAGAGAGAATTTGATCAAGTGTGGAAGACTCCTTTGCATGTTAGGAATTTCGAGTCATTAAAAAAGAAACATGGAGAGATTAAAGGGATTTCATCCAAGGTTCAACAACCATCACTTTCACCTACTTCAATTCAGAATATACCATACAAAATATGGGGTTTCCTTTAAGTTGAATTGGGTAGATCAACGTAGATTTCTTGAATGTGGGGTTAGAGGATTGATATTCATGACATCATGCATGTTTTTACTTGAATTGTAGTTTCATGTGTGTAAATTTATGTTTTCCATGCCTTACATGTTTTTTTTTCATTATTGCACATTGGATTATTGTTTGAAAACTTGTCCGGATGCAGGTGAGAAATATTGAGAAACATGTTTTATAGGCAACATTACAGGTCGTATTACCCATTACAGGTAGCCCGCAATGATCCTTGGTTTTGATATGGAGGGGGGAATGAGAGCCATTATGGGTTGTAATGCCCATTACAGGAATCTCATAATGGTCTTAGTTTTTATTATGGGAGGGGGGATCTAGCATTATTACGACTCGTAATGACCAATAGGGTCAGGTCGTAACCATCCCATTTCTCTTCTTTTCTTCATTCCTCTCAATACTAGTTTGTGAGTTTGATGCATTCATCTATTACTATGATTTATAGGTTATGGTTGTTGTTACTTGATTAGAAGTAACATGTAATTCATCTAGGATAAGTAATAATATCAATTAAACAAGGAGTCTTGTTGAATCATATGATGTTTATTTAAATGATCAAGCAAAGAAAATTGGATGATGTGAGTAACTTTAGGATGACTTATGATCAAGATAGTAATAAGACCTTGGGCATGTAGCCATATTCTGAGATAGTGAGTGTCCATGAACATTGGTTTCGAAAGAAATCAAGTACATACATGTGATAAATATTAAGAGTCCTTAGCATACATGAAGTGTCACTCGTAATCAGAATGACAATCAAGGAAAAGGTTGTAGGTCTCACTGAAAATCCAGCCTTAGTGGAAAAGATTAGTAGGAAGTCTCTGATACCATAAGTTAGGCTTGTCATGAGAAGTGCTAGTTGATGAAAGTACGTTCCTCGGGCCTAACCCTCTTATTAAGTGAACATAGTGTATAAACCGAGACTATAATTATTCATCCAGCATATGAGACTATTTAAGTCTCGATCCACTCCTATTTTATTAGAAATTTGCAATTGCTAGAATCTGATTATATTTGAGTAGTCTTAGAAACCTTTTGACTGAGAGGACTTATCATTTAGCAGGGCCCCACTGAGATAGTATTATCTCACCACCTCTTCCCCCATTGTTGAATATTTTAGATGAGCAGATTTCAGGCAAAGGAAAGATTAAGGCGACTCAAGGAGCTTGAAGTTTTCTTATTATAGCTTTCGTTATGTAATTCGGTTGTATATAATTTGGTCTTTTCCTATAAATCATTCCACTCTTACAAGCCTTGTGCTTAAGGGAACGTGCAGAATTAGATAATTTAAGCCTAATTTAAACTCGAACTCGAAAGATTCCACCCCAACTTCTAACTTTTCTAATAAGGCATGTCCTAGTTAGGTTAACTAACGAACCAAGTCAATCAAGTCAGGCCATAACCAGCATAAATGGGTTATTCAAATTAAGGAACAAGGGACAATGCATTTGTGAGTGAATTAAGGAGATCGTGACTGGAAATCTAACATTAAGAATCACCAATATGATCCATGAAAAATTAGATAATCCTCTTAAACAACCTTTATGGCTCTTAAGTATGAAGGAAACCAAAGCCATTGTATAAAGAATGCAGTCATAGAGGAAATGACAAACTTTTTATATAACTTAATCCATACTTTTGACTTTGACTGACTCTGCATGGTGGAGTGATCAGTTAGTATACTTTATGTGTATAATACTACATATTAATTTTTATTTTACAACTATTTTGACGATTTATTTTTACATTTTTTACTTCATATTTGTTATAGTATTTTCAGCCTATCTTTGTTTAGAATTTTGAATTTTAATAAATTAATCACTAGTTTTTAATTTGTCATTATCTTTAAAAATATATATCAAAATTCACATTGAGATTTTTAATGTCGTAAATACTATATACCATCTTTAAATTTGCATTCCTATCTCACTGATTTTGACAAACGTGTAACAACCTATAGTGGATAAGGGATGTCAGAGGCTTTAGTGTGGTTATCGTATTGAGAGATTGCCCCTGTGAGGTGAGAAGCTATTATATCTATGTATTTATGTGTAGTTAGGTTGTCCCTCCAACATTACCATATTGATGTACTTATAGTTCCAGGAGTTTGAAATCGAGTTTTTCTAGAATGTAGCAACCATTTAGAAATGGGTAGTTGATCCCCTGAAATCTAGGAAGTGAGGTTAAATCCCATGATCCCTTACATAACGTTTATTGACTCAATACACATTTCAAACATGATCGCACACTATGAACGAAGACATTAAGGATTTAGGCGATATATTTGAAAAAGTGACACTCGATCTAAAAGAGGAACGCTTGAACTAATAAAAAAGAGACTTGGGAAAGACAAAGGGCGAAGATTATTCTCGTGATAATCTTTTTTTAGATAAGTTGCTATTTTCCATAGTAAAAATAATGGTAGTATTTATTAATAATATTAGTGTGACTCTAATCTTAAGTCTATGGTATGTTGAGATCGTTAGGTCCATTGATATAGGTATGGCAACAGGGCGGTGCAGGGGCGAATTTAAGTATACCTGCACCCGCATCCGCCTCCATGTTGCAGACCCACCCTGCCCGCAAGTTCAGTCGGGGGTAAAAATTTACCGACCAGACTCGTCTCCAGTGGGGAACGGATTTTCCCGCACCCGCCCTGCCCCCACCGACAAAAAAATTATTTCTTTTTAATTGTAATAAAAATTAATAATTTAATAAAAAAATCGATTATTTTAATGACTTAATTAACTATTTAATTAAAAACTTAATTAATAAATAAATATTAACTTGATTAATTTGATTATTTTAATTGCAATAAGGATATTAATAATTTAATTAAAAATATAATTAATAAATGATATTAAAATAAGTAAATTAAGAAAATTAAAGTAAATTGCAATATCCGGGGGCGGGGCAGGAGTGGGTGCGGGCGGGTCTTAATGTCTTCTCGTCCCCGCCCCCACACTCGTAGTTAAGAACCGAGTTTTCCCCGCACCCGCATCCAATTAAATTCGATTTTTTTCGTTAATTTCTGAGCGAATCTTGGTGGGTTCATGTTTGTTTGTCATGTCTACATTGGTATTTTGATTTGCTTAGAATGAAATTTCAAAACTAAGGGGTTTTTAATTGTTTTGACGAATTCGACCTAAAACGAAATCTGGAGTCTATAATGTTTGAATTGAAAATTTTGTAATTTAAGTTAAAATCCAACCAAACCAATGCAACTCAATGCTAATTAATAAGGACAATGAATTTTCAATAATGTATCTACAAGTTCATTCACTTGAATTGACTATAATTAAATCGGATAACTCATATAGTAATTATCCTAAAAATTAGTATTAAATATTCAACTTTAAAAATAATACATCTTATATATAGAGAAACAATAAATAAAAGATTTTTCTATTATGAATTGACCAGAAGGTTTATGGACAAGATATACTATTTTAATTTAATTTGTGAGTCACTTTAATTATTATTCTAACTCTAATGACTAATTATAGATTCAAAAATCTTTTGCGTTAGATGTTATTTACAATGTTTTAAAAATTGAATCGAATCGCTTGGTTCAACCGATTAGATCAGCAATCGGAGGTGATTATGGTCTGGTCATCCTTATAAATCTTAGATGGATCAAAACCGAAGTAAAATCGAAAAAATCATATTGAAGGCAGTTTTGTAAAATCGATTGGTTCAAAGAAATGTCTGCCATTGGCCAATTTATAATTTTTTATTAAAAAATTAAAAATAATTAATATGTTAGTACTTATACTTAAAGCATTTTCCCTTCACAAAAAAGAAACTCTTCTTTAACACATTTTTTCCAATTAAAAATTTGTTTTACAAAAATTGTTTTAAAAAACAATGGCTAGCGGAAGTAACTTGGATCGATTCATCTAAACCGAACCGCTATCAAAAAGCTCAGATATGCGTATGTGAAAATAAACTGGAGATAATGATAAGCTATCTAATCAATAAGTTTCAATCATAATCTCTTGAAAGCTACTCAACAAGCAATGTTATATCCGATGATAAATCACAAAAAAAATTAACTGAGACAAATTATCGAACACCTTGTGCGCAATCAATTTTGTTTAGAAATTTGTATAGTTGTGTTGATGTTAAAATCCAACTACAATCAAAATGATTACGCTCAATTCAACAAAACATTTTTCAAAAGAACTTACCAAACGAATTAATCGCATAAATTACGAACTCAACAATTTGCAAATGAAATGTAATATATATATATATATATATATATATATATATATATATATATATATATATATATATATATATATATATATATATATATATATATATATATATATATATATATATATATATATATATATATATATATATATATATATATATATATATATATATATATATATATATATATATATATATATATATATATATATAGAGAGAGAGAGAGAGAGAGAGAGAGAGAGAGAGAGAGAGAGAGAGAGAGAGAGAGAGAGAGAGCACAAAGATTTGTTTAGGAAGTTTCTCAATCGGTCTCGTTATGGGTACGTCTGTCTGCCCTCAATTTGAATTCGAATTGAGATCATAAAATTAATCTTACTTTGCAAATGTAGTTTACAAGATAAATGTAGCAATGCAACCCTACAAACCCTAAGTTTGATGTTGATCCTAGCAATTTCTCTTCCCTTGATCTGAGCTTGATCAAGTCACCCAATAATGCCAATTTGATTCACCGTCTCACGCTACTCCTTTGCAAGAACTATAGCTCTACAAAGCATTCACTCGAATGAATATAAATTGTGAATTATTGTAATCCAATATTTACCAAGATGATTCACTGTCTTATGTTGCTCCTTTGCAAGAATTGCAACTCTTCAAAGCCTTCACTCAATCGAATTCATACTTGAGTAATCTTGTCAAAAACCTTCAAATTCTCACTTTGATATTGAAGGAAAACCCCAACTTGGATTTCTTATTTGAAACCCCATAAGATCTTAATCCAATTTACAATACCACATGCTAAATTGGATGTTATCAACTTGATTCAAGATGACACCGAAATAATGAATGATTATGTGTACTTTGTTTGTGTGTATGCATAAAATCAAGGTTGAAGATGAATAAGACTCTTAGTATGTTTTCAGGTTTCTCTTATGATTTTACCAAAATCATTTAAAAGAAATGATGCATGTAGCAGACATATATATGCATGCATGTTATGAGGTAAAGGAATGCAAAATATTTGAAGATAATTTTGCATTTGTGGAAAATTTTGTTGCACAGGTCGACCTATGAAAGCTATGTGCCGACTTGTTCGACACATGTGTCGACCTGTATAGGTCATGCATCGACCTGTAAAGGTCATGTGCTAATCTATAAAGGAGGCACATCTAACAGAACGTACAGGCTTCAATAATGCAACACACGAGCTAACCTATAGATCATATGTGTCGACACATAAGAAAAATTTGTCTTCTATGTGTCGACCTGAAGTATGCATGTGTCGACATATAGGTTAATTTTTCACAAAAAATGTTTTTGATGCATTTTTTATGCATGAAACCTTTTCTAACTTATTTTCAAATGCTTTTATGCTTTCTGTTCTGGAAGGCCCAACAAGGCCCAAATCCCCTAGTGTCGGACACGGGTTTAGACACACCGGGTAGGCACCCTCCCTCCGTCGGAAAAAACAACACGTCTTCCACACGTTTTCCACGTGCTCCCCTCGCGGGAACACGTCATTAGACAACTACCCACCTCCGAAAGAGCTGGTCAGCCCACCTTCCAGAGATCACGGGACAGTTGAACTAGGGTAAAGACCACGTGCTGGTCTTCACTAAGCCATGTAAGCCCTAGCAGTCACTTGGGTTGGGCCTGACAATCCAGCCTAACACAAGTGACCGTTGGCCCTGTGTTGGGTCTCACTATAAATACCCTCTTTCACTAGAGGGTCAGATATTCAATTCTCTATCTTTCTTCTGTATTTTCTCTCACTCTGGTGCATTACTTACTTTGGCATCAGAGTGTCTTGCAGGTACGCCCCTTCCTCCTCCCTACTTCCGGTGAACAACCTTCAGATCGACGACATGTGGCAGGTCACTGATTCCCTTCTGATCAGGTAAGATCAGTTTCTAATGCTAAAATGCACATTAAAAATCAGAGGGTATCGTCCAATATACATTAACATCATAGTATCCTAGTTTTGACATCATGCAAAATACATCTAACGAAAGGTTACACTCACATATTCCCCCTTTTTGTTGATGGAAAAACTTGAGACGATGTGTTTCATATCTTCATGAAGACTCCCTCTGAATGTATGCATCTCAACTTCATTGCATCATGTTTCTCCCTCTTTGACAATATAAAAAAGAGACAAAGCAAACCATGAGAAGTATCTTATAACACGCATAAGCCAATATACCATACAAAGGCGTTTGCAAATGTAAGATCATCAATACCATAACACTCATATAGAATGATATGCATATTATACAAAGAATGCTAATCATAAATAAAAGCACATAAAACATCAAAGTAACATGATTGTCACAATTTATGCCAAATAACATATAATAAACATGAAAGGTGAAGGATACAATGTAATAAAAAAACTCTTGAGTTGCTACGAAGGCGACACGATTATGTGACATATGTCTTTGGTGCTCCCGAAATGTTGCGCATCAATGTGCTCTAACAAGGCGATATATAAAGATTTACCACCACTCAAACCAAAAACATAGATGTTATCATAACAATGACACACTACAAGAATTTTGCTAACATTATAACATGTTGAAACATATTTCATGTCAGAATAGAGAAACGACACCATCTCATATATCATATAAGATCTTAATAATAGAGAACTCACTTACACACATGCACCATATTTCAAGTATGGAAATAAAATATCATGAAGTCACTATAAGCATATAGGTTGAACGACATCAATTAAGATTTTTGGATGTGAACAAACATGATATATTTCATACATCAAGTATATCAAACATATGGAACATAGATAACATGTAAAAGTAAAAGACTTACTTTCAAAGGGAGAAAATGAAACAATATTACCTTGCCTGGGAATTAATGAGAGATTCACTTGTATGTAATTGAACTTTCAAGGAAGGTTAGAGCAAAAGAATATAAAGTGCATGCATTAAATTATATTTAGACAATATTTGAGATATCAAGTATCACCAATTCCTTTTGAATGTTGAAAAGTGGTTTGAATGCAAGAGGTTTTGTGAAAATATCCACAAGTTGATTTTAAAGAGCCACAAGTCGTATAATGTAACCTAGAGATGGATTGAAAGGGAAGAAGTGAGATTAGAAATAATAATAATAATAATAATAATAAAGAATGAAAGAGGAAAGTGAGTAAACTGTTGGTAGGAAACAAGAGTATGTGTGAATGTCATTAGAAGTTGGTTGCTTCTGGAATGAAGTTAGCCATTGAAAACTACACTCTTCTGAGCACACTGAAGTGTAACTGATTTTGATATGGTGTGAATCTCTCCATAAATTATATGTTTTTGTATAATTGTCTCCCCTTCTTCCTTCCAGGTGAACTGCAGTGTAGTGTGTGTTATTTTTGTATCTGATTTTTATTTGGTGTGAATCCTTCGGAACACCTTTGTTTTTTTTTGTATCAGTTGCCAACGAATTTCAAATCATATCCTACTAAAATCAAATAATAACATATTTTGAATTTCAAATCATATCCTATTAAAATTAGGGGTGTTCATGGATATGGGTCAACCCGCGAACCCACTCAGCCAACTCATACTTTTACTCAACTCAATCATGTATGGATCTAACCCGAACCAACCTATTCAAACTCAGTGATATTTGGTTCGAGTAGATTTGATGTTTTAAATCCACGAACCAGTGAACCCAACCCATTGACATATCACGATATTTTTATTTTATTCATAAATTATCTAGCATAATTCTTACAATGCATATTGTTCTGGACTGGGCCGACGCTTGGCCCAATATTGAGCAGACCCCAAACCCCACTGGATTTGGGCCCAATAAGACCTCATCGACAGGAAGAAGATCTGTCGGACACAACACCTTCTCCCATCAGACACAGGCCAACGACCGTCGGGCAGGACCTTCGTAGCTGTCTGGCTGACCTCCTTCTCCCCCTCGGTCGGGCAGAGCCCAGCCAGCCCGAGGAGCTCCTTAGACCTCCCCCACGTTCTTTACGTGTCCCCTACGCGGAGACACGTCATCAAGTAACTACCCGTGTCCTGATGAGTCGGTCATCCACCTCCCGAATAGCATGGAACAATTACACTAGGGTGAAGACCACGTGCACTTCACGACGCCACGTCAACCCTAACAGTTACCTACGTTGGGTCTGGCAGCCCAACCCAACACAGAGTAATCGTTGGCCCTGCGCAGAGGGTTCATTATAAATACCCTCTTCCACTAGAGGGTCAGGTAACCTAATTCTCTCACTCTTCTATCTGTACTTGTTATCACTCTGCTCGTCGCGTACTTTGGCATCAGAGTGTGTTTCAGGTATACCCATCCCCCTCTGTCCATCAAGTCAACAGTTCAACAACTTAGACGCGTGGCAGCCCATCGATCTCTCTGATCAGGTACAATCAGTGGCGCCATCTGTGGGAAACTAAGCTTCCTCGTTCCTCCGAGCAGAAGAACCAAAGCTTCCTATTTTCAAATTCCGAAGATCATGACTAGCCCACGTCACGATGACGCTGTCCACAACTCCGCCCTCGTCCCAATCACCAACGGCGACGACCAGGAAGAGACCTCCCACGCCCATGAGGGTGACACCAAGGACAGCCAGACCGCATCTCCCTCGTCCAAGGACGCGACACATTATATCGCACCTCGAGAAAGAAGCCCGGTTATCTTCCAGCCCGTTCCTATGCCAGTTGGAGCGGACACAACGATGACTTACCTCTTCGCAACCATCAATCAAACAAACTTGATGTTGTTCCAACAGAATGAACACATTGGTGCACTAGAACAAGATACCTCGTTCCGCTCTCCCCCGCGGAGAAATCAGCGCGGGAACTCTCGGAGCCCCTCTCCCCGTCCATGGG
This sequence comes from Lathyrus sativus, assembly GCA_963859935.3. Lineage (NCBI taxonomy): Eukaryota > Viridiplantae > Streptophyta > Magnoliopsida > Fabales > Fabaceae > Lathyrus > Lathyrus sativus. Next base: position 706,376,720 of record OZ012737.1, read on the forward strand.
GGCACTGACCACAGCTGGAAAGTCCCCAACCTTTGGCCTCCAAGAAACGCGCCAGGTCACCCCCCAGAAGGGGAGGAGTTCCCCGGAGCCAAGAGCGAACAGGCCTAAAGCCCCGACCAGAAGACCGAGGGGATGTAATCAGCCTCCTCGACACGACCCGTCGCCTCTGCACTCCCCTGTCCATAATGATGAAGACGACTATAAGACCCCCTATCGCGGGAGATCATGGAAACCCCCATCCCCCTCGGGATGGACAAACCGCATGTACTCTCCATGTACGACGGTACCTCGGATCTGAACGATCTTCTAGTGGACATCGAGGCCATGCTCGACTACAGGAATGTCCGGGGAGCCATCAAGTGCAGGCTCTTCCCGACGATGCTGAGGAAATGGGCCATGGGTTGGTACAAAATCCTGGAACTCGAGTCAGTCACGTCTTGGAGGGTTCTGAAGGATCTTTTTTCACATCATTTCACGACATCGCGATGATATCCAGAGACAGAGGTCGCCCTGGGCGCAATCATCCAGGCCTCGGATGAACCTCTCAGAAACTACATTGAGAGGTTCACGTGGGAGGCAGTCTAGGTAACGACTTCGGATGATATGAAGTGCTGCCTTATGGAGCAAGGCTTACGCCGTGACTCCAAATTCTACGAGGCCATGGCAATTCAACGGACAAACACCTTACAAGGCTTCCTCGAGAAAGCTCGTCATTACATCCGGTACGAGGAGACCGAGGCCGCCAATGCTGCCCGAGAATCCCGCAACCGAGAAACCCCTGCGGGTCCCGTGAGGATGGAGCGTCAGCCCCCCGGCATGGGGGAGACCGACGACGAGAGGATCGTCCCCGAGAACTCCGGGAGCAGAGGGGTCCCGCTGGCCACTTCACCGAATATACTACCCTGGTCGCTTCCCGCGAGCGTATACTGGTCGAGTGTGCCAACTCGGAGTTCGTCCAGGGAGGTGTCCGCTTTCCCACTCCGGCACCCCCCAAAGCCAACATGGACAAGTCCAAATATTGCCGCTTCCACCAGGGACTCAGACACGTTACGGAGGACTGCATCCACCTGAAGGACGCAATCGAAATGCTCATTAAGGATGGACACTTGAAGAGATACACCAGGGGAGGAGATGCCCCATGATAAGAAGCCTAGAAATCCAAGAGAGTCGAGGACATCCCTCCTCCCACCAATGAATCCGGGATACAACTGGCTCTCTGTGTTGATCGCCCCGAAGTCTGGTTCTCACTGAGAGAACACGACCTCCCTGCCAGGCATGATCTACCCTAGGGACCAGTGCGCCTAATCAGCCCGTGGGAATACTTCTCTAAGGCGATGGTCATCTCGAGCGGTACTCCAAGCAAGCTCTCGATCGGGTCGGTAAAAAGGAAGTTTGACGAACTGATGAACAATAACTTCGGAAAAATGAGCATGCTCGACAAATTCCATGGCCGATCAAACCCGATCACATACTATCTCGAAGAGCTCCCCGGGGGAGCCCCAAACTCGGCCATCCCCCTCTGATACAGGCACAAATGGCTAATTTTGATGTCTGCTGCATCCTGGTCGATGGAGAGAGCTCGATGGATATCATGTATACCTAGCTCTTCTCGATGCTACAGCTCGACGAGACCAACCTAACTCCCTACCTGGGCTCCAACCTCCATGGCTTCAACGGGACGACATCAAGACCATGGGGATACGTGGAGCTCAAGGTCGCCTTTGGGGTCCAAGAAACGGCCATGGAAATTAACATCCGCTTCCTGATCGTCGAATGCCCTTCCCTGTACAACTGTATCCTAGGCAGGACAACGTTGGTCGAGCTCACCGCAGTGCCGTCAACCGTCCACCTCAAGATGAAGTACTATACCAGGCTGGGTGCCGTCATCACTCTCAACGGGGACATAGAAGCAGTTTGTCGGTGTTTTGAAGCAGCAATAAAGGGCCTTATTACAATCGGTTCCTCGATCAAAGCAACTAAGCTTTCGCCCGTCCAAGAAAACAGACCGAAGGACCACGTCGACGCAGTAGACCTCGATTGCCGCTTCGCCGGAGAGCCAGATCACGAGGACAAAGCTGAAGACATTCCTCCAACCACCAATGGGCAGCCTATCCACCCAACATGCCCTATTCCAAAAGGGGACTTCGAGATAGTAACCCTCGGTGCAGACGCGACGAGGACCATGAAGATTGGAGCGGGGCTGCCCGACTTGGCGAGGAAGCAGTTGAAGGCCTGCCTCCGTGAGAACACCGACCTCTTCGCCTGGAGCACCATTGAGATGCCCGGACTCGACCCTGAGGTCGCCTGCCACCAACTCTCCATCAACCCAACCGCTAAGACCGTAGTACAATGTAGACATAGGCAGTCCCCAAAAAAGTCGGCGACGGCTAAGAAAGCTGTAAAAGACCTCCTAGAGGCAAATTTTATTTCAGAATCCCGGTATTCAACCTGGCTATCCAACGTTGTACTTGTAAAGAAATCTAATGGAAAATAGAGGATGTGCGTTGATTACACAGATCTCAATCGAGCGTGTCCAAAGGACGCCTACCCCCTCCCCAACATCGACAAACTCATCAACAACTCGACGGGTTTCAAACTGCTGTCCTTCATGGACGCCTACTCGTGATACAACCAAATCCCCATGGTCGAGGTCCACAAACAGAGAACAGCGTTCATGACCGAGTCGGGTAACTATTACTATAACGTAATGCCCTTCGGCCTAAAGAACGTCAGCACTACCTACCAGCGGATGATGAACAAAGTCTTCAAGGGAGAGATAGGCGACATGCTCGAAGTCTACATGGACGACATGATCGTCAAGTCTCCACGGGCCAGAAGTGAGATATCAGGAGATCGAGAAAGTTTCCATGGCCCTCATCAAAGCGGCTAGGAGATTCTGACACTACTTCCTGGCACATACCGTCGTAGTCAGAACTAAGCAGCCGATCAAACATCTGCTCGGCAGGCCTGACATGGCGGGTCACATGCTAAAATGGTCTCTAGAGCTCTTCGAGTTTGACATCATCTACGAAGGCAGGAAAGCGCTTAAGGCCCAAGTGCTGGCCGATTTCATCACCGAGATGACCCCCGCCATAGAGCCCACGCCTGGAGCCCACAAGTGGACCATCTTCGTGGATGATGCTTCAAGCCCCTCGCGGAGTGGCGCGAGCATCATCCTGGAAAACGAAGAAGGCACGGTCGTGGAGGTCTCCCTGATCCTAGCATTCCCGATGATGAACAATCAGGCCAAATACGAAGTCTTCTTGGCCGGACTCCGCCTGGCAGGAGACCTCAGGGTCAAGGAGATAAAAATCTTCACGAACTCCCAGTTGGTCGCCTCCCAAGTGTGAGGCGAATACCAAGAGAAGAACGATAATCTGGCCGAATATTTGGCCCTTATCAAGGAGCGGATGAAGAGTTTTGACTCCGTAGAAGTATAACACGTTCCACGTGAGCAGAATACCCGGGCGGATGTTCTCTCAATGTTTGCAAGCACCAAGAAGAAGGGTAGAAACAAATCCGTCATCCAGGAGATCCTCGCGCAACCGAGTACAGAGAAGGCGAAAACACTGCTCAACATCAACGTCATCAGGGACGTCGACTGTTGGATGACCCTGATACACACTTACCTTAGCACGAGGCGCCTCCCCGACGACGCTAAGGAGGCCAGTACGGTCAAACGACACGCCTTCTCGTACGTGCTGCTCGAGAATAGACTGTACCGAAGAGGCTTCTTGATCCCTCTCCTCAAATGCATCGACAAAATTCAAGCCTCGACCATCCTATAAGAGGTCCACAAGGGCATCAACATGCAACACCTCGGAGGAAGGTCCTTGGCGAAGAAAGTTTTACGGGTTGGATACTATTGGCTGACAATGTAGGAAGATATGAAGGAACACGTAAAGAAGTGTGATAGGTGCCAGCGGCACTGGGACATGCACTTCGCTCCCCCGAGCGAGCTCAAGTCCCTCTCCTCCCCCTTCCCGTTCGCCTAGTGAGGGATGGATATCCTCGGCCTGTTCACCTTAGACTCCTATCAGAACAAGTACCTGATAGTCAGCGTCGACTACTTCACCAAGTGGATCAAGGTCGAGGCCCTCGCCAAAATCACGATGCACAACATACTCCGCTTTTACAAGAGGAACATCCTCTCCAGGTTCGGCGAGCCCATGGCCATCGTGACCAACAATGGTACGCAATTCACTGACAAAAACTTTCAAGACTTTGTGACCAAGCTCGGGACAAAGCAGCACTTCACGTCAGTCGAACACCCGCAAATGAATGGCCAGGCAGATGCCGTGAACAGAGTCATTCTGCGAGGCCTAAAATGATGGCTCAGAGACGCTAAGAAGAGATGGGTCGAGGAGCTCCACATCATGCTCTAGGCGTACATAATGACACCCCACTCAACCATTGGGGAAACACCCTTTTGTCTAACGTACATGACCGAGGTTGTAATCCCGGTCAAAATAAGGGAACCGTCCAGAAGAACGGAATCCCCCCTTGAGGAGGAGGCCAACGATGAGGCCCTCAGAGACGAGATAGACTTAGTCAAGAAAATACGCTCAGGGGCTTCTCTCCAGGAAGCCGCACTGAAACAGAAAATTACCCTCCGCTATGATTGCAGGGTCATAAAGCGCGAATTCCAAATCGATGATTTGGTCTTACAGAGAAACCCGAAGGACTCGCGCGAGGGCAAGCTCGCCGCAAATTGGGAAGGCCCTTACCGGGCCCGAGACAAGACGACACACGGGGCCTACTACCTGGAGAACTTACACGGGGACGAGATAGCTCGACCATGGAATGTTGAGAAGCTAAAAAAATACTACAGTTAAACACTGCCCGCGATGACACACCTTGCGATCACGGGAGCGTGACATGGTACAATCGCGTCTCCTTGAAATCAATGAGATAACAAGCGTTTTCCCTTTGTGTGTGGGGGTAAAACGCTCTGTTCGACAGCGACCTCTCGACCGAGAGTCACCGTCGCAGTACCGAGGTTGGCAGAACACCCAGCTTGCGATGGGACATTCACGCCGTGGGGATAGGTCCTCGACCATGGTCCATCTCCGTAATCGACCAGGTAACCACACCGGTCGATCGACCAGTTCTTTAAACTACCGGGCACAATAAGAAATGTCGAGCTACCACTCCCAACAACATGGCAAACATACAAACGAGCATAATAAACATGCGAACAAACATATAAAGCATGCATACATGAATAAATAACCGAGCACACACATCCACTTAGAAGAAAAAATGAATTCCATAAAACGGGCACAAGCTCGACAGTCAAATATTACAAGAAGAGGCCCTCGGCCCGTACAAAAGTCAAAATAACAAAACTAGGGGCGCAGTACGAATATGTTTGGCACGCAAACCTACAAATCAAAAGGGGCACGCAGGTCACCATTTCCTAGTCTAGCTGATCATCCTTGATATGGTCCCCCTCCTCGTCCACCGAGCCGCAGGGCACGAGGAACGACCATCCTGGATCTGATGGTAAGGGCCGATATCGTCGGTCACCAAGTCGAAGCCGGAGTTGACAAGCCGAATCTGGTCGACAACACTCTTGAAGCCCACCTCGACGACTCTCAAGCAGTCCTCCTCCAACTGGCGGAGCCTTTCCACTAGCTCGCATCGAGAAACCATTAGCCGCTCCTCTTGGGACTCCTCCTAGGCCGGGGCAACCATACCCTCGAGCTCAGTGGCACGACCCCTAACTCCAGCCATCTCGTCCTCCCTTTGCTTCAGCGCCTTCTCCAGCTCCCCGATACGCTCCCGGTGGACCTTGTCATGTTTTTTATAATCCTTCTGGTCGGCCGCCAGCTTAGACCGGACCTCCTCGGATACTGCGAGCTCGCTCTTGACGGCAGCCAAATCCTCCGAGGAGCACCCCTCCTTATTTAGCACCAGGGTCATCTCAAAAGCCCTCACCACCACTGTCAGATCCGCGGACAACATCTTCCTCCGGCCTTCCTTGCTCGCAGCCAAAATATTCCTCGCCTCCTCTAGAGCCACCACAAGAGTATTCCCCCCGAAAAGTAATTCGTTCGGAGACAACATGAGGGCAGATGAAACTCCACTTCGGGGACCCATCCGTCAGATCAATCGAGGGTACCTCGACCTCTCGTCGCCTCTTGGAGGTCGGCGGTGGCGCCAGGGAGCCACTCCCCTGCAGAGATGAAGTCGTTCTCGCGGAACCAACAACCAACTCCCTCCGAACAGCGGTAGTCCTCCCTTGAGGATGGCAGTTACCCCTGCTCATCAACTTGGTTACGCGTTCCTCTACGGAGCCCATTGTACCTGCAAGAAGAGCACAAGAAAACAGTTAACGTTGAAAATAAAAAATGAATAATAAAGACTAGTCAGGGAGATGCCCAATTACCTAGGAGCCGGTGGGCCTCAGCCTCTGACCGACACTCGAGTAGAGCCTTTGTATTGATACATCCGGTCTTTGTCCGTATCTCCCCGTTCGCGTTACGGATGTACTCCTCGTCGGGGGACACGCACTTCCGAGGAGGAAGACGTCTGACGAAGTCCGTCAGCTTTTTAAAAGCCAAGCTATCCTCCTCCCCCAAGAGGGATGGTCGATAGATGAAGCTTTCAGTGCTCGAACAAAAGTGCAGATCCATCCACTCCAAGGAGAAGTTGGAATCATAATTGTCCTCGGATTGCCCATCTACGACAATCACCTCTCTCCGGAACATGGTGCCGTAGGCCTCGTCCGTCACCGGCATGACCATAAACAATCTGTCCTTGAACCCCCGCACTGAGTCGGTATATGGCCGGAAGAGTCTGGTCGGTTGCTTCAAAGAGACCCAGTTGTGTCGACCGCCCACTGTCTGCCGCTGCAGATGAAACACGCAAAAGAACAAGGAGACGATGGCCCCGAGTTCGAGATAGTTACAGACGATTTCAAAAGCCCCGATGAAGGCGAGGGAGTTTGGATGGAGTTGGGACGGTGCCAGTATCAGGTGGTCGAACACGCCTTGCTGGAAAGCCATGAACGACATGCACATCCCTACCTCATTGAAAGCAAACTCATACATCGGGAACCGACCACCGTCATACCGCGAGCATATACGATCCAACTCCCGTGGTCGGCAGGATCGAAACTGATGGGGACTCCCGGCCACCCTATTTTCTATCATAGCGAACACGTCGGAGTCATTGATGATGAACCTCGACATATAGTTTAGAAGCTCATCCCCGACTCATTCCTCTAACAGTCTCTCTGGGGGATCTGCGACGGCCTCGTCCTGGCAACCTTCGTCGTCTTCGGACAGGTACCACTGCACCTCCTCTTCGTCATGGTCCGTCATTTTACCTGAAAAGCAGAGGAACTAGGTGAATTTGATAGCCAAATCAAATCCACCCTTCCACCGCAGTTCAAGTGAAAGGGTGTGGTCGCCTAGACGCCTAAAAGACGAATCGGGGGGTGGCCCTGCCCCCGAGGTGCCCAAGGAGTACCCTCCCTATCCTCGACGCACTCATCAATTCATGCCCAGGGCATTCATCAACTACCCTCGGGGCATTCAAAGGTCTTTCAATCCTCCCCATACCATTCATAGCAAGGGCCGAGAATAACCAATCACTACCTTAATTTTGAAAGACCCTCCGGCGTATTCGCCAAAAAAGCCCACAGTCATTCTGGCGCCCCCAACAAAGCCTCTAGAAATGCCGCCGGAAACCCTAAAAAACACCAGAAGTAAAGTAGGAACTTACGTGATGCGGTGGAAGAAAAAGCTGTCGCGTCGGGCTGGGAGATTGTGGAGGACAAACAAAAAGATCGAAGGCGCTAGGCAGATATTTCAAGATGTCGAGCAACAACAAAAGAAACAAATGAACGAAAGGACGGGCTGGATCCGCATATATATATCCCTATCACGGGAAACAAAGTGTCGCTAGGCACTCAAGTACCTAGCTCGTAGCCTCCACAAGAAGACACGTGGGGATCCTCCACCTTTCATGCGTCTCTTCAGATTCTCCTCCTCGACCACGGGCTTCCCCTAAATCGTAGGCTCACCTGGCCGACATAGCCACAGCCTTCCCGACCGAGCGACGCGCCTGACGCCCTTTGCTGCTTAAGTCATAACTCGCTTAACCACGAGCAACGACTTGGGGGCTACTGTTCTGGGTTGGACCGACGCTTGGCCCACAATCGAGCAGACCCCAAACCCCACTAAATTTGGGCCCAATAAGACCTCATCGACGGGCAGAAGATCTGTCAGGCACAACATCCTCTCCCGTCGGACACAGGCCAACGGCCGTCGGGCAGGACCTTCGTAGCTGTCCGACTGACCTCCTTCTCCCCCTCGGCCGGGCAGAGCCTAGCCAGCCCGGGGAGTTCCTCAGACCTCCCTCACGTTCTCTATGTGTCCCCTACGCGGAGACGCGTCATCAAGTAACTACCTGTGTCCTGATGAGTCGGTCCTCCACCTCTCGAATAGCACGAAACAATTACACTAGGGTGAATACCACGTGCTGGACTTCACGATGCCATGATAGCCCTAGCAGTTACCTACATTGGGTCTGGCAGCCCAGCCCAACACAGAGTAACCGTTGGCTCTGCGCCGGGGGCTCATTATAAATACCCTCTTCCACTAGAGGGTCAGGTAACCTAATTATCCCACTCTTCTCTCTGTACTTGTTATCACTCTGCTCGTCGCTTACTTTGGCATCGGAGTATGTTTCAGGTACACGCCCCCTCTGTCCATCAAGTTAACAGTTCGACAGCTCAGCCACGTGGCAACCCATCGATCTCTCTGATCAGGTACGATCACATATATTTTTAAAAATATATAATTATAGTTTTTATTAATTGTAAAAGCCTTAGTTTAAATCAAATTTGAGAGATCAAATTTCTTTATTCGAAGAGAAAGATATCTTACCTTTTATGGCATACTTTACATCATTTGTATATTTTTTGAAACCATTTATATATTTTTTTTACTTGATCTGAATCATAAAAGAACTTTTAGGTGTCGCGGCTCAAAAAAATGCAACAACGGGGATGCGAGAATGAAAGACAGAAGAGTCACCATCGAACTTTATTCATCCCATGAGGGGAAGGGAGAACATCAAGAAAACCCTAAGAAAAGGAACGGATAAGATGGTCTCGCAACCAAGAACGGGTTCAGAAGCCGGTTATGTGAAGGAAAGGTATTAACACCCCTCACATCTTTCGTACTCAATGGGAACTATTTGTTTGTCTACATGTGATGATATTTGCTAAAGTTCATTGCTTTTGAAGAGTGTTCCAAGGGATAAAGATAAAGGTTAGAAATAGGGAAAGGAGAGACGAAAGGGAAGGAAAGAGACTCGGTAGTGTTGTACCCCAAAATTTAACCAACTATTTCTTGTACCTGGCTTATGTTTCATTTTCATTTTAGCATTTGCATTTTTGCATGGAATTGTTCTTACAGGGGATCAAGATTGTTTGTATCCCATCCAAGAAGATATTTTTATTGGCTTCAAGTTCAAGCAAAGGCCTTGATGGAGGTTATTAAGTGTGTGGTATCATTGTGAAGTTGTCAAAACTCCTTGAGAGGGGAGGTGTGCTGCAACTCCTTGTCTGAGAACCACCAGAGGGTTTTTGTTAGGAGTTCATAAGGTCCTATCATTGGTGTAAGCATGGTGTAGAGGTTTTTTGAGTACCTTAGAGGCTATTATGGATTTGGAATGGTCATTCAGTTCATCTACAAAGAGCCTAGGCAGAAGGGCATGGAATTAGGGTTTCACATACAATCAGCCAGGACTTGTTTCTTGGAGCAAAACTTGTTTCCATGATCCTTCATGTGTCCCAAGGTATCTATAACTAGAATATCAATCATCAATTTCAACCAGAAGAGCTCCAATTGGTCAGTCAATTGCAAATCAGGAGATTTGGCAAAAAAAAGTCAACTATATAGTGAAAAAGTCAACTCCTGACTTTTTAAGGTCAAAGTCATGTTCCTTAAGTTCGATATGACCAATGGGTGAAATTTGACCATGAAATGTCAAAGGAATCATAAAAATCAAGAAGTGTTGAAATTTGCCATTTTGAGAAAATTAGGGTCTTAGAAACTTTCCATTTATGGAAAGTTTCATGTGTGAACCAACCATTTTTCCCCATGATCAAGGTTTCAAATGAACTTTTGTCTAACATCAAACTTGTTTCTCATACTCCAAGCTTTATTTTGAGTACCAATTCATCATCATATGATGCTTGAAGCTCAAGTTATGGTGATTCAAAGTTAGGATTTTCAATGATCTCAAAATTAGCAAGTTTGGACAGATTTTTGGAGTAACTTTCCAAGCCAATTTTCATCAAGCTCTTGTTGTCAAATGAAATTTTGTCCCACATGAGAGTTGTAGATCTTGTTCCAATATTTCCATCCATTACTAGAAGTCTCCCATAGGATTTTTGAAGCTCAAGTTATGGTGATTCAAAGTTAGGGTTTCAAGTGGATCAAACTTATAACTTAGAATTTTTTCTAAGTTATTCCAAGGCAGTTTGTATGTCATGACATTCAAATCCAATTTCTATGACCTTCCAAGTTTCAAACCAAGATGGATTCAAAATCAAAGTTATTCCATGTCATGCACTCTTTAATTAGAGCCCAAGTTCTAAACAATGGGAGTCTTGTGCATCAAGATACAATGACTTAAAGATGATGGTTTGGACATTTTTACAAGGCATGAACCATAAATCATTTTGGCATGTCATTCAATCATTCATGCAACATACTTGTTTTTCTTATTCCATGCGCATGAATTAGCAACTTTGTGCACTCCAAACATTGCCAAAACAAGGCCAACCAAGCATGTACCACTCATGTGACATTTTGAATTTTCTTGCCCAAAAAGGAAGAGACAAGCAAGCCTTGCTCTAACCATCCTACAGTCCATCCAATATGTATTTCCACTCAAGAAAAACAACCAAATATGCCAGCAGCTTGTGCCTACTCCATCATCAACCATTGGAGCCAAAAATCATCTTGATCACAACATCTGATCCATTCATTTTTCACCACTGTAAAATCTTCCATTTCATGTTTTACTTCATATATAAGCTTAAGACAAAAACCCTAGATAGGGACAACCACCATTTGAGCAAGAAATCAGAACTTGATACTTGGCATCCTTTGAAAAATTCCTTTGAAACTCTCTCTATTTTGAGCTATTCAGCAAAGTCTTTCTAAAACCATCATCACCATAAACCTCTCTTCCATCTATTTACAAAAGGAGCCCACTATGTGCACCTTAATCATCACCTGCTCAGAATCATTTGGAAAGATTGAGGAACTTTGAAGGCCACTTAAGCGCCACTCAAGCTTCTACAAGTCACAAGGGGTCATTCTGCATCTTTTAGAGAGCTTTCAGCAAGTTTTGAAGAGGCAGTGGACCATTCTCCACTAGGTAAGAATATATAAGCTTTTTCCATTTCTTCTATCTGTTTGCAAGTGATTTAAGATATGAAATCATGTTTATACTTGGTGTTTGAGGTCCTGAGGGTAACATCTTGTTTTTGTTTGACTTTGGTTTAAGTTGCATGATGAGAGTTCACTTGAACTCGTGAACTTTAAGCCTACTTTTCTATGCCCTAAAGCACTCTATACTGGATGTAGTTGGCATGATGTTGATCCTTGCATTTTGGAGATCATTTTTTGTCTTTGCATTTTTGAAAATCATTGAGGCAGTGAGTGTCGTGGTGAAAATTGGATACCAAACTATTGATTAGTTTGAATCTTTAATTCATTTTGCAACCGAACTTTGATTTGTCCAAAGGAAGGGATAAAGATCGAAATTCCCACTATGCAATGCAAATGCAAGCTAGAGAGTTTTAGGTTCGGGGGTTGGTTAAACTTAGGGAAGGTACTAGCATCCTAAGTTTCTGTAGTACTCTACAGGAACCTCTTGTTTTATGTTTGTTTACTGCTATGTGTTTATCTGCTTAAAAGATTAGAGACCCTAGTGGTTTATATCTAAGTATACTCGATAAGATGTCGCATCTTATGCCTACATATCCTTACGGGAGTGGAATCAGAGTATCTGTAGTTCCCCTAAAGGGTTTGAGGAGTTCTTTGACTGTGTTCAAAGTTCCTACAGGTTTAGGGTAGTTGTTTTGATTGATTTTAGGAGAAGAGATGTGTTATCATTTTAAGAGAGATTTAACCGCCACAAGGTTGTAGGAAAATAGTCTTTGCATCATCTTAAGAAAAGGGCTTAAGTACTCGGATTATTTGACGAGTATGCCTTTATTTCTCTTAAGGCAAAGTCCCTACGGCTTGATTGTATTGTTGTGGGGGTGGAGATTATATCTCACTTAAGATGATTAACATCTATTCTCTAATGTGTTTGAGAAAGTTGTATAGTGTTGTTTGTTTTCCTATGTTGTAAAAGATAGAGACAAAGTCCTTCCTATGGGGTAGGGTCTATCCTAAAAGATCGACTTGAATGGGATCAAGGATCGAGGGGAATATGATGCAAATGATGTGCAACTACACACAACGTTGAATTATGTGTAGATTTTTCCTTTGGACGGAATGCGATGCGATGCAATGATGATAGATATGATAATGTAAATTGCGGTAAATAAATTGCGGAAATGTAAACCATACATATACGCATGAAAGCGCTGAAGTGTAGGTGAATGTGTCGTGAAGTAGGTGTGCACGATTGAATTTTATGATGTGATGTGACTAATCGGCTTGACTTGAATTTTAGGGAGATGTTGGATTGTTTTTAGACGGAGTTGAATTGATTTTAGGTGGAATTATTTTTTAGAGAAATGTTGTATTAATTTTAGGAAATGGATTTAGGTGATGTTAAATAAAAATCAAATTTTAGGTTTTTTAAATGAAATGCTACCATAGTTAATTTTATTATAAAAATCTAAGTGAAATGATTACTTAAATAATATTAATTTGTTAATTATAAAATAATATAAAAGAAATGTTTTTATTTCTAAAACATTTTACTGTTTAATTAGATAAAATGGCAAGAGGTTTTATTTAATGAGTAAAGATATAAACTATTTATATAAAAAATAAGTCCATTTTAAATAAAAGGATCTAAAGAGTTAATGGATTAATTAGTTTAAAAAACTTAATTCATTAAGAGGTTAATTTAAAAGTTATTAAATAAATTAAATTAAAAGTTGATTATAAATTAAAATCATAAAATTGGTTAGAAATTGATTAATTAATTGGATAATTATTTAAATAAAGGAATTAATAATTATGTTATAGTTAATTAGGGTTAACGGGAGATTAAGGTGTGATTATGTGGTGATGTGTGTTGTGATAATTGGCAGATTACAAATAAACAAAATAAAAACGATGCAAGAAAGAAAAAAAAACGCGATGAACCCTAAATCTGTTTCCCCTTCTCCCTTGACGCTGCCGTTTCCGCTCGTCTCTCTCAATCTTCTCGTTCGCGTCTCTCTTTCTTCGATCCTCTACCTTCTTCTTTCATCTCTTCGCGTTCAGACCTGAAACACAGACAAACACATCAAAAGTTTCAACAGATTTGACTCAAACAGAGAGATTACCGCGAGTTATGGCCGACGTCGATTGTGTAGGTTCATCAGTCTCGTCGAGGATGGTTGTCGGTGACGGAAATAGGTGATCTCCGGTGATAGTTGGGGCACGGATGCGGTAGTGGATTTACGGTGAATCCGTCGATTGAGGGCTCGCGGCGGCTTCGCAGATAAGTCTTTCTTCTCGATTCCTCTGTTACGAAAGTTAGGTTTTGCAGTGGTAGGTTTTGTGTGGTAGGTTTTGTATGGTGGGTTTTGTGTGGTGTCGCCCTCGCTGACTCTTGAGCTCTTCTCTTTTTATAGGAAAACTTGGATTCAATGGTCATTCACAGCTTTCCATCTTCGGCTAGACATGTCTGGGCTCTTTTGGAAGGTGAATCACCTCTGGTTTAATTGTGTTTGGCAAATACTTTAAGAGAATTTAATCTGAAAATGGTGATGAATTTCGGTTTTCCCAAATATTGGTTGTGGTCCCAAATTCTTTCCTGATAAGTTTTGAATTATTTCCATTTTCGTCTAGTTTTGTTTTAATTCTTTGTGGGAACTTAATTGTAGGTAAACAGAATGGATAAGCTTCCAAATCTGTGTGATTGTGTCTGAAATCTGCTATTGAAACAAGATCTTGCGATGAATTTTTTTACTTCAACATGTAGATGAATCATTTTTGGAATGAGTTAAATTGGTAATCACGATCTCTTGACTGATAGTATGCTTTAGTTGTCATGATTCCTACCATTGGTTTTACTGACTTTAATGATGAATATGATTGTACAATATTTGCTCGTTGAAGACTGAGTTCTGTACTGGTTCTTCAAAGTAAAACCTATACGTATAATGTACCCTTGGCTGCATCATCTATTGCGGTTTTCTGCTTTTGACGAGGAATGTTAGAACACTTTTAGATGCTTCAATTTTTCTCTAGGCTTTTCTTTGCTGCTCTATCTGTCTTTATAAACTTGAGTGTGGGCACTTTAGAATGACATGGTTCTTCTTTTACATCATTCAAAACACGGGAGGCTCCCAATAATCTGCAGCTCGAGTTTCATACAGCTTTGGTATGCCCATGCCTTTCTTCACCTTCATTTGAATAACAATACTAATGGATTTTACGGGTCGACTTTGAACAAATACTCTAGGAAAACATTCTCAGTGGTAAGTAAATGTTTGCTTTTCTCGCTGGCCATCCATTTTATCTTTTCCATCTTCATGTATTTGAATATGAATATGTTTCCTCTTTTCGGACAGAAACTGATAGCCTTCTTCGTTTTAGGAACTATAGATGCGTGCGCCTGATGTTTTGGAGTTCAAAAGGTACACTTCATGAAGAATTGTGGCTGGAAATATTGTAAGATAGAGCATGAGGTTCGTTTGCAAATGTAAGTACGGTTGGAGCTTGGTGAGGCTAACGTGACATGATTTCATGGAGTCGAGGCATTGATGTAGTGTATGGATGGCTTCTTGCTTCATGGCTATTTTGCATCTTCCATTTTTCAACAGTGAGTTTCAAGCTTAGGCAGCAAGCTTTTGGTTGGGGTTAATTCTGCAGGTTAAACTCAACACAAAACCATGAATGTTATTGTATGATTTGAGCCTTGGTTGCATTGAATTTGATTTAACTTGACATTATGCAGGGACAACTGCCGCCACGACCGTACTGATATTGATGACATTATGAGATAGCTGAAGGTTTAACATGCTGACGTTGCGTATACCAGATGCCTGTACCCAACATCTTCAGCATCAAGGAAATGCATAAGTGCGAGAAGAGTCTTTCACATTAATCTGAAGCAGGAATCCTGTTGGAGTGTGATGTTTGCTTCAAAGGCCTATTGACTTTATCCCTTTCTCTTGACAGGTAAAGGGCATATCCTTTGGCTTGTAGTAGACACGGTTGCGAGTGTACGGTTTACGGGTTATTATGAACCTCAAAACTGGCTGCGGGGTTCTGAATGTCGAGCAATCCTTTCTCGAAACCCGTAAGTCTCTAATACTCTGCTAGTTGTAATGTGGTACAAAGATTCTGTTATGCTGAGTAGTGGGATATGAGGTTGTACTGGTAAATTATAATGTTTGAATCATTTCCCATGTTGGCTGTGTACGGTATGACAGAACGTGATGCAGCATCTTGATGATAGTAGGCGAGGATTACAAACAGTTCCTTTTGCAGTACCAAATGGCGGCATTAGAAGAACCGTGAGGATAACAATGGAGATTTATTTTTGAATCCAACAAGTCTTTCATTAGCAAGTCCTACTGCACAGAAACGAAGAAATGCAATTGCATTGAGGCTAACATCACTATTGAACCGGCTATTTGTAAATGTCAAAAGGCATCCATCACAATCAGTGAAGGTGATTGTTTCCGTCTCAGTAATATATTCATGCACTATTTTCTTAAAGCCTGACAATACAATATTTTTCCGCTCATCAGCTGCCGTCATGGAAGTAGGGACTGAGTCGGTTGTTGTTCAATTGATAATCACAGGTATTTAATTTTGTTCTTTATTCTGTTCATGTTATTCGGTGGAAATGTGTTCTTCTGAAAATATTCTTTTTTCTTTTGCAGGCAAAAGCTGGCGCGAGAGACGGAAGTTTTCGGTAGATCCTCATTGTGCAGCGGAGACAGCCCCCAATTATGTTATTCTATCAGTTATTGTTCCAAAGGGAAAGTCATGTTAATATGTCCCAAGGACTGGTCATATCTCTTTCTTCAATCAACATAATATTAGATATGAATTTGTAACCATCTTCTCTTTCTCATGCTGGTATTTTCAGGGTGTTCCTCTGAATCGGTGCTTGGGATATCTGACGTTAGGAACCAGTTGGGATGATTTCAAACAGGGAAAGGAAACCGGGAACGAATAGAAGATTGGCGTTTTCAGATTACTACTACAGGTAGTCCGTACATTTGGTTCATTTTTCTTATGAGATTTCGGCCGGCATTTCTTAATAGTCCGTAAGCGCATATCTTCTTTCCATAAGTGATGTAAGGCTTTGAACTTGAGTGCAGTAACTCTCTCCTTAACTTTTCAAGACGTTTTTCTCAGCAAATTCTCATAACAAATGTATGACAGGTTGAATCATTGCCGACTCTCATGCTAACAAGCTTTTTACCTTCCTTGGGTGCTAACTTAGCAAATACCCCATGTGCTCTGTCGGCAGATTCTATGTTGAAGCAATATCCTCATAAATATAACATGTGTTGGCTCCGAAGGTGTTCTAGCGGTGCATTGAGGGAAGCCTGTTATTGTCACCGGCAAAGGACGTAACGATGCGGGAGGAAGTTGTGGGAACTGTATCATGGCTTTTCATAAAGAGATTTGTAGCCCAGAACACCTAGACTTGTATTTGTATTTGTATCATCATCGTTTCTCACCATTTGTGTACCACCGTATGTTGTTGTTAAGTAATCAAAATGTCTGTTGCATTAAGTTTACACCATGTACAAAACGATAGGTATTACATGACTTGCTTTTCATGCCTAAGCATATCCATGCTTTCACTTAATTGTTAATACCAAGGCTTGGCTGTAATGACCATGTTTTTATAATTGTAGAGTTGTGGACTAATCAAAACAGAAGTGATCCCACACTTAATTTGTGAACTTGCAAAATTAAGACTTGAGCCTTGTAATGAAAAAGTGTATCCTCCTGAGTTCATGAAAACCTTTAAATATTTGTCACGAATCCAAAGAACTTGTCTTATGTTCGTAATAAAACTTGCAACCATATTTAGGCGTAAGAGGGCGAAAATAATGGGGAACTTGAGTCGTTCTTGAATTATGACTTAGACAAATGGAAATGGTGTATATAATTCAAACTTGCATATCTTGAATCCATGGTGAAGAACTAAACACTTCGGTACGAATTTAAATTCTTTGAGAGAAAACCAAATAGTTAGCAACTTCAATTCCTCTAAATTGAAACCAAGACATAACAACCAAGTTGTTGGAGAACCGAAGTCTTGAAACCAAAATAATTGACATGAAGAGCACCAAATGAAACCAAAATGACCCTTGCCACCACGACACCAATTGATTAAGTTGTAACTTCCGCATTTAAAAACCTAAACGAATAATCCTTAAATCTTGAATTCAAATTATCTTGCACCACAAATGCCTCGATCCATGAGCCTGTGATTTCAATTCTTGTGTAGATTCTGTCTTGACAAACCTTCTTTACTAAGGAGAAAACTTGAAAGGGACCAAGATCTTGATCGGAGGGGATCTAATCATAAAATGCTAGAGACGTCTTTAAAGTAGAATAAACCTGCACACACTCGTTAGTCATGATGAAAACGTACGCAAAAACACGAGAGGAGGTGGGATCTTAAGGTCAAAAATTAGGGTGCAACAGTGAGGAGATATGAAGTTAGAAAGTGAGGGTACCACACACGAGTTTCATTTTGCATGGCCTGGTTTTTGAGAATTTTAGCATGAAGAAGATGATGAGGTGGCCTTGTGTTTGCGTGCGTGGCGGTTTAGGGCTGAGGTGGCGGATGACACATTTAATGAAACACGGAGTTTCATCTTGGTTTTTGTTTGTTTGGTTTGCTGAATGTTTTAAGTGATTGGGCCCAGCGCATGTTACTTTCCACACCCCACTGTTTCTAGGCCCAAGCGCATCATGCCTATTTCCAGTGCATTCCATTATTGCTTGATACACCTCCTTTCATGTGCTATTTTATTTTATTTTCTTTTGTTTGTTATTTACATTCAAATCATTTAAAAATAGTTTTACATTTTATAAAAATACCAAAAAATAGTTTCCTGACTTTTCAATGTGTTGAGTTTATTTTCCACATTTTTATTTTATTTTTCACTTTATTTTATTGTTTTATTTTGGTTTTACAAAGTCATGTGTATTTTGGTGTATACCTTGTGATATCTTATTCATTTGGACTCCAAATTTTATCTCTAATGACCATGTCCTCTCCCCCACCTAGGTAAGGGATTGAGGCACTCTTGAGGAGGATTTTGGGTCCATGTTTGACCAAATTAAGGTTGACTTTGCTTTGACTTTACTTGCCCCTCGATGAACCCTCGATAAGGCGGAGCACCTCTAACAATGGAATTGTTTGGTGATGCCTTGAGGCGAGTACCTTGAAACTCTGGCTTCTGTTTTCCATTGAACTTGGCTACTTTGTGTAATTTATTTGGCATTTATTGAATAATCCTTCCATTTTTTAGTGAAGCTTGCAAGTCAAGCCACTTTTGAAGGTGTTCCTATAAGATAGTTTGACCTAGTTTCTATGGGAAATGATTCTTAATGATCCCATGTGCATCTTGTAAGTGTTGCCACATATTTGTAATTTGATCAAGGTGTTGGTTTTCCATTTTTTAGGTCATACATTTGCTTAGCTTGTTTCACAAGTCACCTAAAAGTTAGGCATTTCCACTTATTTCTAAGTGTTGAATTGGTTATGAAACTTTATTTCTACCACTTGCCATGGCTTGGTTGATGTTTGTGCTTTGTTTTCAACTTTGATTTGGATCATTTACATTGTGTTTTACTTCTGCCCTTTGAGGTTTGACCATAATTCAAGGTGATTTGACATTCACATTCATGCTTTGAGTTTGCCTTGAATGATGTTTTGCTTTTTGCTTTGTTTTGCTTCTTTCTTTTACATGGTCAACTTGGTTGGTTTGGTTGAGATGTTTTGCATTGTTGCTTGCAGACCAAGCCTCTTTCTCCCACCTCCCTCTTAATCATGGCCTTTTGGTCTTGCTTTGTGTTTGACTTTTGTTATAATGATTGATGTTTGAATGGTTGTAGGAGTTTACTTCTCCCATTTCATCTCACTCTTTTTGACTTGTTAAGTCCTTTTGTTTGAACTTTTTGCTTCATCTTTGTTGCATCATTTGTATTTACATTTCTTCTTTGTATCCTTGCATCTTTTGTTTGCATTGTTCTTTGACTTGTTTAAGTCAATTTCTTTTTTCTCATTTCATCTGTGAGTGAATTATCTTGTGTTTACTTGGCCTTTTGCCATGATCCCCCTAGGATTCCTAGTCCCTCTGTTTAAGATGGGAGTAGGAGAGACATTAGGTGTTCAATCATTTGCATGATAACATTAGGATAGATTCTTTCCCTCATAATCCCAACTTTAGGAGCATTATGCATGATAACATTAGGGTCCAGTTTCCCCTTAGTTTGTGTCTTTCTCTTCTCATCTCCTAAACACTTCAAAACATATAATAAAGGATAACATGTGTTGTACACTACGAGCCTTAAGAACTTGAGGAATGATGGTTGGGGGGCCTCCTCTCAACTATCTAGAGTGTTTAGTGTATGCCCTTTGGGCGATATGTGTAACACTCATTTTAATTATTTAGTCATTTTATTATTATTTTAAAAATTATACGTTGGTGTGCCCTTTGGTGGGAGGGTAGTTGACGATGTTGGGTGGGTGTCCATAATGTGGGAGGACTATTGGTGGTATTTTGGTGTGAAATATAATAATATAAAAATAATAGTAACATTGGTGGGGGTGTTATTATTATTATTATTATTATTATATTATTATATTTGTTAATATTATTAATATTATTATTATTTTGGTGAAATAATGATATTATTATTATTATTATTATTATTATTATTATTATTATTATTAATGAGTATTATCATTATTATGATTATTATTATTATTAATAGTATTATAATATTATTAGTATTAATAATAATATTGTATTATTTTATTAAGTTATTTTATTAATTGAGATTAGATTTAATAAAGAAAATAGAATGTGAAGGGGTGGGGAGAGTGGTACGATACATTTTAGAAATTGAGAAAAAGGGCGATAGAAAAGAGAGAAGAGAAAAGAACGAAAAAAAGGAAAAAGAGCGAAGGAAAAAGGGAACGAAGAACGGAAGAGAAAAGGGGAAGGCCAAGAGGCCAATTCTAGGAGGATTTCTATCGATCAACCAATTGATAAGGTAAGGGGGGAGAAACTTGATTGGGAATGGTTTATACATGTATAGGGTAGTTGGGGATTCCTTAACCCCGTAGGAAATTGATCGATATATGATAATATATATTGATATGTTATGATTGATGATGATTGTTGTTAATTGTATAGTAATCGTTAATGAATTGTTGTTTTTGGTTGAGTTGGCATATAGGGCATATAGGGTGTTTTACGGTTTTTAGGGAAAGTTTTGTATGGCTTTTGAGGTATCGATAGTGTTTAGGTGATGATTTTGGGAATAGGAATTAGAAACCGATTGTTTACGGTAATAGGCAAGATTGGTACTAGAATAGGCTGGGAATCTGAGTTGAGATGATAGGCATAATTTGGCCTAGAATAGCACTGCAGAATTGTGAGGAAACTGATGAATCGCAGCATTCGCTGGGCTTCGCCTGGCGAATGTTGGCGAAGCTTCGCCTGGCGAAGGGAGGCGAGAGTTCGCCTGGCGAGCTGAGGCGAAGGGGCAGCGAATAATTCAGAAATTAAGTCCCAGACTAAAAACACAAGAACTTCGCCTGGCGAATGCCAGCGAAGGTTCGCCAGAAGGGTTCGCCTGGCGAATGCCAGCGAACGTAGCAGAACCAAATGAATTTTTGTGATGCTTTGGATTCGAGCGTTGGTCTCGTGTGATCCTTTTTAGCCTTGTTGCAGTGTGAAAATGATGAGTGTGGGATATAACTTGTGTACTTGGTGATAGTACGCGTTTCCCTTAATATTGTTGGTGAGCAATTAGTTGATGTATATGTGTGTAGTAATCAGTAGGATCGTGTATTTCCCGAGCGGTGAGATGTGTTTATATTTGATGTTAGAAAGTGAGACTACTCACTGTATGATTGAATTATGTGATGTTGGTGTGTGTTATATTTATACATATGCATTGATGTATGATGATATGATCAGGAGGATCGTGTGCACTTAGTGTGCCAGAATGTAATAGTTATGCATTGGTGTCTTGCATATCATGGGGTTTTGGTGGGATGAATCATGTCTCAGGAGGAGCGTAAGTGATTCATCCGTACTCCTTTGTGGAGAATGGTGGGGGATAGATCATGTCTTAGGAGGAGCGTAAGTGATCTATCCAGGTTCGATTGAAGGAACCAATGAGTCGGTACCGCATGCATGGTGTTGTGTTGCATAATTGCATTATAATATGTTATATTGTAATTTGAACAGTAGGTTCGTTATATGGTATTGTTGGGGGAATAATTGATGTGTTGGTGTGTTTTACTGCCTTATTTACATGTATTACATTACCATTGTATTTTTGATCATGATTTCTCACCCCTTTGTTGTTATTGTGGTATGTGCTTCTTCGGAAGTACAAATAATCCAGGTACTTAGCTAGCTTGGATTATGGTGTGACAGTCGAGTCTAGGATGCTCTGATACGTAGCACGGGACTTGGGCGTTTTTATTTATTTTATGAAGAACTTATATTTTATTTTCTTGTGAAACGTATCAAACCTTTATTGGATGTTATTATTTAATATTCCGCTGCATTGGAGAAAACCTTTTTTATAAGGAAATGTTGTTTTCATGTGATATCCCACTTGGGAAATTGGAACTCTGATTTTGTTTATTTATAATGTTTATTAATTTAATTGATTTTGGGAAGTGGGGTGTTACAATTGGTATCAGAGCAGGTCGGTCCGTCCGGCCAGTGTTGTTGAGTCGAGTTGAGTCTGTCCTTTATGATGTAGTTGAATATCTTTTAACCTGGTGTTGTTCTTTTTGAAAAGTATGGCAGGAAGGAACGATGTTGCATTGGCTGCTGCTATGCAAGCAATGGCGCAGGCGGTTGCTAATCAGAATCAAACTGCAGATGCCCAATTCAGGAGTTTGGCGCAGTTTCGGAGCAACAAGCCGCCAACATTTGAAGGAGGAATTCTGGACCCTGAAGTTGCTCAGAAGTGGCTGAAGGCAATTGAAAAGATCTTCAGGACTATGGAATGTAGCGATGAATAAAAGGTGAGGTTTGGTACTCACATGCTGGAGGGTGAGGCTGAAGCCTGGTGGGACAATAGTCGCCAAAGGTTGGAAGCTGCTGGAACTACCATTACTTGGGAGGTGGTTCGGAAAGGTTTTCTGGAGAAGTATTTCCCGGAAGATATCCGAAGCGCTAAGGAAATTGAATTCTTAGAGCTGAAACAGGGTAGCATGACTGTAGCAGAATATGCTGCCAAGTTTGAGGAGCTGGTGCAGTATTGTCCCCACTATAATGTGGAAGGGGCAATGACCTCTAAGTGCTTAAAGTTTGAGAATGGACTGCGTCCAGAGATTAAGTTGGGGATTGCTTGTCAGAAGATCAGGAGCTATCCTGAGCTGGTATGCAGGAGCAGAATCTATGATAATAATAACCGAGCAAGGATTGCGCACTACAAAGCTGTTAATGACCGTAAGGGTAAGCAGAGGTTTAGTGGTACTCCTTATAGTGTTGCTGCTGATAAGGGAAAATGTAAAGCTGTTGTTGATAAGAAGCCTAGAGATGGGAGAGCATCTGCTGAAGGGAAATGTTTTCGGTGCGGTGGTATGGGACACCGTGCTAATGATTGTCCTAATGAGGCCAAGAAATGTCTTAAGTGTGGGAAACCAGGTCATGTGATAGCTGATTGCAGAGCAACTATGCCGACCTGTTATAACTGTGGTGAGAAGGGTCATATCAGTACACATTGTGAGAAGCTGAAGAAGCCTCAAACGTCTCCGGCTGGTGGAAAAGTGTTTGCCTTGGCAGGAACTCAAGCTGCCAGTGATGAGCGTGTGATCAGAGGTACTTGTATTATCAATAATATTCCTTTGATTGCTACTATTGATACGGGTGCAATGCACTCGTTTATTTCTGTAGATTGTGTGGAGAGGATAGGTTTGGTGTCGTCCACTCTGGAGATACAGATGACTATTGAGACACCCTCTATAGGTTCAGTGACTACTTCTTTGGTATGCCTGAAGTGTCCGTTGACTATTTTCGGTAGAGAATTTGGAGTGGATCTGATTTGTCTACCACTTGGTAAGTTGGAGGTTATTCTGGGTATGAACTGGTTAGAGTTCAACCAAGTCTACATCGATTCTTTTCGGAAGGAATTGTTGTTCCTGACCCCTGAAGAGGAAGTTGTGGCAAGTTCTTTGTCTAATAAAGAATTGAGGGCCTTGTTGGAAGATGAAACTATAGTGTTTGCTTTATTTGCAACTTTATCGATGGATAACAAAGTGCCAATGGAGGAATTAGCAGTGGTGAATGAATTTCCAGAAGTGTTTCCTAACGACATTACGGAATTGCCTCCGACGCGAGAATTAGAATTTGGTATTGATCTTGTTCCTGGTACGAGACCTATTTCTATGGCGCCGTACAGGATGTCTGCAGTGGAATTGGCTGAGTTGAAGTCTCAGATTGGAGAATTGTTGGATAGAAAGTTTATTAGACCATGTGTATCACCGTGGGGAGCTCCAGTGTTGTTGGTGAAGAAGAAGGATGGTAGTATGCGTCTGTGCATCGCTTACCGTCAATTGAATAAAGTGACTATTAAGAATAAGTATCCTTTATCTAGGATTGATGATTTGATGGACCAGCTGGTGGGAGCTCGTGTATTTAGTGAGATCGACTTAAGATCGGGTTATCATCAGATGAGAGTAAAAGAAGGTGATATTCAGAAGACTGCCTTTAGGACTCGATATGGACATTACGAATATGCTGTAATGCCGTTTGGAGTGACTAATGCACCGGGAGTATTTATGGAGTATATGAACAAAATTTTCCATTCTTACTTGGATCAGTTCATTGTAGTGTTTATTGATGATATATTAATTTATTCTAAATCTGATGAAGAGCATGCAGGACATCTGAGAATTGCCTTGCAAGTGTTGAAGGAAAATAAATTATTTGCTAAACTGTCAAAGTGTGACTTTTGGTTGAAGAAAGTAAGTTTCTTGGGGCATGTAATATCTGAAGATGGAATAGCGGCGGATCCGTCAAAAGTAAGTGCAGTATTGCAGTGGGAACCGCCGAAGACAGCGACAAAGATTAGAAGCTTTTTGGGGTTAGCCGGTTATTACCGCAGGTTTATTGAAGGGTTCTCTAATTTGGCGTTGCCATTAACTCAGTTGACGAGAAAGAACCAAGTTTTTGTATGGGATGCTGCTTGTGAAGAAAGTTTTGAAGAGTTGAAAAAGAGATTGACTACGACACCGGTGTTAGTGTTACCGACTCCGAGTGAACCGTTTGTGGTGTACTGTGATGCGTCTAAGATGGGATTAGGCGGGGTTCTGATGCAGAATGGTAAAGTAGTAGCATATGCATCGCGACAATTGAGAGTGCATGAGCGAAATTATCCGACTCATGATCTTGAATTAGCTGCGGTTGTTTTTGTGTTGAAAATTTGGAGACACTATTTATATGGTTCAAGATTTGAAGTGTTTAGTGATCATAAGAGTCTGAGATACCTGTTTGATCAGAAAGAGCTGAATATGAGGCAGAGAAGATGGTTGAAATTTTTGAAAGATTATGACTTCAGTTTGAGTTATCATCCAGGAAAGGCCAATGTAGTGGCAGATGCTTTGAGTAGGAAAGCAATTTATATGGCAGCTCTGATGGTGAAATAAATTGAGTTAATTGAACAGTTTAGAGATTTGAGCATGGTTTGTGAGACTACTGCAGATAGTGTAATGTTGGGTATGTTGCAGGTAAATAATGACTTCTTGGATATGATTAGAGAAAATCAGAAGTTGGATGTGAAATTGGTAGATTTGATGCCTGGAGTAGGGAGTGACTCCGATAGTGACTTTAAATTGGATAGTACAGGTGTGTTGAGATTTAGAGGCAGGATTTGTGTACCAGATGATGAAGAATTGAAAAAGTCAATTTTGAGCGAAGGACATCGTAGTAGCCTCAGTATTCATCCGGGAGCTACGAAAATGTATCATGATTTGAAGAAATTATTTTGGTGGTCTGGTATGAAAAGAGACATAGCTCAATTTGTGTATGCCTGTTTAACATGTCAGAAGTCGAAGGTGGAACACCAGAGACCTTCTGGATTTATGCAACCATTAGAGATTCCGGTTTGGAAATGGGATTGCATTACTATGGGTTTTGTGACAGGTTTGCCGAATACGACGAGAGGTTTTGATGCTATATGGGTGATTATGGATCGATTGACGAAGTCTGCACACTTTGTGCCGCTCAATATTAGTTTTCCGTTAACGAAGCTGGCGGATATTTACATTCGGGTAATTGTGAAGTTGCATGGTGTTCCGTCCAGTATTGTGTCGGATAGAGATCCACGGTTTACTTCGGAATTTTGGAAGAGCTTGCAGGAAGCTTTGGGAACTAAGTTGAAATTGAGTTCAACTTATCATCCGCAAACTGATGGTCAGTCGGAGAGGACTATTCAGTCGCTTGAAGATTTGTTGAGAGCTTGTGTGTTAGAAAAGGGTGGTGCGTGGGATACTCATTTACCATTGATTGAGTTCACGTACAATAATAGTTACCATTCTAGTATCGAAATGGCACCGTTTGAAGCTTTGTATGGGAGGAGGTGTAGGACTCCTCTGTGTTGGTATGAAACTGGTGAGAATATGGTGCTTGGGCCAGAAATTGTACAGCAGACTACTGAGACAATTCAAATGATTCGTGAGAAATTGAAAGTGTCTCAGAGTAGGCAGAAAAGCTATCATGATAATCGGAGGAAAGAGTTGGAATTCTGTGTAGGTGATCACGTATTCCTAAGAGTTAATCCGATGACTGGTGTGGGTCGTGCATTGAAGTCCAAGAAGCTGGATCCTAAGTTCATTGGACCTTATGAGATTTTGCAGAGAATTGGTGATGTGGCTTATAGGGTGGCGTTGCCGCCTGAGTTGTCAAACTTACATGATGTGTTTCATGTGTCGCAATTGCGAAAGTATGTTTCTGATCCATCTCATGTGATTCAGAGAGATGATGTTCAGATTCGGGAGAATCTTACTATTGAGACGATGCCGTTGAGGATCGAGGACCGTAAGATGAAACAGCTCCGAGGGAAGGAAATACCTTTGGTGAAGGTAGCGTGGGGAGATGCTGCAGGAGGCAGTGTGACCTGGGAGTTGGAAAGCAGGATGCGAGAAGCGTATCCGAAGCTATTTCCATCAGGTAATTTTCGAGGACGAAAATAATTAAAGTGGGGGAGAGTTGTAACACCCATTTTAATTATTTAGTCATTTTATTATTATTTTAAAAATTATACGTTGGTGTGCCCTTTGGTGGGAGGGTAGTTGACGATGTTGGGTGGGTGTCCATAATGTGGGAGGACTATTGGTGGTATTTTGGTGTGAAATATAATAATATAAAAATAATAGTAACATTGGTGGGGGTGTTATTATTATTATTATTATATTTATTATATTTGTTAATATTATTAATATTATTATTATTTTGGTGAAATAATGATATTATTATTATTATTATTATTATTATTATTATTATTAATGAGTATTATCATTATTATGATTATTATTATTATTAATAGTATTATAATATTATTAGTATTAATAATAATATTGTATTATTTTATTAAGTTATTTTATTAATTGAGATTAGATTTAATAAAGAAAATAGAATGTGAAAGGGTGGGGTGAGTGGTACGATACATTTTAGAAATTGAGAAAAAGGGCGATAGAAAAGAGAGAAGAGAAAAGAACGAAAAAAAGGAAAAAGAGCGAAGGAAAAAAGAAACGAAGAACGGAAGAGAAAAGGGGAAGGCCAAGAGGCCAATTCTAGGAGGATTTCTATCGATCAACCAATTGATAAGGTAAGGGGGGAGAAACTTGATTGGGAATGGTTTATACATGTATAGGGTAGTTGGGGATTCCTTAACCCCGTAGGAAATTGATCGATATATGATAATATATATTGATATGTTATGATTGATGATGATTGTTGTTAATTGTATAGTAATCGTTAATGAATTGTTGTTTTTGGTTGAGTTGGCATATAGGGCATATAGGGTGTTTTACGGTTTTTAGGGAAAGTTTTGTATGGCTTTTGAGGTATCGATAGTGTTTAGGTGATGATTTTGGGAATAGGAATTAGAAACCGATTGTTTACGGTAATAGGCAAGATTGATACTAGAATAGGTTGGGAATCTGAGTTGAGGTGATAGGCATAATTTGGCCTAGAATAGCACTGCAGAATTGTGAGGAAACTGATGAATCGCAGCATTCGCTGGGCTTCGCCTGGCGAATGTTGGCGAAGCTTCGCCTGGCGAAGGGAGGCGAGAGTTCGCCTGGCGAGCTGAGGCGAAGGGGCAGCGAACAATTCAGAAATTAAGTCCCAGACTAAAAACACAAGAACTTCGCCTGGCGAATGCCAGCGAAGGTTCGCCAGAAGGGTTCGCCTGGCGAATGCCAGCGAACGTAGCAGAACCAAATGAATTTTTGTGATGCTTTGGATTCGAGCGTTGGTCTCGTGTGATCCTTTTTAGCCTTGTTGCAGTGTGAAAATGATGAGTGTGGGATATAACTTGTGTACTTGGTGATAGTACGCGTTTCCCTTAATATTGTTGGTGAGCAATTAGTTGATGTATATGTGTGTAGTAATCAGTAGGATCGTGTATTTCCCGAGCGGTGAGATGTGTTTATATTTGATGTTAGAAAGTGAGACTACTCACTGTGTGATTGAATTATGTGATGTTGGTGTGTGTTATATTTATACATATGCATTGATGTATGATGATATGATCAGGAGGATCGTGTGCACTTAGTGTGCCAGAATGTAATAGTTATGCATTGGTGTCTTGCATATCATGGTGTTTTGGTGGGATGAATCATGTCTCAGGAGGAGCGTAAGTGATTCATCCGTACTCCTTTGTGGAGAATGGTGGGGGATAGATCATGTCTCAGGAGGAGCGTAAGTGATCTATCCAGGTTCGATTGAAGGAACCAATGAGTCGGTACCGCATGCATGGTGTTGTGTTGCATAATTGCATTATAATATGTTATATTGTAATTTGAACAGTAGGTTCGTTATATGGTATTGTTGGGGGAATAATTGATGTGTTGGTGTGTTTTACTGCCTTATTTACATGTATTACATTACCATTGTATTTTTGATCATGATTTCTCACCCCTTTGTTGTTATTGTGGTCTGTGCTTCTTCGGAAGTACAGATAATCCAGGTACTTAGCTAGCTTGGATTATGGTGTGACAGTCGAGTCTAGGATGCTCTGATACGTAGCACGGGACTTGGGCGTTTTTATTTATTTTATGAAGAACTTATATTTTATTTTCTTGTGAAACGTATCAAACCTTTATTGGATGTTATTATTTAATATTCCGCTGTATTGGAGAAAACCTTTTTTATAAGGAAACGTTGTTTTCATGTGATATCCCACTTGGGAAATTGGAACTCTGATTTTGTTTATTTATAATGTTTATTAATTTAATTGATTTTGGGAAGTGGGGTGTTACAATATGCGACGCATTCGCTCTCAAGTCATAGTCTTTAGTGCAACATGAGTTACAAACCTAACTCAATTCACTTCTTATTAAAAAACACAAAAACAAAAACATCAAACCTTTTTATCCTTCGGGATTAATTGAAAACCATTTTATGAAAGAGTGTGTTAACTCTTGGTTCTATCGCAAACAGGTAACGCCTAAGTCTCCAATGGTCGAGCAACAATACACCTAACTGCTAGAACGAAGGTTTAACCCTACTCAGTTAAAACACTTGAACCAACATGTGGTCATGGTAGCCCGAACTACGTTTGCTCTGATTTCTCGTACCAGACAAGGATACGTAGGCATAAGACAACGATGTCTTGGCGAGCAACCTTCCCCCCGTCACCCGTAGTTTTCTGAATTACGTTGACTCTGACTTTCCCATTGCATGAGGGAATACGTAGGCATATAGCGGCGATACTCTATTGAGTCTCTTTTCTTTTCTTTTCTCCCAGTGAGCCTGTAGCTTAGATAGTTTAACACCCTTTTAGATTAGACAAGAAGCGTGGATTCCATTGAGTACAATGGACATGAGGGATGCTCATACCATCCCCTTGCGTAACCGACTCCCGAACCCGAGATTTGGTTGCGATGACCTGTCTTCTCCCTTTTTCATAGGTTTTCTCTGATCGTTTCCTTTCCCTCTCTTTGGGATAAATAACAAACGGTGGCGATTCTTCTGTCTTTATCGACACCTCCTTCGCAGCGATGCGACAAGTAGGACTTCGCGGTCCTAGGCCTACGTATTCTCAACAAATATGAGAAATTCAGAGTCAACGTAGTTCGGGGAACTACGAGTAAAAGGGATAGAAGTGTGCTCGGCAAGGATTAGGGCCCTTGTGCCTACGTATCTTTACTTAAAAAGAAGCAAAGAATCAGAGCAGTCATAGTTCAGCCTACGGTTAACTGATGTTTTTGTGGATGATGCTATCGTGCGCATTCTAGCAGTTAGGTGTATTGCAGCTCACTCGTGGAGTCTTAGGCGTTACCTGTTTGTGTAACACCCCAAATTTTAATTGGAATATTTTAATTAATTGATTTAATTGAGAATATTCGATTTCGGTGTTTTTCGGTGGCTTTGTGAATTATTGAGGAATTATGCTTTGTGGAGTATTTATTTTGAAATAATAGTATGTAATATGGGTTTATTAATATTATTATGAATTAAAATAAATATAAGAGGAATAAGGGTAATTTGGGCATTTGGAGGAGTTAGTAAGAGTAATGAGGGAAAAGCCCAATTTGTGAGGCCCAAGACTAGGTTGGACAAAATTGAGTTCTGAAGGGGAATTTGAATTCATTTTGTTTTAACCGTGAAAGTTTGGTGGCCAGAGCTCTGAAGGAAAGGTTGGAGGCAGAAGATCCTGAAGTTAATCGTGAAAGCTGTGAATCGACTAAGGTATGAGGAGTATCGTTGTTCATGATTTTCTATGTATGTCTTTAGATGTGTTTATGGTTGATTTATGATTTAAGGTATTTTGGGTTAGTTGTGGGAAAATAGGGAATTTGATGATAAGGATTTGAGGTTAGGGGTAATGGTATGTAACACTGAATATTGATATGAGAAGGGAAACCTTAGCCTTTTGTTGATGGTGTAAAGCAGCAAGCAAAAAATATTAAGTACCCAGTTTTGTCGTCTCCACAGGGATTAATGCGATATGAACGCCATTCAATGATTTCTACATTTCTAATCTTAATTTCAAAAGGTTTTGGTTTAAAAGGTTCAAGGAACCATAAATAAAAACAGAAAATATAAAATAAAGACTGAAATATAAACGGAGCCTTGTTGGGATTGGATTTCATCAATTGATAACACATGCATTCTTCTGATCAAATTAAACACAACGCAATTATTCATCTAATATCATCACGTATCACTCACGATAAAGCTTATCTCTAACACGACGTCAAGAGAACAACTGTGTTGTCTCATTGGTGATCTCTCACCCAACAAAATCACAACACAAAGCATTAAGATC
Source organism: Lathyrus sativus (assembly GCA_963859935.3). Classification (NCBI taxonomy): domain Eukaryota; kingdom Viridiplantae; phylum Streptophyta; class Magnoliopsida; order Fabales; family Fabaceae; genus Lathyrus; species Lathyrus sativus. The sequence goes on from OZ012737.1 coordinate 706,407,658, forward strand.
TGATACTCACGCAAATGCTAAGCCTAAATCTATCTCTAGCGTTTAAGACCTAACCGGTAATCATCCTAGATCCAGATCCGAAAAGTATATCTCTATCACCATTCAAATCAAAGATTAACAGGTAAACAAGAATGAAACCCATATCAGATAAACAATTGTTTTGCATAAAACACAATGATCAGAATACGTACACACACTTAACCCTTTTTTACATGTATTCTTCGAATCCGCCAAATGGTTATGAACAACATTCTATATCACTATTATCACATACCCACACAATATCATATTGATCCTACCCATGCTAGCCATGCTACTTAATCAACAAACACCATAGAAGATAAAATGAATATCAACTTCAAAACCATGTCAAAAGTTTGTTCATTAATAGAAGAAAATTTGAGATCAAAGATGTGAAAAGGTTTTGTCAAGACCCATAAATACATAATCAAAGATATTCAATCAATAGAGAATCCAAAATAAGTTCACAAACATATATTAGATGAAATACATAAGGTATCAAAAGATTACAATCCAAACCCCAACAAGAGATCGAAGATCTTACCTCCTCCCCCTTAGGGTTTTGTGTTTCTCTCTCTAGAAGAAATGAAGAAAAATAAGTTTTGATGTCTAGAATGGAAAAAATACAAGTTATGGAAGTTATTACCTAAAAAACACTAAAAACACTTAAATACCCCACTCAATCTGGGAGCGTTCGCTACCTGCTCGCCTAGCGAACAGCTAGCGAGCGTTCGCTTCTTTATTTGCTCCAGCGAAGTTTGGCACTTTTGGCTCTGTCCCATTCTGGGCGCATTCGCTGGCCTGCTCGCCTAGCGAACAGCTAGCGAGCGTTCGCTACCTTGCTCGCTATCAGCTCGCCTAACGAGCATGACAACATTTTGGTGGTTTGCATGTTGTCTTGGTTTCCTTGCCCATTTCTTGAATCTTACTTTTCACTTGTTTTGTGCCTAATTCCTGCATAATAACACACAAATCAAAGGTACCAAGAGATTTTCTCATAATGTTGCAAATCAACCAAAATAAGAGTGGTTTTCAACACTTTCATGAATAAAATGAGTGAAAATGCCAACATTAGATAGATCAAATAAGTGAAATTTGGCATCTAACAACTCGCTCCAACTAGCTTTTTGCTTGTCCTCAAGCAAAGTATGTCTCTCATTTCGCAATAAGAGTATTTGCTCAAGACTAAGATTCACCCAAGAATGGATAAAATTGGCTCAAACACAAATGATGCAAACAAGCCATGGTTCCAAATGTTTAGAATTAAACAATGCACAATAACTAATTTCTTAAAGCAAATATAAATCCATGCATCAATCAACAACTATATTTTTCATGAATGAATCACTCTATCTCTCCTCTTCGAATAAGGATTGAAGAAATTACGCGTTTGCAACCGCGGGGACAATTTCAGTCAACTAACAAACAATGCCAATATCAATTCAATTCATACAAAATCTAACAATCAAAAGCGAAAACATGGAAGCAAGAAGATCACTAAGGTCTTTAAGGTTGTAGCTTGGTCGGGTTTACAAACAAGGGACATTTCTAAGGCCATTGAAACGAAATTCCCGATGCAAAAGAGACATTCACCGAACACGTTATTTACACACCTCAACTTCATTCCATTTGTTTCTTAGTTGCAAACCTTCACAAACCTTTTTCACAACTTATTCTTTCACTATTTCTTTCTTTTCCAAGCAAGCATTCTTTTTCTTTTCTTTTTTTTTTCTTTTTTTTTTCATATTCACACAATTTTTTGGTGCTTGCTTGAATTTTTCAAAAGTTGTAGCAACCTACTATCTTCCTTTTTCATTCGCCCCAACTTAACTTTTACTCAACCCTCAAGTGAATGCTCTTAGCTTTTTATGGCAAAGAAGACAATTAAAACAAATTCACGGGTTCAAGAAATTTTTTAGAATCTCTCAAAATTAAGAATGAGATTCACATTGTTTAGGCTCAAAGGGGTTAACGAATTCTCTCTACTCACGGGTAAGTTACATTTGGAACTGGTTGTGCTCAATAAAAACAAGTGCCTTGATCCTTTCTAATGCTTCCACAAGTTCACAATGATAACAAGATAAATCATGAATCATATGAATCAAAAAAGTTTATCAAAAATCCAGCATTTAGTAAACAATGGAAGCTTTCTCACAAATTATAGTTTTTGGTCCTAAGTGAAATAATCATTCAAACAAGTTGTCAAAAGAACAAATTTCATTTGCACAAAGACTTAAATTCTTAAGAATTCTAAAATTCTAAACAAAGGAAACCATGTACCTTGACAACATTCACTTGTTTCATACTATCATCGCCATCCAAACTCGGTCGAAGCTTTATTGAATACTTGTATACCGATAGCAACCACTCTATAAGGAGTTTTTGTCATTCCTGAACACACTAGAAAAAAAATATAAAAAGAAACAAATATATATATATATATAATATACAAAGCTTAAAAACATAGAAGTGTTGCAATGCACTTCAAAATCTCAACACCAATCCCCGACAACGATGCCATTTTGTTGATGGTGTAAAGCAGCAAGCAAAAAATATTAAGTACCCAGTTTTGTCGTCTCCACAGGGATTAGTGCGATATGAACGTCGTTCAACGATTTCTACATTTATAAGCTTAATTTCAAAAGGTTTTGGTTTAAAAGGTTCATGGAACCATAAATAAAAACAGAAAATATAAAATAAAGACTGAAATATAAACGGAGCCTTGTTGGGATTGGATTTCATCAATTGATAACACATGCATTCTTCTGATCAAATTAAACACAACGCAATTATTCATCTAATATCATCACGTATCACTCACGACAAAGCTTATCTCTAACACAACATCGAGAGAATAACCATGTTTTCTCCTTGGTGATCTCTCACCCAACAAAATCACAACACAGAGCATTAAGATCTGATACTCACGCAAATGCTAAGCCTAAATCTATCTCTAGCATTTAGGACCTAACCGGTAATCATCCTAGATCCAGATCTGAAAAGTATATCTCTATCACCATTCAAATCAAAGATTAACAGGTAAACAAGAATGAAACCCATATCAGATAAACAATTGTTTTGCATAAAACACAATGATCAGAATACGTACACACGCTTAACCCTTTTTTACACGTATTCATCTAATCCGCAAAATGGTTATGAACAACATTCTTCATCACTATTATCACATACCCACACAATATCATATTGATCCTACCCATGCTAGCCATGCTACTTAATCAACACAACACCATAGAAGATAAAATGAATATCAACTTCAAAACCATGTCAAAAGTTTGTTCATTGATAGAAGAAAATTTGAGATCAAAGATGTGAAATAGTTTTGTCAAGACCCACAAATACATAATCAAAGATATTCAATCAATAGAGAATCCAAAATAAGTTCACAAACATATATTAGATGAAATACATAAGGTATCAAAAGATTACAATCCAAACCCCAACAAGAGATCGAAGATCTAACCTCCTCCCCCTTAGGTTTTTGTGTTTCTCTCTCTAGAAGAAATGAAGAAAAATAAGTTCTGATGTCTAGAATGGAAAAAAATACAAGTTATGGAAGTTATTACCTAAAAAACACTAAAAACACTTAAATACCCCACTCAATCTGGGAGCGTTCGCTACCTGCTCGCCTAGCGAACAGCTAGCGAGCGTTCGCTACCTTGCTCGCTATCAGCTCGCCTAGCGAGCATGACAACATTTTGGTGGTTTGCATGCTATCTTGGTTTCCTTGCCCATTTCTTGTGTCTTACTTTTCACTTGTTTTGTGCCTAATTCCTGCACAATAACACACAAATCAAAGGTACCAAGAGATTTTCTCATAATGTTGCAAACCAACCAAAACAAGAGTGGTTTTCAACACTTTCATGACAAAAATGAGTGAAAAATGCCAACATTAGATAGATCAAATAAGTAAAATTTGGCATCTAACACCTTCGTGGCCAAAACCTTGGATTGTTATATGTTTGACCCTATAGGAATAGGAATGTTCAATGTGAGTAGCTCTGATGCACTCAGAGCAATTGCATGGAAATAGTGATTTAGGAAGTGCAAATGTTGCCGGGTTGGCCTAACAAACCATAGATTTTGTGTCGTTATCACCGTATGACCTTAGGGATGATTTAGGGATGTTTTGGGGGCATGGAGTGTGTGAATTGTATGAGTTTTTGGGTAGAAATCAGTTCTGGTCGTAGCAGATTTTTGCTGTCATCGCACTGTTTGCCTAGCGAGCATGCCAGCGAAGACTCGCCACAGACTCGCCTAGCGAGCATGCTAGCGAAGACTCCCTACCGACTCGCCTAGCGAGCAAGCCAGCGAACGTAGCAGAGTTCACGAAATTTGATCGTTTTGCAGCGATGCCTTGATGTTTGATTCTGAGATTTCTGAGATGAGTTAACATGAGCATGACAATGAGGAATTATGTGATTGATAGGCGATAGTGTGAGGATTACCGCGAGTATAATTTGAGGAATTAATATGGGGTAGTATTATGAATTAATATGTGATAATATGTGATAATATGATGGGCTAATATGAGGATGACTATGAGCTAACATGTGATTTGCATGTGAGTATATGACGATTTACATGGTGTGTGATGATGATGATTATTATGATGAATTATGTGCTAACATGGGATATGATGATTTATGTGATGATGATGATTGTTATGATAAACTATGTAATAACATAAGATATAACGATTTATGTGATGATGATGACTATGTTGATGAGTTATGACGTATGATGAATATGATGAATGATGATGCATCATATGTTGTTATTATGAGGATTATTGTGACGTGTGCATCATGCATTCATATGCATCCGGACTTCAGTTCAGGACCTCAATTACTTTGGCTTCAATCCGACTATGGGGATGTGAAGTATTTTGATGTGCTCCGATTCTCTAATAGAATCGATCCTATTGATGGGGATCTATGGAGGGTTGATGGCCCAGTGTCCATCGTGCTGTGATGATTGGTACCACATACATTGAGTTGCGTCACATTGCATTTATGAGTCTTCTTGTATGAATTGTGACGTTGTGGCCTTCGAGACATATTTGAGGAATATGAATGTGTTGAATATAATTACTATGCCGTTTATGCATTAATTGTTGTACATTGATTATTATGAATTTCTTTACTCACCCTGCCTGTTTGAATGTTACCTCCACGTGGGTAACGTGCAAATGAGCAAGTTTAGCCGTGGACGCCGTCGAGGAGTCATTTTTGAAGGTTTGAGTTATTAGCTGATTTAGTTTATTAGAGGGTCTTGCTCTGATATGTAACATCGGGTTGGGTTCTTTGAGTTGATTTTATATCAGTGGGTTATTTTACTTATTTTCCCTTTTGAGGAGAAACCTTAATTTATGCTTTGAGTTCCGCTGTTTTATGTTGTTTGATGTGCTTTGGGAAAACTCGTAGTTACGGAGTATGGACCTATTTTGTTGACTTTGAGAAATGTACGCCCTTTTTGTGGCTTTTTATTGAGACTTATTTATTTACTCTGAAATTCGTGTTATTTTTCCTTAATAATTTAGGGGTAGAAAAGGGTGTTACATTAGTGGTATCAGAGCAGGTCGGTCCGTCCGACCAAGTTGTTTAATGTTGGTTGGTCCCTTGTATGCGACATGTGTGTGAAAACAATGTCGGTACATGTTTGTTGTCTAACCTTTGTCTGCAGAAGTGGGAATGAATTAAGTGGGGGAGAAGCTTGTGCTTCTCCAGGATGCTGCGAGTGTAGAGTGGTAGCTCAATGTGTCGATGAATGCTCTCATAGTTTGGTAAAGATGGTTTGTACCCCATCATGATTTTCGGCTGTCTATTGACAAATTGAGGAATTGATCACCCTTAATCTCTTGTTGATAGTAGACGGGGTCATGTTGGATGGGATAGACATGTCTTGCAAGCTTAGATGGTGGGTGTAGAGAATTGTCTGAGTTAAGTTAAGTGCTTACGAATTGTTTTGATGAGTTGGCGCAGGGTGGTGTTGAGATGTTTAATTTTTATGGGAATTTTGAGTGTTAAGGAGAGTGGGGAAGTTGGTGGTTTGCCAATTAATTGTGGTCGTCTAGAAGTTATCCTGAAAAGATAGTGATATACAACCAGAACTTGAAGTGGAGTTGTGATCGACTTAGTTACGAAAACTAGTCTGATATTGAGAGCTCCATATTATATGTCTGTTTGGATGGTCAAGGAATTAAACTGATTGAGTAGTTTGGAGACTTGTGTCTGGTGTGTGTGTTAAGGCAATAGATTGCGAGGTCGAGTAGATTAAAAGTGGACAGTGACTTCTGGTAATTATTAGAGAAAGTCAGATGTGGAATGCAATATTGGTATAATTAAGCCTTTAAATATTTCCAAGTTGAAGATGTGTTGAATGACCTCCTTAGTGTGAAATTGTTGTTGTACGTCGAATTCCAAGATCACAACTTTTTACGGAATCGAAATCGGACACCCAGAAGTCATGTAACGGTCGAAAATATAATTTCGGGCTGTCATAGCGAACAACTCCAGGAGGAAGTGGCCGCTCACCTCTGTGTTCGCCGGGCGAAATGTCCTGGGGCAGAAGAATGTTGTTTTCTTATTTTTGTCGTAACGGGAGAACCGTAACTCGGAATGACGCACGGTTCAAAGCGTTGGAAAGCTATTCCAATGCTATATGTGATGGTGAAGTAGTGACATGGAATTAAGTTATTTAGTAATGGACTATGTTTGGATTTTGTAGTAAGTGCGGAAGTACAGTTCGTGTTTCCGCCATAACTCACAAATTGAGTGTCCGTTTGGCATGAGGCTTCCGAAGGAGGATGGCTTTGGGTTGAATTACCATCCGAGTAAAACGGAAATGGTAGCCGATGTATTGATTTGGAATTCTTTGCATATACCGATGACGATGGTAAAAGAGTTAGAACTGATTGAGCAATTTTGTGATATGAGTTTGGTTTGTGAAGAGACTCCTAGCAGTGTGAAATTGGGTATGTTGAAGCTGACTAATGGTATTCTCCAAGAGATCAGAGGAGGTTAGAAATCTGGTTTGAGTGGGTAGATTGGTTGAATTTGATGAATTAAGGTCGGAAAGATGATTTTCGGATTAATGGAAATGATATCTTGAGATGTCGTGATAGAGTTTGTGTCCCATATTTTGTGAGTGGAATAAGAGTATTCTTGGAGAAGGACACTGAGGTAGATTGAGTATCCATCCCGGTGCTATGAAGATGTGACCGAATTTGAGGAAATTGTTTTGGTGACCATAGATGAAGAGAGAAGTGGTTGAGGATGTATATGCTGGTTAGACTTGTCGAAAGTCGAAGATTGAACATCAGAGACCGTTGGGTCTGATGCAACTGTTGAATATTCTAGATTGGAATTGGAATAGTATTTTCGTGGATTTTGTGTCGAGTTTGTCGAAGACTGTGAGAGGGATATGATTTAATTTGGGTGATTTTGGATAGAGTGACTAGAGCAACTCAGTTTATACCGATGAGGATTAACTATTCTGTGTTGAAGCTAGCTGAGATGTATATTGAGGAAGTTATGAAGTGTATGAGATATCGTCGAATATCGTGTCAGATGGAAATCTGAGATTTGCATTGAGATTTTGGGAGAGTTTACAGACGCTTTGGGTACCATGTTGAAGTTGAATTCTGCCTATCATCCGCGGACGGATGGACAGACAGAGAGGACTATCCAGTCTTTAGAGGATTTGTTGAGAGTTTGTGTGTTAGATCAAAGTGGATCATGGGATAGTCATTGTCGTTGGTTGAGTTTACCTACCAATAACAGTTATATCATTCTAGTATCAGAATGGCACCGTATGAGAATTTGTATGATATAAGGTATAAGACTCCTTTGTGTTGATATGAGTCAGGCGAGAGTGATGTGCTCAGACCTGAGATTGTGCAAGCGACGACTGAAACGATCAAGAGGATCCGAGAAAAGATGGGTTTTGAGAGTTACGCTGGTAACTGGTGTTGGTTGAGCTTTAAAGTCTCAGAAACTCACACCGTGCTTTGTTGGTCTGTATCAGAGTAGCGCAACGGAAGCGTGGAGGAAGTACCATGTTAGATTGTTTTATCGCTGTCGCTTGTGGAATTGCATGATGTGTTTCGTGTGCCTAAGTTGAAGAAGTACATTGATTCAGATAGATGATGTACAAGTGAGAGATGATTTTAGTATTGAGGTATTGCTAGTTCGGATTAGTGAACGAGAAGCAACTTTGAGATAAAAAAATTGCCTTGGTAAAGGTAGTTTTAAAAGGACCAACTAGAGAAAGTTGAATTTGGGAGTGTGAAGATCAGATGAGGGAGTCGTATCTGACTCTGTTTACTTGAGGCAATTTTCGAGGGCGAAAATTCTTTTAAGTGGGGGAGAGTTGTAACACCCCAAATTTTAATTGGAATATTTTAATTAATTGATTTAATTGAGAATATTTGATTTCGGTGTTTTTTGGTGGCTTTGTGAATTATTGAGGAATTATGCTTTGTGGAGTATTTATTTTGGAATAATAGTATGTAATATGGGTTTATTAATATTATTATGAATTAAAATAAATATAAGAGGAATAAGGGTAATTTGGGCATTTGGAGGAGTTAGTAAGGGTAATGAGGGAAAAACCCAAATTGTGAGGCCTAAGACTAGGTTGGACAAAATTGAGTTCTGAAGGAGAATTTGAATTCATTTTATGTTAACCGTGAAATTTTGGTGTCCATAGCTTTGAAGGAAAGGTTGGAGGCAGAAGATCCCAAAGTTAATTGTGAAAGCCGCGAATCGACTAAGGTATGGGGAGTATCGTTGTTCATGATTTTCTATGTATGCCTTTAGATGTGTTTATGGTTGGTTTATGATTTAAGGTATTTTGGGTTGGTTGTGGGAAAATAGGGAATTTGATGATAAGGCTTTGAGGTTAGGGGTAATGGTAGGTAACACTGAATATTGATATGAGAAGGGAAACCTTAGCCTTCGTAGCCAAAACCTTGGATTGTTATATGTTTGACCCTGTAGGAATAGGAATGTTCAATGTGAGTAGCTCTGATGCACTCAGAGCAATTGCAAGAAAATAGTGATTTAGGAAGTGCAAATGTTGTCGGGTTGGCCTAACAAACCATAGATTTTGTGTCGTTATCGCCGTATGACCTTATTGATGATTTAGGAATATTTTGAGGGTATGAGTGTGTGAATCATATGATTTTTTGGGTAGAAAACAGTTCTGGTCGTAGCAGATTTTTGCTGTCATCGCACTGTTTGCCTAGCGAGCATGCCAGCGAAGAATCGCCTAGCGAGCATGCTAGTTAAGACTCACTACCGACTCGCCTAGCGAGCAAGCCAGCGAACGTAGCAGAGGTCGCGAAATTTGATCGTTTTGCAGTGATGCCTTGATGTTTGATTCTAAGATTTCTGAGATGAGTTAACATGAGTATGACAGTGAGGAATTATGTGATTGATAGGCGATAGTGTAAGGATTACCGCGAGTATAATTTGAGGAATTAATATGGGATAATATGGGGTAGTATTATGAATTAATATGTGATAATATGATGGGCTAATATGAGGATGACTATGAGCTAATATGTGATTTGTATGTGAGTATATGACGATTTACATGATGTGTGATGATGATGATTATTATGATGAATTATGTGCTAACATGGGATATGATGATTGTTATGATGAACCATGTGATAGCATGAGATATGACGATTTATGTGATGATGATGACTATGTTGATGAGTTATGACGTATGATGAATATGATGAATGATGATGCACCATATGTTGTTATTTTGAGGATTATTGTGACATGTGCATCATGCATTCATATGCATCCAGACTTCGGTTGAGGACCTCGATTACTTTGGCTTCAATCCCACTGTGTGGATGTGAAGTATTTTGATGTGCTCCGGTTCTCTAGTAGAATCGATCCTATTGATGGGGATTTATGGAGGGTTGATGGCTCAGTGTCCATCGCGATGTGATGATTGATACCACATACATTGAGTTGCGTTGCATTGCATTTATAAGTCTTTTTGTATGAATTGTGACGTTGTGGCCTTCGAGGCATATTTGAGGAATATGAATGTATTGACTATAATTACTATGTCGTTTATGCATTAATTGTTGTACATTGATTAGTATGAATTGCTTTACTCACCCTGCCTGTTTGAATGTTACCTCCACGTGGGTAACGTGCAGATGAGCATGTTTAGCCGTGGACGCCGTCGATGAGTCATTTTTGAAGGTTTGAGTTATTAGCTGATTTAGTTGATTAGAGGGTCTTGCTCTGATATGTAACATTGGGTTGGGTTCTTTGAGTTGATTTTATATCAGTGGGTTATTTTACTTATTTTCCCTTTTGAGGAGAAACCTTGATTTATGCTTTGAGTTCCGCTGTTTTATGTTGTTTGATGTACTTTGGGAAAACCCGTAGTTACGGAGTATGGACCTATTTTGTTGACTTTGAGAAATGTACGCCCTTTTTGTGGCTTTTATTGAGACTTATTTATTTACTTTGAAATCCGTGTTATTTTTCCTTAATAATTTTGGGGTGGAAAAGGGTGTTACAGTTTGCAGTAGAACGAGCGTAACATATCCTTTTTGAAAAGAGATATTTTCACCATTCGAGGCAAGATGTCACATTTGATTTGTAGAAGTTGTTTTTTAGGGGTGAAATAGATCCTCGGATAGTAACCCCTTGCGGATAGTACCTAATTCTTTATCTCAAAATATTTATTGTGAAATGGTGTGGCGAATACAGACACGTCTTCGTATTAAAAGACGAGTATCGAGACCGCACACCCTACAATGAGCATCTTGACACTCGAAAAGCAAGAAGTCTGCACTTAATCCTCTCTTTTTAGTTCAATACAAAGTGGATTTCATTCTTTTATTAAAGATGTTTTTGATCTTTGATGGTAAGCACTTTACGACAATGAACCCTAAAGGTAATGTCAAGCACTCGGGATAGGAGAAGGCTTACACCTAACCACTCCGCAACCATCCAAGTTAATTTGGAAAAGAGTTTTTTGAAAATGCACTTGGTATGAGACCAAGGTTTTAAGAAAAAGGTTATGAAAAGAAAGGATGTTGAATTGGTTTAACATTTGTTTGAGAAAATCCGCTTAACGTTGGATCAAGGGTTTGATTGCTTAAAAAAGTTTGAGGTGATGCGAACAAGGTTGAAGGCGATGCACAAGGCAATCGACTTACAAGGTCAAAAATGGCTCGATAAGAATCGAGAGTTTGTTTTAAAAATAGTTTTTGGAACCAAAAGTCAAAAGTGACCATAGTAATATCCATATACAATGGTCATACAAACACATCAGGTTAATCGGCTTGAAAATACGAGTAAACAAAAAGGCAAATAATGAAAAAAACGGCATGAAATTTTTTTTAAAGGTGAAATAGCAAAAAAAAAGTGAAAAAAAACAGGGGCCTGACACGGCCGGCAGTGTCAGGAAGTGCCCACAGTATGGGTTTTGGCAGTAAACAGGGAGCTGACATGGCCGCCCGTGTCAGCACCCCTGGGAGATGCGCGCGAAGGAAGTTTAAACAGCAGGCTGACACGACCGCCCGTGTCAGCCCTGCTGGGTGAAAAATCTAAACTATGTTTTTTATTTTTCCTCTCTTGTGGTTCTTACAAAAGTTCCTTGGTCCCTCTTGGGACCTTACACATTGTATACAACACAAAAGTCACTTAAAGAGAAAATAAAAGACAATGCAAAATATATAAAGAGAGAAGAGTTTGAAGAAATGGATACCCAAGAGTTGTTATCTTTCTTGAAAACCTCAACTGATTTTGGTTGGACGTGCTTTATGATTCACTTTCGTTTCTGGTTTTTTATCACTCTCTTGTTCTCTCAATGGTTTCCTTTCTTTCTCAATCTCTTTTCTCAATGATGTTCTCAATGTTTCCTCCTCTCTCAATCTCTCTTTTCTGGTTTTTTATAGTTCTCTTGTGTTTTCTCACTCTCTATTTTTATGGTTTTTCTCTCTATCTCTTGCTCTACATATGCCTCCCTTTGTTTGCAGCTGCTCATTTTTTTAAGCTCAGCACATTAGGATTTTCCCTCCTTTTAAAACTTCAGATTTTTACTTAGAAATGTCAAATTCCACTTTCTTGATGCCACTCTCTTTCTTTCCATTTTCATGTGTGCTGCTATGCTGTATTTTTGCTGCTACACTTGCCTAGCCTGCCTTTTTTCTGCTGCACCTTGTATTGCTCTCAAATCTTGTACCCATTTGTTGGCTTGTGCTTGGACTGCCCTTGTGGTCAATGTTACTACCTTTGACAAAATTTTTAAATTTTGATATTTGATGTGTAGATGCATCACCATGAGTTTGTCCATTTGGTTTTGTGACATGAATTGTTTGGCTATGAGGCAAATTGTCACTTCTTGCATGGGACTGTTTTAGATCACATTGAAATTGCCCATGACTAAGCATGCATAGTCTTGATCTTGAAATGTTCCAATGGTAAGTTACCTCTTAAATATTTTTCTTGGATGTTTGTAAGCATAATGAGGAACATGTGGACTTGATGGGGCATAAAGGGTACCATAGCATGAAATTGATTAGAAACTTGAATTAAGATTAGAAATAGCTTGATTTTCTAAGCATTACTTATAGTTAGAAACTTTGTAACAAATGTGACATTCTTGTAATGTCATGAAATTTCTCTTTGTAATCTAATCTTGAATTTGGAATGATGGATCTCCCTTATGCCATTGAATTTGAAATGAACGAAGTCTTGAATTATGAATTTGTGATCTTTTGAATTCCACTTGATCATAGAATTTGAAATAAAGTTGGATGAAGAAATCTTGAATTAGACCTTGCACTTCATGTTCATTAGGAATATTGATCTTGAATATCTTAATATTTTTCAAGTAACTTCTCCTTGAAGGAATCTACATGAGTAGACTTTCCAACTTGAACCAAGCCTTAGATTATGAACCTTTTCTTCCATGTAGTCCATGATAGGCAATTCATCTTATTTGAAATAGAAAACAACGAACCGACTCAATCCTTACCTTGTAAACCCGCATGTTTGATATGCCCTGGTGATTTGATTCATAGAAACTCCTGATCCCATGCAAAGTATGATAATGAATTGCAACCCAATGGTGATGCAGATGAACGCAAAGCAAAAACTAGTTAAGATTAGAAAAAGGAAGGACAAATTTTGGGGTGCAACATTAGGTATTAAGCGATAAATTTTATTCAAATTAAATACTAAAATTTTATAATTTTTAAATATTTTTGTAAAATAAATGTGTTAATTAAATTAATATTTTATTTAAAATTTAAAAATTATATTTAGTGGATGACCCATAAATTCAATTCAACCCATTGCTAAGCAAGCTAATTTGAGTTAAATTTAATCTTAAGAGGACGAGTTAAACACTCAACCCAAATTAAAAATTTAATAATTAAATCTAGTATTAAATTTAATTAGAACATACCCAACCCACAAACACCCCTAACTAAAATCATATTATACTAAAAAAAATCAAATAATAATATATTTAATTAATTAATCAATTAATTGATTCTACATCGGATAATTAATAAAAGGTGCATTCTTTTCTCCCCTTCCTCTTGATTCATTTTAATATTTATGTAAGAGAGTTTAATTAATCCAACTCAATCAATCTCTCTTGCACAAATATTCAAATCCAATCAAAATCAATTTATATATTTTCTTTCGATTTAGACCTTAAATTTTCTCGAAATCCAACTAAATCAATACAAATGTAAAGAATTTTATCCACCATTACATTCATTCCTTAATTATTATTATATTTTTCTATTAACAACAAATTACACAAATAAACAACATTTAAACCTCGAAAAGAAGAAAATAATCACAGTACAAAAGCTCCATCGAATCGAAACATCAACAAAATGCAGCAGCTACCACTTTCCCATTAATCACACACACAAGTCGAAGTTTCCACCGAAATCAACTCGCCGGAAACCGCCGCCACCGCGAACAACACTCCTCCAGGTTTTCATTTCTTTCTTTTTTCCACTCACCATAGCACGCACTGATCCGATTTCACCACGATTTGCGGCTGCGATAGCCGCTCCTGCATGTCAAAGCCATCTCACAAAAACTCTACTCCGCACCGCGATCTACTGCTTAAGCGGCTCGATTAACAATTATCACTGAGCTTATTTTGTTGATAATCACTTTTAGATATGTTTCTGCTTTTTTTTTTCAGCTTTTTTGAAGATGAAGTAAGCATAAACTTAACCTAGCAAACGAAAATGGGGAAGAGTAAAAAGAGTAAGAAAAAAAGAGAGAAGACGAGTCCTAATGATATTGATAATACTAGTGTTTACGATGTACTCAACTGTGATGATATCATGCATGAGATTCTACTTCGTGTTCCACCGTCAACTCTCTCCAAATTAATTATTGTATCCAAAAGATGGCTCTCTGTTGTTTGCAGTTCTTTGTTTCGCCGTCGCTATTTGACCCAATGGGGTCAAGATTTTCGACATTTAGGGTTTTTTGTATGCAACTTTTTGTACCTTGGAAGGCCGCGTAATGGTGTATGTCGCCCTTCTTGGGAGCCTGCGCTTCCGTTCTTGTCGACCTGTAAAGAGGGTGATGATTTTATGCGGTCTGGAATCCTGAAAAAACTTGGTTACTTTATTGATTCTTGTAATGGGATTATACTTTCTGGTGTGCACCCTAAGATATATTATGTTTATGATACAATAGCGAAGAAACGGTATCAACTTCCGGAGCCTCAGCAGTTTTATAAAACTCTATGTATGGCGTTGATTGTTGAGGAGTATCTTGAGGGTGATATTTGCTACAAAGTGATTCGTGCGAAATGTGAATCTAAGCTTAAGGAACGCAACACTGTGTCGATTGAGACTTACTCGTTGAAAACTGGGAAATGGAAGCAATCTACTCTGATGTGTTCAACATCTTTTGCATTGGTCCCGAGAACTGTTGGTATGGTGGTGGGAGGAGTTGTACATTGGCTTGCAATTTGGGGGAAACTTGCCATTTATGATCCACGTCTTGGAGATAGGAATGTTGCTTTGGTTAAATTACCGACGGGTGTGTTATCGCAGGAGCACGAGGAGTCTGTTCTTGGGGAATCGTCGGATGGGCTTTTGCAGTATGGTCAGAGCAATAACTTGGGTCTAGAGATATGGATTCTTGAGAAGGAGCCGGGAGATGGTCCATCCACTTACTGCAACTGTACTCATTTGAAGTACAAATGGGTTCTGAGGTGGAGATTGAATTTCAAAGCAATATGGAAGCAGATACCAACCTTTAGCTTGTATTTTAAAGAGACTCAGATATTGTCTTTTCTTCCTCAGAATTCTACATCTGTGTTTATTAGACTGGGCTGGAATATTTTCCTGTGTGATTTGGAGACCAAGACTGCGGAAGTGGTTAATTATCAAGGGCGAGGAGCTTCCATTTCATGGGAATCTAGTAAAGTTGTTCCTTACTTTCTGCCTGCTTGGCCACACTCTTCATCTGTGTCAGGACAGAATGGAACATGATCTATGTTACTTCAAAGACTTGTCTTTTTGATATCTAGATGCAGTTGACAATTTCCATTTTGTTTTCAATTAGGATAGATAAATGGAAGTGAAACTAAAGCTTTTAGTATCTTTGTTCTGTTCTGTTGTAGCAGTCTAGTTAACCTTCATTTTGCTAGTATATAGAATCAGTGGCATGTACTGTTAATACTAATAGGCTGCCTGTTAATCAAATTCTCTATAAAAAATTGCTACGTCTGTCCAAGTCTTATTTGCATAGAAGAATTGCAGCTGGAAACAGTCATAGGAATGAACTCACTTTTCTCACCCAATCTGTTTGGTTTGGTTTGGTTTTATGTTATGAATGGTAATTTTACTTCATACATTAGAAAGTGATGGCCCTCACACTAACCATGTTTATTGTATTTGAGGTGATAGTTTCTTTTATATTGCCAAGGGTGTTTAAAATTTTCAAGTTCATTGTGTATTTCTTTATGGTACCTACATTGTAAATTTTCTTGAACTCAACCTGGATTGCGATTTATTATTCAATTAATAAACATGGCATGTCACCAATGATACCATAATTAATTATAAGGAAAATGATAATGAATGTCTTTAAGACATTGATTAAAGAAATTAAAATAGAAATAATGTTTTGTTGGTGTATTCAACCATTTAGAAGTTTAGAAATGGTTGTTTCTAATATAAAACTGTTATTTTTTACTTCCTTAAAGAACCTGAAATACAGTAGAAACCTCGGATGTTCACACATATAATGTTATGCAAGAGCCTAGGAAGCCTAATTCCATACAGGAACGAAATTTCATTGTCATATCAGATGTTAAAATTGCCAACAGGCAAGTAATGAAAATATAATGAAGTGAATAGCTAATTCTAAGAAGTCCAGCTAAATAATGTTTTTTGCTGACACAAGTTGTGTAAATTGCTGTATATTTTGCAAAATTCCTAGGTACAAAATCTTGTATCCTAAGCAAAACAAGGTGCCTAGAGGGAGAAACTTAAATGAAAATATGGTAACAATTACATGGGCAAAGGCAATCTGTTTTTACTCCCGTCTGAAAGGCTAGTTTCTGCACCGTAAAATCTGCACTATGTCATCTCTTTTCAAGCTATTGAGAAATAAAATTTATGATAAATACAATCTTCTTTCTGATGTAAAACAAAAACATGTAACTGAATGTGAGCTGAGCTGATATCTGGACAAAGGTAAGAGGACCAGTGGTTCAAATCCGCAACGAAAGCTCAGTCTGGGCGTGGCAACAAGAAACTAAAGCCAGAGTTCTCACGAATTAGTGGTGGGGGTTCTATATCAGATATATCTATCTGTTCCTTTGACTTTGATATGTCATCAACAGAGAACGGAATACTGCAAATGAAATGTCAAATATACATTCAGTTCTTAACAACTAGTAGCATGTGTAACAAAGAGGAAAGAATAAATTTAATGTGAGTTTATAAAACATCTTAATAACTGGAAGCATGTGTAACAAAGAGGAAAGAATTAATCTAATGTGAGTTTATAAAACAAGAACAATCTAAGCAATTAGTATTTACATGAATGAAGGCTTACCTTGAATCATCATCCAACAGGAAAGAATTACTAACTGCATTATTTGAATCTTCAGTCATCAACACTCGCATATTGGATATTACCTAGACGAAAACATTGATATGACAAAGCTCAACATAGATTTTTTCCGCATGTCTTTGATATGAAGCTATCCTACTGCTTTCTGGGATAGATGGCTTTAAACGTAGTTTGAGTAATGGTTTAGTTTGAAAACTTACATCAGGGGACACACTATGTGTGCCGTACTTGTCATCCCAGTACATGGTACTAATTCGATATAGCTGCTGTATACTGAGGACCTGTGAACAAGGAACTGACACTGGTAGGTATTTGGAAAAGTGAAAACAAGAAAAGAAGTAAGATTGCTTTCACTTACTGGACACAGGTCATGACTTATTTCATCCAGCGTTTTCTTTGGTTTTTGATGTATGACCTAAATTAAATGAAGGAAATATCAGTTTTTAATTGTTTACTCTGTCCATTTGAGAAAGTACCATGCAGATTGCAGATAGATAGATACCAGAAATCCAATAGCTTGCCTAATATGTTTGAGCTCATCCCAGGCTGGACCTGCATACTGCAATTTTTTTTTTGTTGCCGTGAGCGGGGTGTTAGTATGTATTTATACATAACTGAAAGATCTGCAAAATTAATAGTAGTATAGTATTGCACCTCATCTGTTGCCTTGTAACACCAATGCTCCAATTCAGCCAAACCAGCTTTCACATATTCTCCATTACTAAACGAGCAGCACTCCCGTCTTAAGAGAAGACTATAAGAAAAAATGAAAATGTAAGACGGTAAATTTGATTCGCGGAACAGAAAACAATCCCAAAACATGGAAAGTGGGATAAAGCAAACCTATTAAAGAGTTGGACATTGATGAAAGAAAAAATTTGAGTGAAAACCTTGCGAACCAAAAATGGGGGAACCTGCCAAAATGAAGCAGATTGGGACCAATTAAAAACATATATTTAACTCAACCAACAAGAAATAAATGCAAACATAACAAGTTACCAAAGAAAAATGCAAATAAAATAATGAAAGAAGAAAAAACATATAAACTCTCTACGGTAAAACAAAATTATGCAAACTTTCCTTCTTGCTCTCAAATTTACACAGGCCTCCTTGTTTTAATGATCAGAATAGATCACCTTTATTCATATTTGAAATTAAAAAGAGGCAAAAGTAGTTATAAAATAGCACCAAAAAGAGAGAATTCATGCAGAAACAGAGGTTCCACTAACATTATTTTCTTTCAAAGTATTTAAGAAGTTCCCAAGGCTCTTGACTATCCCCTGCCAGTGAGCAATCAAGGCTTTTTGTGCTTCAGTGTTTGCAACTGAACGTGATGATCCCTTAACCAAGCTCGCTCTGGATGTTCTTGGTGCCTATCTCATTATATTCAAACAGTTGCATGTTAAATCATTGAATTTGAAAAGCAACGTAGGAAATGAAAAGCTTTACAAATTTATGAAAGCATTCAAATGAAGAAATTGATGTACCTGGATGCACAATCCAAGCAAGGGAGAAATTTCTTTCTTCAAGTTATCACGAATCATTCCGTAGATCTTTTCCACATAAGCTGTCAGCTGCTGTTTGAAAAGCAGAGCTGGGTACTTGGCCTCAACCTGTCTTAATGTATCTACTCCTGCACTATTGCTACCATTGATCATGGAAAGACTGACTCCTGCTGGAGCTCCACGGAAACTCTGCAACAAGGGTGAATGAAAAACTATACTTGCCTGAAGAAGGAAAATTTCTCAATGGGGATTTATCCGTTTCAAGTTAGAAGTTATATTTACTTGAGTCATCCTCCCAAACAGGGTTGCTGAAGAAGAACGGCGGCGTTGAGGGGCCATTCCAGCAGCACCACTCGCCTTAAGTGTGCGCTGGAGCAACAAGAGAAGTGTAGAAGCATTGGATAACCAATAAGCCAAGACATTGTTGTTTTCCTGGGTCTGAAGTCCAAAAAAATATTAGTGAAAATAAATTTGTTAAGAAAGTCTGTGAGAAGAAAAAAGAACTATCGCATAAAAGTTGAGCATTTTAAACCTCAATTGCATGGCCTATAGTTTGAATTATACGATCAAACACGCTGGTACGCTCAACTTCAAATGATCTCCAATGCAAGAGGCACTTGTATATGATACAGGCAGCAATTGGTCTATTCCCAGCAAAGCCTAAATGTTGTGCAATACATCTAATGAGCAACTCTTGATTCTCTTGTTGTTTTTCATTCAGTGACTTCTGTGGTTTATCCTCCACCTCAGCGGAATCCCTGTGGTTCATTGATGAGCTATGTATATCCTGAAAAGTTTTTCAAGTGCGAAAAAGTCAAGTCCCCATAAACATATCGAATACAAGTAACCATAATTTAAAATAATTTGTTACCAAATGTGGCGGCTTTGCTTCCGCTCCAATATGTCCACTGTCAACTCTCTATCAACGGAGATAATAAAATCGTATAAACAATCTTTAACATTCATATTATCATGTATATAGCATTTATTCCAAAGAGTACCTGAATAATTGATCTGGAGCGTCCTGAGAGGAATTTATTAGGTGCCATGGAAACAGCTTGTTGACGTAGAACTTGGTTCTCTGATTCTAAATTACTAATCTTCTCTTCTAGCCTAATCATTGGAATGTGAAATTTTGGTCATACACCTCACCGAATTAAGGGTAGATATGAGTGATATGATATTAATTTTTAACTAGAGAATTAGATATAAATTCAATTATCATGGCCGCCATCATCATTGCTACTTAGTGAAGGAGAAAAATAAAGAAAAATAATGTTTGATCAGTTAGCCAATAGCATTATCATACTTCTCATGAGTATGCAAATGTCTGGAACAAGATTTTAGGTACTCACGGAGTTTGAAAGATTCCAAATCATGAATCAGTTACATGTACATTCCAATCCATCATCTTAAGTTTTGATCGTCATTGGTCAGCACGGGATAAAAGAAATAGCAGGGTTGTGGTTCATTTTTAATTATTACCTGGTCAGTGATTCTTGGAGCTGACGAGCCTTCTTTTCTGTGTCTTCTAATTTTTGACCCCTTTCTTCACTTAAAGCTTGGGCTTCATTATATTTCCTTTCAAAATCATTACCTTTCTGTTTCTCCGCCTCTAGTGAGGTCTGTAAAAAGATAAAACCAAGGCAATATCATATACACAAGATGACCACTATACACCTCACAAGAACTTGAGTGTACCACTAAATGCTTAAAAAGATATCACACTACTCAGTGAGTTTGTGCTAAAACAATCAAAAGATATATGCTTAAACATTTAATCATTTTATAATCCCTTGGTACTGTAATCTGTCTGATAAATTTTCTATCATGCCTCTTCCTAACAACTTAAGCTTCTAGGTTGATTGATTATTGACATTAGCTGTGCTGTTTTCAATTTTTCATTAATTGTGAATATCTTGACATAACTGTCTAGTATTAATTCTAAGCTTTCTTACCTTTAAACTCTCAACTTCTGCTGTTAGTGATTCAACCTTTTGTGTGTCTTCAACAATAACCTGCGTCTCTTTAATAACAGGAGGTGCTTCTTCAATAGTTTTCTTTGCATTCTCGCGCTCCTTTACAAGCATGGCATTGGTTTCATCAGCTTTGCTCTGCAGATCTTGCAGGGAATTCTGCAGCTTTGCTATCTCTTGTGCTTTGGATTCTTCTAGATTGGTCTGCAGAATTCCATATAGTTTCTTTAGAGCTTAAATAAAGGATATACTTGGTCGCTTGCATAGATTGATCTTTTATTCTGCCTTCTTTTTTATTCTCCATTTGTGCAAATTTACAAAACTCATGATTGTGAAAAATATCAGACAAATAACATCCTCTATATTTTATCTGACTGCAAAACATATATCTCACCCTTAAACTTTTTTCTAGTTGGAGGCGCCATGTGAGTTCCTCCACTCGTTTTTCAAGCTTATCCTTTGCTTCTTTAAGAGCACCAGTTTCTCTTGAAGCCTGTAGCACATGGAAACATATAACAACTGAGAGTTGAGAGAAGGAGAAATGCAAAAATCAGGAATAAAAAAAAGTGAGGCCAGTGCTGCTTAAATATTAAACAATGCGTCGTGTATGAGCAGCTTAATTGGTACAATTTGATCATCCATATAACCGCCAAAAAGAATGAAAAAAAATTGTGCGATGACTTTCAATTCAAGTTCCTGTGATTGGGATATGCTTTTTTGTTGTTTGCATAGAAGATTTATTGTGCATCTACCTAACATGTTTTACATTAAAGCAACTAGAAAATAAAGATAGGAAATAAAGCTTTTGGATCCAATTGTTGAAAAGTTAAATCCAATTTCAGATTAGTGAAATCCAATTATTGAAAAGTTAAATCCAATTTCAGATTAGTCATTAGAGGGTGACTTTTATTTTCTTCTGTTGTTTTTCCTTGAATGATTTGAGTTATGTTGGCTGGATACATTGCTTACCATTTTCAGACTCCTAAGCTCTTTTCTGGCTACACGCCCCCTCCATCGGCATTGTGTCACAATTGAACCTTTCTTCAGCCTCTTAAAATATGAGGAAGCCCTGTAGCACCGCCAGCGAGCCTGAAAATTTTTAGAGAAAATTTAAATATTGAATACTTATGTCCTTAGTCGACAGTCCTAATTCTACAAGAGTCAACTATAACCTGAATAATGGTGGCAGCTTTAGTCCTTTTCTTATAAGTGAACTCCTTACGGGCAGCGATTGCCCTCAAAGCCGTTTGCAAAGTAAGCACTGATGCATGGAGTTTACTGTAGGCTTTCCTTGATTCATGTCTGCGTATGTACTTCTGAATTTTCACAGCAGCATCCTCCCTTCTCATGTTCTGATAAAGTTTGCATGCAAGTCTTCCTATAGAACATATTATGCGTGTGAAATTGAAAAATATGTAAAAAGAAAGGAGACTGATCAAGCAACGAGATTTCCTACATAACTGAGAGACATAATTTTATTTAAGGAAGTTCATATAATATTGCACCTATCCAAACATATGATTCAGGCTATTTCATTTATCATTTTTAAAATACTTCACCTCTCCACAGAGACTGCACGTATATGGTTTTCTTTCGTAATGCAAGATAATGTCTACGAGCCTGATAGGTTCGTACACGCCGTTGGATAGTTTTTGCAGCTATACTTAGAACTTGAGCTCTCTGAGCATCTAGTTCAGCCATCTGACCTGCTCTTAGAAATACCTTTGTTTTTCCAATCTACAAAATGGACAGCCGATCAAACGATTTTGGTCATGAATGCTAGTGAAGCATAAATATATACATATATGCATGTTAAATGATCATAAAATATCCTTACTAGCGTACAAAGTTGATGGAAAATAAAAGCTATATTAATGATGTAAAATCCATGAATTATGGTTGTTGTTGTTGTTGTTGTTAACATTAAGGTTTCAAGATACTTAAACAATAACACGAGCAAATAATCATTTGAAGTACCTGATATCCTTTAAGCCCCATCTTTTCTAGAATCTTATGACAAACAGCCTTCTCATCGTTCCTGCCCAAAGGTGAAACAATATAGAAGATCAGTTGGGTGGAAAATGTTTGAGAACATAAAGACAAAACTTTCTCCATGGCTTTAAAAATGAATAGAAGAGTTCTTACTGTGCTTCTGTGACCTCTGGAGCAAGGATGGAAAATCGATTTATAAACTCAAAGAAAGCACGACGAGTTGGGTACCCAGCACAACTAATCCTGATCGCCTCTAAAACACCCTGTATGATAAAGCATTAGAGACAACTGAGAAAAGGCTGAAAACATGAAGAGACCTATGGTCATACTTTTGTATATGCTATCATCCTATGAATGGAAGGAGGAACATCAAAGTATACTCACACCACAGCGAAGTTGTTGCATAATATTGACATTCTCAAAAACTGCTGGTTTGAGGAGGTTGTTTGGTTTCACGCATCTAACATAATGAGGCTCCGTTGAGTTTAATGTCTCCATTAGTTGCTGTAGTTGCAGCTGCACAATTCAGTATATGAAAACATGGTTTGTTAGCTTCCCGATAGTATGAGTACAGTCTAGTTTTGTAAGCTATGACACGGGTACATGTTGAAGCAAGAAGTTCATTGTTACTTGTGACAAAGTCCACATGCTTAAAAGTAAAGATTAGAAAAAGAATGATACCTTAAAACGAGAACCAATAGAAGAAAACTTAGAAGATTTTGATGACTCCTCTGGAAGTTGAGGAAAAAGACCCGCTACAAAAGGACATTTGGAAGAACCCAATAAATCTTGATGTTCAGGAACCACATAATCCTTGTTTTTATCTAAAAATTGGTCAGACTGGTACTGCACCTGCACATTTACGACAGTAGAAATGGATAGGCCTAAGATGTCTCATTTTTGCGGAAGCTGATGCTATGAGAATAAGTCATACCTCGCCTGCATAATGTGCAATAGTGAAATCTGTTCGAGACAGTTTTGGTTTAATAAAGCGCTTGTGACTCTTAAATGTTTGATAAAGCTTGTTTGAAAATGTTTCATGTGTTGACTTTGGAAACATGCTGAAAGACAAGAGGGGGAAAAGTTAGACTGAATTGGTAAATTTGATATGATGTGTAACAAGGAGATTAAGATTTCAAACAATGCAAAAACAGGATCATATAACCAAAATGAGAAAGCAAAACATCATCTAGCAAGCTATGAATTTCCATTCTCTTAATGAATAAGTTAAGGGGAACAATATTTTACCAAGCTTCATCTAGGAGAGCAACAATTCCTCCAGGTTTCTGCAAAAGGAAAGACGATGAGTAAGACTAGTAAGGAAAGTAGAGGAGGACAAAATTAACGGAAAGGAAGAAAAACGGATGGCATTTTGGCAGACTGAAAAAAATGACGAAGTCACAACCTAGGGAAAGATCACTCAATAACAGTAGTTCCTTAATTGTGAACTTTTGTTTGTCTGAAACCCAGAGATGAAAGATTTGTGTAATATACTCAACAGGGATCTTGTGGTTCAGTTCAAAAGAAGCAACTATAGAACCACTTAACCATGTTTGTTTTCACCTTCACCCCTATCCCTTGTCCCGCTTATCTTCCTTCTGTGCAGTTGTTTTATAATATTTTAGTTGATTTTTTCAAATTGAACTAATAAAATTTCCATTATTTATAGTCACATAAGATAGAATGTGGGATGGTATTTAAACATTAAGATAGTTATATAAGGCATTGACATTTAAATCATCAATAAGCATGCTAGAGTTGACAATTCGTTTCATTAAATTTCGGAACATCTAAATTGACTGCTTTTAAACTCAAATTGAACTATTAAAATCCTCAAGCCCTTAAGGAAAGTGACAAAACGAGAAAGAAAACCTTTTCAATAAGGTCCAAAACATCTTGGTTGTCAACAAATTCAATGTAGCTCCAATCGATCTGTTCCTTCGTATATTCTTCTTGTTCCATTTTAAACACGTGCTGAAGGTCATCATGAAAAACATATTAAACAGGAAAATAATGGTCATAACAAACTGTAACTTCTTATCTGGTCTGAGATTTTGCCTGATTGAAATGCTGCTGCAACTTCTCATTTGTAAAATTAATGCAGAACTGCTCAAAACTGCAGACAATGAAAACTGAAAAATAAGTTGCAATGGATTAAAAACAAGCAGACACTGCTGCTTTCACATCTTTATTAATGCAAGCTTGTGGTGTATCAAGTGGTGTGCTTCTTTTTCTAAACTACATGTTACCTATTAGATTTAAAGCTTTCGAAACCATAAATATCAAGGACCCCGATCAAAGATTTAGAAGAGGCATCTTGTCCAATTGAATTGTTAATCTTGTCCACCAACCTGTTGACAACCATTTAGTGCACCGGGGATCAAAACGAGAACTCTAGATCCTCGCCTTATGTATTTTTGGATCGAACTAGAATTATGAAGGACAGAAACTATGATTTGTTTCCATTTTCAGTATCTTACCAGTCAAAAAGCCTAGAATAAATTGTCTTTGCGAAGCCATCTCTGCTGACAGCTGCACTTTGGGGATCAAGGCTCCGTTTTATAATTTCCTCAGGGGTAACCATGACACGCTTACATAATGCATCTTCCAAGCCATCTACATCACACCTGTAACAGACAAAATCCAATAATGGCAATCATCTAAGAGGCAGTAGGAAGTCATATGGGCATTGAATAATAATACACTTTGATCCATACATGAGGAGATCGGCAGTTGTTTTTAAGTGAAATTTGGCTTTATCATCTTTTGGAACCGATGAATCAACTTCCTTTCCTTTGGCAAAATCTATATTACCAATATGAAGAATTGCAGCAACAACTCGGAAAATTGCTTCCTGACAAAAGAGACATCAGAAGAAAGTAAAAAGAGGTGAGAATCTAATAAATCTGTGTTATAACATGGAAAAATGTGAATCCACACTCATGAAAAGAAAAACCTGCTCTTTTTGACTTATTCCAACAATATCCATAGCTCTTCTGGTGGCAAGATACTCACGAGCATCACTTACATCAGCCAGTTCAAAGCACTTTGATTGATTAAGGTAATGAAATGTTTTAGGATGTCCTAATTTGTATTTCTCAATTTCCTATTAACATAAATTGTAATGAGTTCGCATAAATAAAAGAATAAATAAAAAGTAGATTGTGCAGACAGTAACCTCCTGTGGTGCAGCACAAAGAAGATAAAAGCAGTGGTAGTTGCGTTCCGGATCATTAACTTGGCAAACCCGAGATCTTTCAAGAAGGTACGTACGAATAGCTGCGCCTGAGATTCTTCCACTTTTATCAAATTGGATCTCAACAAACTTACCAAAACGACTGCACCATAAAGCCAAGGAAGTTTTTTTAACTAGTTTTTTGGTAAGAGAATAAAGGTTAAGTAGTCTTCATCTAGTTGTCAAAATTGATTAATGGCAATCAATTTAATGGTTGCCACATTGAATATTGGCATTATGATAGAGAATTGAGGAATGCAATGAGACAAATTGGACACAAATTTAATTTATATATCAAACTATAAGGGAGAATGACACACAATGAATCACTTTTTCCCATATATAACAAAGACTCACAACAGTTAATTTATGTATCAGTTTATGATAGAGAAATAAACACAAGATTATTTACTGCTCACATGTAAGGAAGACTTGCCTGGAATTGTTATTTCTGACAGTTTTCGCATTACCAAATGCTTCCAAAACTGGATTTGACTGCACTCAGATCAGTCAATAAAAAAGTCTTAAATGAGTGGAAGTTCAAGAAGGAAAAAATGAAATTTTTGTTGTAGGGGAAGAAAAATGTAAATCATACTTCAAGAACTTGTTGTTCGACTGTCCGTCCTTCAGTGGCTGCCCTACCACCTAAGAAAGCAAGATATTGCATAAGCATTTTTGTAGTTTCAGTTTTACCAGCTCCACTTTCCCCACTGACCAGAATTGAATTGCTTTTCTTTTCATTAATCATTGCTCTGGTATTAATTCAATCATCAAGTTAAAATTTGTTTCAATGATATAAATGGAATTTGGACTATGGGAAAAAAAAAGTAAAAATACCTATATGCAACATCCGCAATCGCAAAGACATGAGGGCTTAACTCTCCAAATGGCGCTCCCTTATATTGTTGCATCATGTGTGCATCATAAAGATGCGGTAGTTTTTGGAATGGATTTATTGCAATCAGTATGTTTCCAGTATAAGTCTGTCAAAGTAATTGAAATGGTTAATTGCTTTTAGGGCTGATAAAACAAGTTGCAACTTATCATATCAAAGAGAAGAGAGCCTTACATATATTTCATTTAATTCATATCTAATTTTTAAGTTCTCCAGGACTCCAGGCTCATGCAAATATGACAATTTAGTCATATCATCCACTCCCCCAGGCGGAGCTTCCATATCTTTGGGTAATATTTTTGATAACTTCGCAACAATCTAGATATATTCAAAATAGAAGCACAAACATTCAGAACTTGCTTTTTCCTTCCATTACATTTTGCACCTTTTACAATAGGCAATAAAAATATTCCAAAAGTATAAAGGAATTTATTATTTCCTAACCACATAACAGAATGACTAGTTGCAATAATTCAATTAGTGCAAAATTCTACAACAGGAAAACAATAAAAAAATATAGGTTTAGCAAATTTAGGCTACAAGTCCAATGATTTTGACAGGAGAATTTTGGGAAATTATACATTGATAATTTTCCTTAGATTCTAACAACACTTCGAAGCTCAAGCTGAAGCAGTGAAGGTCAAGTAGGATGAAAGAAAACAGCCCTTAAGAATCTCATAATTGTACTTCTTAGTGTTTTCCTCCTTTTTTCTTTCCGTCTAATTGATGTTCAGATACAACTACTGGCTACTGGTACGATAACATAAATGATCGCTAAGTAGAGTTTAATTTAATCATTCCTATCACTAGTATATTCTCTTCTCATTCCATTAACTCGACTTACAGAAGAAATCAATGTAAACTGTTAAGCTATTCAGTACAGGTTAGCATTTATTCCAAGATGGAGTGAATAACTAAAATATCGATCACAAACCCATTCATCTTATTAAAGTACTAGTAGTTAGCAAAATCTCAATATGAATCCTATTGTAGAACATACTTTCTTTCCATTGGAAGTTTCAATTTCTGCATCCTGTCCAGTAATTTTTGCAACCTGTCCATCAACCCAAGATACCTCTGGATCTTCCACCCAGACATGAGAACCCGCAATAATATTCACAGGAGTTCCCTGCACACGGAGATAACAAATCGTCATAATTTTTTATACCTATGAAGCACAGACACCAGAAACACAAAACCGATAATCACACGTCGATTAAACCTAATCACAAGTTTTACATACGTCATTTTGTTCCATGCATGGAAATCAGAAAGCATGAATTAAGTATAAACAAAAATACATGTTGAATTGAATAAAATTGATGCAAGTTTGTAATGATCGGAATAACAGAATGCAGAATAACGTTACGCAATTAATGAGATTGGGGAAAATTGAAATGGTTACCATTATAGAGCAGTGAAGGGATCAGAAATGGCGGAATTGAGCATAGAGAGAAACAGTAACGGAAGATGAAAAGTGAGATAGCGTGAATTGAGAAAGAGAAAAATGAAAGAGAGAAGAATGAAGAAGTGAAAGTGGATCGAGTGGAAGTGAAATGTAGATCGAATGGTTCTTGGATGAGACATTCTTCAACACGCCCTGTAAATTCGCAACCCTTGTTCTTTCTTCTTCTTCCCTTTGCTTTCGCGCCAACTAGTGGTTACTAATCACCTTTCAATTTAACTGAATTTCGCTCTTCCCATCTCTTATAACCTTTATTTTTATTAGTAAAGTATAAAGTTTATATTTACTAATTAATTATGACTAATAAATAAACTCACATTTAAT
This sequence comes from Lathyrus sativus, assembly GCA_963859935.3. Lineage (NCBI taxonomy): Eukaryota > Viridiplantae > Streptophyta > Magnoliopsida > Fabales > Fabaceae > Lathyrus > Lathyrus sativus. The sequence goes on from OZ012737.1 coordinate 706,436,212, forward strand.
ATTCTTACTACATGCCTAAAATAGTGTTATTTTCGGTGAAAGAAAACTATATGGAGTTTTTGTATAAAAATGTATACAGTTTGTTATTAATATGTATTTATGAAGGATGAACCCGCTTAAGACTTGTGAAGAATTGCACTAAGATTGGCTAAAACATTTGAGTTAAAAAGAATGGGAAAGTCAAAGTAGCTTTCATTAATATGGTATGTACCTACCCTTGACAATATAAATGTTACTTAAATCAGAGTTAAGAGTTTGCCATTTGTTTCATTACCCCTCGAACACCAAATTAAATTTTATGTTTAGTTTTATTTTTAGAAGATTTGAAGTGATTTTAGAGGTACTTAAGGTGTGTTTGGTTCGGGGTAGATGGAGGGGAGGGGAGGGGAGGGGATGAGAGGAGAAATTTTTAATTAAATATGTTTGGTTTAAATTTTAGGAGGGGAGGGGAGGGGAGGGGAGGGGAGCAAAATCCCTCCAAAACACACTTTTTGGTTCCCTCCGAATTGGGGGGATTTGGAGGGGAGGGGAGGGAATATGAGTTTTGATATTTAAAAATTATTATATTTACTAAAATATCCTTAGTTTAATTTCAGTATTTCAAAACTATTTGTTTTCTTTTGTGTTACTGTTTTTTCTCGATTGTTTTCATCAACTTATTATAATTATTCTTCACCTTCAAATTATGTAATAATTTTTATAATTAATATAAATCATAATCATTGTCTTTTTTATATAAAAAAATCATGTTTCGTTATATTCGTTTTTTTCTTTTAATTTTGTTATGTACTCTATCATTTTTTTTATATCAAATTGTAAACCATATCATTTTATTTATTTTTGTTTATTCATTTTATTAAATATTTTGAACCATTAATACTTAGTAATAAGTTATTTCATATATTTGTTTTGTTATATGATTCATCACAATTTAAACGATGTTATTAGCATATAGTTTAATTTATGTTGGAAAGTTATAAGTCGAATCAATTGTACTCAATTTTTTTAATTTTATGTGACAAATAAATACTTTTTTAATCACTCAATATTAAAAATTTTATTATCAACAAAAATACGCACGAATTATTCACATTTTAATATCATATGACTTATATAAGATCATAAGGATAAAAATGTAAATTATTAATAAAACTTCTCCCCTTCCCTTCTGAACCAAACACATTTTTTATTAAAATTCCTCCCCTCCCCTCCCCTCCTCTCTTTTGAACCAAACACTTATTTGATTAAAAAAATCTTTCACCTCCCCTCCCCTCCCCTCCCCTTCATTAAAATCCCTCCCCTCCCCTCCCCCTCATTTGAACCAAACAGACCCTTAGGGATGAAAAAAACACCTAAATGTGGATATTTGTAGATAAAATTTGTTATTTAATGAGTATTTATTTTTGTCTAAGTTTTTTTTTTTTTTTTTTGGATATTAATCTTGTGGACTCTTTATTCTTTTTTTAGGCAAAATATTTTTTTATTGTGTCGGAGTTTACTGGTAATGGAAACTCCTCCCTATCTATAGTGGTGAGGATTATGGTTCCACCTGAAAAGGCATTATTTACGATAAATGGTCATTCATAGTTAGGAGTCCACTTGTCCTGTGGGTCTGAATGTATTGGCAAGTATTTCTTAAGCACTAGACCGTCTTTCAAGAATACGCGAGGGTGAACCTTTTTGTCAAAAGCGTTCTTGAGGCGTCTCTAGTATAGTTGACCATGGAAAAGAGCAACCAAGCATTTTTCGTGTATGAGATTCAGCTGATAAAATCTAGACTGGATCCGTTCTACTTAATCAAGCTTGGCTTCCATGATGTCTCTCAATGAAGGAATTTCGACCTCGATTGAAAGAACAAATTGCATGACATATACAAGCTAGTGAGAACGGAGTTTCCCCAGTAGAGGCGCGTAACAAAGTTTTGTAGCCGTGTAGAGCGAAAGGAAGCATTTCATGCCAATATTTGTAGGTCCTTATCATTTTCTGAACAATCTTCTTAATATTCTTGTTTGTTGTTTCTACGATGTCATTCATTTTGGGTTGGCACGGTGAAGGATTGTGGTGTTCAATTTTGAAATCTTCGCACAACTCTTTCATAATTTTGTTGTTCAGGTTAGTGGTGTTGTCAGTAATAATCTTGCTAGGAACTTTGTAGCAATAAATTTTTTTTTTTATAAATCTTGTAACCACTTGTCGAGTGACATTGGTGTATAAAGCAATTTCGACCTATTTTGTGAAGTAATCGACAACAACTAAAATAATGTGATGATCGTTCGAAGCTTTCAGTTCGATCATTGCAATCATATCAATTCCCCACATAAAGAAGTGTCATGGTAATGTCAAAACATTTAATGGAATTGGTGGCACATGACACAGTAATATATTTTCTATTTTTAGATGATAACATAATAATTTATTCAAATTGTTGACATTTTTTTTATCTTAAAAATTATATATTTGGTCTATTTTTCTTTTGATCGAATCATCCTATCATTATTATAAATAAATTCATAACTTTAAATATTACTATTATAAACAAAAATAAATATTTCTATCATCATTATATGTAAATAAATAACTTTAAATTTTAATATAAACTAAAATAAATATTTTTGAATTATTTAATGTTAGTGTTTTTTTAATATATTCCTCTTTAAATTCAAATGTATTTAAATGTGTATAATTCATCTATTAAATATAAAACAATAAAGTTTTAATAGATTTAACATTTATTTTAAGTCAAATATATTATTTCATTATATTATCTTTTAAATTATATATGATCCTGACGATTGATCAGAATCTGAAGTAGATTAAAGATAATCGTCTGTGATGTTGGGTTTGAGAGAGGATGAGGAGGTGTACCTGCAAGACACTCCGATGCTAAAGTAAAAATTAGGAGGAAGAAAACAAGTACAAAATATGTGCATATCAGGGTGAATATTGGATACCTGACCCTCTCAAATGAGAGAGTTTTTATAGTGCCCCCAGCGCTTGGCCATTGGTCCTTATTTTCGGGGCGAGATAACCGTTTTCCGAAGAATAGGTAACTGCCAGAACTAGCCGTTGGAACGGGAAGAGGTGCCCATAACTAGCTGTTGCTACGGGCAAAGGCACAGTTATGGGTACAAGCATCTTGGCTGTTTCTGGATGGTGGAACCGTGCATGACGGGAAAGTCTTGTCGAGGAGAAGTTTTGGCCCAAGGGTAAACCGGTCAACCTCCTCTTTTGGAGGGGCAGAAAGGTAAATACTTTCCCCAATTGGATGTAGTTAGGCAATCAGACTGTTTTGGGAGCAGAAGTGGATTGGGTCATGCTTAGCTATTGGGTCTGTCTAGAATAGTAGCCCCCCAAGTCGTTGCTTTCGAGCATGGAAGTGATGACTTAAGGACAATCCGCATTTCGAGCAAGGTTGCCGCTAGCCGCATGGATGAGACAATGACTTTGTGCCCGAGGGAATTTGTGCCCGGGCATCTGTTACGATGCTTGTCGGGGAGCTCGAGGTACGAGGAGACCAACGATTGATGAGATCTGAATAAAGAATGTGCCACGTGTGCCTCGAGCCGTGTGTTGCATTTAATGCGCAATGATGGCTAGGTTAGGGTCATGATGATGCGCCCAGCTGCACGTGCTCGTGCCAGGGACTGCCTATAAATAGAGTAAGACACAACTCATTTGCACTTTTAGCTTATCTCTCTACCTTCGTTCTCTATTTCTGCTTTCCGTCGTCCGCCGCCGTCAAGCTCTGACCGACCACCGTACTAGCACCGGCCAAAGCCGTTCGAAACCAGAAAGCTCGTTTTCGACCACGTAAGTACGAGAATTCCTTGCTTGTTGTATGTTTCATTGATTTATGCTTCTTAGATTGCATGCGGTTAGGGTTGTAACAGCGTAGTTTAGGGTTGTTTCTGGTGGTTGTTGGTGGCAGACGGTGGTTTGGCCACTTTCTTCTGCTGTCGCCAAAGCCTTAGAGCTTAGGACTTAGAAACTTTAGGCTTTCAGCTGATCCTGACGCTGTAGCAACATGGGAATGTTCGTCGCCGACAGAAACTACTAACCTCCGGTGTGTTTATGAGCTTTCCGGTGGTTTCCCCTTGGAGATTCTGGGTTTTGTACCAGGGGAGTTTTTCCCCAAATGTGTCAGGAGATTTCTCGGGCATATCCCCATTGTTGACTGTGCCGTTTGAGTAAGGCTTAGAACGGGGACGCTTTCCCCGGGCCTTCGCGTGCCTTTTCACTTGACTAGCGGTGGAAGGGTGGATTTGATTTCATCATCGAAATCACTTTTATACTCTGCTTTTCAGGTAAGGGAGATGTCGCATGAAGCCGAAGAAGAGATCTTGAAATACTTGTCTGAGGAGAGCTCCTCGAAAGAAACTGAAATCGACAATGTTTCCATGCCTTCTGACGCTGGAGAGGTGCCCGTTTTAAGGACCACTGCTGAAGAGTTGTCTGTGGCCAAACCAATGGAGCACGCCTCACTTTTTGCTTCTTATACTAGGGACGTCTTCATAACGGTGGGGGCCGGGGGAGAGTGGAAGGTCCACTTCCCCAGAGAAGACGATCACATATGCTCGTCATACGGGGAGAGGTTCCCCATGTACGAGTATGTTTTCAAGGAGATAGGGTTGAGGTTTCCCTTTTTCATATTTCTAGAGGGCTGTCTTCGTGCATTTGGACCTGGCGCCCTCGCATCTGCACCCAAAATCGATTGCCTTTATGTGGGAATTCGAGCTAGTATGTGAGTACCTGGAGATTGAGGATACTTTCCCCCTGTTCTTCACCGTCTTCCACCTCCAGCGACAGGTATCGGGGGGAAATTTGGTTGGGTCTCCCTAAAGCAGGGGACAAAGTTGTTTAAACCTTTTTCTAAATCCATCAGGACTTTCAAAGAAAGGTTTTATGTTATTTAGCCTGTGTCAAAGAAGGCCACAGACTCAACCTTTGTCTGGAAGGTCTCTACGAATGAAAATGGGGAAGACTTGGTAGACGAGCACGACAATATAGTTTCTCGGAGGCTATTCCAGTTCCCTTTTTGCTGGAGTGGGCCCATTTTATCCGCTCAACCAACGAATACATTGTTACCCTTCATCACTTGGGGGATGATGATCGGACCAGCTATGCCAAGCTGATGGCTTTTGTGGATAGTTTTCTTCCTGCTCTATACGTGACTCATGCTGGGAAGATCATTTACGCAGAAGACAGGGATCCTAAGGTGGAGAAATAGGTTCAAGTTGCCCCCGTGCCTGCATAGCAGGAGTTTCTTTGAGGGGTCTTCTCTGGCCATTCCTCGGGAAGAGTCTCTAAAGCTCGAGGAAATGGATCGTCTGAGTAAACGGGCCATGCTCGCGCAGGACGTTTCTGCTCTGATGAGGATCCTGAAGATGGTGGTGGTCTACACCGAGGATGGTTCTCAGCATGAGTCTGAGTTGAAAAAAATCTCAGGCTACGGTGGCGGCCCTGGAAGAGAAGGCTAAGAAGTTCTAGGAGGAAAGGGAGATTGTCGTCGAAGAGGCCGTGAAGAAGTGTTAGGAAGAGATTTCTACGGAAAAGGATGTCCCCGCCGCCTAAAAGAAGGATGTTGAAGACCTGGTCGAGTAGCTGAAAGCCTTTGTTGCCCCTGCTGAGGATGCGAACGAGGACGTGAAGAAGTTATCAACCCGGGCGGAGCTGGTCGCGTGTATTACTCAGGCCAAGGACGATTGCCTGGCCATTGGCGAGGAAGCCTTTCAAAACACCTTGGATCAACTGAAGATAGTGAATCTCAATGTTGAGTTGTCCACCGAGGGTACTGAGTTTCTCTACACTATTAAAGATGGCAGGATAGTCGTCCCTGAATTTCTTCAGATCGGCAAAGAGCACACGCAGGCAGCCCAAGAAGATCTTTTGCAGATGGAGCAGTGAAAATTTTCCTTTGTCCGTACTTTTGGCTTGCACGCCATGTTTTTATAATCTTATTTTTGTGGGGCTTGGCCCCTTTGTAATGTAATATGCACAATCACTACCCTTGTGGCCGTTTTATGTCAATATGTATTTTAGTGTATGTTTATACTTTGTCTAATTTTTTCTAAGTGTCATACGCTGCCCAACGCTAGTCGTATGAGATACCTTAGTAATTGATTGTTATGTTTCGAGTATGCTCGACAAATTATGTTCGACAGTGCGAGGAACTGGTCGAAAGGCCTGGGTAATTTTCGGGTAGGGGAGCGGAGCTCAAGTCGCGTTCTTGGCCTGAGTTCGCGGCGTGAACCTTCCATCGCGAGCTAGACGTTCTGCCTTTCATGGTACTTTGGCGACGAAAGGATCGGCCAAGGGACCACCGTCGGGCATGAGTTTTGTTTCTTTTGACTAAAACCCCACTTATATTTTCTTGGTGGCGCAACGCTTGTACCTGGGAGCACGCCTATGGTCAGTACGTTATGTTCGTCGCATGGGCGAGACATGCCGACAGTAAAGGCCTTAGTTGTAGTATTGTTTCAGCTTTTCGTCGTTCCATGGTTGAGTTAGTTTTTCCCTATTAATGTTTTATAGGTAGTAGGCCCCGACCTTGTCTTTGCTCTAACACGGTAGGATCCTTCCCAGTTCGCGGCGAGCATGCCTTCGCGAGAATCTTTGTGATTCCTTCTTAGGACGAGATTGCCTTCTTGGATTCTCGTCGTATAACTTTGGCATTATTCCTGATTGCAATTTTTTATTTCAACGAGACTTTGCGGAGGGATGATCCTGATCGGACCTCTTCGATGAAATCGAGCTCCTCTCTTATTGCTCCGCTGTTTGTTTCCTGGTCCAAGGGCACTTCAATCCTCCTGGAGGGCACGTGAGTTTCGATGGGGATTACTACCTTCGTTCCGTATGCTAGGCGAAAAGGGGTTTCCCCGGTTGAAGAATGAGGCGTAGTGTGGTAGGCCCAGAGCACGTTGTGCAGCTGCTCGACCCACTACTTCTTTGTTTTGTCCAGTCTTCGCTTGAGGCCTCGTAGGATTACTCTGTTTGCTATCTTGGCTTTCCCGTTAGTTTGGGGATGCTCGACAGATGCAAAGTGTTATTTAGTGCCCAGTTGGGCCATGAACTCTTGGAACTTTTTGTCCGTGAACTGTGTCTCATTATCGGTGACGATTGCTTGGGGAATGCCGAAGCGGACAAGGATGTTTCTCTTGTAGAAATGAAGTATGTTGTGATTCGTTATTTTGGCTAGAGCCTCCGCTTCTATCCACCTGGTGAAGTAATTTACACATACTATCAAGTACTTGTTTTGGTTCGATCCTACGACAAACGGTTCTAGGATGCTCAGGCTCCACCAGACGAAGGGCCACGGGGAGGACATTACTTTGAGTTCATTGAGTGGTGCCAAGTGCATGTCCTCGTGTCGTTGGCACTTGTCGCATTTCTTCACATGTTCCTTCATGTCATGCTGCATGGTTGGCCAATAATATCCTGCACGTAGAGGTTTCTTGGTGAGGGATCTCCCCCCGAGGTGTTGGGGATTGATCCCCTAGTGGATCTCGCACAGAACATGGGCGACCATCTCTTCCTCGATACATTTGAGGAGAGGGATGGAAAACCCTCGCCTGTAAAGCTTGCTTCGACCAAGACGTAGGAGTAAGCCCTGCGCCTCACTATGTTGGCCTACTTGGGGTCGGACGAAAATTCGTCCTTAGCGAGGTAATTGTATACGGGGGTCATCCAACAATGGTTGTTGCTGACGACGTGCACGCCGAAGGTCGCATATGCTTTCTCATTGCTAGGTCGTGGAAGTACTTAGATGACATATTTGTTTCCCTCTTTCTTTTTCGTGCTTGCTAGTTTTGACAAGATGTCCGTCCGGACGTTGTGTTAGTGGGAAACATGTTTCACTTCCACGGAAGTAAACTTTGTCATATTTTCTTTGACTAGGGTCAAGTATTCAGACAGGTTGTTGTTTTTGACCCCCAGACTTAGAGGGCCACGAGCTAAGAATCGGTGCAGATGATGACTTCTTCAACTCCCAGGTCTTCGGCGAGGCGCAGACCTGCGAGGAAGGCTTTGTATTCGGCCTGGTTGCTAGAAGTAGGGAAGGACAACATGAGTGAAACTTCGATGAGGATTCCTTCCTCATTTTCCAAGATGACACCTGCCCCACTCCCTGCTGAGCTAGATGCTCTGTCGATGAAGATAATCCATCTGCGGATAACGTTGGTAGGGTAGTCGGGCAAAGTCATTTCTGCGACGAAATCGGTCAGTGCTTGCGCCTTGAGGGCCTTTTTGAACTCGTACTGGATGTCGAATTTGCATACCTCTAGCAAACATTTGAGCATCTTGCCGGCTATATCTGGACGGCCCAAAATTTTCTTTACGGGCTGGTCCGTGTGCACCACGATTGTGTGAGCCAGAAAGTAGTGCCTCAGTCTTCTTGCAGCATTGATAAGGGCTAGGGCCACCTTCTCTATCTGTTGGTACCTCGTCTATGGCTTTTGAAGTGCCTTGCTTGTGAAGTATATGGGCTTATGCCCGTCTGGTGTTTCATGAATGAGGGCGGCGCTAACAACCTCGGTTGCGAAAGCAAGGTAGAGATAAAAGGTTTCCTTGTTATCTGGCCGGGAGAGGATCGATGGCTCCGACAGAGCTTGTTTCAGGTGGAGCAGGGCTTTGTCGTATTCCTCCTTCCATTTGAACGTGACCTTCTTGCGGAGGAGTTTGAAAAAGTGGAGGGCGTGTTGGAAAGACTTGGCCACAAATCAGGATAGCGATGCGAGCATCCCGTTTAGGGACTGGATGGACTTTTTTGAGTTCAACATGGGGAACTCGGAGAAGGCTCTGCACTTATCAGGGTTAACTTCAATTCCTCGTTCAGTTAGATAGAAATTGAGGAAATTTCCCGCTCGTACCCCGAACATACACTTCTCCGGGTTAAAGCACATCCTGTATTTCCTGGCCTGCTCGAAGGACTTTCACAAGTGGGTCGTGTGATCGGATTCCTCGTGGGACTTCACGATCATGTTGTTCATATAGACTTCGAGCATATCCTTGATTTCTCCTTGGAAGACGTTGTTCATTATTCTTTGGTAGGTAGCACCAGCATTTTTCAAGCCGAATGGCATTACATTATAGTAATAGTTGTTGATTCGGTCATGAAGGTCGTGTACCTTTTGTCTCTTGTTGCCATAGATATTTGGTTGTAGCCCGAATATGTGTCCATGAAAGATAACAATTTAAAATTGGCAGAATTATCAACTAGTTTCTCTATGTTGGGGAGGGGATATGCATCTTTAGGGTAGACCCTATTAAGATCGGTATAGTCAATGCACATTCGCCATTTTCCATTATTCTTTTTCACAATACAACATTGGATAGCCAAGTGGTGTACTTGGCTTCCGAGATAAAGTTTACCTCTAGGAGGTCTTTTACAGCCTGTTCGGTAGCCTTTGTCTTCTCCAGAAAATGTCGTCATCTATGTTAAGCTACAGCTCTAACGACGAGGTCGATAGTGAGGTGGTGACAGGCCACATCAGGGTCTAGCCCAGGCATCTTCGCGGTGTTCCACACGAACAAATCTGCATTCTTTTAGAGGCAGGCTCTCAGTTGTTTCCTTGCAAGTTTGGGGATTCTGGTCCCAATCTCCACTCCCTGTTGGGGGTCATCGCCGAGCAAGACAAGTTCGAACTCCCCATCCGGAATTGGGCGCATTGGATGGAAAGTTTCACTGCTACTAGTAGACATGGAGGTACTGCTCAAAGATGGATGGATCTTTTTCCTCTTAGCCTTTTGGATCTTCTGGTTATCTTTGGAGAAACAGATGTCAAGGTCGATGGAGTCGACGCGGGGCAGTGGCTTTGTTTCTTCGACGCTGCTAGGCAGAGAAGACTTGTTGTGAGTCTTTAGTTTGGCGGTGACAGTGTTCAGCCCCTTGGAGGCTGCCTCGAAACATCTCCCCGCGTCTTCAATGTCTCCATGTAGAGTTTCCATGAGACCCGTCAAAGTATAATATTTCATCTTCAGGTGCACTGTTGAAGGCATAACCACCAATTTGGCCAGAGTTGGCCGCTCGAAGATGCACTGGTATAACGACAGGAAATTGATGACCAAGAACTGGACCTTGATTGACCTGACCGTTTCAGCGGACCTGAAAGTTATGATTAACTCTACATAACCCCAGAGATTCGTCACCTTGAAACCCTGCAGATCAAAACCCACGTAGGGTGTCAAATGTGATCCGTCCAGCTGGAGGGTGAAGAACAGTTGGGAATACATAATATCAACTAAGCTGCCTTGGTCAACAAGGATTCGCCAAACATCAAAATTTATCATTTGGGCCCTCATGAGCAGAGGGATGTTGGTGTTGGGGGCTCCACCGAGGAGCTCCTCGCGGTAAAAGCAGATGGGAACGGACTCTCCCGGGGTGCTCGAATTTTCTTTTGACGGACCCTACCGTAACTTTGTTGAAGCCCTATTCGAAGATGATCATGGCAGAGGGGAAAGTCTTCTACGGACTATGCGCAGCGAAATATGGAGGGGCACTGAGTCCCTCGGGCATGTAGAAATCTTCAGGCTGCGAGATGCTCATAGAGACCTGAAGGTTGGTTTCTTCGGAAGAAAGCACATCTTCCTCGACCTTCTTGAACTCCTCGGCGTCCTACCGAGGAGCATCCTTCCGTTTGGCAAACAACTTCAAATGTCTGTCCCTGATGAGTATCTCTATGGCATCCTTCAAGTGGATGCAGTTCGTTCATATGGCGATGGCTCTCATGGAACTAGAAATATATCGATTTGTCAGTGTTTGGTTTGGATGGTATCTGCTTTGGGAACTGGACTCTTGCTTGCTGAAATTCTGAGTTGTCACATTCAGAAAGAATCTTTTTTCGATAGACCGTCAAGGGAGTATACTCGTGGAACCATCCGGAAGACCCCTTTTTTATCCCGGGGCTCTCGAGGACGATCTTCGCGTCTTCTATCCCCTCGACAGGATGTCGAGGGCTCGTCGAACTTGGAGGATCGGGCACTCTCCCGATGCCTCAAATCTCGGGCAGGACTGGCGGCCTCCTTCTCTTCGTACTGGATGTACGCTTGTGCTTTGAGGAGGAAGGCGTTCACCGTTGTTGGGGGATGAATGCCTACAGCTTTAGCAAATTCAGTATGGGGATGGAGCTCACGCTCGAGCAGAAACTTCTTCATGTCATCGGTCGTGGAGACCTGGACAACTTCCTTATTGAACCTTTTGATGTAGACTCACAAGGGTTCATCCCTTCCTTGAATGATGGCCTCAAAGGAGGCTTCGATCTTTGGGTGTCGGCGAGAGGCCGTCAAGTGTCTGAATAACATTCTCCCCAGTTTCCTCCATAAAGTGATGGAATCGTCGGGGAGTCTTTTGTACCAGGTCATTGCCCCTTTCCTGAGTGTGGTCGGGAACAACCTACATTTGATGGCGCCCCGAACGCCGCGATAATCGAGTAGCACATCGATATTTTTGATGTGCTCGTCGAGGTATGCAGTACCATCGTATGTGCCTAGAGAAGGGAGTTTCTCCAGTCCCTTTGACAGGCGCATAGCCATAATCTTTTAGAACAACGGGCCACGAGGCTCGGCGTCACTGTTGCTGCTGGACCAAGATGGGAAGCAAGTGTCCTGTCTGTAGGTAGGATGGTGATCTCGACGGGAAGATGGGGTTCATGCTTGACCCTTGGATCTGGGCGGAGGCGAATGCTGGGACTCTGCTCGGTGATCTCTTCTGGTCCTCTTGGGTTGCGGGGAATGATGGTTCCGAGGAGAGATGTGGTCGCGCTTTCTAAAGGTCTGGGTCTCTGGCTCCGGAGGTGTCCGACGGTTTCATTCGTGCCTGAGAGGAGGACTCTGTGGTCTCTGACGCTCTTTCCTCGATGGAGGAGATCTTGGACGAATAGACACTTCTAGGGCTACAATCCTCACGTTCTGGTTGAGGATTAGGAGGTTGGTCTTGTTGAGGACTTCAAGGAAGGCATCCATGGTCGGATCAGCGCTGGACGGAATTGGAACTGGCAGGTGCTCCGGGACGAGTGGACCTTGTTGTGATATGCACGAATGGAGGATAGAGAAGTCGTGGCTCCGTCCCTTTGTCGGAGGACGTCGCCCCCAAGAGAGGTGGTTGCTCCTTTAACATCAGTCTTGCTGACGGGGAGGAAAGCAGAGTTGTGAGCATCATGAGTGTTGTCACGGCTGGCCATGATCGAAATTTAGAAGAATTGCTTTGGTCTCGAATATACAACGGGAGAAAAGATGAGGATAACAGGTTTCTCACAGACAGCGCCACTGATCTTGATGACTGATCAGAACTTGAAGTGGGCCAAAGACAATCTCCTGTGATGCTGGGTGTGAGAGAGGAGGGGGTGTACCTGCAAGGCACTCTGATGCTAAAGTAAGAATCAGGAGGAAGAAGGCAAGTACAAAATATGTGTATATCAGGGTGAATATTAGATACCTGGCCCTCTCAAATGAGAGGGTTTTTATAGTGCCCCCAATGCTTGGCCATTGGTCCCTATTTTCGGGGCGAGATAACCGTTTCTCGAAGAATAGGTAACTGCCAGAACTAGCCATTGGAGCGGGCCGAGATGCTCATAACTAGCCGTTGTTACGGGCAGAGGCGCAGTTACGGGTACAAGCGTCTTGGTTATTTCTGAATGGTGAAACTGTGTGTGACGGACAAGTCTTGTCAAAGAGAAGTGTTGGTTCAGGGGTAAACCGATCAACCTTCCCTGTTGGAGGGACAGAAAGGTAAATGCTTCCCATAACTGCCTAAAGTTAGACAATCAAACCGTTCTGAGAACAAAAGTGGATTGGGTCATAGTTAGTCATTGGGTCAGTTCGGAACAATATATATTTAGTAAGTTATTAAAACAAACAAAAAAAATATGTAACTAAGTCATTTGTTTAAGTATGTAAAATTGTATGTCTTCAATTAAATGAATGTGAGATCCAAAGTTTAATTTTTGGTCGTTGTATTTTATAAAATTTATTAATATAAGAGACTAATCGTTATACACCGTCAATGTAAAAAGTTTTACACTGTCAATATATTACTATCATTTGTTGGTATTATTTTTCAGATGATTAAATTAGAAGTCAAACATTTTAAATAAATCAACGGTTCTGATTAATTGACAATGTAAAAAAAAAATTATACCTGTCACTGTATGTCAATTAAATTCTTAATATAAATAAATTATTAATATTTATAAATTAATAATTTTTATAACAAAAATAAATAACATCATTAATATTTTAAACAAATTATATTTAAAAAATGTTAATGGATATGTTGTTTATATTAAGTGAATTGGACAGTATATTTAATCTTTCTAAATATACACATTAAAATGTGTCTTAAATCCTTGATTTGTTATCAAAGTTTAAAATAATTTATGTATTTTGATAAATGTAGAATGTTTCAAAATATATATACCAACTATAAGGGCTGATATTTGTATAAGAGGGGATGAATTAAACACATTATTTTCATCATTTAGTGTAAATAATAAACAAATTATTTTTATTAGTAAATATATTTTAAAAAAACTATTATAGTAAATATTTGTAGACTAAAAGAACCTCTTAACAAACACAACAAGATAACTAATCTTTTAGAAATGTCTAAGTTAAAAGATCGAATATATAATTAATTGTACTTAAATATCTATTTTAACTAATATCAAATTAATTATTCAAGTAAATAATTTGGATTTCAAACTCTCATTGAGATCGATAGATGCATAGATAAACAAGAAAATGCTAACTTACATTTAATTCAAGTAAATTCAAATCCCACAAAATAGTTTGCCTAAATTAAGCATAATAAAGATTATTTAATTAAGTTTTTCACCTAGCTTGCTAGCTAATTGTTGATCATAATTCACTACTAATTTTTTTACCATAAAAGCTTTTATAGATACTTCCAACACAAAGAGTCGTACAGTGTCTTGCGATAACAATAGAAGAAATCACTACAAATAGTTACATTCCTTCAAAAATACCATGTGTTTTGTCTCTCAAAGGTCATCATTGTTAAGTGAGTAGGGGCACATGTTAAGGCATATAACATGTGAAATTCATTTAAGGCATGAGTTTCCAATAAAAATGATGTCTCATCGAAACCTTTCATTTGGTCTAAGTAATGACCAGTCAAGAAATGAGCACGGAAAATCCCTCACCCTACAAAGTAGATGCAAGGGTTTGGAGGATATGTTTTTGGCCGCCTAGAAAGTCCAATAATAAAGACTCAAAAACGAACAACACAAATGAACCATGCACCAAACAAGAAGGTAAATAATCTTGACTTTTAGATCATCTCACACCGTCCACATCAATTGGACGGTCCTCTACATAATACGCTACCAATTCTGCAAATGGTTATAATTGGTCTATTATTTAAAAATGAAAATGTGTCATTTCACATGTAATTAGAATTCAAATGTCACTTTACTTCATCTCATTCTCATATTGACTTAGGTGTTTAAGTGTTAACCTTGCAAGTTAATCTCACTCTGCAACATCAGAAGCTTGAGTCCACTGCAACAATCATCGGCTATTTACTAATCAATTCAGGTTTCAGCACGGAACACCATGTATTTCTGATTCGGCTTAGTTTCCATGACATGATATAGCCGTTTAAGACAAAATTGTGTTAGTTCCTCCATTATATAATATCTTTTTTACTAATGTCTTTCAATTATTGACTTTTTATGCTTCGACCATAGTCATTTTATAGTTGAAATAGCCTACGAAAAATTATCAACATGGATTAGTTTTCCCACCCCATGGGATGAAGGACCACCCTTTAGAAGCTCGAAATTTTTGTTCCCATATTTCATAAGTGTTTTTCTTGACGCACCAAATGCACACAAAAAAGACGTTGAAAGCCAGACACTATCTTTTTTGCAAAAAAAAAGTCTGAAAATGCATATCTGTATTTTTGAAAGAGTTAATTCAGAGATGCATTTCCATAATAATCCCTAAAATATTATTGAAGGCATATTTATTAATTGAGTTTGTTTATTTCACAATTGAGTGACAATTCTGGAAATACATTTATGGATTTGTGAAGTGGAAAATTGAATAAAACATCACATTACATGTTTATTTGAAATTAGGGTGTCATATACCAAAGACATCACTGAAATAGATGAAACATTACACAAAAGAGGCTGAAAATTGACGGATCAATTTTGGAAAAAGATTGAAGAGTTCACCAAATTGAGTGAGATTGAAAGAGAATCAAATAAAGAAAAGTCAAAGGCGACAATGTGAAGTCAAACCTCTTCAAAGCTTGTGTTTTGATGAAGTCAACATATGTGCATTGGATCAAGAAAAAGATTGAGCTAAAGATTCAACTTTCATGAAGACTAAATTTGTTTAATTGATCTTCAAGTGTGGTATAAGTTTACAATTCAAACTTTGATATTCTAATGCTAAAAGATTCACTAAAGATCTATTCTTAGCATCCCTACTTGATAAAACTTTTGCATTAATTTTCATAAGTTTTTCAAAAAAATATTTTTCACTACGTTCAGTAATGTAACCGGTTACATGAAGGAGGTAACCGATTACATGAGTTTTGGCAGGTTCTTTCTCTTTCGTGCCTGGACAAATTTTATTTGATGTAACCGGTTACATCACTGAACCAGTGCCATATTTCAAAATTCATTGTTTTAATCTTGCCATTGTTTTACACCTTGAATCATTACATTGTTTAGTCTTTTTACTCATTTCAACAGGTGTAATTCACTTATAAATACCATCATTTTCAGATTTCATTTCTCACCTTTTCCATTGCAATTAAACATCATTTTACTCACTCATATTTTCAAACAAAGTGTTTTGAGACTTAAACTTTCATTGAAATTTTTCTGCACATAGTTCTCATATCAAGTCAGAAAAATTCTTCCTCATTCATAAACACTTGAGCACTACTATATCTTTGTAAATTTCTTTCTTGGAAAAGAAGATAAATCTAAGAATTGATGTATTGTAATCTTCATATCAAATACTTGTAAAAATCAGAATTATTATATTACATCTTATTTTTCCAGGATTGTTGGATATAAGATTGTTTTGTTGTTATCCTTGCTATTCATGATTGTTGAAAGCAGAAAGTTCATTTGGAGAGGATTGTTCTCATTTAAACTTAGTGAAAAATTCCAAGAAGATTGTTCTTGGTTTGTTAGTGATAGGAAGACTAGGATTAGTCTTGCATAGGTCACAAGAATATTAAAAATATCTTTCATGTTAAAAGGGGACTGGAGTACTCTCTCAAACTGTAAGGGGAACCAGGATATATCCTTGTGTCGCTTACTTTCTGCATTTACAATTTTATCACATAGTAATCATTCAGAAAGTAAAACATACCGTCAAAAATCCAAAAAAATTTCTAAGTACCTAATTCACCCCCTCTCTTAGGTGCAATCTTAACTTACAATTGGTATCAGAGCAGGTTATGAGTAACCTATTCCTAAAGATCCAGTATGGCTTCCATTAGCGTTAACCCAGTTTTCAAAGATGGCGGTAGTAGCAACAAACCCCCTCTATTCTCTGGAGAGTATTTTGACTTCTGAAAAATCCGTATGAAGGCTCACTTAGAAGCACAAGGAGATGTAATATGGGAAATCGTTGAAACTGGTCCTCATATACCAACTAGTGTCGTAAATGGTGTCGGTACTTCAAAGGTTCAAGGCTCTTGGGACGAAGATGATAAAAAGAAATTTCTCAATGAAAAGAAGGCCATCAACATTCTTCAAAGTGTGTTAAGTATGGATGAGTTCTTCTGTATATCACAATGTAAATCCGTAAAAGAAATTTGGGACACTTTGGTGGAGACTCGTGAAGGTACCGCTGAAGTTAAACGATCTAGATTGAATACATTAAGTCAAGAATATGAAATGTTCTGAATGAAGCCCGAAGAATCCAGTGTCGCTTTGCACAAAAGATTCGTTCATTTAACAAATCACTTAATTATACTTGGTAAAATATTTTCTAATGATGAATTAAATCTCAAAGTTCTTAGATCCTTGACTAGAGAATGACAACAAAAAATAACGGTAATATCGGAAAAGAAAATTCATTCTACCATGACTTCGACATCATCATTTGGAAAACTCCAAGAACACGAATTAGAACTTGGACCACTTGAAAAACATGAACATCAAGAAAAGAAATCCAAGAGTATTGCGTTGAAAGTAGATTTAAAAGAAGATCAATATGATGATGCACCGGAGGAAGATGAAAACTTTATGCTCCTTGTAAAGAGACTTGGTAAATTTCTTGGTAAAAATGACAAATCCTTTAATTATGCAAAAAGAAAGAAACATTTCAAGAAAAAGGATACTTCCACTTCAACACAAGATGTCACATGTTATGAATGTGGTAAGCAAGGTCAGATAAAGCCCGATTGTCCAAAACTCTCCAAGAAAGGTGGATTCAAAGGCAAAAAGGAGACTAGGAATAAAAAAGACATATATTGCATGAGAAGGCAATAACATAAGTTCATCATCCGACTTGGAAAGCGACGAAAGTGCAAATTTAGCTTTAATGACCTCACACAACTCCGATAATGAAGATGATGAGGTTAGTAATATATTTTCTCTTTATGGTAATGATGCACAAGGTGCCATAAATGAACTCTTAAATGAATGCAAAGTATTGTACAAAACAATATCTTCACAAAAGAAACAAATTACATCTTTAGAAGAAAAAGTGGAAACTATGGAAAAAGATGCAAAATATGAGAAACTAATGGTTATTAGTGAAGAAAAACAAAACTTTATATGTAAAAATTGTGAATCACTTTCTTTCCAAATTGTTCAATTAAAAAGAGTTCTTGAAAGATATGAGAAATGACAAATTGGGTTGGAAGGTGTCCTTAGTCAACAAAGATATTCAAATGATAAAAGTGGAATTGGTTATTCAAAGTTTTTCAAACCAAGTTCTAGTAAAACTATTTTTGTTAAGGCTAGTGACCAATCTTCCAAAGATAAAGTGAACAAACCAAAGATTGTGCATCCTTATCCTAAAAAGAAAATATTTGTGAAAAAGAAAGCATATGTTCCTAGATATAAGAGCAATTTTGTTCCTACTTATTTTTATTGTGGTATTGTTGGCCATACACCTAATGCTTGCTATTTTAGAAACTTTAGTGTTGCAAGTGAGCATTATGTATGAGTAAAGAAAGGTACTAATTATGAAGAATCTAAGGCAGTTTGGGTACCTAACAAAACTTTATTTGTTTTGTAGGTATGCTTAAAGACCACTTCTAATTTATGGTATCTTGATAGTGGTTGTTCGAAGCATATGACGAGAGATATTTATAAATTTTCAAATCTAGTGCTTAAGGCCAAGAGTTATGTTACTTATGGAGATAACAATAAAGGAAAGAATCTTGGCGTAAGCAAAGTTGGAGCACCACCTTTCACATCCATTGAAGATGTTCTTTATGTTGAAAGACTAAAGCACAATCTTCTAAGCATAAGCCAACTTTGTGACAAAGGCTTCAAGATCAAGTTCACCAAGGATGAATGCTTGATAGAAGATGAAGTCACACATGAGGTAAAACTCAAAGGTAAAAGGATCAATAACATATTCATGATTTTCCTTGATGATTTGTCTTTGAAGGTAAAATGTCTTATGGGAAACAATAATGATTCATGGCTATGGTATAAAAGATTTGCTCACATTCACATGGAACATCTGAGTAAGTTAATCAAGCATGATCTTGTTATTGGTTTACCTAAGATAAAATTCACCAAAGATAGATTATGTGACGCATGTCAAAAGGGAAAACAAACTAAATCAACTTTCAAATCTAAGAATGTGGTGTCCACTACAAGGCCACTACAATTGTTGCATATGGACTTTGGTCCATCAAGAACAAGAAGCTTAAAAGGTAATGTTTATGCATTAGTTATAATTGATGATTTTTCTATATTTTGTTGGACATTCTTTTTAGTGCAGAAAAGTGTCACTTTCAAAGCATTCAAGAAGTTTGCAAAGCAAATTTAAAATGAGAAGTCACTAAAAATTGCCTCCATAAGAAGCGACCATGGTGGAGAATTTCAAAATGCATCATTTGAAGAGTTTTGTGAAGAACATGAAATCAATCATAATTTTTCAGCACCAAGAACTCCATAACAAAATGGAGTGATGGAAAGAAAGAATAGGTCATTTGTGGAACTTGCAAGAACAATGCTAAGCGATTCAAACCTTCCAAAGTATTTTTGGGCGGATGCGGTGAGCACGATATGTTTTGTAAGTAATAGAGTAAATATAAGACCTATCTTAAAGAAGACTCCTTATGAACTCTTCAAAGGAAGAAAATCAATCATTGTTTATTTTCATATTTTTGGATGCAAGTGCTTTGTCTTAAATAATGACAAAGGCAATCTTGATAAGTTTGATGAGAAATTCGACGAAGGTATTTTTATTGGTTATTCTCTTAATAGTAAAGCTTATATAATTTATAATAAACAAACTTTAACAATTGAAGAATCTATGTATGTCTCTTTTGATGAATCTAATTCCTCCAAGGAGGAAATTATTTTGTGTGATGATGATGATGATATTGTAGATGTTCCTAAAGAAGATTCTTCCAAAGCAAAGATTGATGATCAATCGAAGCAACAAAAAAAACCTATTAAACAAGAATCAAATAATGATCTACCTAAGAAATGAAGAACTCATAGAGACCATCCAATTGATAAAGTCATTGGTGATATTAGTCAAGGCGTTTCAACTAGACTAAATATCAAAGATGCATGCTTGAATATGACGTTTGTCTCACAAATTGAACCTTCCAAAGTTGATGAAGTCTTAGAAGACGACCAATGGATAATTGTTATGCAAGAAGAGTTAAACCAATTTGAAAGGAATCAAGTTTGGGAACTTGTTTCTAGGCCAAGTTATAAACACATCATAGGTACCAAATGGGTGTTTAAGAACAAGCTTGATGATAATGAAATAATTGTTCGAAACAAAGCAAGATTGGTGGCCCAAAGATACAATCAAGAAGAAGGAATTGATTTTAAAGAAACATTCACTCCGGTTGCATGATTAGAAACTATCCGTTTATTACTTGCTTATGCATGTTCATTAAGTTTTCAGTTATACCAAATGTATGTCAAGATCGCATTCTTGAATGAGTACATCAATGAAGAAGTCTAGGTCAAATAACCCCCTGACTTTGAAGACTTCATGAATCCTTCACATGTCTTTAAGTTGAGGAATGTTCTTTATGGCTTAAAGCAAGCACCAAGGACATGGTATGATCACATTTTTATGGTTATTGATTTTTATCTAACTATATATTTAGGTGATGACTAATTTTTTTGTATGTATTGTTTTCAACGATATAATTTGGATACAATGAGGCACATGTAATGTATATTAAACATTAATTGTTTAACAATTGATGATCAGTTTTAGAGAGAAAAATTTGTTTCGAACTATTAACAACTTTGTCCCTGCATATAACACGTTATGTATGAACTGTGGGTCTGCGGAGGAGATTCCGAAGATGCACTTTCGAAATTATTCCGTTTTAATTGTGAAAACTATTAAATAGGAGATAATTCAAAAATACATCTTCGTAGAAACTCTTATTTTGAAATAAAATGGTGAGTCTGAAAATGCATAGCTGTAATAACTTTTGAGATAAGATAGAGTTTTTAAAGTCTATAATAATCTAAAATATATATAAATATAAGATCTCTCCTCTTATATCTTATTTTATGTTGTTTAAAAAAACACACCACACCGAATGAAGATTGCCATTTTATATTTATATATTTATTTACCGTTATTTTTTACTTTTATGTATAGTTTATTGTTGAATAAATTATTTATAAATTTTTTAATATATTGCCTTTAAACGTGACATGTTGGATGTGTTTTCATTTATAAAATTGCATTGTATTGTTTAATTTAAAGCTTGACTTTAATAGAATACAAAAATATTTTCGGAAGATAAAATCTTTAGTACAAATTTCCAAATTCATTAACTACCAAAACAAACTTTTGATAAGTTCATAAATCTTACTCTTTTTTTTTAAAGAAACGTTGTAAAAAAGTAAACTCAAATTAAAAATCAAATACAAAATTTTAATGAAGTCAAACATATTTAAAATTTCAAAATAAAATTGCTTTAATAAAATTTAATTCATTTTTTAAATATTTGAAAATACTTTTAATAAGTTTATCGAGGTTTTTTTAAATAATTATATTTTCTAACTTAAAATTCAAAATATTCATCTTTCACAATTATATATTAAATTACTCATGTTTTAAAAAAATCGCAATAAAGAATATGCATCAAAATGACACATATTTTTAAAATTATATTTAAATGTCTGATCAAATTAACGCATACATATAATAAATAAAATAAAAATAAATATATGATGTCACTAGACCAATTAGTGCATGCATATAAAAATGCACATAGGTGCTAATGAAATTGACCATATATATAGTGTTCATACATAGAAAATCAATTGATTTGGTGTATGTTCTTTGAGCGGATTTGTTTGAAACATGCTAGTTTAGTATATAATTGAGAAAGATGGTTAATTTAAAAATAAAATTGGAGAAAATTATTATTTTGAAAAAAAAAACCAGCTTATTGGTTTTATTTTATTTTTTACTTTTTCGAAAAGAATTAATTATTGGTTTGTGTAAAATGGGAGAATAGTGGTATAACTGTGGGGTAGGTAGGTGACCTCACTTCACCTCCCAAAGCATTAGAGGATTTGGAAATGAAAGTTAATAGTTAAATTCAATTGTGTTGTAGGTAAATTGGTCCGTTTTCTGAGAAGTCGCCTGGTTGTGAGATAACACTCCAAGCTTGAGGTACTCAGTTCGAGACATGACAAGGGAAAGAAGAAGAGGAAAGGAAGAGAACATGAGGTATTTCAAAATACCTCTCTCTTTACTAATTTTTAATATATTACATGACAAGGGAAAGAAGAAGAGGAAAGGATCAAAATACTCTCACTTTATTAATTTTTAATTTATTACATGACTAGGGAAGACAAGGGACATGAGGTATTTCAACATACCTCTCTTTTTTAATTTTTAATTTATTAATACACCACTTTTTTAATTTTTAATTTATTAATACCTCTCTTTTTTAATTTTTAATTTATTAATACCTCTCTTTTTTAATTTTTAATTTATTAATACCTCTTGTTCTGGTATGGGCCTGACCTCGACAGGCCCAATACCACGTACGGCCCAACAGACGAATCAAGCACGTCGGGCACGTGCGTCCCGCAAGACGAGCAGAGCACGCTGCCGGACACAAGTAGCGCATCCAACAGCATCTCGTCGTCCCCTCTTACCAGCCGAACAGAACCTACCCCGGCGCACCAGAGCACGACCTTGGTTCCTCCCCTCCGCGAGGAGAACAACGCGCTCTGGGGTACCTCCCGAGCTCCCCTCCGCGGGGAGAACAACGTGCCCGGTGCACGTTCTCCACGTGCTCCCCTCCGCGGGGACACGTCATCCCCAACTGCCCACCTCCGAAAGAGCAGGTCAAACCCACTTTCCGGAGACCACGGGACAGTTGGACTAGGGCGAAGACCACGTCCTGGTCTTCACTACGCCACGTAAGCCCTAGCAGTCACCTGGGTTGGGCCTGGCCATCCAGCCCAACACAAGTGACCGTTGGCCCAGCGCTGGGGTCTCTCTATAAATACCCTCTTCCTCAAGAGGGTCAGGTAACTCACATCTTGCCTTTTCTGTACTTTGCTCTCACTCTGCCCAATTTCTTACTTTGGCATCAGAGTGTCTTGCAGGTACACCCCCCTTCTCCTCCTCATCACCGGTGAACAGGTAGCAGCCCAACAGCGTGTGGCCAGCCCGTGATCCCCTCCTGATCAGGTCAGATCAGTGGCGCCGTCTGTGGGAAACTTGAAACTTCTCCGTTACTCCGAGCAGAAAACCAAGAGTTTCACCAAACCTCCACGATCATGGCTAGTCCACACCGCGATGATATTCCACACGACCTCGTGCTCAACGTCGCCATTAACGGGAACAAGCAGACAGGAACGACGCGTCCGGCGGAAACCGACGAAAGGGACGGTCAAACTGCTTCGCCGTCTGTCGCTACTGCGAAAATCGGCGCCGGCTGAACAGAAGAGTCGCCACCGTGCGTTATTTATCCCACGGGAGGGAAAGGAAACGCTCAGAGTAAACCTCGCACAACACGGGAAAGGTATGGTCGTCGCAACCAAAACCTGGATTCGGGAGTCGGTTACACAAGGGGAAGGTATTAGCACCCCTCACGTCCGTCGTACTCGACGGGATCCACGCTTGTTTTCGTGTATGGATTGTTATTCTATCTACTCTATAGGTCAAGGGTTAAAATGAAAATAAAAATGAAAATAACGACTCGGCAAAGTATCGCACTTTATGCCTACGTATTCCCGCCTGGAACGAGAAATCAGAGTCAACGTAGTTCGCCTACCTACGGGAAAGGAGGGGAAGGTTGCTCGCTAGGATATCGCATCCTATGCCTACGTACTTTCACACGGCATGAAAGATCAGAGCAAACGTAGTTCGGGCCACGTACGACACAAGCTTGTCTTGGTTGATTTTATTCTTTCTGAAAAAGGTTTTCCTGATTAAAAGTCCAAGCGGACAAAAATGACGCTTTGATGAGTTCACCTTCTTTTACGGAAGAAGTGTCTTTTATTGTGTTTGAAATTTTATTGTATTTTCTGTTTGTTTTGAGAGAGAAAGAGACAGAACTCTAACCTACGGTTGCGAAGGGAAACAAACTATCCTATTGTTATCATGCATGGGTTAAGACCTAGTGTCTATCATGCTCCTCTCTTGCACAGAGAGAAACAGAGATCCTACGGGATAGGCAGAAACAGAAACAATATCAGATATATACAGTAAAACAGTAAAATGCATGGATGCAACAGTACAAGCGAGGCAAGGGAGTCCCACTCAACCTCGAACCTAGAAAACAATAGGCAAAAGTGAACAAGCTTCACTTTCAACCCAACAAGGTAAACAGCAAACAATACAGTCCAGAAAACCAATCAATACATCAGCAAATGAAATACAAGAAACAGCATCAGCAGCTCTGAATCAACATCTGGCTTCAAGAAATCTCCAATCAGCTACAGGCTTCAACAAGCATCAATCTCCATCTCCATGGCCTTCAGGCAAGGGTTTTGATCATCTGTCTTCCATCTGCAATGGCTTTTCTTCAAGCTCAAACCTCCAGGATGAGGGATCAGTCACAAGAGTGAATTGGGTGAATGTCAGACAGTTGATTACCTACCAAGGGTGGTTCATCAACTGTTAACATTAAACTGAAGGTTTCCTCTCAAAAGTTCTATCTTTCAAATATATTCACTGATCCTTCCAAAGGAAGGAGGTGGATATTTGAAAGAGACTTTGAATCATAGAGGAGAATGGATGCAGACAAGGCATTCCATGTTTGAGAAACAAGCTTTCTATTCTAGAGCTCTGCCTAGCTCCTAAACCCTAGTCTCCTCAACATCTGCTAGCAAGAATCTCCTCTCCAACTCTGGCAGTTGATCTTCAATCTCTGGACCTCCAATGGTCTTCATCTCCTCAAATCTTCAGCTTCCCCAAGGCCCCAGACAAACCCAATACCCAAACAAGCAAGCAATAATCCCCAGAGGGCACACCACACCAGACAATCAGACATACAGACAGTATTAATAGCAGTAGGGGAATCCTGACTTTCTAAGGGATCTAATAACTACCCATAGCCCCTATAGTCCCATAACTAATCTATTCAAACCCTAAGTCCTAAGGGAAACGAAATCAAACTTCTTAAGTCATCACCTAAAACCCTAGTTTTGTACATGATGTTCAAACCTATTTTAATCACCTAAAATTAACTCCTAAAAAAAGGGAACTAAAATATTTCTACAAGATCAACATCTCATCTAAACACCCTAAAAAGAATGAACAAAAAATAATAAAGCATGTAATAGAACAAAAATTATTAAAATGATGCATGAAATGAATCTATTTAACATGACATTTATTTAGAAAATATGAAAAAAATATGAAATAAAAGTAAAAATGCAATTTTATTTAATGAGAATTTTCTAGACATCCTAAAGAAAATAGGGTAAAAAGAATGAATTAAAATGAATTTTTTATGCATTTATTATGAATTTTCCAAGTTGGTGAAAAATTAAAATGGAATTACAAAAAATGAATTGAATTAAAATTGATGGGGGGTATGAATAGAATAGGCGCCCAGTTATAATCAGAATGGGCCATACAGCCAGGGGTGCGCGTAGCAACTTACACTAGGCCCAGAATCATTCAGCAACAATAAAAAATAAAAGAGGCGCAGGGGGGTGAAAAAAGCAGTAAAATCACGTTCAAATGCATTGGGCTCATAACATTGGGGGGTGGGAATAACACCTAGCGCTCAGGCCCGCCCGTTTCAATTAATGAAACGGTGCGTTTTGGCACCAAACTAACTTCCCTCCAAAATCAGATTGAATATGAGCCACTCGATCACTCTATTAGTCAAGAGTCTATCACCAAATGAACGGACCAGATTATGTCTTCCCCATTGCAACTGTTAGAAACTAGGGTTTGGACTCCATGGCCACCATGCACGAGCAAACTTCCATCCCTCTGTTCTCCATCACCAGGCAACCAATCCACACGATGTGAACATGAAAAATGCTCAGAATTCTTCCCTCTACAATCCTATGGTTTTAATTCAGTCTGAAACTCAATAAAACTCTCAACCCGATCGAGGTAAAATCTGGTCACCATGGAAATCCTCTGAGATGCACCAACACAATTCTCCCTCAAACCTAGACTAAACTAATCTATGCATAATGGTTATCATTCTGATCTATCAAGCTAACATTCTAATGCATTCTACTACAAGTTTCAAACCCTAACAGTTTATGGCACCTGCTAACAATTGTCTCTAAATCACTCCAAATTCATCCTACTTGCTCTACTAACCTTCTACTTCACATCTAAACTAACAACAACATGCTAACCTAATTGAATCAAGCTGTTTGAGTGAAAACGTACCTGGTGCAAAAGCTTGAAAACAGCTATGGAAGATTGAGGATCTGAGGCTTTTGAGACTTGGATCTTGATCCACAAACTCAGTACTCAATTCTGTATGCAATGCTTTGATGATTCCTGGCCTGAATTGTGCTGTCCAATGGAAACTTCAATTTTGATGTTGATGAAGAAAGTGCTCGAAAATGGATGATTCACACTTGATTCTTGATTGAATTATACTCTATGATGATGAAACAGTATGAGAAAGTTGATTATGATGAAGATTGGTGAAGAAATTGAGGAATTGAAGTGAAATTGCCAAGAGAAAGGAATGAGAAAGTTTGTGAAATTCTTGGTGAAAATGAAGCCAACCCTTGCTAAATTCTCATTTCATGAATATATAGACCTCATATGAACATTCTAGATCCATCTTGCACATTCCCTTGCTTTCCAACTTTGATCCATTTTGGTTATGTTTCTTCAATTACAAGTAACCAAAGATAACTTTCTTTTTTCCTTCTAAACTCAAAAAAGTGTTTGAACCATTGTTCTTATAATTGCTTTTCCATTCAAAATCATATATTGGAAGTCTCCATTTGGACTCATAAATCTCCCAAACCATTTTTCACTTTGAATTTATTCACTTTATAAGCCATTTTAGTTCAACTTTTGACCAATTATGCAATTTCATGCTATGAGCTTCTCCAACAATTTGTGACCTTCTTTCTAGACTTAAAATCCCATTTGGAGCAAGTTTGATGTTGTAAGTTTTTCCATTTGAGGCCTCCTTGTATGAGTTTTGGACATAGGTTAAAATGACCTGTAATTCACAAATGCCCAAAATACCCTTTGCTTGCCAAGACCATAAGTTGAGTTCCACACATCATATGAAGGCATACCATACCATTTTAGAAAGCTAAGACAATGAGGAACAATTCTTATGTTGACCAAGAATTCATTTGAAATCTCCTTGAGGGGTAAAAATTGCTTGGAAGTCAAGTCACTTTCACAGACAAAAATTCAGACACCTCAGATGACCTGTAACTTGCAAGGACCATAACTTGAGTTCTATAAATCTCCTTGATGTCTTCCACCACTCAAATTAAAGGTCTTGAGATCCTCTACAAGTTTCATGTTGGCCAAGAAGCCATTTGAAGCTAGCATTTTGACTTATCTTGCTTGGAAATTTGACCTAAACTAGGGGATTTTACACAGAAACCCTAATTTAGAAACTCCTCTTCTCCTTGATTTCTCTTGAATTCTCCTTGGCATATCTCCATATCCTTCTTTATATGTCCAATGATGAACCCCACATCTCTCCAATAGCCTTGAATGCCCTTCAAAATCAGTCAATTGACCTAGGGTTGACCTAGGGTTGCCCCAGATGAAACCCTAGTTGACTGTCTTCAACTGTAGCTCTTGTGCTCTCATCAATGACTTGTTTTCTTCTCCAAATGACCTTTTAAGCCTCTCATAATGCCTAGATACTCTCCATGCCTTCAACTCACAGCTCACAACCCTCTTGTTGACCCTCAGATACCCTCAACTAGGAGATGGACTCAAAGCTTGATCTGCTGAACTCTTTGCTTTCAAATTCTTTCCTGATGACTTGAATGAGATTGAATTGGGATAATAACCTCTTGATAGGCCTCTAGAGATGAGAATAATGATTGGTCCCCCTGTTGTATGACTTGCTATGCTTATGCTATGCAGATGATTAGTCTATGTACATGACTCTATATGCAAATGCTAATGATAATGAAACATGACCCAAAGAATAAGGTTGAGCAAATTTTAGGGTGCAACAGCTGCCCCTATTCAAGCGACTTGGACCCGATTGGGTGAAGAGCCCGGAGCCTTCAGACATTCGCGGTACGAGACGGTTGAATACTAGTGAAACCAGAAATTTGCCAACCACAAAACTAAACTGCGCTCCTGCTTGAGGAACAACATCCATCAGCTGAATCTGACTGCTACAGCAACCCACTGATCTCGTGCGACTGTGCTGGGGATAATTCGTCTGCATTTCCATAAACTGAATCGTCCACGTTAGGAATAAAATACTTCCACGTTAGTAGTAACACCCATCCACGTTAGGAATAACACCTGTCCACGTCAGGACTAACCCTTTCATCTTTCCGCGTCAGGAAGCAATCTTCTTTCCACACAAGGAGAACTATATCGATCTGTCCACGTAAGGACTCCAATACCACTAGACATGTCCGCGTCAGGACTCCAATCTTTCCGCGTAAGGAATTCCACTTTAGTTCTGAACCTGTCCACGTCAGGACTCGCCTTTCCACGTAAGGAGTACATCATTCTTCCACGTCAGGAATCACTTTTCTTAAATCTGTCCACGTAAGGAACCCCAATCTTTCCACGTAAGGAATAAATCTTCTTCTTCCACGTTAGGAATAACTTCTTTGATCTGTCCGCGTCAGGACTAAACTCTTCCACGTTAGGAATAATCTCTTTCTTTCCACGTCAGGAAACCAATTTTCTTCCACGTAAGGAATGCTCTTGGTATGTCCACGTAAGGACTCTGATCTTTCCACGTAAGGAATACCAACTTCTTTCCGATTTGTCCGCGTCAGGACTACATTTTCCACGTAAGGAATTGCCATCTTAATCTGTCCACGTAAGGACTCCACTCTTTCCACGTAAGGAATGATCTTGATCTGAATCTGTCCACGTCAGGACTAAACTTTCCACGTAAGGAAGTACAATCTTTTTTTTTTTTGCTTTGTCCACGTAAGGACTCCATCGTCCGCGTTAGGACCCACTTTTCCACGTTAGGAATAATAATCTCTTTGATTTGTCCACGTCAGGACACTGATCTCGTCTTGATTTGTCCACGTTAGGACTCAGGCGTCTTCGACTTGCTGAGGAAATAAGACTTGTCCACGTAAGGACTCACATCCTTGGTCTGATCTGTCCATGTCAGGACACCAACACAAAGAGTAATCACTTTTGTCAACGTCATGACTTCCCATTTCACCAATACCGAGAAACTGAATCTGTCCACGTTAGGACTAACACACCTCACCAATCCAGGGAAATAACCTGCCCACGTTAGGACGCCCACTTCTGAAGAAATCCCGTCAATATAGGAGTAAATGGTCCACGTCAGGACTTAGTTCTCCAATGATCCTCACCCACAAACTTCTTAGCACTGACGTGACAGCGACTTTGAGGCGGACTCTACTGGGGATGTCTGGAGACCAAACTATCGGACGCCTGTGCTGATAACCGGCGGTGGCCTCTGAAATTCTGATTCATGGAACCTTTTAATGTTGACGTAACAACAACTTTGAAGGAAACAATCCACTGACCGGACTAGAGAAACTTCGACAAAAACTCTGGCGGGGACACAAGTAACTCTGCTCGGAGACAAAGAGAAACTTATCCTACTGACTCTGGTGGGGAATAATGCCAAAACTGACATTATCATTGAATATCTCATGCCGAGATCTTGAGTGTTTGGTAATTCATTTGAGCAAGAATTCTTTCCACCTGAACTGCTAGAATACAGGAACTGCTTCAGCAAAATAAATGCTGGAAGGATAATGCCAACTCGCCGGGGATAGCCAGATGCTACAGAATTATTCCAGCAAAATAAATGCTGGAAGGGTGAAGTCGACCCTGCTGGGAAATTGGGAACTCAGACCACACCCTATTGAGGTAACCCCCTGTTGGGGAATAGCAGATGTGCGTAGTACGATCGGACTTTCTGCTGGAACGTGAACCGACATCACCAATATCCTTGACAAAATAACTGACAGGTACCACGATCAACTCTGCTGGGGAGAGTCTTGATCTTCGAATTCCACTGGAAGGAATGAACACACTTGCGAAGAGAATTCCTCTGGGGATGGGATGATTCTCTTGGGGACAATTAACTGACTCCGCTGGGGGAGAGTGCATGACCCTGCGGGGAAAGATGAACTTGTCTGAATACAGCCTTACGATCTTAGAATCGCCAAACTCTGCTGAGGACGAATAACTTTTCTGCTCCCGTTGAGTAAGCTACGGCTAGCTGGGGAATTCTATCCTTCTTCAGGAAGAACACGCCTGACCTGCGTGAAGACTGAGTCTTTCGCTATCGCAATCTGTTGATCACCTTCCTCGTATGGTTACGAACCCTGCAACAACGCAAACAAGACAAGACAAGCCTATGCAATCAAATCAATTCAGGTTAGTGACGTTACACTCAGTTAATTCAAAGCTTTAGCAATTGTTGGCAAGGGCCAGTGATGTTATACTCATGCTAGCTTCAATAAACTTAGGCGTTTTATCATGCACAAAACAGTAAAGAACGACGTCAAGTACTGAATAACGTATTTTATTGATCGGGCCCCTGAATGGGCGGAGTTTTTGTACACGGGATGTAACTCCTGAAAAGAGGAAGCTACGCAAAGCAAATACATAAGTATGCAAGTATGCACAAGAAGCATAAATATTTTGACAAATTGAATTTTGTACACATGTCGGCAACGGGATGCAGATGAACACCACGAACTGATCCTCCCATGACTCGTCCGACTCTAATGCTTTCCCGGTATCCCCACTTCTGAAGAGGTTGTATCCGATACCTGACTCCTCAAATGTATTCTCCCGCATTGATGCTCATTGAATTCGGATTCGGACCACAGTCATTTGCTTTTCAAATCCCTAACTTTTGCGTGAACCGCCCTTTACGGGTTTTCAGTTCACCGGGATACCCCTTTTTGCCGAAGCCGCCCAGTGTAGGTTTTCAACTTCGCGGGTGTACACATTTTTTCAATTTTATCCCTAACTTTTGCCCGAACCTTTCATTCTGTTTTTGGTTCGCCAGGATGCCCCATTTTTGCCTGGACTCTCTTTTTTCTGTCCAGCGGGTCTATTTTAAGCAAAGTATTTTTTAACTGCGTCCGAATTCACAGGTGACGCAAAGTCTTCTCCGTCCATGGTGGACAACAACAACGCTCCTCCTGAAAAGACCTTACTGACAACGTATGGCCCTTCGTAATTGGGGGTCCACTTGCCCCTGTGATCTGCTTGCGGCGGGAGAATCCTTTTCAGCACAAGGTCGCCCGTCTGAAAGCTTCGCGGAAGTATCTTCTTGTCGTACGCTTTCTTCATTCGTCTCTGATACAAACGACCATATGCCAGAGAAGCTAGCCTCTTCTCATCCATCAAACTCAGTTGGTTCAATCTATTCGTTACCCATTCTGCCTCGTCCAGCTGAACGTCTCGCAATACCCTTAGAGAAGGGATCTCAACTTCCAATGGTAATACCGCTTCCATTCCGTATACCAACGAGAACGGAGTTGCCCCGGTTGATGTGCGTATCGTCGTACGATAACCGTGCAACGCGAAAGGTAGCATTTCATGCCAATCCTTATAGGTCACCACCATTTTCTGAACAATTTTCTTGATATTCTTATTGGCCGCTTCGACAGCGCCATTCATCTTGGGTCGGTAAGGGGAGGAGTTGTGATGTTCGATCTTGAAATTCTGACAGAGCTCCTTCATCATTTTGTTGTTCAGATTTGAACCATTATCCGTGATTATCCGCTCGGGAATCCCATATCGGCAAATGATATCTCTCTTGATGAACCTGGCCACCACTTGCTTTGTTACATTCGCGTAAGACGCCGCTTCCACCCACTTGGTGAAATAATCGATTGCTACTAGGATGAACCGATGCCCGTTAGAAGCCGTCGGCTCAATCTTTCCAATCATATCAATTCCCCACATCGAGAATGGCCATGGAGACGACATCACATTCAGAGGACTTGGAGGCACATGGATCTTGTCAGCATAGATTTGGCACTTGTGGCACTTCCTCGCAAACTTGAAACAATCAGTTTCCATCGTCAGCCAGAAGTAACCTGCCCTCAGCAGCTTTCTCGTCATAGCATGCCCACCAGCATGCGTACCAAAGGCACCTTCGTGAATTTCCTCCATGAGAAGCTTTGCCTCTTTCTCGTCTACACAACGCAACAACACCAAATCGTGGTTTCTTCTGTATAAGACGCCATCCGGGTTCAAATAGAAATTACCCGCTAATCTCCTGAGAGTCTTCTGATCTTGACTGGATGCCCCAGCCGGATACTCTTTATTCTTCAGGAAATTAAGGATATCGAAATACCACGGTTTGTCGTCAGATGCTTCATCGATTGCAAATACATAAGCTGGCCTGTCCAACCGAGAGATAGTGATTTGGGGAGCTTCGTTCCAGAAGTTGACCTTGTACATGGAAGACAAAGTGGCGAGGGCGTCAGCCATTTGATTTTCCGCCCGCGGCACGTGATGCAATTCAACTTTGTCGAAGAAAGGCAACAATCTCCTTGCATAATTCATGTAATGTATCAAATTGGGCTGACGTGTCTCCCATTCCCCTTTGATCTGATTCACCACCAGAGCTGAGTCTCCGTATACGTCTAGATGTTTGATTCGCAAATCAATGGCTTCTTCAAGCCCCATTATACAAGCTTCGTATTCGGCCTCATTATTGGTAACGGCAAAGGTCAAGCGGGCAGTAAACGGGATGTGCGACCCGTGTGGCGTCGTGATGATTGCCCCTATTCCGCTACCGTAAGCATTCACAGCTCCGTCAAATATCATCTTCCATTGGGACCCCGGCTCTGGTCCTTCGTCTGGCAATGGTTCTTCACAATCTTTCATCTTGAGGTACATGATATCCTCGTCAGGAAAATCAAACCTCATCGATTGGTATTCTTCAATAGGCTGCTCCGCCAGATACTCAGACAACACACTCCCCTTTATAGCCTTTTGCGAGACGTATTGAATATCATATTCAGTCAAGACCATCTGCCACCGGGCAATTCTACCTGACAACGCCTGCTTTTCGAATATATATTTGATTGGATCCATCTTCGAGATGAGCATGGTTGTATGATTCAGCATGTACTGCCTCAAACGCTTGGCGGCCCAGGCTAGCGCGCAACAAGTTTTCTCCAGCATTGAGTATCGAGATTCACAGTCCGTAAATTTCTTACTCAAGTAATAGATTGCATGCTCTTTTCTCCCTGTCTCGTCGTGTTGACCGAGAACACAACCCATGCTTCCCTCAAGAACCGTCAAATACATTATCAAGGGTCTCCCTGCCACTGGGGGTATCAAAATAGGAGGCTCCTGCAAATACTTCTTTATTTTATCGAACGCCTTTTGACAATTTTCGTTCCACGTTACAGCTTGATCTTTCTTTAACAGCTTGAATAATGGTTCACACGTGGCCGTTAGGTGAGATATGAACCGGGCGATATAGTTCAACCTCCCTAAAAACCCGCGCACCTCTTTCTCTGTTTTAGGCGTCGGCATTTCTTGAATTGCTTTTATTTTAGCAGGATCGACCTCTATTCCTCTTTCGCTTACGATAAACCCCAGCAGTTTACCCGATCTCACCCCGAAGGTGCACTTATTAGGGTTCAGCCTCAGCCTGAACTTCCTAAGTCTTTTAAACAACTTCAACAGATTCACCAGATGCTCTTCCTCCGTCTGGGATTTGGCAATCATATCGTCAACATAAACTTCGATCTCTTTATGCATCATGTCATGGAAAAGAGTCGTCATCGCACGCTGATATGTTGCCCCAGCATTTTTCAAACCAAAGGGCATCACTTTATAGCAAAATGTTCCCCATGGCGTTATGAAAGTAGTCTTCTCCATATCCTCTGGCGCCATTTTAATCTGATTATAGCCTGAAAAGCCATCCATGAAGGAAAATATGGAGTACTGAGCAGTATTATCGACTAACACGTCAATGTGAGGAAGTGGAAAATCGTCTTTTGGGCTTGCTTTATTCAAATCTCTATAATCCACGCACATCCGAACCTTGCCATCTTTCTTTGGCACGGGTACGATATTGGCAACCCATGAGGGATACTTCGTCACAGCCAGGAAACCAGCGTCCCACTGTTTCTGAACCTCTTCCTTGATCTTCATTGCCATATCTGGTCGAGTTCTGCGAAGCTTTTGTTTAACCGGCGGGCAATCTTCTTTCAGTGGCAGGCGATGCACAACCATATCTGTATCGAGCCCTGGCATATCCTCATATGACCAAGCGAATACATCATTATACTCTCGGAGCATTTCAACCAGTTTTCGCTTGATATCACTCTGCAGTGCGGCTCCGATACGAATGTTCTTCTCAACCCCTTCCGACCCCAAATTGATAATTTCGATAACCTCGTCGTGAGGCAGAATGGCTCTTTCCTCTTGCTTCACTAACCAAGACAGTTCTTCAGGAACGTCGCTATCTTCAACAACCTCTTCTTCGGTCTGGAATACCGGGTGCTCCAAGTCAGGACGAGTCATAGGTGGTTCAAGGATGTCATCTGAAAATGTAATCCTGCAAAAGGAATGGTTAAGTGCTTCAAAATGCGTATAAAGCGAATAACCACGTTGCCATTTTATTGAAAATATAAAACAAGAAAGACAGGGATTACAGTATTTGCACATGAAAAAACGCCATTTATTTAATGATTAACACGCAATGTTTATAACAACACAGCCCTAAGCAAATCCTGATGCCCCGGGCAAGACATCAGATTATTCAACAATTAATAAAGCAAAGCATTACTGTTTGAAAGTCACAGGAACAAGCTCCTGAATAGACCAGTTGCACAGTCCTTGCCCTGGCGTGCTTGGCTGAATCCAGGCATCCATATCACAGTCGCTATCTCCTTCATCAGACTCTGAAGCAGCATTGACAGTTTCATGACATACTCCACTGGCAGAGATGGTGATTGACTTTCTGAAGTGGGGGGCCCCCACGGAAGGAGTCGATGACGACGGTCGGTACCCCAGTCCGAACCGGTCCATCTTCACCGGAATGTCCAACACTTTGCCCCAGCCCTTGGCTTCTCCTGCTTCCACTAGCGCTTGAGCTTCTTTATACGATGAGACAGCTATCTCTGGCAATTTGCTCGGCCCGGGATTCTTGTCCTTAATGCGCAAACCTTCGAATGCCTGGCATGGTGTTTCGTGGATCTCCCCGTCGACTTCCACATATTTAAACGATGATAAATGGCTGACCAGGATGTCTTCTTCTCCGCACACGGTGACTACGCTGTCTCCGACCATATACTTTAACTTCTGATGCAGGGTAGACGTGACAGCCCCTGCCCCATGAATCCAGGGTCTTCCAAGCAAGCAGCTGTACGCAGGCTGTATATCCATGATATAAAACTCAGTTGCAAACACTTCCGGCCCCACTTGCAGAGGCAAGGTAATCGATCCGAAGACTGTTCTGCGCGTGCCGTCAAATGCTCTGACTACCAAATCACTGGGTGTACACAAAATCCCTCGAACATCCAGCTTCATCATCGCCTTCTTGGGTAACACATTCAGAGATGACCCGGTGTCAACCAATACGTGCGACATTACTGATCCCCTACACTCAACAGATACGTGTAATGCCATATTATGATCCCTTCCTTTCGGAGTCAAGTCAAAATCAGTAAAGCCCAGACTGTGGCCAGCATTCACATGTGCCAATACTCCTTCTAGCTGATTTACGGAGACATCTTGGGGTACAAAAGAAGTGTCCAGGACTTTCAGCAAAGCATTTCTGTGAGCTTCCGAACACAACAGCAATGACAAGATAGATATTTTGGACGGTGTCTGCTGCAGATGCTCCACAATTTTATAATCACTTTTCCGAATTAAGCGCATGAATTCTTCCACATCTTTCGATGCTGCTTCTTTTTCACTTGCTTGAACCGGAACATTCTCAACCGCTTTCCCTTTTCCTTTCGCTAGCCTTTCGGCCTCCACTTCAGGAGATATAAAGATCCTGCCGCTCCTCGTCATGCCTCCTGAGCCAACAACACTATCCACAATCTCCACAGGCTGCTTGTTGACATCAATCTTTATACCGTCACAATACACCTCTAACCCATATGACCATGGGACTGCTTTCGTGTTCTCATACGGGATTGGCCCGGCTTTAGTTATGGTAATCGGTGGTCGCTGAGCTGGTGCTGCAATAGTGATCGTCTTCCGCGGAATCGTTACCGTGGCCACATTACTCTGATTATCCACCATTGCCCCTGCAGGCTCGTCAGTTGCCGTTCTGTCAAACTGCAATACGCCATCATCAATTAAGGCCTGAATGCCTTTCTTCAAATCCTCACACCCCCCAGCTAGGGTCCAACAGTCTAAGCAGTACTCGTTACATCCCGGGTAAACACCTCCCTGCAACAGTCGGCTCTTTATTTCGCTCAGCGGCGTCTTCAAATCCTCCACATTCATAATCAGATTCAGACCTTCCTCAATCAGAACGGCGTTCGCCCCATGATTAGGCATGGGTTTCTGGACTATATTCGGACCTGCCGTTCCGAAATTGATAGTCTTGTTGTCTAGGAGATCCTGTACAACGTGCTTAAAAGCATGACAACCTTCTATATCATGGCCCGGGGCCCCAGAATGAAACTCGCAGTGCCTATTTGCATCGTAGCCGAACGGGGGAGTTCCCGTTATCGGTGCCAGGGTTCTTTTCTCTACCAGATTCAATCCCAACAATGTCTGCAATAAATCAGCATAGGTAGAGGGAGGTTTCTCAAACACTCTTCTCGGCTTGCCACCCTGGAATCTTCGCTGAGCCTGCTGTGCCCCCTGCTGAGGCTGCTGCTGCTGTGGCACTGGTTGCTGCTGAACCGGTTGTTGTTGCTGGATTGGTTGTTGCTGATAGGGAATAGTGACACTCGACACTTGCTGCTGCTGACGATATTGATTTCTTCCCCTGCCTCGGCCTCGGCCTCGGCCTCCAAATACCGCACTTGCCTCGCCCTGACGGCGCCCACCATAAGCTTTCCTATTACTGCCAGATGCAGTTGATTCTTCGACTTGGAACTTTCCTTGCTTAATATTACGCTCAATCTTTTCCCCCATCAGAATCAGGTCTGAAAAACTGGCCAGAGAAGTGTGAAACAGCATATCATGAAACAACCCGGTGAATGTGCCGACAAACATGTCATTCATTTCTTTATCGTCTACAGGAGGACGGACCCTGGCAGCCATATCGCGCCACCTTTGCGCGTACTCTTTAAAACTCTCCCCCTTCTTCTGCGAAAGCCCGGCCAACTGGACCCGATTGGGTGCCAGGTCGCTATTATACTTGTAATGGGCTACAAACGCCTCCGCTAATTGCTTCCAAGTCTTGATATCAGTTGGCTCCAGCCCCATGTACCACTCCAAGGAAGGACCCGACAGACTATCCTGAAAGAAATGCATCAGCATTCTTTCATCAGTGGAGTATGCAGACATCTTTCTGTAATAAGCTCGTACATGCACTTTCGGACATGTATCTCCTTTGTACTTATCGAACGCAGGGGCTTTGAACTTAATTGGCACCCTCAAGCCAGGTACCAAGCCCATAGTTGCCATGTCCAGACCCACAGCGCTTTGATTTAGGACTCCCTTCATTTGCTCTTCCAGCATTCTAATCTTTTGGGAATCATCCATTGGCCCTTCAAGACCTCCTCCGGAGAAGGCATCTTCCTGCTGATCCTCTTGCCACATACCGTTTCCAGCCCCGTATCCATCATATGCATTATTACGTCCAGCTCTGATCTGATTCATCCCCGGACCTCGGCCTCTGTTGCCGTACCCTTGAACACCTCCAGCAGGACCACAAGCCATAAATCCAGTACCGTTTCCGTTTCCAAAGCCTCCGTAACCCTGATTGACCATACCATAACCATCTTGCCCAAAGCCTTGAGCATTAAAGCCATACTTGCCAGTGTTGTCGAATCCCTGATCGTTGAATCCGAACCCAGTATTGACAAAGCCATTGCCTCCGAGATTATCTCCCAAATTGCCATCACCCAGCCCAGCATTATGGACAGCAGTCTCATTCCCCACTCCGACGTTACCATTCACAGCAGCGGTAGCGTTGTTGACGTTAGCAGCAGTCATATTGATCACCGGTGGCGCCACCGGCGTAGGAGTGCCGTCTCCATGAGCAGTATCAACCCGGACAGACTGATGATCTTCGTTACCATGACCAGCGTTGCGAGCCAACAGAGGCTGGACCATGGCCTGCAAATTCTCTTGCCCTTTTGCTATAGCTTCCATGGTTTGCATGAAGAGGGCGAGCTTCTCGCGCACGTCCTGCATCTCGTTCTGGATTTAGTCCATGACTTTCCGACAGTTGGAGCGTGTAGAATAGCAGTGCGGATGTTGATCTGGAATCCTGTTAAGTACCTGGTACAGAGCAGGAAATAAGACACCATTCAAAGATTACCTGTTATGCAATATGAATATGAATGCAATGCAATGTGTCTGTGCATTAGGGAAGTTCATTCCCCCCAGTTCTAGTGCGAAGGTGCCGGTGCAGTGACAGTGCTGACAATAGGAATATTGGAGCTGAATCATAGAAAGCCTCATATATTGCAGGGAGAATCAATAAACCCAGGGTACAATATCACTGAGAGTACAAAGAAGGCATGACCTCAACCAACAATCCTGGTGATGGTCAGCACTATGCAAATAAAGCATACAAGTTACTACATGAAATGATCAAATCCTCCCAAAAGTCTGGTACTCCTCTATCAACTTCTTGGTCTCCGGATGGCTTGGTCGATCAAGCAGCCCTTCAACCAGCTGGTTCCTCCTCTTAAGGACACGGCGTACGTCTTCCGCAGTTTCTTCCCAGGTTGCTTCTCCGAAGCAATCTTCTAGCTTTCGCTTCTGAGACACTGCTTCATCTCTGGATTTGATTGCCTTGTTCAGTGCATGCTGGACACTATACCGGGTCATCACTTCCTCCTCACACTTCTTGATGCTAGACTTCAACTTCTCTTCGAGGTCGGAAATTTGCTGCTTCAGCTTATCTTCCCTCTTCTTATTGTTGGTGAGAGTAGCATTCCAAGTCTTGTTGCAAGAGGATATCTCTCGGTGTGCTGCGTCAAGCGCCTTCTTTTTGGCTTCCAGCATGTCATGGGAACTTCTGAACTCTTGCCCCAGACGTTCGCGCTTTTTCTTTTCCTCGGTCAACTCAGCTCCTAACCTGTTTACCAGCTCGATCTGTTGTTGGAAAGCATATACGGCCTTGTTTTTCTCGCAGTGTACTTGGGCCAGCTCTTGCTCTAACCCTTCGTTGATCTTCATCAAGGCTTCTTTTTCTCTCACAATTTGCTCATAGACTTCCCTAGAAACAGTAGTTGGCTCCGCTACCGGAATAGGAACAAGGATTGGTACATCTGGAAATGGCATTCTCAACTGACTAGCCCTCTCCTGAATCCAAACTCTATAAGGTGCATAGGCCTGGCAATCGTTCTTACCTAACAGTGGCTTCCCCCTTCGGATAATACGCGTCCAGGCATGTTGCAACTTGGCTAATAACTCCCCCTTCACGTCACCGGTGAAGTACAGAGATTCCTGTACTTCTTCCTCCTGAGGCGGATTCTTCAGCGCATATCCGAACTGGCGAATGAATAGAGAAGGGTTGTAATTGATACACCCTTTTCTTCCTATCAGCGGCACATTAGGGTACCCAGAACAGCTAAAGATGAGCTCAGATCCCAACAGGTCTCGATCAAACCACACAACATCTTCGGAAGATAGCCTCATCAGGCGCTCTGACCAACTGGCTGAGGTTGCACTGTCTACAAATGGTCCCTTCGTGGGAAGGTGACTCTTGAACCACATATTCAGCAGAGGAGTACAGCAATAAACAACTTTCCCTCTTCGGTTCTCATTCTTGTAGTGCAATGAGTGATAGAAGTCTCCAATCAAAGTTGGCACTGGGTTGCCTGCAGCAAACAGATAGAAAGCATCCAAATCCACAAAGTTGGGCAAGTTAGGAAACAGCACAATTCCATAGATGCATAAAGCCAGAATAGCATTGAAAACCACCCAACAACCGTTCTTGGCGTATTCTCGAGCTTTGGCAACTAAGAAATCCAGAGAGAAACCTGACACCCCAAGCCAGGAAGTCAATAACAGATCTGCAGCGTTCATATGCAAGGTTTTGGCTAAGTCCTCCAACTTGGGCTCAGCAGCAGAGTGAATGAAGGGAACTTTGTTCGGCACAGGGAGCTCGGTAAACTCCACATATTCCTCAATGGTAGGTCCCAGAATGAAGTCAGCAAAAGTAAAGCATCTCAATGCAGGGTCATAGAACTGCATCAAGGTGTATAGCCCGTTCATCTCATCAGCAGTGGGCTTACAGACTAATCTCAGTAATTTCCCATGGCTCATTCTGAAGCTTCTTCTAACCTCCTCATCAGCAAGAGATATCAGACCAAGCAAAGAAGTAAGATCAGGTGAAGGCAGCTTATACGCAACTGTTTTCCTCAAACCAGCCATAATCAATACTCAGAAGTCCAGGCACTAGAACTAGGGAAATGCAAATGCACCTGCAGCACAGACACACGTTAGTGAAATGCAAATGGTAATGGATATGCAGGCAATGCAATGCAAGTATCATGCAACAGGGACCAAAGCTGTAGCTGAATAGCCTGAACTCAATCAAGAAAGGTCTCAGATAGACCATCCAGAAGTCATCAAACCCTGGTCTCAGATAGACCTATAACAAAGCTCCAACACAGGTCTCTGACAGACCTCAAACCATAACTCCAACTGGTCTCTGGTAGACCTCAAATCATATCTCTAATTGGTCTCTGACAGACCTCAGAACACATCTCCAAATGGTCTCGGACAGACCTCATAACTCTCCATAAATACCCAAGATCTCTGATCAAGAAATAACCGGTAGTCTGAAAGTCTAGTTACCTGCATAACCTTGAATCCCCTCACAGGTGGGTGGCCCTATAACTGGCACAAGGTATGGCATCCTATGCGGTCGTCGGCGTCACAGACTTTCAGGGTTGATGATACGATTCCCAGAAGGAGTGGCATCATCAACTCCTGAAGAGGCCTCACTCAGCCAACTTCCAAATGATCGGTCCCCGGAGTCGACAATTCAGCTGACCAACAACCCCTTCGACCCAAAGGGTAGAAAAAGAAGCCAACCAGAAGAACCTCGTCCGAGTGTAGATTTCATGAGACACTAATGCAAGCAAAGCCGGCACGCGCCCACTACTTTCTACGCTAATTCTAAGTGCACTCGAGCCCAGGTCCGGCTTATCTCTCAATATCAGAACACCCGTCACACCCCAAATACAGCAATAATAATCAATATACAAAGCTGAAAATACTGAAGGTGAGAAAATACTTAGAAGGGGGGGTTGAATAAGTATGACAGAAAATAATCAAAGATAAAATCACAAGTATTTTTATCCTGGTTCGTTGAACTCAACTACTCCAGTCCACCCTTTTCAAGAGTGATTTGCCTTTCTCAACAAGGACTTAATCCACTATTCAAATCAACTGATTACAAATAGCAACACCTAAGAACAACTGTTCTTAGTCTTCTCAAGAGCTACTGATCTAACCTAGATCCTCTTAAGGAAATCTTCCTTTACAAATTAATGTAATACAATGTAAGAGTAAGAAATGCTTCTATGAAAGCTATAAACACAACTGTGTTATTTCTCTAAGTTTTGAACAATGTATGAACAGCAAAGAATATGAGAGCTTTTGAGAGTTTCTTCGCTTGATAATAAGTTTGTCAAAGTTGGTCACTTGAAGAATGAGCTATGATATCCTTTATATAGCCACTTGAATATTGGAGAGAATATTTTACCGTTAGAGAAGATATTTCCAATATCAAATAGTACTGTCCTTTGTACTATTGCAGCAGAGAGACGGCGCACAAAATGTGGGTGTAGCAATTGTCTGCTGAGCTGTGAGTTTACTATATGTGGAATGTACCAGAGGAATAATATTCTTGCAGAGAATTATGTCTATCCCAATTAAGGAAAGATTTGCTGGCATATTCCAACGGATATATTAAAATAATCTTCTTCAAATAATTCTTCAGATGGTTCAGATCAACAATCAATATCAGAGTCTTCAGTCTTCAGATTCTTCTGGAAACTTCAGAGCCTAAGATGTTCTTCAGATGTTGATGAATCAGAGTCTGATGCAGCTGTGTGCTTGAAGCGTAACATGCTCTTAGATCAGAGTCTTCACTCAGATCAGAGTCTTCTCTCATTCAGAGTCTCTTCACTCAAAGTCTTCTTTCATTCAGATTCTTGATAATATATGCAGCGTGTTGTATCTTCAGAATCTTGATGACTAAGCTCTTATACTTCAGATTCTTCTAATCTTCAGATGCTCTTGAGCCATTCAGAATTTATTGTTCACATCAAATTTGCTCTTTAAGATTAAAATCTTTTGTGCCTGTAGAAAACAGTTTAGAACAAATTTAGAGAGTATAATTCTTGTATACAAATTATCATTAATGTTATCATCAAAACATAGAGATATTACTGAGACACAATCTGTGCTCTTACAATCTCCCCCTTTTTGATGATGACAAAACATGAGCAATTTGTTCAATAAAAGTATGAATTAAAATTACTCCCCCTGAGATTAACAATCTCCCCCTGAAATGAATACTCTAATGGAATTAGATACTTCCCTTTCTGGTTGAGTACATTTCAGATTCAGAGCCTGATTACATTTCAGATTCAGAGCCTGATTGAATTTTGATTAACATCCTGATTGAAGCCTGGTTGACATATGTTTGATTTCTAGAGTCAAAGCTTGATGCCATATTAAAGCTTGATGCCAGATGAACAACTTCAGAGCACCTGGTTGTTTATCTCGCCATTTCCTGTCTTGAGTTATCTTTTAGATCATAGTACTCAAGGTTAGATATCAGAGTCTGGTCTACTCAGATTTAGCTATTTTTGATCAGGTTCTGAAAAGATAGATCTCAGGAAAAACTTCAATGAAATTTGTCAGAGTCTGGTTAAATTCAAAGAATGTTAGTAACATGTCTGACTTAGTTCAGATAATTGCTTATAGATTTGAACAATCAGATTCTATTTTGTTTCTCCCCCTTTTTGTCATAATCAAAAAGAATTTTAAAAGACAGTAAAGATGCAGAAGAAACACATATCCAGATAAGCAAAAAGATCATTGTCATTAAGTCAAGAGAACATTCAGATTCAGATAAAAACAAACAAAACATATCAGAAGAAAATCAAAACAAAGCAAAACATGAAAGACTTGTGCAAAACATCAAGTAGGTTTAGCAGATGAGGCTTGTTGAGAAGCAATGAGATGCAGCAGTGCTGTAATCCTTTCTGAATTTTCATCTTGCTTAGCCATCCAAGTTTTCATTTCTTCATTTGTTTTCTTTTGATCAACCATAAAATCCTTAAGTTCTTTGACATCCTTCTGAAGATCTGTAGATTCTGAAATAGCAGATTCTGAAACAGTCTGAGTAACATCAGGTGCAGGAATTTCTGGAGGTGGAGGAGCTTCTAAAAGAAGAATAGGAGGAGGGTTTCTCTTAATCCGTTTTTGATAAGCAGCAAGCCTTACTTTTGACAATCTAAGACATTGAGTCCTGATTTTCAAAGCCTCCCTATTCAGTCTGTAAAGATATTTCTTCCAAACAGCATTAGCAGCCTCTTTGTCCATAGTAGTCATGCAAACATCCATAATGTCAGCAAAGTCTGAGACATTATCCTTATCAAAATCTCTTAACATAGTATAAACACTTGATCCCAATTCTGCTTCATCAGGGATTCTGGGTTGGGTTGGTTGTGTTTGTGGTGTTTGTTTAGAAGGTTGAGGTTGTGAAGATGGATGTTCAGATGTTTGTGGTTCAGAAGTTTGAGGTTGTGAAGATGGATGTTCAGATGTTGGTTGGTTGTTTTGTG
Organism: Lathyrus sativus; assembly: GCA_963859935.3. Taxonomy (NCBI): domain Eukaryota; kingdom Viridiplantae; phylum Streptophyta; class Magnoliopsida; order Fabales; family Fabaceae; genus Lathyrus; species Lathyrus sativus. The sequence continues at coordinate 706,479,978 of OZ012737.1, forward strand.
GTTCAGATGTTTGTTGGGTTTCTGTTGGTTGTGGAGTGTTTTGAATTTCAAGAGGTTGTGGAGTGAGAGTTTGAGTTGGGGAATTTTGTGGAGAAGGTGGATGTTCAGAAGTTGGAGATTTAAACAGCTGTTTCCAAACACTCTCAGAACGAGGTTGTTTGAGATCATTCAAGCATTCATTAATGTAACCAGATGATTCATCATCAGATGATGTATCAGAGTGGTTAGATTTTTCAGAAGTTGAAGATAAAATGACAGACTGGTTTAAAGGTGTGATATCTAATATCTCATTAGGATTAATGGGATTTTCAGGTTGGTCAGAGTGTTCAGGGTGAACATCCTCTGGAATGGTAGATTCTGGGATAGTGTTTTGTGGATGTGGTGTTGCTTGTTGAGTTTGTTGTGGAATGTTTGTTGGTTGTGGTGTATGAGTCTCAGATGGTCTAGATCTTTTAATTATGAGGGGTGAGTCAGATGGTGTGGGGGTAGCAGAGTGATGAACAGGATTAGAATCAGTGTTAAATACCTGTTTCAGAGTATCTCTAATTTCTTCAAAAGTTGCTGCAGGAGGATTTTGTTGAACCTTCTTCAGCTTCTTCCTTTTCTTCTTCTTTTCAGCATCTGAATGCTTCCTTTTCTTCTGATGACCTTCACTATCAGCTTTTCTCTTACGTCTTCTTTCCCTTGTCAAATCAGGAAGAACTTGGCCTTCCTTCTGGACAAGATTGGCAGGAATCTCAACACCATCTCTTATGCAGCGAGCAACATACTCAGCAATAAGTTCTCTAGGTTCATCTGAGGTGAATAAAGGAAAATCCTCAACAGGAATCCTTCTTCCCCTAACTTCTTCAGAGTTAGTTTTCCTTGGTTTCTCAGATAAATCTTCAACCAGTTTCATCCTTCTCAGAGTTAAACCATTTATTTCAGAGCCAATGATAAAATTCAGATCTTCTGTCAACCCAGCCTCTTGCAGATGCGCCACAAGTTGGTTTTCTATCAGAATATCTGAAATCAGCCTTCCCATAGGAATCCATGTTCTGACTTTTCCAGATTTATCTCTGGCTGTTTCCCTTATTTCCTTGACGTGAGACACCAGATGATTAAACAACAGATATGGGAGATCAATCTGAATGTTTTGGTGTAAACAATACATGAAGTAAAGTTGTTCAGCATTAACATAATCAGATGAGTTTGAAGAGGGTCTGTGAAAGATGGTGTTCATGAAAATCTTAGCCCATATCTTGTAAGTGGGTTTCAAGAACTTAACCTTCTTACAAGGTTCACCAGTAGTGCAGATTTCTTGACAAACATCTTTCAGATCTTCACGCGCAGAAGACAGAGAGGTTACTCCATCAGTTGCTGTAAAACCTATGAGTTTCCTTATCAGGTTTTCAGTGATAACTATCTTTTTCCCCAGCACAGAGGAATGAACGAACTTTGGAGTAGCAAATGCATGGATCCAGAATTCCTTTACTAACTTTGGATACACAGGACCCATAAGCCTGTCAAAGTAACCGTCCCAGCCTTGTGCTTTGATTGAAGAAATCAGATCAAACCCATTTTCAGAAAGATCTTCAAAATCCACGAAACTTTCACACAGTACTTCTAGTGAATCAACAGGAGTTAGGAGAGTGCGTACTGGTTCTATGACAGTGGTAGCATCTTTGGTAGTAACAGCCTTTGAAGTAGATGCCATTGTTGATGATGATGAAGAAGATGAAGGTTTCTGAGTTCTTTTAGGGTTTGAAAAGAGAGAGAACAACAGACAAAAGCGCATATGTGTTTGAGAATGTGAAAAGTGTGAATGTGTTAAGAGAGTGGTTTAAATAGACAAATAAAACACGCATGGGAAACACAACAGATACACATAGGACACATACGCACGTTTGCATTAAATGAAAAGTAATCATTTTTAATTATGATATGACATTTGGGGGAAAATCAAGACAGATTGAGATTTTCAAAGCAATACCTTAAACGTCATAATCAGTAGGTGTACTCCATCTTTTCAGATTCTGAGTGACACGTGTTTGCTTGCATGTGATTCTATAACTCTTAAGAAATGAAACGTTTTTCAACTTTCAGATCCTCTGAGATGGTCAGTATAGAGTTTCACACAAAAAAAAATAATAGATAAATTAAACAAGCAAAACAGATGAAATACTTCAGAGTGTTAAACACTTAACATCTGAGAAGTTGACTCTGAGAAATATTACTCTGGACAAAAATCCATACAAATATTTTTCAGAATAAACTTAAACCTATCTTCAGCAAGGGGTTTTGTGAAAATATCTGCCCATTGATGATCTGTATCAACAAAGGCTAAATTTATTACACCCTTCTGAACATAGTCTCTGATGAAATGATGTTTAATCTCTATATGTTTAGCCTTAGAGTGTAAAATTGGATTTTTGGATAAACATATAGCTGAAGTATTGTCACAGAAGATAGAAAGATTACTCTCATAGATTTGATAATCTTCTAGTTGACTCTTCATCCAGAGCATCTGAGTGGAACATCCAGCAGCAGCAATGTATTCTGCCTCTGTGGTTGATAGTGCAATTGTTGGTTGCTTCTTGCTGTACCACGAGATCAGATGACTTCCAAGAAACTGACAGCTTCCAGAAGTACTTTTACGCTCAACTCTATCTCCAGCATAGTCAGCATCACAGAATCCAACTAGTGAATATTTGTCAGATCTTCTGTAGCACAAACCAACATTAGCAGTACCTTTCAGATACCTTAGAATCCTCTTAACAGCAGTTAAGTGTGATTCTCTAGGATCTGATTGGAATCTAGCACATAAACAAACACTAAACAGAATGTCTGGTCTAGAAGCAGTCAAATAAAGAAGAGATCCTATCATACCTCTGTAGAGTTTCTGATCTACCTTCTTACTTACCTCTTCCTTACCTAGAGTGCTTGTAGGATGCATTGGAGTCTTTGCCATTTTGCTATCCAGCATGTTAAACTTCTTCAGAAGCTCTTTAACATACTTGGTCTGATGTATGTAGGTGCACTCTGGAGTCTGATTTACTTGGATTCCCAGAAAGAATCTCAATTCTCCCATCATGCTCATCTCAAATTCTTCCTGCATACATTTAGCAAACTCCTTTCCAAGCATAATATTTGTTGATCCAAAAATAATATCATCTACATAAATTTGACAAATCAACAAATCTTTCTTAATGGTTTTACAAAATAGTGTGGTATCCACTTTTCCTCTGATGAAATTTTTCTTCAGAAGAAAATTACTCAACCTCTCATACCAAGCTCTGGGAGCTTGTTTTAGTCCATAAAGAGATTTTTTCAGTTTGTAAACATGATCTGGAAAATTTTCATTTTCAAAACCAGGAGGTTGGTGGACATACACTTCCTCTTCTATAATTCCATTAAGAAAAGCACTTTTAACATCCATCTGATAAAGAGTGATGTTATGTTGTGCAGCAAATGAAATAAGCAAGCGTATAGACTCTAACCTTGCAACAGGAGCATATGTTTCTGTGTAGTCTATGCCTTCTTGTTGACTGTAGCCTTGAGCAACCAGTCTTGCTTTGTTCCTTTCAACTTCTCCTTTTTCATTTAGTTTATTTCTGAAAACCCATTTTGTTCCAATGACATTGAAACCTTTAGGTCTTGGAACCAGATCCCAGACTTCATTCCTTGTGAATTGATTCAGCTCCTCTTGCATAGCTAAAATCCATTCATTATCTTCCAGAGCCTCATCAACAGATGTTGGTTCTATAATTGACACTAAGCCACAGAAGGAAGATTCAGAAGTTCTGAGAAATGCTCTTGTCCTTATTGGATCATCTTTCTTTCCAATTATCACATCCTCTGGATGAGAAGCTTTCATTCTGGAAGAAGATCCTCTGACTGTTGGTCTTTCAGAAATATGCAGATTGTCAAGTTGGGAAGTTAGAGGCGTAGCATCTGGGTTTGCTTCAGAGTCTTTGTCTTCAGTCTTGTCTGCCTCTGAGCCTTCAGAGTCTGTGAGAATAACTTCTCTATCTGCAGAACTTTCAACTTGCTTTGGCTTTTCAGAGCCAAGCTTATCATCAAATCTAACATGAATAGATTCTTCCACAATCTGTGTTTCAGTATTGAATACTCTGTAGCCTTTAGAGCGTTCAGAATAACCAAGCATGAAACACTTCTGTGCTTTGGAATCAAACTTGTTCAGATGATCTTTAGTGTTAAGCATATAACAAATACATCCAAATGGATGAAAATAAGCAATGTTGGGCTTTCTGTTTCTCCACAATTCATAGGGAGTCTTTTCCAGAAGAGGTCTTACAGACACTCTGTTCTGAATATAACATGCTGTATTTATTGCTTCTGCCCAAAAGTATTTTGCCAGATTTGTCTCGTTGATCATGGTTCTGGCCATTTCTTGCAATGTTCTATTTTTCCTCTCTACAACTCCATTTTGTTGTGGAGTTCTAGGACAGGAGAAATCATGTGCAATTCCTTTTTCAGAAAAATATTTTTCAAAATATTTGTTTTCAAATTCGCCACCATGATCACTTCTGACTTTAATAATTTTGCATTCTTTTTCAGTCTGGACTTGATTGCAGAAGTCAATGAACACAGAATGAGACTCATCCTTGTGTTTTAGAAACTTTACCCATGTCCATCTGCTGTAGTCATCTACAATGACTAACCCATACTTCTTGCCTCTGATGGATGCAGTTTTCACTGGTCCAAACAGATCAATATGAAGTAATTCCAATGGTCTAGAGGTGGAAACAACATTTTTTGGTTTAAAATGAGATTTTGAAAATTTACCCTTTTGACATGCGCCACACAGAGCATCTGAATTGAACTTCAGATTAGGGAGTCCTCTGACCAGATTGAGTTTATTAATCTGAGATATACGTCTCATATTAATATGTCCCAATCTTCTATGCCAGACCCATTGCTCATCATTCACAGATAAAAGGCATTTTACATTTTGAACTTTAAGTTCTGAAAGGTTAATTTTGTAAATGTTGTTTTTCCTCTTTCCACTGAATAGGATTGAACCATTCTTTTGACATACAGCTTTGCAACATTTTTGATTAAAGATGATATCATAACCATTGTCACTTAATTGACTTATGGACAATAGATTATGTTTCAATCCTTCAACTAACAGAACATTAGAAATAGAGGGTAGGTTACCATTACCTATTGTACCAGAGCCAATAATCTTGCCCTTCTGGTTCCCTCCAAATTTCACGTCCCCTCCAGATCTAAGTTCCAGACTTTGGAACATAGACCTTTCGCCCGTCATATGTCGTGAGCATCCAGAGTCCAGGTACCATGATTGGTGTCTGGATTTTGCTGCTAAGGATATCTGCAACAGGTATTATTTTGCTTTTAGGTACCCAGATCTTCTTGGGTCCTTTGAGGTTAGATGTTCTGTGGTTTTGCCTAAACTTCTGTTTTTCAACATAGTGTTTATTCTGGCTAGCCCTTGGCTTAAACACATAAGTACTCTTTTCAGAGCTTGTATGTTTAATATCATTCAGATGACCAAACTTAAAATGAGAATACAGAGGGGTCTTCTTGATGAAGAGTTTATCAACAGATTTTGGATTGCTTCCAGAGGAAGATTCACATCCAATGCCTCTTCTGTTGTTCCCACTAACACCATAGATCATAGAAGCCATTTTGCTTCTGTCTATGCTTTTAGTGAGGAATCTTCTAAAACTGGAGTCATATTTTTCTAAAATATTTTCACTTGACTCTGTTTCAGTATCAGATTCTTGTTGAGTTGTTTCTAAATCATTTTTGAGTTTTAAATTTATTTCTTTCTGCTCAACAAGTTCTGTTCTCAGAAGATCAATCTCAGATTCAAGATTGCTTTTTAGCTTCTTGTATTTGAGTTTAATCTTGCTGTAGCTTTCCAACATGTCAGATAAACTTTCAACAAGTTCAGCTCTGGAGAGTTCAGAAAATACCTCCTCAGAGTCAGAGTCTGATTCTGACTCAGATTCAGATGATGACGTTCCTTCATCTTGATCATTTGTGTTGGCCATCAGCGCAACATTTGCACATTCTTCCTCAGATTCAGAAGATGATTCAGATTCATCTGAGTCATCCCATGTAGCCATCAGAACCTTTTTCTTTTTATCAAACTTCCTTTTGGGTTTTTCCTTTTGAAGTTTGGGACATTCACTCTTGTAGTGTCCAGGTTCTTTACATTCAAAGCAAGTGACCTCTTTCTTGCCAGATCTTCTGTGTCCAGAAGATTCTCTCTTTTGATCAGATCTTCTGAAGTTGTTGAACTTCTTCCCTTTGTGCTTCCAGAGTTTGTTGATCCTTCTGGACAGCATAGATAGTTCATCTTCTTCTTCAGAAGAGGATTCCTCAGAGCTTTCTTCATTAACCTGCAAAGCTTTAACAGATTTGTTAGATTTAAAAGCTAAGGATTTACCTTTATCTTTCTTCTGGGGTTCATCTTCCTCCAGCTCAATCTCATGACTTCTCAAAGAACTGATGAGTTCTTCTAATGAGATTTTGTTCAGATCCTTGGCCAGCTTTAATGCAGTCACCATAGGTCTCCATCTGGTAGGAAGACTTCTGATGATCTTCTTGACATGATCAGATGTTGAGTAGCCCTTGTCCAGAACTTTCAACCCAGCTGTTAGAATCTGAAATCTGGAAAACATAGTCTCAATGTTCTCAGATTCTTCCATTTTGAACGCTTCATACTTCTGTATCAGCGCCAGAGCCTTTGTTTCTTTCACCTGAGTGTTTCCCTCATGAGTCATTTTGAGAGACTCAAACATATCATGAGCAGTGTCTCTGTTGGTAATCTTCTCATACTCTGTATGCGAGATTGCATTAAGAAGTATGGTTCTGGCTTTGTGATGATTCTTGAATTCTTTCTTCTGCTCCTCAGTCATTGATTTTCTATCAATCTTTTTGCCATCCTTAGTAGGATGTTCATATCCATCAATGACTAAATCCCAGAGATCAGCATCATACCCCAAGAAAAAACTTTCAAGTCTATCTTTCCAATAATCAAATTTTTCTCCATCAAACATTGGAGGTTTGGTGCTGATTCTGTCTCCTTCATATTTGTTGCTTGATGTAGGAATATCACCCATAATAGCAACCAAATAAATAACAGAGTATTCTTCTCACTGGATCTTTATCTGTCACGGTTAAGTGAATGCACACTCAGAACCGGAGCTCTGATGCCAACTGAAGGTGAGAAAATACTTAGAAGGGGGGGGGGTTGAATAAGTATGACAGAAAATAATCAAAGATAAAATCACAAGTATTTTTATCCTGGTTCGTTGAACTCAACTACTCCAGTCCACCCTTTTCAAGAGTGATTTGCCTTTCTCAACAAGGACTTAATCCACTATTCAAATCAACTGATTACAAATAGCAACACCTAAGAACAACTGTTCTTAGTCTTCTCAAGAGCTACTGATCTAACCTAGATCCTCTTAAGGAAATCTTCCTTTACAAATTAATGTAATACAATGTAAGAGTAAGAAATGCTTCTATGAAAGCTATAAACACAACTGTGTTATTTCTCTAAGTTTTGAACAATGTATGAACAACAAAGAATATGAGAGCTTTTGAGAGTTTCTTCGCTTGATAATAAGTTTGTCAAAGTTGGTCACTTGAAGAATGAGCTATGATATCCTTTATATAGCCACTTGAATATTGGAGAGAATATTTTACCGTTAGAGAAGATATTTCCAATATCAAATAGTACTGTCCTTTGTACTATTGCAGCAGAGAGACGGCGCACAAAATGTGGGTGTAGCAATTGTCTGCTGAGCTGTGAGTTTACTATATGTGGAATGTACCAGAGGAATAATATTCTTGCAGAGAATTATGTCTATCCCAATTAAGGAAAGATTTGCTGGCATATTCCAACGGATATATTAAAATAATCTTCTTCAAATAATTCTTCAGATGGTTCAGATCAACAATCAATATCAGAGTCTTCAGTCTTCAGATTCTTCTGGAAACTTCAGAGCCTAAGATGTTCTTCAGATGTTGATGAATCAGAGTCTGATGCAGATGTGTGCTTGAAGCGTAACATGCTCTTAGATCAGAGTCTTCACTCAGATCAGAGTCTTCTCTCATTCAGAGTCTCTTCACTCAAAGTCTTCTTTCATTCAGATTCTTGATAATATATGCAGCATGTTGTATCTTCAGAATCTTGATGACTAAGCTCTTATACTTCAGATTCTTCTAATCTTCAGATGCTCTTGAGCCATTCAGAATTTATTGTTCACATCAAATTTGCTCTTTAAGATTAAAATCTTTTGTGCCTGTAGAAAACAGTTTAGAACAAATTTAGAGAGTATAATTCTTGTATACAAATTATCATTAATGTTATCATCAAAACATAGAGATATTACTGAGACACAATCTGTGCTCTTACAAATACAAGGTTAGAAATATACAATAACTCCATACAAAATCCTCGACGGGAAAACAAACGCTAGGATTGACTCTCTCAAGGGACGTTGGATCCCAAATGCATAAGAACTATCGCAGTCCTTAGCAGCCAGGGGACGTTGGATCCCCAGCAGAGTCGCCAGCTGTCGCTACTGCGAAAATCGGCGCCGGCTGAACAGAAGAGTCGCCACCGTGCGTTATTTATCCCACGGGAGGGAAAGGAAACGCTCAGAGTAAACCTCGCACAACACGGGAAAGGTATGGTCGTCGCAACCAAAACCTGGATTCGGGAGTCGGTTACACAAGGGGAAGGTATTAGCACCCCTCACGTCCGTCGTACTCGACGGGATCCACGCTTATTTTCGGGTATGGATTGTTATTCTATCTACTCTATAGGTCAAGGGTTAAAATGAAAATAAAAATGAAAATAACGACTCGGCAAAGTATCGCACTTTATGCCTACGTATTCCCGCCTGGAACGAGAAATCAGAGTCAACGTAGTTCGCCTACCTACGGGAAAGGAGGGGAAGGTTGCTCGCTAGGATATCGCATCCTATGCCTACGTACTTTCACACGGCATGAAAGATCAGAGCAAACGTAGTTCGGGCCACGTACGACACAAGCTTGTCTTGGTTGATTTTATTCTTTCTGAAAAAGGTTTTCCTGATTAAAAGTCCAAGCGGACAAAAATGACGCTTTGATGAGTTCACCTTCTTTTACGGAAGAAGTGTCTTTTATTGTGTTTGAAATTTTATTGTATTTTCTGTTTGTTTTGAGAGAGAAAGAGACAGAACTCTAACCTACGGTTGCGAAGGGAAACAAACTATCCTATTGTTATCATGCATGGGTTAAGACCTAGTGTCTATCATGCTCCTCTCTTGCACAGAGAGAAACAGAGATCCTACGGGATAGGCAGAAACAGAAACAATATCAGATATATACAGTAAAACAGTAAAATGCATGGATGCAACAGTACAAGCGAGGCAAGGGAGTCCCACTCAACCTCGAACCTAGAAAACAATAGGCAAAAGTGAACAAGCTTCACTTTCAACCCAACAAGGTAAACAGCAAACAATACAGTCCAGAAAACCAATCAATACATCAGCAAATGAAATACAAGAAACAGCATCAGCAGCTCTGAATCAACATCTGGCTTCAAGAAATCTCCAATCAGCTACAGGCTTCAACAAGCATCAATCTCCATCTCCATGGCCTTCAGGCAAGGGTTTTGATCATCTGTCTTCCATCTGCAATGGCTTTTCTTCAAGCTCAAACCTCCAGGATGAGGGATCAGTCACAAGAGTGAATTGGGTGAATGTCAGACAGTTGATTACCTACCAAGGGTGGTTCATCAACTGTTAACATTAAACTGAAGGTTTCCTCTCAAAAGTTCTATCTTTCAAATATATTCACTGATCCTTCCAAAGGAAGGAGGTGGATATTTGAAAGAGACTTTGAATCATAGAGGAGAATGGATGCAGACAAGGCATTCCATGTTTGAGAAACAAGCTTTCTATTCTAGAGCTCTGCCTAGCTCCTAAACCCTAGTCTCCTCAACATCTGCTAGCAAGAATCTCCTCTCCAACTCTGGCAGTTGATCTTCAATCTCTGGACCTCCAATGGTCTTCATCTCCTCAAATCTTCAGCTTCCCCAAGGCCCCAGACAAACCCAATACCCAAACAAGCAAGCAATAATCCCCAGAGGGCACACCACACCAGACAATCAGACATACAGACAGTATTAATAGCAGTAGGGGAATCCTGACTTTCTAAGGGATCTAATAACTACCCATAGCCCCTATAGTCCCATAACTAATCTATTCAAACCCTAAGTCCTAAGGGAAACGAAATCAAACTTCTTAAGTCATCACCTAAAACCCTAGTTTTGTACATGATGTTCAAACCTATTTTAATCACCTAAAATTAACTCCTAAAAAAAGGGAACTAAAATATTTCTACAAGATCAACATCTCATCTAAACACCCTAAAAAGAATGAACAAAAAATAATAAAGCATGTAATAGAACAAAAATTATTAAAATGATGCATGAAATGAATCTATTTAACATGACATTTATTTAGAAAATATGAAAAAAATATGAAATAAAAGTAAAAATGCAATTTTATTTAATGAGAATTTTCTAGACATCCTAAAGAAAATAGGGTAAAAAGAATGAATTAAAATGAATTTTTTATGCATTTATTATGAATTTTCCAAGTTGGTGAAAAATTAAAATGGAATTACAAAAAATGAATTGAATTAAAATTGATGGGGGGTATGAATAGAATAGGCGCCCAGTTATAATCAGAATGGGCCATACAGCCAGGGGTGCGCGTAGCAACTTACACTAGGCCCAGAATCATTCAGCAACAATAAAAAATAAAAGAGGCGCAGGGGGGTGAAAAAAGCAGTAAAATCACGTTCAAATGCATTGGGCTCATAACATTGGGGGGTGGGAATAACACCTAGCGCTCAGGCCCGCCCGTTTCAATTAATGAAACGGTGCGTTTTGGCACCAAACTAACTTCCCTTCAAAATCAGATTGAATATGAGCCACTCGATCACTCTATTAGTCAAGAGTCTATCACCAAATGAACGGACCAGATTATGTCTTCCCCATTGCAACTGTTAGAAACTAGGGTTTGGACTCCATGGCCACCATGCACGAGCAAACTTCCATCCCTCTGTTCTCCATCACCAGGCAACCAATCCACACGATGTGAACATGAAAAATGCTCAGAATTCTTCCCTCTACAATCCTATGGTTTTAATTCAGTCTGAAACTCAATAAAACTCTCAACCCGATCGAGGTAAAATCTGGTCACCATGGAAATCCTCTGAGATGCACCAACACAATTCTCCCTCAAACCTAGACTAAACTAATCTATGCATAATGGTTATCATTCTGATCTATCAAGCTAACATTCTAATGCATTCTACTACAAGTTTCAAACCCTAACAGTTTATGGCACCTGCTAACAATTGTCTCTAAATCACTCCAAATTCATCCTACTTGCTCTACTAACCTTCTACTTCACATCTAAACTAACAACAACATGCTAACCTAATTGAATCAAGCTGTTTGAGTGAAAACGTACCTGGTGCAAAAGCTTGAAAACAGCTATGGAAGATTGAGGATCTGAGGCTTTTGAGACTTGGATCTTGATCCACAAACTCAGTACTCAATTCTGTATGCAATGCTTTGATGATTCCTGGCCTGAATTGTGCTGTCCAATGGAAACTTCAATTTTGATGTTGATGAAGAAAGTGCTCGAAAATGGATGATTCACACTTGATTCTTGATTGAATTATACTCTATGATGATGAAACAGTATGAGAAAGTTGATTATGATGAAGATTGGTGAAGAAATTGAGGAATTGAAGTGAAATTGCCAAGAGAAAGGAATGAGAAAGTTTGTGAAATTCTTGGTGAAAATGAAGCCAACCCTTGCTAAATTCTCATTTCATGAATATATAGACCTCATATGAACATTCTAGATCCATCTTGCACATTCCCTTGCTTTCCAACTTTGATCCATTTTGGTTATGTTTCTTCAATTACAAGTAACCAAAGATAACTTTCTTTTTTCCTTCTAAACTCAAAAAAGTGTTTGAACCATTGTTCTTAGAATTGCTTTTCCATTCAAAATCATATATTGGAAGTCTCCATTTGGACTCATAAATCTCCCAAACCATTTTTCACTTTGAATTTATTCACTTTATAAGCCATTTTAGTTCAACTTTTGACCAATTATGCAATTTCATGCTATGAGCTTCTCCAACAATTTGTGACCTTCTTTATAGACTTAAAATCCCATTTGGAGCAAGTTTGATGTTGTAAGTTTTTCCATTTGAGGCCTCCTTGTATGAGTTTTGGACATAGGTTAAAATGACCTGTAATTCACAAATGCCCAAAATACCCTTTGCTTGCCAAGACCATAAGTTGAGTTCCACACATCATATGAAGGCATACCATACCATTTTAGAAAGATAAGACAATGAGGAACAATTCTTATGTTGACCAAGAATTCATTTGAAATCTCCTTGAGGGGTAAAAATTGCTTGGAAGTCAAGTCACTTTCACAGACAAAAATTCAGACACCTCAGATGACCTGTAACTTGCAAGGACCATAACTTGAGTTCTATAAATCTCCTTGATGTCTTCCACCACTCAAATTAAAGGTCTTGAGATCCTCTACAAGTTTCATGTTGGCCAAGAAGCCATTTGAAGCTAGCATTTTGACTTATCTTGCTTGGAAATTTGACCTAAACTAGGGGATTTTACACAGAAACCCTAATTTAGAAACTCCTCTTCTCCTTGATTTCTCTTGAATTCTCCTTGGCATATCTCCATATCCTTCTTTATATGTCCAATGATGAACCCCACATCTCTCCAATAGCCTTGAATGCCCTTCAAAATCAGTCAATTGACCTAGGGTTGACCTAGGGTTGCCCCAGATGAAACCCTAGTTGACTGTCTTCAACTGTAGCTCTTGTGCTCTCATCAATGACTTGTTTTCTTCTCCAAATGACCTTTTAAGCCTCTCATAATGCCTAGATACTCTCCATGCCTTCAACTCACAGCTCACAACCCTCTTGTTGACCCTCAGATACCCTCAACTAGGAGATGGACTCAAAGCTTGATCTGCTGAACTCTTTGCTTTCAAATTCTTTCCTGATGACTTGAATGAGATTGAATTGGGATAATAACCTCTTGATAGGCCTCTAGAGATGAGAATAATGATTGGTCCCCCTGTTGTATGACTTGCTATGCTTATGCTATGCAGATGATTAGTCTATGTACATGACTCTATATGCAAATGCTAATGATAATGAAACATGACCCAAAGAATAAGGTTGAGCAAATTTTAGGGTGCAACACCGTCATCCGCGGAGCGGCCCCTTCCGGTCGACCACCGGCCCCCGAGCCCGCCAGCATTCCATCCCGTTCCCATCCCGACGGGAGCGGACCCAACGGTGGCCGCTCTCTTTACGGCCATCGACCAGACGAACCAGCTGCTGTTCCAACAAAATGCGAGAATTGGGGCATTAGAACACATCGGTCCTCCGAGGTACCCCCCGCGGGAAGACCAGAACGGAGGTTCGAGGAGCCCCTCACCTCGACCCAGAAACCGCAGGCCGCGGCTGGAGAGGCACCGCACACAGGTGACACGAGAACGCACCAGATCCCCAGCAAGACACGTTCGCGTGAGGAACCAAAATGCCGCGGCGATCCCGACCGAAGACCCCCGAGGCGAGAACTCAGGCAGGAGGTCGAGAACCCGAAACCAGGGGTTTACCTTGAACGGCTCATCTCCCCATCGATCCCCGGCGCACAGCGACGAGGACGATTACCGCACCCCGCTGTCCCGGGAAATCATGGCTGCCCCCATACCCCAAGGGATGGAGAAACCACCGACGCTGTCGACATACGACGGCACCTCCGACCCGGACGATCACCTGGAAGACATCGAGGCTATGCTCGACTACCGAAACGTCCGGGGAGCTATCAAGTGCAGACTCTTCCCGACGACTCTGAGGAAAGGCGCTATGACCTGGTATAAAAGTCTGGAGCCCGAATTAGTTACGTCATGGAGGGTCTTGAAGGACCTGTTCTCCAAACACTTTACGGCATCCCGACGCCACCCGAAGACAGAAGCAGTCCTCGGGGCGATCATCCAAGGCCCCGACGAACCTCTCCGAAAGTACATCGAAAGGTTCACTCGGGAAGCAGTGCAGGTGACGACGTCCGACGAAATGAAACGCTACTTAATGGAACAAGGCCTGCGCCACGACTCCAAGTTCTACGAGGCTGTAGGCATACACCGGCCAACATCCCTCCAAGATTTCCTCGACAGAGCCGCGCACTACATCCGATTCGAGGAAACACAGGCGGCCAACTCCGCTCGCGACACCCGAGACAAGGAGGCCCCCCGCGGGCACCGAGACGACGGAGCCTCGAGCCATCGACGAGGAGGAGACCGCCGTCGAGAAGATCGCCCTCGCGAGCCCCGCGAACAACGCGAACCGCGCGGCCCGGCCGGCAGATTCACAGAGTACACAGCCTTGGTCGCTTCACGCGAACGCATACTGGCCGAATGCGCTAAAACCGAATTCGTGCAGGGAGGTGTCTGTTTTCCGCGACCAACGCCCCCCAAGCCCAACGTGGACAAATCGAAATACTGCCGATTCCACAGGAGCCACGGGCACGTGACAGAAGACTGCATCCATCTCAAGGATGCGATCGAAATTCTGATCAAAGACGGTCACCTGAAGAGATACACCCGAGGAGGCGAACCACCTAGGCAAGAGGCTCCAGAAGCCAAGAAAGTCGAGGAACTTCCCTCTCCGGAGGACAACAGCAGGCTCCAGGTCGCGTTGTGTGTCAGCCGCCCCGAAGATTGGTTCGCGGGCAGAGAATTCGGTCTCCCCGAAGGGCCCGACCTAATCGACGAGCCAATCCAACCAACCAGCCGGTGGGAGTACTTCCCCAGAGCCATGGTCATCTCTGATGGAGCCACGAGGAGTCTGTCCATCGGATCCGTGAAAAGAAAATTCGACGAACTCATCGCGAATAACTCCGGCAAAATGAGCACGCTCGACAAATTCCGAGGCCGCTCCAACCCGATCACATTTTACCTCGAGGAACTCCCCGGAGGATCCCCAAATTCGAACATACCCTTGCTCATACGTGCCCGAATGACAAACTTCGACGTCAGGCGCCTCCTCGTCGACGGCGGGAGCTCGGTTGACATCATGTACTCACACCTGTTCACAACCCTCCAGCTCGACGAATCCAACCTTTCTCCCTACGTAGGCTCCAACCTTCAGGGGTTCAACGGGACGACAACGAGACCTTGGGGATACGTGGAATTGAAAGTCACCTTCGGAGAAGACGAAACGGCTAGGGACATCAGCATTCGTTTCTTAGTCATCGAATGCCCATCCCTCTATAACTGCATCCTGGGCAGGACGACGATAGCAGAACTCACCGCGGTACCCTCCACCGTCCACCTGAAGATGAAATACTACACAAGAAGGAGGGTCGTGGTGACCCTCAACGGAGACATAGAGGCCGCCCGAAGATGTTTCGAAGCCGCGCTGAAAGGCCTAGACTCCATCGCTCTAGCGACCAAGAAGAAAACGTCAAGCACAACGCCAAAGGGCGAACCAACGGAGCTGGTCGGATCCGTTGAGCTCGACAGTCGCTTCACCGACGAGCTCGACCACGAAACAAAGACCGGCGAAGTCAACGGGCAGCCCTCACACCCAACGCGCCCCATCCCGGACGGAGAATTCAAACTCGTCCCCT
The DNA here is from genome assembly GCA_963859935.3 of Lathyrus sativus. Classification (NCBI taxonomy): domain Eukaryota; kingdom Viridiplantae; phylum Streptophyta; class Magnoliopsida; order Fabales; family Fabaceae; genus Lathyrus; species Lathyrus sativus. The sequence continues at coordinate 706,495,705 of OZ012737.1, forward strand.
GATCGCGACTTTCTATGTCTAATACAACTAACTGCAAGTGCACAGTCTATCGCGTAGTAATAAAAGATATCGATCCCACATGGACTCGTAATCAAACTAGTGTTCTCGGGAGTTACTATGTTTAGCTAGGTAGAATAAGTTTTAAGGGAATAAGATTGTCACTAAAAGGGGAAACTAAGATTACTATTTAGATTTTAATTAATGGAATCGATACGTAGTAATTGTGTTCTTCAGGGATTTGATAAGTTACTGGTGTATGAAATAGTTTTCGCATTTTATTTAAGCAGAAAATGGAGATTTGAAGACTCTCGTCTCACAATGGTTATTGACGCTAATCATAATCCTAAGGGCCTAACGTACACTTTCGTGTTCCGTTCGGGGTTAAAATTACTTTTTGGAAATCTCTAAGTTCTAATTCGTTTTAAAGTGCTTTCGTTGTTATTAAAACAAATGCCTAGTGTTTACTATCTGACCTTACCGCAGCTTTCGCTTGTTGGTTCGTATCTTAATTAATTTCCCACTTTCGTGGCAAAACTACTTTAAAACAAGTTCTCGCTTTCGCGACGAAGTTTATTTCGTAAATCAATTTTAAACACTTAGACCATAAGTTATTTTTGTGAAAAGAAAGTTTTCAAACAAGAGTTATCAAATCCCATCCGAATTATTACTACATATCGATTACCTAAGTTTAGCTAGACATGGAATTTGGAAAAGCAAAACATAAATAATAATAATAATTAATAAATTGCATTATGATAAAATAAGAGTCGATCAAAATGAAAACCTGTAAATAATGCCAATTGGCCTTTGGGCAGATCCTCCACAGATGTTGGCAGGATTCTGTCTTTAGTTCCAATTCGATCGTACAGTGCAGTAACAATTACAGAAGGGCGGAAATGGGAATGAGTAGAATGGAAAGGGAAATAAAGGAAAGGGATACAAATGGAACTGGAGAAATGAATACAAATAATAACTGAAAGTAAATTTGCTGGAAAGTAAATTTGGCAGCACTTCGTGGTATGAATGCAGCTCCCTTTTTGAAGTCCCCTGCTTCCCTTTTTATAGAGGTGGAATTCCAACGATTACCTCTGAGGATGATGGACCTTGAGGCAGATAATTTAGGGAGTAGTGGACCATTTAATGGGAATTGGAACTGCCCTTTTGACGTGTAATCTGAGTGGGGCGTTTTTGCCTGCATGACTGTCGTCACAAGGTGTGACGGTCGTCACCCGTGTGACGGTCGTCATGCATCTGTGACGGTCGTCACATCAGCAAAAACTGCCTGCTGCGCTTTTCATTGTGTTTTCACTCCTTTTTCGTCCATATTTCATCTGGGATTGCTTCTTTTCTTCATGTTGCCTTGTTTAGACGTGATCGTTGAATACCTGCAAAAACATCAGACAAATACATGGAAATAACCCGAAATCGGATCGAAAACGGTTAGCTTTTAGTTGAATTAGGCATGAAAATATCTATATGATTTCGTGTTATCATCCCCCTCGGGGAAGACACGAGCAGAACCGTGAGGATAGGCGTCGGGCTCCCAGACCTCGCGAAACGTCAGCTCCAAGCCTGCCTCCGCGAGAATGCCGACCTCTTCGCCTGGAGCGCCGCGGAAATGCCGGGGCTCGACCCCGAGGTCGCCTGCCACCAGCTGTCCATCAACCCGACCACAAAGGCTGTTGTATAACGCCGGCGTCGCCAATCCCCCAAAAAATCGGCAGCGGTCGAGCAAGCTGTAAAAGACCTCTTAGAGGCAAATTTTATTTCGGAAGCCCGGTATTCAACCTGGCTGTCCAATGTTGTACTTGTTAAAAAGAATAATGGAAAATGGCGCATGTGTGTTGACTATACTAATCTCAATCGGGCATGTCCTAAGGACGCCTACCCCCTCCCCAACATCGACAAGCTCATCGACAACTCCGCAGGCTTCAAGATCTTGTCCTTCATGGACGCGTACTCGGGATACAATCAGATCCCGATGACCGAACACGATAAACAAGCCACGACCTTCATGACGGCGTCGGGCAATTACTATTATAATGTGATGCCCTTCGGCCTCAAAAACGCCGGGGCCGCATACCAACGGATGATGAACCGTGTCTTCCACGACGAAATCAGAGACATGCTCGAAGTATACATGGACGAAATGATCGTCAAATCCGGCACGGAGGACGACCACGCGGCACACCTCCGGAAGGTCTTCGAGACCGCAAGGTCATGCCGCATGCGTTTCAACCCGGAGAAGTGCACCTTCGGCGTCTGCGCCGGTAAATTCCTTGGCTACTACTTGACCGAACGGGGGATCGAAGCCAATTCGGAAAAATGCCACGCCTTCTCCAATCTCACCATGCCTACCACGAAGAAGGCCATCCAGTCCCTCAACGGCGTTCTTGCTTCCCTCTCACGATTCATCGCCAAGTCGGTTCAACACGCCCTCCCATTTTTCAAACTGCTCAGGAAGGAGACCAAATTCGAATGGACGGACGAATGTGAGAAAGCCCTTTGCCACCTCAAACGCGTCCTATCCGAACCACCAGTACTGACGCGCCCCGCGACGGGCGAAACCCTATACTTATATCTGGCCGTAGCCAACGAAGCCGTCAGCGCCGTCCTCGTCAGCGAATCCGGGGAGGGCCAAAAGCCCATCTACTTTACCAGCAAAGCTCTCCACGGCCCAGAAGTCCGATACCAGCTGATCGAGAAGGTCACCCTGGCCCTCATAACAACAGCACGCCGACTCCGACATTATTTTCTCGCACACGCCATCGTGCTCCGCACCGATCAGCCCATCCGCCAGCTCCTAGGCCGCCCCGACATGGCCGGACGCATGCTGAAATGGTCGCTAGAACTCTCCGAGTTCGACATTACCTACGAGGGCCGGCACGCCATCAAGGCTCAAGCCTTGGCCGATTTCGTCGCCGAGCTGACCACACCGCCCGACCCCACCGCCAGGAACCACCTCTGGACCATTTTTGTGGACGGCTCCTCCAACTCCACGGGAAGCGGCGCCGGAATCGTCCTCAACAACGAAGAGGGTACGGTCATCGAAGTCTCCCTCACACTGGCCTTCCCGACGACCAACAACCAGGCCGAATACGAAGCGTTTCTGGCCGGCCTTCGCCTGGCATCCGACCTGGGAGCCAGGGACATCCGAATCTACACGGACTCCCAGCTAGTCGCTTCATAAGTCCGAGGCGAATATCAAGCAAAAAACGACACCCTCGCCGGATACCTCGCGCTCATCACCGAAAAACTGCGAGGTTTTGACACAACAGAGATTCAGCACGTCCCTCGCGAGCAGAACACCCGCGCCGACATCCTCTCCAAACTGGAAAGCACCAAAAAGCGAGGCGGCCACAAGTCGGTCATTCAAGAGATCTTGTCGCAACCAAGTACCAGCGCGACCACCACCCCCTCGACATCAACGTCGTCGGGGATACTGACTGCTGGATGACCCCGCTCCACACCTATCTCAGCACCGGCCACCTTCCGGCCAACCCTGGAGAGGCCAGCGCAACGAGACGACGCGCCTGCTCGTACGTTCTCCTCGAAGGACGACTGTACCGCCGGGGCTTCGCAATCCGACTCCTCAAATGCATAGATAAGTCCCAGAGTACAACCGTTCTAGAGGAAATCCACGAAGGCATCAACGCGCAGCACCTCGGCGGAAGATCCCTAGCACGAAAGGCCCTACGCGCAGGCTATTACTGGCCATCAATGCAATCCGACGCGAAGGAACACGTCAAACAATGTGATAAATGTCAACGACACGGGGACATGCACCTCGCCCCCCCAACCGACCTCACGCCCCTCTCATCTCCATGGCCATTCGCCTGGTGGAGGCTGGACATCCTCGGTCCCTTCCCCCTAGGTCCCTACCAGAACAAGTACCTCATCGTGGGAGTTAACTACTTCACCAAGTGGATCGAGGCCGAAGCTCTGGCCAAAATCACCGCCCACAACATACTCCAATTCTACAAACGCAACATCCTCGCCAGATTCGGGGTCCCACTCGACATCGTCACTGACAACGGCACACAATTCACAGACAAAAACTTCCGCGACTTTGTCACCAAACTCGGAACCAAACACCACTTCACCTTGGTCGAACACCCTCAGACGAACGGCCAGGCGGAATCGGCGAACAGAGTCATACTCAGGGGACTCCGACGACGACTCGACGACGCCAAACGAGCATGGGTCGAAGAGCTCCACAGCGTCCTCTCGGCATACCACACCACCCCCCACTCAACCACGGGGGAATCCCCATTTCGCCTCACGTACGGAACCGAGGCCGTGATACCGGTCGAAATTCGTGAACCATCCCGACGAACGGAAGCTCCCCTGGGCACCGACGACAACGACGGCGCCCTCCAAGAAGAGCTCGACCTCGTCGAAGAAATCCGCTCCGGGGCAGCCCTCCGCGAAGCCCGGCTGAAACAACAAGTCACACTTCGCCACAACAACAAAGTCCTAAAACGCGACTTTCACACAGGCGATTTAGTTCTACGCAGAAACCAGAAAGACTCCCACGAGGGCAAACTGGCTGCGAACTGGGAAGGCCCTTACCGAGTCCGGGACAAAACGGAGCACGGGGCCTATTACCTCGAAAACCTGCACGGTGAACAACTAGCTCGACCATGGAACGCCGCGAAGCTTAAGCGGTACTACAGTTAGAACACTGCCCGCGACGACCCATCGTCCCGACCACTGGGGGGGCGACATGGTACCACCGCACACCCCCACGTCCGCTAGCGACCAAAGGAAAGCAAGCCCTGCCTCTCGTGTGCGCGGGCAGACGGCCTTGCTCGGCAAGGAACACCTCGACCGAGATCCCCCGCCGCCGTACCAAAATCGGCAGGACACCCAGCTCGCGATGGGACGTCCACGCCCCGGGGAAAGCTACCCCCGAAACGGCCCGCTACGTCGCCGGCCAAACCGGCCGGTTCCCTTCACCACCGGTAACAAGTCGTCGAGCTAACACCCAAACAGACCCAGGGCATATCGAGACATGCACGTCAAAGGCATTCAAATAAACAAACAAATACGAAAAACGAGCATAAACATCATGCAAATACCGAGCGCACACTTAGCATTCAAATAAACAAATAAATACGAAAAACGAGCATAAATATCATGCGGATACCGAGCGCACACTTAGAAAATTCGCAAAAAATATATTAAGCAAAAAGCGGGCACCAACCCAGTAGTCAATGTTACAAAAACAGAGCATGCAGGCCCAAAGAAAGATAAGTCAAAAACGTCGGCACGCAGGCCATAAAAACAACGAGCACGCAGGCCCGGCAACTCATGCTACCTCATCCGCCCGATCAGCAACCGCGGGATCCTCCTCAGGAACAACAAGATAGGGATCGACCACCTTCCCGTCAACGATCTCGTGGTACGGCCCGATCCCATCCACGGCCAGCGCGACACCGGGATTGGCGACCTGAATCTGCTCGACAGCGCTCTTGAATCCGACCTCGACAACCTCCAGACAATCACCTTCCAGCACCCGGATACGGGCAATCAGGTCAACACGAGTGATTAACCGTCAATCTCCATCTGTCTCGTCCTCGGCCGGACGAACTGCGCTGTCCAAGACTTCCGTGCGAACCTTCAGCGCCTGCACCTCGGCCGTCGCTTCCGCCAGCTTCTCCTCCAGCGAAGTCACCTTCCCTTCAGCGCCCTCTGCCCGTTTTCGCTGCTCAGCAACATCTTTCTGGATCTTCTCCAATTCTTCAGTAAGCTTGGCCAATCGCGACTGCATAAAGGTAAGGTCCCCCTGCAGTTTAGACAGCTCGACAGCGGAGCAGCCCTCCTCGTTCAGCACAAGAGCCGTCGTGAACGTCCGCATCATTGCAGCCAAGTCCTCCGCCAGAACACGTCGACGAGACTCTCGATCGGCCTGACGGACAGCCTTCACCTCCCCAGCGGAGACGGTAGGAGAACGAGCACCATAAAAATAGCTCGGATGCTGATGGCAGGGCGGGACGACATAACCTTCCTCAGCCGAACCGACCGTCAGATCTACCACACCTCGGGGCTCCTCGGACCTCTGCCTCTTCGATGCTCCTTGAGACGTAGGAGACTGACTCCCTTGAGGAGAAGAAGATGAACTCTGCCCTCCCGGCGTCGCGACCTCCTGTCCGACCAGCTGACTCACCTGCGTCCTCGGGACCGCGGCATTCCTGGTAGCGCGCAACTGCTTCACCCGCTCCTCGACAGAAGACATGTTCGCTACAAAAACAAAGAAAAGAGTTAGCGACAGTCAGAGCCCCGAACACGGGGAGAAAATGAACATTCCTACCTAGATAATCCAGAGCGGCCGCCCCGGTAGCACAACAGAGCAGGGTCTTGGTATTAATCAGACGCTTCTTAGTTCGCACATTCCCCTGCGCGTCAAGGATATACCGACCGTCGGGCGTCACCAGCTTCGACGGAGGGAGAGACCGCACAAAGGCGACTATTTTCAAATAGGCGTCCATGTCTTTCTCCTCGAGGGTCCCCGCCTGTACGATATACCTATCCGTTCCTCGGTTGAAATGCTCCGCAGTCCACAATAGATGTATCTTAGGAAGCCACGCGAGGAACCGCTGGCCATCTACCGTTTGCTCGCCCTCGTCGAAGAGAGTATCCGAACCCTGCTGCGTGATCGGTTTGACGAGGAAGAACCGGATTTTGAAATCCTTGACGGAATCACTATACACCTTGAAAAGTTTGGTCGATTGCTTAAAGGAAACCCATCCGTGGCGGCCATTCACCGTCTGCCGCTGTAAGTGGAAGATGCGGAAAAACAACGGTACCGTCGGCTCCACCGAGAGGTAGAAGCACACCACCTCGAAAGCGCGGATGAAAGCCAAGGCGTTTGGATGCAGTTGGGACGGGGCCAAGCGCAACCAATCAAAGAGCCCCAGATGAAAGGCGGAAAACGGTAACCGGAGCCGAGCCTCTTAAAAGTAGAACTCGTGCATGGGGAACATCCGCCGCCCATATCGCGAGCAGATGCGATGATGCTCTTTCGGTCGGTACACTTGCCAATGTTGCGGCTCCCCGATAGGCATATCCTCAACGGTGGCGTACACGTCGGACGCATCGGCCACAAAACAAGACGGGGTAGACAACGGCTCCTCAGCCGCCCATTCTTCGGACGGGGCGATACGCTCGTCATCAAAGTCTGGGACCTCGGGTTCGTTGTCTTCGACCATTATCCCCGACACCAGAGCCGACATCTACACCTGAAAAGCAGAGGACAACGGTGAATTCGATAGCCAGGATCAAATCCACCCTTCCACCGCAGGTCAAGTGAAAGGGCGACAAAGGCCGGAAAACGGCGAGCAAACACACGCTCCCCGTCTACCCTCCTCGGGGCGTCTAAAGCCGACCCGCCATCCCTCCTCGGGACGGTCACCGGAAAAAGCGCGCCTCCCCGGGGCATTCACCGGAAAAGGCACTCGTCCCTGGGGCATTCATCGGAGAAAGCCCTGTCCTCGGGACATTCATCGGAACAGCCGATTCTCCCCGGAACACTCATCAGAAAGCTCGCCAGATACGACGGGTCTCGCGTCCCTCCTCGGGGCATTCATCATGCCCCGACCACCCGTTCTAATTAAATGACGGAAATAAAAGGGAAGAGAAATGAGAACTCACTTGTAACGGCGGAAAGGATCAAACGGTGCAGCGGCAATCGGAGGCAAGCGGCGGACGAGCAGAGATGACAGAGCTTCGCAGGTACAACAGCAGAGTGAAAAGTAATAAAATGAGCGGGGACCCCCGTATTTATAACCCGGTGCGGGATTCGAAGCGACCCTAGGCTCATTAATGACATAGGGTAGCCGCCCCTACGACCGCTTAACGCACGACACGTGGCGGCAGCCTGACGGTCGCGTCCCTTCACCTGCTTTCACCCCGCTCCGCCGACGACCGGAGATCCCCGCACGAGTACCCGTCCCACCGTGCACGAGTCCCGACGAACCTCCCGCTTCGTTACCTCTCTCCCCGACACAGCGACCTTAAGTCCTCGCTCTCTCCCCAGAGCTTCGACTTGGGGGGCTCCTGTTCCGGTATGGGCCCGACCTCGGCAGGCCCAATACCACGTACGACCCAACAGACGAATCAAGCACGTCGGGCACGTGCGTCCCGCAAGACGAGCAGAGCACGCTGCCGGACACAAGCAGCGCATCCAACAGCATCTCGTCGTCCCCTCTTACCAGCCGAACAGAACCTACCCCGGCGCACCAGAGCACGACCTTGGTTCCTCCCCTCCGCGAGGAGAATAACACGCTCCGGGGTACCTCCCGAGCTCCCCTCCGCGGGGAGAACAACGTGCCCGGTGCACGTTCTCCACGTGCTCCCCTCCGCGGGGACACGTCATCCCCAACTGCCCACCTCCGAAAGAGCAGGTCAAACCCACTTTCCGGAGACCACGGGACAGTTGGACTAGGGCGAAGACCACATCCTGGTCTTCACTACGCCACGTAAGCCCTAACAGTCACCTGGGTTGGGCCTGGCCATCCAGCCCAACACAAGTGACCGTTGGCTCAGCGCTGGGGTCTCTCTATAAATACCCTCTTCCTCAAGAGGGTCAGGTAACTCACATCTTGCCTTTTCTGTACTTTGCTCTCACTCTGCCCAATTTCTTACTTTGGCATCGGAGTGTCTTGCAGGTACACCCCCCTTCTCCTCCTCATCACCGGTGAACAGGTAGCAGCCCAACAGCGTGTGGCCAGCCCGTGATCCCCTCCTGATCAGGTCAGATCACCTCTCTTTTTTACTTTATAATTATTAATACCTCTCTTTTTTAATTTATAATTTATTAATACCTCTCTTTTTTAATTTAAAATTTATTAATACCTCTCTTTTTTAATATTTAATTTATTAATGCCTCTCTTTTTTAATTTTTAATTTATTAATACCCCACTTTTTTAATTTTTAATTTATTAATACCTCTCTTTTTTAATTTTTAATTAATTAATACCTCTCTTTTTTAATTTTTAATTAATTAATACCTCTCTTTTTCAATTCATAATTTATTAATACCTCTCTTTTTTAATTTATAATTTGTTACACCTCTCTTTTTTACTTTATAATTTATTAATACCTCTCATTTTTTAATTTGTAATTTATTAATACCTCTTTTTTTTAATTTATAATTTAATAATACCTCTCTTTTTTAATATTTAATTTATTAATGTCTCTCTTTTTTAATTTTTAATTTATTATTTTTAAAATAATAACAACATTTTTTGTGTTACCATATTCTTTCTTGATCTTAAAAAGTATATATCCGGTCACTTTTTCTTTTGATTGAATCATCATCCTATCCATATTATAAATAAACACATAATTTTAAATTTTATTATAAACAAAAATAAATATTCTTTTGAATTATTTAATATTAGTATTTTTAATATTTCATCTTTTAATTCAAATTATTTAAATGTGGATAGTTGATCTATTAAATATAAACAAAAAATGTTTTAATAACTTTAACTTTTAAAGCAGTGTTAATTTCTAAAGTTCCAAGCTTCATAAACTATTTTCCCAATAAAACATGTGAGAACCTTAGATCTCAAACCTTTACCCTTACAATGGATCACCAACCAATTTAACTTCTCATTTCAATTTAAAGGTATGTGACTAACTTGAAACTGCTGAATCCAAATGTTCCTTATAGTTGGACAAGAGAATAAAAGGTGTTGCAGTGTTTCCTTGCTGTAACAGAACAAGTTTCATGGTGAAACATCTCAAACCTATACAATCTTTCTTTAGTTGATAAACGGTCATGACAAGTCATGCACAATGTGAATAATGTGCAGTACATTTTCTCTAGTCTTACACCCCTAGTCTGTTTTTTATTTATATGTTTTATTTTATAGTTTAGGTTTTCTATTTTAATAATCATTTTAATTAGGATTAATTTTTAAGTTAATTCTAGGACTAATTAATTTAATTAAACTAAGTAGAAATTAGTTAATTTAATTAATATAATTAGGTTAATTTGATAACTAAATAAATTATAAAACAAAAATATTTCTTTTGTATTTAATATTAAAAATCTCCAAAAGACAAAAATAAATACTTAATATTTTTTTTTACCTCTTATATTTATACTTTGTGATTAAATACTTAATTAAGATAAGTTTTATTTATAAATCTATTTTTAAATAAATTTATGTCTTAATATATATATATATATATATATATATATATATATATATATATATATATATATATATATATATATATATATATATATATATATATAATTAAAACGTATTTTTAGCAAATCAAGTTGATTGATTGGTGTTACACCATATCAATCAACAAATCAACTTAAAACCAATTCAAACTCACTCAAATATCATTTTCTCTGTATTTGTGCATTGAGATATTTTTCAATCAAACCTCTCCCCATCCTCGACGAGTTGAGATCTTTTCATAACTAAAATAAACAAATATACAACATTCTTCTAGACGATCTACGGTACTCTGATCCCTCATAATGCTTGAGAGAACGTAGACACAGAGTTGTAACACTCTGTCGAGTACAATAACTAAAAACTTTTCTTTGTTCTACTTCCTGATTAAATCTTTTTCTATTAAAACAATAATATTTTCTTATACATAATCAAAATAAAGTATTAAGCAAATAAGTAACATTAAGCAAACATAGTTAACCCCAAAATTAGAGAAGGATCTCATTGAGTACAATGGAGATGAGGGGTTCCTAACACCTTCTCCTCACTTAATCGACTCTCAAACCCTAACATCTTATCCTTATCCTTTAGGTTTTATCATTATTTTCCTGTTCCTTAGGAACGAATAAAGGATGATGGTGACTCTGTAATTTTCTATCTGCGACACTTTCTTCCAAGCAACTAGAGATTTTCTAGATATATCACCACTGTCTGACCACAAAAATGACATGCACACGACCTCCACCCGCTTGATGACCTTCTTTGGGAGAGGGATGCATTGCATCCAGAAGTTGGTGATAGCAAACAAAACACTTTTAATCAATTGTAACCGGCCAGCAAAGCTGAGGAAATGGGCACTCTAATGATTTATATGAGCCACAAGCTTCTCAACAAGCAACATACGATGCGCCGCAGAAAGTTTTTTTTGCTAGTCAATGGAATTCCAAGATATCTAAAGGGGAGGATGCCCTCACTGAATTTTGTGAGGTTGAGAATCTCATGCTTGATACTTTCTTCCATATTACCAAAGAACATCTTACATTTTTGAGGGTTAGCTATGAGCTTTGTATCCTAAAAAAAATCCCTAAAAGCCTTCATAATAAGATCCATTAAAGTAATGTCACCTCTAGTCAAAATCAAAAGACCATATGCGAAACATAGGTGAATAATACATAGTTTTTACACTTGGAATGAAAGTTGAAATTCATATTGGTCGACAACTTGCAAAGGGTTCTATGGAGATATTCCATAACTTTAACGAACAACAAGGGGGATATAGGGTCCCCTTGTATTGAATCTCTTTTAGCCTTCAACATCTTTGTGTGTTCCCCATTGACATAATATATGTCATAGACATTTTTCAAAATCTGTAGAACCCATCTGATGAACTTGGGAGGGTGTTACACTTGGATTTTTTAGCTAGTAGAAAGTTAACAAAGAATGTCAATGAAAATACATTCAATATGAGAAAGCATTAATGAAATGTTTTAAAGAGCATTAATGATGGAGAATTGATGAACTAATAACAAAGGGATCGACCGAGGCGTCGACACGGGGAAATATGATTTGCAGGAATCTCAGGGAAAAATCCCCAAGACCTGGATCACTAGGAAAATGCCAGTTAATAGAAGCCTTTATTTCAAGAAGACTGGTCGACTGAACCATGTAAAGTGAAAGACTTAGTAAACTTACAAATCTAGAGGCCTCGACAACCAGCGTTAATAGCATGTTGGAGCAGTTACCACCAAGGGTTCATGAGGAAGTTGGAAGCAGTTACACCTCAACATGGGTTTTACACGGATAGTGTCATGGATAACACGTAAACACACTAGTGGAAACTTAAAGATTGAACGTGGAATAAATGTAACAATCTCATATTAGCCATAATTGTCGTCACAGTTACTTTGTAAATATAATAAATAGCAGACTCATACACGAGATCAGAGATCACAAAATTTTATACATACTCTCCATACCACTGGAGTACCCAACTCAAAGTGCAAAATAGTTGAGCGAGAAACATGTATGCGTCTACGTCCAGTCTTTTTCATTAGTCTTTTGCTTCCTTAAACGGAACATGTGCATTTACTTTTGCTTTGTTTAATGTTATTTATTGCATTTTACCTTATCATTTATCACAACCGACTTTATTTAAAGTCTTTTTCTATGTTGTTATCATTCACGCGATGACTGCATTTAATTTACACGCACGTGTATCATTTGCAAAAATTGCTTTGGAAATATTTTGAGTTAATCTCTTAGACTTTTAAACTTGTCATTTTTTTTACCACAAACACCAATAAATAAATCAGCACGCCCAATGAGACCCTTTCGTGCAAATACTTTTTTAGAAAAGAGACATCTTACATTTTTTTCTTTGTAGTGTCTTTCCATTGATGGCGTTTTGTGTTATATGCACTTGAGGAATGGTAAACGAATTTCCAAAATGTCTCGTAAAAACCAACCCTCTTCCCATAGTAATACTCCAAACCCAGAAGGTTAACTAGCGATTACTAGTGTCAGCAGTTCTGTGGCTCCAACCTCTGTCGAGGAAATGCCGATTGACATAAGCCAAGTAGTGACATATTCCATACTGCCAGATGTGGAAGCTTCATCACCACAAGTGCCAAACACACCAACCTTTTCTACGAAAGTATAAAATTTAGGAGACCAGAGGCCTCCTTATCTAGGTTTCTCGTTATCTTATAAGGAGCAACTATATGACATGCTAACTGCGATGCTGGCAAGTCTGTACCCTAATACGCCAGTATATACTAAAAACACAATGGCAATGTCATCACCCTTTAATCCATATTTGGCTTCAGCATCTACTATGGGAACATTTGGCCAACTAGGACAACCACCAAAAGGTATGGGGTATTTTCCTCCCTAGGGAGCTTTGTCCTAGGCCAATAACTCTCTTTAAGTCATATGAGACAGTTAATGGATGAAAGCAACCATGATATGGCCCACACCATTACACAACAAAGAGGCAACATGTTTTCATACCCCAATCCGCCCCACTTTTTTTCCATTTTCTTTTTTTTTTGCTCAGGATAAATTCATCTTATACACCATAAAAATTTCATCTGGTCCACCTTACATTTTATTTTGCTTAATGGTTCAAAAGTTCCCTGTTAATATTTATATTTTGTGGTTTATGACTTATAATTGACTATTGATTAACTTTGATCATTTCAATATTGTTAATCATGCTCCGGCCAATGTTGACTTTTATCATAATTGTTAACTTTATCATTACCATTGAGTTTTAATTATTATTGACTTTTCGTCATTGATTTTATGTTATTGACTATGAATCGTTATGAAAATTAATCATTGTTGACTATTTCCTTGTTATTTTTACTTTGACCATGCTTTGACTTTTGTTGACATTTTGGAAAGAGAGGGAATATATTAATCTATGAGTAATTGGAATACATTACAATCATCACAAGCTTTATTACAAGGGTGTGTTTGTTTGATGGATTAAAATTATAATCTTGGGAATATCATTCCTAGGAATATTATTGCTAGGAAATTTATTCCCATCAATGTGTTTGGCAAATGAATAAAGTTCCCACAAATATTTTTAAGTTTTATTTTAATTAAACTTTAAAAATAAAAAAATAAAAAATAAATGTGTTAAAATAACACGAGAGTGAGAAGTTATGGTTGATTATTTTATATTCCCATGGAAATGTAAGATTCTCATCTTTTGACATGTGAATAAAAGTGAAAAAATTCTTGAGCAAAACTTATTCCCGAGAATAAAAAATACCTAGACATAAATTATCAAAACTTGAAACAAACAAAGGAATATATGAATTTCAATGTCTCATTCCCGAGAATAATATTGGTATCCACAAAACAAACACCCTCCAAGGGTTGACTTTTGGTCAACTGTTGACCATTGACTCGATTTTGACTCCTAAATTTTCTTAGACATATTCTACAAATATTTGATCAAAGGGTTCATGATCATGTTACATGCAGCATTTCAAGGTTCCATTTCCATGACTTTTCTTCATGTATTCATTGTTGTCCTTAGCTTATTCTTCCGCTACATTGATCACTTTGCTACAAGGAAAAAGGAGGATCAAGTTAAGCTACCATATCATGAAGTTAAATCATCAAAAAGTCATGAAAGACTCAAGAAACAAAAGGAAAATTCTGCATTTTTGCTAAGTGAAATTATGGTTTCTTCAATGCATTTCAAAGCAATTCTATGACAGGAAAAATCAAAAGTTGGCTCATGAGTTTACACCATTCAAAGGTCTACTTTTCAACATGTAAAAAAACTTTTCAATGGCCATGAAAGAGCTTAATCCTACAACTTTTATTCATGATTAATTCATAAAAAACAGTCAAAAGAATCAAGCCAAAACATTTAAATTCAAGTTTATCACTAATGACCTTTTTCTTTACACCCTAACTTGGTACTTCTTCAAAATTCAACACTTCTAACTCTAACTACGTAATTCCTCACAAAACCCTCAATTACTTCATTACGCTTAAACTACCTAGGTCAAATCAAAGCTTAACCAACTACTAACTTCCAAAGTAACACAAATCATAACTATCATTTTAGGTAGCATTCTCAACCATTGATAAGATTCTCCCTAGAATCACTATCCTAGGGCTAGAATCATTACAACTATAAAAACCTACTATTTTTCATCATTCTAAAATCATGAATTCATAGTAAAGTTATTATTTCAAAAATCTTGACCATCACCAATAGCTTATAAACCAAGTTGATGAAGTTTCATCACATGAAACTCCATTCAATTGAGTATAAACTCCTACCATTTTTCCATAACCATCTTCATTCTAAACTCATTCAAAATGCAACATTCCCATCACCATTCACAAAATTCAGCATTACTTCTATCAAGAATTCAAGGGCTTGGATCAACATTCATCAAGGATTCAACTTTTCTATCTTATATTAATCAACCAAAAACTCATCAACATATTCATCATCCAAAGTATAATTCAACAAAGTTTCAAGCATCATCAGTATTCAACAATAATTTACCAAGGTTTTCCTTTCAAGAATAATCATTATCATTCACAATCATATGTTCATCAAGAGCTTGGACATTAATTGGATAAAGGAGCTTACTTTGAAGTTTTCCGGGATTCTCATCGGTAAATTTGTCGGTGATTCTCAACACTAACCAATGAAAACTTCCACTTCGTCGGTAATATATTTCACATCTCTTTTCTATATTTTACATTACCGCTTCCGAATTGGTTGAAACATTCTATCGAGCACCTTACGTATAATACTTAAATCTACATTTTTCTTCTATTACATCGACAAATTCTCATCTCATTTATCATTATAAAGTTGTATGCTTGCTATTTGTTGTGTTTGGATAAAAGTTTTCATCAAAACCAGCCTCAAATCACATGTAATTTGAACCCTTAATTATGTCAAAATCTTAAAAAAAAAGTGCAAGAAATGTGAACAAAAACCAAAATTCCAAAATAACCAATGCTGAACCAAAATACAAAATCGAAACGAACGCTGAACCTATCCAAATACAGCTGAACTGAAAATTGAAAATTCATAGTGGAACAACACTACACTACCACCATTTTTGTATCCCTTTTAAAATAAAAAGGCGACAAGTAAAATGACGGGGAGGAGCTACGATTGGAGCTCAATCACCAGTAACTCACCACCATCAGAATCAAGCATACTCTGGTACGTAGGTCTGAAGTAGTGCTTCACAAAGAAACTAACCTCTCAAAACCAGACGCTCATGCTTCTTCCTCTCTTGGAAAAGGACCGAGGGATTCTCTAGACGACCATTCTGGTAAAACCACTTCTACTCACTATGATTTTCTAATAAACTGACACTAGAAACGATTTCAGAAGATTCACACCTCGTTAAACAAGATATGGAGGAAATAAAGATGGAAAAAATAGTGACTACAACCAAAAAGGGTGCGACTGTTCTTGAACTAGACAAACATTGGTGACAATAATAACAAGTTCCATGTCATTCAAGTTCCTGAGTCTGATGATGATGGTAAGTTCCTTGTTTATAATAGATGGGAAAAGTAGGAATAAAGGGTTCTATAGTGTGAACAAAAGTTATTAAGCCAAAACGAAGAATGCTTGGTGTGATAGGAACAATATTGTCTCCCATCTAAAAAGTTATATATGTCTGGAAATGGATTAGAGTGGAAAGGAGAAGATTCTACAAATACATAATGTCCTGGCCATGCTTTGAGAAAGAAGCCTCTGGAATCCAAACTTGAGCCACCACTACAAAAAAAACGATGGATTATGATGGTTATTTTGGCAGGTTACGACGGTTAAAATTACCATCAATTACATTCTACGACGGTTGTAGTACCGTCACAAAAACGTGTGTCCCCAGGCTGTTTAGCGACGGTTGCCAAAACCGCCACACCAACCGTCGTTATATTTCACGATGGGCTGGAACTGGCCTAAACTGGAGATGGCGACGGTTAAAGACCATCGTTACTAGTGTTGCACCCCAAAATTTGACCAACAATTATTTATCCATCTAGTGTTTGAAAATGGATACCTTCATCAGGAAGTTCAAGAGATCCTCAGAAGAATTGGTTGAAACCAGAGTGGTGTGCCTCATAACTTGAGAGTTGTGGGTGCTCCTCAGATGATTCTGAGACTTTGAGAATGAACTTGAAGCTTTGAGAAAGCCTATGAGATGTCTTGAAAGCCATCATGAAGCCCAGAGAGGTCATTATGCAAGAATTCTGAAGATTCAACCATGAGTGGTAGAATTAGGGTTTTGACTGGGTCAACCCTAGGTCAACTGAAGATTTGGAGAAGGTTGAGACCTAATACAAGGGCCATGAGGTCATGGAATGGTGCATAGAGGTGTTATAAAGATGATTCCTAGATCAATTCATCATGATTGAGGAGTTTGAGAAGTTTCAAGTCGGGGTTTCTGAGGATTGTCAGTGAAAAAACCCTAGTTTGATCCCTACTTTCCAGGAAGTTTGAGCTCAAGATGTGATTGATATCTCATCTTCCCCACAACATGAATGTTATAGATCTTGTTCTTAGCTTTAATTTGAGTGGTGGAAGTCCTTGATAGGAGTTACAGAGCTCAAGTTATGGTTTTGACAAATTACAGGTCAGCAGAGGTGTGTGAATCTGGGTCCTTGAAAGTCACCCAACTTGCAGACAACGTTTTCCCTAGTAGGATGATTCCTATGATCTCTTGGTCAACATGAATGTTGGAGGGAATCTTCTTATCTTTAATTTGAGTGGTAGAAGTCCTTGATAGGATTTGTGGAACTCAACTTATGGTTTGAACAAGACAGGGGTATTTTGGTCATTTGTCGGTTATAGGTCATTTTTAAGCAAAGGCCATATCTCCTATTTCCAAGCCTCAAATGGAAAAACTCAAAACATGAAAGTTGTTCAAAATGTGATTTTTAGTCTAGAGAGAAGGTCATGGATTGTTGGAAAAGCTCATAGCATGGATTTTCATGATTGGTCAAAAATGAACTAAAAATGGCTTATAAGTTTGAAAAGTTGAAATTGGAAATTGGTTTGGAAGATCCACAAATCCAAAATAGGTCATCCAATATATCATTTTGATTGGAAACATCATTTTGAGAACATTGGTTTAGATAGAATTTTGATTTGAAGCTTAAAAAATGAGGTTCCTTTGGAAAAGTGTTACTTGCAAAAGAAGGCAACTTTGAAAAGGCTTGCACAAGGAAAAGTAAAGGGCTGATTTCATTCCTTATCACTCAATATCTCATATTAAGGCATTTTGGCATAGAATACAAGGTTTAATGCAAGGGATATGAGATTTTCAAAGTCTCTTTTAAGGAGAAGTTCATGAACTTTCTAGAGGATTCTAGATGTTTCTAGTAACTTCCATCCACTACTATAAGAAGAGTGTATCACATAGTGTTCAAGGTTGGTGATAGCAAGAGAATTCAGAGGGGAGAGAGAGAGAGAAGCATCCATTGAAGAGATTTCTTCAAGTTGAAGCAACTCTGGTTTCCTTCCATTGCAGACCTTCTCCATCATCACAAGTGCAAACAGAAAGTTTCTCCCCATTGGAAGAGTGTCCTGAAGCAATTACAAGGCCTAAAACCTTCTCCTCATACCTTCTCCATCATCACTTGACAGGTTCTTTCTTCTCCCTATACCTCTTAATTTATTTAGTTTCAGTTCATTCTTTAGATATAGAATTGTTAGGCTAGACTAGGTGATGAAATTCTGAGAGTTAGAGCCAAATCCATGGAGTTCCATAACAGGTCCATGAATCTTTAATCTCCAAGAAACGACTGGTTTGTTAGTTTTAGGTATCAAGCTTTGGTTTAGAATGGTTAGGGTAGTGTGTAGAGTAACTGTAGGCCATTAGATTCAAGGTTAATGAGAGTTGACATCAGGAGAATGTGCTTGAACCGCGACCTTGCAGGCTTCTGTTAGGATTATCCAAAGAGAATTAGGAAAAAGTATGCGTGTAGTCTTGTTCCTCTTGATTAGTAGAGCAATTTTCGTGTTGGAATTTTAGGATTTCGTGGACTGAGCAGAGAGAACGAGTGAGGGGAAGGCTTGTGCATGGAAGGGGTTTCGTGAAACCCTAGCTGGCTGGAGGTGGAAGACGTAATCTCCACCGTTGGTGCGTTTTGGAATGTTGGACTTGGTCCCTCGATCGCACGGCCCAGATTCGTCCAGAAAGTGGAGGGAAATTTGAAAAAAGGAAACGCGGTCGTTTCACTTAATGGAGGCGCCTGGGCTCATCTGCCTTCTATCCGCACCCCCCCCCTATTTCTGGCCCATTAGAAAACCAACTAGCGCTTCTTGCTATTTCCACCCCCCCTCCCCTTTAATTGTTTCTTTTATTTCTTATTCTTTTAATATTTTTTCTTGTTCTTTAAAAATGCATATAAAATTGATAAATAATGATTTTTTGTTCATTATTTTTGCTATGTTGAGATAATTTTGTGTAGAAAAATATAAAAATAAAAATGGAATTTTATTTTTAATGTAGAATTTTTGGTGATATTTTCTTTAATATAGTGTATTTTCTTTCTTTTAGTTGATACCTTATTTTGCAAGAATTGTTTTAGGACCTTCCCTTAGGATTTTTAACTCATTTTTTTTTGTGTAATTAGATGATGAATCATAGTTCCCCATAGGATTTATTCTAGATTTTTAGATTAGAATTTGATTAGTTTAATTAGGGTAGCTTTAGGGTATCCTAATTAGGGTTTAGGTTGTGCATAGGTGAAGAAATTCATTTTCCTTAAATAGTTTTGTCTTGATTTTTGGGTAGAGACCTATGTGGATGTTATGAATAGATATTGTAGACCCTTGTGAATAATTGATAGATTTTCCCCCCTTGATTTAGTATTTTTAGGTATTTTCTGAAGTTGCCTATTGATTTTGTCTGCCTTGTGGTTATCTGTTCATCTTTGGGGTTTATTTTGGGGAGTTTGTTGTGGGGCTTGTGTTGTCTTGAAGACCTTGTTGGAGAGCATGATGAAGAGAAGATTGTAGATCAAGACTCAGAGACCCAGAGCTTGGCTTGTCCCCTGTCTGTGAGGTTTGAGATCCTGAAGTTTGGAGGAAGTTCATGGTACTTTCCTGAGGAAGGCACTATGAATGACTTTCATTCTTTCTTCTCACCTCTTTCTTAAGTATCTAATGATGTTGGAGCCAACTTGTGAGTTTAATTTCTCCTGAGGAGGAATGTAAACTGATCACATGTTGTTGAGCCACATGGGATACAACTCCTAAGTGGAAGCCTCCTAGTACTTTCCTGAGGAAGGTCCTATGGGTCTATTCACTTAGTTCCCTTATTTTGTCTAGGATTTCTCAAGTATCCAATGATGTTGGAGCCAACTTGTGAGTTTAATTTCTCCTGAGGAGGAATGTAAACTGATCACAGTTGTTGAGCCACATAGGATACAACTCCTAAGTGGAAGCCTCCTAGTACTTTCCTGAGGAAGGTCCTATGGGTCTATTCACTTAGTTCCACTAGTTCAGATAGGATTTCCTAAATATCCAGTGATGTTGGAGCCTGCTTGTGAGTTTAATTTCTCCTGAGGAGGAATGTAAACTGATCACAGTGGTTGAGCCACATAGGATATAACTCCTGAGTATACACCTTCTAGTGCTTTCCTGAGGAAGACACTATGAGTCTGCTTACTTAGCTCCCTTTCTTTGGTAAGCTTGTTCTGAAGCTTGAAGGTTGGGATTGATTTCTTTTGGTTAGGTTTTGCTTTAGGGCTTTGATTAGATTGGATTCAGGATTCTGTGTTAGGGTTAGGATTAGGGAGTAGATCCTTTCTTTCTCAAGTTTGTGTTTTGTTTGCCCAATGGCACTTCATTCCCCTTTATCTGTTATTGCTTGACAGCATGTTGTTTGTTTTCAGTATGATTACTGTTATTTCATGACTGGCTTGAGGTCGAGACGAGCTTGTGGAGGCTGAAGCCCCACACACATTTCCTCCCTCACTTGCATTGCATGCATTTTACTGTTAAAGCTGATGCTTTTGTCTGTTTTGGTGTATCATTGACATGATCCCTTAGGACTCTCATTTCTTCTGATGAGGATTTGATGATAGACTTTTAGGTTGAAACCTATGCATGACAACATCTAGGAGTTCCCTGTTCAAACCTCAACCATAGGATGAATCCATGGCATGATAACAGTAGGACTTGATAGTCTCCCTCCTAGTTGGGCCTGTTCTCTTCTCATCTCGAAGCAGTTTAAGATACAGTAATCATGAATGATTTCTTTCGTACATTACGAGCCTTAAGCTATCTGAGGTGGGATGTTTAGTATGGTACCCTTTGGGTGACATGCGACGCATTCACTCTCAGGTCATAGTCTCTAGTGCGGTTGAAGTCGCAAACATAATAAAAAACACTTCTGTTAGGAGATAGCCCGTAGTTACCCGAACTACGTTTGCTCTGATCTTTCATACCAGATGAAAGTACGTAGGCATAGGATGCGATGTCCTAGCGAGCAACCTTTCCCCCGTAGTTAGCCGAACTACGTTGACTCTGATTTCTCGTTCCAGACGGGAATACGTAGGCATAAAGTGCGACGCTTTGCCGAGTCATTTTTCTTTTCTTTTTTCAGCCAGCCTTGATAGGTAGATAGAATATAACCAACCCGTCCAAGTAAACAAACAAGCGAGGATCCCGTCGAGTACGACGGACGTGAGGGGTGCTAATACCTTCCCCTTGCGTAACCGACTCCCGAACCCAGACAATGGTTGCGACGACCTTGTCTTACCCTTTTTCGTCAGGTTTTTCTGATCGTTTCCTTTCCCGCTCTGAGGGATAAATAACGAATGGTGGCGACTCTTCTGTCATGCCGGCACCTTATTTTCGCGCAAGCGACAGCTGGCGACTCTGCTGGGGAAAGAAATCCAGAATCTCTGGTTCTCCGGTTCCCTATGAGAGTCAATCCTATCGTTTGTGTGTTTGCTTGTTGGGTTGCGTTTATTTATCGCATTTTTACTTCCCGCATTTTTACTTCCCGCATTTTATTTCCCGCATTTTATTTCCAGTTTGATATGATTATCTGTGCTGCTGTGGGAGAGGGATGTTACTGTGAGCGAGAAGCCGGACCTGGGCTTGAGTACACACCTAGACATAGTTGCGGAGAAGTAGTAGACGAACCTGTCTGTTGAGCAGGCACAGTTCCCTACGAAAATCTGCGCTCAGACGAGATTCTTGCAGAGGTGCTCCTTTCCGGTCCTGAGGATCTGAGGGGAGTCCAGACGTGAGGATTGTCGACTCTGGGGACCGATCATTTGGAAGTCAACTAAGTGAGGCCTCTTCATGGCTTGACGATGCCACTCCTTCTGGGAATTGTATCGTCACTCATGAAAGTCTGTGACGCTGACGACCGCATAGGATGCCGTACCTTTGTCCGTGGATTAGGTCCATACCTGTGAGTGGGGTTGGGATATTGCAGGAAACTTTGACCTCCAGACTACCTGGTTTTCTTGACAGTGAATCAGTTATGTTGGTATCAGGGTTCCCAGTTGCAGATTTGACTGTTCTTGACAGAGCGAGGGTTCGATCAGAGGATCTTATCATCGGGTGTATGTTTGTTCCTGGTAAAGCAGGTTTCGATCAGAGTATTGTTACCAGAGGTTTGTTCCGGACAGAGCAGATTTTGAGTGGGGTCTGAAGATCTCATCAGCAGTTGTTATTTGTTCTTGATAGGGTAGATTTTGAGTGGGGTCTGAAGATCTCATCAGCAGCTGTGTGTTTGTTCTCGACAGGGCAGATTTTTGATTTGGGGTCTGAAGACTTCATCAACAGATGTTACTTGATCTTGCATCCGGGGTCTTTATTATCAGGCCTTTGTTCCCGTTAGGGCAGAATGTTGATCTCAATCCTATCAGATGGTTATTCTCAGCAGATCAGATCAGTGGTTTTACACCGGGGTTTCCGTAGTGACTGTTGACACTGAATCTCCGCAGCAGCCACCTGGATATATTGTTGCATACCCGCATTTTGCATTAGCTTGCATAATCATTCGCATTCCATTGGCGTGTGTCTGTGACAGGTACCGTTTCCCCGATCCAGGATCTCTCGCCTCTTATTGTGTTACTGCAGCCTTTCTCAGAAAGACTGTTGCGTACGAGTTCTCGGTCCTTGACGTGTCGAATCTGACTATTGCCGATGCTGGGTGTGGGATTGCTATTTCCGTGATTGTCAGCACTGGTACTGCGGCGCCAGGGTCGGGTGAAACCTCTCAAGCACACAGACATACGCATGCATCTGCATGAAGCATTCTTGCATGACATACATTTTGTGGCTTTTCCTAACCTTTGATGTTGACAGGTTTTTCAGGTACTCAGGTTCCGAGCTACTTTCGATCTCCAGGATTGATCAAAGACTCATCCACCGCTACTCAACTCGCGCCAATCAGACAAGGATAATGGACCAGGTACAGTCAGATGTTCAAGAGCTTCGTGAACGGATGGATCGTTTTATGGAGCTGATGCAAGTAGTTGCGAATGGGCAAGACCAGCTTCGTACTTTGGTTCAACCTCTCATCTCCAGGGTTGACAGTAATAGAATACTTCATGGAGGGGTCGTGCCCACTCCTCCTCCAGGGGATACTCCACAGAACGTTGTTCCTGCTGCCGGGGGCAACGGCAGTGCTAATGGCAATCTGATGACTAATCTCGGACTCAATGCGGCAGGCGCCGGCAATGGTAGTTTGGGAGCCAATGTTAACATAGGGCCGGTCAACGGCAATGCTGGTGCAGGAAATCTGGTGGTGCCTCAACCGTGGCTGGAGGACCATCAGGATGACATATTCTCTCAGAGAGGTGTAGAGGCAGAGTTGAATGCTGAAGCTCGACTCAGGTTCAAGGCGCTGGAAGACAAGATGAGAAGCATAGAAAATCAGAACACATTGGGCGTTGACATGTCCAACCTCAGGTTGATTGCTGACTTTAAAGTACCTCACAAGTTCAAGGTGCCTACCTTTGAGAAGTATAAGGGCACTACTTGTCCCCGTGTTCACCTCCGATCTTATTATAGAAAGATGTCCGCTTATTCTGACGATGAGAAGCTGCTGATGCACTTCTTTCAGGATAGTCTTTCTGGTCCATCGCTCGAATGGTATATGGGCTTGGAGCCCGCTACTGTGCGCACCTGGAAAGATCTTGCAGAAGCGTTTGTTCTCCACTATCAATACAATAGCGACTTGGCTCCCAACCGAGTTCAGCTTCAGAATCTCTCGCAGCGGAACAATGAAAGCTTCAAAGAGTACGCCCAGCGGTGGCGTGAATTGGCTGCTCGGGTTCAACCGCCGATGGTTGAGCGTGAGCTAGTGCAAATGTTCGTGGCTACCCTTCCCGGAATCTATTATGAAAAGCTGGTCAGTGGCATGTCTGGAACATTCTCGGCTCTCATCACTTTGGGCGAGCATGTTGAGAACGGTATAAAGATCGGAAAAATTCAGGGCGAATCATCCTCAGCTGGAGGAGGTAGCAAGAAACCCTATACTGGCAAGCGTCGAGAGGGAGATGCCAGTGCTGTCACTAATGCTCGGAGAAAGGGCAAGGGCCCTCAGCCTCAGATTGCTAGCATAAATATCCCAGCTGCTCCACCGCAGCAGTAGCAGCAGCAGCCCCAGCAGCAGAATAATCAGGGGTATAAAAGATATCAGAATCGGGCTCCCCTGGCAAGCCGTCATCTTGAAACTCCACCTATGTCGTATGCACAGCTTCTGCAAACGTTGCTTCAGCTCCAGTTGGTTCACAAAAGGACGATGACTCCCTTAACAGGGGCACCACCCCCAGGGTATGATGCCAATGCTACTTGTGAGTTCCATACTGGGGCACCAGGCCATACGATTGAGAGTTGTAAAGCTTTTAAGCACAAAGTCCAGGACTTGGTGGACGCCAAGGTCATCAACTTTTCTGACAACGTGCCCAACGTCACCAAAAATCCAATGCCTCATCATAAGGGGGGTGGAGTGAATGCTGTTATCACAGAAGAGAGTTCAGACTTGCTGACCGATGTCAAAGATTTGAAGACGCCGTTGAGTTTTGTCAAGGCTAAGTTGCTGAAGAAGGGCTTCTTTCCTGGATGTGGAGAATTATGTATGGCTTGTGCTACACTTCCTGATGGGTGTGAGCAGCTGATCAAAGGTATCCAAGGTCTGATGTCCGAGGGTATTTTGCAATTCAGCCGGAGCATTGAAAGTGCATCGGGGGAAGTCGTACTGAAGCAGGCAGACGAAGTTGCTACCATTACTATTCCTCGTCACCCTATTACTATTTCTGCGCCCCGACCGCCTACTATCACCATCACCATGGCCAGACCAATCCCATTCGAAAGCACCAATGTCGTTCCATGGCATTATGGCGCCGAAGTTTATTGTAATGGTCAGAAGATAGAGCTTGAGCCGTTCGGATCGACTGTGCAGAATCTTACTGAAGTCAGTGGTATCACTAGAAGCGGAAGAGTGTTTGCGCCAGCAGAAGTTGCAGCAGAGAAAGTGGTCTGGGCTGACGCTGTGGATAAGGGTAAAGGTAAAGCTGTCGAGGAGGTCCCTGCAGGGGCAGAGAAAGACTTGCTGGTTAAAGATGCTGAAGAGTTCATGCGACTAATCAAGAAGAGTGACTATAAAATTGTAGATCATCTTCATCAGACTCCGTCAAAGATCTCGATTCTTAACCTGTTGCTGTGTTCTGAAGCGCACCGCAATGCGTTACTAAAGGTGTTGAATGCTGCATACGTGCCGCAGGAGATATCAGTAAATCAACTCGAGGAGGTGGTGGCCCATGTTAATGCTGGTAATGGGCTGGGATTTACAGATCTGGAGCTGACTCCTAAGGGAAGAGATCACAATAGCGCCTTGCACGTCTCAATAGAGTGCAGAGGCATGATTATGTCACATGTCCTGGTGGATACAGGTTCCTCGCTTAACGTGCTTCCGAAAAAAGCACTAATGAAGTTGGATACCCGTGGACTGCTGTGCACGCCCAGTGATCTGGTCGTAAAAGCCTTTGATGGGACCAAGCGCCACGTCTTCGGAGAATTGACCCTGCCAATTCAAGTTGGTCCAGAGACGTTCAATACGGTTTTCTATATCATGGATATCATGCCCGCCTATAGTTGCCTCTTAGGTCGGCCGTGGATCCATTCTGCTGGTGCCGTGACGTCCACGCTGCATCAGAAGCTTAAATATGCTGTTGGGGGCAGCATAGTGACCGTCTGTGGTGAAGAGGACATCATGGTAAGCCACCTGTCGTCCTTTAAATACGTTGAAATGGATGGTGAGATCCATGAGACTCTTTGCCAAGCATTTGAAACCGTTAAGATGAAGGAGGTAGCTCCTGTCGTCGCAGAGAAGCAGGAGATGAATCTCTCCTCGTTTAAGGAAGCACGGGCCGTTGTCGAAGCCGGTTCCACCTCAGGCTGGGGGCATGTCTTGGATATACCAATCAAACAGGATAAGTTTGGATTGGGGTATTCTCCTGGAGCTGAAGCTTCATCTTCTTCTGGCAGCTCGTCTCGTGGGACAGGGCCGATCCTATTCACCAAAGGGGGAGTAATTTTCGAGAGTATCAACGCTGCGTCGGAGGACAGTGGAGACAGTGATTGCGATCTTGACGCCTGGATTCAACCGAGCAAGTCGGGCGAGCACCTCCACAACTGGACCATCAAGGAGATTATCAAGCTGACAAGTGAAGAGTAATGATTTGCTTTTTACAATCTTTGTACAACCCTATGTCCTGCCCGGGGCATAGTGGTTTTACTGTCAGGGCCTTGTTGGATTATGTGCATGCATTTTGTTAATAAATAAAAGGCGTTTTCTTCGTAATCAAATATTGTGTTCTCTGTTATTCCTGTTTTATGTTTACTTCGAAAAACAGTAAGATGGCAACGGGGTTCGTGCTAACCTGCATATTCTTGCTTTAAACTTAACCCTTGTTATTGCAGGATCCACGTAACAGACGACATCGACTCTGGACCCTCTACGGCTCACTACGACTTTGATTGCCCGATCTATCAAGCCGAGGATGAGATTGATGAAGACGAAGACCTTCCGGAAGAGTTGGCCCGCTTGTTGAGACAAGAGGAGAAGGTTATTCTGCCTCACGAGGAGGATATTGAGATTATAAATCTGGGTTCTGAGGAGCTTATCAGGAATGTCAGAGTAGGGGCTGCGCTGCAGAATGATGTCAAGCATAGACTGGTCGAGATGCTTCGAGAGTATAGTGACGTCTTTGCTTGGTCATATGAGGATATGCCCGGACTTGACACTGATATTGTGGTTCATCGCTTGCCGTTGCGAGAAGATTGCCCTCCAGTCAAGCAGAAGCTCAGGAGGATGAGACCAGACATGGCTGTAAAAATCAAAGAAGAAGTCCAGAAGCAGTTGGACGCAGGATTTCTAGCCGTTACCACTTACCCTCCGTGGGTCGCCAACATAGTACCTGTACCGAAGAAGGACGGTAAGGTATGTATGTGCGTCGATTATCGGGATTTGAATAGGGCGAGCCCTAAGGATGATTTCCCGTTTGTAACCCGGTGAACTGACTTTAAACAATGTTGCGGATAGCAAGAGTCGCCACCGACTTTTATTTTATCCATAAGGAAAGGTTATAAAAGAACAGGAAAGACCTTAGAGAATATTTTGGGTCCGGGGGGTAGGTTATGAAAAGGAAAGGTATTAGCATCCTTTTCATCCATGGTTATCCATGGGCTCTTAGGTACTTAAGCTCACTTTTGAATTGTTTTGAAATTGTAGTGTGTGAATAGAAAATTTTCAGAATAGTTAATAAATAATCCATGTAAGGATGTGTTAAGAACTTGTTTGAAAACTTGTTGAAAATTTGTTTAAGTGCGAAACAGTTTTGAAGTGAGCAAGCACCGAGGAGTAACCTACCCTAATGTTTAAAGGTCTTTCTTATTCTTCATTCTTTCCTTTAGTAAGACTATCCCTACTATAATGGAGTAGGTAGTCCTTACTTTGGATGTTAAGGGATATGTGAGGGACAATTTGACTTTGAAGGCCATTGTGGGATGTAATAAGCACATATAAGGGACCATCATCATTTTTCGAAAGGGACTTGATTCGTAAAGGCAACCATAAGGGACTTTGATGATTTTTTTATTTGAGGGACTTGCTTTATACACCCCACTTAACCATTATTCGTAGGCAACTTGAGGGATATCCTTAGGAAGTGAGACGGCGATTAAAATCGACTTACGTGTGTGACGTGTTTATTTTAATTATCTTTATTTAAAAGTGATCTAAATTTATTTTAATATTACATACATGTTGTTACACTCCCTAATTACTAACCATAATAATAATTAAATAATTAAACAACTTTACATCCAAGAAACAATTACAAAATAATAAGCAAAATAATTAAATAGCAAAGATAAATAAAATATAAATAAGCAATAATAAATAATAAAGGGGGTTAATTCTAAGTTTACTCGGCAAGACATCGCATCTTGTGCCTACGTATCCTTACGGGAGTGGAATCAGAGTAATCGTAGTTCCCCTCAATAGGGAGGTTAGAAACTTCTTGACTGTGGTCAAGGTCTCAAGGGGAATAAACGCATCTTAAGGACACACTTACGTGGAGTGTAGAAACTCCAAATCTCTACGTTGAAATGTTAAGTTGTAATTAGGGTTAAATTAGGGATTCCACGGCGGGAAACCCTAAAATGAGCGCGGCGGCTCTTTGACCTAATGCTAAGGGTAAAATTGTAATTTTGCCTGCGGCGAGGCATTTGTGAAAATTAGGGTTTGTAGTTTGTAGTTTTGAGGATTTGAAATTGAATGTGTGAAGTTTTACGGACTATTGGCGCGGCGGCCAAACAGTTAGACCTAACCTTCGGATGTGTGCAATGTGACATAAATAATAGTAAACGCGTGAGATAATTGAATCATGCAAACAGAGAGATAATGTCATAATTTAAACCATGCAAGCAGAAATTTAAAGGCAGAATTTAAAGAGCGATTGTTAAGTTCGCGAGGTTACATGAGAGGAGCAGATACAATATGATAATGAAATTTGAATTGAACAATAATAAAATAAAATAAATAACGGTTCTAGTTATTATTTTAAAAAAAAGATTTTAGTTATTATTTTAAATTTATCTAAAAAAAAGTTTTTCTTAAAAATAATAGGTTTTCATATTAATTTGGAAAAGATGTTAATGTTATTTATTTTAAAAAAACAGATTTTTATATTATAACAAATTTTAATAAATTAATGATAACAATAATAATAATAATGGTAATAATAATGATAATAATGATAATAATAATAAATAATGATAATAATAATAATAATAATAATAATAATAATAATAATAATAATAATAATAATAATAATAAAGCAATAATGAATTTTAAATGTGCCAAATAACCCAACAATGTTGCTAACGCAGAAATGCGCTCATCGCAACCAGATCTAAATCGGACGAAACAAAATTTATCGCAAAGAAAAAGAAATTAAGCGAAAAATAGTATTATTGCTCACACAAAAATGCGATCATCGCAACCAGATCGAACTAACACAAATGTCACGCGTCATGCACACAAATGTGCAAACATCGTATCGACATAATTCGATCAAAAATCTTATATATATATAAACTCTAACAATTTAAAAATTATATATATATAAACGTAACAGTAATAGATAAAGAAAAAGAAATAACGGTAATAGATGAAGAAAA
The DNA here is from genome assembly GCA_963859935.3 of Lathyrus sativus. NCBI lineage: Eukaryota > Viridiplantae > Streptophyta > Magnoliopsida > Fabales > Fabaceae > Lathyrus > Lathyrus sativus. The sequence continues at coordinate 706,525,135 of OZ012737.1, forward strand.
AGAAATAACGGTAAAAGATGAAGAAAAAGAAACAACAGTAATAGATGAAGGAAAAGAAATAACGGTAAACGATGAAGAAAAAGAAACAATAGTAATGGATGAAGAAGAAAACTAAATAACGGCAAACGGCACTCACTCCTCTTAGGTTTTTTTCATTCTCTCCCTTTTTTCCAACAAGGCAACACATGTATATATAGGGAACAAATTAGGGTTAACACCAAATTGTCAATAATGTCCCTAAAGCCCATTTTAAAGCCCAAACTAAATAATTAGTTAAGAAAAAATAAAATTTAAATAATTTAAAATAATTAAAATAAACTTAAAATAAAAACTAATAATCCTATTGATTCCTAAAATAAAAAATATTATAAAAAGAACAAAAATTTTTTCAATATTTTTTATTTTATGATTTTTTGGATATTTTTATGAATAATTTAGAAAAAAGTGAAAAAAATAATATTTTAAAAAATGATTTAATTAAAATACGAAAATAATAATTAAATAATAATAAAAAACTATTTTTGTTATTTTTTTAATGAAAGATAGAAAAATTTAGAGTAAAAATAATAAAAAACAAAAAAAATGACAAAGGTGAGATTCGAACTCTCAACCTCTCACACTCATAACTCCTTACACATGTCCTCCTGCCAATTGTACCATTTTTACTTTTTAGAAAAAAATGCATGCCATATGATATTTACCTGCAAAAGTCAAACGACTACACAAATTTGTTAGTAATTGATTAAATGCAATGAAATGCGACGACAAATCTTAGGGCAAAATTTGGGGTATTACAGTTATTATGATAATATTTCTCACCCAACCTCTCTTTGATGTTGGCAAAAAAAAATCATGAAGTTTGACTTTGGTTTGACCACAGTTGACCTCAGTTTGACCTTTTAACTGCATTGACTGCTTTTGACTTATCTGATCATCTGACTGAGCAAACTTTTGAGAAAAGTCTTGAAACTTGACATGGGGGTTCTTATACACATATAAGATGTTATGAAGCTCACTTGAAGTCTTGGAAGTCCATTTAGCCTGATTAAAGTCAAAACCCTAGTTTTGGATGCACTGCTTAGGAGGTGCATTGTCTGAGGGAATTGTCAACTCTTCTGACCAATTGTGAATTTTGTGAACCTTGTGAACCTTCTTGGAACACAAAGTCTTGTATTGTGAGGGCAAATTTTGGGGTGCAACAGCTGCCCCTGTTCAATTTTCTGAAACCTGAGGGGTTAGATTGGTATATTTGCCAGTCGTAACCTGGAAGGTTGAAGGGGATTGAACACAAAAGCCCAAAAATTTGCACTCACCAGTGCATGGAGTGATATTGATGGTTGGTTGAACATGATTGAGTGGTCTTAAAGATGCCACTAGGGGAAAGTTCTTCAGTAGTATAATGAGAACTGTCAGAAGTCTGGAGTAATACTGATGTAACAGCATGTCTTCATGAGGATAGAGCAATCAATAATGATAACCCTAAAGCAGTCTTGAAGTGATAAATCTGACCTCAGGAGGATAGAGCAATCAATAGCTCTAAAGCAGTCTTGAAGTAATAATGGCTTCAGGAGGATAGAGCAATCAATAGCTCTAAAGCAGTCTTGAAGTAATAGAATGGCTTCAGTAGGATAGAGCAATCAACAGCTCTAAAGCAGTCTTGAAATAATAATGTGATATGTCTTCAGGAGGATAGAGCAATCAATAGCTCTAAAGCAGTCTTGAAGTAATGATTTCAGGAGGATAGAGCAATGGATAGCTCTAAAGCAGTCTTGAAATAATAATGTAATTTCAGGAGGATAGAGCAATGGATAACTCTAAAGCAGTCTTGAAATAATTAGATGGCTTCAGGAGGATAGAGCAATGAATAGCTCTAAAGCAGTCTTGAAGTAGTAATATGACCTCATGAGGATAGAGCAATGAATAGCTCTAAAGCAGTCTTGAAGTAATAGGATGATTTCAGGAGGATAGAGCAATCAGTAGCTCTAAAGCAGTCTTGAAGTCATGAGAGGCTATCAGGAGGATAAAATAACCCTGAGGTTACAATAAAGCAGTCCCAAAGTAATAAGAAGCTCATCAGGAGGATAAAGTAACCCTGAGGTTACAATAAAGCAGTCCCAAAGATCATAAGATTGTTTGTTGGATAATTAACCTGAAAACAAGGTAGCATTCTGTATAACAACATTAGTTTACGCTTTATGTATGCATGTATGACATGATGCACTTAGGTAATGTACTATAGACATATATGTTATAGTATGATGTAAATGATGTATGTATGATATGACACTGCTGGAAGTGTCTGGATATCATTGTATAACAACTGCTGGCCAAGGAAAATAAATCCCGATTCGTTGTTGAAGAATATATAACCCTCCGTCTGCTGGGGATAACAAGGTATAGATAACCTCCCGTTGTTGGGGATAACAAGGTATAGATAACCTCCCGTTGTTGGGGATAGTAGGGTATAGATAACCTTCGTTTTCGTTTGATAGTAGGATAAGTATAACATCCCGTCTTCGTTCATCGTGCCCTTATTGGAAAGTAATTTCCCGTATATCCGTATGAGGATAAAAGAGATGGATATAAATTCCAGGGGAGATTAGACTTTGTGAAAATGGATTAGTCCTACTGATGGTTTGTAACTGTCTTGTAAAGATGAACCGGCGAAGCTTCGTTGAAATCCTTCCCTCGTTCGTCCTTAGTAAATACTATTACTGCATTTTCATGCATTTCTGGTAAACATCAATCATATTCAAAGGCATACATACATTCAAACACAACCAATGGACGTTTCGCTTATGTAAATAGGGTAAAAGTGAATCTGGATTCAAAAGATGGAATTTATTTATATCAAAAGTGACCCATACACGGGTAAGTTTGTACAAGGAGACATAAACCCTAGTAAGAGAATTTTGTCATGAAGTTTTACAAAAAGAATCAGCTATGTGGGAAATAATCCTATTGAGTTTCAATTCTACTATTGCCACTCAAGTATCTCATCTTCTTGCTGTTGAGACGGAAACGATTGGATTGAGCTTTATCTGTTTGAGCTTGAGTAAGTAATACAACTGGTTGCAGTTTCATGAGTGATCCAAATGAGACATAGTCATACGCTTTAATCCCTAACTTTTGCCTGGATTGCCCTTTCAGGTTTTCAATCCACCGGGATACCCTTTTTTGCCCAAGCCGCCTTTTCAGGTTTTCGACTTGCCGGGTGTACATCTTTTTATATATATATATCCCTAATTTTTGCCCAAACCCTTTTGGTTTGCCGGGATGCCCTTATTTTTGCCTAGGCCTGTCAACCTAGCGGGTCTCTTTTTATGCGTAGTATTTTTTAACTATGTCTGCGTTTACAGGTTGTGGGAAGTCTTCACCATCCATTGTAGTCAGTATCATGGCACCTCCTGAGAACACTATCTTGACTACAAATGGTCCCTCATATGTTGGAGTCCACTTGCCCCTAGGATCACCCTGTGGTAATATGATACGCTTGATTACCAAGTCACCAGCCTGATATACCTTTGGCTTAACCTTCTTGTTAAAAGCTTTGATCATTCGTTTCTGGTACATCTGGCCATGACAAACTGCTGCTAACCTTTTCTCATCAATCAAATTTATCTGGTCAAGTCGAGTCTGAATCCACTCATCTTCATCCAAGCCTGCATCCTTCATAATTCTCAAGGAACTGAATCTTCATATCAATAGCAACTTGCATACCCATGATACATGCCTCATACTCAGCCATGTTATTGGTACAATAGAAACAAAGTCTGGCAGTAATCGGGGTATGACAACCTTCAGGGGAACTAATCACAACACCAACACCATTACCATGTGCATTGGAGGCACCATCAAAAACCATAGTCCATCGGGATCCTTGTTCAGGTCCGTCATATTGTCCAGGTTCTTTGGTAACAGACATAATGTCTTCATCAGGGAACTCAAAATTCATTGACTGGTAATCATCTACTGCTTGATGAGCCAAATGATCAGCAACAACACTCCCCTTAATGGCCTTCTGAGTGGTATACTGTATATCATATTCCGTCAAGATCATTTGCCATCTTGCAATTCTTCCGGAGAGAGCAGGTTTCTCAAATATGTACTTGATTGGATCCATCTTCGAAATCAACAAGGTAGTATGGGTCAACATATACTGTCTTAGTCGGCGAGCAGCCCATGCCAAAGCGCAGCAAGTTTTCTCGAGCAGTGAGTATCTTGTTTCACAGTCGGTAAACTTTTTGCTAAGGTAGTATATTGCCTGCTCTTTTCGACCAGACTCGTCATGTTGCCCCAATACACACCCCATTGAGTTGTCTAATACTGTTAAATACATAATCAAGGGTCTTCCATCAACTGGTGGCATTAAAATTGGAGGTTCTAGCAAATATCTCTTGATTTCATCAAAGGCAGTCTGGCACTCATCATTCCATTCCATCACCTGATCTTTCTTCAACAACTTGAAGATTGGCTCACAGATGGTAGTTAATTGGGAAATAAATCTTGCAATGTAGTTCAATCGTCCCAAGAAACCTCTAACCTCCTTCTCAGTACGGGGAGCTGGCATCTCTCGTATAGCTTTCACTTTTGCAGGATCCACTTCAATACCTTTTCCACTGACAATGAAACCCAGGAGCTTTCCAGATCTAACTCCAAAAGTACACTTGTTTGGATTTAATCTCAACCTGTATTTCTTCAACCTCTCAAACAACTTGTGCAGATGATCAAGATGTTGTTCTTCATTCTGAGACCTGGCTATCATATCATCCACATATACCTCTATCTCATGATGAATCATATCATGAAACAAAGCCACCATAGCACGCTGATATGTTGCCCCTGCATTCTTCAAACCAAATGGCATTACCTTATAGCAAAAGGTGCCCCACTGTGTCACAAATGTAGTCTTCTCCATATCTTCAGGTGCCATCTTGATTTGATTGTAACCAGAGAAACCATCCATAAAAGAGAATACCTTATGCTGAGCAGTGTTGTCTACCAGAATATCAATATGAGGAAGTGGAAAGTCATCTTTAGGGCTAGCCTTGTTCAGATCTCTGTAGTCTACACACATACGTACCTTACCATCTTTCTTAGGAACTGGTACCACATTTGCAACCCACTGAGGATAAGAAGTTACGGCCAAGAACCCTGCATTGAACTGTTTCATTACCTCTGCTTTGATCTTTTCTGACATTTCAGGACGCATACGACGAACCTTCTGCTTCTTTGGACGACAATCTTCTTTCACTGGCAAACGGTGAACCACCATGTCTGTATCCAACCCTGGCATATCTTCATAAGACCAAGCAAAGATCTCCACATAGTCACGTAGCATCTGAATCAACCTGCTCTTGACACTGTCCTCTAAATCAGCCCCTATCTGGACCTCTTTTCTGTTTTCTTCAGTTCCCAGATTCACAACTTCGACTGGCTCTTCATGTGGCTGTATAGCTTTCTCTTCTTGTTGTAACAACCTGGCAAGCCCTACAGGTATTTCACAATCGTCCTCGTTTCCGTCTTCAGTTTGATAGATCGGATTCTCGAAATTGTAATTGGCAATAGTAGAACTGTTATCAACTGGATCCAGAGTGGATGAGGATCTGCATTTTAGTGACGTGGGTGTGTGTAAGAACACATAGCTGATAAAGCAAAAATAAAAGAAAAAGAAAGACAAGGAACACAATATTTACGAAAACGAAACGTCCACTGATTTTATTGAATGAAGTATGCAAATGAAATGACAACCCGTAACAAGCACACCATTGTGCCCCGGGTAAGGCACATGGCTTGAAAGTTTTAATTGTTCCAGAAATTATAAATTTAAAAACATAACACAGTAATAGTATTTACTCCTGACTAAAGGAGATAGGGATAACATCTTCAGCTGTCCAATTATTGAGTCCAGCACCCACAGTAGGAAAAATCCATGCCTCCAAGTTGTAGTCTTCATCTTGATCTCCCACAGCATTGATAACCCCTTGATTGGTGATACGAACAGCACGGGCACGACGGACAGCCTTCTGGGACTCTGCAGTGAAACCCAAACCAAACTTGTCAGACTTGTATGGAATATCAGGAAGCTGACCCCAAATAGTACAACCACCTTCTTCCACCACAGCTTTTGCATCATTGAGGGAGGCCATTGCCATTGTTGGAGGGTTTCTGATGACCACAGGAACCTTCTTCACAGCAGGAGGAGTCACACAATCCTTAACAGCCCAGGGAACCACTTCAAATGACTGACATGGAGTTTCAATGTATTCACCTTCTACTTCCAGATACTTGAAAGTGTTTACATGGCTGACAAAGTATTCTTCCTCTCCAAAGACAGTAACAACTTTTCCATTCACCGGATATCTCAACTTTTGATGTAATGTGGAGGTCACCGCACCTGCCCCATGGATCCAGGGACGACCAAGCAGACATGAGTACGAAGGACGAATATCCATCACATAGAATGTAGCAGTAAACACCTGAGAGCCAACCTTGATTGGAAGATCAATTTCCCCATGCACTACTCTTCTAGAACCATCAAAAGCCTTTACCACAATATTACTGGGCTTTAATACCGTATCTTCAGGACTCAGCTTGTTCGGGACTTCCTTAGGCAACACATTCAGAGAGGAACCATTGTCTATCAGCACATGAGACAGGGTAGTGCCCCTGCATTCAATTGAAATATGCAAGGCCCTGTTATGATCCCTCTTGGCAGGGGTCAAGTCAGCATCAGAAAATCCTAACCCGTTGTCATAGGTCAGGTGAGCAACACAATTCTCAAACTGGTCCACAGAAATTGCACTGGGTACATGAGCCATCTTTAGAAACTTGATCAATGACTTGGCATGAGCCTCAGAACATAATAACAGGGAGAGCATAGAAATCTTTGAGGGAGTATGCCCCAGCTGATCAACAATATCATAATCACTCTTGCGAATGATTTTCAATACTTCTTCCATCTGCTTAGAGAGGTCATCAGCAGCTGGCACATCAGTAGATACAGGCTCAATAACAGGACCCTTGCCCCGAGCATCAGTGGTGGAAGTAACAGCAGGGGTAACTGCACTCTTAGAAGCAACTGGAGGAGAGAAGACTCTTCCACTACGAGTGATCTTGCTAGATCCAGCAATATTATCAATGTCAACAGGCATATCAGGTAAAGGCTCCTGCTTGACACCATGGATGTAAACATCAGACCCATAGTGCCAAGGCACAGCTTTGTCAGATGTATAAGAAATAGGACCAGGAGTGGTAATGATCAGAGGAGCTACTCTGGCTTCAGCGACAACTTTCACAGGACCTTCAGCAATAATCTTGATTGGGCCCTGATGAGTGATTTTAATGGGACCCTTTGAAGTGATTCTTAGTGGTACTTTGTCAACCATGTCAACCTCTTCAATCTTCTTACCCTGAGTCAGATGATCCACCATACTTTCTACAGATGCTGGTCTTCTTTCAACACTATAGTATATTTATCCATGAGACGTTGAATCCCATCTCTCAAAATGAAGCAACTATCCGGCTTATAGGTACAATATAGACAATCTTCATGACAACCTGGAAAGATCCCAGCTTGTACTAACCTCTTTTTGATAATAGACAATGGTGTGTTCAACTCCATAACTGAATAGACGTGCAGATCTTCATCAATATCTTCATCAATGGCGTTGACAGTCTTCTCGTGATTTGGCATTGGAGCTGTAATCACATTTGGAGTACCTGGTGGATCAAACTCAATTTCTCCAGCATCAATCATATCCTGAATTTTGTTCTTCAAGACCCAGCAGTTATTAGTATCATGTCCTGGATAGTTTGAATGATATGCACATCGTGCATTGGGATTGTACTTGGGAGAGGTAACATTGGGATTCTGAGGAGCCTCCCTCAGGGTAATAAGTTCAGCCTTCAACAAGTGTTGCAATGCCTGAGCCATTGACATGTTGATCTTCGTGAACTGTCTTCTAGCCCTCTGTTGGTTGCCTTGAGGCTGCTCTGTTGTTGCAGGAGTTGGATTTGAAATATGAACTGCACTAACAGACTGATGCCTTCTGTTACGATCAGGCTGACCATACACAACATTAGATTCTTTCTTCCCAGTGGGAGGCTTCTTTGCAGCACCTGATGAAGAAGTGCCCACTTGGATCTTACCACTCTTGATACCATTCTCTACTCGCTCTCCTGTCATGATCAACTCCGTGAAGCCAGATGATGAGCTTCCAATGAGATAACTGTAAAACGGACCATTCAGCGTACACATGAACATATCAACCAACTCCCTATCAGTCAAAGGGGGTTGAACTCTTCCAGCTAAGTCTCTCCACTTCTGAGCATACTCCTTAAAGCTTTCTTTGGCACCCATAGACATGCTTTGAAGCTGCATGCGAGTGGGGGCTAAGTCAGCATTGTATTGATACTGCTTGTAGAAAGCTTCAGCAAGGTCATTCCAATCTCTGATGTTGACACTCTCCAACTGATAATACCACTCTAGCTGAGCTCCAGATAAACTCTCTTGAAAGAAATGGATCCACAACTTTTTATCAGCAGTGTGGGGTTGAATTCTTCTGACATAAGACCTCAGATGCAATTTGGGACAAGAGACCCCATCATAGACAACAAATGTAGGAACTTTGAACCCAATGGGTATGACCACCCCAGATATCAAGCTCAAATCCTCAAAATCCAGCCCAGATGATTTCTGTAATTCCATAGCATCCATTCTATCCACCAGCATCTTGAATTTGTCTTCGTTAGGCTCATGGTAGTAGTTAGCCTCAGAATCAGAGTCCCCCATAGTGTTGTGGAGACTGCCTCTCTCCTGCTCAGATTCTTCAGATTCATAGTCTTCAACATGTTCCTTGGTCTTGACAGGACCTTTGAACCTTCTTCCCATGTTGAGCAACCCAGCAGACCTTCTAGCCTTCTTAGTCTTCTTGGCCAGCAGTGCCTTCAATTCATCCTGCCCCTTGGATAGGTTCAGGATCAGCTCTTGGAACTGTGCATTCTGTGCCTGGAGATCCTTAACTGATTGTTCAAGAGCCATTGCTGAAATAAACAGCGAGAAGATGAGAAACCTGTGCACAATTATAAACCTGTGATGCAATGATATGGGAATGCATATGCAATGTTTTCAAGGACCGCAGGATTTAAATTTGCTTAAACAAACAAGAAAGTAACTTTTTATTAGTAATAACTTGTTTTGCCTTTTAGGCTTACAAAAAATGAAAACGAAATAAGTACAAAAGATGGGGTTTTAAGTCTCCCATGGACGTTTCCTCTTTGTGTTGAGGTATGAGTTGAGGTTTCGTTCCTCATGAAGTAGCTTTGTTAGCTCTAGGATCCTTGCTTGGCTTGCTTTGTAATGAGCCTCGAAAGCATCCCTTTGCTCTTTCAGTTGGATCCATGATCTCTGCAAGTCTTCCATATCAGTAGGCATGTCTGGGTGAAGGATGGTATAAGTTGTGTCTCCTTCAGCAACAGGTTCCATGGTAACTGGTAGGACGGCAGGATATGGCATCATGAGTGTCTGAGCACGAGATCGTACCCATCTGAGATAAGCCTCCATAGGAATAGTGTACTTAGGCTCCAGTGTCTTGCTGTCAATCCTGTTTACCTTTCCCCAAGCTCGTATGAATCTCTGACGGTAACCCTGAAGATCGTTGTCGTAGTCAAACACAATGCCCTGAATCAACATGTCATGTGGACCATCGCTCCGGGCGTAACCAAACTGTCGTAAAGCTAGAGATGGGTTGTAGGTGATGCCTCCTCTTATGCCTAGAAGTGGCACATTAGGAAACTCCCCACAACGGTCAATGATGGTGACATTCTCCATAGATCTGGAGCACCAATGGATGTCTGAGTGAGAAAGTGACATGATCCTCTTGGACCATCTGAACCCTTGCTCATTCTTCATTACTGAGCGAGGAAGGTGAGAAATAAATCACCTAGAAAGTAAAGGTATGCAGCACATCAAAGTTCCTCTTGCCCTTGTAGTACGGGTGTGAAGAGAATGTAGGATGTCTCCAAGTAAGGTAGGCACTGGATTGTGACTCAGGAATATGTTGATGGCATGAACGTCTATGAACTGATCAGGATTGGGGAACAACACTAAGCCATAAATCAATAAGGCTAAGATCTCCTCAAAAGCATCGTAGCTCATAGCCTTCAAGAACATTTGAGCTTTATCCACTAATACCTTGGCAAGAATACCTTTAACTCCACTTCTCGTCTCTAGAACAATGTCAGACTTCTTCAGATGTAGAGCTGCAGCAATAATTTCTGGTTTAAGCTCCTTCTCTAAGCCTGTGAATGGCTTCTGATCAAGAACAGGTATACCCAGAAGTTTAGAGAACTCCTCCATGGTTGGAACCAGCTGATAATCAGGAAATGTAAAGCAATGGTGCTTAGGGTCAAAGAACTGGAACAGCACACTCATCATGTCTTCACTGAACCCTGAAGTAACTAGATCCAATAAGTGACCATGTCTCTTGTTGAACTGGGAATAATCAGGCACTAGGGAAACCAACTCCTTGAGCTTAGCAGGTATCCCTACAAAGTTGATCCTGATGGTGTTTCTACGAGCAGAAGCCATGACCTGCAACAAAGAACAAAGATAAATCCTTTGGTCCTTGAAATGGTTAGGGAAAATGATATGCTTATGATGCATGATGATGTCATGATGTCATGCTCAATCACAAACATGTGGCACACACAAACAAGTCACACCATAGCCCTAGGTTTAAAGGCTTGCATGAGGTTCAAAGGCAAGTACCCTCCCCTGAAGTTAGATGGTTCATCCTGTCCTACAAAAGTAACCAGGTTCTAAGGGATCTCAATATCATTGATCCTTCACAAGGGTGGTTGTTCAGAAGGCAACTTACTTGCCAACCAAAACCCTCCAAGTTTAAGATCTCAATGAGCGTAGTATCGAGTGTCAACCAACTTCAGTCTGCACCAAAGCCGGTTACCTCACTACTTTCTAAAGGCCAAGATGAGTTAACTAGGGTTCTAAAAGTCAGTTAGTGCATTGACAACATATGGCAGCCTCAATATTATCCTCAACTTGACTTAAGGAATATAAGCACCGACCAAGAAGTCGCACTAACTATGGCCACCAGATCAACCGTATCGATATACGTCGTACAGTTTCCTTGGTCTATTGCCATTTACCTAAGGTACACTAGATCCGGGTTAGGACCTTTCACACATAAGAGCACCCCAACAATATAATAATAAAGCAAACAAGGCAAACAATTTAAAGTGATCTTAATTCCTAAGGGTACCCCTCTTAAATTTATCCCCAGCAGAGTCGCCAGTTCTGTAACCCGGTGAACTGACTTTAAACAATGTTGCGGATAGCAAGAGTTGCCTACGACTTTTATTTTATCCATAAGGAAAGGTTATAAAAGAACAGGAAAGACCTTAGAGAATATTTTGGGTCCGGGGGGTAGGTTATGAAAAGGGAAGGTATTAGCATCCTTTTCATCCATGGTTATCCATGGGCTCTTAGGTACTTAAGCTCACTTTTGAATTGTTTTGAAATTGTAGTGTGTGAATAGAAAATTTTCAGAATAGTTAATAAATAATCCATGTAAGGATGTGTTAAGAACTTGTTTGAAAACTTGTTGAAAATTTGTTTAAGTGCGAAACAGTTTTGAAGTGAGCAAGCACCTAGGAGTAACCTACCCTAATGTTTAAAGGTCTTTCTTATTCTTCATTCTTTCCTTTAGTAAGACTATCCCTACTATAATGGAGTAGGTAGTCCTTACTTTGGATGTTAAGGGATATGTGAGGGACAATTTGACTTTGAAGGCCATTGTGGGATGTAATAAGCACATATAAGGGACCATCATCATTTTTCGAAAGGGACTTGATTCGTAAAGGCAACCATAAGGGACTTTGATGATTTTTTTATTTGAGGGACTTGCTTTATACACCCCACTTAACCATTATTCGTAGGCAACTTGAGGGATATCCTTAGGAAGTGAGACGGCGATTAAAATCGACTTACGTGTGTGACGTGTTTATTTTAATTATCTTTATTTAAAAGTGATCTAAATTTATTTTAATATTACATACATGTTGTTACACTCCCTAATTACTAACCATAATAATAATTAAATAATTAAACAACTTTACATCCAAGAAACAATTACAAAATAATAAGCAAAATAATTAAATAGCAAAGATAAATAAAATATAAATAAGCAATAATAAATAATAAAGGGGGTTAATTCTAAGTTTACTCGGCAAGACATCGCATCTTGTGCCTACGTATCCTTACGGGAGTGGAATCAGAGTAATCGTAGTTCCCCTCAATAGGGAGGTTAGAAACTTCTTGACTGTGGTCAAGGTCTCAAGGGGAATAAACGCATCTTAAGGACACGCTTACGTGGAGTGTAGAAACTCCAAATCTCTACGTTGAAATGTTAAGTTGTAATTAGGGTTAAATTAGGGATTCCACGGCGGGAAACCCTAAAATGAGCGCGGCGGCTCTTTGACCTAATGCTAAGGGTAAAATTGTAATTTTGCCTGCGGCGAGGCATTTGTGAAAATTAGGGTTTGTAGTTTGTAGTTTTGAGGATTTGAAATTGAATGTGTGAAGTTTTACGGACTATTGGCGCGGCGGCCAAACAGTTAGACCTAACCTTCGGATGTGTGCAATGTGACAGAAATAATAGTAAACGCGTGAGATAATTGAATCATGCAAACAGAGAGATAATGTCATAATTTAAACCATGCAAGCAGAAATTTAAAGGCAGAATTTAAAGAGCGATTGTTAAGTTCGCGAGGTTACATGAGAGGAGCAGATACAATATGATAATGAAATTTGAATTGAACAATAATAAAATAAAATAAATAACGGTTCTAGTTATTATTTTAAAAAAAAGATTTTAGTTATTATTTTAAATTTATCTAAAAAAAAGTTTTTCTTAAAAATAATAGGTTTTCATATTAATTTGGAAAAGATGTTAATGTTATTTATTTTAAAAAAACAGATTTTTATATTATAACAAATTTTAATAAATTAATGATAACAATAATAATAATAATGGTAATAATAATGATAATAATGATAATAATAATAAATAATGATAATAATAATAATAATAATAATAATAATAATAATAATAATAATAATAATAATAATAATAATAATAATAAAGCAATAATGAATTTTAAATGTGCCAAATAACCCAACAATGTTGCTAACGCAGAAATGCGCTCATCGCAACCAGATCTAAATCGGACGAAACAAAATTTATCGCAAAGAAAAAGAAATTAAGCAAAAAATAGTATTATTGCTCACACAAAAATGCGATCATCGCAACCAGATCGAACTAACACAAATGTCACGCGTCATGCACACAAATGTGCAAACATCGTATCGACATAATTCGATCAAAAATCTTATATATATAAACTCTAACAATTTAAAAATTATATATATATATATATAAACGTAACAGTAATAGATAAAGAAAAAGAAATAACGGTAATAGATGAAGAAAAAGAAATAACGGTAAAAGATGAAGAAAAAGAAACAACAGTAATAGATGAAAGAAAAGAAATAACGGTAAACGATGAAGAAAAAGAAACAATAGTAATGGATGAAGAAGAAAACTAAATAACGGCAAACGGCACTCACTCCTCTTAGGTTTTTTTCATTCTCTCCCTTTTTTCCAACAAGGCAACACATGTATATATAGGGAACAAATTAGGGTTAACACCAAATTGTCAATAATGTCCCTAAAGCCCATTTTAAAGCCCAAACTAAATAATTAGTTAAGAAAAAATAAAATTTAAATAATTTAAAATAATTAAAATAAACTTAAAATAAAAACTAATAATCCTATTGATTCCTAAAATAAAAAATATTATAAAAAGAACAAAATTTTTTTCAATATTTTTTATTTTATGATTTTTTGGATATTTTTATGAATAATTTAGAAAAAAGTGAAAAAAATAATATTTTAAAAAATGATTTAATTAAAATACGAAAATAATAATTAAATAATAATAAAAAACTATTTTTGTTATTTTTTTAATGAAAGATAGAAAAATTTAGAGTAAAAATAATAAAAAACAAAAAAAATGACAAAGGTGAGATTCGAACTCTCAACCTCTCACACTCATAACTCCTTACACATGTCCTCCTGCCAATTGTGCCATTTTTACTTTTTAGAAAAAAATGCATGCCATATGATATTTACCTGCAAAAGTCAAACGACTACACAAATTTGTTAGTAATTGATTAAATGCAATGAAATGCGACGACAAATCTTAGGGCAAAATTTGGGGTATTACAGTTATTATGATAATATTTCTCACCCAACCTCTCTTTGATGTTGGCAAAAAAAAATCATGAAGTTTGACTTTGGTTTGACCACAGTTGACCTCAGTTTGACCTTTTAACTGCATTGACTGCTTTTGACTTATCTGATCATCTGACTGAGCAAACTTTTGAGAAAAGTCTTGAAACTTGACATGGGGGTTCTTATACACATATAAGATGTTATGAAGCTCACTTGAAGTCTTGGAAGTCCATTTAGCCTGATTAAAGTCAAAACCCTAGTTTTGGATGCACTGCTTAGGAGGTGCATTGTCTGAGGGAATTGTCAACTCTTCTGACCAATTGTGAATTTTGTGAACCTTGTGAACCTTCTTGGAACACAAAGTCTTGTATTGTGAGGGCAAATTTTGGGGTGCAACACCGTTGCCTTATATCGATGTGTTGGTCGACAATACAGCCCAGTTTTCCGTGTTTTCGTTCATGGATGGCTTCTCCGGTTACAATCAGATTAAGATGGCACCGGAGGACATGGAGAAAACAACGTTTATCACCCCCTGGGGAACATTCTGCTACAAGGTAATGCCCTTCGGTCTGAAGAATGCAGGGGCCACTTACCAGCGAGCAATGGTAACTTTGTTTCATGATATGATTCATCATGAGATCGAGGTCTATGTTGATGACATGATTGCAAAGTCCCAAACGGAGGAAGAGCATCTGGTCAACCTATTGAAGCTGTTTGAAAGGCTTAGGAAGTTCAGGCTGAGGCTGAATCCTAACAAGTGCACTTTCGGAGTGCGGTCCGGAAAGTTATTGGGGTTTATCGTTAGTGAACGAGGTATTGAAGTTGATCCTGCAAAGATAAAAGCTATCCAAGAAATGCCAGCGCCGAAAACAGAAAAAGAAGTTCGTGGTTTCCTGGGCCGAATAAACTACATTGCAAGGTTTATCTCTCAGCTCACGGCCACCTGTGAACCGATGTTCAAGCTTTTAAAGAAAAATCAGGCGATTACTTGGAATGAGGATTGCCAGAAGGCATTCGATAAGATAAAGCAGTATCTTCAAGAACCTCCGATCTTGATACCCCCAGTGGCTGGACGACCATTAATCATGTACCTGACGGTTCTGGAGAATAGTATGGGGTGTGTTCTTGGTCAGCACGACGAGACGGGCAGAAAAGAGCATGCCATTTATTATTTGAGTAAAAAGTTCACTGAGTGTGAATCTCGATACTCGATGCTGGAGAAGACGTGTTGTGCATTAGCCTGGGCTGCCAAACGTCTACGACAGTATATGCTCAATCAAACCACTATGCTAATTTCGAAGATGGATCCGATCAAGTACGTATTCGAGAAGCAGGCTCTTTCGGGCAGGATTGCCAGATGGAAGATGGTGTTAACAGAGTATGATATTCAGTACGTCTCTCAGAAAGCCATTAAGGGAAGCGTATTGTCTGATTATCTTGCCGAACAGCCAATCGAAGACTACCAGCCAATGAAGTTCGAATTCCCTGACGAGGACGTTATGTTTCTCAAAGCGAAGGATTGCGATGAGCCATTGCCCGATGAGGGGCCAGATAGGAAGTCTCAGTGGAAGTTGATATTCGACGGAGCGGTTAATTCCTATGGAAGTGGTATCGGGGCTATCATCACGACTCCTCACGGATCCCATATCCCGTTTACTGCGAGACTGACGTTTCCAGTTACCAACAACGAAGCCGAGTATGAAGCATGTATTATGGGTCTAGAAGAGGCAATTGATTTGAGAATCAAGAATCTAGACATATATGGTGACTCAGCGCTTGTAATCAATCAGATTAAAGGGGAGTGGGAAACTCGTCAAGCGAATCTAGTGCCGTACATGAATTATGCCAGGAGGCTACTTCCGTTCTTCGACCGAGTAGAACTTCATCATGTACCCCGGGCTGAAAATCAAATGGCTGATGCTTTAGCCACGCTGGCTTCAATGTATAAAGTCAATTATTGGAATGAGGCTCCAAGAATTGTGCTTTCGCGGCTTGATAGACCAGCGTTTGTGTTCGCAATCGATGATGCCACTGACGGCAAGCCATGGTTCCACGATATCCAGACCTTCCTTATGACCAAGGAGTATCCTGCGGGTGCATCAACCCAGGATAAGAAGACTCTAAGGAGGCTATCTGGAAACTTTTATCTCAATCCTGATGGAGTGCTGTATAAGAGAAACCACGATCTCGTGCTACTCAGATGTGTGGATGAGAAAGAAGCAAGTATGCTCATGGAAGAAGTCCATGAGGGCACATTTGGTACGCACGCCGGCGGGCATGCCATGACGAGAAAGATCCTGAGAGCAGTATATTACTGGCTGACTATGGAGTCAGATTGCTTCAGATTCGCGAAGAAATGTCACAAATGCCAGATTTATGCTGATAAAGTTCATGTGCCGCCGTGCCCATTGAATATCATGTCCTCCCCTTGGCCGTTCTCCATGTGGGGCATCGACATGATAGGCAAGATCGAGCCCACTGCATCCAATGGTCATCGTTTTATCCTGGTAGCTATCGACTACTTCACCAAATGGGTGGAGGCAGCCTCGTACGCTAATGTGACCAAGCAGGTGGTAGCTAAATTCATAAAGAGGGACATCATCTGTCGCTATGGAATTCCCGAGCGGATCATTACTGACAATGGTTCGAATTTGAATAACAAGATGATGAAGGAGTTGTGCCAGAGCTTCAAGATTGAACACCACAACTCATCTCCTTACCGGCCGAAGATGAATGGCGTTGTTGAAGCGGCCAACAAGAACATCAAGAAGATTGTTCAGAAGATGGTTGTGACGTACAAAGATTGGCACGAGATGTTGCCGTTTGCCTTGCACGGTTATCGTACGACGGTGCGTACGTCGACCGGGGCAACTCCTTTCTCCTTGGTGTACGATATGGAAGTTGTCCTGCCGTTAGAAGTGGAGATTCCCTCTTTACGAGTTTTGGTTGATGTGAAACTCGACGAGGCAGAATGGATTACGAATCGCTTGAACCAACTCAGCCTGATGGACGAGAAGAGGTTAGCATCGATTGCATTTGGTCGCCTGTACCAAAGCCGAATGAAGAAAGCTTATGATAAGAAGGTGCGTCCTTGAAGCTTTCAGACGGGTGATCTCGTCCTGAAGAAGATTCTTCCGCCTCACTCCGATCACCGGGGCAAGTGGACTCCGAATTACGAAGGGTCGTATGTCGTCAGCAAGGTCTTCTCGGGAGGAGCTTTGTTGTTAGCCACGATGGATGGTGAAGATTTTGCATCCCCGGTGAACGCGGACGCAGTTAAAAAATACTTTGCTTGAAAGAGACCCGCTGGACAAAAAAGAAAGAGTCCAGGCAAAAAAGGGCATCCCGGCGAACCAAAAAACAGAATAAAAGGTTCGGGCAAAAATTAGGGATATATTGAAAAAATGTACACCCGCGAAGTCGAAAACCTACACTGGGCGGCTTCGGCAAAAAAGGGTATCCCGGTGAACTGAAAACCCGTAAAGGGCGGTTCACGCAAAAGTTAGGGATTTGAATAAGCAAATGACTGTGTTCCGTGTATGGACTTTCATTGTTTAGTGGTTTGGAGGACCTGAGGGCCGTTTATCTGAATCAATCTCTTCCGAAGCTGAAGCATCGGAGAAGTATCGAAGTCGAGTGGGTCTTAGAGGGATCAACTCATGGTGTTCGTCTACGCCTCGATTGCCGACATTTGTATATACTGATGTATATTTATGTTTTCTTTTTGCGCGGCTTCCTCATTCCAGGAGCTTGCCTCTGTTGTAAAACATTTTTGCCTGTTCAGGGGTTCATCATCAATAAAATGCACATTATTCAGCAATTCTACTTGTCTGTTTAGCATTTATCTGTTTTGTTTGCGAATGAAAACGCCGATGTTTTTTGATAAAATGCGCATACATAAACTTGCGGGCCTAGGCCCATTGATTGTTGAAACAATTGGTTAACTGAATATTGTCACGAGATAATAACCTGGATAGGACCCTTTGAGGAGGGAATCTTGTCTTGTTTGCTTGTGTTGTTGCAGGTGTAGCACCTTCCAGAGGATATGTCGTGCGCATCCCCGAAGCAGGATGAGTCCTCCTTCTCCAGCAGAGTTCAGTAGTCTCTTCTCCGCAGAACCTGAACGCAAGATAGTGAGCATTGATATGTCTCCCCGGGCAGAGACGATTCTCGTCCCCAAGCAGACACATCCTGAAGGAGCGTCATCCCAACAGCTGAGTCAAGCACCGAAGAATGATGTCGTCTTTCCCCAGCACCGGGTCACAAGTGCAGATTTCAGAGAAGTGTTCGGGTGCCGAAGCTTGTGTTTTCCCCAGTAAAGTCACCGAAGCAGGTGTATCCCCCAAGCACCTGGTCACAAGTGCAGGTTTCGCAGGAGGCTGTTCGTATGCCGAAGGATGTAGTAACTGATGGTGCCAGACTGAAGTCTCCAGTGGAATTGAGATTCCCTACCAGAATCAGGCTCTCTCCTGAAGTTGGATGATTCCCTCTTCCCCAGTAGAGTATTGGAACGGCTGATGTTGTATTCCCCTGCAGAGTTGTACTCTCCCCCGAAGGCAGATGATCCTTTCTTCCCCGGCGAAATTTAAATTCCGCACCAAGGTCGCACTCTCCAGTGAAGTAGAATGATTTCCCTCCCCGGCTGAGTCCGCAGAAAAGCAGCATCCTTGGAAGTTGATCAGATCATGGTCGATTTTCCCCAGCAGAGCGTGGGGCAGCTAGTGCTGTGTTTCCCCAGAATCGCACTCTCTCCATCGAAGCAGAATGATTTCTCCTTCCTCAGCCGAGTTTGCAGATGTCCAAGAGATCTGAATCCTTGGAGGTTGATCAGATCATGATTGGTTTTCCCCAGTGGAGTGTTGAGCAGCTGAAGGTGGTTCCCCACAGAGTTGTTATCCCCAGAAAAGTAGCCATGACGGCTACGCAGTTTATCATCGCTTTCCTTCAGCAGGTTCGGGTTCTCGTAGAGCTTCGTCCCTGCAGCAGTCAGCTGAAATTGTTTGCCTTGCAGCAGTCTGCGGAAGATCAGTTCCCCAGGCGGAGTCCGATTGATATTGGCGCATCCCCGTTCTCCTCAGCAGGATGATTCCTCTATCTGAGCAGTTCTTCCTCCTCGACGGGAGAATTCCCCCCCCAGCATTTATTTTGCGGACGGGATCGCATCATTGTGCATGGCTGCATAGCATTTAACACTGCATAGCATTTAACGTTGCATAGCATTGTGCATGATTGCATGGCATTTAGCATAAACGCATATCATTCCCACTGTGTGGGGCATGGCGCAGAAGCATATGCACCATAAGCATGATCTAGGTCATTATCATTCTTGTCTTCCAGGTGTGCGACCAAAAGACCGGTTGCTCAGGACGATTCTTGATATTCTCTCCAACAAGGTCACTCTCTTGAGATGATTCCCAGGACCCCGGTGTAATCTCCACAGTCGCTCGCTCAAGATGATTTTTGAGATCCCCAGCGAAGTCTCCAGTTCAAGACGACCCTTGAACTCCTCAGCAGGGTCGTTTGCTTAAGGTGATTCTTAATACCTCAGCGCAGGTTCCCGAGTTGTTTGCCTAGGGTGATACTTGAGCTCCCCAATAGCGTCCCCAGCAAGAGTTGCCCAGGAAGATTCCTGGAATACCCAACAAAATGTTTGCTCCAGAAAGGTTATCAGTTCAGGACGATTCTTGAGGATGCCCGACGGATCTGTTTGTTCAAGATGATTCTTGAAGTCCTCAGCAGCGTGATAGGTCTGCTCCAACAATGATGTCTAATCTGAAGATGGATTTCGTAAGCGCCTGAAGGCGATATCAGAAGGTTCCTGTGAGTTCAGATTTCCGTGTTGATGAATCAACGGGTGGCTGAAGACAAGGTTCCAGAGTTTGTAGATATAACAGAGTGATTCGTGTGGGTCTGAAGACCAAGTCAGTTATCCTGAGGTGATGATTGATTGCGATCAAGTGAATGATATTTCTTCTGACTGAAGTCGAAGATAGTTCTCCAGCGGTGATGTTGGGTATCTTGATTGTCCGACGGAGATGTCAGATTTAGTTCTCCAGCGGTGATGCGGGGTATTTTGATTGTCCGACGGCGATGTCAGATTTAGTTCTCCAGCGGTGATGTTGGGTATTTTGATTGTCCGACGGCGATGTCAGATTTAGTTCTCCAGCGGTGATGCGGGGTATTTTGATTGTCCGACGGCGATGTCAGATTTAGTTCTCCAGCGGTGATGTTGGGTATTTTGATTGTCCGACGGCGATGTCAGATTTAGTTCTCCAGCGGTGATGCGGGGTATTTTGATTGTCCGACGGCGATGTCAGATTTAGTTCTCCAGCGGTGATGTTGGGTATTTTGATTGTCCGACGGCGATGTCAGATTTAGTTCTCCAGCGGTGATGCGGGGTATTTTGATTGTCCGACGGCGATGTCAGATTTAGTTCTCCAGCGGTGATGTTGGGTATCTTGATTGTCCGACGGAGATGTCAGATTTAGTTCTCCAGCGGTGATGCGGGGTATTTTGATTGTCCGACGGCGATGTCAGATTTAGTTCTCCAGCGGTGATGTTGGGTATTTTGATTGTCCGACGGCGATGTCAGATTTAGTTCTCCAGCGGTGATGCGGGGTATTTTGATTGTCCGACGGCGATGTCAGATTTAGTTCTCCAGCGGTGATGCGGGGTATTTTGATTGTCCGACGGCGATGTCAGATTTAGTTCTCCAGTGGTGATGTTGAGTATTTTGATTGTCCGACGGCGATGTCAGATTTAGTTCTCCAGCGGTGATGCGGGGTATTTTGATTGTCCGACGGCGATGTCAGATTTAGTTCTACAGCGGCAATGTGGGGGTATTTTGATTGTCCGACGACGATGTCAGATTTATTTCTCCAGCGGTGAGGTTGGGCATTTTGGGGTGATCGACGGCGATGTCAAATTTAGTTCTCCGGCGGTGATGTTGGATGTTTGTTTCCCCGAGTTATGGTTGTTCCTGACGGTGATGTCAGGTGGTTTAGTCTCCCAGCGGCGGTGTTGGGTGTTCCTCAGAATTTTGTCTGCTTCTGACGGTGATGTCGGATGGTTCAGTCTCCCAGCGGCGATGTTGGGTGTTTTGGTTGTTTGAAGACAATGTCAGAAGAAGTTAACTGACGGCGATGTCAGATCAGTATCTCTCCAGCTAGCGGCTGTACAACTAGCATTGCAATATTCGAATATTTGTTCCCCGCAGAGTACCGGGTGCTCGTGCAGTTGGCAAATTTTCGGATTTACCGGTATTCAATCGTCTCGCACCTTGATTGGTTGAGAGCCGTTCGCTTCTCACCCAGTCAGGTTCAAGCCGTTTGAATAGGGGCAGCTGTTGCACCCCAAAATTTGACCAACAATTATTTATCCATCTAGTGTTTGAAAATGGATACCTTCATCAGGAAGTTCAAGAGATCCTCAGAAGAATTGGTTGAAACCAGAGTGGTGTGCCTCATAACTTGAGAGTTGTGGGTGCTCCTCAGATGATTCTGAGACTTTGAGAATGAACTTGAAGCTTTGATAAAGCCTATGAGATGTATTGAAAGCCATCATGAAGCCCAGAAAGGTCATTATGCAAGAATTCTGAAGATTCAACCATGAGTGGTAGAATTAGGGTTTTGACTGGGTCAACCCTAGGTCAACTGAAGATTTGGAGAAGGTTGAGACCTAATACAAGGGCCATGAGGTCATGGAATGGTGCATAGAGGTGTTATAAAGATGATTCCTAGATCAATTCATCATGATTGAGGAGTTTGAGAAGTTTCAAGTCGGGGTTTCTGAGGATTGTCAGTGAAAAAACCCTAGTTTGATCCCTACTTTCCAGGCAGTTTGAGCTCAAGATGTGATTGATATCTCATCTTCCCCACAACATGAATGTTATAGAGCTTGTTCTTAGCTTTAATTTGAGTGGTGGAAGTCCTTGATAGGAGTTACAGAGCTCAAGTTATGGTTTTGACAAATTACAGGTCAGCAGAGGTGTGTGAATCTGGGTCCTTGAAAGTCACCCAACTTGAAGACAACTTTTGCCCTAGTAGGATGATTCCTATGATCTCTTGGTCAACATGAATGTTGGAGGGCATCTTCTTAGCTTTAATTTGAGTGGTAGAAGTCCTTGATAGGATTTGTGGAACTCAACTTATGGTTTGAACAAGACAGGGGTATTTTGGTCATTTGTCGGTTATAGGTCATTTTTAAGCAAAGGCCATATCTCCTATTTCCAAGCCTCAAATGGAAAAACTCAAAACATGAAAGTTGTTCAAAATGTGATTTTTAGTCTAGAGAGAAGGTCATGGATTGTTGGAAAAGCTCATAGCATGGATTTGCATGATTGGTCAAAAATGAACTAAAAATGGCTTATAAGTTTGAAAAGTTGAAATTGGAAATTGGTTTGGAAGATCCACAAATCCAAAATAGGTCATCCAATATATCATTTTGATTGGAAACATCATTTTGAGAACATTGGTTTAGATAGAATTTTGATTTGAAGCTTAAAAAATGAGGTTCCTTTGGAAAAGTGTTACTTGCAAAAGAAGGCAACTTTGAAAAGGCTTGCACAAGGAAAAGTAAAGGGCTGATTTCATTCCTTATCACTCAATATCTCATATTAAGGCATTTTGGCATAGAATACAAGGTTTAATGCAAGGGATATGAGATTTTCAAAGTCTCTTTTAAGGAGAAGTTCATGAACTTTCTAGAGGATTCTAGATGTTTCTAGTAACTTCCATCCACTACTATAAGAAGAGTGTATCACATAGTGTTCAAGGTTGGTGATAGCAAGAGAATTCAGAGGGGAGAGAGAGAGAGAAGCATCCATTGAAGAGATTTCTTCAAGTTGAAGCAACTCTAGTTTCCTTCCATTGCAGACCTTCTCCATCATCACAAGTGCAAACAGAAAGTTTCTCCCCATTGGAAGAGTGTCCTGAAGCAATTACAAGGCCTGAAACCTTCTCCTCATACCTTCTCCATCATCACTTGACAAGTTCTTTCTTCTCCCTATACCTCTTAATTTATTTAGTTTCAGTTCATTCTTTAGATATAGAATTGTTAGGCTAGACTAGGTGATGAAATTCTGAGAGTTAGAGCCAAATCCATGGAGTTCCATAACAGGTCCATGAATCTTTAATCTCCAAGAAACGACTGGTTTGTTAGTTTTAGGTATCAAGCTTTGGTTTAGAATGGTTAGGGTAGTGTGTAGAGTAACTGTAGGCCATTAGATTCAAGGTTAATGAGAGTTGACATCAGGAGAATGTGCTTGAACCGCGACCTTGCAGGCTTCTGTTAGGATTATCCAAAGAGAATTAGGAAAAAGTATGCGTGTAGTCTTGTTCCTCTTGATTAGTAGAGAAATTTTCGTGTTGGAATTTTAGGATTTCGTGGACTGAGCAGAGAGAACGAGTGAGGGTAAGGCTTGTGCATGGAGGGGGTTTCGTGAAACCCTAGCTGGCTGGAGGTGGAAGACGTAATCTCCACCGTTGGTGCGTTTTGGAATGTTGGACTTGGTCCCTCGATCGCACGGCCCAGATTCGTCCAGAAAGTGGAGGGAAATTTGAAAAAAGGAAACGCGGTCGTTTCACTTAATGGAGGCGCCTGGGCTCATCTGCCTTCTATCCGCACCCCCCCTATTTCTGGCCCATTAGAAAACCAACTAGCGCTTCTTGCTATTTCCACCCCCCCTCCCCTTTAATTGTTTCTTTTATTTCTTATTCTTTTAATATTTTTTCTTGTTCTTTAAAAATGCATATAAAATTGATAAATAATGATTTTTTGTTCATTCTTTTTGCTATGTTGAGATAATTTTGTGTAGAAAAATATAAAAATAAAAATGGAATTTTATTTTTAATGTAGAATTTTTGGTGATATTTTCTTTAATATAGTGTATTTTCTTTCTTTTAGTTGATACCTTATTTTGCAAGAATTGTTTTAGGACCTTCCCTTAGGATTTTTAACTCATTCTTTTTTGTGTAATTAGATGATGAATCATAGTTCCCCATAGGATTTATTCTAGATTTTTAGATTAGAATTTGATTAGTTTAATTAGGGTAGCTTTAGGGTATCCTAATTAGGGTTTAGGTTGTGCATAGGTGAAGAAATTCATTTTCCTTAAATAGTTTTGTCTTGATTTTTGGGTAGAGGCCTATGTGGATGTTATGAATAGATATTGTAGACCCTTGTGAATAATTGATAGATTTTTCCCCCTTGATTTAGTATTTTTAGGTATTTTCTGAAGTTGCCTATTGATTTTGTCTGCCTTGTGGTTATCTGTTCATCTTTGGGGTTTATTCTGGGGAGTTTGTTGTGGGGCTTGTGTTGTCTTGAAGACCTTGTTGGAGAGCATCATGAAGTGAAGATTGAAGATCAATACTCAGAGACCCAGAGCTTGGCTTGTCCCCTGTCTGTGAGGTTTGAGATCCTGAAGTTTGGAGGAAGTTCATGGTACTTTCCTGAGGAAGGCACTATGAATGACTTTCATTCTTTCTTCTCACCTCTTTCTTAAGTATCCAATGATGTTGGAGCCAACTTGTGAGTTTAATTTCTCCTGAGGAGGAATGTAAACTGATCACATGTTGTTGAGCCACATGGGATACAACTCCTAAGTGGAAGCCTCCTAGTACTTTCCTGAGGAAGGTCCTATGGGTCTATTCACTTAGTTCCCTTAGTTTGTCTAGGATTTCTCAAGTATCCAATGATGTTGGAGCCAACTTGTGAGTTTAATTTCTCCTGAGGAGGAATGTAAACTGATCACAGTTGTTGAGCCACATAGGATACAACTCCTAAGTGGAAGCCTCCTAGTACTTTCCTGAGGAAGGTCCTATGGGTCTATTCACTTAGTTCCACTAGTTCAGATAGGATTTCCTAAATATCCAGTGATGTTGGAGCCTGCTTGTGAGTTTAATTTCTCCTGAGGAGGAATGTAAACTGATCACAGTGGTTGACCCACATAGGATATAACTCCTGAGTATACACCTCCTAGTGCTTTCCTGAGGAAGACACTATGAGTCTGCTTACTTAGCTCCCTTTCTTTGGTAAGCTTGTTCTGAAGCTTGAAGGCTGGGATTGATTTCTTTTGGTTAGGTTTTACTTTAGGGCTTTGATTAGATTGGATTCAGGATTCTGTGTTAGGGTTAGGATTAGGGAGTAGATCCTTTCTTTCTCAAGTTTGTGTTTTGTTTGCCCGATGGCACTTCATTCCCCTTTATCTGTTATTGCTTGACAGCATGTTGTTTGTTTTCAGTATGATTACTGTTATTTCATGACTGGCTTGAGGTCGAGACGAGCTTGTGGAGGCTGAAGCCCCACACACATTTCCTCCCTCACTTGCATTGCATGCATTTTACTGTTAAAGCTGATGCTTTTGTCTGTTTTGGTGTATCATTGACATGATCCCTTAGGACTCTCATTTCTTCTGATGAGGATTTGATGATAGACTTTTAGGTTGAAACCTATGCATGACAACATCTAGGAGTTCCCTGTTCAAACCTCAACCATAGGATGAATCCATGGCATGATAACAGTAGGACTTGATAGTCTCCCTCCTAGTTGGGCCTGTTCTCTTCTCATCTCGAAGCAGTTTAAGATACAGTAATCATGAATGATTTCTTTCGTACATTACGAGCCTTAAGCTATCTGAGGTGGGATGTTTAGTATGGTACCCTTTGGGTGACATGCGACGCATTCACTCTCAGGTCATAGTCTCTAGTGCGGTTGAAGTCGCAAACATAATAAAAAACACTTCTGTTAGGAGATAGCCCGTAGTTACCCGAACTACGTTTGCTCTGACCTTTCATACCAGATGAAAGTACGTAGGCATAGGATGCGATGTCCTAGCGAACAACCTTTCCCCCGTAGTTAGCCGAACTACGTTGACTGTGATTTCTCGTTCCAGACGGGAATACGTAGGCATAAAGTGCAACGCTTTGCCGAGTCATTTTTCTTTTCTTTTTTCAGCCAGCCTTGATAGGTAGATAGAATATAACCAACCCGTCCAAGTAAACAAACAAGCGAGGATCCCGTCGAGTACGACGGACGTGAGGGGTGCTAATACCTTCCCCTTGCGTAACCGACTCCCGAACCCAGACAATGGTTGCGACGACCTTGTCTTACCCTTTTTCGTCAGGTTTTTCCGATCGTTTCCTTTCCCGCTCTGAGGGATAAATAACGAAAGGTGGCGACTCTTCTGTCATGCCGACACCTTATTTTCGCGCAAGCGACAGATTTATCCATCTAGTGTTTGAAAATGGATACCTTCATCAGGAAGTTCAAGAGATCCTCAGAAGAATTGGTTGAAACCAGAGTGGTGTGCCTCATAACTTAAGAGTTGTGGGTGCTCCTCAGATGATTCTGAGACTTTGAGAATGAACTTGAACCTTTGAGAAAGCCTATGAGATGTCTTGAAAGCCATCATGAAGCCCAGAGAGGTCATTATGCAAGAATTCTGAAGATTCAACCATGAGTGGTAGAATTAGGGTTTTGACTGGGTCAACCCTAGGTCAACTTAAGATTTGGAGAAGGTTGAGACCTAATACAAGGGCCATGAGGTCATGGAATGGTGCATAGAGGTGTTATAAAGATGATTCCTAGATCAATTCATCATGATTGAGGAGTTTGAGAAGTTTCAAGTCGGGGTTTCTGAGGATTGTCAGTGAAAAAACCCTAGTTTGATCCCTACTTTCTAGGCAGTTTGAGCTCAAGATGTGATTGATATCTCATCTTCCCCACAACATGAATGTTATAGAGCTTGTTCTTAGCTTTAATTTTAGTGGTGTAAGTCCTTGATAGGAGTTACAGAGCTCAAGTTATGGTTTTGACAAATTACAGGTCAGCAGAGGTGTGTGAATCTGGGTCCTTGAAAGTCACCCAACTTGCAGACAACTTTTTCCCTAGTAGGATGATTCCTATGATCTCTTGGTCAACATGAATGTTGGAGGGCATCTTCTTAGCTTTAATTTGAGTGGTAGAAGTCCTTGATAGGATTTGTGGAACTCAACTTATGGTTTGAACAAGACAGGGGTATTTTGGTCATTTGTCGGTTATAGGTCATTTTTAAGCAAAGGCCATATCTCCTATTTCCAAGCCTCAAATGGAAAAACTCAAAACATGAAAGTTGTTCAAAATGTGATTTTTAGTCTAGAGAGAAGGTCATGGATTGTTGGAAAAGCTCATAGCATGGATTTGCGTGATTGGTCAAAAATGAACTAAAAATGGCTTATAAGTTTGAAAAGTTGAAATTGGAAATTGGTTTGGAAGATCCACAAATCCAAAATAGGTCATCCAATATATCATTTTGATTGGAAACATCATTTTGAGAACATTGGTTTAGATAGAATTTTGATTTTAAGCTTAAAAAATGAGGTTCCTTTGGAAAAGTGTTACTTGCAAAAGAAGGCAACTTTGAAAAGGCTTGCACAAGGAAAAGTAAAGGGCTGATTTCATTCCTTATCACTCAATATCTCATATTAAGGCATTTTGGCATAGAATACAAGGTTTAATGCAAGGGATATGAGATTTTCAAATTCTCTTTTAAGGAGAAGTTCATGAACTTTCTAGAGGATTCTAGATGTTTCTAGTAACTTCCATCCACTACTATAAGAAGAGTGTATCACATAGTGTTCAAGGTTGGTGATAGCAAGAGAATTCAGAGGGGAGAGAGAGAGAGAAGCATCCATTGAAGAGATTTCTTCAAGTTGAAGCAACTCTGGTTTCCTTCCATTGCAGACCTTCTCCATCATCACAAGTGCAAACAGAAAGTTTCTCCCCATTGGAAGAGTGTCCTGAAGCAATTACAAGGCCTGAAACCTTCTCCTCATACCTTCTCCATCATCACTTGACAGGTTCTTTCTTCTCCCTATACCTCTTAATTTATTTAGTTTCAGTTCATTCTTTAGATATAGAATTGTTAGGCTAGACTAGGTGATGAAATTCTGAGAGTTAGAGCCAAATCCATGGAGTTCCATAACAGGTCCATGAATCTTTAATCTCCAAGAAACGACTGGTTTGTTAGTTTTAGGTATCAAGCTTTGGTTTAGAATGGTTAGGGTAGTGTGTAGAGTAACTGTAGGCCATTAGATTCAAGGTTAATGAGAGTTGACATCAGGAGAATGTGCTTGAACCGCGACCTTGCAGGCTTCTGTTAGGATTATCCAAAGAGAATTAGGAAAAAGTATGCGTGTAGTCTTGTTCCTCTTGATTAGTAGAGCAATTTTCGTGTTGGAATTTTAGGATTTCGTGGACTGAGCAGAGAGAACGAGTGAGGGGAAGGCTTGTGCATGGAGGGGGTTTCGTGAAACCCTAGCTGGCTGGAGGTGGAAGACGTAATCTCCACCGTTGGTGCGTTTTGGAATGTTGGACTTGGTCCCTCGATCGCACGGCCCAGATTCGTCCAGAAAGTGGAGGGAAATTTGAAAAAAGGAAACGCGGTCGTTTCACTTAATGGAGGCGCCTGGGCTCATCTGCCTTCTATCCGCACCCCCCCTATTTCTGGCCCATTAGAAAACCAACTAGCGCTTCTTGCTATTTCCACCCCCCTCCCCTTTAATTGTTTCTTTTATTTCTTATTCTTTTAATATTTTTTCTTGTTCTTTAAAAATGCATATAAAATTGATAAATAATGATTTTTTGTTCATTCTTTTTGCTATGTTGAGATAATTTTGTGTAGAAAAATATAAAAATAAAAATGGAATTTTATTTTTAATGTAGAATTTTTGGTGATATTTTCTTTAATATAGTGTATTTTCTTTCTTTTAGTTGATACCTTATTTTGCAAGAATTGTTTTAGGACCTTCCCTTAGGATTTTTAACTCATTCTTTTTTGTGTAATTAGATGATGAATCATAGTTCCCCATAGGATTTATTCTAGATTTTTAGATTAGAATTTGATTAGTTTAATTAGGGTAGCTTTAGGGTATCCTAATTAGGGTTTAGGTTGTGCATAGGTGAAGAAATTCATTTTCCTTAAATAGTTTTGTCTTGATTTTTGGGTAGAGGCCTATGTGGATGTTATGAATAGATATTGTAGACCCTTGTGAATAATTGATAGATTTTTCCCCCTTGATTTAGTATTTTTAGGTATTTTCTGAAGTTGCCTATTGATTTTGTCTGCCTTGTGGTTATCTGTTCATCTTTGGGGTTTATTTTGGGGAGTTTGTTGTGGGGCTTGTGTTGTCTTGAAGACCTTGTTGGAGAGCATGATGAAGAGAAGATTGTAGATCAAGACTCAGAGACCCAGAGCTTGGCTTGTCCCCTGTCTGTGAGGTTTGAGATCCTGAAGTTTGGAGGAAGTTCATGGTACTTTCCTGAGGAAGGCACTATGAATGACTTTCATTCTTTCTTCTCACCTATTTCTTAAGTATCCAATGATGTTGGAGCCAACTTGTGAGTTTAATTTCTCCTGAGGAGGAATGTAAACTGATCACATGTTGTTGAGCCACATGGGATACAACTCCTAAGTGGAAGCCTCCTAGTACTTTCCTGAGGAAGGTCCTATGGGTCTATTCACTTAGTTCCCTTAGTTTGTCTAGGATTTCTCAAGTATCCAATGATGTTGGAGCCAAATTGTGAGTTTAATTTCTCCTGAGGAGGAATGTAAACTGATCACAGTTGTTGAGCCACATAGGATACAACTCCTAAGTGGAAGCCTCCTAGTACTTTCCTGAGGAAGGTCCTATGGGTCTATTCACTTAGTTCCACTAGTTCAGATAGGATTTCCTAAATATCCAGTGATGTTGGAGCCTGCTTGTGAGTTTAATTTCTCCTGAGGAGGAATGTAAACTGATCACAGTGGTTGAGCCACATAGGATATAACTCCTGAGTATACACCTCCTAGTGCTTTCCTGAGGAAGACACTATGAGTCTGCTTACTTAGCTCCCTTTCTTTGGTAAGCTTGTTCTGAAGCTTGAAGGCTGGGATTGATTTCTTTTGGTTAGGTTTTGCTTTAGGGCTTTGATTAAATTGGATTCAGGATTCTGTGTTAGGGTTAGGATTAGGGAGTAGATCCTTTCTTTCTCAAGTTTGTGTTTTGTTTGCCCGATGGCACTTCATTCCCCTTTATCTGTTATTGCTTGACAGCATGTTGTTTGTTTTCAGTATGATTACTGTTATTTCATGACTGGCTTGAGGTCGAGACGAGCTTGTGGAGGCTGAAGCCCCACACACATTTCCTCCCTCACTTGCATTGCATGCATTTTACTGTTAAAGCTGATGCTTTTGTCTGTTTTGGTGTATCATTGACATGATCCCTTAGGACTCTCATTTCTTCTGATGAGGATTTGATGATAGACTTTTAGGTTGAAACCTATGCATGACAACATCTAGGAGTTCCCTGTTCAAACCTCAACCATAGGATGAATCCATGGCATGATAACAGTAGGACTTGATAGTCTCCCTCCTAGTTGGGCCTGTTCTCTTCTCATCTCGAAGCAGTTTAAGATACAGTAATCATGAATGATTTCTTTCGTACATTACGAGCCTTAAGCTATCTGAGGTGGGATGTTTAGTATGGTACCCTTTGGGTGACATGCGACGCATTCACTCTCAGGTCATAGTCTCTAGTGCGGTTGAAGTCGCAAACATAATAAAAAACACTTCTGTTAGGAGATAGCCCGTAGTTACCCGAACTACGTTTGCTCTGACCTTTCATACCAGATGAAAGTACGTAGGCATAGGATGCGATGTCCTAGCGAACAACCTTTCCCCCGTAGTTAGCCGAACTACGTTGACTCTGATTTCTCGTTCCAGACGGGAATATGTAGGCATAAAGTGCAACGCTTTGCCGAGTCATTTTTCTTTTCTTTTTTCAGCCAGCCTTGATAGGTAGATAGAATATAACCAACCCGTCCAAGTAAACAAACAAGCGAGGATCCCGTCGAGTACGACGGACGTGAGGGGTGCTAATACCTTCCCCTTGCGTAACCGACTCCCGAACCCAGACAATGGTTGCGACGACCTTGTCTTACCCTTTTTCGTCAGGTTTTTCCGATCGTTTCCTTTCCCGCTCTGAGGGATAAATAACGAAAGGTGGCGACTCTTCTGTCATGCCGGCACCTTATTTCCGCGCAAGCGACAGATTTATCCATCTAGTTTTTGAAAATGGATACCTTCATCAGGAAGTTCAAGAGATCCTCAGAAGAATTGGTTGAAACCAGAGTGGTGTGCCTCATAACTTGAGAGTTGTGGGTGCTCCTCAGATGATTCTGAGACTTTGAGAATGAACTTGAAGCTTTGAGAAAGCCTATGAGATGTCTTGAAAGCCATCATGAAGCCCAGAGAGGTCATTATGCAAGAATTCTGAAGATTCAACCATGAGTGGTAGAATTAGGGTTTTGACTGGGTCAACCCTAGGTCAACTGAAGATTTGGAGAAGGTTGAGACCTAATACAAGGGCCATGAGGTCATGGAATGGTGCATAGAGGTGTTATAAAGATGATTCCTAGATCAATTCATCATGATTGAGGAGTTTGAGAAGTTTCAAGTCGGGGTTTCTGAGGATTGTCAGTGAAAAAACCCTAGTTTGATCCCTACTTTCCAGGCAGTTTGAGCTCAAGATGTGATTGATATCTCATCTTCCCCACAACATGAATGTTATATAGCTTGTTCTTAGTATTAATTTGAGTGGTGGAAGTCCTTGATAGGAGTTACAGAGCTCAAGTTATGGTTTTGACAAATTACAGGTCAGCAGAGGTGTGTGAATCTGGGTCCTTGAAAGTCACCCAACTTGCAGACAACTTTTTCCCTAGTAGGATGATTCCTATGATCTCTTGGTCAACATGAATGTTGGAGGGCATCTTCTTAGCTTTAATTTGAGTGGTAGAAGTCCTTGATAGGATTTGTGGAACTCAACTTATGGTTTGAACAAGACAGGGGTATTTTGGTTATTTCTCGGTTATAGGTCATTTTTAAGCAAAGGCCATATCTCCTATTTCCAAGCCTCAAATGGAAAAACTCAAAACATGAAAGTTGTTCAAAATGTGATTTTTAGTCTATAGAGAAGGTCATGGATTGTTAGAAAAGCTCATAGCATGGATTTGCATGATTGGTCAAAAATGAACTAAAAATGGCTTATAAGTTTGAAAAGTTGAAATTGGAAATTGGTTTGGAAGATCCACAAATCCAAAATAGGTCATCCAATATATCATTTTGATTGGAAACATCATTTTGAGAACATTGGTTTAGATAGAATTTTGATTTGAAGCTTAAAAAATGAGGTTCCTTTGGAAAAGTGTTACTTGCAAAAGAAGGCAACTTTGAAAAGGCTTGCACAAGGAAAAGTAAAGGGCTGATTTCATTCCTTATCACTCAATATCTCATATTAAGGTATTTTGGCATAGAATACAAGGTTTAATGCGAGGGATATGAGATTTTCAAAGTCTCTTTTAAGGAGAAGTTCATGAACTTTCTAGAGGATTCTAGATGTTTCTAGTAACTTCCATCCACTACTATAAGAAGAGTGTATCACATAGTGTTCAAGGTTGGTGATAGCAAGAGAATTCAGAGGGGAGAGAGAGAGAGAAGCATCCATTGAAGAGATTTCTTCAAGTTGAAGCAACTCTGGTTTCCTTCCATTGCAGACCTTCTCCATCATCACAAGTGCAAACAGAAAGTTTCTCCCCATTGGAAGAGTGTACTGAAGCAATTACAAGGCCTGAAACCTTCTCCTCATACCTTCTCCATCATCACTTGACAGGTTCTTTCTTCTCCCTATACCTCTTAATTTATTTAGTTTCAGTTCATTCTTTAGATATAGAATTGTTAGGCTAGACTAGGTGATGAAATTCTGAGAGTTAGAGCCAAATCCATGGAGTTCCATAACAGGTCCATGAATCTTTAATCTCCGAGAAACGACTGGTTTGTTAGTTTTAGGTATCAAGCTTTGGTTTAGAATGGTTAGGGTAGTGTGTAGAGTAACTGTAGGCCATTAGATTCAAGGTTAATGAGAGTTGACATCAGGAGAATGTGCTTGAACCGCGACCTTGCAGGCTTCTGTTAGGATTATCCAAAGAGAATTAGGAAAAAGTATGCGTGTAGTCTTGTTCCTCTTGATTAGTAGAGCAATTTTCGTGTTGGAATTTTAGGATTTCGTGGACTGAGCAGAGAGAACGAGTGAGGGGAAGGCTTGTGCATGGAGGGGGTTTCGTGAAACCCTAGCTGGCTGGAGGTGGAAGACGTAATCTCCACCGTTGGTGCGTTTTGGAATGTTGGACTTGGTCCCTCGATCGCACGGCCCAGATTCGTCCAGAAAGTGGAGGGAAATTTGAAAAAAGGAAACGCGGTCGTTTCACTTAATGGAGGCGCCTGGGCTCATCTGCCTTCTATCCGCACCCCCCCTATTTCTGGCCCATTAGAAAACCAACTAGCGCTTCTTGCTATTTCCACCCCCCTCCCCTTTAATTGTTTCTTTTATTTCTTATTCTTTTAATATTTTTTCTTGTTCTTTAAAAATGCATATAAAATTGATAAATAATGATTTTTTGTTCATTCTTTTTGCTATGTTGAGATAATTTTGTGTAGAAAAATATAAAAATAAAAATGGAATTTTATTTTTAATGTAGAATTTTTGGTGATATTTTCTTTAATATAGTGTATTTTCTTTCTTTTAGTTGATACCTTATTTTGCAAGAATTGTTTTAGGACCTTCCCTTAGGATTTTTAACTCATTCTTTTTTGTGTAATTAGATGATGAATCATAGTTCCCCATAGGATTTATTCTAGATTTTTAGATTAGAATTTGATTAGTTTAATTAGGGTAGCTTTAGGGTATCCTAATTAGGGTTTAGGTTGTGCATAGGTGAAGAAATTCATTTTCCTTAAATAGTTTTGTCTTGATTTTTGGGTAGAGGCCTATGTGGATGTTATGAATAGATATTGTAGACCCTTGTGAATAATTGATAGATTTTTCCCCCTTGATTTAGTATTTTTAGGTATTTTCTGAAGTTGCCTATTGATTTTGTCTGCCTTGTGGTTATCTGTTCATCTTTGGGGTTTATTCTGGGGAGTTTGTTGTGGGGCTTGTGTTGTCTTGAAGACCTTGTTGGAGAGCATCATGAAGTGAAGATTGAAGATCAAGACTCAGAGACCCAGAGCTTGGCTTGTCCCCTGTCTGTGAGGTTTGAGATCCTGAAGTTTGGAGGAAGTTCATGGTACTTTCCTGAGGAAGGCACTATGAATGACTTTCATTCTTTCTTCTCACCTCTTTCTTAAGTATCCAATGATGTTGGAGCCAACTTGTGAGTTTAATTTCTCCTGAGGAGGAATGTAAACTGATCACATGTTGTTGAGCCACATGGGATACAACTCCTAAGTGGAAGCCTCCTAGTACTTTCCTGAGGAAGGTCCTATGGGTCTATTCACTTAGTTCCCTTAGTTTGTCTAGGATTTCTCAAGTATCCAATGATGTTGGAGCCAACTTGTGAGTTTAATTTCTCCTGAGGAGGAATGTAAACTGATCACAGTTGTTGAGCCACATAGGATACAACTCCTAAGTGGAAGCCTCCTAGTACTTTCCTGAGGAAGGTCCTATGGGTCTATTCACTTAGTTCCACTAGTTCAGATAGGATTTCCTAAATATCCAGTGATGTTGGAGCCTGCTTGTGAGTTTAATTTCTCCTGAGGAGGAATGTAAACTGATCACAGTGGTTGACCCACATAGGATATAACTCCTGAGTATACACCTCCTAGTGCTTTCCTGAGGAAGACACTATGAGTCTGCTTACTTAGCTCCCTTTCTTTGGTAAGCTTGTTCTGAAGCTTGAAGGCTGGGATTGATTTCTTTTGGTTAGGTTTTGCTTTAGGGCTTTGATTAGATTGGATTCAGGATTCTGTGTTAGGGTTAGGATTAGGGAGTAGATCCTTTCTTTCTCAAGTTTGTGTTTTGTTTGCCCGATGGCACTTCATTCCCCTTTATCTGTTATTGCTTGACAGCATGTTGTTTGTTTTCAGTATGATTACTGTTATTTCATGACTGGCTTGAGGTCGAGACGAGCTTGTGGAGGCTGAAGCCCCACACACATTTCCTCCCTCACTTGCATTGCATGCATTTTACTGTTAAAGCTGATGCTTTTGTCTGTTTTGGTGTATCATTGACATGATCCCTTAGGACTCTCATTTCCTCTGATGAGGATTTGATGATAGACTTTTAGGTTGAAACCTATGCATGACAACATCTAGGAGTTCCCTGTTCAAACCTCAACCATAGGATGAATCCATGGCATGATAACAGTAGGACTTGATAGTCTCCCTCCTAGTTGGGCCTGTTCTCTTCTCATCTCGAAGCAGTTTAAGATACAGTAATCATGAATGATTTCTTTCGTAAATTACGAGCCTTAAGCTATCTGAGGTGGGATGTTTAGTATGGTACCCTTTGGGTGACATGTGACGCATTCACTCTCAGGTCATAGTCTCTAGTGCGGTTGAAATCGCAAACATAATAAAAAACACTTCTGTTAGGAGATAGCCCGTAGTTACCCGAACTACGTTTGCTCTGATCTTTCATACCAGATGAAAGTACGTAGGCATAGGATGCGATGTCCTAGTGAGCAACCTTTCCCCCGTAGTTAGCCGAACTACGTTGACTCTGATTTCTCGTTCCAGACGGGAATACGTAGGCATAAAGTGCGACGCTTTGCCGAGTCATTTTTCTTTTCTTTTTTCAGCCAGCCTTGATAGGTAGATAGAATATAACCAACCCGTCCAAGTAAACAAACAAGCGAGGATCCCGTCGAGTACGACGGACGTGAGGGGTGCTAATACCTTCCCCTTGCGTAACCGACTCCCGAACCCAGACAATGGTTGCGACGACCTTGTCTTACCCTTTTTCGTCAGGTTTTTCCGATCGTTTCCTTTCCCGCTCTGAGGGATAAATAACGAAAGGTGGCGACTCTTCTGTCATGCCGGCACCTTATTTTCGCGCAAGCGACAGCTGGCGACTCTGCTGGGGAAAGAAATCCAGAATCTCTGGTTCTCCGGTTCCCTATGAGAGTCAATCCTATCGTTTGTGTGTTTGCTTGTTGGGTTGCGTTTATTTATCGCATTTTTACTTCCCGCATTTTTACTTCCCGCATTTTATTTCCCGCATTTTATTTCTAGTTTGATATGATTATCTGTGCTGCTGTGGGAGAGGGATGTTACTGTGAGCGAGAAGCCGGACCTGGGCTTGAGTACACACCTAGACATAGTTGCGGAGAAGTAGTAGACGAACCTGTCTGCTGAGCAGGCACAGTTCCCTACGAAAATCTGCGCTCAGACGAGATTCTCGCAGAGGTGCTCCTTTCCGGTCCTGAGGATCTGAGGGGAGTCCAGACGTGAGGATTGTCGACTCTGGGGACCGATCATTTGGAAGTCAGCTAAGTGAGGCCTCTTCATGGCTTGACGATGCCACTCCTTCTGGGAATCGTATCGTCACTCATGAAAGTCTGTGACGCTGACGACCGCATAGGATGCCGTACCTTTGTCCGTGGATTAGGTCCATACCTGTGAGTGGGGTTGGGATATTGCAGGAAACTTTGACCTCCAGACTACCTGGTTTTCTTGACAGTGAATCAGTTATGTTGGTATCAGGGTTCCCAGTTGCAGATTTGACTGTTCTTGACAGAGCGAGGGTTCGATCAGAGGATCTTATCATCGGGTGTATGTTTGTTCCTGGTAAAGCAGGTTTCGATCAGAGTATTGTTACCAGAGGTTTGTTCCGGACAGAGCAGATTTTGAGTGGGGTCTGAAGATCTCATCAGCAGTTGTTATTTGTTCTTGATTGGGCAGATTTTGAGTGGGGTCTGAAGATCTCATCAGCAGCTGTGTGTTTGTTCTCGACAGGGCAGATTTTTGATTTGGGGTCTGAAGACTTCATCAACAGATGTTACTTGATCTTGCATCCGGGGTCTTTATTATCAGGCCTTTGTTCCAGTTAGGGCAGAATGTTGATCTCAATCCTATCAGATGGTTATTCTCAGCAGATCAGATCAGTGGTTTTACACCGGGGTTTCCGTAGTGACTGTTGACACTGAATCTCCGCAGCAGCCACCTGGATATATTGTTGCATACCCGCATTTTGCATTAGCTTGCATAATCATTCGCATTCCATTGGCGTGTGTCTGTGACAGGTACCGTTTCCCCGATCCAGGATCTCTCGCCTCTTATTGTGTTACTGCAACCTTTCTCAGAAAGACTGTTGCGTACGAGTTCTCGGTCCTTGACGTGTCGAATCTGACTATTGCCGATGCTGGGTGTGGGATTGCTATTTCCGTGATTGTCAGCACTGGTACTGCGGTGCCAGGGTCGGGTGAAACCTCTCAAGCACACAGACATACGCATGCATCTGCATGAAGCATTCTTGCATGACATACATTTTGTGGCTTTTCCTAACCTTTGATGTTGACAGGTTTTTCAGGTACTCAGGTTCCGAGCTACTTTCGATCTCCAGGATTGATCAAAGACTCATCCACCGCTACTCAACTCGCGCCAATCAGACAAGGATAATGGACCAGGTACAGTCAGATGTTCAAGAGCTTCG
Organism: Lathyrus sativus; assembly: GCA_963859935.3. Classification (NCBI taxonomy): domain Eukaryota; kingdom Viridiplantae; phylum Streptophyta; class Magnoliopsida; order Fabales; family Fabaceae; genus Lathyrus; species Lathyrus sativus. The sequence continues at coordinate 706,562,954 of OZ012737.1, forward strand.
TGAACGGATGGATCGTTTTATGGAGCTGATGCAAGTAGTTGCGAATGGGCAAGACCAGCTTCGTACTTTGGTTCAACCTCTCATCTCCAGGGTTGACAGTAATGGAATACTTCATGGAGGGGTCGTGCCCACTCCTCCTCCAGGGGATACTCCACAGAACGTTGTTCCTGCTGCCGGGGGCAACGGCAGTGCTAATGGCAATCTGATGACTAATCTCGGACTCAATGCGGCAGGCGCCGGCAATGGTAGTTTGGGAGCCAATGTTAACATAGGGCCGGTCAACGGCAATGCTGGTGCAGGAAATCTGGTGGTGCCTCAACCGTGGCTGGAGGACCATCAGGATGACATATTCTCTCAGAGAGGTGTAGAGGCAGAGTTGAATGCTGAAGCTCGACTCAGGTTCAAGGCGCTGGAAGACAAGATGAGAAGCATAGAAAATCAGAACACATTGGGCGTTGACATGTCCAACCTCGGGTTGATTGCTGACTTTAAAGTACCTCACAAGTTCAAGGTGCCTACCTTTGAGAAGTATAAGGGCACTACTTGTCCCCATGTTCACCTCCGATCTTATTATAGAAAGATGTCCGCTTATTCTGACGATGAGAAGCTGCTGATGCACTTCTTTCAGGATAGTCTTTCTGGTCCATCGCTCGAATGGTATATGGGCTTGGAGCCCGCTACTGTGCGCACCTGGAAAGATCTTGCAGAAGCGTTTGTTCTCCACTATCAATACAATAGCGACTTGGCTCCCAACCGAGTTCAGCTTCAGAATCTCTCGCAGCGGAACAATGAAAGCTTCAAAGAGTACGCCCAGCGGTGGCGTGAATTGGCTGCTCGGGTTCAACCGCCGATGGTTGAGTGTGAGCTAGTGCAAATGTTCGTGGCTACCCTTCCCGGAATCTATTATGAAAAGCTGGTCAGTGGCATGTCTGGAACATTCTCGACTCTCATCACTTTGGGCGAGCATGTTGAGAACGGTATAAAGATCGGAAAAATTCAGGGCGAATCATCCTCAGCTGGAGGAGGTAGCAAGAAACCCTATACTGGCAAGCGTCGAGAGGGAGATGCCAGTGTTGTCACTAATGCTCGGAGAAAGGGCAAGGGCCCTCAGCCTCATATTGCTAGCATAAATATCCCAGCTGCTCCACCGCAGCAGCAGCAGCAGCCCCAGCAGCAGAATAATCAGGGGTATAAAAGATATCAGAATCGGGCTCCCCTGGCAAGCCGTCATCTTGAAACTCCACCTATGTCGTATGCACAGCTTCTGCAAACGTTGCTTCAGCTCCAGTTGGTTCACAAAAGGACGGTGGCTCCCTTACCAGGGGCACCACCACCAGGGTATGATGCCAATGCTACTTGTGAGTTCCATACTGGGGCACCAGGCCATACGATTGAGAATTGTAAAGCTTTTAAGCACAAAGTCCAGGACTTGGTGGACGCCAAGGTCATCAACTTTTCTGACAACGTGCCCAACGTCACCAAAAATCCAATGCCTCATCATAAGGGGGGTGGAGTGAATGCTGTTATCACAGAAGAGAGTTCAGACTTGCTGACCGATGTCAAAGATTTGAAGACGCCGTTGAGTTTTGTCAAGGCTAAGTTGCTGAAGAAGGGCTTCTTTCCTGGATGTGGAGAATTATGTATGGCTTGTGCTACACTTCCTGATGGGTGTGAGCAGCTGATCGAAGGTATCCAAGGTCTGATGTCCGAGGGTATTTTGCAATTCAGCCGGAGCATTGAAAGTGCATCGGGGGAAGTCGTACTGAAGCAGGCAGACGAAGTTGCTACCATTACTATTCCTCATCACCCTATTACTATTTCTGCGCCCCGACCGCCTACTATCACCATCACCAGGGCCGGACCAATCCCATTCGAAAGCACCAATGCCGTTCCATGGCATTATGGCGCCGAAGTTTATTGTAATGGTCAGAAGATAGAGCTTGAGCCGTTCGGATCGACTGTGCAGAATCTTACTGAAGTCAGTGGTATCACTAGAAGCGGAAGAGTGTTTGCGCCAGCAGAAGTTGCAGCAGAGAAAGTGGTCCGGGCTGACGCTGTGGATAAGGGTAAAGGTAAAGCTGTCGAGGAGGTCCCTGCAGGGGCAGAGAAAGACTTGTTGGTTAAAGATGCTGAAGAGTTCATGCGACTAATCAAGAAGAGTGACTACAAAATTGTAGATCATCTTCATCAGACTCCGTCAAAGATCTCGATTCTTAACCTGTTGCTGTGTTCTGAAGCGCACCGCAACGCGTTACTAAAGGTGTTGAATGCTGCATACGTGCCGCAGGAGATATCAGTAAATCAACTCGAGGAGGTGGTGGCCCATGTAAATGCTGGTAATGGGCTGGGATTTACAGATCTGGAGCTGACTCCTAAGGGAAGAGATCACAATAGCGCCTTGCACGTCTCAATAGAGTGCAGAGGCACGATTATGTCACATGTCCTGGTGGATACAGGTTCCTCGCTTAACGTGCTTCCGAAAAAAGCACTAATGAAGTTGGATACCCGTGGACTGTTGTGCACGCCCAGTGATCTGGTCGTAAAAGCCTTTGATGGGACCAAGCGCCACGTCTTCGGAGAATTGACCCTGCCAATTCAAGTTGGTCCAGAGACGTTCAATACGATTTTCTATATCATGGATATCATGCCCGCCTATAGTTGCCTCTTAGGTCGGTCGTGGATCTATTCTGCTGGTGCCGTGACGTCCACGCTGCATCAGAAGCTTAAATATGCTGTTGGGGGCAGCATAGTGACCGTCTGTGGTGAAGAGGACATCATGGTAAGCCACCTGTCGTCCTTTAAATACGTTGAAATGGATGGTGAGATCCATGAGACTCTTTGCCAAGCATTTGAAACCGTTAAGATGAAGGAGGTAGCTCCTGTCGTCGCAGAGAAGCAGGAGATGAATCTCTCCTCGTTTAAGGAAGCACGGGCCGTTGTCGAAGCCGGTTCCACCTCAGGCTGGGGGCATGTCTTGGATATACCAATCAAACAGGATAAGTTTGGATTGGGGTATTCTCCTGGAGATGAAGCTTCATCTTCTTCTGGCAGCTCGTCTCGTGGGACAGGGCCGATCCTATTCACCAAAGGGGGAGTAATTTTCGAGAGTATCAACGCTGCGTCGGAGGACAGTGGAGACAGTGATTGCGATCTTGACGCCTGGATTCAACCGAGCAAGCCGGGCGAGCACCTCCACAACTGGACCATCAAGGAGATTATCAAGCTGACAAGTGAAGAGTAATGATTTGCTTTTTACAATCTTTGTACAACCCTATGTCCTGCCCGGGGCATAGTGGTTTTACTGTCAGGGCCTTGTTGGATTATGTGCATGCATTTTGTTAATAAATAAAAGGCGTTTTCTTCATAATCAAATATTGTGTTCTATGTTATTCCTGTTTTATGTTTACTTCGAAAAACAGTAAGATGGCAACGGGGTTCATGCTAACCTGCATATTCTTGCTTTAAACTTAACCCTTGTTATTGCAGGATCCACGTAACAGACGACATCGACTCTGGACCCTCTACGGCTCACTACGACTTTGATTGCCCGATCTATCAAGCCGAGGATGAGATTGATGAAGACGAAGACCTTCCGGAAGAGTTGGCCCGCTTGTTGAGACAAGAGGAGAAGGTTATTCTGCCTCATGAGGAGGATATTGAGATTATAAATCTGGGTTCTGAGGAGCTTATCAGGAATGTCAGAGTAGGGGCTGCGCTGCAGAATGATGTCAAGCATAGACTGGTCGAGATGCTTCGAGAGTATAGTGACGTCTTTGCTTGGTCATATGAGGATATGCCCGGAATTGACACTGATATTGTGGTTCATCGCTTGCCGTTGCGAGAAGATTGCCCTCCAGTCAAGCAGAAGCTCAGGAGGACGAGACCAGACATGGCTGTAAAAATCAAAGAAGAAGTCCAGAAGCAGTTGGACGCAGGATTTCTAGCCGTTACCACTTACCCTCCGTGGGTCGCCAACATAGTACCTGTACCGAAGAAGGACGGTAAGGTACGTATGTGCGTCGATTATCGGGATTTGAATAGGGCGAGCCCTAAGGATGATTTCCCGTTGCCTCATATCGATGTGTTGGTCGACAATACAGCCCAGTTTTCCGTGTTTTCGTTCATGGATGGCTTCTCCGGTTACAATCAGATTAAGATGGCACCGGAGGACATGGAGAAAACAACGTTTATCACCCCCTGGGGAACATTCTGCTACAAGGTAATGCCCTTCGGTCTGAAGAACGCAGGGGCCACTTACCAGCGAGCAATGGTAACTTTGTTTCATGATATGATTCATCATGAGATCGAGGTCTATGTTGATGACATGATTGCAAAGTCCCAAACGGAGGAAGAGCATCTGGTCAACCTATTGAAGCTGTTTGAAAGGCTTAGGAAGTTCAGGCTGAGGCTGAATCCTAACAAGTGCACTTTCGGAGTGCGGTCCGGAAAGTTATTGGGGTTTATCGTTAGTGAACGAGGTATTGAAGTTGATCCTGCAAAGATAAAAGCTATCCAAGAAATGCCAGCGCCGAAAACAGAAAAAGAAGTTCGTGGTTTCCTGGGCCGAATAAACTACATTGCAAGGTTTATCTCTCAGCTCACGGCCACCTGTGAACCGATGTTCAAGCTTTTAAAGAAAAATCAGGCGATTACTTGGAATGAGGATTGCCAGAAGGCATTCGATAAGATAAAGCAGTATCTTCAAGAACCTCCGATCTTGATACCCCCAGTGGCTGGACGGCCATTAATTATGTACCTGACGGTTCTGGAGAATAGTATGGGGTGTGTTCTCGGTCAGCACGACGAGACGGGCAGAAAAGAGCATGCCATTTATTATTTGAGTAAAAAGTTCACTGAGTGTGAATCTCGATACTCGATGCTGGAGAAGACGTGTTGTGCATTAGCCTGGGCTGCCAAACGTCTACGACAGTATATGCTCAATCACACCACTATGCTAATTTCGAAGATGGATCCGATCAAGTACGTCTTCGAGAAGCAGGCTCTTTCGGGCAGGATTGCCAGATGGCAGATGGTGTTAACAGAGTATGATATTCAGTACGTCTCTCAGAAAGCCATTAAGGGAAGCGTATTGTCTGATTATCTTGCCGAACAGCCAATCGAAGACTACCAGCCAATGAAGTTCGAATTCCCTGACGAGGACGTTATGTTTCTCAAAGCGAAGGATTGCGATGAGCCATTGCCCGATGAGGGGCCAGATAGGAAGTCTCAGTGGAAGTTGATATTCGACGGAGCGGTTAATTCCTATGGAAGTGGTATCGGGGCTATCATCACGACTCCTCACGGATCCCATATCCCGTTTACTGCGAGACTGACGTTTCCAGTTACCAACAACGAAGCCGAGTATGAAGCATGTATTATGGGTCTAGAAGAGGCAATTGATTTGAGAATCAAGAATCTAGACATATATGGTGACTCAGCGCTTGTAATCAATCAGATTAAAGGGGAGTGGGAAACTCGTCAAGCGAATCTAGTGCCGTACATGAATTATGCCAGGAGGCTGCTTCCGTTCTTCGACCGAGTAGAACTTCATCATGTACCCCGGGCTGGAAATCAAATGGCTGATGCTTTAGCCACGCTGGCTTCAATGTATAAAGTCAATTATTGGAATGAGGCTCCAAGAATTGTGCTTTCGCGGCTTGATAGACCAGCGTTTGTGTTCGCAATCGATGATGCCACTGACGGCAAGCCATGGTTCCACGATATCCAGACCTTCCTTATGACCAAGGAGTATCCTACGGGTGCGTCAACCCAGGATAAGAAGACTCTAAGGAGGCTATCTGGAAACTTTTATCTCAATCCTGATGGAGTGTTGTATAAGAGAAACCACGATCTCGTGCTACTCAGATGTGTGGATGAGAAAGAAGCAAGTATGCTCATGGAAGAAGTCCATGAGGGCACATTTGGTACGCACGCCGGCGGGCATGCCATGACGAGAAAGATCCTGAGAGCAGGATATTACTGGCTGACTATGGAGTCGGATTGCTTCAGATTCGCGAAGAAATGTCACAAATGCCAGATTTATGCTGATAAAGTTCATGTGCCGCCGTGCCCATTGAATATCATGTCCTCCCCTTGGTCGTTCTCCATGTGGGGCATCGACATGATAGGCAAGATCGAGCCCACTGCATCCAATGGTCATCGTTTTATCCTGGTAGCTATCGACTACTTCACCAAATGGGTGGAGGCAGCCTCGTACGCTAATGTGACCAAGCAGGTGGTAGCTAAATTCATAAAGAGGGACATCATCTGTCGCTATGGAATTCCCGAGCGGATCATTACTGACAATGGTTCGAATTTGAATAACAAGATGATGAAGGAGCTGTGCCAGAGCTTCAAGATTGAACACCACAACTCATCTCCTTACCGGCCGAAGATGAATGGCGTTGTTGAAGCGGCCAACAAGAACATCAAGAAGATTGTTCAGAAGATGGTTGTGACGTACAAAGATTGGCACGAGATGCTGCCGTTTGCCTTGCACGGTTATCGTACGACGGTGCGTACGTCGACCGGGGCAACTCCTTTCTCCTTGGTGTACGGTATGGAAGCTGTCCTGCCGTTAGAAGTGGAGATTCCCTCTTTACGAGTTTTGGTTGATGTGAAACTCGACGAGGCAGAATGGATTACGAATCGCTTGAACCAACTCAGCCTGATGGACGAGAAGAGGTTAGCATCGATTGCATTTGGTCGCCTGTACCAAAGCCGAATGAAGAAAGCTTATGATAAGAAGGTGCGTCCTCGAAGCTTTCAGACGGGTGATCTCGTCCTGAAGAAGATTCTTCCGCCTCACTCCGATCACCGGGGCAAGTGGACTCCGAATTACGAAGGGCCGTATGTCGTCAGCAAGGTCTTCTCGGGAGGAGCTTTGTTGTTAGCCACGATGGATGGTGAAGATTTTGCATCCCCGGTGAACGCGGACGCAGTTAAAAAATACTTTGCTTGAAAGAGACCCGCTGGACAAAAAAGAAAGAGTCCAGGCAAAAAAGGGCATCCCGGCGAACCAAAAAATAGAATAAAAGGTTCGGGCAAAAATTAGGGATATATTGAAAAAATGTACACCCGCGAAGTCGAAAACCTACACTGGGCGGCTTCGGCAAAAAAGGGTATCCCGGTGAACTGAAAACCCGTAAAGGGCGGTTCACGCAAAAGTTAGGGATTTGAATAAGCAAATGACTGCGTTCCGCGTATGGACTTTCATTGTTTAGTGGTTTGGAGGACCTGAGGGCCGTTTATCTGAATCAATCTCTTCCAAAGCTGAAGCATCGGAGAAGTATCGAAGTCGAGTGGGTCTTAGAGGGATCAACTCATGGTGTTCGTCTACGCCTCGATTGCCGACATTTGTATATACTGATGTATATTTATGTTTTCTTTTTGCGCGGCTTCCTCATTCCAGGAGCTTGCCTCTGTTGTAAAACATTTTTGCTCGTTCAGGGGTTCATCATCAATAAAATGCACATTATTCAGCAATTCTACTTGTCTGTTTAGCATTTATCTGTTTTGTTTGCGAATGAAAACGCCGATGTTTTTTGATAAAATGCGCATACATAAACTTGCGGGCCTAGGCCCATTGATTGTTGAAACAATTGGTTAACTGAATATTGTCACGAGATAATAACCTGGATAGGACCCTTTGAGGAGGGAATCTTGTCTTGTTTGCTTGTGTTGTTGCAGGTGTAGCACCTTCTAGAGGATATGCCGTGCGCATCCCCGAAGCAGGATGAGTCCTCCTTCTCCAGCAGAGTTCAGTAGTCTCTTCTCCGCAGAACCTGAACGCAAGATAGTGAGCATTGATATGTCTCCCCGGGCAGAGACGATTCTCGTCCCCAAGCAGACACATCCTGAAGGAGCGTCATCCCAACAGCTGAGTCAAGCACCGAAGAATGATGTCGTCTTTCCCCAGCACCGGGTCACAAGTGCAGATTTCAGAGAAGTGTTCGGGTGCCGAAGCTCGTGTTTTCCCCAGTAAAGTCACCGAAGCAGGTGTATCCCCCAAGCACCGGGTCACAAGTGCAGGTTTCGCAGGAGGCTGTTCGTATGCCGAAGGATGCAGTAACTGATGGTGCCAGACTGAAGTCTCCAGTGGAATTGAGATTCCCTACCAGAATCAGGCTCTCTCCTGAAGTTGGATGATTCCCTCTTCCCCAGTAGAGTATTGGAACGGCTGATGTTGTATTCCCCTGTAGAGTTGTACTCTCCCCCGAAGGCAGATGATCCTTTCTTCCCCGACGAAATTGAAATTCCGCACCAGGGTCGCACTCTCCAGTGAAGTAGAATGATTTCCCTCCCCGGCTGAGTCCGCAGAAAAGCAGCATCCTTGGAAGTTGATCAGATCATGGTCGATTTTCCCCAGCAGAGCGTGGGGCAGCTAGTGCTGTGTTTCCCCAGAATCGCACTCTCTCCATCGAAGCAGAATGATTTCTCCTTCCTCAGCCGAGTTTGCAGATGTCCAAGAGATCCGAATCCTTGGAGGTTGATCAGATCATGATTGGTTTTTCCCCAGTGGAGTGTTGAGCAGCTGAAGGTGGTTCCCCACAGAGTTGTTATCCCCAGAAAAGTAGCCATGACGGCTACGCAGTTTATCATCGCTTTCCTTCAGCAGGTTCGAGTTCTCGTAGAGCTTCGTCCCTGCAGCAGTCAGCTGAAATTGTTTGCCTTGCAGCAGTCCGCGGAAGATCAGTTCCCCAGGCGGAGTCCAATTGATATTGGCGCGTCCCCGTTCTCCTCAGCAGGATGATTCCTCTATCTGAGCAGTTCTTCCTCCTCGACGGGAGAATTTCCCCCCCAGCATTTATTTTGCGGACGGGATCGCATCATTGTGCATGGCTGCATAGCATTTAACACTGCATAGCATTTAACACTGCATAGCATTTAACGTTGCATAGCATTGTGCATGATTGCATGGCATTTAGCATAAACGCATATCATTCCCACTGTGTGGGGCATGGCGCAGAAGCATATGCACCATAAGCATGATCTAGGTCATTATCATTCTTGTCTTCCAGGTGTGCGACCAAAAGACCGGTTGCTCAGGACGATTCTTGATATTCTCTCCAACAAGGTCACTCTCTTGAGATGATTCCCAAGACCCCGGTGTAATCTCCACAGTCGCTCGCTCAAGATGATTTTTGAGATCCCCAGCGAAGTCTCCAGTTCAAGACGACCCTTGAACTCCTCAGCAGGGCCGTTTGCTTAAGGTGATTCTTAATACCTCAGCGCAGGTTCCCGAGTTGTTTGCCTAGGGTGATACTTGAGCTCCCCAATAGCGTCCCCAGCAAGAGTTGCCCAGGAAGATTCCTGGAATACCCAACAGAATGTTTGCTCCAGAAAGGTTATCAGTTCAGGACGATTCTTGAGGATGCCCGACGGATCTGTTTGTTCAAGATGATTCTTGAAGTCCTCAGCAGCGTGATAGGTCTGCTCCAACAATGATGTCTAATCTGAAGATGGATTTCGTAAGCGCCTGAAGGCGATATCAGAAGGTTCCTGTGAGTTCAGATTTCCGTGTTGATGAATCAACGGGTGGCTGAAGACAAGGTTCCAGAGTTTGTAGATATAACAGAGTGATTCGTGTGGGTCTGAAGACCAAGTCAGTTATCCTGAGGTGATGATTGATTGCGATCAAGTGAATGATATTTCTTCTGACTGAAGTCGAAGATAGTTCTCCAGCGGTGATGTTGGGTATCTTGATTGTCCGACGGCGATGTCAGATTTAGTTCTCCAGCGGTGATGCGGGGTATTTTGATTGTCCGACGGCGATGTCAGATTTAGTTCTCCAGCGGTGATGCGGGGTATTTTGATTGTCCGACGGCGATGTCAGATTTAGTTCTCCAGCGGTGATGTTGGGTATTTTGATTGTCCGACGGCGATGTCAGATTTAGTTCTCCAGCGGTGATGTTGGGTATTTTGATTGTCCGACGGCGATGTCAGATTTAGTTCTCCAGCGGTGATGCGGGGTATTTTGATTGTCCGACGGCGATGTCAGATTTAGTTCTCCAGCGGTGATGTTGGGTATTTTGATTGTCCGACGGCGATGTCAGATTTAGTTCTCCAGCGGTGATGTTGGGTATTTTGATTGTCCGACGGCGATGTCAGATTTAGTTCTCCAGCGGTGATGCGGGGTATTTTGATTGTCTGACGGCGATGTCAGATTTAGTTCTCCAGCGGTGATGTTGGGTATTTTGATTGTCCGACGGCGATGTCAGATTTAGTTCTCCAGTGGTGATGCGGGGTATTTTGATTGTCCGACGACGATGTCAGATTTAGTTCTCCAGCGGCAATGTGGGGGTATTTTGATTGTCCGACGGCGATGTCAGATTTATTTCTCCAGCGGTGAGGTTGGGCATTTTGGGGTGATCGACGGCGATGTCAAATTTAGTTCTCCGGCGGTGATGTTGGATGTTTGTTTCCCCGAGTTATGGTTGTTCCTGACGGTGATGTCAGGTGGTTTAGTCTCCCAGCGGCGGTGTTGGGTGTTCCTCAGAATTTTGTCTGCTTCTGACGGTGATGTCGGATGGTTCAGTCTCCCAGCGGCGATGTTGGGTGTTTTGGTTGTTTGAAGACAATGTCAGAAGAAGTTAACTGACGACGATGTCAGATCAGTATCTCTCCAGCTAGCGGCTGTACAGCTAGCATTGCAATATTCGAAGATTTGTTCCCCGCAGAGTACCGGGTGCTCGTGCAGTTGGCAAATTTTCGGGTTTACCGGTATTCAATCGTCTCGCACCTTGATTGGTTGAGAGTCTTTCGCTTCTCACCCAGTCAGGTTCAAGCCGTTTGAATAGGGGCAGCTGTTGCACCCCAAAATTTGACCAACAATTATTTATCCATCTAGTGTTTGAAAATGGATACCTTCATCAGGAAGTTCAAGAGATCCTCAGAAGAATTGGTTGAAACCAGAGTGGTGTGCCTCATAACTTGAGAGTTGTGGGTGCTCCTCAGATGATTCTGAGACTTTGAGAATGAACTTGAAGCTTTGAGAAAGCCTATGAGATGTCTTGAAAGCCATCATGAAGCCCAGAGAGGTCATTATGCAAGAATTCTGAAGATTCAACCATGAGTGGTAGAATTAGGGTTTTGACTGGGTCAACCCTAGGTCAACTGAAGATTTGGAGAAGGTTGAGACCTAATACAAGGGCCATGAGGTCATGGAATGGTGCATAGAGGTGTTATAAAGATGATTCCTAGATCAATTCATCATGATTGAGGAGTTTGAGAAGTTTCAAGTCGGGGTTTCTGAGGATTGTCAGTGAAAAAACCCTAGTTTGATCCCTACTTTCCAGGCAGTTTGAGCTCAAGATGTGATTGATATCTCATCTTCCCCACAACATGAATGTTATAGAGCTTGTTCTTAGCTTTAATTTGAGTGGTGGAAGTCCTTGATAGGAGTTACAGATCTCAAGTTATGGTTTTGACAAATTACAGGTCAACAGAGGTGTGTGAATCTGGGTCCTTGAAAGTCACCCAACTTGCAGACAACTTTTGCCCTAGTAGGATGATTCCTATGATCTCTTGGTCAACATGAATGTTGGAGGGCATCTTCTTAGATTTAATTTGAGTGGTAGAAGTCCTTGATAGGATTTGTGGAACTCAACTTATGGTTTGAACAAGACAGGGGTATTTTGGTCATTTGTCGGTTATAGGTCATTTTTAAGCAAAGGCCATATCTCCTATTTCCAAGCCTCAAATGGAAAAACTCAAAACATGAAAGTTGTTCAAAATGTGATTTTTAGTCTAGAGAGAAGGTCATGGATTGTTGGAAAAGCTCATAGCATGGATTTGCATGATTGGTCAAAAATGAACTAAAAATGGCTTATAAGTTTGAAAAGTTGAAATTGGAAATTGGTTTGGAAGATCCACAAATCCAAAATAGGTCATCCAATATATCATTTTGATTGGAAACATCATTTTGAGAACATTGGTTTAGATAGAATTTTGATTTGAAGCTTAAAAAATGAGGTTCCTTTGGAAAAGTGTTACTTGCAAAAGAAGGCAACTTTGAAAAGGCTTGCACAAGGAAAAGTAAAGGGCTGATTTCATTCCTTATCACTCAATATCTCATATTAAGGAATTTTGGCATAGAATACAAGGTTTAATGCAAGGGATATGAGATTTTCAAAGTCTCTTTTAAGGAGAAGTTCATGAACTTTCTAGAGGATTCTAGATGTTTCTAGTAACTTCCATCCACTACTATAAGAAGAGTGTATCACATAGTGTTCAAGGTTGGTGATAGCAAGAGAATTCAGAGGGGAGAGAGAGAGAGAGAGAAGCATCCATTGAAGAGATTTCTTCAAGTTGAAGCAACTCTGGTTTCCTTCCATTGCAGACCTTCTCCTTCATCACAAGTGCAAACATAAAGTTTCTCCCCATTGGAAGAGTGTCCTGAAGCAATTACAAGGCCTGAAACCTTCTCCTCATACCTTCTCCTCATACCTTCTCCATCATCACTTGACAGGTTCTTTCTTCTCCCTATACCTCTTAATTTATTTAGTTTCAGTTCATTCTTTAGATATAGAATTGTTAGGCTAGACTAGGTGATGAAATTCTGAGAGTTAGAGCCAAATCCACGGAGTTCCATAACAGGTCCATGAATCTTTAATCTCCAAGAAACGACTGGTTTGTTAGTTTTAGGTATCAAGCTTTGGTTTAGAATGGTTAGGGTAGTGTGTAGAGTAACTGTAGGCCATTAGATTCAAGGTTAATGAGAGTTGACATCAGGAGAATGTGCTTGAACCGCGACCTTGCAGGCTTCTGTTAGGATTATCCAAAGAGAATTAGGAAAAAGTATGCGTGTAGTCTTGTTCCTCTTGATTAGTAGAGCAATTTTCGTGTTGGAATTTTAGGATTTCGTGGACTGAGCAGAGAGAACGAGTGAGGGGAAGGCTTGTGCATGGAGGGGGTTTCGTGAAACCCTAGCTGGCTGGAGGTGGAAGACGTAATCTCCACCGTTGGTGCGTTTTGGAATGTTGGACTTGGTCCCTCGATCGCACGGCCCAGATTCGTCCAGAAAGTGGAGGGAAATTTGAAAAAAGGAAACGCGGTCGTTTCACTTAATGGAGGCGCCTGGGCTCATCTGCCTTCTATCCACACCCCCCCTATTTCTGCCCCATTAGAAAACCAACTAGCGCTTCTTGCTATTTCCACCCCCTCCCCTTTAATTGTTTCTTTTATTTCTTATTCTTTTAATATTTTTTCTTGTTCTTTAAAAATGCATATAAAATTTATAAATAATGATTTTTTGTTCATTCTTTTTGCTATGTTGAGATAATTTTGTGTAGAAAAATATAAAAATAAAAATGGAATTTTATTTTTAATGTAGAATTTTTGGTGATATTTTCTTTAATATAGTGTATTTTCTTTCTTTTAGTTGATACCTTATTTTGCAAGAATTGTTTTAGGACCTTCCCTTAGGATTTTTAACTCATTCTTTTTTGTGTAATCAGATGATGAATCATAGTTCCCCATAGTATTTATTCTAGATTTTTAGATTAGAATTTGATTAGTTTAATTAGGGTAGCTTTAGGGTATCCTAATTAGGGTTTAGGTTGTGCATAGGTGAAGAAATTCATTTTCCTTAAATAGTTTTGTCTTGATTTTTGGGTAGAGGCCTATGTGGATGTTATGAATAGATATTGTAGACCCTTGTGAATAATTGATAGATTTTTCCCCCTTGATTTAGTATTTTTAGGTATTTTCTGAAGTTGCCTATTGATTTTGTCTGCCTTGTGGTTATCTGTTCATCTTTGGGGTTTATTTTGGGGAGTTTGTTGTGGGGCTTGTGTTGTCTTGAAGACCTTGTTGGAGAGCATGATGAAGAGAAGATTGTAGATCAAGACTCAGAGACCCAGAGCTTGGCTTGTCCCCTGTCTGTGAGGTTTGAGATCCTGAAGTTTGGAGGAAGTTCATGGTACTTTCCTGAGGAAGGCACTATGAATGACTTTCATTCTTTCTTCTCACCTCTTTCTTAAGTATCCAATGATGTTGGAGCCAACTTGTGAGTTTAATTTCTCCTGAGGAGGAATGTAAACTGATCACATGTTGTTGAGCCACATGGGATACAACTCCTAAGTGGAAGCCTCCTAGTACTTTCTTGAGGAAGGTCCTATGAGTCTATTCACTTAGTTCCCTTAGTTTGTCTAGGATTTCTCAAGTATCCAATGATGTTGGAGCCAACTTGTGAGTTTAATTTCTCCTGAGGAGGAATGTAAACTGATCACAGTTGTTGAGCCACATAGGATACAACTCCTAAGTGGAAGCCTCCTAGTACTTTCCTGAGGAAGGTCCTATGGGTCTATTCACTTAGTTCCACTAGTTCAGATAGGATTTCCTAAATATCCAGTGATGTTGGAGCCTGCTTGTGAGTTTAATTTCTCCTGAGGAGGAATGTAAACTGATCACAGTGGTTGAGCCACATAGGATATAACTCTTGAGTATACACCTCCTAGTGCTTTCCTGAGGAAGACACTATGAGTCTGCTTACTTAGCTCCCTTTCTTTGGTAAGCTTGTTCTGAAGCTTGAAGGCTGGGATTGATTTCTTTTGGTTAGGTTTTGCTTTAGGGCTTTGATTAGATTGGATTCAGGATTCTGTGTTAGGGTTAGGATTAGGGAGTAGATCCTTTCTTTCTCAAGTTTGTGTTTTGTTTGCCCGATGGCACTTCATTCCCCTTTATCTGTTATTGGTTGACAGCATGCTGTTTGTCTTCAGTATGATTACTGTTATTTCATGACTGGCTTGAGGTCGAGATGAGCTTGTGGAGGCTGAATCCCCACACACATTTCCTCCCTCACTTGCATTGCATGCATTTTACTATTAAAGCTGATGCTTTTGTCTGTTTTGGTGTATCATTGACATGATCCCTTAGGACTCTCATTTCCTCTGATGAGGATTTGATGATAGACTTTTAGGTTGAAACCTACGCATGACAACATCTAGGAGTTCCCTATTTAAACCTCAACCATAGGATGAATCCATGGCATGACAACAGTAGGACTTGATAGTCTCCCTCCTAGGTGAGCTTGTTCTCTTCTCATCTCGAAGCAGTTTAAAATACAGTAATCATGATTGATTTCTTTTGTACGTTACGAGCCTTAAGCTATCTGAGGATGGATTTTTAGCATGGTACCCTTTGGGTGACATGTGACGCATTCACTCTCAGGTCATAGTCTCTAGTGCGGTTGAAATCGCAAACATAATAAAAAACACTTCTGTTAGGAGATAGCCCGTAGTTACCCGAACTACGTTTGCTCTGACCTTTCATACCAGATGAAAGTACGTAGGCATAGGATGCGATGTCCTAGCGAACAACCTTTCCCCCGTAGTTAGCCGAACTACGTTGACTCTGATTTCTCGTTCCAGACGGGAATACGTAGGCATAAAGTGCGACGCTTTGCCGAGTCATTTTTCTTTTCTTTTTTCAGCCAGCCTTGATAGGTAGATAGAATATAACCAACCCGTCCAAGTAAACAAACAAGCGAGGATCCCGTCGAGTACGACGGACGTGAGGGGTGCTAATACCTTCCCCTTGCGTAACCGACTCCCGAACCCAGACAATGGTTGCGACGACCTTGTCTTACCCTTTTTCGTCAGGTTTTTCCGATCGTTTCCTTTCCCGCTCTGAGGGATAAATAACGAAAGGTGGCGACTCTTCTGTCATGCCGGCACCTTATTTTCGCGCAAGCGACAGCTGGCGACTCTGCTGGGGAAAGAAATCCAGAATCTCTGGTTCTCCGGTTCCCTATGAGAGTCAATCCTATCGTTTGTGTGTTTGCTTGTTGGGTTGCGTTTATTTATCGCATTTTTACTTCCCGCATTTTTACTTCCCGCATTTTATTTCCCGCATTTTATTTCCAGTTTGATATGATTATCTGTGCTGCTGTGGGAGAGGGATGTTACTGTGAGCGAGAAGCCGGACCTGGGCTTGAGTACACACCTAGACATAGTTGCGGAGAAGTAGTAGACGAACCTGTCTCCTGAGCAGGCACAGTTCCCTACGAAAATCTGCGCTCAGACGAGATTCTTGCAGAGGTGCTCCTTTCCGGTCCTGAGGATCTGAGGGGAGTCCAGACGTGAGGATTGTCGACTCTGGGGACCGATCATTTGGAAGTCAGCTAAGTGAGGCCTCTTCATGGCTTGACGATGCCACTCCTTCTGGGAATCGTATCGTCACTCATGAAAGTCTGTGACGCTGACGACCGCATAGGATGCCGTACCTTTGTCCGTGGATTAGGTCCATACCTGTGAGTGGGGTTGGGATATTGCAGGAAACTTTGACCTCCAGACTACCTGGTTTTCTTGACAGTGAATCAGTTATGTTGGTATCAGGGTTCCCAGTTGCAGATTTGACTGTTCTTGACAGAGCGAGGGTTCGATCAGAGGATCTTATCATCGGGTGTATGTTTGTTCCTGGTAAAGCAGGTTTCGATCAGAGTATTGTTACCAGAGGTTTGTTCCGGACAGAGCAGATTTTGAGTGGGGTCTGAAGATCTCATCAGCAGTTGTTATTTGTTCTTGATAGGGCAGATTTTGAGTGGGGTCTGAAGATCTCATCAGCAGCTGTGTGTTTGTTCTCGACAGGGCAGATTTTTGATTTGGGGTCTGAAGACTTCATCAACAGATGTTACTTGATCTTGCATCCGGGGTCTTTATTATCAGGCCTTTGTTCCCGTTAGGGCAGAATGTTGATCTCAATCCTATCAGATGGTTATTCTCAGCAGATCAGATCAGTGGTTTTACACCGGGGTTTCCGTAGTGACTGTTGACACTGAATCTCCGCAGCAGCCACCTGGATATATTGTTGCATACCAGCATTTTGCATTAGCTTGCATAATCATTCGCATTCCATTGGCGTGTGTCTGTGACAGGTACCGTTTCCCCGATCCAGGATCTCTCGCCTCTTATTGTGTTACTGCAGCCTTTCTCAGAAAGACTATTGCGTACGAGTTCTCGGTCCTTGACGTGTCGAATCTGACTATTGCCGATGCTGGGTGTGGGATTGCTATTTCCGTGATTGTCAGCACTGGTACTGCGGCGCCAGGGTCGGGTGAAACCTCTCAAGCACACAGACATACGCATGCATCTGCATGAAGCATTCTTGCATGACATACATTTTGTGGCTTTTCCTAACCTTTGATGTTGACAGGTTTTTCAGGTACTCAGGTTCCGAGCTACTTTCGATCTCCAGGATTGATCAAAGACTCATCCACCGCTACTCAACTCGCGCCAATCAGACAAGGATAATGGACCAGGTACAGTCAGATGTTCAAGAGCTTCGTGAACGGATGGATCGTTTTATGGAGCTGATGCAAGTAGTTGCGAATGGGCAAGACCAGCTTCGTACTTTGGTTCAACCTCTCATCTCCAGGGTTGACAGTAATGGAATACTTCATGGAGGGGCCGTGCCCACTCCTCCTCCAGGGGATACTCCACAGAACGTTGTTCCTGCTGCCGGGGGCAACGACAGTGCTAATGGCAATCTGATGACTAATCTCGGACTCAATGCGGCAGGCGCCGGCAATGGTAGTTTGGGAGCCAATGTTAACATAGGGCCGGTTAACGGCAATGCTGGTGCAGGAAATCTGGTGGTGCCTCAACCGTGGCTGGAGGACCATCAGGATGACATATTCTCTCAGAGAGGTGTAGAGGCAGAGTTGAATGCTGAAGCTCGACTCAGGTTCAAGGCGCTGGAAGACAAGATGAGAAGCATCGAAAATCAGAACACATTGGGCGTTGACATGTCCAACCTCGGGTTGATTGCTGACTTTAAAGTACCTCACAAGTTCAAGGTGCCTACCTTTGAGAAGTATAAGGGCACTACTTGTCCCCGTGTTCACCTCCGATCTTATTATAGAAAGATGTCCGCTTATTCTGACGATGAGAAGCTGCTGATGCACTTCTTTCAGGATAGTCTTTCTGGTCCATCGCTCGAATGGTATATGGGCTTGGAGCCCGCTACTGTGCGCACCTGGAAAGATCTTGCAGAAGCGTTTGTTCTCCACTATCAATACAATAGCGACTTGGCTCCCAACCGAGTTCAGCTTCAGAATCTCTCGCAGCGGAACAATGAAAGCTTCAAAGAGTACGCCCAGCGGTGGCGTGAATTGGCTGCTCGGGTTCAACCGCCGATGGTTGAG
Source organism: Lathyrus sativus (assembly GCA_963859935.3). Taxonomy (NCBI): domain Eukaryota; kingdom Viridiplantae; phylum Streptophyta; class Magnoliopsida; order Fabales; family Fabaceae; genus Lathyrus; species Lathyrus sativus. The sequence goes on from OZ012737.1 coordinate 706,581,099, forward strand.
CGTGAGCTAGTGCAAATGTTCGTGGCTACCCTTCCCGGAATCTATTATGAAAAGCTGGTCAGTGGCATGTCTGGAACATTCTCGGCTCTCATCACTTTGGGCGAGCATGTTGAGAACGGTATAAAGATCGGAAAAATTCAGGGCGAATCATCCTCAGCTGGAGGAGGTAGCAAGAAACCCTATACTGGCAAGCGTCGAGAGGGAGATGCCAGTGCTGTCACTAATGCTCGGAGAAAGGGCAAGGGCCCTCAGCCTCAGATTGCTAGCATAAATATCCCAGCTGCTCCACCGCAGCAGCAGCAGCAGAATAATCAGGGGTATAAAAGATATCAGAATCGGGCTCCCCTGGCAAGCCGTCATCTTGAAACTCCACCTATGTCGTATGCACAGCTTCTGCAAACGTTGCTTCAGCTCCAGTTGGTTCACAAAAGGACGATGGCTCCCTTAACAGGGGCACCACCACCAGGGTATGATGCCAATGCTACTTGTGAGTTCCATACTGGGGCACCAGGCCATACGATTGAGAATTGTAAAGCTTTTAAGCACAAAGTCCAGGACTTGGTGGACGCCAAGGTCATCAACTTTTCTGACAACGTGCCCAACGTCACCAAAAATCCAATGCCTCATCATAAGGGGGTGGAGTGAATGCTGTTATCACAGAAGAGAGTTCAGACTTGCTGACCGATGTCAAAGATTTGAAGACGCCGTTGAGTTTTGTCAAGGCTAAGTTGATGAAGAAGGGCTTCTTTCCTGGATGTGGAGAATTATGTATGGCTTGTGCTACACTTCCTGATGGGTGTGAGCAGCTGATCGAAGGTATCCAAGGTCTGATGTCCGAGGGTATTTTGCAATTCAGCCGGAGCATTGAAAGTGCATCGGGGGAAGTCGTACTGAAGCAGGCAGACGAAGTTGCTACCATTACTATTCCTCATCACCCTATTACTATTTCTGCGCCCCGACCGCCTACTATCACCATCACCAGGGCCGGACCAATCCCATTCGAAAGCACCAATGCCGTTCCATGGCATTATGGCGCCGAAGTTTATTGTAATGGTCAGAAGATAGAGCTTGAGCCGTTCGGATCGACTGTGCAGAATCTTACTGAAGTCAGTGGTATCACTAGAAGCGGAAGAGTGTTTGCGCCAGCAGAAGTTGCAGCAGAGAAAGTGGTCCGGGCTGACGCTGTGGATAAGGGTAAAGGTAAAGCTGTCGAGGAGGTCCCTGCAGGGGCAGAGAAAGACTTGCTGGTTAAAGATGCTGAAGAGTTCATGCGACTAATCAAGAAGAGTGACTACAAAATTGTAGATCATCTTCATCAGACTCCGTCAAAGATCTCGATTCTTAACCTGTTGCTGTGTTCTGAAGCGCACCGCAACGCGTTACTAAAGGTGTTGAATGCTGCATACGTGCCGCAGGAGATATCAGTAAATCAACTCGAGGAGGTGGTGGCCCATGTTAATGCTGGTAATGGGCTGGGATTTACAGATCTGGAGCTGACTCCTAGGGGAAGAGATCACAATAGCGCCTTGCACGTCTCAATAGAGTGCAGAGGAACGATTATGTCACATGTCCTGGTGGATACAGGTTCCTCGCTTAACGTGCTTCCAAAAAAAGCACTAATGAAGTTGGATACCCGTGGACTGCTGTGCACGCCCAGTGATCTGGTCGTAAAAGTCTTTGATGGGACCAAGCGCCACGTCTTCGGAGAATTGACCCTGCCAATTCAAGTTGGTCCAGAGACGTTCAATACGGTTTTCTATATCATGGATATCATGCCCGCCTATAGTTGCCTCTTAGGTCGGTCGTGGATCCATTCTGCTGGTGCCGTGACGTCCACGCTGCATCAGAAGCTTAAATATGCTGTTGGGGGCAGCATAGTGACCGTCTGTGGTGAAGAGGACATCATGGTAAGCCACCTGTCGTCCTTTAAATACGTTGAAATGGATGGTGAGATCCATGAGACTCTTTGCCAAGCATTTGAAACCGTTAAGATGAAGGAGGTAGCTCCTGTCGTCGCAGAGAAGCAGGAGATGAATCTCTCCTCGTTTAAGGAAGCACGGGCCGTTGTCGAAGCCGGTTCCACCTCAGGCTGGGGGCATGTCTTGGATATACCAATCAAACAGGATAAGTTTGGATTGGGGTATTCTCCTGGAGATGAAGCTTCATCTTCTTCTGGCAGCTCGTCTCGTGGGACAGGGCCGATCCTATTCACCAAAGGGGGAGTAATTTTCGAGAGTATCAACGCTGCGTCGGAGGACAGTGGAGACAGTGATTGCGATCTTGACGCCTGGATTCAACCGAGCAAGCCGGGCGAGCACCTCCACAACTGGACCATCAAGGAGATTATCAAGCTGACAAGTGAAGAGTAATGATTTGCTTTTTACAATCTTTGTACAACCCTATGTCCTGCCCGGGGCATAGTGGTTTTACTGTCAGGGCCTTGTTGGATTATGTGCATGCATTTTGTTAATAAATAAAAGGCGTTTTCTTCGTAATCAAATATTGTGTTCTCTGTTATTCCTGTTTTATGTTTACTTCGAAAAACAGTAAGATGGCAACGGGGTTCGTGCTAACCTGCATATTCTTGCTTTAAACTTAACCCTTGTTATTGCAGGATCCACGTAACAGACGACATCGACTCTGGACCCTCTACGGCTCACTACGACTTTGATTGCCCGATCTATCAAGCCGAGGATGAGATTGATGAAGACGAAGACCTTCCGGAAGAGTTGGCCCGCTTGTTGAGACAAGAGGAGAAGGTTATTCTGCCTCACGAGGAGGATATTGAGATTAAAAATCTGGGTTCTGAGGAGCTTATCAGGAATGTCAGAGTAGGGGCTGCGCTGCAGAATGATGTCAAGCATAGACTGGTCGAGATGCTTCGAGAGTATAGTGACGTCTTTGCTTGGTCATATGAGGATATGCCCGGACTTGACACTGATATTGTGGTTCATCGCTTGCCGTTGCGAGAAGATTGCCCTCCAGTCAAGCAGAAGCTCAGGAGGACGAGACCAGACATGGCTGTAAAAATCAAAGAAGAAGTCCAGAAGCAGTTGGACGCAGGATTTCTAGCCGTTACCACTTACCCTCTGTGGGTCGCCAACATAGTACCTGTACCGAAGAAGGACGGTAAGGTACGTATGTGCGTCGATTATCGGGATTTGAATAGGGCGAGCCCTAAGGATGATTTCCCGTTGCCTCATATCGATGTGTTGGTCGACAATACAGCCCAGTTTTCCGTGTTTTCGTTCATGGATGGCTTCTCCGGTTACAATCAGATTAAGATGGCACCGGAGGACATGGAGAAAACAACGTTTATCACCCCCTGGGGAACATTCTGCTACAAGGTAATGCCCTTCGGTCTGAAGAACGCAGGGGCCACTTACCAGCGAGCAATGGTAACTTTGTTTCATGATATGATTCATCATGAGATCGAGGTCTATGTTGATGACATGATTGCAAAGTCCCAAATGGAGGAAGAGCATCTGGTCAACCTATTGAAGCTGTTTGAAAGGCTTAGGAAGTTCAGGCTGAGGCTGAATCCTAACAAGTGCACTTTCAGAGTGCGGTCCGGAAAGTTATTGGGGTTTATCGTTAGTGAACGAGGTATTGAAGTTGATCCTGCAAAGATAAAAGCTATCCAAGAAATGCCAGCGCCGAAAACAGAAAAAGAAGTTTGTGGTTTCCTGGGCCGAATAAACTACATTGCAAGGTTTATCTCTCAGCTCACGGCCATCTGTGAACCGATGTTCAAGCTTTTAAAGAAAAATCAGGCGATTACTTGGAATGAGGATTGCCAGAAGGCATTCGATAAGATAAAGCAGTATCTTCAAGAACCTCCGATCTTGATACCCCCAGTGGCTGGACGGCCATTAATTATGTACCTGACGGTTCTGGAGAATAGTATGGGGTGTGTTCTCGGTCAGCACGACGAGACGGGCAGAAAAGAGCATGCCATTTATTATTTGAGTAAAAAGTTCACTGAGTGTGAATCTCGATACTCGATGCTGGAGAAGACGTGTTGTGCATTAGCCTGGGCTGCCAAACGTCTACGACAGTATATGCTCAATCACACCACTATGCTAATTTCGAAGATGGATCCGATCAAGTACGTCTTCGAGAAGCAGGCTCTTTCGGGCAGGATTGCCAGATGGCAGATGGTGTTAACAGAGTATGATATTCAGTACGTCTCTCAGAAAGCCATTAAGGGAAGCGTATTGTCTGATTATCTTGCCGAACAGCCAATCGAAGACTACCAGCCAATGAAGTTCGAATTCCCTGACGAGGACGTTATGTTTCTCAAAGCGAAGGATTGCGATGAGCCATTGCCCGATGAGGGGCCAGATAGGAAGTCTCAGTGGAAGTTGATATTCGACGGAGCGGTTAATTCCTATGGAAGTGGTATCGGGGCTATCATCACGACTCCTCACGGATCCCATATCCCGTTTACTGCGAGACTGACGTTTCCAGTTACCAACAACGAAGCCGAGTATGAAGCATGTATTATGGGTCTAGAAGAGGCAATTGATTTGAGAATCAAGAATCTAGACATATATGGTGACTCAGCGCTTGTAATCAATCAGATTAAAGGGGAGTGGGAAACTCGTCAAGCGAATCTAGTGCCGTACATGAATTATGCCAGGAGGCTGCTTCCGTTCTTCGACCGAGTAGAACTTCATCATGTACCCCGGGCTGAAAATCAAATGGCTGATGCTTTAGCCACGCTGGCTTCAATGTATAAAGTCAATTATTGGAATGAGGCTCCAAGAATTGTGCTTTCGCGGCTTGATAGACCAGCATTTGTGTTCGCAATCGATGATGCCACTGACGGCAAGCCATGGTTCCACGATATCCAGACCTTCCTTATGACCAAGGAGTATCCTGCGGGTGCGTCAACCCAGGATAAGAAGACTCTAAGGAGGCTATCTGGAAACTTTTATCTCAATCCTGATGGAGTGCTGTATAAGAGAAACCACGATCTCGTGCTACTCAGATGTGTGGATGAGAAAGAAGCAAGTATGCTCATGGAAGAAGTCCATGAGGGCACATTTGGTACACACGCCGGCGGGCATGCCATGACGAGAAAGATCCTGAGAGCAGGATATTACTGGCTGACTATGGAGTCGGATTGCTTCAGATTCGCGAAGAAATGTCACAAATGCCAGATTTATGCTGATAAAGTTCATGTGCCGCCGTGCCCATTGAATATCATGTCCTCCCCTTGGCCGTTCTCCATGTGGGGCATCGACATGATAGGCAAGATCGAGCCCACTGCATCCAATGGTCATCGTTTTATCCTGGTAGCTATCGACTACTTCACCAAATGGGTGGAGGCAGCCTCGTACGCTAATGTGACCAAGCAGGTGGTAGCTAAATTCATAAAGAGGGACATCATCTGTCGCTATGGAATTCCCGAGCGGATCATTACTGACAATGGTTCGAATTTGAATAACAAGATGATGAAGGAGCTGTGCCAGAGCTTCAAGATTGAACACCACAACTCATCTCCTTACCGGCCGAAGATGAATGGCGCTGTTGAAGCGGCCAACAAGAACATCAAGAAGATTGTTCAGAAGATGGTTGTGACGTACAAAGATTGGCACGAGATGCTGCCGTTTGCCTTGCACGGTTATCGTACGACGGTGCGTACGGCGACCGGGGCAACTCCTTTCTCCTTGGTGTACGGTATGGAAGTTGTCCTGCCGTTAGAAGTGGAGATTCCCTCTTTACGAGTTTTGGTTGATGTGAAACTCGACGAGGCAGAATGGATTACGAATCGCTTGAACCAACTCAGCCTGATGGACGAGAAGAGGTTAGCATCGATTGCATTTGGTCGCCTGTACCAAAGCCGAATGAAGAAAGCTTATGATAAGAAGGTGCGTCCTCGAAGCTTTCAGACGGGTGATCTCGTCCTGAAGAAGATTCTTCCGCCTCACTCCGATCACCAGGGCAAGTGGACTCCGAATTACGAAGGGCCGTATGTCGTCAGCAAGGTCTTCTCGGGAGGAGCTTTGTTGTTAGCCACGATGGATGGTGAAGATTTTGCATCCCCGGTGAACGCGGACGCGGTTAAAAAATACTTTGCTTGAAAGAGACCCGCTGGACAAAAAAGAAAGAGTCCAGGCAAAAAAGGGCATCCCGGCGAACCAAAAAACAGAATAAAAGGTTCGGGCAAAAATTAGGGATATATTGAAAAAATGTACACCCGCGAAGTCGAAAACCTACACTGGGCGGCTTCGGCAAAAAAGGGTATCCCGGTGAACTGAAAACCCGTAAAGGGCGGTTCACGCAAAAGTTAGGGATTTGAATAAGCAAATGACTGCGTTCCGCGTATGGACTTTCATTGTTTAGTGGTTTGGAGGACCTGAAGGCCGTTTATCTGAATCAATCTCTTCTGAAGCTGAAGCATCGGAGAAGTATCGAAGTCGAGTGGGTCTTAGAGGGATCAACTCATGGTGTTCGTCTACGCCTCGATTGCCGACATTTGTATATACTGATGTATATTTATGTTTTCTTTTTGCGCGGCTTCCTCATTCCAGGAGCTTGCCTCTGTTGTAAAACATTTTTGCCCGTTCAGGGGTTCATCATCAATAAAATGCACATTATTCAGCAATTCTACTTGTCTGTTTAGAATTTATCTGTTTTGTTTGCGAATGAAAACGCCGATGTTTTTTGATAAAATGCGCATACATAAACTTGCGGGCCTAGGCCCATTGATTGTTGAAACAATTGGTTAACTGAATATTGTCACGAGATAATAACCTGGATAGGACCCTTTGAGGAGGGAATCTTGTCTTGTTTGCTTGTGTTGTTGCAGGTGTAGCACCTTCCAGAGGATATGTCGTGCGCATCCCCGAAGCAGGATGAGTCCTCCTTCTCCAGCAGAGTTCAGTAGTCTCTTCTCCGCAGAACCTGAACGCAAGATAGTGAGCATTGATATGTCTCCCCGGGCAGAGACGATTCTCGTCCCCAAGCAGACACATCCTGAAGGAGCGTCATCCCAACAGCTGAGTCAAGCACCGAAGAATGATGTCGTCTTTCCCCAGCACCGGGTCACAAGTGCAGATTTCAGAGAAGTGTTCGGGTGCCGAAGCTCGTGTTTTCCCCAGTAAAGTCACCGAAGCAGGTGTATCCCCCAAGCACCGGGTCACAAGTGCAGGTTTCGCAGGAGGCTGTTCGTATGCCGAAGGATGCAGTAACTGATGGTGCCAGACTGAAGTCTCCAGTGGAATTGAGATTCCCTACCAGAATCAGGCTCTCTCCTGAAGTTGGATGATTCCCTCTTCCCCAGTAGAGTATTGGAACGGCTGATGTTGTATTCCCCTGCAGAATTGTACTCTCCCCCGAAGGCAGATGATCCTTTCTTCCCCGGCGAAATTGAAATTCCGCACCAGGGTCGCACTCTCCAGTGAAGTAGAATGATTTCCCTCCCCGGCTGAGTCCGCAGAAAAGCAGCATCCTTGGAAGTTGATCAGATCATGGTCGATTTTCCCCAGCAGAGCGTGGGGCAGCTAATGCTGTGTTTCCCCAGAATCGCACTCTCTCCATCGAAGCAGAATGATTTCTCCTTCCTCAGCCGAGTTTGCAGATGTCCAAGAGATCCGAATCCTTGGAGGTTGATCAGATCATGATTGGTTTTTCCCCAGTGGAGTGTTGAGCAGCTGAAGGTGGTTCCCCACAGAGTTGTTATCCCCAGAAAAGTAGCCATGACGGCTACGCAGTTTATCATCGCTTTCCTTCAGCAGGTTCGGGTTCTCGTAGAGCTTCGTCCCTGCAGCAGTCAGCTGAAATTGTTTGCCTTGCAACAGTCCGCGGAAGATCAGTTCCCCAGGCGGAGTCCGATTGATATTGGCGCGTCCCCGTTCTCCTCAGCAGGATGATTCCTCTATCTGAGCAGTTCTTCCTCCTCGACGGGAGAATTTCCCCCCCAACATTTATTTTGCGGACGGGATCGCATCATTGTGCATGGCTGCATAGCATTTAACACTGCATAGCATTTAACACTGCATAGCATTTAACGTTGCATAGCATTGTGCATGATTGCATGGCATTTAGCATAAACGCATATCATTCCCACTGTGTGGGGAATGGCGCAGAAGCATATGCACCATAAGCATGATCTAGGTCATTATCATTCTTGTCTTCCAGGTGTGCGACCAAAAGACCGGTTGCTCAGGAAGATTCTTGATATTCTCTCCAACAAGGTCACTCTCTTGAGATGATTCCCAGGACCCCGGTGTAATCTCCACAGTCGCTCGCTCAAGATGATTTTTGAGATCCCCAGCGAAGTCTCCAGTTCAAGACGACCCTTGAACTCCTCAGCAGGGTCGTTTGCTTAAGGTGATTCTTAATACCTCAGCGCAGGTTCCCGAGTTGTTTGCCTAGGGTGATACTTGAGCTCCCCAATAGCGTCCCCAGCAAGAGTTGCCCAGGAAGATTCCTGGAATACCCAACAGAATGTTTGCTCCAGAAAGGTTATCAGTTCAGGACGATTCTTGAGGATGCCCGACGGATCTGTTTGTTCAAGATGATTCTTGAAGTCCTCAGCAGCGTGATAGGTCTGCTCCAACAATGATGTCTAATCTGAAGATGGATTTCGTAAGCGCCTGAAGGCGATATCAGAAGGTTCCTATGAGTTCAGATTTCCGTGTTGATGAATCAACGGGTGGCTGAAGACAAGGTTCCAGAGTTTGTAGATATAACAGAGTGATTCGTGTGGGTCTGAAGACCAAGTCAGTTATCCTGAGGTGATGATTGATTGCGATCAAGTGAATGATATTTCTTCTGAATGAAGTCGAAGATAGTTCTCCAGCGGTGATGTTGGGTATCTTGATTGTCCGACGGCGATGTCAGATTTAGTTCTCCAGCGGTGATGTTGGGTATTTTGATTGTCCGACGGCGATGTCAGATTTAGTTCTCCAGCGGTGATGCGGGGTATTTTGATTGTCCGACGGCGATGTCAGATTTAGTTCTCCAGCGGTGATGCAGGGTATTTTGATTGTCCGACGGCGATGTCAGATTTAGTTCTCCAGCGGTGATGTTGGGTATTTTGATTGTCCGACGGCGATGTCAGATTTAGTTCTCCAGCGGTGATGCGGGGTATTTTGATTGTCCGACGGCGATGTCAGATTTAGTTCTCCAGCGGTGATGTTGGGTATTTTGATTGTCCGACGGCGATGTCAGATTTAGTTCTCCAGCGGTGATGCGGGGTATTTTGATTGTCCGACGGCGATGTCAGATTTAGTTCTCCAGCGGCAATGTGGGGGTATTTTGATTGTCCGACGGCGATGTCAGATTTATTTCTCCAGCGGTGAGGTTGGGCATTTTGGGGTGATCGACGGCGATGTCAAATTTAGTTCTCCGGCGGTGATGTTGGATGTTTGTTTCCCCGAGTTATGGTTGTTCCTGACGGTGATGTCAGGTGGTTTAGTCTCCCAGCGGCGGTGTTGGGTGTTCCTCAGAATTTTGTCTGCTTCTGACGGTGATGTCGGATGGTTCAGTCTCCCAGCGGCGATGTTGGGTGTTTTGGTTGTTTGAAGACAATGTCAGAAGAAGTTAACTGACGGCGATGTCAGATCAGTATCTCTCCAGCTAGCGGCTGTACAACTAGCATTGCAATATTCGAAGATTTGTTCCCCGCAGAGTACCGGGTGCTCGTGCAGTTGGCAAATTTTCGGGTTTACCGGTATTCAATCGTCTCGCACCTTGATTGGTTGAGAGCCGTTCGCTTCTCACCCAGTCAGGTTCAAGCCGTTTGAATAGGGGCAACTGTTGCACCCCAAAATTTGACCAACAATTATTTATCCATCTAGTGTTTGAAAATGGATACCTTCATCAGGAAGTTCAAGAGATCCTCAGAAGAATTGGTTGAAACCAGAGTGGTGTGCCTCATAACTTGAGAGTTGTGGGTGCTCCTCAGATGATTCTGAGACTTTGAGAATGAACTTGAAGCTTTGAGAAAGCCTATGAGATGTCTTGAAAGCCATCATGAATCCCAGAGAGGTCATTATGCAAGAATTCTGAAGATTCAACCATGAGTGGTAGAATTAGGGTTTTGACTGGGTCAACCCTAGGTCAACTGAAGATTTGGAGAAGGTTGAGACCTAATACAAGGGCCATGAGGTCATGGAATGGTGCATAGAGGTGTTATAAAGATGATTCCTATATCAATTCATCATGATTGAGGAGTTTGAGAAGTTTCAAGTCGGGGTTTCTGAGGATTGTCAGTGAAAAAACCCTAGTTTGATCCCTACTTTCCAGGCAGTTTGAGCTCAAGATGTGATTGATATCTCATCTTCCCCACAACATGAATGTTATAGAGCTTGTTCTTAGCTTTAATTTGAGTGGTGGAAGTCCTTGATAGGAGTTACAGAGCTCAAGTTATGGTTTTGACAAATTACAGGTCAGCAGAGGTGTGTGAATCTGGGTCCTTGAAAGTCACCCAACTTGCAGACAACGTTTGCCCTAGTAGGATGATTCCTATGATCTCTTGGTCAAAATGAATGTTGGAGGGAATCTTCTTAGCTTTAATTTGAGTGGTAGAAGTCCTTGATAGGATTTGTGGAACTCAACTTATGGTTTGAACAAGACAGGGGTATTTTGGTCATTTGTCGGTTATAGGTCATTTTTAAGCAAAGGCCATATCTCCTATTTCCAAGCCTCAAATGGAAAAACTCAAAACATGAAAGTTGTTCAAAATGTGATTTTTAGTCTAGAGAGAAGGTCATGGATTGTTGGAAAAGCTCATAGCATGGATTTGCATGATTGGTCAAAAATGAACTAAAAATGGCTTATAAGTTTGAAAAGTTGAAATTGGAAATTGGTTTGGAAGATCCACAAATCCAAAATAGGTCATCCAATATATCATTTTGATTGGAAACATCATTTTGAGAACATTGGTTTAGATATAATTTTGATTTGAAGCTTAAAAAATGAGGTTCCTTTGGAAAAGTGTTACTTGCAAAAGAAGGCAACTTTGAAAAGGCTTGCACAAGGAAAAGTAAAGGGCTGATTTCATTCCTTATCACTCAATATCTCATATTAAGGCATTTTGGCATAGAATACAAGGTTTAATGCAAGGGATATGAGATTTTCAAAGTCTCTTTTAAGGAGAAGTTCATGAACTTTCTAGAGGATTCTAGATGTTTCTAGTAACTTCCATCCACTACTATAAGAAGAGTGTATCACATAGTGTTCAAGGTTGGTGATAGCAAGAGAATTCAGAGGGGAGAGAGAGAGAGAAGCATCCATTGAAGAGATTTCTTCAAGTTGAAGCAACTCTGGTTTCCTTCCATTGCAGACCTTCTCCATCATCACAAGTGCAAACAGAAAGTTTCTCCCCATTGGAAGAGTGTCCTGAAGCAATTACAAGGCCTGAAACCTTCTCCTCATACCTTCTCCATCATCACTTGACAGGTTCTTTCTTCTCCCTATACCTCTTAATTTATTTAGTTTCAGTTCATTCTTTAGATATAGAATTGTTAGGCTAGACTAGGTGATGAAATTCTGAGAGTTAGAGCCAAATCCATGGAGTTCCATAACAGGTCCATGAATCTTTAATCTCCAAGAAACGACTGGTTTGTTAGTTTTAGGTATCAAGCTTTGGTTTAGAATGGTTAGGGTAGTGTGTAGAGTAACTGTAGGCCATTAGATTCAAGGTTAATGAGAGTTGACATCAGGAGAATGTGCTTGAACCGCGACCTTGCAGGCTTCTGTTAGGATTATCCAAAGAGAATTAGGAAAAAGTATGCGTGTAGTCTTGTTCCTCTTGATTAGTAGAGCAATTTTCGTGTTGGAATTTTAGGATTTCATGGACTGAGCAGAGAGAACGAGTGAGGGGAAGGCTTGTGCATGGAGGGGGTTTCGTGAAACCCTAGCTGGCTGGAGGTGGAAGACGTAATCTCCACCGTTGGTGCGTTTTGGAATGTTGGACTTGGTCCCTCGATCGCACGGCCCAGATTCGTCCAGAAAGTGGAGGGAAATTTGAAAAAAGGAAACGCGGTCGTTTCACTTAATGGAGGCGCCTGGGCTCATCTGCCTTCTATCCGCACCCCCCCTATTTCTGGCCCATTAGAAAACCAACTAGCGCTTCTTGCTATTTCCACCCCCCCTCCCCTTTAATTGTTTCTTTTATTTCTTATTCTTTTAATATTTTTTCTTGTTCTTTAAAAATGCATATAAAATTGATAAATAATGATTTTTTGTTCATTCTTTTTGCTATGTTGAGATAATTTTGTGTAGAAAAATATAAAAATAAAAATGGAATTTTATTTTTAATGTAGAATTTTTGGTGATATTTTCTTTAATATAGTGTATTTTCTTTCTTTTAGTTGATACCTTATTTTGCAAGAATTGTTTTAGGACCTTCCCTTAGGATTTTTAACTCATTCTTTTTTGTGTAATTAGATGATGAATCATAGTTACCCATAGGATTTATTCTAGATTTTTAGATTAGAATTTGATTAGTTTAATTAGGGTAGCTTTAGGGTATCCTAATTAGGGTTTAGGTTGTGCATAGGTGAAGAAATTCATTTTCCTTAAATAGTTTTGTCTTGATTTTTGGGTAGAGGCCTATGTGGATGTTATGAATAGATATTGTAGACCCTTGTGAATAATTGATAGATTTTTCCCCCTTGATTTAGTATTTTTAGGTATTTTCTGAAGTTGCCTATTGATTTTGTCTGCCTTGTGGTTATCTGTTCATCTTTGGGGTTTATTTTGGGGAGTTTGTTGTGGGGCTTGTGTTGTCTTGAAGACCTTGTTGGAGAGCATGATGAAGAGAAGATTGTAGATCAAGACTCAGAGACCCAGAGCTTGGCTTGTCCCCTGTCTGTGAGGTTTGAGATCCTGAAGTTTGGAGGAAGTTCATGGTACTTTCCTGAGGAAGGCACTATGAATGACTTTCATTCTTTCTTCTCACCTCTTTCTTAAGTATCCAATGATGTTGGAGCCAACTTGTGAGTTTAATTTCTCCTGAGGAGGAATGTAAACTGATCACATGTTGTTGAGCCACATGGGATACAACTCCTAAGTGGAAGCCTCCTAGTACTTTCCTGAGGAAGGTCCTATGGGTCTATTCACTTAGTTCCCTTAGTTTGTCTAGGATTTCTCAAGTATCCAATGATGTTGGAGCCAACTTGTGAGTTTAAGTTCTCCTGAGGAGGAATGTAAACTGATCACAGTTGTTGAGCCACATAGGATACAACTCCTAAGTGGAAGCCTCCTAGTACTTTCCTGAGGAAGGTCCTATGGGTCTATTCACTTAGTTCCACTAGTTCAGATAGGATTTCCTAAATATCCAGTGATGTTGGAGCCTGCTTGTGAGTTTAATTTCTCCTGAGGAGGAATGTAAACTGATCACAGTGGTTGAGCCACATAGGATATAACTCCTGAGTATACACCTCCTAGTGCTTTCCTGAGGAAGACACTATGAGTCTGCTTACTTAGCTCCCTTTCTTTGGTAAGCTTGTTCTGAAGCTTGAAGGCTGGGATTGATTTCTTTTGGTTAGGTTTTGCTTTAGGGCTTTGATTAGATTGGATTCAGGATTCTGTGTTAGGGTTAGGATTAGGGAGTAGATCCTTTCTTTCTCAAGTTTGTGTTTTGTTTGCCCGATGGCACTTCATTCCCCTTTATCTGTTATTGCTTGACAGCATGTTGTTTGTTTTCAGTATGATTACTGTTATTTCATGACTGGCTTGAGGTCGAGACGAGCTTGTGGAGGCTGAAGCCCCACACACATTTCCTCCCTCACTTGCATTGCATGCATTTTACTGTTAAAGCTGATGCTTTTGTCTGTTTTGGTGTATCATTGACATGATCCCTTAGGACTCTCATTTCTTCTGATGAGGATTTGATGATAGACTTTTAGGTTGAAACCTATGCATGACAACATCTAGGAGTTCCCTGTTCAAACCTCAACCATAGGATGAATCCATGGCATGATAACAGTAGGACTTGATAGTCTCCCTCCTAGTTGGGCCTGTTCTCTTCTCATCTCGAAGCAGTTTAAGATACAGTAATCATGAATGATTTCTTTCGTACATTACGAGCCTTAAGCTATCTGAGGTGGGATGTTTAGTATGGTACCCTTTGGGTGACATGCGACGCATTCACTCTCAGGTCATAGTCTCTAGTGCGGTTGAAGTCGCAAACATAATAAAAAACACTTCTGTTAGGAGATAGCCCGTAGTTACCCGAACTACGTTTGCTCTGATCTTTCATACCAGATGAAAGTACGTAGGCATAGGATGTGATGTCCTAGCGAGCAACCTTTCCCCCGTAGTTAGCCGAACTACGTTGACTCTGATTTCTCGTTCCAGACGGGAATACGTAGGCATAAAGTGCGACGCTTTGCCGAGTCATTTTTCTTTTCTTTTTTCAGCCAGCCTTGATAGGTAGATAGAATATAACCAACCCGTCCAAGTAAACAAACAAGCGAGGATCCCGTCGAGTACGACGGACGTGAGGGGTGCTAATACCTTCCCCTTGCGTAACCGACTCCCGAACCCAGACAATGGTTGCGACGACCTTGTCTTACCCTTTTTCGTCAGGTTTTTCCGATCGTTTCCTTTCCCGCTCTGAGGGATAAATAACGAAAGGTGGCGACTCTTCTGTCATGCCGGCACCTTATTTTCGCGCAAGCGACAGCTGGCGACTCTGCTGGGGAAAGAAATCCAGAATCTCTGGTTCTCCGGTTCCCTATGAGAGTCAATCCTATCGTTTGTGTGTTTGCTTGTTGGGTTGCGTTTATTTATCGCATTTTTACTTCCCTCATTTTTACTTCCCGCATTTTATTTCCCGCATTTTATTTCCAGTTTGATATGATTATCTGTGCTGCTGTGGGAGAGGGATGTTACTGTGAGCGAGAAGCCGGACCTGGGCTTGAGTACACACCTAGACATAGTTGCGGAGAAGTAGTAGACGAACCTGTCTGCTGAGCAGGCACAGTTCCCTACGAAAATCTGCGCTCAGACGAGATTCTTGCAGAGGTGCTCCTTTCCGGTCCTGAGGATCTGAGGGGAGTCCAGACGTGAGGATTGTCGACTCTGGGGACCGATCATTTGGAAGTCAGCTAAGTGAGGCCTCTTCATGGCTTGACGATGCCACTCCTTCTGGGAATCGTATCGTCACTCATGAAAGTCTGTGACGCTGACGACCGCATAGGATGCCGTACCTTTGTCCGTGGATTAGGTCCATACCTGTGAGTGGGGTTGGGATATTGCAGGAAACTTTGACCTCCAGACTACTTGGTTTTCTTGACAGTGAATCAGTTATGTTGGTATCAGGGTTCCCAGTTGCAGATTTGACTGTTCTTGACAGAGCGAGGGTTCGATCAGAGGATCTTATCATCGGGTGTATGTTTGTTCCTGGTAAAGCAGGTTTCGATCAGAGTATTGTTACCAGAGGTTTGTTCCGGACAGAGCAGATTTTGAGTGGGGTCTGAAGATCTCATCAGCAGTTGTTATTTGTTCTTGATAGGGCAGATTTTGAGTGGGGTCTGAAGATCTCATCAGCAGCTGTGTGTTTGTTCTCGACAGGGCAGATTTTTGATTTGGGGTCTGAAGACTTCATCAACAGATGTTACTTGATCTTGCATCCGGGGTCTTTATTATCAGGCCTTTGTTCCCGTTAGGGCAGAATGTTGATCTCAATCCTATCAGATGGTTATTCTCAGCAGATCAGATCAGTGGTTTTACACCGGGGTTTCCGTAGTGACTGTTGACACCGAATCTCCGCAGCAGCCACCTGGATATATTGTTGCATACCCGCATTTCGCATTAGCTTGCATAATCATTCGCATTCCATTGGCGTGTGTCTGTGACAGGTACCGTTTCCCCGATCCAGGATCTCTCGCCTCTTATTGTGTTACTGCAGCCTTTCTCAGAAAGACTGTTGCGTACGAGTTCTCGGTCCTTGACGTGTCGAATCTGACTATTGCTGATGCTGGGTGTGGGATTGCTATTTCCGTGATTGTCAGCACTTGTACTGCGGCGCCAGGGTCGGGTGAAACCTCTCAAGCACACAGACATACGCATGCATCTGCATGAAGAATTCTTGCATGACATACATTTTGTGGCTTTTCCTAACCTTTGATGTTGATAGGTTTTTCAGGTACTCAGGTTCCGAGCTACTTTCGATCTCCAGGATTGATCAAAGACTCATCCACCGCTACTCAACTCGCGCCAATCAGACAAGGATAATGGACCAGGTACAGTCAGATGTTCAAGAGCTTCGTGAACGGATGGATCGTTTTATGGAGCTGATGCAAGTAGTTGCGAATGGGCAAGACCAGCTTCGTACTTTGGTTCAACCTCTCATCTCCAGGGTTGACAGTAATGGAATACTTCATGGAGGGGCCGTGCCCACTCCTCCACCAGGGGATACTCCACAGAACGTTGTTCCTGCTGCCGGGGGCAACGGCAGTGCTAATGGCAATCTGATGACTAATCTCGGACTCAATGCGGCAGGCGCCGGCAATGGTAGTTTGGGAGCCAATGTTAACATAGGGCCGGTCAACGGCAATGCTGGTGCAGGAAATCTGGTGGTGCCTCAACCGTGGCTGGAGGACCATCAGGATGACATATTCTCTCAGAGAGGTGTAGAGGCAGAGTTGAATGCTGAAGCTCGACTCAGGTTCAAGGCGCTGGAAGACAAGATGAGAAGCATAGAAAATCAGAACACATTGGGCGTTGACATGTCCAACCTCAGGTTGATTGCTGACTTTAAAGTACCTCATAAGTTCAAGGTGCCTACCTTTGAGAAGTATAAGGGCACTACTTGTCCCCGTGTTCACCTCCGATCTTATTATAGAAAGATGTCCGCTTATTCTGACGATGAGAAGCTGCTGATGCACTTCTTTCAGGATAGTCTTTCTGGTCCATCGCTCGAATGGTATATGGGCTTGGAGCCCGCTACTGTGCGCACCTGGAAAGATCTTGCAGAAGCGTTTGTTCTCCACTATCAATACAATAGCGACTTGTCTCCCAACCGAGTTCAGCTTCAGAATCTCTCGCAGCGGAACAATGAAAGCTTCAAAGAGTACGCCCAGCGGTGGCGTGAATTGGCTGCTCGGGTTCAACCGCCGATGGTTGAGCGTGAGCTAGTGCAAATGTTCGTGGCTACCCTTCCCGGAATCTATTATGAAAAGCTGGTCAGTGGCATGTCTGGAACATTCTCGGCTCTCATCACTTTGGGCGAGCATGTTGAGAACGGTATAAAGATCGGAAAAATTCAGGGCGAATCATCCTCAGCTGGAGGAGGTAGCAAGAAACCCTATACTGGCAAGCGTCGAGAGGGAGATGCCAGTGCTGTCACTAATGCTCGGAGAAAGGGCAAGGGCCCTCAGCCTCAGATTGCTAGCATAAATATCCCAGCTGCTCCACCGCAGCAGCAGCCCCAGCAGCAGAATAATCAGGGGTATAAAAGATATCAGAATCGGGCTCCCCTGGCAAGTCGTCATCTTGAAACTCCACCTATGTCGTATGCACAGCTTCTGCAAACGTTGCTTCAGCTCCAGTTGGTTCACAAAAGGACGATGGCTCCCTTAACAGGGGCACCACCACCAGGGTATGATGCCAATGCTACTTGTGAGTTCCATACTGGGGCACCAGGCCATACGATTGAGAATTGTAAAGCTTTTAAGCACAAAGTCCAGGACTTGGTGGACGCCAAGGTCATCAACTTTTCTGACAACGTGCCCAACATCACCAAAAATCCAATGCCTCATCATAAGGGGGGTGGAGTGAATGCTGTTATCACAGAAGAGAGTTCAGACTTGCTGACCGATGTCAAAGATTTGAAGACGCCGTTGAGTTTTGTCAAGGCTAAGTTGCTGAAGAAGGGCTTCTTTCCTGGATGTGGAGAATTATGTATGGCTTGTGCTACACTTCCTGATGGGTGTGAGCAGCTGATCGAAGGTATCCAAGGTCTGATGTCCGAGGGTATTTTGCAATTCAGCCGGAGCATTGAAAGTGCATCGGGGGAAGTCGTACTGAAGCAGGCAGACGAAGTTGCTACCATTACTATTCCTCGTCACCCTATTACTATTTCTGCGCCCCGACCGCCTACTATCACCATCACCAGGGCCGAACCAATCCCATTCGAAAGCACCAATGCCGTTCCATGGCATTATGGCGCCGAAGTTTATTGTAATGGTCAGAAGATAGAGCTTGAGACGTTCGGATCGACTGTGCAGAATCTTACTGAAGTCAGTGGTATCACTAGAAGCGGAAGAGTGTTTGCGCCAGCAGAAGTTGCAGCAGAGAAAGTGGTCCGGGCTGACGTTGTGGATAAGGGTAAAGGTAAAGCTGTCGAGGAGGTCCCTGCAGGGGCAGAGAAAGACTTGCTGGTTAAAGATGCTGAAGAGTTCATGCGACTAATCAAGAAGAGTGACTACAAAATTGTAGATCATCTTCATCAGACTCCGTCAAAGATCTCGATTCTTAACCTGTTGCTGTGTTCTGAAGCGCACCGCAACGCGTTACTAAAGGTGTTGAATGCTGCATACGTGCCGCAGGAGATATCAGTAAATTAACTCGAGGAGGTGATGGCCCATGTTAATGCTGGTAATGGGCTGGGATTTACAGATCTGGAGCTGACTCCTAAGGGAAGAGATCACAATAGCGCCTTGCACGTCTCAATAGAGTGCAGAGGCACGATTATGTCACATGTCCTGGTGGATACAGGTTCCTCGCTTAACGTGCTTCCGAAAAAAGCACTAATGAAGTTGGATACCCGTGGACTGCTGTGCACGCCCAGTGATCTGGTCGTAAAAGCCTTTGATGGGACCAAGCGCCACGTCTTCGGAGAATTGACCCTGCCAATTCAAGTTGGTCCAGAGACGTTCAATACGGTTTTCTATATCATGGATATCATGCCCGCCTATAGTTGCCTCTTAGGTCGGTCGTGGATCCATTCTGCTGGTGCCGTGACGTCCACGCTGCATCAGAAGCTTAAATATGCTGTTGGGGGCAGCATAGTGACCGTCTGTGGTGAAGAGGACATCATGGTAAGCCACCTGTCGTCCTTTAAATACGTTGAAATGGATGGTGAGATCCATGAGATTCTTTGCCAAGCATTTGAAACCGTTAAGATGAAGGAGGTAGCTCCTGTCGTCGCAGAGAAGCAGGAGATGAATCTCTCCTCGTTTAAGGAAGCACGGGCCGTTGTCGAAGCCGGTTCCACCTCAGGCTGGGGGCATGTCTTGGATATACCAATCAAACAGGATAAGTTTGGATTGGGGTATTCTCCTGGAGCTGAAGCTTCATCTTCTTCTGGCAGCTCGTCTCGTGGGACAGGGCCGATCCTATTCACCAAAGGGGGAGTAATTTTCGAGAGTATCAACGCTGCGTCGGAGGACAGTGGAGACAGTGATTGCGATCTTGACGCCTGGATTCAACCGAGCAAGCCGGGCGAGCACCTCCACAACTGGACCATCAAGGAGATTATCAAGCTGACAAGTGAAGAGTAATGATTTGCTTTTTACAATCTTTGTACAACCCTATGTCCTGCCCGGGGCATAGTGGTTTTACTGTCAGGGCCTTGTTGGATTATGTGCATGCATTTTGTTAATAAATAAAAGGCGTTTTCTTCGTAATCAAATATTGTGTTCTCTGTTATTCCTGTTTTATGTTTACTTCGAAAAACAGTAAGATGGCAACGGGGTTCGTGCTAACCTGCATATTCTTGCTTTAAACTTAACCCTTGTTATTGCAGGATCCACGTAACAGACGACATCGACTCTGGACCCTCTACGGCTCACTACGACTTTGATTGCCCGATCTATCAAGCCGAGGATGAGATTGATGAAGACGAAGACCTTCCGGAAGAGTTGGCCCGCTTGTTGAGACAAGAGGAGAAGGTTATTCTGCCTCACGAGGAGGATATTGAGATTATAAATCTGGGTTCTGAGGAGCTTATCAGGAATGTCAGAGTAGGGGCTGCGCTGCAGAATGATGTCAAGCATAGACTGGTCGAGATGCTTCGAGAGTATAGTGACGTCTTTGCTTGGTCATATGAGGATATGCCCGGACTTGACACTGATATTGTGGTTCATCGCTTGCCGTTGCGAGAAGATTGCCCTCCAGTCAAGCAGAAGCTCAGGAGGACGAGACCAGACATGGCTGTAAAAATCAAAGAAGAAGTCCAGAAGCAGTTGGACGCAGGATTTCTAGCCGTTACCACTTACCCTCCGTGGGTCGCCAACATAGTACCTGTACCGAAGAAGGACAGTAAGGTACGTATGTGCGTCGATTATCGGGATTTGAATAGGGCGAGCCCTAAGGATGATTTCCCGTTGCCTCATATCGATGTGTTGGTCGACAACACAGCCCAGTTTTCCGTGTTTTCGTTCATGGATGGCTTCTCCGGTTACAATCAGATTAAGATGGCACCGGAGGACATGGAGAAAACAACGTTTATCACCCCCTGGGGAACATTCTGCTACAAGGTAATGCCCTTCGGTCTGAAGAACGCAGGGGCCACTTACCAGCGAGCAATGGTAACTTTGTTTCATGATATGATTCATCATGAGATCGAGGTCTATGTTGATGACATGATTGCAAAGTCCCAAACGGAGGAAGAGCATCTGGTCAACCTATTGAAGCTGTTTGAAAGGCTTAGGAAGTTCAGGCTGAGGCTGAATCCTAACAAGTGCACTTTCGGAGTGCGGTCCAAAAAGTTATTGGGGTTTATCGTTAGTGAACGAGGTATTGAAGTTGATCCTGCAAAGATAAAAGCTATCCAAGAAATGCCAGCGCCGAAAACAGAAAAAGAAGTTCATGGTTTCCTGGGCCGAATAAACTACATTGCAAGGTTTATCTCTCAGCTCACGGCCACCTGTGAACCGATGTTCAAGCTTTTAAAGAAAAATCAGGCGATTACTTGGAATGAGGATTGCCAGAAGGCATTCGATAAGATAAAGCAGTATCTTCAAGAACCTCCGATCTTGATACCCCCAGTGGCTGGACGGCCATTAATCATGTACCTGACGGTTCTGGAGAATAGTATGGGGTGTGTTCTCGGTCAGCACGACGAGACGGGCAGAAAAGAGCATGCCATTTATTATTTGAGTAAAAAGTTCACTGAGTGTGAATCTCGATACTCGATGCTGGAGAAGACGTGTTGTGCATTAGCCTGGGCTGCCAAACGTCTACGACAGTATATGCTCAATCACACCACTATGCTAATTTCGAAGATGGATCCGATCAAGTACGTCTTCGAGAAGCAGGCTCTTTCGGGCAGGATTGCCAGATGGCAGATGGTGTTAACAGAGTATGATATTCAGTACGTCTCTCAGAAAGCCATTAAGGGAAGCGTATTGTCTGATTATCTTGCCGAATAGCCAATCGAAGACTACCAGCCAATGAAGTTCGAATTCCCTGACGAGGACGTTATGTTTCTCAAAGCGAAGGATTGCGATGAGCCATTGCCCGATGAGGGGCCAGATAGGAAGTCTCAGTGGAAGTTGATATTCGACGGAGCGGTTAATTCCTATGGAAGTGGTATCGGGGCTATCATCACGACTCCTCACGGATCCCATATCCCGTTTACTGCGAGACTGACGTTTCCAGTTACCAACAACGAAGCCGAGTATGAAGCATGTATTATGGGTCTAGAAGAGGCAATTGATTTGAGAATCAAGAATCTAGACATATAAGGTGACTCAGCGCTTGTAATCAATCAGATTAAAGGGGAGTGGGAAACTCGTCAAGCGAATCTAGTGTCGTACATGAATTATGCCAGGAGGCTGCTTCCGTTCTTCGACCGAGTAGAACTTCATCATGTACCCCGGGCTGAAAATCAAATGGCTGATGCTTTAGCCACGCTGGCTTCAATGTATAAAGTCAATTATTGGAATGAGGCTCCAAGAATTGTGCTTTCGCGGCTTGATAGACCAGCGTTTGTGTTCGCAATCGATGATGCCACTGACGGCAAGCCATGGTTCCACGATATCCAGACCTTCCTTATGACCAAGGAGTATCCTGCGGGTGCGTCAACCCAGGATAAGAAGACTCTAAGGAGGCTATCTGGAAACTTTTATCTCAATCCTGATGGAGTGCTGTATAAGAGAAACCACGATCTCGTGCTACTCAGATGTGTGGATGAGAAAGAAGCAAGTATGCTCATGGAAGAAGTCCATGAGGGCACAATTGGTACGCACGCCGGCGGGCATGCCATGACGAGAAAGATCCTGAGAGCAGGATATTACTGGCTGACTATGGAGTCGGATTGCTTCAGATTCGCGAAGAAATGTCACAAATGCCATATTTATGCTGATAAAGTTCATGTGCCGCCGTGCCCATTGAATATCATGTCCTCCCCTTGGCCGTTCTCCATGTGGGGCATCGACATGATAGGCAAGATCGAGCCCACTGCATCCAATGGTCATCGTTTTATCCTGGTAGCTATCGACTACTTCACCAAATGGGTGGAGGCAGCCTCGTACGCTAATGTGACCAAGCAGGTGGTAGCTAAATTCATAAAGAGGGACATCATCTGTCGCTATGGAATTCCCGAGCGGATCATTACTGACAATGGTTCGAATTTGAATAACAAGATGATGAAGGAGCTGTGCCAGAGCTTCAAGATTGAACACCACAACTCATCTCCTTACCGGCCGAAGATGAATGGCGCTGTTGAAGCGGCCAACAAGAACATCAAGAAGATTGTTCAGAAGATGGTTGTGATGTACAAAGATTGGCACGAGATGCTGCCGTTTGCCTTGCACGGTTATCGTACGACGGTGCGTACATCGACCGGGGCAACTCCTTTCTCCTTGGTGTACGGTATGGAAGTTGTCCTGCCGTTAGAAGTGGAGATTCCCTCTTTACGAGTTTTGGTTGATGTGAAACTCGACGAGGCAGAATGGATTACGAATCGCTTGAACCAACTCAGCCTGATGGACGAGAAGAGGTTAGCATCGATTGCATTTGGTCGCCTGTACCAAAGCCGAATGAAAAAAGCTTATGATAAGAAGGTGCGTCCTCGAAGCTTTCAGACGGGTGATCTCGTCCTGAAGAAGATTCTTCCGCCTCACTCCGATCACCGGGGCAAGTGGACTCCGAATTACGAAGGGCCGTATGTCGTCAGCAAGGTCTTCTCGGGAGGAGCTTTGTTGTTAGCCACGATGGATGGTGAAGATTTTGCATCCCCGGTGAACGCGGACGCAGTTAAAAAATACTTTGCTTGAAAGAGACCCGCTGGACAAAAAAGAAAGAGTCCAGGCAAAAAAGGGCATCCCGGCGAACCAAAAAACAGAATAAAAGGTTCGGGCAAAAATTAGGGATATATTGAAAAAATGTACACCCGCGAAGTCGAAAACCTACACTGGGCGGCTTTGGCAAAAAAGGGTATCCCGGTGAACTGAAAACCCGTAAAGGGCGGTTCACGCAAAAGTTAGGGATTTGAATAAGCAAATGACTGCGTTCCGCGTATGGACTTTCATTGTTTAGTGGTTTGGAGGACCTGAGGGCCGTTTATCTGAATCAATCTCTTCCGAAGCTGAAGCATCGGAGAAGTATCGAAGTCGAGTGGGTCTTAGAGGGATCAACTCATGGTGTTCGTCTACGCCTCGATTGCCGACATTTGTATATACTGATGTATATTTATGTTTTCTTTTTGCGCGGCTTCCTCATTCCAGGAGCTTGCCTCTGTTGTAAAACATTTTTGCCCGTTCAGGGGTTCATCATCAATAAAATGCACATTATTCAGCAATTCTACTTGTCTGTTTAGCATTTATCTGTTTTGTTTGCGAATGAAAACGCCGATGTTTTTTGATAAAATGCGCATACATAAACTTGCGGGCCTAGGCCCATTGATTGTTGAAACAATTGGTTAACTGAATATTGTCACGAGATAATAACCTGGATAGGACCCTTTGAGGAGGGAATCTTGTCTTGTTTGCTTGTGTTGTTGCAGGTGTAGCACCTTCCAGAGGATATGCCGTGCGCATCCCCGAAGCAGGATGATTCCTCCTTCTCCAGCAGAGTTCAGTAGTCTCTTCTCCGCAGAACCTGAACGCAAGATAGTGAGCATTGATATGTCTCCCCGGGCAGAGACGATTCTCGTCCCCAAGCAGACACATCCTGAAGGAGCGTCATCCCAACAGCTGAGTCAAGCACCGAAGAATGATGTCGTCTTTCCCCAGCACCGGGTCACAAGTGCAGATTTCAGAGAAGTGTTCGGGTGCCGAAGCTCGTGTTTTCCCCAGTAAAGTCACCGAAGCAGGTGTATCCCCCAAGCACCGGGTCACAAGCGCAGGTTTCGCAGGAGGCTGTTCGTATGCCGAAGGATGCAGTAACTGATGGTGCCAGACTGAAGTCTCCAGTGGAATTGAGATTCCCTACCAGAATCAGGCTCTCTCCTGAAGTTGGATGATTCCCTCTTCCCCAGTAGAGTATTGGAACGACTGATGTTGTATTCCCCTGCAGAGTTGTACTCTCCCCCGAAGGCAGATGATCCTTTCTTCCCCGGCGAAATTGAAATTCCGCACCAGGGTCGCACTCTCCAGTGAAGTAGAATGATTTCCCTCCCCGGCTGAGTCCGCAGAAAAGCAGCATCCTTGGAAGTTGATCAGATCATGGTCGATTTTCCCCAGCAGAGCGTGGGGCAGCTAGTGCTGTGTTTCCCCAGAATCGCACTCTCTCCATCGAAGTAGAATGATTTCTCCTTCCTCAGCCGAGTTTGCAGATGTCCAAGAGATCCGAATCCTTGGAGGTTGATCAAATCATGATTGATTTTTCCCCAGTGGAGTGTTGAGCAGCTGAAGGTGGTTCCCCACAGATTTGTTATCCCCAGAAAAGTAGCCATGACGGCTACGCAGTTTATCATCGCTTTCCTTCAGCAGGTTCGGGTTCTCGTAGAGCTTCGTCCCTGCAGCAGTCAGCTGAAATTGTTTGCCTTGCAACAGTCCGCGGAAGATCAGTTCCCCAAGCGGAGTCCGATTAATATTGGCGCGTCCCCGTTCTCCTCAGCAGGATGATTCCTCTATCTGAGCAGTTCTTCCTCCTCGACGGGAGAATTTCCCCCCCAGCATTTATTTTGCGGACGGGATCGCATCATTGTGCATGGCTGCATAGCATTTAACACTGCATAGCATTTAACACTGCATAGCATTTAACGTTGCATAGCATTGTGCATGATTGCATGGCATTTAGCATAAACGCATATCATTCCCACTGTGTGGGGCATGGCGCAGAAGCATATGCACCATAAGCATGATCTAGGTCATTATCATTCTTGTCTTCCAGGTGTGCGACCAAAAGACCGGTTGCTCAGGACGATTCTTGATATTCTCTCCAACAAGGTCACTCTCTTGAGATGATTCCCAGGACCCCGGTGTAATCTCCACAGTCGCTCGCTCAAGATGATTTTTGAGATCCCCAGCGAAGTCTCCAGTTCAAGACGACCCTTGAACTCCTCAGCAGGGCCGTTTGCTTAAGGTGATTCTTAATACCTCAGCGCAGGTTCCCGAGTTGTTTGCCTAGGGTGATACTTGAGCTCCCCAATAGCGTCCCCAGCAAGAGTTGCCCAGGAAGATTCCTGGAATACCCAACAGAATGTTTGCTCCAGAAAGGTTATCAGTTCAGGACGATTCTTGAGGATGCCCGACGGATCTGTTTGTTCAAGATGATTCTTGAAGTCCTCAGCAGTGTGATAGGTCTGCTCCAACAATGATGTCTAATCTGAAGATGGATTTCGTAAGCGCCTGAAGGCGATATCAGAAGGTTCCTGTGAGTTCAGATTTCCGTGTTGATGAATCAACGGGTGGCTGAAGACAAGGTTCCAGAGTTTGTAGATATAACAGAGTGATTCGTGTGGGTCTGAAGACCAAGTCAGTTATCCTGAGGTGATGATTGATTGCGATCAAGTGAATGATATTTCTTCTGACTGAAGTCGAAGATAGTTCTCCAGTGGTGATGTTGGGTATCTTGATTGTCCGACGGCGATGTCAGATTTAGTTCTCCAGCGGTGATGCGGGGTATTTTGATTGTCCGACGGCGATGTCAGATTTAGTTCTCCAGCGGTGATGTTGGGTATTTTGATTGTCCGACGGCGATGTCAGATTTAGTTCTCCAGCGGTGATGCGGGGTATTTTGATTGTCCGACGGAGATGTCAGATTTAGTTCTCCAGCGGTGATGTTGGGTATTTTGATTGTCCGACGGCGATGTCAGATTTAGTTCTCCAGCGGTGATACGGGGTATTTTGATTGTCCGACGGCGATGTCAGATTTAGTTCTCCAGCGGTGATGTTGGGTATTTTGATTGTCCGACGGCGATGTCAGATTTAGTTCTCCAGCGGTGATGCGGGGTATTTTGATTGTCCGATGGCAATGTCAGATTTAGTTCTCCAGCGGCAATGTGGGGGTATTTTGATTGTCCGACGGCGATGTCAGATTTATTTCTCCAGCGGTGAGGTTGGGCATTTTGGGGTGATCGACGGCGATGTCAAATTTAGTTCTCCGGCGGTGATGTTGGATGTTTGTTTCCCCGAGTTATGGTTGTTCCTGACGGTGATGTCAGGTGGTTTAGTCTCCCAGCGGCGGTGTTGGGTGTTCCTCAGAATTTTGTCTGCTTCTGACGGTGATGTCGGATGGTTCAGTCTCCCAGCGGCGATGTTGGGTGTTTTGGTTGTTTGAAGACAATGTTAGAAGAAGTTAACTGACGACGATGTCAGATCAGTATCTCTCCAGCTAGCGGTTGTACAGCTAGCATTGCAATATTCGAAGATTTGTTCCCCGCAGAGTACCGGGTGCTCGTGCAGTTGGCAAATTTTCGGGTTTACCGGTATTCAATCGTCTCGCACCTTGATTGGTTGAGAGTCGTTCGCTTCTCACCCAGTCAGGTCCAAGCCGTTTGAATAGGGGCAGTTGTTGCACCCCAAAATTTGACCAACAATTATTTATCCATCTAGTGTTTGAAAATGGATATCTTCATCAGGAAGTTCAAGAGATCCTCAGAAGAATTGGTTGAAACCAGAGTGGTGTGCCTCATAACTTGAGAGTTGTGGGTGCTCCTCAGATGATTCTGAGACTTTGAGAATGAACTTGAAGCTTTGAGAAAGCCTATGAGATGTCTTGAAAGCCATCATGAAGCCCAGAGAGGTCATTATGCAAGAATTCTGAAGATTCAACCATGAGTGGTAGAATTAGGGTTTTGACTGGGTCAACCCTAGGTCAACTGAAGATTTGGAGAAGGTTGAGACCTAATACAAGGGCCATGAGGTCATGGAATGGTGCATAGAGGTGTTATAAAGATGATTCCTAGATCAATTCATCATGATTGAGGAGTTTGAGAAGTTTCAAGTCGGGGTTTCTGAGGATTGTCAGTGAAAAAACCCTAGTTTGATCCCTACTTTCCAGGCAGTTTGAGCTCAAGATGTGATTGATATCTCATCTTCCCCAAAACATGAATGTTATAGAGCTTGTTCTTAGCTTTAATTTGAGTGGTGGAAGTCCTTGATAGGAGTTACAGAGCTCAAGTTATGGTTTTGACAAATTACAGGTCAGCAGAGGTGTGTGAATCTGGGTCCTTGAAAGTCACCCAACTTGCAGACAACGTTTGCCCTAGTAGGATGATTCCTATGATCTCTTGGTCAACATGAATGTTGGAGGGCATCTTCTTAGATTTAATTTGAGTGGTAGAAGTCCTTGATAGTATTTGTGGAACTCAACTTATGGTTTGAACAAGACAGGGGTATTTTGGTCATTTGTCGGTTATAGGTCATTTTTAAGCAAAGGCCATATCTCCTATTTCCAAGCCTCAAATGGAAAAACTCAAAACATGAAAGTTGTTCAAAATGTGATTTTTAGTCTAGAGAGAAGGTCATGGATTGTTGGAAAAGCTCATAGCATGGATTTGCATGATTGGTCAAAAATGAACTAAAAATGGCTTATAAGTTTGAAAAGTTGAAATTGGAAATTGGTTTGGAAGATCCACAAATCCAAAATAGGTCATCCAATATATCATTTTGATTGGAAACATCATTTTGAGAACATTGGTTTAGATAGAATTTTGATTTGAAGCTTAAAAAATGAGGTTCCTTTGGAAAAGTGTTACTTGCAAAAGAAGGCAACTTTGAAAAGGCTTGCACAAGGAAAAGTAAAGGGCTGATTTCATTCCTTATCACTCAATATCTCATATTAAGGCATTTTGGCATAGAATACAAGGTTTAATGCAAGGGATATGAGATTTTCAAAGTCTCTTTTAAGGAGAAGTTCATGAACTTTCTAGAGGATTCTAGATGTTTCTAGTAACTTCCATCCACTACTATAAGAAGAGTGTATCACATAGTGTTAAAGGTTGGTGATAGCAAGAGAATTCAGAGGGGAGAGAGAGAGAGAGAAGCATCCATTGAAGAGATTTCTTCAAGTTGAAGCAACTCTGGTTTCCTTCCATTGCAGACCTTCTCCATCATCACAAGTGCAAACAAAAAGTTTCTCCCCATTGGAAGAGTGTCCTGAAGCAATTACAAGGCCTGAAACCTTCTCCTCATACCTTCTCCATCATCACTTGACAGGTTCTTTCTTCTCCCTATACCTCTTAATTTATTTAGTTTCAGTTCATTCTTTAGATATAGAATTGTTAGGCTAGACTAGGTGATGAAATTCTGAGAGTTAGAGCCAAATCCATGGAGTTCCATAACAGGTCCATGAATCTTTAATCTCCAAGAAACGACTGGTTTGTTAGTTTTAGGTATCAAGCTTTGGTTTAGAATGGTTAGGGTAGTGTGTAGAGTAACTGTAGGCCATTAGATTCAAGGTTAATGAGAGTTGACATCAGGAGAATGTGCTTGAACCGCGACCTTGCAGGCTTCTGTTAGGATTATCCAAAGAGAATTAGGAAAAAGTATGCGTGTAGTCTTGTTCCTCTTGATTAGTAGAGCAATTTTCGTGTTGGAATTTTAGGATTTCGTGGACTGAGCAGAGAGAACGAGTGAGGGGAAGGCTTGTGCATGGAGGGGGTTTCGTGAAACCCTAGCTGGCTGGAGGTGGAAGACGTAATCTCCACCGTTGGTGCATTTTGGAATGTTGGACTTGGTCCCTCGATCGCACGGCCCAGATTCGTCCAGAAAGTGGAGGGAAATTTGAAAAAAGGAAACGCGGTCGTTTCACTTAATGGAGGCGCCTGGGCTCATCTGCCTTCTATCCGCACCCCCCCTATTTCTGGCCCATTAGAAAACCAACTAGCGCTTCTTGCTATTTCCACCCCCTCCCCTTTAATTGTTTCTTTTATTTCTTATTCTTTTAATATTTTTTCTTGTTCTTTAAAAATGCATATAAAATTGATAAATAATGATTTTTTGTTCATTCTTTTTGCTATGTTGAGATAATTTTGTGTAGAAAAATATAAAAATAAAAATGGAATTTTATTTTTAATGTAGAATTTTTGGTGATATTTTCTTTAATATAGTGTATTTTCTTTCTTTTAGTTGATACCTTATTTTGCAAGAATTGTTTTAGGACCTTCCCTTAGGATTTTTAACTCATTCTTTTTTGTGTAATTAGATGATGAATCATAGTTCCCCATAGGATTAATTCTAGATTTTTAGATTAGAATTTGATTAGTTTAATTAGGGTAGCTTTAGGGTATCCTAATTAGGGTTTAGGTTGTGCATAGGTGAAGAAATTCATTTTCCTTAAATAGTTTTGTCTTGATTTTTGGGTAGAGGCCTATGTGGATGTTATGAATAGATATTGTAGACCCTTGTGAATAATTGATAGATTTTTCCCCCTTGATTTAGTATTTTTAGGTATTTTCTGAAGTTGCCTATTGATTTTGTCTGCCTTGTGGTTATCTGTTCATCTTTGGGGTTTATTTTGGGGAGTTTGTTGTGGGGCTTATGTTGTCTTGAAGACCTTGTTGGAGAGCATGATGAAGAGAATATTGTAGATCAAGACTCAGAGACCCAGAGCTTGGCTTGTCCCCTGTCTGTGAGGTTTGAGATCCTGAAGTTTGGAGGAAGTTCATGGTACTTTCCTGAGGAAGGCACTATGAATGACTTTCATTCTTTCTTCTCACCTCTTTCTTAAGTATCCAATGATGTTGGAGCCAACTTGTGAGTTTAATTTCTCCTGAGGAGGAATGTAAACTGATCACATGTTGTTGAGCCACATGGGATACAACTCCTAAGTGGAAGCCTCCTAGTACTTTCCTGAGGAAGGTCCTATGGGTCTATTCACTTAGTTCCCTTAGTTTGTCTAGGATTTCTCAAGTATCCAATGATGTTGGAGCCAACTTGTGAGTTTAATTTCTCCTGAGGAGGAATGTAAACTGATCACAGTTGTTGAGCCACATAGGATACAACTCCTAAGTGGAAGCCTCTTAGTACTTTCCTGAGGAAGGTCCTATGGGTCTATTCACTTAGTTCCACTAGTTCAGATAGGATTTCCTAAATATCCAGTGATGTTGGAGCCTGCTTGTGAGTTTAATTTCTCCTGAGGAGGAATGTAAACTGATCACAGTGGTTGAGCCACATAGGATATAACTCCTGAGTATACACCTCCTAGTGCTTTCCTGAGGAAGACACTATGAGTCTGCTTACTTAGCTCCCTTTCTTTGGTAAGCTTGTTCTGAAGCTTGAAGGCTGGGATTGATTTCTTTTGGTTAGGTTTTGCTTTAGGGCTTTGATTAGATTGGATTCAGGATTCTGTGTTAGGGTTAGGATTAGGGAGTAGATCCTTTCTTTCTCAAGTTTGTGTTTTGTTTGCCCGATGGCACTTCATTCCCCTTTATCTGTTATTGCTTGACAGCATGTTGTTTGTTTTCAGTATGATTACTGTTATTTCATGACTGGCTTGAGGTCGAGACGAGCTTGTGGAGGCTGAAGCCCCACACACATTTCCTCCCTCACTTGCATTGCATGCATTTTACTGTTAAAGCTGATGCTTTTGTCTGTTTTGGTGTATCATTGACATGATCCCTTAGGACTCTCATTTCTTCTGATGAGGATTTGATGATAGACTTTTAGGTTGAAACCTATGCATGACAACATCTAGGAGTTCCCTGTTCAAACCTCAACCATAGGATGAATCCATGGCATGATAACAGTAGGACTTGATAGTCTCCCTCCTAGTTGGGCCTGTTCTCTTCTCATCTCGAAGCAGTTTAAGATACAGTAATCATGAATGATTTCTTTCGTACATTACGAGCCTTAAGCTATCTGAGGTGGGATGTTTAGTATGGTACCCTTTGGGTGACATGCGACGCATTCACTCTCAGGTCATAGTCTCTAGTGCGGTTGAAATCGCAAACATAATAAAAAACACTTCTGTTAGGAGATAGCCCGTAGTTACCCGAACTACGTTTGCTCTGATCTTTCATACCAGATGAAAGTACGTAGGCATAGGATGCGATGTCCTAGCGAGCAACCTTTCCCCCGTAGTTAGCCGAACTACGTTGACTCTGATTTCTCGTTCCAGACGGGAATACGTAGGCATAAAGTGCGACGCTTTGCCGAGTCATTTTTCTTTTCTTTTTCAGCCAGCCTTGATAGGTAGATAGAATATAACCAACCCGTCCAAGTAAACAAACAAGCGAGGATCCCGTCGAGTACGACGGACGTGAGGGGTGCTAATACCTTCCCCTTGCGTAACCGACTCCCGAACCCAGACAATGGTTGCGACGACCTTGTCTTACCCTTTTTCGTCAGGTTTTTCCGATCGTTTCCTTTCCCGCTCTGAGGGATAAATAACAAAAGGTGGCGACTCTTCTGTCATGCCGGCACCTTATTTTCGCGCAAGCGACAGCTGGCGACTCTGCTGGGGAAAGAAATCCAGAATCTCTGGTTCTCCGGTTCCCTATGAGAGTCAATCCTATCGTTTGTGTGTTTGCTTGTTGGGTTGCGTTTATTTATCGCATTTTTACTTCCCGCATTTTTACTTCCCGCATTTTATTTCCCGCATTTTATTTCCAGTTTGATATGATTATCTGTGCTGCTGTGGGAGAGGGATGGTACTGTGAGCGAGAAGCCGGACCTGGGCTTGAGTACACACCTAGACATAGTTACGGAGAAGTAGTAGACGAACCTGTCTGCTGAGCAGGCACAGTTCCCTACGAAAATCTGCGCTCAGATGAGATTCTTGTAGAGGTGCTCCTTTCCGGTCCTGAGGATCTGAGGGGAGTCCAGACGTGAGGATTGTCGACTCTGGGGACCGATCATTTGGAAGTCAGCTAAGTGAGGCCTCTTCATGGCTTGACGATGCCACTCTTTCTGGGAATCGTATCGTCACTCATGAAAGTCTGTGACGCTGACGACCGCATAGGATGCTGTACCTTTGTCCGTGGATTAGGTTCATACCTGCGAGTGGGGTTGGGATATTGCAGGAAACTTTGACCTCCAGACTACCTAGTTTTCTTGACAGTGAATCAGTTATGTTGGTATCAGGGTTCCTAGTTGCAGATTTGACTGTTCTTGACAGAGCGAGGGTTCGATCAGAGGATCTTATCATCGGGTGTATGTTTGTTCCTGGTAAAGCAGGTTTCGATCAGAGTATTGTTACCAGAGGTTTGTTCCGGACAGAGCAGATTTTGAGTGGGGTCTGAAGATCTCATCAGCAGTTGTTATTTGTTCTTGATAGGGCAGATTTTGAGTGGGGTCTGAAGATCTCATCAGCAGCTGTGTGTTTGTTCTCGACAGGGCAGATTTTTGATTTGGGGTCTGAAGACTTCATCAACAGATGTTACTTGATCTTGCATCCGGGGTCTTTATTATCAGGCCTTTGTTCCCGTTAGGGCAGAATGTTGATCTCAATCCTATCAGATGGTTATTCTCAGCAGATCAGATCAGTGGTTTTACACCGGGGTTTCCGTAGTGACTGTTGACACTGAATCTCCGCAGCAGCCACCTGGATATATTGTTGCATACCCGCATTTTGCATTAGCTTGCATAATCATTCGCATTCCATTGGCGTGTGTCTGTGACAGGTACCGTTTCCCCGATCCAGGATCTCTCGCCTCTTATTGTGTTACTGCAGCCTTTCTCAGAAAGACTGTTGCGTACGAGTTCTCGGTCCTTGACGTGTCGAATCTGACTATTGCCGATGCTGGGTGTGGGATTGCTATTTCCGTGATTGTCAGCATTGGTACTGCGGCGCCAGGGTCGGGTGAAACCTCTCAAGCACACAGACATACGCATGCATCTGCATGAAGCATTCTTGCATGACATACATTTTGTGGCTTTTCCTAACCTTTGATGTTGACAGGTTTTTCAGGTACTCAGGTTCCGAGCTACTTTCGATCTCCAGGATTGATCAAAGACTCATCCACCGCTACTAAACTCGCGCCAATCAGACAAGGATAATGGACCAGGTACAGTCAGATGTTCAAGAGCTTCGTGAACGGATGGATCGTTTTATGGAGCTGATGCAAGTAGTTGCGAATGGGCAAGACCAGCTTCGTACTTTGGTTCAACCTCTCATCTCCAGGGTTGACAGTAATGGAATACTTCATGGAGGGGCCGTGCCCACTCCTCCTCCAGGGGATACTCCACAGAACGTTGTTCCTGCTGCCGGGGGCAACGGCAGTGCTAATGGCAATCTGATGACTAATCTCGGACTCAATGCGGCAGGCGCCGGCAATGGTAGTTTGGGAGCCAATGTTAACATAGGGCCGGTCAACGGCAATGCTGGTGCAGGAAATCTGGTGGTGCCTCAACCGTGGCTGGAGGACCATCAGGATGACATATTCTCTCAGAGAGGTGTAGAGGCAGAGTTGAATGCTGAAGCTCGACTCAGGTTCAAGGCGCTGGAAGACAAGATGAGAAGCATAGAAAATCAGAACACATTGGGCGTTGACATGTCCAACCTCGGGTTGATTGCTGTCTTTAAAGTACCTCACAAGTTCAAGGTGCCTACCTTTGAGAAGTATAAGGGCACTACTTGTCCCCGTGTTCACCTCCGATCTTATTATAGAAAGATGTCCGCTTATTCTGACGATGAGAAGCTGCTGATGCACTTCTTTCAGGATAGTCTTTCTGGTCCATCGCTCGAATGGTATATGGGCTTGGAGCCCGCTACTGTGCGCACCTGGAAAGATCTTGCAGAAGCGTTTGTTCTCCACTATCAATACAATAGCGACTTGGCTCCCAACCGAGTTCAGCTTCAGAATCTCTCGCAGCGGAACAATGAAAGCTTCAAAGAGTACGCCCAGCGGTGGCGTGAATTGGCTGCTCGGGTTCAACCGCCGATGGTTGAGCGTGAGCTAGTGCAAATGTTCGTGGCTACCCTTCCCGGAATCTATTATGAAAAGCTGGTCAGTGGCATGTCTGGAACATTCTCGGCTCTCATCACTTTGGGCGAGCATGTTGAGAACGGTATAAAGATCGGAAAAATTCAGGGCGAATCATCCTCATCTGGAGGAGGTAGCAAGAAACCCTATACTGGCAAGCGTCGAGAGGGAGATGCCAGTGCTGTCACTAATGCTCGGAGAAAGGGCAAGGGCCCTCAGCCTCAGATTGCTAGCATAAATATCCCAGCTGCTCCACCGCAGCAGCAGCAGCAGCAGCCCCAGCAGCAGAATAATCAGGGGTATAAAAGATATCAGAATCGGGCTCCCCTGGCAAGCCGTCATCTTGAAACTCCACCTATGTCGTATGCACAGCTTCTGCAAACGTTGCTTCAGCTCCAGTTGGTTCACAAAAGGACGATGGCTCCCTTAACAGGGGCACCACCACCAGGGTATGATGCCAATGCTACTTGTGAGTTCCATACTGGGGCACCAGGCCATACGATTGAGAATTGTAAAGCTTTTAAGCACAAAGTCCAGGACTTGGTGGACGCCAAGGTCATCAACTTTTCTGACAACGTGCCCAACGTCACCAAAAATCCAATGCCTCATCATAAGGGGGGTGGAGTGAATGCTGTTATCACAGAAGAGAGTTCAGACTTGCTGACCGATGTCAAAGATTTGAAGACGCCGTTGAGTTTTGTCAAGGCTAAGTTGCTGAAGAAGGGCTTCTTTCCTGGATGTGGAGAATTATGTATGGCTTGTGCTACACTTCCTGATGGGTGTGAGCAGCTGATCGAAGGTATCCAAGGTCTGATGTCCGAGGGTATTTTGCAATTCAGCCGGAGCATTGAAAGTGCATTGGGGGAAGTCGTACTGAAGCAGGCAGACGAAGTTGCTACCATTACTATTCCTCGTCACCCTATTACTATTTCTGCGCCCCGACCGCCTACTATCACCATCACCAGGGCCGGACCAATCCCATTCGAAAGCACCAATGCCGTTCCATGGCATTATGGCGCCGAAGTTTATTGTAATGGTCAGAAGATAGAGCTTGAGCCATTCGGATCGACTGTGCAGAATCTTACTGAAGTCAGTGGTATCACTAGAAGCGGAAGAGTGTTTGCGCCAGCAGAAGTTGCAGCAGAGAAAGTGGTCCGGGCTGACGCTGTGGATAAGGGTGAAGAAATTCATTTTCCTTAAATAGTTTTGTCTTGATTTTTGGGTAGAGGCCTATGTGGATGTTATGAATAGATATTGTAGACCCTTGTGAATAATTGATAGATTTTTCCCCCTTGATTTAGTATTTTTAGGTATTTTCTGAAGTTGCCTATTGATTTTGTCTGCCTTGTGGTTATCTGTTCATCTTTGGGGTTTATTTTGGGGAGTTTGTTGTGGGGCTTGTGTTGTCTTGAAGATCTTGTTGGAGAGCATCATGAAGTGAAGATTGAAGATCAAGACTCAGAGACCCAGAGCTTGGCCTCGTCCCTTGTCTGTGAGGTTTGAGATCCTGAAGTTTGGAGGAAGTTCATGGTACTTTCCTGAGGAAGGCACTATGAATGACTTTCATTCTTTCTTATCACCTCTTTCTTAAGTATCCAATGATGTTGGAGCCAACTTGTGAGTTTAATTTCTCCTGAGGAGGAATGTAAACTGATCACATGTTGTTGAGCCACATGGGATACAACTCCTAAGTGGAAGCCTCCTAGTACTTTCCTGAGGAAGGTCCTATGGGTCTATTCACTTAGTTCCCTTAGTTTGTCTAGGATTTCTCAAGTATCCAATGATGTTGGAGCCAACTTGTGAGTTTAATTTCTCCTGAGGAGGAATGTAAACTGATCACAGTTGTTGAGCCACATAGGATACAACTCCTAAGTGGAAGCCTCCTAGTACTTTCCTGAGGAAGGTCCTATGGGTCTATTCACTTAGTTCCACTAGTTCAGATAGGATTTCCTAAATATCCAGTGATGTTGGAGCCTGCTTGTGAGTTTAATTTCTCCTGAGGAGGAATGTAAACTGATCACAGTGGTTGAGCCACATAGGATATAACTCCTGAGTATACACCTCCTAGTGCTTTCCTGAGGAAGACACTATGAGTCTGCTTACTTAGCTCCCTTTCTTTGGTAAGCTTGTTCTGAAGCTTGAAGGCTGGGATTGATTTCTTTTGGTTAGGTTTTGCTTTAGGGATTTGATTAGATTGGATTCAGGATTCTGTGTTAGGGTTAGGATTAGGGAGTAGATCCTTTCTTTCTCAAGTTTGTGTTTTGTTTGCCCGATGGCACTTCATTCCCCTTTATCTGTTATTGCTTGACAGCATGTTGTTTGTTTTCAGTATGATTACTGTTATTTCATGACTGGCTTGAGGTCGAGACGAGCTTGTGGAGGCTGAAGCCCCACACACATTTCCTCCCTCACTTGCATTGCATGCATTTTACTGTTAAAGCTGATGCTTTTGTCTGTTTTGGTGTATCATTGACATGATCCCTTAGGACTCTCATTTCTTCTGATGAGGATTTGATGATAGACTTTTAGGTTGAAACCTATGCATGATAACATCTAGGAGTTCCCTGTTCAAACCTCAACCATAGGATGAATCCATGGCATGATAACAGTAGGACTTGATAGTCTCCCTCCTAGTTGGGTCTGTTCTCTTCTCATCTCGAAGCAGTTTAAGATACAGTAATCATGAATGATTTCTTTCGTACATTACGAGCCTTAAGCTATCTGAGGTGGGATGTTTAGTATGGTACCCTTTGGGTGACATGCGACGCATTCACTCTCAGGTCATAGTCTCTAGTGCGGTTGAAATCGCAAACATAATAAAAAACACTTCTGTTAGGAGATAGCCCGTAGTTACCCGAACTACGTTTGCTCTGATCTTTCATACCAGATGAAAGTACGTAGGCATAGGATGCGATGTCCTTGCGAGCAACCTTTCCCCCGTAGTTAGCCGAACTACGTTGACTCTGATTTCTCGTTCCAGACGGGAATACGTAGGCATAAAGTGCGACGCTTTGCCGAGTCATTTTTCTTTTCTTTTTTCAGCCAGCCTTGATAGGTAGATAGAATATAACCAACCCGTCCAAGTAAACAAACAAGCGAGGATCCCATCGAGTACGACGGACGTGAGGGGTGCTAATACCTTCCCCTTGCGTAACCGACTCCCGAACCCAGACAATGGTTGCGACGACCTTGTCTTACCCTTTTTCGTCAGGTTTTTCCGATCGTTTCCTTTCCCGCTCTGAGGGATAAATAACGAAAGGTGGCGACTCTTCTGTCATGCCGGCACCTTATTTTCGCGCAAGGGTGCGACTGTTCTTGAACTAGACAAACATTGGTGACAATAATAACAAGTTCCATGTCATTCAAGTTCCTGAATCTGATGATGATGGTAAGTTCCTTGTTTATAATAGATGGGAAAAGTAGGAATAAAGGGTTCTATAGTGTGAACAAAAGTTATTAAGCCAAAACGAAGAATGCTTGGTGTGATAGGAACAATATTGTCTCCCATCTAAAAAGTTATATATGTCTGGAAATGGATTAGAGTGGAAAGGAGAAGATTCTACAAATACATAATGTCCTGGCCATGCTTTGAGAAAGAAGCCTCTGGAATCCAAACTTGAGCCACCACTACAAAAAAAACGATGGATAATGATGGTTATTTTGGCAGGTTACGACGGTTAAAATTACCATCAATTACATTCTACGACGGTTGTAGTACCGTCACAAAAACGTGTGTCCCCGGGCTGTTTAGCGACGGTTGCCAAAACCGCCACACCAACCGTCGTTATATTTCACGATGGGCTGGAACTGACCTAAATTGGAGATGGCGACGGTTAAAGACCATCGTTACTAGCCTTTTGATTTTTTTTTTCATTGTTGATTGTGACGGTTTAAAACTGTCGTGAACTCTATTTCACGACTGGTTGGAACTGACATAAACTAGAAATGACAACAGTTAAATACTGTTGTGAATATACTTATGATTTTTGTTACCATTGTTGATTGTGACGGTTTAAAACTATCGTGAATATGACGGTTCAAACCGTTGTAATTTGATTTATAAAATTTTAAATATAATTTATTTGGTAACGATTTAAAGCGCAACTAATTATTTAATTTTTACATTTAGCAACCGTGTAAATCATTATTAATTTTTATGTATTGTATTATATTGTTTTATAATATATTCTTTTATTTAAATTATTATCTACTAAAATAGTTTTATTATTTTTTCTTTAAATTATTTATACAATAATATTTTTATTTATAGTATTTTTTTTTTAATTTTATTTTCTATCGCTTTTTAACGTAGTAAAATTAATTACAAAATTTAATATCAAATAAGTATTATAATATTAAAAAAACGTGAGTTTCATAATCATGTAAAATGAAAGTTCCATAATCATGTCATGTAATACAAAAAACCAAGTGAACAGGACCTCCAAGTTTAACTTCTTCAACAAGGTGAACAACCAAGTGAACCATAACCGTGAAGAATGAGGGAGGAAATAACATTTCCATGTGGCATAAAGTGAGGACAATTTGGTTTTGCAATTTTTCCAATTCTTCAATTTTCAATACCTTGGCACATAATTATCTAAAGAATGAGCACAACTCAATCAAAACTGCTGAAATCTCATGAGGTAATGTGTTGTAAATGGCTAATGGTAGAAGTTGTTCCATTAATATATGACAATCAGGACTCTTCATCATTCCATTTACCTTGAGATTTACTAAGTCAATGCATCTAGAAATGTTGCTTGAATAACCATCATGCACCCTAATATTCCTTAAAGTTGTTAAAAAATTCCTTTTATCTTTACCCATTAAACTAAAGGATGCCGGAGAAATTCTACCATTTTCATCAGGCCAAAGATTAGGTCTTATGCCCATATTTTGAAGGTCATCTCTAGCTTTAGAATTGTCTTTACTCCTTTGTCTATCATTTAGTAAAGTAAATAGGACATTATCACACACATTTTTCTCAATATACATTGGATCAAGATTATGGTGCAGAAGATTATCCTTCCAATACAGAAGTTAAAAAAATATGCTTTTTCTTCTCCATTGTTGATGATGACCTAGTGTAGGATCACACTGTGTACTATCACCTTCTATAGGTTGTCCCTCAAATATTCTTTTTAGCGATTTTTCTTTCACTGGCTTTTTACCAAATATGACTTCAATATCTTTAACCTATTTAAAAACTTCATGTCCAGATAATGTTCTCGGTGGACTCCGTATTTCTTGTTCACCATTAAAAGGGATCCTGTTCAATCTAAACCCGTGTCTCCGATCAAGGAAACAACGATGACCCATAAAACACCATTTACGGCTAGCTTTAAGACGGAGAGATGTAGTTTGAAAGTTACATGATGGGCAAGCAATCCCTGTGTATGTGTTCCACCCAGAAAGAGCACCCATACCTGGAAAGTCACTAATCATCCACATCAAATTTGCATGCAACTTGAACATCTCTTTCTTAAAAGAATCGTATGTATCCACACCATTTGTCCATAACTGTTTCAGTTCTTTAACTAAGGGTTGTAAGTAGACATCAATATTATTTCCTGGTGCTTCTTTTCTGGGAATTATCATTGACATTATAAATGATGTATGTTTCATGCAAAACCATGGAGGAGTGTTATATGGAATGAGAACAACTGGCCAAATACTATTGTTTGAACTCATCACACTAAAACGATTAAAACCATCACTAGCCAATGCAAGACACACATTTCACGGATTTGATGAAAACCAAGTATGTGTCAAGTCGAATTTCTTCCAAGCTTCTGAATCTCTAAGATGCCTCAACATTCCATCGTTGTTAGCATCTATTGCGTGCCATCTCATATCCTCGACCGTCTTTGATGACAAAAATAATCTCTGTAATCGAGGTTTTAATGGAAAATAACGAAGAACCTTGGCAGGAATTTTTTTCTTTTTCTTGTTAACAAAGACCGCTTCATTTGTTTTCCATTTTGAAGTGTTGCAATTTTTGCAAGTCTCCTTTTCTTCATCTTCTCCCCAATAAAGCATACAACTGTTTGGACATGCAGATATCTTTACATAATTCAAATCAAGTTTTATGATTGATTTCTCGGCTTCATAGAACGAACCTGGAATGTTTGCATATTCAAATGCATCTTTAATTAACTCTAAAATCATTGTCATTGCCTTCTCACTCAATCCACATAAACACTTTATATGGTACAACTTAACCAAAAAAGATAGTCTTGAATATCGTCTACACCCTTCATATAAAGGTTGTTCTCCTTCTCTAGTCAATTCATAGTACTCATTGGCTTCGTTTCTTTCCTGAGTTGCACTTAGCATCACATAATCTTCTTGGCCAATCTCTAAATTTGACGCAGATGGTATTTCATTAGCATGATTCATATCAACTCCAAATGCATCATTGATCATGTTATGAATAGGATCTTCGAAAATGATAGTGTCCCATCATCATAAGAAGGAAAAGGTAAAACATTCTAAACATGAACCTATTGATGATATGTCTCATTATGAATTACAAATTGATTTTGAAAACCTATATGGTGAAGTCGTAGACGCCTTTAAGAGGTTAACTTCAAGTAAGAAAATATTTTCATATTATGAAGCTAAAATTTTAGAAACGAAATAACAAATGGAAGCGTTTAAGCAAACCATGTTAGATGCTAAAAAAGAAAAGATTGAAGATGAAAAATCATCTTGGTTTAGTTGTGAAACTTGTCATATTTGCCAAAAAGAGGTAAACACTCCAAAGGTCAAATTAATCAAGGCTTTAGAACCAAAAGTCACTTTCGTGGTTGATACAACAAAATTCAAAAGACCTTTACACAAACCTTATAGAAAGTATAACTTTGTTGCAAAAGAGTCAACTAGCGAAAATGTTTCTCATCGTTATTTGACTTGTCACTATTGTTGTAGAAAATGGCATACCATTGCTAAATGCAAATTTAGGATATTTTTTATTCCTAAATGTGTCTTTCAGTGGTTTCCTAAATACAACAATTTTTTCATTCACTCTCAAGGACCCAATAAAAATTGTGTACCTGTCACTCTTGTAAAACTTTTATAGGTTGAATGTCTTGACTCTACCGAGAGAATGTGGTTTCTTGGTAGTGGATGTTAAAGGCATATGACGGGTGACATCTCCTTATTCATTGATTCAAACCAAAGAAGAAAAGATTTGTGACCTACAGAGATAACAACAAGGGTGCAATACTTGGAAAAGGTAGTGTAGGTAATCCCTCTTCTACTACTATCTCTGATATAATATTTGTCGAAAGCCTTAAACATAATCTTCTTAGCATAAGTCAATTATGTGACAAGAGGTATAAAATTACTTTTACAAATACTTATTGCA
This sequence comes from Lathyrus sativus, assembly GCA_963859935.3. Classification (NCBI taxonomy): domain Eukaryota; kingdom Viridiplantae; phylum Streptophyta; class Magnoliopsida; order Fabales; family Fabaceae; genus Lathyrus; species Lathyrus sativus. Next base: position 706,622,693 of record OZ012737.1, read on the forward strand.
TAATTGATCACAATGAAAAGAAAGATCATTCGCATGAGTTACTAACCCACATACATTTGGGTGACTCCAAATAGAGGGATAGCCCAACAATTTGGATTGAGTTTTCCACCTTTATTGTTTATCGGTGAAAATTGTTATTCCATAATGTTATTAGGAAGAACTTTTATTCTTATTATTGATATAGCGAAATGTTTTACTAAATCTATAAATTTTATTCTCTCATTTTAAGGAAAGTTTTTCACATTAAAAATCTGGTGTTGTTACAATTTTATGTTAATGTTATTATTATTGTACAATAAAATCAAATTATGTTGGTTGTCTATTTGAATCGCAAAGATTTAACATATTCAACTTTCTAAGTGTCATTGTTGCATGTATTATATAGATCTAATAAATATGAATGAAGAACAACACAGATTCAAGAAAAAATGTAAATAAATTGAAATTAAAAGAGTTACATTATGCATAGGTAAACAAAAAAGAAAACCAGTTACATTTAACTCATTCAATTGATTGAATGCCAATATACACAGAAACCAAAAAATTAAAAGAAAAAAAAAATGAGATGAGATCTATACTCTCATTTCTACTCGATCCGAGAAGACATCCTTCTAGCATATCATGCATAGTTTCCTCCTTCTGCTAATATAACCCAATTACATTTAGCAGAATGGTGCAAAACAAGTCTCCAATTCCTTCACCATCAACATAAAAATCACTCCTATCTAAAACATCATACACATTTTATAATTATAAATTGTAAATTCATTTTTTTTGTTAATTTAAATGTCACTTATATTTAAAATTGGAATGATTAATTTATAATTTAGTGAATTGATTTTTTTATCCTGATATCGACGAATCACCATAAGTTAACTCTGAAATAGAGGTAAGACGAGCCTTATCACCCTTTTTTTTCCGGTTACCCCCTCCACAAGAAATCGAAAACTCACACCCAAAGGCAGTTCCAAAACACGAAAACTTCCCTTTCTTACTCAATGGCGGCCGTCCCGGGGTTTTCCCAATCCGCCTCGGAGTTTGCTGCACTAACATTTTCTGCTTATTAATAACCTCATCCAATTCGTCGCATTCTTCCTTATTATACATCGGCGTCAACTCATTTCGCCACCTTTCTATCTTTGTATTCATTCCTTCCGAATAGTTACTCTCTGACCATTCATCAACCACCGGTCTCTCCCTCTCCACAGTCTTCATCCTCGCCGGTAATGGATACAATCCCTTTGCTATTGCCGCTGCAACAACCGACGGCGAAGGTCCAACATCAGAGCACAACGACTCCTCGTTTCCACCTTTTTTCTGTACCACCGTGCTCACTTCCGATTCCTCATAACCGTTATAACCGTTTTTTCCCGCACCGTAATATGAATAATCGTTAACCGTCGAATCGTTTCTCTCGCTCTGGCAACGTTGAAGAGTTAACATCTTCGAATCCGTGATTGCATTATTATCGTAATTGTTAGTAATCTTCTTCTTATTTGGATTCAATTCCGCTAGATCCCATAATCCAACCCCGGAAGTGCTCAACTCCGAATACAACGGCATACTTCTCATCGTGCTATCAAGCAGCGAAACGCCGATGTTAAGAATCCCTTGCGGACGACCGGAAGGTCTACGAATCTGCAAAGCGACGAAACGGAGTTTAGGTTTCCGGGTACCGGATCGAGTTCCCGGCGGGATGAGGTTATTAACGAGAACAGCGACGGTTCCGACGAGGACATCACGGAGCCACGCGGAAGAGTAGATCTCGATCATGATAACAGAATTTTCCGAGGCGAGAAACTCATCGTCGACGCGGAAAACGAATTTCTCGTTCCACGTAGGATCGGTGTGGCCCGTTTGATCAATCTGTGTGGCTAATTTTCTTTCTGGATTTAACCATGCGACTGCATAGGCTTTGATAGATTTCGAAACAGGAGATAAATCTTGTGCTGAAATGATGTTAATTTCTAAGAGTTGATACGGTGAAGAATATGATAAAGAAGACATCGTTTTGATTATTGTTTTGACGTATGTATTGCGGGGGTTTGTGGTAACGCCGGTACGGTGGTATGGTGGTAGGCCACTAACCCGCCGCCGTCAAATTATTGAAAGTGTCTTTCTCGATCGACTCCTTTGATTTTCTGTTTTCTACGTTCTACAATTTTTGAAAATGATTTTTGATTATTATTTATTATATTTTGGAAATGGAATGTAACAAGAATGAACGGCAATGGAAATGTCACGTTTTTTATTTTTGGGTTATAACCGCGAGCCATGCGTCATGATTTCAACACAGAGCGTTAAATGGTTATGTATGTTATTGTCACGTGTTCTTAGAACAAATGATAAACAATGCAATATAGTCTTTGTTTTTTCATAGGTTTGGGAAAACAAACTTAACAAAGAGAATGTTTTCTTTGAAAGTTTAGTTTAGAATTTTTTTTTTAATATAACTATGTCTTTTAACAAAAATACAAAATAAATTAAAATATCAAAATTTTTATTAAAACGACTAAGTTTTTACGTTGGATCACCGGCCCAATTAACGACAGAGTCCAAATGAAGTGGACTCGCCATTTCAAATGACGACATGCTCAGCTGGTTCAATAGAGAGTCGCCAATTGGTTTGGCTACTCCTTTTATTTAGGGATGACAACGGGGGCGGGTCGGGGGCGGGTTTAACAATATCCGCACCCGCCTCCATGTAACAGATCCGCCCCCGCCCCCGCCCCCAAATCCAATCGGGGGTGAAAATTTACCACCCAGACCCTAGTAGAAACCGGGTGCACCCGCACCCGCCCCGCCCCCACCCGCAAAAAATTATTTTTTTTTTAATTATAATAAAAATTAGTAATTTAATTAAAAAATTGATTATTTTAATAAATTAATTAATTATTTAATTAAAATTTTAATTAATAAATAAATATTAACTTAATTAATTTTATTATTTTAATTGCAATAAGAATATTAATAACTTAATTAAAAGTATAATTAATAAATAAATATTAAAATAAATAAAATAAGGAAATCAAAATAAAATATATTATTTGGGGCGGGGCGGGTGCGGGTGCGGGCGGGTCTTAGTGTCTACCCGCACCCGCACCCGTAGTTAAGAACTGGGTTTCACCCGCACCCAATTAAATCGGATTTCCCCCGTTAATTTCGGGGCGGGCCCGGGCGGGTGTGGGCGGGCCCGGGTTTGTTTGCCATCCCTACTTTCATTTATTTATTTTTTCTTTTTAGTATTTACGTTTTTTATTTCAATTTAAAAAATTAAAAAAAAATACAAATAGGAGGAGTAGCCAATTGGTTTGGCTACTCCACCTACTTTGACCCAACTCACCCCATCAATTGGCGACAACACTTTAAAACCTAGTCATTTTAGATTTATTTTTTTTTTTAAATTTTGATTTATTTAGTGTTTTAATTAAATAATATTGTTATACTTAAAAAAAATTCGTTAGTTTATGATAGGGAAATAGTCACTTTGTAAATTAGTGATTGAATTTTTTTAAAAAAATTTAGATTACTTTTGCTTATTAATGTTAACTAAAATATACATTTTAATTTTATACACATTCATTGAAATTATTTTATATATGAATCAATCAAATAATGTATTGCATAGTAATGAATGAATATGACCATTCATGTGTTTTTAACACTTTTTTTCTTAAAAAAAAAAAGAGATGGGTACCCATATATAAAAAAAATGATAATGTAAAATAATTTTATATTATCAATTAATTATTATCCTTTATTCTGTGAAATCACACTGATAGCTTTAAATTAGTTATGTCACATGGTTGAATGATGAATTTTTATTAAATAGTAGTGTAAAATTATTTTACACTATCAGTGCACTATTTTTAATCTATAAGAAAAGTAATTATAAGTGGTCTATGAGACCTAATCAAAAATCTCATCAAAAAAATTTAAGGCCAAGGCGAAGGCGAAGGGTTAAGAAATATATTAGAGAAGAAAAAACTTACACGAAAAGAGGGGGACCACGCCAAAACTCCTTCTAAGGTAGATATCTACAACAAGAAATGTCTTTCCAATTCTTCAAAAAGTATGGTCTAATGTTAGCATGTGTATGATCAAACAAAAGGAAATTTCTATGAGTGAATCTGATGTTAGTAAGCTTTTCTGTACAAGCGTTTTCTTCCCTGAAGATGTAAGAAACAATGAAGTGCATGGAGAGAGTGAGATTTGTACATTCCATCCATCTCACCTTTAACTTCAAAGGGTTAGAGAATGATTAGAAAATGCTTGCACTACAAGCAAACTGTCGGATTCAAGCCAAAAATAAGTCAAATTATTTTATTTACAATAAGCTCCACAATTATCATATCACCAATAAATTCAGCAGTGATGACATTACCTTTACCAATGAAATTGGAGGAAACTGCCTACATGGTCACCCTTGGAATTTTTGAAAATTCCCCCACAAGCTGCAAGAGGTGGAGTACCGACCGTCATACCATATGAATTTTCGTTGATCCAACCAAGCGGAGGAGGATACCATAAAATGTCCTTAATGCATAGAGGAGCATAGTGATTGAGGATCAAAGAAAGGCCTTTGAAAATAAAAAATTATTGTATATTGGAATTGGCAATATGAGGGAAAGTTGTAAGAGATAAGTTACTGATGATCACGTCTCTACAAGATGACCAAGTTATAAGGATGTCTTCAAGCTTCAAGACAAGCTTACCAAAGAAAGGGAGCTAAGTAGGCAGACTCATAGTGCCTTCCTCAGGAAAGTACTAGGAGGCTTATACTCAGGACTCATATCCCATGTGGCTCAACAACTGTGATCGGTTTACATTCCTCCTCAGGAGAAACTAAACTCACATGAAGGCTCCAACATCATTGGATACTTAAGAAATCCTACATGAACTAAGGGAACTAAGTGAACAGACCCATAGTGCCTTCCTCAGGAAAATACTAGGGGGCTTCCACTTAGGAATCATATCCCGTGTGGCTCAACAACTGTGAACGGTTTACGTTCCTCCTCAGGAGAAACTAAACTCACATGAAGGCTCCAACATCATTGGATACTTGAGAAATCCTACATGAACTAAGGGAACTAAATGAACAGACCCATAGTGCCTTCCTCAGGAAAGTACTAGGGGGCTTTCACTTAGGAATCGTATCCCATGTGGCTCAACAACTGTGATCAGTTTACATTCCTCCTCAAGAGAAACTAAACTCACATGAAGGCTCCAACATCATTGGATACTTGAGAAAGAGATGAGAAGAAAGAATGAAAGACATCCATAGTGTCTTCCTCAGGAAAGTACCATAAACTTCCCTCAAACTTCAGGATCTCAAACCTCACAAACAGAGAGCAAGCTCCTAGACTAGGACCTCAAACTATGCATCCTTGCAAGCTCCATCAAGACTTCATCCAGCCTCCATCTCCAAGAAGAAACCATAGGCCCTCAACCCAAAAGAAATTATCTCTAAAGTTCAACCACAGTTGAACTTCAAAGTCAAAAGCCTTCAAGACTTCTCCTATTCTCAAGCTCAAGCAAAAATAACAGAACACCCTATAAAAATCTACCAAAAATCTAGGGGAAACCTACATGGCTCTATGATCCCAAAATCAAATCTCAAAGCCTAAGTCAACTTCTAAGGCTACTAACAATCCCTAACATGTGAATGGTCAAGGGCTAACCAGCAAGTTATGAGGTCTCTATTCTCTAACCCTAAAACACCATCAATCAATCTCTAAAAAATCCACAAAAAATCCTATGGGGAGCATGCATCAGTCTAGTACAACATACTAAAAAACTAAAGCAAAATTCATTACCAAATGAGAGAAATAAAATCAGCAAGGCAGACACGTCACAAATCAGTTATTCAATATCAATTAAAATACAAAAATGCAAATAAAAATGAAAATGCATGATCAGTTCACTATTTTACACTATAAAATTCTAAATTGAATTAGGAACCTACAGAAAAAAGAAGGAAATTAATTGGACACTCCTACTATTTTTTATGAATTTTTCTAAACATGAATGAAAACAAAGAAAATTAAAAAAAGAATAAACAAAAGGGGGGGGGGCGAATAGCACTAATTCTAGTTGCTTCAGGCTGGGCCCAAATGCAAGGGGGTGCGCATAGCAGTGGGGCCTAAGCCCACACCTAAGTCCATTCAGTTTTCTCACAAAGGGGGGGGGGGGGTAACGAGTACCAGGGGTGTGTGATCTTAGCAAATACGCGCTGGGCCTGGCCCAACTCTAACCCTAACCCAAACAATCAATTAACAAAACTAACCCTCCTCTCCCCAAACCCGTCTACTGTTCACGCCAACCCTAGCTGCGCATCCCTCAAACCTTCTCTCCAGTTCTCCTTCTGAAACTCTCAAACCCTAACTCAATCACCTCCTTCCTCAGTTCAACACCATCAACAACAAACCTTCCAGAACACCGTCAACACCACTCGAAACCACTTAAAACTCAGCTAAACACCATAACCTAAGCGAGAAAGACTAATCCTACATCTAAGACGTACATGCAAAGAGCAGAAGGAAAAGAAAATGGAACCTGGACGTCGTTGACGAATATTCACGGAGGAGAAGGTTCTTTGACGGAGATCTTGAAGATCTTGGTTGAAGGCGTCGTTGGAGATCGCTCGAAGGTTTCTGGGCAAGCAACGAAGAACTCAACGAGTTCTTGGAGATCTGTGAATCACAAGGCTCGTTCTTGATCTGTGAGGATCTGGAAAATGTGCAGGAACGGATGATGATTTAGGTTTTCTGGAAAATTATGTGAAGAACGATGAAGGTTTGAAGAATCTTCATGAATTTCTAGAGATTCTTCTGAAGGTTGATGAAGAAATCTGGGCGGGATGATGAAGATCTATGAGTTTTCCGGCGATACGAAGCAGTTTCCGGCGAGTAGTGGGTGGAGGTAGACGATGAAGATTGGAGGAGATCGGATGTGTTTCTGGAGAAAACGGATGATTCGCAGTTTCCGGCGTCTTTAACGGTCTCCGGTGGCCGTTGCGGTGGAGGGGAGCGTCCGGGCCGGTGGCTGTATGGCCGACGATGAGGGATTCCGGTGAAGGGCAATGACGTGACAAGTGGCGTTGGGGTCACTGCGTGCTGGCCACGTATGGGGTGGCGTGGAGAGAGAGGGAGAGAGAGGGCTTGAAACGTGGCAAGAACTGGGGAATTCTGGAGTTATGACGTGGGTGTGAACGTGGCAGGACGTGAGGGTAGAGAGAGAATACGCGTGGAGGGAGCTTATATAGGACACGTGTGCATTTTTCTGGGCTTTTCTGAATTGGACTTTGACCGCGCCTGGCCCACTGAAGACTAAACACGGACTAAGCACCATTAGCATGATTGAAACGTGAATTAAAACGCGATTAATGGATAAATGGCCTGATGATTATGAGACTAATGAAATGTTAACATTGATTAAACAAAAACGTGATTAATACAATGGATTAATAAAATAAAAAATGCAAATGCTAATGGATTAATGACCTAATCAGAATAAAACTAATTGAATCTAATTAAAACCAATTAATATCCTAATTAACCCTAAAAAGATCTATTTAACATTTAAGAAAACTATTAAAACCTATATTAAAAATAACATCTATATATAAAATTTATACTAAACCTATCCAATTAATGTTCTAAAAGTTTTAAAGACTATTAATTTCTATTAAACCTATTACCTATTGAAAGGAAATACATTCTATCTATTTAATATTCTAGAGAAAACTAACATATTCTAAAAAATGATTAAAACTATTTAATATCTAATATATTCTAAAAATGATAAAAATCTATTAAAAATATTAAAAGAATCTATTTAAATTCTATAGTAACACCATTCTATTAAAATGCTAATAAAACCCAATTAAAACCTAGACAAATCTATAAAGTCCTAAAGGAACAATAAAAGCGAATAACTCCCATAAAAGGAACGCGAGACCAGACTGGACAAAACAGTGAACCCCGGACATCAGAAATATCCTGAAAACACAGCGTAAGCTGAAAATGCCGAGAAACGCACAATTTCCCGAAAACGAAACTCTGGTCATCTGGACTGGTCTGAGACGTCCGAAAGGTGAAAACCAAGCTGCAATTCTGATATCGCCTGCCTGTTCACAAATGTCATGCACCTGATATGCGAATACGAATTTAAACCACGAACCAGATAGGAGAACCGGTTGGTCAAATTTTAGGGTGCAACAATCCTCAATACATCTTCAACGAGTCTTCTATGTATTTATCCCCTAGAGAGTCTTTTGTATTCCTCAACAGATTACTTCAGTCAATTCCCGACAAAGTCAGTGGTCCTTAGTGATTTACTCTCTGAAGAAGCATTTGGATTGAACCATTCGGTCTGATGTTTGAAAGTAAATATTAAACCTTTTGGTTAGTATTAACCTTTCATTCCCCAACAAATCTCCAGTGTCTTCTCATTCCCCATAGAATCTTTATGTTTGATGTAAGCAGCGACCTCCGAGCAGACGACAACCAACATAATTTAACATCAACATTACAAAGATCTCTTTGTGTTAGATCAGAGTATCAAACATTAGTAGTACGAAGATCTATCTGTGTTAGATCTGAGTATCAAACATCAGCAGTACAAAGATTTCTTTGTGTTAGATCTGAGTATCAAATAGATAATGTGACAATCTCTTTGTGTTAGATCTTAGCATCTTTTTTAAGAAATAAGAGGACCTCTTTGTGTTAGATCAAACATCATTTCCCAGCATGTGAAGAGATCTTTGTGTTAGATTAGAGCTTCTTAACAACAATACTAAGATCTCTTTGTGTTAGATCTTAGCATCATTTTTAGCAATAACAAAGATATTTGTGTGTTAGATCGACGTTTCTTATCAATAGAGCAATGATATCTTTATGTTAGATTAGAGTCTCTTCTTGGTAGTACTACGATATCTTTGTGTTAAATCTTAGCATCATTTTCAACAAGGGCAACGATCTCTTTGCGTTATATCAAAGTCTCTTTTCATCGTGTAAAGATCTCTTTGTGTTAGGTCTGAGCATCAACTTTCAATAGGGAAATAATCTGTTTGTGTTAGATCGAAATCTCTTTTCAACAATGTGAAGATCTCTTTGTGGTAGATCAGGGCAGTAAACTTCTCAATGCAATGATCTATATGTGCCATATCAATGTTTCTTATTAATGGTGTGACAGTCTCTCTGTGTTAGATCGAAGTTTCCTTAGCAGTGCACTCCAGGGTCTAGTCTCATGTGAAGTCCGATTTCTTAACCCTCAAGGATGCCTACAAGTTCGTTGTAAAGCATCATAAGGTCCCATGGAACATGCTGGTTTGGAATCAAGTTTGCCTCCTTCCAAATCTCTTCTTTTTTGGCGTTTTATCTACAACAAGCTTCCCACTGATGAGAATATATTTTCCCGAGCTTGTTTCCTTCCATCTGCTTGTATTCTGCGTTACAATAAAATTGAATCCATGCATCACATTCTTTTTACTGCTTTTTTCCATACATATTTGGAATTGGTTCTCCCTAACTTATATTGGATTTCTAACAATAAACTCTTTTGATAATTGCTGGTACATCATGAACCACGATTGGTCCAAGTCCTACAAAACTGTCGTATTAGCTGCTATCATTCAAATTATCAATGGAATTTGGTTTGCTCGAAATCAAGTCAGATTCAAAGACATCCTTATAACTTGTTCATCTTGTAGAGACGTGATCATCAGTAACTTATCTCTTACAACTTTCCCTCATATTGCCAATTCCAATATACAATAATTTTTTATTTTCAAAGGCCTTTCTTTGATCCTCAATCACTATGCTCCTCTATGCATTAAGGCACATGGGATATGAGTCTTGAGTATAAGCCTCCTAGTACTTTCCTGAGGAAGGCACTATGAGTCCGCCTACTTAGCTCCCTTTCTTTGGTAAGCTTGTCTTGAAGCTTGAAGACTGGATTGTTTTCTCTTGTGTAGGGTTTTGCTTTAGGGCTTTGCTTAGAGATTTGATTAGGGTTTTGCATAGGGCTTTGCTCAGAGGTAAATTAGGGTTTTAGGGTTGTTCAGGGTCTTGCTCAGGGGTAGTTTCATGCTTTTGGATAGGAGTTTGCCAGGCTGGTTAGCCTTCTCTTTGTGTTGTTTGACTTGTGTGGTGTTATGCTGCATTAGACTTAGGGGTTCATCTAGATATTTCTGAGATAGGTGCATCTTAGAAATAGGATCTGTGTGCATGAGAAGTTGAGGTGGTCCTCCTTCTGCTTGTTTGTTATTGAGTGGCTTTGCTTGCTGGTATTTGGTAGAGCTGAGCTCCCTTGCCTCTGTGGTGTGTGGCCCTTGTGTCTTGCTTGTTTGGTTGTTGCATTCATGCATATTTCCAATATTTCTTTAATTGTGCAGTGATTCCTGTTTGCTGTTTAGTTCTGTTGCCATGATCCCTTAGGAGCTCTAGCTTCTCTGTTGTGGAGGAGTTATGATAGACATTAGGTTGGTTAACCAGGCATGATAACAGTAGGTAGATTCCCCTTTTCAACCATAGTTTTAGGGTGTCTCTTTCCTTTCTCAAAACAACAGAAAAACACTTAATAAAGGATAAAACAAAAGTGAATTCATTTCTTCCGTTAAAAGATTTGAACAAACATCAAAACATTTTGTCCTCCGGGACTGTGAAAACCCTTGGTTAAGGTGCATTTTCCCATAAAAAAACACTTGAGCAGCCTGTGTCGTGCGTAGTCGAACTACGTTTGCTCTGATCTTCCATGCCGTGTGGAAGTACGTAGGCACAGGATGCGATGTCCTGGCGAGCAACATTTCCCCCTGTCTAGACGTAGGTAGTCGAACTACGTTGACTCTGACTTTCCCATTGCACGAGGGAGTATGTAGGCCCAGAACAGCGTATGTTTTGTCGAGTCCTGTCCTTTTCTTTTCTTTTCAGACTGACCACTAGCGTAGATAGATAAACACACCCTTTTCCTTATAAACACCAAGCGTGGATCCCGTCGAGTACGATGGACGTGAGGGGTGCTAATACCTTCCCCTTGCGTAACCGACTCCCGAATCCAGGTTTTGGTTGCGATGACCATACCTTTTCCCGTGTTCTTGCGAGGTTTACTTCGAGCGTTTCCTTTCCCTCCGTTGGGATAAATAACGCACGGTGGCGACTCTTCTGTCAGCCGACGCCGATTTTCGCAGTAGCGACAGCTGGCGACTCTGCTGGGGACTTATAGCATCTAGGGACTTTTCCCATCCCTTATGCTGGGACCGTCTCCCATCCCCTACGCGAGTCAATCCTAGCGCTTGGGTGTTTATCTGTTGGGTGTTGTGCATATGTGTTTTATCTTTCCGCACTTTACTTTCCCGCACCTTTACCTTTCCGCATTTACTTTCAGCACTATATTATTATGATTATTGTTGTGGGAGAGGGAGGTTACTATGAGTGAGAAGCCGGACCTGGGCTTGAGTATGCACCTAGACATAGTTGCGGAGAGTAGTAGACGAACCTGTCTGCTGAGCAGGCACAGTTCCCTACGAAATCTGCGCTCAGGCGAGGTTCTCTCCGAGGTGCTCCTTTCCGGTCCTGAGGATCTGAGGGGAGTCTAGACGTGAGGATTGTCGACTCTGGGGACCGATCATTTGGAAGTCAGCTAAGTGAGGCCTCTTCATGACTTGATGATGCCAATCCTTCTGGGAATCGTATCGTCACTCATGAAAGTCTGTGACGCTGATGACCGCATAGGATGCCGTACCTTTGTCCGTGGATTAGGTCCATGCCTGTGAGGGGGATTGGGTTATTGCAGGAAAACTGGCCTTCAGAAACCATGATTCAGTGTTTATCAGATGGGTTTCTTGGCTCGTTAACAGGTGTGTTGTTTGGATCAGATGGGTTTCTTGTCTGAGGTTGATACTATTATCAGATGGTTTTCTCGTTAGATACAGAGGTTCATATGGATTTCTTAACAGGGTATTGGTATTTTGGGTGTCAAATGATAGTCAGCGTCATGAGGTTCTGGTGACTGTGGTGGTTTTCTGCTCTTGACATCACAGAGATATTCCTCTTCAGGCTACCGCATGGCCCCTGTGTTCACTGATTGCATCATTTATCATATTGCATTATTGCATCACCATTTGCATCCAACTAACTTGTGTGTATTGCAGGTACATATTTCCCCTCCCAGTTCCGGTGTTTGTTCCCTAGCAAGACATGGAAGCCATGAAGAGAGTGTTACCCTACAAATTCCCGTCTCCAGATATCAGTCTGTTGTCAGAATTAATTATTATTGCTAGGAAGAAGGTGATGGGAGATTTCAGGAAGACATATGGGAGGATCCTGACTTATGTTTACCAGCCCTCGGCTTATGAGATCAGCGGCATTTACACCCTGTTGCAGTTTTATGATGCTGAGCTCAGGTGTTTCGTATTTCTTGATTTTGTTTTGGCTCCTACCCTGGAGGAGTATTCTGCACTCTTGGATATACCGATTCGCGAGCAGATGCCTTTCTATCACACGAACGCTAAGCCTGATCTGGCTGAGCTTTCTGCTATTCTGCACTTAGGAGAGTTTGAGCTGACAGGGAAGATGATCAGAAGAGGAGATGCGTGGGGATTTCCGTTGGATGTTTTGGTAGAGAAGGCTCGGGAGTATGCCAAGAAGGGTGGCTGGGTTGTTTTTGACGCCATCCTTGCTGTGTGTGTTTATGGCATTGTTTTGTTCCCAAACATTCCTGATTTTGTTGATGCAGATGCTTTCTATATTCTGGATGCAAAGAACCCAGTTCCTACCTTGCTGGGAGATATCCACCATTCTACTCACTACCAAAATGAAAAGCGGCGAGGAAGGAATGTCTCTTGCTGTGTACCTCTACTGTGCAGGTGGTTTACTAGTCATATGCCGAAGTCAGGGCCTTTTGTCACTTCTATTGATTCTTTAGGATGGCCTGAGCGCTTGATGGGGTTGACTTCTGAGAATGTGGTGTGGGTTAATGAGGAGGTGTTCGGAGTTGAGGTCATATACAGATGCGAAGGATTCCCTAATGTTCCTTTGATAGGAAGGAGAGGGTGCATCAATTACAACCCTTCCTTATTAATCAGGCAGTTTGGGTATGCACCTCAGGAAGCGCCGAAGCCCGAGGAGATACAGGAATCTCTGTATCTCACTGGGGCAATAGAGGAAGAGATGTTGATCAAGCTTGAGAAAGCATGGAAGAACCTGCATAAGAGAGGGAAACCTTCAGGTAGCAGAGGGGGTACTCGAGTTCTTGGTCCGTATGTGGAATGGATTCGTGAACGAGCTACGAAATTCCTTATGCCTTATCCTGCAGTTCAGCCATTGTATCCTTCTCCGGTGGAGGAGCCCACCACTATTGACATACAGGTATACAAGCAGCTGATGGCGGAGAAAGAAGAGTTAGCAAAGGCTAAAAAAGCTTTAGAGAAAGAGAATGCCCAGCTTCGTCATGAAAAGATTGAAACAGGATATTTTTCTAAGCAACAAGCCGAAACTTTGAAACATCTGAAGACTACTTTATTGGAGTTGAATGAAACCAAGAAGCGTCTGGAGTTAGATGTAGACTCAGTTAGCAGTGTATTGGCTACTAAGAAACAAGAGCTGGAAAGGGCCTACACGAAGTTAGCTAAGTTAAGAGAGCATTGGGACCTTACTATGGCCAAATGCAAAGAACGGGAAGAAGAGCTAAAGACACAGGTTGCTCAGTTGGGAGAACAGGTTAAAGTGAAGACTGAAGAGCTTGAAGAAGAAGCATGTCGTCGATACGAGGCCGAACGCAAACTGATTGATGCCATGAAGAATCTGGAAGATTGTCAGTGTAGAGTAGACATCAAGAGGCCCAAACCTGAGGATGGTGCCCAAGATAAGGCTTGGGAAGATTTTGTCAGAGATATCCATGGAACGGTCAGGAAAAGGGATCAGTTGATAGAAGGCTTGATTTATCGACCAGATCACGCAAAGACGAAGAAGCTGTTCGAGGATTTCTGCGACCGTACCTGCACTTGATTTCTCTCTTGCATTCTATGTGTTGAGATCACCACCAGGCATGTTGGTTGGGATCCTCCTTTATCATATCAGTTGTATGGAACATAGTTGTGTAACGCCTTGACGAGACTGTTTTTCCAATATATGAGGGTTTTTCTAAATATTGTCTTTATGGTTTCTCTTGTCTTGCCACCTTGACACTGGAATTGGAGGGGAAATATCCCCACCGCACACATACACGTTAGCATTTTTGCATTGTTGTTTGCATAAATCACATTGCATTACAGGTTTGTGATCCATGTTCCTTATCATTCTTCATCCATATCTCCAGGTATTTTCAGGATTGCAGAAAAGCGGGTCCACCGTTACTCTACCAGAACTAATCACAAGAAGATCATGGACAACGTGCAGAGTGAAATACAAGAGATGCGTGACAGGATGACCCTGATCATGCAAACCATGGAGACCATCGCCAAAGGACAAGAGCAGCTGCAGAATCTGGTTCAACCGATAGTCGCACGGGCTGGAAACAACGGGACACCGCATGGTGAAAATATTGCTGCTTCTCCCCGAGTTGAGAATCGTCAAAGTGCTGATGTTATTCCCGTAAACGGTTTGAATGCTGGAGAAACCGGTCCTGCAGGCGGAGGTGGGAACGCCGGTAATATGAATGCCAATACCGATACTGCTGGGGTATTTGTGGGTAATGTCAACCAGGGTTTCAATGGGGGCGGTGAGAATGTCGGAATGAATGGTAATAATGGTAACCAGGGCTTCAATGGTGTGAACATGGGGTATGGCAGCATTGCTGGCGCCAAGGCTGGGTTTGGTGGCTATGGTTATGGTAATCTTGGATATGGAACTGGTGCATACAACGCTCAAGAGATGGGCAATCTGAGGTATGACCCCAGGTATTTCCAAACAGGTCCGGGCCGTGATGCAGATTATGTTTGATACGATGCAGTACCTCGCTGGGAGGATCGTCAGGAGGATGTGTTCTCTGGTCAGAATGAGGGTTATGAAAGAGCTAGGGATGACAACCATCGGATGAGATTGCTAGAAGAGAAAGTGAACGGATTAGCCAGCCAAAATGCTCTTGGGCTGGATATGTCAAATATGGGGCTGGTCCCAGGGTTGAGGGTCCCGCTGAAATTCAAAGCGCCGTCGTTTGATAAGTACAAAGGGGATACATGCCCTAGGGTGCATGTGCGCGCGTTTTACAGGCGTATGTCTGCATATTCTGAGGATGAAAAGATGCTAATGCACTTCTTCCAGGATAGCCTGTCAGGGCCATCGTTGGAATGGTACATGAGCTTGGAGCCTACTCAGATCAGGAGTTGGAAAGAGCTGGCAGAGGCTTTTGTTCGACATTATCAATATAATAGTGATCTCGCCCCTAACCGAGTCCAGCTGCAGAGCATGTCTCAAAAGTCTAGCGAGAGCTTTAAGGAATACGCCCAGAGATGGCGAGATCTGGCTGCTAGGGTACACCCTCCGATGGTGGAGCGCGAAATGATGGATATGTTCATAGGAACTTTTTCTGGAATGTACTATGACCGGTTGCTAAATTTTTCGATGAGTACTTTCTCTGAGTTGATCTTGATGGGGGAGCGCATTGAAAACGGAGTGAAGATTGGCAAAATTCAAGCGAGTGAGTCCAGTTCCACAGGAGGTAATAAGAAGACGTTTGGTGGTAAAAGGCAGGGTGATACCAATGCTATACACAGTGCTCGACGGAGAAATAGAAGTCAGAACTGGCATCAGCAGTCGCAAGTTGCAAGTGTAACCATTCCAGGGCCTCCTCAGCAGCAGAGACAAAAACCACAGCCGCAGGCTCAACAGCAGCCTAATAATAATCAGCGCAGACTTCAGAACCCACGACCGAGGAGAGTATTCGAGGTACCGCCGGTATCATATGCAGAACTCCTTCAAACTTTGTTGAAATTGCAGCTAGTTGAGAAGAGGACCTTAGCACCACTAACTGGCCAGCCACCAGTCGGGTATGATGTTAATGAGCATTGTGACTTCCATTTGGGTGCACCAGGGCACAATATTGAAAATTGCCTAGCTTTCAAGCATAAAGTACAGGATTTGCTTGATAGTACGGCTATTAACTTCGGGAAGGACGGTCCTAATATCACGCAACAGCCAATGCCCAAGCATGGTGGGGCTGGGGCCAATGCAATCCTGGCAGATGATGAGTTGGACTTGGTTTCGGAGGTGAGCGAGCTGAAAACCCCGGTGAGTTACGTAAAACAGCAATTATTGAAAGGAGGTGTCTATCCCGGATGCAGTGAAGATTGTGCTGACTGTTTGGTTCAACCTGGGGGCTGTGAGAAGTTGAAAAGGGGAGTTCAAGGTTTGATTGATGAAGGAATCCTGCAGTTTGACAGGTCTGTGGGGCGAGAGAAGTCTACTGAGACAGGATCTGAAAAAGAGCGCAGTGAGATTGCTACGATCACCATTCCGTTCAAATCAGTGACGATTTCGGCATCATCGAAAAGGCCGACCATTACTATTACCAAGGCTAAGCCAGTCCCTTATGAAAGCACAAAAGCAGTCCCGTGGAGCTATGGTGCCGAGGTGTATTGTAATGGGGAAAAGATTGACTTGAATGATCCGCCAGCGGGATCCGTAGACAACATAGTGGGAGCGGGTGGTATAACCTGGAGCGGGAGAATTTTCACTTCACCTGAGGTCGAGGCAGAGAGGCTGGCCAGGGGTAAGAACAAAGTTGTTGAGGGGGAATCTTCGGGGAGTAAGGATAAAGAACCGATAACCAAAGATGTGGAAGAATTCATGAGATTGATTCGTAAAAGTGACTACAAGATTGTAGAACACCTGCAGCAGACCCCGTCAAAGATCTCCATATTATCGCTGTTGTTGTGTTCTGAGGCGCATAGAAATGCCCTGTTGAAGGTACTTGAGACATCCTTCGTGCCGCAAGAGATTTCAGTTAATCAGCTGGAGGGAGTTATGGCACATGTTAACGCCGGGCATGGTTTGGGATTCACGGATTTTGACCTAACGCCTAGAGGGCGTGATCACAATAATGCCTTGCACATCTCTATCGAGTGCCGGGGCACGATTTTATCCCATGTGCTGGTAGACACTGGGTCCTCGTTGAATGTGTTACCAAAGAAAGCCTTGTTGAAATTGGATACCCGTGGGTTGTTGTGCACCCCTAGTGATCTGGTGGTGAGGGCCTTTGACGGAACAAGGAGGTCGGTATTCGGGTCAGTAACGTTATCCATCCAGGTAGGTCCGGAGGTGTTTAACACAGTGTTTTACATCATGGATATCCAACCTGCATATAGCTGTTTGATCGGGAGACCTTGGATTCATGCCGCTGGGGCAGTAACTTCTACGCTCCATCAGAAGCTGAAGTATATGGTTGAGGGGAGTATTGTGACGGTGTGTGGCGAAGAGGATATCTTAGTCAGTCATTTGTCTTCCTTCAAGTACGTGGAGGTAGATGGAGAGATTCATGAAACGCTGTGTCAGGCGTTCGAAGGGGTGAAGGTTAAAGAAGAAGCTCCGGTGAAGAGTGAAGAGCAAGAGGTGACCATCTCCTCTTATAAAGAAGCCAAGGCGTTGGTGCAAGCGGGAGAGACTCAGAAGTGGGGGCAGGTTCTGGACATACCAGTGAAGCAAGATAGGTATGGCTTGGGGTACCGTCCATCTCCCTCACAGAGTGCGCCTAAGTACAAGGGACCTGTCGTGTTCACGCCCGGAGGGGTTAGCTTCGAAAGGATTAATGTCGTGTCTGATACGGAGGAAGTGGATAGCGACTGCGACATGGACGCATGGATTCGACCCAGCACGCCGGGGCAGAGCCTATGCAACTGGTCCATCCAGGACGTCATCCAAGTCACCAAACAGTAATGCATTGTTTTTTTCAATCATTGTATGACCACATGCCTTGCCCGGGGCATCGTTGATCTTGTCTTAGGGCCTAACTGTTTACCTGTATGTTTGCATGATCAATAAATGACGGCGTTTTTTACATTCAAATGTTGCGATCCTTTTCTTTCTGTTTTTTATTTTTCAATAAAATGGCAGCGTGGTTATGCATTTTGCTTGTACACCATTTTTGAAGCACTTAACCGTTTCCCTCGCAGGATTCATGAATTTTCAGATGACATCGACCAAAGACTTCCTATGACTCGTTTAGACTTCGAGCATCCGATCTTCCAAGCTGAGGAGGAGATTGTTGAGGATAGTGACTTACCAGAAGAGCTGAGTCGGTTGTTGAAGCAAGAGGAGAGAGTCATTCTGCCTCACCAGGAAGAGATTGATATTGTCAATTTAGGGTCTGAAGAATGCATCAGGAATATTCGTATAGGGGCCGTGTTGCAGGTGGACATCAAGCAAGAGCTTATTGAGATGCTGCGTGAATACAGTGATATATTTGCTTGGTCCTACGAGGACATGCCGGGTTTGGATACCGATATGGTTGTTCATCGTCTGCCGTTGAGGGAAGATTGCCCGCCTGTGAAGCAGAAACTCAGAAGGACTCGTCCTGATATGGCTGTAAAGATAAAGGAAGAAGTATAGAAGCAATGGGATGCTGGATTCCTGGCTGTCACCACTTATCCCACTTGGGTCGCCAATATCGTGCCTGTGCCAAAGAAAGATGGCAAGGTTCGAATGTGTGTTGATTATAGGGATCTAAACAAAGCGAGCCCGAAAGATGATTTCCCGCTGCCGCATATTGATGTGTTAGTTGACAACACAACTCAGTTTTCGGTGTTCTCTTTCATGGATGGATTTTCGGGGTACAACCAGATCAAAATGGCTCCGGAGGATATGGAAAAAACGACCTTTATCACCCCGTGGGGGACCTTCTGTTATAAGGTGATGCCCTTTGGTTTGAAAAATGCTGGGGCAACGTACCAGCGGGCTATGACAATGCTTTTTCACGACATGATGCATAAAGAGATTGAGGTGTATGTCGATGACATGATTGCCAAGTCTCAAACAGAGGAAGAGCATCTGGTTAATCTGTTGAAGTTGTTCAAGAGGCTGAGGAAGTTCAGGCTGAGGCTGAATCCTAACAAGTGTACCTTCGGAGTGAGATCCGGGAAGCTACTGGGGTTCATTGTGAGCAAGAAAGGAATCGAGGTCGATCCTGCAAAAATAAAAGCAATACAAGAGATGCCAGCACCGAGAACAGAAAAAGAAGTCTGTGGATTCTTAGGGAGGTTGAACTACATTGCTAGGTTCATCTCTCACCTAACGACCACGTGTGAACCTTTGTTCAAACTGTTAAAGAAAGATCAAGCGGTGGTCTGGAATGACAATTGCCAAAGGGCATTTGAAAAGATAAAAGAATACTTGCAGGAACCTCTGGTGTTAATACCCCTAGTAGCGGGACGACCACTGATTATGTATCTGACGGTTCTTGAGAACAGTATGGGTTGTGTTCTCGGTCAACATGACGAGACAGGACGGAAAGAGCATGCAATTTACTACTTGAGTAAAAAGTTCACAGATTGTGAATCTCGATACTCTATGCTCGAAAAGACGTGTTGTGCATTGGCGTGGGCTGCCAAACGTCTAAGACAGTATATGCTGAACCATACAACCATGCTGATATCGAAGATGGATCCGATCAAGTATGTGTTTGAAAAGCAAGCGCTCTCTGGAAGGATTGCTAGATGGCAAATGGTATTGACAGAATACGATATCCAGTATGTTTCCCAGAAGGCCATTAAGGGAAGTGTTCTGTCCAAATATCTTGCCGAACAGCCAATTGAGGATTATCAGCCTATGAAGTTTGAGTTTCCTGATGAGGACATAATGTACTTGAAGGCTAAAGATCGTGATGAGTCGTTGCCTGGTGAAGGTCCTGAGCGGAGTTCCCAGTGGCAATTGATTTTTGATGGGGTTGTCAATTCGTACGGTATTGGGATTGGGGCAATCATTACAACTCCCCACGGGTCGCACATCCCGTTTACTGCCAGATTGACTTTTCCAGTGACGAATAATGAAGCCGAGTATGAAGCTTGTATTATGGGGTTGGAGGAGGCTATTGATCTGAGGATCAAGAATCTGGACGTATATGGGGATTCAGCATTGGTTGTGAATCAGATTAAGGGAGAGTGGGAGACACGCCAACCTAATCTGGTACCGTACATGAATTATGCGAGAAGGTTGCTACCTTTCTTTGATAGGGTGGAATTTCATCATGTACCCCGGGCGGAGAATCAAATGGCAGACGCCCTTGCAACATTATCCTCGATGTATAAGGTCAACTACTGGAATGAGGCTCCCAGGATTGTCATCTCTCGCCTTGATAGGCCGGCCTTTGTGTTTGCAATTGATGAAGCATCTGACGGTAAACCTTGGTATTTCGACATACAGAACTTCCTGAAGAACAAGGAATATCCGGCTGGGGCATCCAGTCGTGATCAGAAGACTCTAAGGAGATTAGCAGGCAACTTCTATCTGAATCACGACGGCGTTTTGTATAGAAGGAACCACGATTTGGTACTCCTCTGATGTGTAGACGAGAAGGAAGCCAATTTACTCATGGAAGAGGTCCATGAAGGAACTTTTGGTACACATGCGGGTGGGCATGCTATGACCCGAAAGTTGTTGCGGGCAGGGTATTATTGGTTAACGATGGAAACAGACTATTTCAGATTCGCCAAGCGGTGTCACAAGTGCCAGATCTATGCTGATAAGATCCATGTGCCACCCAGTCCACTGAATGTTATGGCTTCTCCGTGGCCTTTCTCCATGTGGAGAATCGATATGATTGGCAAGATTGAGCCTACTGCTTCTAATGGGCATTGCTTCATCCTAGTCGCGATCGATTACTTCACCAAGTGGGTGGAAGCAGCATCTTACGCCAATGTGACGAAGCAGGTGGTGGCCAGATTTATCAAGAGGGATATAATTTGCAGATACGGTATTCCTGAACGGATCATTACTGATAATGGTTCGAATCTGAATAATAAGATGATGAGGGATCTTTGTCGAGAGTTTAAGATCGAGCATTATAATTCATCTCCGTACAGACCCAAGATGAATGGCGTTGTTGAAGCGGCCAACAAGAACATAAAGAAGATTGTTCAGAAGATGGTGGTAACGTATAAAGATTGGCATGAGATGTTGCCGTTTGCTTTGCACGGTTATCGCACGACGGTGCGTACATCAACCGGGGCAACACCATTCTCATTAGTGTATGGCATGGAGGCATTCCTGCCGTTGGAGGTTGAGATACCATCTTTGAGGGTTTTGCTTGATGTTCAGCTTGATGAGGCAGAATGGGTGAGAAGTAGATTGAATCAACTGAGCTTGATAGATGAGAAGAGACTGGCATCCATTGCACATGGTAGGCTGTATCAGAGCCGGATAAAGAAAACGTTTGACAAGAAGATTCGACCTCGAAGCTTTCAGACGGGTGATCTTGTGCTGAGGAAGATTCTCCCACCGCAATCGGATCACAGGGGCAAATGGACTCCCAATTACGAAGGTCCATACGTCGTGAGAAAGGTCTTCTCCGGAGGAGCCTTATTGTTATCCACCATGGATGGTGAAGACTTCTCGTCCCCTGTGAACTCGGACGCAGTCAAAAAATACTTTGCTTAAAAATTGACCCGCTGGACAGTAAAAAGAGAGTCCAGGCGAAAATGGGGCATCCTGGCGAACCAAAAAACAGAATAAAAAGGTTCGGGCAAAAGTTAGGGATAAAATGGAAAAAATGTACACCCGCGAAGTCGAAAACCTACACTGGGCGGCTTCGGCAAAAAGGGGTATCCCGGTGAATCGAAAACCCGCAGAGGGCAATTCACGCAAAAGTTAGGGATTGGAGAAGCAAATGACTGCGGTCCGAGTTTGATTGTTTAGTGGTTTGGGAGCATCTGGGGGGTCAACTATTCAAAGCAATATCTTCCGAAGACAGAGATCAGGAAAGCGTCAGAGTCCGGCGAGTCATAGGAGGATCGGTTCATGGTGTTCGTCTGTAACACGTTGCCGACATGTGTACAAATTTTATTTTGTATCTTTGTACATTTCTGCATTTTTGTTTATGCGTGACTACCTCTTTTCAGGAGTTGCATCTGATGTACAAATATTGCCTATTCTCAGGCCGTTATCAATAAAGTGTGTTATTCAGTGTAGTGTGTGACTTTGGTTTTAATTTTTACAGTTTTGTTTGTAAAAAACGCTGATGTTTTTTGATAAACTTACATGCGTGTAAACAGGTGGGCCTCGGCCGATGATTGTTAAAACCGGGGATTACCTGAATGGTTGTCATGGGTGATTACCAAGATGTTTCTTTTTGCATAGATTGCCTTGTGTTTGCTTGTTGACTTTTTGCAGGTATTCAAAAGCTCGCAAAGATCCCCGCCATAGCCCATGGCAGGCTAGTACCCTCTCCAGAGGATGAATGTTGTGTCTTTCCCCGGTGAAGTCGCCCCAGGTAAAGTTGAATGTTGTCTCCCCAAGAGAGTGGAGGTTGCGTCAAAAGGAAAAGATCAATGCATCCTCAATAGTTCAAAATTGGCTTATCAAGCAGAGCAGAGTCCTCCCCAGCAA
The DNA here is from genome assembly GCA_963859935.3 of Lathyrus sativus. Classification (NCBI taxonomy): domain Eukaryota; kingdom Viridiplantae; phylum Streptophyta; class Magnoliopsida; order Fabales; family Fabaceae; genus Lathyrus; species Lathyrus sativus. The sequence goes on from OZ012737.1 coordinate 706,645,225, forward strand.
GGGTCGAGACGGATATGATTAACTCGCCCTAAGAATCTTGTGTAGTGCAAGTCAGAGCACACCGTTCGACCCCCAGCTCAGTGATAGCAGGATGAATTATCCCCACAAGGCGTAATCAGAGTGTTGATACCTTTTGAAAGCAGTGTCCAGGATCGCTTTTCTCTTTCCCCAACAGGTTGATCCTTCCTCGTCAGGACGATCATTCTTCAGCAGAGTTTGAAGTTTTGAGTTTGTGAGCTACTTTCCCAGCAGGACGGTTATCCCCAGCGGAGTTAGTTCATCTTTTCCAGCATTTATTTTGTTGGAAGCGTTTCGGTGGTATTCCGGTCATCCCCAGCGGATCCAGTTTGTCTTCAGCATTTATTTTGCTGAAGTAATTCCTTTGCATAAGCATGCATCATAAGCATTTGCATTTTACACGAATACGTAGCATTTCCATGCAGTATGGAAGCATTACGACATCATCAAACATGTGCATTTGGAGGCATAAGCAGGATTGATTACTCGTCCAGCCTCAGGTATTTTTCTCTGTCGATAAGTGAGATCGTGGTTTGCAGAGATGTGTATGTTTTGCTTGCGGCACAGAACGCGCAGTGATCGTGTTTCCTCCGGTCAAGAGGGTTGTGGCGCAGGGCACGCAGTGATCGTGGTCGTCGTTATGTTGTGGGGATTTGTGGTAGAGTACGCAGTGATCGTATTCGTCCTGTATGTTTTGTTTGCGGCACAAGACGCGCAGTGATCGTGTTTTCTCCTGTCAAGAGAGTTGTGGCGCAGGACACGCAGTGATCGTGGTCATCGTTACGTTATGGGGTTTTTGCGGAAGAGATACGCAGTGATCGTATTCGTCCTGTATGTTTTGTTTGCAACGCCAAGACGCGCAGTGATCGTGTTTCCTCCTGTCAAGAGGGTTGTTGCGCCAGGCACGCAGTAATCGTGTTCGTCATGTCATATTCCTCTAGCAAAGTTTGCTTGGTCAAGCACCTTTTTCCCCCCAGCTGAGTCTTTCTCAGGATGCTGTGGTGTCAGCATTGGAAGACGGTAATGCAGATTTTTGGGTGGTCCCCGTAGTTTCCCCAGCAGAGTTATGTTCTCCAGCAGGGTGTTACTTCAATGAGTTACTTGGTTAAGTCCCTCATAATCCCCAGCAGGGTATTCGCCACGGAGTTGTTTGGTTAAATTCCTCTTATTTTCCAACAAGGTTATTTTCGTCAAAATTGCTTGGTTAAGTTCCTAATTTCCCCAGCGGAGTGTTTTCAGGATACCTATTGCCAGAATAGGTATTGGACGGCCGTCGTCAAAATTGTCCTCTCAGAGTTGCTTGGTTAAGTTTCTCGTGTCCCCGCAGGGATGCTCGTTCAGGTATGAACGAAAGGTTGGTAAGTGAAATCAACATTTTCTCGCCGTTTAGTGGATGCTCGTTCAGGTACGAACGAAAGGTTGATAAGCGAAATCAACATTTTCTCGCCGTTTAGTGGATGCTCGTTCAGGTATGAACGAAAGGTTGGTAAGTGAAATCAACATTTTCTCGCAGTTTAGTGGATGCTCGTTCAGGTACGGACGGAAGGTTGATAAGTGAAATCAGCATTGTCTCGTTTGGTTAAGCGTTTGCTCGTTTCTTCAGGATACGAAAGGTTGATAAGTGAAATCAGCATTGTCTCGTTTGGTTAAGCGTTTGCTCGTTTCTTCAGGATACGGAAGGTTGATAAGTGAAATCAGCATTGTCTCGTTTGGTTAAGCGTTTGCTCGTTTCTTCAGGATACGAAAGGTTGATAAGTGAAATCAGCATTGTCTCGTTTGGTTAAGCGTTTGCTCGTTTCTTCAGGATACGAAAGGTTGATAAGTGAAATCAGCATTGTCTCGTTTGGTTAAGCGTTTGCTCGTTCATATACGAACGAAAGGTTGATAAGTGAAATCAGCATTGTCTCGTTTGGTTAAGCATTTTCTCGTTCATATACGAACGAAAGGTTGATAAGTGAAATTAGCATTGTCTCGTTTGGTTAAGTGTTTGCTCGTTTCTTCAGGATACGAAAGGTTGATAAGTGAAATCAGCATTGTCTCGTTTGGTTAAGCGTTTGCTCGTTCATATACGAACGAAAGGTTGATAAGTGAAATCAGCATTGTCTCGTTTGGTTAAGCGTTTGCTCGTTCTTATATACGTACAAAAGGTTGATAAGTGAAATTAGCATTGTCTCGTTTGGTTAAGCGTTTGCTCGTTTCTTCAGGATACGAAAGGTTGATAAGTGAAATCAGCATTGTCTCGTTTGGTTAAGCGTTTGCTCGTTTCTTCGGATGCGGGAGGTTGATAAGGGAGATCAACAATTTCTCACTGTTCAGTGTATGCTCACTTCTTCGGAATGGGATGGTCTATGGATAAAATCAGATTATTTCACAAGCAGGTTGATGGATAGTGTTTAGTTGTCGCTGTGGCAATGGAAATCGGTTCCCTGGTTAATTCTCCCCAAGCAGTGGTGTGCGCAATTTATTTTGCGGTTGGCAAATTTCAGGGTTTCATTGGTATTCAACCGTCATTTACCTTCGAATGTGGGAAGGTTGAGCGCCCTTCACCCATTCAGGTCCAAGCCGTTTGAATAGGGGCAGCTGTTGCACCCTAAAATTTGACCAACTGGTTCTCCTATCTGGTTCGTGGTTTAAATTCGTATTCGCATATCAGATGCATGACATTTGTGAACAGGCAGGCGATATCAGAATTGCAGCTTGGTTTTCACATTTCGGACGTCTCAGACCAGTCTAGATGACCAGAGTTTCGTTTTCGGGAAATTGTGCGTTTCTCGGCATTTTCAGCTTACGCTGTGTTTTCAGGATATTTCTGATGTCCGGGGTTCACTGTTTTGTCCAGTCTGGTCTCGCGTTCCTTTTATGGGAGTTATTCGCTTTTATTGTTCCTTTAGGACTTTATAGATTTGTCTAGGTTTTAATTGGGTTTTATTAGCATTTTAATAGAATGGTGTTACTATAGAATTTAAATAGATTCTTTTAATATTTTTAATAGATTTTTATCATTTTTAGAATATATTAGATATTAAATAGTTTTAATCATTTTTTAGAATATGTTAGTTTTCTCTAGAATATTAAATAGATAGAATGTATTTCCTTTCAATAGGTAATAGGTTTAATAGAAATTAATAGTCTTTAAAACTTTTAGAACATTAATTGGATAGGTTTAGTATAAATTTTATATATAGATGTTATTTTTAATATAGGTTTTAATAGTTTTCTTAAATATTAAATAGATCTTTTTAGGGTTAATTAGGATATTAATTGGTTTTAATTAGATTCAATTAGTTTTATTCTAATTAGGTCATTAATCCATTAGCATTTGCATTTTTTTATTTTATTAATCCATTGTATTAATCACGTTTTTGTTTAATCAATGTTAACATTTCATTAGTCTCATAATCATCAGGCCATTTATCCATTAATCGCGTTTTAATTCACGTTTCAATCATGCTAATGGTGCTTAGTCCGTGTTTAGTCTTCAGTGGGCCAGGCGCGGTCAAAGTCCAATTCAGAAAAGCCCAGAAAAATGCACACGTGTCCTATATAAGCTCCCTCCACGCGTCTTCTCTCTCTACCCTCACGTCCTGCCACGTTCACACCCACGTCATAACTCCAGAATTCCCCAGTTCTTGCCACGTTTCAAGCCCTCTCTCTCCCTCTCTCTCCACGCCACCCCATACGTGGCCAGCACGCAGTGACCCCAACGCCACTTGTCACGTCATTGCCCTTCACCGGAATCCCTCATCGCCGGCCATACAGCCACCGGCCCAGACGCTCCCCTCCACCGCAACGGCCACCGGAGACCGTTAAAGACGCCGGAAACTGCGAATCATCCGTTTTCTCCAGAAACACATCCGATCTCCTCCAATCTTCATCGTCTACCTCCACCCACTACTCGCCGGAAACTGCTTCGTATCGCCGGAAAACTCATAGATCTTCATCATCCCGCCCAGATTTCTTCATCAACCTTCAGAAGAATCTCTAGAAATTCATGAAGATTCTTCAAACCTTCATCGTTCTTCACATAATTTTCCAGAAAACCTAAATCATCATCCGTTCCTGCACATTTTCCAGATCCTCACAGATCAAGAACGAGCCTTGTGATTCACAGATCTCCAAGAACTCGTTGAGTTCTTCGTTGCTTGCCCAGAAACCTTCGAGCGATCTCCAACGACGCCTTCAACCAAGATCTTCAAGATCTCCGTCAAAGAACCTTCTCCTCCGTGAATATTCGTCAACGACGTCCAGGTTCCATTTTCTTTTCCTTCTGCTCTTTGCATGTACGTCTTAGATGTAGGATTAGTCTTTCTCGCTTAGGTTATGGTGTTTAGCTGAGTTTTAAGTGGTTTCGAGTGGTGTTGACGGTGTTCTGGAAGGTTTGTTGTTGATGGTGTTGAACTGAGGAAGGAGGTGATTGAGTTAGGGTTTGAGAGTTTCAGAAGGAGAACTGGAGAGAAGGTTTGAGGGATGCGCAGCTAGGGTTGGCGTGAACAGTAGACGGGTTTGGGGAGAGGAGGGTTAGTTTTGTTAATTGATTGTTTGGGTTAGGGTTAGAGTTGGGCCAGGCCCAGCGCGTATTTGCTAAGATCACACACCCCTGGTACTCGTTACCCCCCCCCCCTTTGTGAGAAAACTGAATGGACTTAGGTGTGGGCTTAGGCCCCACTGCTATGCGCACCCCCTTGCATTTGGGCCCAGCCTGAAGCAACTAGAATTAGTGCTATTCGCCCCCCCCCCTTTTGTTTATTCTTTTTTTAATTTTCTTTGTTTTCATTCATGTTTAGAAAAATTCATAAAAAATAGTAGGAGTGTCCAATTAATTTCCTTCTTTTTTCTGTAGGTTCCTAATTCAATTTAGAATTTTATAGTGCAAAATAGTGAACTGATCATGCATTTTCATTTTTATTTGCATTTTTGTATTTTAATTGATATTGAATAACTGATTTGTGACGTGTCTGCCTTGCTGATTTTATTTCTCTCATTTGGTAATGAATTTTGCTTTAGTTTTTTAGTATGTTGTACTAGACTGATGCATGCTCCCCATAGGATTTTTTGTGGATTTTTTAGAGATTGATTGATTGTGTTTTAGGGTTAGAGAATAGAGACCTCATAACTTGCTGGTTAACCCTTGACCATTCACATGTTAGGGATTGTTAGTAGCCTTAGAAGTTGACTTAGGCTTTGAGATTTGATCTTGGGATCATAGAGCCATGTAGGTTTCCCCTAGATTTTTGGTAGATTTTTATAGGGTGTTCTGTTATTTTTTCTTGAGCTTGAGAATAGGAGAAGTCTTGAAGGCTTCTGACTTTGAAGTTCAACTGTGGTTGAACTTTAGAGATAGTTTCTTTTGGGTTGAGGGCCTGTGGTTTCTTCTTGGAGATGGAGGCTGGATGAAGTCTTGATGGAGCTTGCAAGGATGCATGGTTTGAGGTCCTAGTCTAGGAGCTTGCTCTCTGTTTGTGAGGTTTGAGATCCTGAAGTTTGAGGGAAGTTTATGGTACTTTCCTGAGGAAGGCACTATGGATGTCTTTCATTCTTTCTTCTCACCTCTTTCTCAAGTATCCAATGATGTTGGAGCCTTCATGTGAGTTTAGTTTCTCCTGAGGAGGAATGTAAACTGATTGCAGTTGTTGAGCCACATGGGATACGATTCCTAAGTGAAAGCCCCCTAGTACTTTCCTGAGGAAGGCACTATGGGTCTGTTCATTTAGTTCCCTTAGTTCATGTAGGATTTCTCAAGTATCCAATGATGTTGGAGCCTTCATGTGAGTTTAGTTTCTCCTGAGGAGGAACGTAAACCGTTCACAGTTGTTGAGCCACACGGGATATGATTCCTAAGTGGAAGCCCCCTAGTATTTTCCTGAGGAAGGCACTATGGGTCTGTTCACTTAGTTCCCTTAGTTCATGTAGGATTTCTTAAGTATCCAATGATGTTGGAGCCTTCATGTGAGTTTAGTTTCTCCTGAGGAGGAATGTAAACCGATCACAGTTGTTGAGCCACATGGGATATGAGTCCTGAGTATAAGCCTCCTAGTACTTTCCTGAGGAAGGCACTATGAGTCTGCCTACTTAGCTCCCTTTCTTTGGTAAGCTTGTCTTGAAGCTTGAAGACTGGGATTGTTTTCTCTTGTGTAGGGTTTTGCTTTAGGGCTTTGCTTAGAGATTTGATTAGGGTTTTGCATAGGGCTTTGCTCAGAGGCAGATTAGGGTTTTAGGGTTGTTCAGGGTCTTGCTCAGGGGTAGTTTCATGCTTTTGGATAGGAGTTTGCCAGGCTGGTTAGCCTTCTCTTTGTGTTGTTTGACTTGTGTGGTGTTGTGCTGCATTAGACTTAGGGGTTCATCTAGATATTTCTGAGATAGGTGCATCTTAGAAATAGGATCTGTGTGCATGAGAAGTTGAGGTGGTCCTCCTTCTGCTTGTTTGTTATTGAGTGGCTTTGCTTGCTGGTATTTGGTAGAGCTGAGCTCCCTTGCCTCTGTGGTGTGTGGCCCTTGTGTCTTGCTTGTTTGGTTGTTGCATTCATGCATATTTCCAGTATTTCTTTAATTGTGCAGTGATTCCTGTTTGCTGTTTAGTTCTGTTGCTATGATCCCTTAGGAGCTCTAGCTTCTCTGCTGTGGAGGAGTTATGATAGACATTAGGTTGGTTAACCAGGCATGATAATAGTAGGTAGATTCCCCTTTTCAACCATAGTTTTAGGGTGTCTCTTTCCTTTCTCAAAACAACAGAAAAACACTTAATAAAGGATAAAACAAAAGTGAATTCATTTCTTCCGTTAAAAGATTTGAGCAAACATCAAAACATTTTGTCCTCCGGGACTGTGAAAACCTTTGGTTAAGGTGCATTTTCCCATAAAAAAAACACTTGAGCAGCCTGTGTTGTGCGTAGTCGAACTACGTTTGCTCTGATCTTCCATGCCGTGTGGAAGTATGTAGGCACAGGATGCGATGTCCTGGCGAGCAACATTTCCCCCTGTCTAGACGTAGGTAGTCGAACTACGTTGACTCTGACTTTCCCATTGCACGAGGGAGTACGTAGGCCCAGAACAGCATATGTTCTGTCGAGTCCTGTCCTTTTCTTTTCTTTTCAGACTGACCACTAGCGTAGATAGATAAACACACCCTTTTCCTTATAAACACCAAGCGTAGATCCCGTCGAGTACGACGGACGTGAGGGGTGCTAATACCTTCCCCTTGCGTAACCGACTCCCGAATCCAGGTTTTGGTTGCGATGACCATACCTTTTCCCGTGTTCTTGCGAGGTTTACTTCGAGCGTTTCCTTTCCCTCCGTTGGGATAAATAACGCACGATGGCGACTCTTCTGTCAGCCGGCGCCGATTTTCGCAGTAGCGACAAGGATCATTCAGTGGAACTTGTCTGTTGGGGAACTTCTCTCCACTAGACTTGTTAGGGATATTGCTAACTTGAGCTATCCTTGTGAAGAGATGTCCATTTTAGACAAATACTTTGAAGAGACTTGCTGAGGATAATGCTATTGGGGATACCTTTATAAGAATCCTGCTGATATGAAACTTGCTTGGTGAGTTCATAAAGTTTTGTTGGAGAAAAATTCAGAGGAAACTACGTGGAAAGATATCTATTGGGGAAACCAAGCAAAAATTATGTTAACACCATAGTTAAAATACGGAATATCAATCAACTTGCTAAGGATGAAACTCGTCTTGAAAATCATCACCAATATTAACGGTCTTCTGAAAGCAACTTGTACTGAAGGAAATAATTGTTCTACTCTTGATAATAACTTTTGAATCTTGGTTTTGCTGAGGATTACATAAAACTTCTCAGAGAGGTTGCTGAATCCGGGTCGAGGCTTATGCATGCATGCTCTGTGCATGTTATGCAAAAAGAAAATGAATCCATAAATATACTGATTTATTCATTTTGTGGGTATCAAGCATTGATTCCCCCGACACCCATGTCTTGAATAGTTTTTACATCATGAAGATGGTTTAAAAAGCTTTAATTTCTGCTTTGTCACATGATCATATATGCCTAAATTCATGCATGTGGATCTTTATGTGCGTTTGAAAAAGATGAATGTGATAACACTGAAACACGCCGCGTATTTACCTTAGATTGCACATATTTATTATCGTTTAATTGTTATTTTCTTGCATTATGCTTGTGTTTTGTCTTATTTTCAAGTACATTTCATGATAAGAGCCTTTCACTAAGAAATGGAGCAAAAAGAGTAGAAAACAAAGTTTTTGGTGAAAATTACACACATGGCGTTCCACATGGCATTAGCTATGGGGATAGCCATGATGTGAAGGGTTTCTCCCACATTCCAACGGTCACAAGACTAGGTCTCCCACCTTTTGTACACATGGCAGACACCATGTCTAGATGGCAGGCTCCGTCTTTGATTTTGGTGGTCTAGTCAAGGACGGTTGAAGAACGAGGCCATGACTAGAGATTTTTTATCCCACGATTTTTGAAGGTCCAGCTTGACGTCCAAGGCATTGTTTCACTATAAATAGGACTTAGTTTTTTATTTTCTAGCATCCACTTTTAGTTGCAGCATAGGCCATTAATTCACTTTATTAAAGCGATAGTTCGTCACATCGGGGAATTACCATACCATTGTTGTGATCAAGTATGGAGCATCATAGCATAGAAGTTTAAATCTTGTCGTCATTTTACTTATAAGTTTGTACCAGACTCAAGTCTCCAATTTGGAGGAGGTTCTTAATACAATTCACATTATTATTATTATTATTTATTTCGCACACCGCTTTACATTTGTTTATTTCCCGCATCACTTTACTTTGTTATTTCCTGCACTGCCATTAATTTATTTACTTTATCGCTCTGTTTTATCTTCTTTATTTTCTCGCACGCATTACTTGATTTATTTTATCGCAAAATATTCTTTTTCAAAACCGCACCTTAGCGTATCATTCTTGTTATTACTTTTCAAAATCAATTGCACACTTAACACGCATTTTCCCTAAATGACTTATTCCGATAATCAATTAAATGCTATGTTGTATACCGTAGTCATTCAGCTAAATTATTAGTGTTGGAGTGTGAGGTTTATCGTTTCGACGATATTCCATATGTTGTATCTGTAGGAATGCTTTAGGGGATGTTTTGGTTTTAGTACAATTTTTATGTGGTTTATTTGATCGAGTACTACGAAAGTAGATTTGTGATTACGTCGAGTAAGATCGAAAGCCGTCTGACACTTACGATAAAAATTGGTTAGTTTTTTATTAAGAAAAACAACGGAAGCACTTTGTTAATCAATTAGAAGGATTCAACATTATTAGAAAGTGATTTTAAAACTATTATCGGATGTGTTCATAGGTTTAAGATTCGGTTGGCCGAGCATATGCCGAAAACCCTTTAGTGTTAAAAGTTTCCAATCAAAAGCACTTGTTAACTAAGTCTTAGAGGTAGTTACATGAACAAGGCTTTTTCGCTTTAACACAATACGCGATCAGTGCAGCGTGAGAGACTGGTATAAATTAGAGGTCAAATCAGGTTTCGATTACGGTAACACGACGAATATTGTCTGATCGATGTGAATTGCATTCCAATATTGTTTCTCTGAATTTACTCTATCTTAATTATTTTAATTTTCCGTGCACTCTACAATCCTGCTTGATTAGTCTAAAATAGAACACTGTAACAATAGTTATAGATATCTTGACATTGGTCTCTGTGAGAATGATAATCTTTTTGTATTACTTTGACGTACGCCGTATGCTTGCAGAAAGAACGACATCAAATTTTTGGCGCCATTGTCGGGGACCAATTTCGTCAAATTTTCGTATCCTGTTGTCACACCATCTAGATTTAGGCACCCCTTTCATTATTTTACCGGTCAATGCGAAGAACTCGCAGTACCGGAAGCTTATTAGATTCAATTGAAGAACCCAAAAGGTACGCACACACACACTTTTTTTGCTCCAAAAGATTAGAATAGCTATGGTTAAAGAACAAAACCAAAAACCTCTTAAGATTTCTCCCTACCTTCTAATGAAGAACCCCATTCGAGTATAGTAAATCCAACTATCGCAACTCATAACTTTGAGTTAAAACCCGCTCTGTTACAATTGGTGCAACAAAACCAGTTTGCTGGTCTCCCTACCAAAAACCCGAACCAACGTTTAAAAGTTTTTATCCAATTAGTAGATACCTTAAAAGCCAATGGTTGTCCTCCTGAGGCGATACGTCTAAGATTATTTCCTTTTTCCCTCAGAGATAGAGCACGATCATGGTTAGATTCCCTTCCACTCAATTCAATAATCATATGGAATGACCTAAAGAAAGTTTTCCTTGCTATATATTTTCCACCAAGTAAGATTGCTGCCCTACGAAACCCAATAACTAGGTTTACCAAACAAGACGACGAATCTCTTTTCGACTCTTTGGGAAAGATATAAAGAAGTATTAAGAGTCTATCAACACCATGGTTTAGAACAATGGCTGATTATTCACACCTTCTACAATGGACTTCTCTACAACACAAAGATGACCATTGGCGCTGCCGCCAGTGGTGCACTGATGAACAAACCTTACCCTAAGGCTTGTGCTCATATTGAAGATATGACATAAAATCATTACCAATGGGGGACTAAACGAACGTCAGTGGCGAAGAAGGCGCCCAAAGGATGTATATATGAAGTCAGTTGCCTAGACATGATGAAAGCTAAAATGGATGCCCTTGCTCAAAAGGTCAAAAGTATGTCGGTTAACCCTACAACTACCATAGCTGCAGTACAACCCGGATGCAAAATATGTGGAACCCCAGGACATATAACTGCTGAATGTAGTCTCTTAGCTGACCCAAACCCATGTCAGGTCAATTATGCCCAAGGAAACCCCTATTCAAATGCTTATAACCCTAGATGGAGGAATCACCCAAACTTTTCATATAAAAACAATAATCCTAATCAGAATTCTGTACCCCAAAGACCCTTAGGTTTTCAAGCCCAAAGACCGACACAGCCTATGCAAGTTGCTCCTCAAAAATCAAATCTTGAGAAAATCATGGAGAGATTCATTACGGCCCAAACTCAATAAAACAAAGAATTCATGAACCAAAACATTTAAATAAACGAGTCGATTACTCAATTAGGCACCAAAGTTGATTCTGTTGTAACCCACAACAAAATGCTTGAAACCAAGATCTCTCAAGTAGCTCAATAACAAGCTGCCCAGGCTACGCTAGGAGGACAATTTCTTGGACAACCTCAACCTAACCCCAAGGGGCATGCAATTATTTCCCTATGGAATAGAACCACTTATGATGAACCAGTAGATCCCAGGTTGAAAAAGCCAGAAAAATCGACGAAAAATGTTGTAGCTACACTTGAGAAATAAAGTGAGAAAAGTGTAGAACCTGAAAAGGAAAAAGTTAAAGATAAGGAAGGAGTTAAATATAATCAAGTTTATATACCACCCATTCCTTATAAACTACATATCCCATATCCGCAAATACTTAAACATGCCAAATTAGATAACCAATACAAAAAGTTTGTAAAAGTGATTGAGAAACTCCATGTTGAGATTTCGTTCACCAAAGCCATTACCCAAATACCATCTTATGCTAAATTCCTTAAAGACATCTTAACCAACAAATGCAGACTTAATGAACCTAAACCTTTAGAATACAACTCTATTGCTGAAAACAAATTAGCTAAAAAGGATAAAGACCCCAAAAAAATTTCTATACCTTGTGTTTTAGGAAATCATGTCATTGATAAAGCCCTTCTGGACTTAGGAGCCAGCGTGAGCTTAATTCCTTTAGCTGTCTATAATAGACTAAACCTAGGAGATATGTAACCAACTAGAATGTCCCTTCAATTGGCCAATAAATCAGTTAAATACCCTATAGGTATCCTAGAAAACATCCCAGTTAGAATTGGCCAACTATATATTCCAACAGACTTCATCGTTATAGACATTAAAGAAGATGAAGAGATCCCTATCCTTCTAGGTAGACCCTTTTTATCGACAGTTGGGGCTATAATAGATGTCAAGAGAGGAAATATGACTTTTGAAGTAGGTGATGAGAAAGTAGAATTTATCTTATCCAAATTCTTAATGGCACCTACCATAGATGACTCATATTGTGCCATCGATATCATCAATAAGTGCATAAGAGAGTTAGACCAAGAAGAACCCACCGAAACAATTAAATTACCCTCGACCCCCATCCTGGAGGACGACGAATTTATGGAACCTTGTATGGATGACAATCTTTATGAATGCTTAGCACTCACCCCGAACCATATGCCATGTCCTAAGAAACCATCAGTGGAGCTTAAGAAGCTACCTAAGAATCTGAGATACGAGTTTTTGGATGAAAAACTAAATCGTCCAGTCATAGTGAAAAAGTATCTTGTAGCCCTAGGTTATAGCATATCTAATCTCAAAGGAATAAGTCCATCCTTGTGCATGCACCAAATTATGTTAGAAGAGGATTCTAAACCCTCTAGAGAACATCAAAGAAGGATAAATCCTATATTGAGTGACATGGTAAAAAGGGAAGTGCTGAAATTACTAGATGCTGCAATAATTTATTAAAATTTTGATAGTAAGTGGGTAAGCCCTGTACATGTAGTACCTAAAAAGGGAGGTGTCACAGTTGTGCAAAACGAGAGATGAGAACAAGTCACAAAACGTATAGGAAGCGGTTGGTGTATGTGTATCGACTATAGAAAGCTAAACAAAGTAACTAGGAACGATCATTTCCCTATTCCATTCATAGATCAAATGCTTGAGCATTTAGCCAAACATTCTTACTTTTGTTATTTAGATAGATACTCAGGATTTTTCCAAATCTCCATTCACCCTGATGATCAAGAGAAACCAACCTTTACAGGCCCTTATGGAACATTTGCATATTGACGAATGGTATTCAGACTATGCAATGCCCCAACTACTTTCCAACATTGTATGATGTTAATCTTCGCTGATTTCCTTGACGAGATCATGGAAGTTTTCATGGAAAATTTCTCGGTATGCGGATCCAATTTTAAAAACTACTTAGCTAACCTTGAAAGAATTCTATAAAGATGCATGGAAGTAAACCGAGTTCTAAACTGGGAGAAATGTCATTTCATGGTCACTAAAGATATAGTATTAGGATACATATTATCTGAGAGAGGCATCGAGGTTGACAAAGCTAAAATATAGGTTATAGAAAACCTCCAACTACCAAAAACAATTAGGGAAGTTTGGAGCTTTCTTGGACACGCCGGTTTCTACAGACGTTTTATCAAAGACTTCTCTAAGATAACCAAACCTTTAACTGACCTTCTAATGAAAGACTTTGAATTCATTTTCGAGATAAATGTCTCAAAGCATTCAAACACCTCAATTAAGCACTAATTTCCGCACCTATTATGCAACCTCCCGATTGAAATAAACCTTTCAAGATTATGTACGATGCAAGCGATTTTGTTGTTGGAGTTGTTTTAAGACAAAGAAAGGACAAGAGATTACATGTTATTTATTATGCCAATAGAACCTTAGACACCACCCAACTTAATTATGCCACAATAAAAAAGGAACTCCTCGCTGTAGTTTTAGCTATAGACAAATTCTGATCCTATTTAGCCGGAGCCAAAATTATAGTTTACATTTATCACACAACCATTCGATACTTGTTGAACAAAAAGGACGCTAAGCCCAAATTACTTTGCTAGATCCTTTTGCTACAAGAATTAGATCTGGAAATCCATGATAAGAAAGGCACCGAAAACATGGTAGTTGACCACCTTTCGAGGCTAGAATATTTAAAACCCAACCTAGTTCCTATAAACGATGATTTTACCTATGATAGATTGATAAAAACTGTTAGAACCAATCACAACGATGACCCCGACCCTGAATTAGAATTAAACATTGAAAATGATTTAGTAGTGACTCACATGCCTTAGTACGCTGATTTTGTTAACTACCTAGCCGCCGATATCATACCCTCCGATCTAAACTATCAACAGAAGAAGAAGTTCTTTCACGATGTAAAACAATTTTATTGGGATTAACCCCTCCTATTTAAGAGAGGTGCCAACGATATATTTCATCTTTGTGTGACTGAGGAGGAGGTATAAAGTATAATCAATCACTGTCACTCTGCACCTTATGGTGGACATGCAAGCACGTCTAAGACATGCGCCAAAATTCTTCAAGCGGGCCTTTTCTGGCCAACCTTGTGGCGCGATGTCCATGCTTACATAGTCAGATGTGATCGGTGTCAACAGATTGGGAATATTTTAAGACATGATGAAAATGCCTTTAAGGAATATCCAAGAAGTGGAAGTCTTTGATGTCTAGGGAATATATTTTATAGGACCGTTTCTATCTTCAATGGGAAATAAATATGTCTTAGTAGTCGTAGACTACGTGTCTAATTGGATTGAGGTTATTACCTCACCCACCAAAGACACTCGTGTAGTTATCAAATTATTCAAAAACAACATATTTCCTAGATTTGGAGTACCTCACATTGTTATAAGCGATGGTGGATCGCACTTCATATCAAGAATCTTTGATAACCATTTAAGTAAGTATGGAGTTATGTACAGAGTTGTGACACCTCACCATCCACAAACTAGTGGTCATGTAGAGGTGTCAAATAGGGATATTAAGCAAATCTTTGAAAAAATCGTATCAATTTCCAAAAAAGATTGGTCCCTAAGACTACAAGAAGCCTTGTGGGCTTATAGGACCGCTTACAAAACCTCTATAGGAACAACCCCATTCAAATTAGTCTATGGAAAATCCTGTCACTTGCCCTTCGAGTTAGAGCATAAAGCCTATTGGGCCATCAAAACCCTTAATATGGATTATTTAGCAGCCGGTGACAAGTGCATCCTCGAAATTCATAGGTTAGAAGAACTTTGTCGCGATGCTTATGAAAATGCCATTATCTATAAGGAAAGAACTAAAGAGTGGCATGATACGAGAATAATTAGAAAGGAATTTAACATAGGCGACCAAGTATTGTCTTTAATTCGAGATTATGACTTTTCCCTGGTAAGTTACGCTCGGGGTAGATTGGCCCTTATGAGGTCACCAAAGTCCTGAAATCTGGGGCAGTAGAAATCTGGAACCATACTTGCAGTCCTTTCATAGTAAACAGACAAAGACTAAAGCATTATAACGGAGGTGACATCCCTACCTATTACTCTAGCCATACTCTTATTGAGCCACCAATTGCTACTAATACGATGTGATATTTATAATCGTTGAGCTACCGACGTTAAACAAGCCTTCATGGGTGGCAACCCATAACCTTTTTATATTTATTACTATTTTGCATTATTTTCAAAAGGTGAATTTTTTAATCTATTAGTTACTACATAGGGATGACTTTTGTGATGTTTATGTTGTAGGTTTCAGATTCCATCACTTCCCATATCATATTTTCCACTAACATTATTTTCAGGATGCAAAACTTCTATGATATGCATGTTGCGTTCAAAGACAATGCTCAGAGGAAACGATTTGTGGTTCTATCAGAGCGACCTATGTTCCCAACCAGATACCCTAATCCCAATTTCTTATAAGCCTTAGGTCTTGAAGCCAGTGTGAGGTACCTATGCCATCAACTTCAATGGGAAGAATATTTTGATGCCATGAAAGTCACATACATGAATCTAACCTTAGAATTCCTTAGCTTACTCTCCTATGAACCTTACATTGGTAAAGGATTAAAAAGAAAATGTATCAACTCTAGACTGTTTGGAACCGAGTCCTTTAACCACAAGGAGTTTGCTAACCTATTGGGATTTCATGGTGGCCTTGATGCCATGCCTGAACTTCCTGTTGGTGATTTCATGCAGGAGGAACTTGATAATTTTTGGAGCAATATCATAAGTGGAGGAAGCCCTGATCCATCCATCCAGCTCTCGAACAACACCCATAACCCATCCTTTAGATACTTCTAGATAATCTTAGCCCAAACCTTATTCAAGAAGAGTGAGACAGATGGTCATGTTAGTACTGAGGAGATCTTTATGCTCTTTTGCACCACCCACTCACGTCTTATAGCCTCTGGTAATTTTCTCACCCTAAACCTACACCTTACTGCCAGATCCTCTGAGGGACCTATATATGTAGGAGGAACAGTGACCCACATAGCTTATGTCTTAGGTCTTCTGAACCAATTGTCTCAGCTAACCCCTTATTATGGCTATACCCTCATTGATTTGAACCATTGTCTAGACCGTGGCCTAGTGATGAGAGTTTACTTTAGTACTGGACATTATAGACTCCTGATCAACAATGAAATTATCCACTATTTTTACCTACCACACCAAGGGAGAACCAATATTCATAAGAAAGAAAATTGGAATTACCCTTTAGAAGCCCAGGATGAGAGACCTGTTAGACCTAAGACCCCTCATGTTTTCGAATATCATCCTACACCTCTCTCGGATAGGACCACCATTTATTCCTCTAATGTTAATTTACAGTGGCGCAACATTTACTCTGAGTTCGACACCAGGCGTAAAGAGATGATCTCCCTTCGCGAAGATCTCATTGAATTGGCTTTGCAGGTGGAGGTAGCCAATGCCACACATGCCACATAGACTGATTGCCTTTATCAGGAAATCTATAGTCTCCGACGCCAGTTAGTGAAGGCCCATGCACTCTGTCCACATATGAACAAAGGTGCCCGATGTAGATCACTCTAGAGGAGTCACTTGAAGCATTGAGGACACTGCTCACAATCAGTGTGGGAGAGGATTTTATTATTTGATTAACCACTATTAGAATCATTTATTTTTCTTTTCTATTTGACTCATTTATTTTTGCATTTTCTTCAACATTTAATTTTTTTCTTCCGCAAATCAGATTTATTCCGTCCGTTAGACTTATTAGTGATTAATTCTCTTAATATCAATTTTTCAATTATGATGCAAATTTCCGAGTGAATTTTAAAATTTTTTAGTATCTTTTAGTATTATTATTAATTCTAATTATTGCAAGTTTCAATTATTTTTAATTTATAGCATTCTAGTCAAGAAAAATCATTAAAAAAAACAGGTTCTTACGCCTCTGGGAATGCATTCGTACACCCTCAAAATCCTAAGACCCGTACACAACAAAAATGGCCCAGAAGTCGTTTATTTTGAAGATGGAGGACGCCATCCACCCCTTGGCGCACTCCATGGGGTCTGAAGCCTTAATTAGGTGCAGAATGTGGACAAGCCCCATTTTTCCCCATTTAACTCATCTTCAACCTCTCCAAACCCCATTTTGTCCATTTTTTACCAACTTTAAAACCCACTCAACCTCATTAACACTCATTTACTCACTAACCCACTACCATTTCCATAACCCCACTCACTTTCCATCCATAAAGATTTCACCTTTCACCAAAAAATCCACAAGAACTCCATTTCACCATTCTTCACATAAACCTTCATTTTTCTTCAACAAACACCAACAATGGTAGAGATGGAGCACGAAGGATTTATTTTTCACGAGGGAAAACCTGGGGACAAGCAGAGGCAGAAGTTTGAAGCATTACAGACACGCGAAATTTTCGCGACCAGGTATATCGATGAAAATTGTCTATATAGCTCATGTATTTACCATTGTGGATTCTACATGCTTGATAACTTAGGATTGCACAATATTTTTGAGTGTAAAGAACCTACCTTTGAGAGGATGAACAGGGAATTCTTGAGTTCCCTGATATACATTGTTAGTCCTAACACTGCTAGTACCATTAGCACGGTGAAATTTAGAATGTTTAATGTCGAATATGAGTTCACTATCGACTATCTGGGATTCTCTCACGGGGAAGGTGCTATTTGTGAAGCGCTTTTAGAAACTGATTGGAAAATTAAGGCTTTCCAATTATGGAGGAATTTGACAGGCCAAACCACCGATTCCTTCGAAGGAAACTTGGCCTCGGATATCCATAACCCGACCATACGTGTGTTCCACCATCTATTGGCCGACATTATCTTTGGCCGAGAGAACTCTAATAAATTAAATTCCAAAGAATTCATCTTTTTGCAAGCTGCCCTCTTACGGAG
The DNA here is from genome assembly GCA_963859935.3 of Lathyrus sativus. Taxonomy (NCBI): domain Eukaryota; kingdom Viridiplantae; phylum Streptophyta; class Magnoliopsida; order Fabales; family Fabaceae; genus Lathyrus; species Lathyrus sativus. The sequence goes on from OZ012737.1 coordinate 706,663,276, forward strand.
GAGATTGAATGTCGTCCCTTTTATGATAGCACACATGTGTGCCGTTGTGAAAAAGGGCAGAATCGTATCGTTTGGAGGATTGGTTACCTCCACCGCATGATCTTTATAGCTAGACACTGAGATAGCTACATTAGAACCACTTCTACCTCACATAATTGATTTGAAAATTTTGAGAAATATACGATTGTGCAAGGTAAGGAAAGAAGGAGGCTACAACCTCATGGTTCGTAATGTAGCTATCCTAAGTGTTGTTTTACCTTGCTCTCATCGTACCGATGTGCGATATGAAAGAAACTAGACTTATGACCTACAGGCCCTTCCTTTTTTGGTCAGTTACCACCAAGCATCCCAGAGGATGAAAGTGACAGAACCGATGATGAATATGAGTGGAGGAACCAATCTCTCGTTCATCATTCACCCCCACCGCATGCATCACCTGCACACACACCATATTCTACTCACCTTGTTGCAGGTACATCTTCTAGTTTCTATATCACTGAAGATATGTGGATAGAGCAAAGAGCTCGCGAAGAAGAATGAGATGACCTATTATATGCCATGTATAAGCGTCAATAGGACGCGATGAACTTCATGCATGAGTCACTGAGATAGACTGAGCGTTCTATACGATTCATTTTGGAGGCTTAGCACACCATAGCTTCCTAACAGCAACCCCAGCAAGCCTATCTGCACAACAACTTCAACCTAGTGACAGCTACTCAAGTTTCCATAGTTGGAAACCTCCTACAACTCTAGGATTCTAATGCCACACTAGCAGCGAGGATTGAGTGACTTGAGCTTTCACAGAGTGCCTGCCATCGTAGTAGGAGTTGTCATCCTCAACATTCAGAGTAGGGAGGAGAAAGTACCAGTGGTCAGCAGTAGCAATGTCCAACTTTTACCTTTTTTTTTCCACTTTTTATCGAAACATTGAGGATAATGTTCAGTTTAAGTGTGGGAGGAGATATTTACTATTTTTATTTTCCTTTATGTTTTTCATTTTATTGCTCCCTAGTTTAGTTTTAATTACGCTTTTAGCTTGTTATTCGTTTGTTTTTTTATAATTACATGTGCTTGATAAGTCGTATGTGTAGTTTGTCTATTTCCCCCATTTCTTGAGCCATACCAAAATAAAAAATTGAATAAAAAAAATTGAATAAGAAAACAAATTTTGTTTTGAAAATTTGGGTTGTTAGACAAGTTTAAGATGTTTGCAAAGACTTGGGAAATTTTTTGAAAAATCGATATCGTCTTAACACTGTAAGTTTCTTAATTATATTAATTGATCTGGATACTTATTATGTTATGGCCTTAAAATCTCACCCTCGAATTAATCCTTAAGTAGTTTATTTTAGCAGTCAACACCATCTAAATTACTGCTAAGTGGACGAACTGATGCAAATAGCTGGATGATCCCGTAAAAAGAAAGAAAAAATACATGCAGAAAAGCAAAGATTTTGAAAAAGGATCTGCCTTCTAATTTATTTAACCCTCACCCAGTTACTTAGCCCAACGGTAGAAAAACTTCTAAAATTATGCTTATGTGTCTGTGTTAAAAAGCAAAAAGTCATTGAATATTGACACAAATTTGGATCAAGATCACCAACAGATTTGTTCACCATGCGAGTAAAAGATAAAGAGCTTAATGTGATTGTGCCTAAATGAAAAAGGATAAGAAAAGGATTAGTAAGTTAGGCCTAGGTGTAATGACATGATGCTGATTGGTTTGTATAGGAAGGAAACTTATGGCGGCAACCCGCGGGAAGTGTTACTACGATATCCTTGGTTCACGAGTTAGTACCTATCGACGCAACCTTGATCAAACTAAAATTATTTAGCCTAGATGGAATACTTGTGTGTTACTGTTTTTCTTGTGTGCTCATAAGAGTTTTCTTGAGGACAAGCAAAGGTTTAACTATGGGAGAATGATAACACTGAAACACACTACGTATTTGGCTTGAATTGTACATGTTTATTATCGTTTAATCGTTATTTTCTTGCATTATGCTTATGTTTTGTCTTGTTTTGAGGTACATTGCCTAATAAGAAACTTTCATGAAGAAATGGAGCGAAAAGAGCAGAAAATTGAGTTTTTGGTGAAAATTACACACATGGTGTTGGCCATGGGGGTAGCCACGATGGATAGGGTTTATCCCACATTCCAACAGTTGTAAGACCATGTCTCCCATGTTTTGCAAACATGGCGGACACCATGTCCAGATGGCGGGCACCATCTTTAATTTTGATGGTCCAGTCAAGGACGGTTGGAGAATAAAGCCATGACAAGAGATTTTCTCTCCCACGATTTTTGAAGGTTCAGCTTAACGTCCAATGCATTGTTTCACTATAAATAGGACTTAGTTTTTCATTTTCTAGCATCCACTCTTAGTTGGAACATAGGCCATAAATTCACTTTGTTAAAGAGATAATTCGTCACATCAGGGAATTATTGCACCATTTTTGTGATCAAGTGCGGAGCATCGTAGCATAGAAGTTTAAATCTTGTCGTCATTATACTTACAAGTTTGTACCAGATTCAAGTCTCTAATTTGGAGCAGGTTCTTAATACAATTTGCATTATTATTATTTATTTCTTGCACCGCTTTACATTTGTTTATTTCCCACATCGCTTTAATTTGTTATTTCCTGCACTGCCTTTAATTTTTTTTTACTTTATCGCTCTACTTTATCTTCATTATTTTCTCGCACGCATTACTTGATTTATTTTATTGCAAAAGATTCTTTTTCAAAATCGCACCTTAGCGTATCATTCTTGTTATTACTTTTCAAAATCAATTTCACACTTAACACGCATTTTCCCTAACTGACTTATTCTGATAATCAATTCATGTCCAACTAAATTATTAGTGATGGAATGCGAGGATCGTCGTTTTGATGATATTCCATATGTTGTATCTGTAGGAATGCTTTAGTGGATGTTTTGGTTTTAATACAATTTTTCTGTGGTTTATTTGATCAGGTACTACGAAAGTAGATTCTTGATTATGTCGGGTGAGATAAAAAGTCGTCCGACACTTAAGATAAAAATTGGTTAGTTTTTTATTAAGAAAAACAATGGAAGCAATTTGTTAATCAATTAGGAGGATTCAACATTATTAGAAAGTGATTTTAAAACTATTTTTGGAGGCGTTCATAGGTTTAAGATCCGGTTGGCCGAGCATATGCCGGAAACCCTTTGGTGTTAAAAGTTTCCAATCAAAAGCACTTTTTAACTGAGTCTTCGAGGTAGTTACATAAAAAAGTATTTTTCACTTTAACGCAGTACACGACCTGTGCAACGTGAGCGGCTAGTATAGATTAGAGGTCAAATCAGGTTCTGATTATGCTAACCCGACGGTTCCTTTTTAATTAACTCTTTTTCAAGGAAGAAAGTATTGTCTCATAAGTAATTCTATTTAGACACAATAGGAGTATTGTCTGATCGATGTGAATTGTGTTCTACTATTGTTTCTCTGAACTTACTCTATCTTCATTATTTTAATTTTTTGTGCACTCTACAATCCAGTTTGATTAGCCTAAAATAAAACACCATAACAATAGTTATAGATAGCTTGACATTGATCTCTGTAGGAACGATAATATTTTGTATTACTTTGACTTACTTTGTATACTTGTGGAAAGCACCACATTAGAATTCATTATTTATACAAGATGATACCGTCTAAAGCACACAAGTACGAAATTTCCTAGTTTTGAAATCATTAAAACAAACTAATAAAGGAACCTTGCCCTCACATACTCCCCCTTTTTGATGATGTCAAAACCTTGCAAAAACTTTTCGAACCATTGAGTACTTGAAGGATATTATCCTCCTGACTATATGCACTTCTGCATGTAGTATTTTGAACTTTGTGATCTTGCTTTTGCTTTCTCCCCCTTTGACAACATTAAAAAGAGTGAAGCAAATAGTCATTTGTAATCATATCATACACATACTTACACAAACATATGCTTTGCAACAGATAAGGCATCAACAAGCATTCACATATAATGTTGCTAATGCAAATAATAGAGAATTAAATAACTCAAGAAACATATAGAATTAATAATGCATTACACACAAGAAATTGTTCAATACAAGTATTGAGAAAACAACCACAATGACGCAACAAATAACAAAACAATATGCAACATGAAATGCAAATACAACAACACAACTCAATAAACTAAGGTCTTCTTCCCCTGTGGTGTTGACCTCTCCATAAATTCACACAAACCAAGAACGCTTCTGTTGAGAGTGCTAAAGCTCAGTGAGAAGGCACGATGCTGATTTGTTGATGTTTCATCCATTTCATTAAACCTACCCAAAACTCTTGATGCAAAGAGATCAAAATTCTCATTCTACGCTCGAATTTGTCCTTGTATTGATTCAAACTGTTGTTCCTGAAGTGCTGCAAAGTTTTGTTTCTCAAGTTGCATGCTTCATAGCATGTTAAGAACTTCATAGTTGTCAGTTTAAGGTTGATGCGGAGGAGGAACATATGGAGTGCCATGCTCGGACCAGGCATTTTGATGCTATGAACCCCAAACTTGGTCAGCATAATCCTGAACTAGAGAGCTACCCAACCAAGCATTATCGTCATGAGCGTCAAAAGGAACCTCAATATCCATAGGATGAGTTTCCTCATCTTCATCTTGTTCTTCCTCCCCAACTTCATCTAAATTTTGAATCTGTCCACGCGAACCCTTAGACTTGACCATATTAGTCTTCTCTTGTTTATCCCAAAGGTACCCCATAAGAGTCATAGTCTTCTGAATAAACTCTTATCACCAAAAATGGAAATGTAAGGTGTTGCACCCTAAAATTTGCCCACCGGTTTTCCGACTTTGACTGGCTTTTGCTTCGTTTTTCATCTGCATATCATTTATGTTAGAACACAGATTGGTTCTTAATAATTACTCTTTGTTTTGATGATAACTGTTAGGAAATTTATATTTAAGAATTATATACTCTAAAATTTGTTTGAGAGTTTTACTGCAGATTGAAATTATATTAACTCTCTAGAAGCAAATCTGCCTTGAATACAAGAAGTTATTCTGACTCTGAAGCGCCAGATGCACCTTACAGAAGAATCTGTTTGCTCCTCACAGAAGATCCTGAGCGTAGTCTCCAGAAGGATCTGAAGAAAGAAGCTCCAGAACATTCTGAGTCAGAAGCATCTGAAGATAATCAGAAGCATCTGAAGCTGAAGCATCTGAAGTATAGAAGAATATTAATTGAAGAGTTTCTCAAAGCATTTATCTACAGAAGATTCTGAAAGTACCTACACTGCCAAGTACTGAAGTTCTGTGTCAAAATGCTCTGATGAACAACACGCTAGAAGCACACATGCTGCAGAAGACTCTGATACAGCATAGTTCTGAATCTCATTAGAAGACTCTGATCCATTCAGACTCTGAAGAACTTGCTGAAATTGAAGAAGTATTTTCAAGAATATATCCGTTGGAACTATTCAACGTCTCTTTCCTTATTTGTGCTAGACGCACTTACACAGACAAAAAGGATTTTTCTGTGCCATCTATTTCAAGGAAAGGTCAGTTGATGTGAAGACAAAAAGGCTCAGACCTTTTGGGACTCTCTTTTCAACGTTCAGCTTGCATGATTCAGCTGCCTATAAAAGGAGATCTTCACTTCATTCTTCAGTAACACACTTGCTGAAAAGATATCATAATATTCTAAAAGCTCTCATTCTTATTCTTCATAGAATCTCATTGTACTTAAACTTAAGAGAAAAATCACTGTTGTGATAAAAGCTTTATAGAATCATTAAAAACTCTTGTATTTAATTTACATTGATTGTAAAGGATATTCCTTAAGAGGATTCAGTTAGAATCAGTAGCTCTTGAGAAGACTAAGAACTGTTGTTCTTAGGCGATACTATTGTAATCAGTTTGATTTAATAGTGGATTAAGTCCTTGTTGAGAAAGGCAAGTCACTCTGGAAGGGTGGACTGGAGTAGTTGTTAAACGAACCAGGATAAAAATAATTGTGTAATTATTTTTCAAGTCTTAATTTTCCATACTTATTCAACCCCCCCCCCCTTCTAAGTATTATCTCACCTTCAGTTGGCATCAGAGCTTCGGTTCTGAGTGTGCTATCACTTAACAGTGTCAGTAAAGATCCAGAGAGATATACTTTGATAAATATATTTATTTGTTATCATGGCTGATAATTCAATGTCAAATATTAACAATAAATATGAAGAGAGGGATAGGATCAGCACCAAACCTCCAATGTTTGATGGAGAAAAATTTGATTACTGGAAAGACAGAATTGAGAGTTTTTTCCTAGGATATGATGTTGATCTATGGGATCTTGTCATAGATGGATATGTACATCCCACAGATGGAGATGGCAAAAAGATTGACAGAAAATCTATGACAGATTCTCAGAAGAAAGACTTCAGAAATCACCATAAAGCCAGAACCATATTACTGAATGCTATTTCACATACAGAGTATGAGAAAATCACAAACAGGGAGACAGCTTTTGATATGTTTGAATCCCTTAAAATGACCCATGAGGGAAATTCTCAAGTTAAGGAGACAAAAGCTCTGGCTCTGATCCAGAAGTATGAGGCTTTCAAAATGGAAGACTATGAATCTGTTGAAGCCATGTTCTCCAGATTCCAGATACTCACTGCTGGGCTGAAAGTTCTGGACAAGGGATATTCCACGTCAGATCATGTAAAGAAAATCATCAGAAGTCTGCCCATCAGATGGAGACCAATGGTGACTGCCCTGAAGATGGCCAAAGATCTGAACAAGATCTCTCTAGAAGAACTCATCAGCTCACTGAGGAGCCATGAGAGTGAGCTTGAGGAAGATGAACCTCAGAAGAAAGATAAAGGTAAATCTGTAGCATTAAAATCTAACAAAACTGCTAAAGCTTTGCAGGTCATTCAAGAAAGCTCTGAAGAATCTTCTTCTGAAGAAGAAGATGAGTTATCCATGCTGTCCAGAAGGATTAACAAACTCTGGAAGCACAAGGGAAAGAAGTTCAACAACTTCAGAAGATCTGACAACAGAAAGGAATCTTCTAGTCACAGAAGATCTGCCAAGAAAGAAGTTGTGTGCTATGAGTGCAAATAACCTGGGCACTACAAAAATGACTGCCCCAAACTTCTGAAAGAAAAACCTAAGAAGAAGTTCAACAAAAAGAAGAAGGTTCTGATGGCAACATGGGATGACTCAGATGAGTGTGAATCATCTTCTGAATCAGAAGAAGAATGTGCAAACGTTGCACTGATGGCCAGGACAGAAGATCAAGAGGAAGGTACCTCAGGATATGAATCAGAATCTGAATCTGATGATGATGCAGAAGAGGTAATGGCTAAACTTACCAAAGAAGAACTCATTAAAGTTTTAACAGAAGTTCTTAAAAGTTACAACAACATCAAACTCAAATACAAGAAGCTGAAAAGCAATCTTGAATCTGAGATTGATCTTCTGAAAATAGAACTTGTTGAGCAGAAAGAAATAAATTTAAAAATCAAAAATGACCTTGATAGAATTCAACATGAATCAGAATCTGAGACTAAGTCTTGTGAAAATATTTTAGAAAAATATGACTCTAGTTTTCAGAGATATCTCACTAAGAGCATAGACAGAAGCAAGATGGCTTCCATGATCTATGGTGTTAGTGGAAACAACATAAGAGGCATTGGATATGAGTCTTCATCTGGAAGCAATCCAAAACCTGTTGACAAACTTTTCATCAGGAAGACACCTCTGTATTCTCAATTCAAATTTGGTCACTTGAATGACATTAAACACACAAGCTATGAGAAGAGTACTTATGTGATTAAACCTAAGGCAAGTCAAAATAAACATTATGTTACAAAACAGAAGTTTAGACAAACCTACAAACCAACTAACCCCAAAGGACCCAAGAAGATCTGGGTACCTAAAAACAAAATAATTCCTGTTGCAGATGTTCTTAACAGCAAGGTCAGGACACCAATCATGGTACCTGGACTCTGGATGCTCACGACACATGACGGGAGAAAAGTCTATGTTCCAAAGCCTGGAACTTAGATCTGGAGGGGACGTGAAGTTTGGAGGGAACCAGAAGGGCAAGATCATTGGATCTGGCACTATTGGAAATGGTAAACTTCCCTCTATTACTAATGTTTTACTTGTTGAAAGGTTAAAACATAACTTATTGTCCATAAGTCAATTAAGTGACAATGGTTATGATATAACTTTTAATCAAAAATGTTGTAAAGCTATTAGTCAGAAGGATGGCTCTATCCTGTTCAGTGGTAAGAGGAAAAACAACATTTACAAAATAAATCTTTCAGAACTTAAAGTTCAAAATGTTAAATGCCTCTTGTCTGTTAATGAAGAGCAATGGGTCTGGCACAGAAGATTGGGCCATATTAATATGAGACGTATATCTCAGATTAATAAACTTAATCTTGTCAGAGGACTCCCTAATCTGAAGTTCACTTCAGATGCTCTTTGTGAAGCATGCCAGAAAGGGAAGTTTTCAAAAACATCTTCCAAATCAAAAAAATGTTGTTTCTACCTCTAAACCATTAGAACTACTTCATATTGATCTGTTTGGACCAGTGAAAACTGCATCCATCAGAGGCAAGAAGTATGGATTGGTCATTGTTGATGACTTTAGCAGATGGACATGGGTAAAGTTCTTAAAACACAAGGATGAGTCACATTCTGTGTTCTTTGACTTCTGCAAGCAAGTCCAGAATGAAAAGAATTTCAAAATTATAAAAGTCAGAAGTGATCATGGTGGTGAATTTGAAAATAAATATTTTGAAAAATATTTTTCTGAAAATGGCATTGCTCATGATTTTTCCTGTCCTAGAACTCCACAACAGAATGGGGTTGTAGAGAGGAAAAACAGAACTTTGCAAGAAATGGCCAGAACCATGATCAATGAGACAAATCTGGCAAAACATTTTTGGGCAGAAGCAATCAATACAGCATGCTACATTCAGAACAGAGTATCTGTTAGACCTCTTCTGAAGAAGACTCCTTATGAATTGTGGAAGAACAAAAAGCCCAACATTTCTTATTTTCATCCTTTTGGATGTATCTGTTATATGTTAAACACTAAGGAAAATCTGGGCAAGTTTGATTCCAAAGCACAGAAGTGTTTCATGCTTGGATATTCTGAACGCTCTAAAGGCTACAGAGTATACAACACTGAACACAGATTGTGGAAGAATCCATTCATGTCAGATTTGATGATAAGCTTGGCTCTGAAAAGCCAAAGCAGGTTGATAACTCTGCAGATAGGGAAGTAGTCTTTATTGACTCTGAAGTTCCAGAAGCAGACAAACTTCAAGTGAAGGAACCAGAAACAACTCCAAATGCTACTCCCTTAACTTCTCAGATGAATAACCTAAAAATTTCTGAAGAGTCAACTATCAGAGGATCATCATCCAGAATTAAAGCCTCTCATCCAGAGGATGTCATTATTGGAAAGAAGGATGATCCCATCAGAACAAGATCTTTTCTTAGATCATCTGAAGCATCACTATTTGGACTAGTGTCAGAAATTGAACCATCTTCTGTAGAAGAAGCTCTGCAAGATAATGATTGGATTATTGCCATGCAAGAAGAGCTTAACCAATTCAGCAGAAATGATGTATGGGATCTAGTTCAAAGACCTCAAGGATTTAATATTATTGGTACAAAATGGGTCTTCAGAAATAAACTAAATGAGAAAGGAGAAGTTGAGAGGAATAAGGCAAGGCTGGTTGCTCAAGGATACAGTCAGCAAGAAGGTATTGATTACACTGAGACATATGCTCCAGTGGCAAGGTTAGAATCTATACGCCTTCTTATTTCCTTTGCTGCACAGAATAACATCACTCTGTATCAGATGGATGTTAAAAGTGCCTTTCTTAATGGTATTATAGAAGAAGAAGTTTATGTCCACCAACCTCCTGGTTTTGAAAATGAAAAATTTCCAGATCATGTTTTCAAATTAAAGAAATCTCTATATGGATTAAAACAAGCTCCCAGAGCTTGGTATGAGAGATTGAGTAATTTTCTTCTGGAGAAGAATTTTATCAGAGGCAAAGTGGATACAACTCTATTCTGTAAAACAATAAAGAAAGATCTTCTAATTTTCCAAATTTATGTAGATGATATTATTTTTGGATCAACAAATATTATGCTTGGAAAGGAGTTTGCTACATGTATGCAGGCAGAATTTGAAATGAGCATGATGGGAGAACTCAGATTCTTTTTAGGAATCCAAGTTAATCAAACTTTAGAATGCACCTACATTCATCAGACAAAGTATGTTAAAGAACTTCTGAAGAAATTCAATATGTCTGACAGCAAGCTGGCAAAGACTCCAATGCATCCTACTAGCTCACTTGGGAAAGAAGAGGTAAGTAAGAAAGTAGACCAGAAGCTCTACAGAGGTATGATTGGTTCTCTTCTTTATCTTACTGCTTCTAGACCTGACATATTGTTCAGTGTTTGTCTGTGTGCTAGATTCCAATCAGATCCTAGAGAATCACACTTGACAGCTGTCAAGAGGATTCTAAGGTATCTGAAAGGTACTTCTAATGTGGGTTTGTGTTACAGAAAATCTGATGATTTCAAATTAGTTGGATTCTGTGATGCTGACTATGCTGGAGATAGAGTGGAAAGAAAAAGTACTTCTGGAAGTTGTCAATTTCTAGGAAGAAATCTAATCTCCTGGTACAGCAAGAAGCAACCCACAATTGCACTTTCAACCACAGAGGCTGAATACATTGTTGTTGCTGGATGTAGTACGCAGATGCTCTGGATGAAAAGTCAACTAGAAGATTATCAAATTTTTGAGAGTAACATTTCTATCTTTTGTGATAATACTTCTGCTATATGTTTGTCCAAGAATCCCATTTTACATTCTAAGGCAAAACATATAGAAATTAAGCATCATTTCATCAGAGACTATGTTCAGAAGGGAATCATAAATTTAGCCTTTGTTGATACAGATCATCAATGGGCAGATATTTTTACAAAACCCCTTGTTGAAGATAGATTCAATTTTATTCTGAAAAATATTGGTATGGATTTTTGTCCAGAATGATATTGATCAGAAGCAAATTGTTCCAGATGCAAAAATGCTTAATTCATCTGAAGTATTTTCTCTGCTCATTTATTCTATTATGTTTAATATTTCTGTTGTGAAAATCTGAACTAACTATCTTTAGAAGATCTGAACGTTGGCTAACGTTTCATTTCTTGAGAGAATTCAGAACAGCATGCAAGCAAGCACGTGTCACACAAAATCTGAAGAGGTGGCGTGTTCACAACTGAAAAGACGTTTGAGGTGAAATTTGAATAGTAAATATCTTAGTTTCCCCCCAAAATTGTCAGAAGCATTTATTATTTGAAATGATTTTATTCTCTTCATTTAATGCTGCTCAAACGTGTGTTTTCTTTCTGACTCTTGATGTGCCTAAGTGATTAGTATAAATACTTGTTGTGTATTCACTTTCACACTTTTCACTCTCAGAATTTACATGCGTTTTCATCTATTGTTCTCTCTGCATAAAAACTCAAAACCTAAGTGTGTTAAAAAGCATTCTTCAATGGCGTCTTCTTCATCAACCACTGCACAATTTCAATCTACAATGGCTGTTGTGACTTCAGATAATCTAGGTGCTGCTCCATATACTCCTCCAAAGAGAACTCTTCTCACACCTGTTGATAAATTAGAAGTGTTGTGTGAATCCATGGTTGAATTTGATTCTCTGGCTGAAAATGGGTTTGATTTTCGCTCCATTGTTAGAGCTCAAGGTTGGGTGAAATACTTTGATAGATTATTTGGACCAGTTTACCCTCTACTTGTTAAGGAATTCTGGATTCATGCATATGTGTATCCCAAGTTTATTTTATCATCTATGCTGGGAAAGGAGATTATCATCACAGAGGATCTGATCAGAAGATTGATTGGTTATGAAGAAACAGATGGTGTTTCCCACCTGTCAGCTGGGCGTGTGGATATGGATGAAGTTTATGAGGAAGTTATGACTGCTGGACAAGCCTCTAACAGATTCAAAGATCTGAAGCCTGATTACAAGATCTGGGCCAAGATCTTCATGGGATGCATACATCACAGAAAGTCAACAAATTCCCCAGATTATGTCAACAATGAACAGATCTATTTTATGTACTGCCTTAGTCAGAGCAACAAGGTAGATCTTCCTTACATTTTGTTCATGCATCTGTGGAATCACATCAATGCATCTAGAGAACCTGTAAAAGAAAAAGGCCAGAAGATCAGGACTTGGATACCTTTTGGAAGGTTGCTCTCAGATCTTCTCACTGAAAATGGCTTAGTGGCTGCTCTGTATGATGTTGGTGTTACAGAGGAACTAGAGTTCATTATGGGAAAGCCTCTGAACGCTAAAAGCCTTCTGAGACTCAAGATTGTTGATGAACTCACTACTGCTCCAAAGAGGTTAAATATGTCTGATCTGAATAAGAGGGTTCCAGTATCTGACTTTCCTCTATTCTTTGCTGAAGAACCTAGACATATAGTTCTGATGTATATAGAGGAATGCAAAAAGGAAGGAGTGCCTGTTCCAGCAAATGTGTTTCAACTTGTCAAGCAACCACTACCAGATGCAGAAGAAGAAGAAGAAGAAGTTCCTCTTCAGAGGAGAAGATCTCAGCCTGCAGCAGAATCTGAACCTGTCCAGAAGAAGGCTAAGATTGCTGAGAAACCCAAGGATCTTTTAAAGAGAAAGGATTCTGGAGAAGCTGCCTCTGCATCTGCTAAGAGGATTAAACTCAAAGGTACAAAGACTTCTGCTATTTCTAAAAATGTTGTTATTAATGATTCATCTATTAAGTCTGTTCCCAAACCCCCTGTCACTCAAACAACATCCGTTGCTGCCCCTTGTTCTGTCTCACCTCAAAAACAAACCACAGCTTCTGTATCAAAACCACCTCAACCCAAAATACACATCAAACACTTCGCTCCACGCCCATCACCATCAGCCTCACAACCAACTGAACCACAACAAACAGAATCACAACCATCAGAACGTCAACAAACTTCTGAAAAACAAAACTCTGCTCAACCACAAACAGAAAATCTACCACAAACTTCTGATCATCCAGAAAAACAAATCACAGAAGATCAACCAGAAAAAGACTCTGTCATACCACCATCAAAAATTCCATCTTCTGAACCTGTAGCACCTGTTACTTCTGAACCCACTAAAGTAACTTCTGCTCCTGTTTCATCTGAACCACCTTCTCAACAATCTGATATTCCTTCAGAACCATCTCATATCCCTGAGACAGAAGTTCTTGACATCACTCCATTAAAAACAGTGTTTCAAGTTTCTTCTACCTCTTGTACACCTACTACATCCTCCAACTCATCAGAATCAGAAATTCATCCTGATTTTCTGATTAATCCATCTGACAAATATCCTGTACATGAACCTAAACCTGAACCTGAATCAACCTTACCTGCTAAAACTTCCATTTCAGACCCTTTGCCTCCACCTGCACCATCATCTGAGATGATTGTTCCCACTTCCATTCCATCATCATCTGGTATATCTTGTGCTCAAGTGTCCTCTCTTTATCATAATTTATCTTATGGTTTCAAACTAAAAGATTTTTATGATAGAGTTGAACCTTCTGAACCCTTGAAACCTCTGAAACCTAAACTCAGACAGGCCCTTCCATCTGTAATCATTTCATATATTCAATCTATGAACAATGAAGGATCTTTAGCAACCATATCTGCTACATCTGGTAAAGTTGTTGTTTCAGCTCTACAACCTGCATCTGATAACACAGTTGCATCTGATAAACCATCAAACTCTGCTTTCATACCATACTCCAATGCATCCTTTGATGTTGTTTACCCACGCACAAGACCTCAACCAAATCTGCTTAATGCTTTAAACAGATCCTTACCTCAAAAACCAGAAATTCCATTCATTCCATATGTTCCCCCTCCTCTGATTTCCATCTCAAAATCACTGATACCACCAACTCCCAAACCTAAACAGATGACTCTGGAAACCTTACTTAAACCACCACCCAGACTTAATATTGATCATTTATTTCAAACGTTTTTGCAAGAAATACAACTGTCTTTAGGTACTGTTCAGAAAAGATGCTCTGAAACTATGGATGCAAATGAGACTGACATCATCTGGAAAAGTTTTATCAATAGATTCAACACTGTAGCTTCTAATCTGAAGAACATCTGTTCTGATGATGCCAAGCTCAGAGCTGAAAGAACTCAATTCGGGATTGTCAACAAGACTACACCTCTGCATTGTTTGGATGCTCCTCCTCCTCCACCAGAACCAACTGCCAATGCATTGACTATGACTCTGGTAGAACCTTCTTCAGGATCTCCAGAACCTATGGCAATTGACTCTGTTCAGGCTGCAGAACCTCCATCTTCTTCATCAGAGATAAAGACAGAAAATCCAGATCTTGGAGACAAGATTGCTGCTCTGGAAGCTGGTCAATCTGAAATAAAATCTTGGATGGTGAAGCAAGACAAGAAATCTGAGGACATGTCAGAGTGGATGTCTAAACAAGATGAGAAGAATGAGACAATGACTAAGTGGATGTCAAAGCAAGAGCAATCCTCATCTGAGATCACAGACCTATTGAAGATGCTTTTGTCAAAACACTCTTAGATTTTTTTCTCATGTTTGTGCATCTGTTGTTTTGCATCTGAATGTTCTTGTTATATCTTCTGATATTCTCCAATGTACTCTTGCTCTGTTATGTTAAATGAATCAGTTTGTTATTCTCCATTGAATTATCTGTTTCATGTTCCTTTTATTTGTCTTTATTAAAGGTTTTTACTTTTTGCTTATGACAAAAAAAGGGGGAGAAAATAAAGATCTGAACTATTTAATATAATTTCATTAGAATGAATCTTCAGACATATCTACTCTTTCTAATATCTAAATTGACTATTTCAGAACATTTGATAAGAACACTCTATAAAAGAATCTCTGAGTTTCTCAGATCATTCATTTTTTTATCAAACTCTGAATCTCATATCTGCAAGATAGTCTGACCCTTAATTATCACAAAGACAAACAAGATCTGACTCTGAAGATTACTCAAGATAAAAAGAGAAGTTTCTATTCCTTTTTCATATTCAACTCAGGGGGAGATTCATCATCTCAGGGGGAGTTATAATTCTTTATGTTCAATTAAATAAAATTTCTGATACTTTTTGTCATCATCAAAAAGGGGGAGATTGTTAGAACACAGATTGGTTCTTAATAATTACTCTTTGTTTTGATGATAACTGTTAGGAAATTTATATTTAAGAATTATATACTCTAAAATTTGTTTGAGAGTTTTACTGCAGATTGAAATTATATTAACTCTCTAGAAGCAAATCTGCCTTGAATACAAGAAGTTATTCTGACTCTGAAGCGCCAGATGCACCTTACAGAAGAATCTGTTTGCTCCTCACAGAAGATCCTGAGCGTAGTCTCCAGAAGGATCTGAAGAAAGAAGCTTTAGAACATTCTGAGTCAGAAGCATCTGAAGATAATCAGAAGCATCTGAAGCTGAAGCATCTGAAGTATAGAAGAATATTAATTGAAGAGTTTCTCAAAGCATTTATCTACAGAAGATTCTGAAAGTACCTACGCTGCCAAGTACTGAAGTTCTGTGTCAAAATGCTCTGATGAACAACACGCTAGAAGCACACATGCTGCAGAAGACTCTGATACAGCATAGTTCTGAATCTCATTAGAAGACTCTGATCCATTCAGACTCTGAAGAACTTGCTGAAACTGAAGAAGTATTTTCAAGAATATATCCGTTGGAACTATTCAACGTCTCTTTCCTTATTTGTGCTAGACACACTTACACAGACAAAAAGGATTTTTCTGTGCCATCTATTTCAAGGAAAGGTCAGTTGATGTGAAGACAAAAAGGCTCAGACCTTTTGGGACTCTCTTTTCAACGTTCAGCTTGCATGATTCAGCTGCCTATAAAAGGAGATCTTCACTTCATTCTTCAGTAACACACTTGCTGAAAAGATATCATAATATTCTAAAAGCTCTCATTCTTATTCTTCATAGAATCTCATTGTACTTAAACTTAAGAGAAAAATCACTGTTGTGATAAAAGCTTTATAGAAGCATTAAAAACTCTTGTATTTAATTTACATTGATTGTAAAGGATATTCCTTAAGAGGATTCAGTTAGAATCAGTAGCTCTTGAGAAGACTAAGAACTGTTGTTCTTAGGTGATACTATTGTAATCAGTTTGATTTAATAGTGGATTAAGTCCTTGTTGAGAAAGGCAAATCACTCTGGAAGGGTGGACTGGAGTAGTTGTTAAACGAACCAGGATAAAAATAATTGTGTGATTATTTTTCAAGTCTTAATTTTCCATACTTATTCAACCCCCCCCCCCTTCTAAGTATTATCTCACCTTCAATTTAGGTCGCATTTTGCTTGTGTCATCAGCCGGATTGAATTTATCAGGATTTTAGCCACTTTGCTCGTGTTTCAGGCGACCCAAATATTTCAAATAATAAGTTCAGTGTCGAAATCGAGCGAAAGTCACTCTCCTCTTGATAATTCAGTATGTGTTGATATTATCGGCGCATTTCGGTGCTCACCCGTTTTTCCATGGCATCTTGCATTTATTTATTATTTTCGCTTTATTTAATTATTTAGAACCGTTTTTATGATAACCCTTTTTCTTTTAATTTCTTGTTTAGAAAATAGGCTTTGGAATTTAATTATATAGTTTAGATAGATTTTTGTATATATATATATATATATATATATATATATATATATATATATATATATATATATATATATATATATATATATATATATATATATATATATATATATATATATATATATATATATATATATATATATATATATATATATATATATATATATATATATATATATATATATATATATATATATATATATATATATATATATATATATATATATATATATATATATATATATATATATATATATATATATATATATATATATATATATATATATATATATATATATATATATATATATATATATATATATATATATATATATATATATATATATATATATATATATATATATATATATATATATATATATATATATATATTGTTTTTTAAAATAGGTTATTATTTGTTTATTTTTAGATTCTAAAATAGTTTTTCTTTTTAGTTTTAAATTAAATATTAGATTTCTATTTGGTTTAGTTTTTAAAACTTTATTAGGATTTATTTAGAATTACAATATTATTAGATTAAATTAGAGTAGATGTTATTATTAATATAGAATTAGGTAGGAATATAGTACAGTTTAATTAATTTACAAGGAAAAAACAAAAAGAAACAGAGTCATGAGAAAGTGGCTTCGCAGGTACTTCCATCTGAATGAATAATGCCCCCATCAATTTGTGATTCGTACAACAATGTGAAGGCGTCGTACATCATACCAGCCAACATTTGCCCCAAGACAAGCCGTACTGCGCATGCTACAAACCACACCACGCCAGACAGGACCTATCGCAAAGCAGCCAAAATAACAACAGCATGTTGCATCAATAGCAAGTACAAAGAGGGAAATTGAAATTCAAAAAGGGAGAGCTTTTCTCACAACAACAAAAAAATCCTTATGTCAAGACTTACTCCTCCACCATTTTCTTCAAACCTCAACAACAGAACCATAACTCAAATCCTTCAACACTCAAAACCAGATTCATACCCACAACAGCCGTAAACAAACCAACTGGGAACTCGTCCTCACTATTGCATAAGGAACAACAATCACACGTGAACAACACAAACACCTTCATATTTCCAAACAAGAACTCAAACAGAACAAGAAAATAAGGTGGGGCAGAAGAAGAACCTCTGTGAACCAAAACCCAGAAATCTCCAAACCACCTTCAACACCATCAAAGCTTCCATTAAACTACCATCAAACCGACGCCGCCGTTAACCACGAACACTTCATGAACCCATTTCTCCCCTGTTCCAACATAAATTGACCCATTTCAGAAGATCTTCAGCTTCAATTCATCAACCATTAACAGAACCACTTCATCTCACTCAAACCATCCAAAACCTTCAACTTAACTCCAAACAGACACAAAAAATCTATGAACAAAGAAACCAGAAAACTCATCATCAATCAACCAAGTTCTTCAAGCTTCAACAATGTTCAAACAACTTCAAACTCCACCTTTATCAAACCTTGCTCATCTTACTGTTATTACAACCATCAACACACAACCTTGAGCCTCCGTTCAAACCGAAACAACGTCCAACTCCTTTAATCATATTCGCTAAACACAGGTATTCCATCATTTTCTTTTAATCATAGACCCCTATCAACCGTGAAACCCTCCACAAAATTCCATTGACAACCCTCATTCACCTCCAACCCACTTTACACGAACCAATCATGAGGTGCTGCTTTCTACCTTGTTTATCAGCTTCCAAACGCCAAAAGCACTTTTTTTCTGAACCTGTCAATAATGCTAATGATACCATCCAACAAAATCATGTCCTTGAAGAATCCATCCACTGGATATCATCAGAATCAAAGGAAAAAGTAACACCCACCAAAGAAAACCATGAACAAGAAGAAGAATGTTCAGATTCACTCTTGTCTGTTTCTATCGGTCATGGAAAACCATTTTTGACAGAAGAAAATGCTTCTGAGGCTGAAGTTAGCAGTACTTCATGAAACTCTCATAAAAAACATGAAACTTGTAACTAACACAAGCTAACCCATCTTCCTTCATGTTAGCTACCCTACCTTCGAATCAAACCATCTCTCGCCGGTAAACCGCAAACCAAACCTCTGAGAACCTTGCTCCATCGACCATATCATCTCCTCCAGAAAAACAAACTCTTCATCATTTTCAAATCATCAGAAAACAGCCGACACCAAATCACATTTGCAACACACCCTAACTCACCAACACCATTTTCCAAGCTTCATCTTCTTCGGACCAACATAAACCTACTTTCAGTTCCAAACCTTCAAACTTCTCCATGTTCAAATTCATCTTCAAACCCAGCTCAAAGCTCCATCGAAAATGCGTTGCCATTTTCGTCATCTTCATCTCCAGACAACTACAACACAAACCCCGTTCAACCGAAGAACCAACTCGAACCGTAAACCCAGAAGAAACCCTTGCCAAAAAATCCTCAAACACCTCCGTTAAAACCCTCAAACACATTCACCTCCAATCCATTTTCAGATCCTCAAACAAACCCATTTCGAATCCGAAAACTCACCATATCCAAACCCTTCGTTAAATCTCAACCAACAGTAACCACCATGAAAACCGTTTCCAAAAACTTCATCAATCTCATCTGAAAACCCTCACAAATCCACAATCCCCAAATCCTCAACTTCTGCGTCACCGACAACCCTCTCTGAAAAAACCAGAACGTAAAAACCAAACTCAAGATTTCAACTAAACCATCTTTCATAACCTCCACCAACTTCTTCGCCGTCCCGATACCACCGCCATCCACTTCAAATCCCTAAACCGTAACTACACCTTCTTCTTCTGTCACACAAATAGAAACAGAACAACAACATTGATAAACAAACTTCAAATCTCACAACATCATAACCTATTCATTATCATTAATCCATTTCAGAAATCCATTCAACAACCTTCGAGAACCTCTGTCACTCACAATATTCAACCACCAAACTCAAACCCCAACTCCCTCTTCCCCAAGCCAAATCTTCGATTTCAACAGAACTCTTTTTACCTTCATCACAAAACCCTCAAAGTCTCTTTAAAACGCAACTCTTTCCCGGTCATTTAGCCCGCCCTCCTTCTTCATAAAGTAACCACAAACCTCCATAGAGCTATCGATTCTCGAAGCACAAACCCGCTTTCCACTTTTTCATCTTCAATCGTTCTTCTCAAACTCTCTAAACCTCCATTTTCCCCAATCTTCAACCGTATCTTCAATCCTAACCTCAACTCGCCTACCCTGCTTCAAATCCATTACAAAATATAAAAACCTAGCCCAGAAATAGAGATGAAGTAAGATGGAGTGAGGTGAATTAAAGAAGCTCGAAACCAAACCTGAACAGAAATCAAATTCAAATTGAGTGAAAACCAAAATCAGAAAGAAGGAGGAGTTTCCGCGAGAGGATCGAAGGAGAAGGTTGGGTAACGCGATTTGATACTTCTTCCATGGATGCGTGACCTTACGATTTGTTCTGTTGATTTTCTGCTCATGTGTGTCTGTGAGTCTTGCATTTCGTCGTTCTGAAGAGATGAAATGTTCATTCTATTTGTTTAGGTTTTAAAAAATGTGTGAGGGATTTCTGAATTGTTTTTTTGTTTAAACTTGGTTTGATGGGGTTATTGAATTGGGTTTGGGCCTGATGGTCTTGGCTTCTTGAGTTTCTCACCCCCCCCCCCCTCTTTTTTTGATGTTACGGTTTATGGCATGGAAGAGGTGATGGGCCTCAGGCCCAAATGATCCTCACCTGTTTTCCCACTCTTCTTACAGTACCCCTTATTATTATTAGTTTTTTATAACTTTTCTTTAGATTATATTCTATATATTATATTTCTTAAAATAGTTTTTATTATTCCTTTATATTAGAGTTTTATATATTAGGGTTTTTTATGTATATTATTTTTAGAATTTATATATTATTTTCTTTTTTAAGTTCATAATGTTAGAGTTTAGATTTTTTTTCTACTTTTAGAATTGAATTTATTTCTCATTTGTCATTGAGCGTTTTGTCCCATTTTCCTTTGTTTTGGTTGATGAAGTTTCCACCATTTAGCCGTCAAATTATTGACGTGAAACAAAGGATCCGAGACCACTTCTTTCTCTCCTCATTTCTTTTCATCTTTCGACTTTATTTTGACTTTTTGGATCGATGAAGTCTTGTAAGATGAGATCCCACTGTTTTGGTCCGTGCGACACGATTCAATTGGAGAACGATCCTCAATGTCGTTTCTCTATCTTGTCCATATCACGGAAATTAATACGCGACCTCCTATAGCTTGACTTCCTTATAAGTCGAGTTACGACGGTCCAACGTTACATTGGCCCCGATTCAAAGCATTATCAAGGACCAAAAGAGGAGAAGATTGGAAAGGAGCTTGCGCAGAATGTCAAGGGTCAATGGAACCACTCCGTTCGGTAACATCTTTCTAATTCAAATCTTTTAATCAACCACCGCATTGTGAGTTTTAAGCAATAAATACGTAGGAAATGGTGATTGAGGGGTTTCCCCTTAATGGCCTAGAGTGTTTAGTGTAGCACCCTTTGGGTGATATGCAACGCATTGGCTCCTACGCCTTAGGTTCTTGCGTGTGTGTCCCGAGTTCCTTCCCGTTTAGGCGTGTTAATCCTGCTTCCTCTTTTCCCTCGCCCCCGTGCGATCGAAACTCTTTCTCTCGCGTCCTGGCGATTGAGATCCCCCCTCTTGCCTCCGTGCAATCGAGAATCCCTTTTTCTCGCTTCCGCGCGATTGAGACCGTTTTCCGTAGTTAGCCAAACTACGGCTGCTCTGATCTCTCATATCTGTTGAGAGTACGTAGGCATAGGATTGAGATAATCCTAGCGAGAAAACTTATCCCTCTTGCTCTTAGGTAACCCGTACCTTTAAACCAATGACATACTGCGTCCGTTCTACCGCAAACAGGTAACGCCTAAGTCTCCAATGGTCTAGTAGCAATACACCTAACTGATAGAATGCGTGCGCTAGTATCGTCAACCTTTTCTCTCGCCCTGTGTGATCGAGAACACCCTGTTTACCCGTAGTTAGACTGAACTACGTTTTGCTCTGATTTCTCGTATCAGACGAGAATACGTAGGCACAAGACGTGATGTCTTGGAGAGCAATTCCCCCTGTAGTTTCCCGAAGTACGTTGACTCTGACTTTCCCATTGTACGAGGGAATATGTAGGCATAGGACGACGATGTCCTATCAAGTCAGTTCTTTCCGTTCTTTTCAGTTTCTTCCGTTTAGCTTTAGCAGTCGTAGATAGTTTGTTTTTCACCCATAGACTAGACAACAAGCATAGATCCCGTCGAGTACGACGGACGTGAGGGGTGCTAATACCTTCCCCTTGCGTAACCGACTCCCAAACCCGATATTTGGTTGCGATGACCGATCTTATCCCTCTTTTCGTTAGGTTTTCTCTGAGCGTTTCCTTTCCCTCTCTTGGGATAAATAACGCACGGTGGCGACTCTTCTGTCATTGTCGGCCTCGATTTTCGTAGATGCGACATAAGGAATGCCATGAACAACAATTCCAGCATAATCCAATATGCTTTGGATAAATGACCTGTAACATAAGGATAAAACTCTGCTAGATTCCTTCAAGGCAAAATTGTGACTAGAAATATAATAGGATCAGTTTACCTTCTTCTTATTCTTAAGCAGATAAACCAAGTGCACTTCGGCTTGATCAACTCTAGAATAACCTCCTTTCTTTGGACGTAGAATATGGGAGACAATCCACTGCAGGATTCGATCCTTCCGTTTCAACAGTCCAGTTGTGACTGACTTAGGAAATAAATCACTTGCAACGACTTCCTCAGGATAAGGGTCCTTAAACATAGAATTCAATCCAGACTTAAATTCATACTTTTGAGCCAAATCAGTATAAGTTATTTTAAGATCAGGAGATAGACGAGGACACATATCAAACAAGTATTTCCACACAGTACTACCAACCTTGTAACTTCTACCCTCTATCTTATAGCCAAACTTATAACTAGTAAATTTTTCTTTCAAACCCACGTAAGGCAGTCTAACCAAATCCTCATTGTAGTCAGTACTTCATTCCAAGAAGTTATTAAACTTTTGGTAGTTTAGCATGTCAACAATTTCAAGAATATGCATTATATCCGCTACCTTATGATAATAGACAAACTGCTTAATAATAGATCTTTTCTTAAAATCTGCTTCATATACCTCAGCAAGTTCAGTAGACAAAAGAGACATAGCGTTTACCAGATTTTGAGGAGGAGTTTGTGAAGTGGATGCTCTAGTTGACCTCTTATTAGCCACCTTTGAAGTAGCCATTAAAACTCCTTTGTTGAATAAGATGAACAGTAACAACAGTAGAAGAGAGTGTAGAAAGACCAAGTTCTTGACCAATTTAGGGTTTGAATTCCTAATTTGAGAGAATTCTTGGAAGGGGATTTTAGGGATTTTGGAGTAGTTGAGAGAGTTGTGAGTGATGCAAATGAAAAGATGGAAAGAGACAAATGATAAGATGCAATACCCAATACTAACATGAACCATTTCAATTTTAAAAAAAATAAAAAACATGAGCGATGCGTAGACCTCCAGGAAGTTATGTGTCAACGCATACGAATGAATTTTTCAAATTTTTTAAATGTTTATTATGTGTAGACGCATGAGGGACCCTCAGGTCGATGCATGACAGGAAGAAGCATTCATGCTTGGATTGAGACGACCATGGGTCTACCTATAACCTATACAAGTCGACGCAGGCAGTCGAAAAATAAAAATAAAACAGAAAAAACATGATACGAATGATGCACAAAAACATAAATAGCAAGCCCATACCAATCCAAAACATCAATATGGAGTAAGAGAGGAATATAAACTATCATTTAAGCAACAAGATAGC
Organism: Lathyrus sativus; assembly: GCA_963859935.3. Classification (NCBI taxonomy): domain Eukaryota; kingdom Viridiplantae; phylum Streptophyta; class Magnoliopsida; order Fabales; family Fabaceae; genus Lathyrus; species Lathyrus sativus. The sequence goes on from OZ012737.1 coordinate 706,686,940, forward strand.
ACTCCAAGTATACTGCAAAACACATATTCAGTCAAGATAAAGAAAATAGATAGGAATGATAGTACCTCCAATGGTAATGAACGATGAATGCTCTCACATAGCTCAAGCTTTCCAACATGGTTAATCAATATATAAACAAGCATAGATAGAGAGCGTGCAATAATTTCATTTAAACACGATCCGAGATCTCGAGAATACCAAGTTCCCTACGAATGTTAAATAAAGGTTCCACCGCAAATGGTTTTGTAAAAATATTGGCAAGTTGATTTTTACTATCAACGTGCTCGAATACGACATCTTCTTTCTCTACGTGATCCCTAAGAAAGTAAGTCGAATTTCAATATGTCTGGTGCGTGAATGTAGCACTGGATTCTTGGTCAAATTAATGGCACTCGAGTTATCACAAAGAATTGGAATACGATGAAGTTTAACATCAAAATCACGTAGTTGTTACTTAAGCCACAAGATTTGGGCACAACAAATACCAATTGCGACGTATTCTGCCTCGACAATTGACAAAGCAACAAAAACTTGCTTTTTGCTATGCCAACTCACTAAGGAGTTTAAAAATAAATGACACGTGCCACTAGTGCTCTTCCTATCCAATTTGCAACCGGCAAAATCAGAATGAGAATATACAACCTAAGTACAATCACTTCCCTTGGAAAACCAAAGCTTAAACTTGGATGTACCACAAAGGTATCTAAGTAGGCGTTTTACCTCTTTCAAATGTGATTCCTTGGGACATGATTGGTATCTAGCACACAAACAAATAGTAAACATGATATCCAGTCGAGATGCGGTGAGATATATAAGGGAACCTATCATACCTCTATACCATTATCATCTCGATCTAAGTTCACATTTGTTGGCATTGGAGTATCATTTGATTTTGTGTTAGCCATATCAAAGTGCTTGAGTAACTCATGGAAATACTTTGTTTGGCTCACAAACGTCCCTTCTTTGAGTTGTTTTATTTGAAGTCCAAGGAAGTAGGTTAGCTCCCCCATCAAACTCATCTCGAACTCACCCTGCATTAACTTTGAAATTTCCCTGACCAAGTGCATGTTAGTAGATCCAATAAATAATGGCATCTATATAAATTTGGACTAGTATAAAGTGATTTCCTTGACGCTTAATAAAGAGAGTAGTGTCAACCTTCCCCCTTGAGTATCCTTGATTGAGTAAAAATTTGCTAAGTCGCTCATACCAAGCCCTAGGGGCTTGCTTGAGGCCATCTAAAGCACGTTTAACTTTATAAACATAATTAGGATACTCATGACTTTCAAAACCAAGAGGTTGAGATACATAAACCTCTTCATCAATATATCCGCTTAAGAAAGCACTAATTACATCCATTTGATATAATTTGAAATTGTTAGAACAAGCATAGGCTAGCAAAAGGCGTATAGCCTCAAGGCGGGCAACATGAGCATAAGTTTCCTCATAGTCTATGTCCTCCTCTTGGTTATAGCCTTGTGCCACTAAACGGGCCTTATTTCGAGTTATTACTTGTTGCGGTGGAAATAGGATCACAAACTATTAATGAGTTTGAATCGCAATTCAATTCACAACCGCTCTTTGATTTATCCGAAGGAAAAGGTCAAAAGAGGGAAAACCTATTTTGCATCGTAAACACAATGCGGGGAAAGATCTAGGGTTCGGGGGTTGGTTAAATTTAGGGAAGGTATTAGCACCCTAAACTTCTGTAGTACTCTACAGGAACCTTTTGTTCAAATGTTTACTATTTGCTTTATTTATTTGCTTAAGGTATATGTACAAAGGGATTAAAAGTGAGAAAAGAGACCTAAGGGGTTAATTCTAAGTTTACTCGGCAAGACATCGCATCTTGTGCCTACGTATCCTTACGGGAGTGGAATCAGAGTAATCGTAGTTCCCCTCAATAGGGAGGTTAGAAACTTCTTGACTGTGGTCAAGGTCTCAAGGAGAATAAACGCATCTTAAGGACACGCTTACGTGGAGTGTAGAAACTCCAAATCTCTACGTTGAATTGTTAAGTTGTAATTAGGGTTAAATTAGGGATAGGTTAGGGATTCCGCGGCGGGAAACCCTAAAATGAGCGCGGCGGCTCTTTGACCTAATGCTAGGGGTAAAATTGTAATCTTGCCTGCGGCGAGGCATTTGTGAAAATTAGGGTTTGTGAGGTCGCAAGGGTTTGAAGTTGAGGACTACTGACACGGCGGTCAAACGGCTAGACCTAATTCCTTCGGAGGAGTGAAATTAATTATAAAGATGCGATGAAATTGAATATACATACAACGGCAGAAAATAAAGTGCGGAAAGATAAATGCGACAATTGTCTCGCACAATTACATCCCATAAGCAGTTACAATTATAATAGCTAAATATAAAACCGAAAATAAGTTTCAAATTGAACATAATAGCTGCAAGAAACAAAACAAACAAAAATGTCAGTATGTGGGGTTAGACGAAAACGAAATCAAAATTGAACGAGAAACAAACCGTATGAATTTTGGAGGACTTTTATGGTCTTTTTAACCAAGGATTTAAATTTGTGAAAAGAGAGAATAATTTTAATTAAAAGAGTTTTGAGTTTTAAAAAATTTATTAATAAAAAAGTGAAAGTTTGGTTAATTATTCTAAAAAAGGAGTTTTAGTGATAATATTTTGAAAAAAAAGATTTAATCATTAAAAAAAACAATTGGTTTAATTTAAAAAATCTTAATGTTAGTTAAAAACACGTTTTACTTTAAAGTTATAAAAAAGTTTTATTATTTGAAAAAAACATTTGATTATTTTATTTAAAAAGAGTTTTAATTAATTTGAAAAAGGTTTTTGATTATAAAAAAGAAAGGGTCTTCTTGATTTTTTTAAAAAAGATAAACAAAATAAAATAACAAATGGAAAAACAATAAATAAATAAAAAAAAGGTTGGGCCGGTCATCACTCTTCTTCTCTCTGCTCTCTGAGTTTGCGTGTGTTCCTCTCCTTCTTGTTTGCCTCTCACGGATGTTATCTTCTTCTTCTTTTGCATGGCCGCCGATTTGTCTTCTTCATCTCTTTTTCCTGAAAAACATGAAAAGCAACACAAAAATTGTAATTATATTTTTTGATCCTTACGGAATGATGATGGCCGATGATGCTTTGTCCTGAGGCTAGAGGATTTTTGACGGGGTTTGCTTGGATTTTTCGAAAAAAGTTCTCCCTTTCTTGTTATGATTTTCGTCCCTTTTATACTTGATTTTTAAATCTTTTTTTTAATCTCAGATTTAATTTGAATATCTCAATCTTTTTCAATCTCTGATTTGATTTGAATGAATTTTTATGATGATTTCAGATTCGATTCAATGATGGTGATGTTGATATTTAGATCTGATTTTCTTATGATGATGATTGATCTGATTGATTTGATTTAACTCTATCTGGAATTCATTAAGATTGGATTAGATTAAAAAAGTGTTGAGATTTAAATTTAAAAAGTTAGCAAAGAAGATTAGAGTTTCAAGTTAAATAAAAAATTAGAGTTTTAAAAAAAAATGAGTTAGAATAAAATAAAAAAATATTTGAATGTTGGTTTTAAAAAATGTTAGAATTATTTTAAAAACTGTTAGAATTTAATTTTAAAAGGAATTTAGATCTTAATTTTAAAAAAAAAAAGGATAGATTTAATTTATAAAAAAAAGGTTAGATTTAATTTTTAAAATAGTTAGAAAAAAAAAGATTTAATTTTAAAAAGAAGTTAGAGAAAAAAAGATTTAATTTTTAAAAAGAGTTAGAAAAAAAGATTTAACTTTAAAAAGTTAGAAAAAAGATTTAACTTTAAAAGGTAGAAAAAAAAAAGGATTTAACTTTTAAAATAGTTAGAAAAAAGATTTGATTTTTTTAAAAAAAAAAATAGAAAAAAAGATTTAACTTTAAAAAAGTTAGAAAAAAAAGATTTAGCTTTAAAAAAGTTAGAAAAAAAAGTTTTAATTTTAAAAAGTTAGAAAAAAAAGATTTAGCTTTTAAAAAAGTTAGAAAAAAAGTTTTAATTTTAAAAAGTTAGAAAAAGATTTAACTTTTAAAAAAGTTAGAAAAAAAGTTTTAATTTTAAAAAGTTAGAAAAAGATTTAACTTTAAAGAGGAGTTAGAAAAAAGATTTAAAAAAAGTTAGAAAAAAGATTTAAAAAAAGTTAGAAAAAAGATTTAAAAAAAGTTAGAAAAAAGATTTAAAAAAAGTTAGAAAAAAGATTTAAAAAAAAGTTAGGAAAAAGATTTAAAAAAAAGTTAGGAAAAAGATTTAAAAAAAAGTTAGGAAAAAGATTTAATTTTAAAAAGAAGTTAGATTTTTATTTTAAAAAAGGTATTAGAATTTGATTAAAAAAATGTGTTAGAAATTAATTTAAAAAAGGTTATAAAAAAATTTACTCTTAAAGAAAAGAAAAAAAATTAAATTTTAATCTAAATCCTAAAAGTTAGTAAGAAGAGCTTAAAATGATTTAAATAAATAAACTAAATAGAAAAAAAAAGTTAATAAAAAACATTAGTAAAGTTATAAAAAAAAAAAAATTAATTAAATTATTATTAGTTAAAAAAACAAGATTTAAAAAAAAGGTTAATTTATTAAGTTAATAAGAATTTAAAATAAAAATAAAAAAGAAAGGGTAAAATTTGGGGTATTACAGTTGCCCCTATTTAAATGGCTACACCGGACGATTTGAGTGACAGAGACTCGTGGAATCGTGGTGGAGAGATTTAAATATAGATAACCGAAAATTTTGCCCTTATATGCGACGATATGCAATGCTATGGACAAAACTGGAACGACTTAATGCAGATGATGCCATGACTATGATATGATGTGTATGCTGGAATAATGAATGCGAAAATGCTGACGAAACATGACGACACCGAGACAGACGCCACGAGAAGAAACACACTGGGGAAAATGACGCGCTGAGACACAGTACATCACTGGGGAATTCTAAAAATGATAGTCAACTGGTGCGAATGACCAATTGTCACTTTTAGAAAAGGAACGAGATCCTCGAATGGAGATGGTACCTATGAGACGGCCTCCACTGGGGAATCTAAAAATAAAACTGGATCACGTACGATTGTAAGATCGATTACAGAATGCTGGAGCATTGAGCAAGGAATAACATCCAAGCTTCTGTAAACTACCCCTCGTGACAGGATCAAACGGACTTTTCGGAACTCCGTAGCAAATATACAGGGTAAAGACCGACTGTATGCCAAAATAAATGGACTTTGATGGGAATTGCCCTGATAAGCTTCTCGAGGGAGAACTGTCACTTATCGTTGGAAGGGACTTATGTGCAAAGAATGGATAAGCACTCAAATAAAGAGGCTGCTGCTTATCTGATAAATAAATCTTCTCGCATTTAAGGTCGGCGCCTGGAATACGATTCTGATTCTTCTCTTACTGAAGGATAAATAAACTTCGTCATGCTTCAAGATTATGTTCTCCTGAACATGAAAAGGGTAAACTGAACTTCCTCATACTTCAGAATCGTGCTCTCCTGAATATGAAACTGGATGACTGAATATACTCATATTTCAGAATCGTGCTCTCCTGAATATGAAACTGGATGACTGAATTTCTTCATATTTCAGAATCGTGCTCTCCTGAATATGAAACTGGATGGCTGAATTTCTTCATATTTCAGAATCGTGCTCTCCTGAATATGAAACTGGATGACTGAATTTTCTCATATTTCAGAATCGTGCTCTCCTGAATATGAAACTGGATGACTGAATTTCTTCATATTTCAGAATCGTGCTCTCCTGAATATGAAACTGGATGACTGAATTTTCTCATATTTCAGAATCGTGCTCTCCTGAATATGATTTGGTTGTAAATGAATTTTTCCATACTTCAGAATCGTGCTTTCCTGAATATGAAACTGGGTAATCGAACTTCCTCATAACTCAGAATCGTGCTCTCCTGAATATGATTCCGCTCCTTCTTTTACTAAAGGATAAACGAACTTCTTCATAACTCAGAATCGTGCTCTCCTGAATATGAAACTGCTCAAACCTCCCCGTAACTCAAGATCGTGCTCTCCTGAATACGATTTGGTTCGTACCTCAAGACGGCAGATAAATGGAAGCCCAACTGCTCCATGGAGATGGCCATTTGCTGCGAGTCGTGACGAGGATATGATCGACTTCTTAGGTGAGAAATGTCGTATGCTGATGCTGTAAGATGTAAAGTGTTGTACCGATGTTGTAACATGTAGGATTGTAAAGTGTTGTACTGATGGATTTTCCAGGCGTGAACTGGCGTGCATCTGTAAATGATTGTAGTTGATTTTCTTGAAAGATAGTGCAAAATAAATGCACGTCCGGGTACAGTGATAACCCTCTTGGGCGAGAACAGTCGCGTATTTGCCATGGTGTGGTGAAAATCTTTAGACGGTGCAAAATAAATGCACGTCCGATTGGGCTCGACGACCGACAAGACTGAGATTCAATCTAGGATCGAGCTAGAAAGAAAACTGGTAATCAAGACTCCATCGAGGGAATGAACTCGAAGGGTAGATATCTTATCCTGGCGAGGAAAGATAGCTGAAGTAACCGTCATCCACGAGGATCGAGCTCTGTGGGGAAACTGGAAACAAGTAAGTATTTTATGCTTAGGGCTGACAATCTATTTGGAGAGAATGGACGAACCCAGTTACTCGGCGGTAACGACCAATGAACCTGTGCATGCTAACGCGTATGTTAATGAATATGTTAATATGAATGTATGTTGATGTCTATGTATGTAAATATGCAGGATGTTATGAAATGAGTATGTAATGAGTATGTAATGAGTATGTAATGAATATGTAATGAACATGTAATGAATATGAATATGTAATGAAATGGGCATGTGATGCTTATGCCCCTGCGTAGGCCGACGAAACAGACTAGAGACAGGACGAGAGACGAAATAAACATCTCGACGGAGATACCCTGCGTTCTCTGCAACCAATACGTCAATCATGGGTGGGAAGGATCAATGGTGGAACCAAATCTGGTTTTAAAGTTCTGAATTCTCTGAGGGAAGGTAATCTGCTTGTGGTGTACAGTATCACGCCTTCTTATGGGGAGAAGAAAACCTGAGGGACACTTTCGAGTTACCCAAAAAAAAAAGTTGTCAGCTTATAGTCTCGCTGGGGACTGTCACTGGGAGCATGTCAGTGAAATCTCTGATGCCTTAGAGACCACTGGCTCCATCCAAAGTATTGTCAGCTTAGAGTCTCGCTGGGGACTAAATCAGAGCAATGGTTTAGGAACCTGTTGCAACACTGAGGCTTACTGGGGTATGAAGGCCGCTGTGAGTAAAATCCCTCGGGTGCATGAAGAAAAGTTGTGAAACCACATGGCCTTGATCTTGAAGGACCTTATAGTAGTCGCCATTTGTTTGCTTTAAAAACATGGTGCCCTAGGATACTTGCGTTGCGAGGTAGGGTCATCTCAAGAGGATTTTATAGAGAACACCGAGTCCGGTTGCCCCATTGTTCTCAAACTCTTTGAGAGATTTGTCAGGTCTCGACGTAACTGGCACAAATTAATCGTGTTACGACGAAATCTTTGAGAAATAGCTCCTTAAGAGCGTCAGACTCGCGTTGGTAAGCGAACTGGGAAACCGCCTGCCCCTGTTTAGCAGGATCTTCAAGTTCCATGGGTTATGTTCATATGTAAATCTCTAAGATATCAAGCAAAGTTGTCATGCCTGAAATGCCTATCCTGAGCTTGTCAATGTACACATATATTTGTCTTGAATTTTTGTTTTGAAAAAAAGATATCGCAACAACTTGTGACCGAAATCACTAGTCAGGATATAAGTTTTAATTATAATGCCATCATGAATTTTTTCTGAGCATAGCTCGTAGGAGTCAGGAAACGTGATCTTGTCAAGTATGCTTTCAACCGAAGTCCTACTTCAATTAGGTCTTTTAAAGGTTGTATCGTGGCTCAGTTCACGGTTTAAGAAACAAAAGGATAAAGGCTCAAAGTTATATTTGTACCCACCCATTCTTCGTGATGTTCTCCAATCCTAATTCAGTTAACCGGATACGAACGCTCATATCTCAAGCGGATTTGCTATGGTCGAGAACTTATCAAGGCTTTGGACATGGTAGTCGCTCACCTATTACACGATCTTGTTCTTTACTAGGGACTATTTATTGTACCCTCTTGTTTTGCTTTTATTCCCTAACTTTTGCCTGGACAACGTCTTTTGATCTGACTTTGGAGTCCAACGGGATGCCCCAGTTTTGCCTAAGTCTCCTTCATAGGTTTTTGACTTAGCGGGCTCTTATTTTTTTGAATATTCTTTTATGCACAAGTCGTGTAAATCTTTTGAAAGGCTCGTGACTGCCCCACTCCTTAGGTAACCGAGGGATAGTCATTGTATTGGACTTCTTAAGATGCTAAGGATAAATTCTCGAAGGTTGGCTCTTCCTTTTTAAGAGTCTAAGCGCTCGATCGGTTTAACTGAAACCTACCTTGCCCCAGGTTAGGATGAAGGTTCTTTAAAAGAAAGAAAAACTCCTACTTCAAGGCTCAAAGGGTTGACTAGGGATTAACATCCTTATATCTCCAGTGTTTGGGATTTGAAACAATGCCTTACATCATCAGCGGGTTTCAATCGAAAGCATACGACAAGAAATCTGACGTTTTGGGTTCGTCATCCTCCCCCCAATTCTCCATCAGAACAAGAGATCGGGTAAAGTTGGCATTATGATTTATGAAAACGTTTTTTGAATGAGTGAAACGAATGGATTTATTCAAGACAAACATATGCGTTGCATTAATTAATCAAAGATAAACAAGTTCGTACATGCTAAATATGCTTAATCAAAGAGAAATGCATATAAATAAACAAATGAACTGTCGGAAAAATCCTTCTAAATGTTTATGAAATCTTGCATTCAAGAGTAACAGTTTCCTTTGGCGGAGCCTCAATGGAAAGGACGTCTGGTTCATGATCACTGTGAGTCGTCATGGCTTACCCCAGTTATGCTGGTCACATCTTCAACAGTTTTCAGTCGTTGCTTCAAAATAAATTTCCCAGATCCTTTGTTGATCCCGGTCATATCACCTTGAGGGTTACTGAAATGAAGCGGGCTAGGCCTTTGAATAATGACTGGATTCGGCTGATAGGCGTAGCATGCTTTGCAGAATTTGCACTTGACGAGTGAGGAACCCCGAAAGGAGTCTCGATCTTCAGCTGAGCATCGCCAAAAGACAACTTCTTCGTTTCTAGCAAATTTCTGACAACTTTCTTAAGAGCATAGCAATTCTCTAGATCATGGCCGGGCGCACCCTCATGAAATAAACAATGAGCGGTAGCGTTGTAACTTGCAGGTAATGGATTAGGTGGAGGATTAGGAGGCGGACCCAAAGCCCGAGTAGTGATGAGACCTTGCTTGACCAAAGAGGGACACAACTCGGTAAAAGTCATCGGGATCGGCGGACAAGGTTTATACGTTCTTCTGTTTGGCATATTCTGGCGAGGAGCCGGACTCTTTGGCTGTTGAGGAGCAGGAGTATTGGGTGCCTGTAGGTAGTTGACAGGAGGCGGCTAAACAGGAGGTTGTTGCATAGGTTGATACATGGGAACCTGTTGATTGAAAGAAGGTGTAATAGCTGCCACATAGGGTTGTTGAGCATATTGGACTGGGTACCCTTGAGGTTGAGCATAACCTTGCGGATGTCGATAAAAGCGTTCCCTTGGTCTACCAGAGGATATAGTATTAGTCTCACTCTCCTTCTTTTTCTGGGAGCTATACGGAGGTTTCTTCGGCTGATCCTTAGAAGCGCCATGATTATTTGTCATTTTACCACTCTTCATACCCAATTCAATCTTGACACCCACAGCAACGATGTCGGAGAAATTTGAAGTCACGCTACCCACCATTCTCTCGTAAAATTCTGGACGGACCGTGTCGACAAACCAATCAGCTAACTCTTTCTCGGTCAAAGGAGGTTCTACCTGCGAAGCAGTCTCTCTCCACCTTTGAGCATACTCTTTGAATGACTCAGAATTCTTTTGTGACATACTCAGCAGCTGTCTTCTGTCAGGAGCCAGATCCATATTGTACTTGTAGTGTTTGATGAAAGCGTCAGATAAATCTTGAAAGCTCTTAACGCGGGATTGGTCTAAAGTTAAATACCACTTGGAGGAAGCACCCTTCAAACTATCTTGGAAGCAATGAATCATCAGTTTATCATTCTCAACATGGGCAGCCATTTTGCGATAATACATGATCAGATGACTCTTAGGACAGGTGGCACCTTCATAACGATCGAAGTTCGGAGTTTTGAACTTTGGGGGAATAACCAAACCTGAAACCAAACAAACATCCCTTGCAGCAGTCCCAAAAATTTGATCACCCTCTACCTTTTTCAATCTCTGGACGATAGTGTTTACTTCCTCACGAAGCTTATCATGTTTCTCATAACCCTCAACATTCTCATCAAGATTATCAAAAGCTGTCTCATTGAAGTACGGTTGCGCACGAGTGTGTACAACAGGTGGTGCAAAGATAGGAGCCCCCCTAGAAACTTCAGAAAACAAGGGCACGGCTTGCTGAACAGGTTGATTAATCGGAACAGTGGCTTGAGGAGGCACAAAACCGGGAGCAAGACCATAAGGTGGGTCCCCTGCTACGGTCACACTTGGTGGAGGGTCCACAGTAACGCCGGTAATCTCAGAAACAACAGTGGGCTGGGTATCCATCTTAGCATTCATGACATGTAACAATTCCATCATTCGCCCCATACCCCCTCGAAGGTCTTCAAGTTCATTGCTAAGGCGATCAATCTCTTTTGCCTGATCCTCCATTCTTTTCCGAGTTTGAGCTCTGGTGTTGTATTGGTGCCGAGAACTCAGGGTGACGAAACTGGAAGGTGAGAGAACCGAGTGTGAGAAATCGGGAGACACATGTAATGCAAAAGTATGATGCTAAAATGTGAATGTAAATGAAGATTTCATGGAATTCAAAACATTTACTAATGCCGTGGGGTACCAAGGAAATCTTTTCCTTGTTTTTTCATTTTATATTTTTTTTTTTATTTATGGTATCCCGCGATATCCATAAATGATGTTTGAGCTCCATGAAATACAATGCAATGAGATGCTTTATGGATGCAATGCATGAAAACACACAAAGTCCTAGGTTAAAAGCTTGCATGAGGTTCAAAGGCAAATACCCTCCCCTGAAGTTAGATGGTTCATCCTGTCCTACAAAAGTAACCAGGTTCTAAGGGATCTCAATATCATTGATCCTTCACCAGGGTGGTTGTTCAGAAGGCAACTTACTTGCCAACCAAAACCCTCCAAGTTTAAGATCTCAATGAGCGTAGTATCGAGTGTCGACCAACTTCAGTCTGCACCAAAGCCGGTTACCTCACTACTTTCTAAAGGCCAAGATGAGCTAACTAGGGTTCTAAAAGTCAGTTAGTGCATTGACAACATATGGCAGCCTCAATATTATCCTCAACTTGACTTAAGGAATATAAGCACCAACCAAGAAGTCGCACTAACTATGGCCACCAGATCAACCGTATCGATATACGTCGTACAGTCTCCTTGGTCTATTGCCATTTACCTAAGGTACACTAGATCCGGGTTAGGACCTATCTCACAGCACAAGGAACCATCCCAAAATCAAAGTACAATATATACATGCAAATGAATAGTAAAACAAATAGTAATAAATATGAACAAGTTAGGGATAACCCTCAACAGTTAGGAGTTCCCCAGTGAAGTCGCCATTTTCTGTTGCGGTGGAAATAGGATCACAAACTATTAATGAGTTTGAATCGCAATTCAATTCACAACCGCTCTTTGATTTATCCGAAGGAAAAGGTCAAAAGAGGGAAAACCTATTTTGCATCGTAAACACAATGCGGGGAAAGATCTAGGGTTCGGGGGTTGGTTAAATTTAGGGAAAGTATTAGCACCCTAAACTTCTGTAGTACTCTACAGGAACCTTTTGTTCAAATGTTTACTATTTGCTTTATTTATTTGCTTAAGGTATATGTACAAAGGGATTAAAAGTGAGAAAAGAGACCTAAGGGGTTAATTCTAAGTTTACTCGGCAAGACATCGCATCTTGTGCCTACGTATCCTTACGGGAGTGGAATCAGAGTAATCGTAGTTCCCCTCAATAGGGAGGTTAGAAACTTCTTGACTGTGGTCAAGGTATCAAGGAGAATAAACGCATCTTAAGGACACGCTTACGTGGAGTGTAGAAACTCCAAATCTCTACGTTGAATTGTTAAGTTGTAATTAGGGTTAAATTAGGGATAGGTTAGGGATTCCGCGGCGGGAAACCCTAAAATGAGCGCGGCGGCTCTTTGACCTAATGCTAGGGGTAAAATTGTAATCTTGCCTGCGGCGAGGCATTTGTGAAAATTAGGGTTTGTGAGGTCGCAAGGGTTTGAAGTTGAGGACTACTGACACGGCGGTCAAACGGCTAGACCTAATTCCTTCGGAGGAGTGAAATTAATTATAAAGATGCGATGAAATTGAATATACATACAACGGCAGAAAATAAAGTGCGGAAAGATAAATGCGACAATTGTCTCGCACAATTACATCCCATAAGCAGTTACAATTATAATAGCTAAATATAAAACCGAAAATAAGTTTCAAATTGAACATAATAGCTGCAAGAAACAAAACAAACAAAAATGTCAGTATGTGGGGTTAGACGAAAACGAAATCAAAATTGAACGAGAAACAAACCGTATGAATTTTGGAGGACTTTTATGGTCTTTTTAACCAAGGATTTAAATTTGTGAAAAGAGAGAATAATTTTAATTAAAAGAGTTTTGAGTTTTAAAAAATTTATTAATAAAAAAGTGAAAGTTTGGTTAATTATTCTAAAAAAGGAGTTTTAGTGATAATATTTTGAAAAAAAAGATTTAATCATTAAAAAAAACAATTGGTTTAATTTAAAAAATCTTAATGTTAGTTAAAAACACGTTTTACTTTAAAGTTATAAAAAAGTTTTATTATTTGAAAAAAACATTTGATTATTTTATTTAAAAAGAGTTTTAATTAATTTGAAAAAGGTTTTTGATTATAAAAAAGAAAGGGTCTTCTTGATTTTTTTAAAAAAGATAAACAAAATAAAATAACAAATGGAAAAACAATAAATAAATAAAAAAAAGGTTGGGCCGGTCATCACTCTTCTTCTCTCTGCTCTCTGAGTTTGCGTGTGTTCCTCTCCTTCTTGTTTGCCTCTCACGGATGTTATCTTCTTCTTCTTTTGCATGGCCGCCGATTTGTCTTCTTCATCTCTTTTTCCTGAAAAACATGAAAAGCAACACAAAAATTGTAATTATATTTTTTGATCCTTACGGAATGATGATGGCCGATGATGCTTTGTCCTGAGGCTAGAGGATTTTTGACGGGGTTTGCTTGGATTTTTCGAAAAAAGTTCTCCCTTTCTTGTTATGATTTTCGTCCCTTTTATACTTGATTTTTAAATCTTTTTTTTAATCTCAGATTTAATTTGAATATCTCAATCTTTTTCAATCTCTGATTTGATTTGAATGAATTTTTATGATGATTTCAGATTCGATTCAATGATGGTGATGTTGATATTTAGATCTGATTTTCTTATGATGATGATTGATCTGATTGATTTGATTTAACTCTATCTGGAATTCATTAAGATTGGATTAGATTAAAAAAGTGTTGAGATTTAAATTTAAAAAGTTAGCAAAGAAGATTAGAGTTTCAAGTTAAATAAAAAATTAGAGTTTTAAAAAAAAATGAGTTAGAATAAAATAAAAAAATATTTGAATGTTGGTTTTAAAAAATGTTAGAATTATTTTAAAAACTGTTAGAATTTAATTTTAAAAGGAATTTAGATCTTAATTTAAAAAAAAAAAAGGATAGATTTAATTTATAAAAAAAAGGTTAGATTTAATTTTTAAAATAGTTAGAAAAAAAAAGATTTAATTTTAAAAAGAAGTTAGAGAAAAAAAGATTTAATTTTTAAAAAGAGTTAGAAAAAAAGATTTAACTTTAAAAAGTTAGAAAAAAGATTTAACTTTAAAAGGTAGAAAAAAAAAAGGATTTAACTTTTAAAATAGTTAGAAAAAAGATTTGATTTTTTTAAAAAAAAAAATAGAAAAAAAGATTTAACTTTAAAAAAGTTAGAAAAAAAAGATTTAGCTTTAAAAAAGTTAGAAAAAAAAGTTTTAATTTTAAAAAGTTAGAAAAAAAAGATTTAGCTTTTAAAAAAGTTAGAAAAAAAGTTTTAATTTTAAAAAGTTAGAAAAAGATTTAACTTTTAAAAAAGTTAGAAAAAAAGTTTTAATTTTAAAAAGTTAGAAAAAGATTTAACTTTAAAGAGGAGTTAGAAAAAAGATTTAAAAAAAGTTAGAAAAAAGATTTAAAAAAAGTTAGAAAAAAGATTTAAAAAAAGTTAGAAAAAAGATTTAAAAAAAGTTAGAAAAAAGATTTAAAAAAAAGTTAGGAAAAAGATTTAAAAAAAAGTTAGGAAAAAGATTTAAAAAAAAGTTAGGAAAAAGATTTAATTTTAAAAAGAAGTTAGATTTTTATTTTAAAAAAGGTATTAGAATTTGATTAAAAAAATGTGTTAGAAATTAATTTAAAAAAGGTTATAAAAAAATTTACTCTTAAAGAAAAGAAAAAAAATTAAATTTTAATCTAAATCCTAAAAGTTAGTAAGAAGAGCTTAAAATGATTTAAATAAATAAACTAAATAGAAAAAAAAAGTTAATAAAAAACATTAGTAAAGTTATAAAAAAAAAAAAAAATTAATTAAATTATTATTAGTTAAAAAAACAAGATTTAAAAAAAAGGTTAATTTATTAAGTTAATAAGAATTTAAAATAAAAATAAAAAAGAAAGGGTAAAATTTGGGGTATTACATTACTCCATTTTCATCTAGTTTGTTCCAAAATACCCATTTAGTACCAATTAATTTATGGCCTCGCGGAGGGGGTACAAAGTCGCATACCTTATTTCTTTTGAATTGATTCAATTCCTCTTGCATTGCTAAAAGCCAATTTTCATCGAGTAAGGCCTCTTTGAAGTTTTTAGGCAAAATTTGGGAGACGAAAGCAAAGTGATAACATAAATTACTTATCTTAGATCACGTGGTTACTCCTTTTGAGATATCTCCGAGAATATTGTCGATCGGATGATCCATAGAGGATTTCCATGCTGGAGGAAGGTCATCATTGCTAAATGGATGATCTTCCTCATTCTTTTCAGAGTTGTGATCTTGCTCCTCCTCAACTTTATCCGATTCGGGTTAATCAATCCCTTCTTCAGAGTCTTTGAGTATGTCTTCCAAAGATACACCTGCGCCATGAAAAGAAATACATTTTTCGACATTTTTCGGATAAGATTCATCAAAAGTAACATGCATGGTTTCTTCCATAATAAGTAACCTTTTATTGTATACTCTATATGCTTTGCTCGATTGAGAGTATCCGAGAAAGATACCTTCATCGGCCTTTGAGTCAATTTTGCCAAGATTTTCTTTTCCATTATTTAAAACAAAGCACTTACATCCAAAAACATGAAGATGTGATACATTTGAATTCTTACCTTTTAAGAGCTCATATGGAGTTTTGTTGAGAATAGGACGTATAAGCACCCTATTCAAAACATAACACGATGTACTAATAGCATCGACCCAAAAATATTATGAAGACCACTCTCATTGATTATAGTTCTTCCTATCTCTTCTAAAATTCGATTTTTACATTCCACAACCCCATTTTGTTGAGGAGTTCTTGGAGCGAAGAAATTATGATCAATTCCATATTTATCACAAAATTCTTCAAAGAGGTGGTTTTCAAATTCACCCATGTGATCGCTTCAGATAGTAACTGCTATGGACTGGGCCGACACTTGGCCCATAGTCGAGCACGCCTAAACCCCGTCAGATTGGAAGGCCCAATAATACCTAAGCCGCCTCATCGTCGGGCAGAGACCTTTCCCCTTTCGGGAAGAACATCTTCTCCCGTCGGGCATGGACCCATGGCAGTCGAGCAGGATCCTCACATCTGCCTGACGCGCTCTCTCTTCTGCCCTGCTGTCGGGCAGAACCCATCCAGCTCGGGGTGCTTCTCTGACCTCCCCAACGTTCTCAACATGTCCCCTACACGGAGACACGTCATCAGGTAACTACTTGCTCGACTATGGGCAAAGTGTCGACCCAGTGCAGAATAGTAGCCCCCTAAGTTGTTGCTCGCGGTAAAACGAGCTATAACTTAAGGTGCAGAAGTGTCGATCATGTCGCTTCATCGGTCAGTCCACGACTGTACTGGTTGCGCGAGCCTATGATGTATGGGGATGCCCGCGGACAAGGAGGGGAAACCTGAAGAAACGCAGGGAAGGCTGAGGGTCACCTTGTGTCACCCTAAGGAGGATACGGGCTTGGTACTTAAGTGCCTAGCGACACTTCTTTTCTCATGCTAGGACGTATATATATGTGGGTTCAGCCCATCTTTTCGCTCTCTTGTCTTCTTCCTGCTGTTTAAACTTCTGAATTTCCTGCTCGACGTCTATAATCTTTTTGCTCGAGGAAACCGCTTTTCTCTGCCGTATCACGTAAGTCTTTGCCTCCCTATTGGTATTTTTAGTAAGCTTTTGGCGCCTCCGACGGGAACGTCGGGGAGACCGTGGGCTTTTTCGGTGAATACACTAGAGAGTTCTTCAAAACTAGGGTTCTGACCGACCGTCCCCGACCCTTGGGATGAGTGGCCCAGGAAGATACAATGACTGTTGAATGTCCCGAGGGTGCTTGATGAATACCCCAGACACGATTGGTAAGCATGCTGATGACAAAAGAATGAACTCCCTGGGCTTGACGGAGGGTCAGGTTATCCCAGATTGGTCTTCAGGGCTCCCCGGGCGTGCCGTAGTTCTGCTCGGCTTCAGGCGTCCACGCCCTTTCACTTGAATTTCGGCGAAAGGGTGGATTTGATTTAGCTGTCGAATTCACCAATTTCCTCTGATTTTCAGGTAAATGGCTACCCGTGAAGAAGAGGAAACAATGTGGTACCTGTCCGACGATGAAGAGGGTCGCCAAGATGAGACTATTGTGGAGCCTTCAGACAGACCGGTCGGGGACGAACCCCTCAACTATATGTCTCAGTTCGTGCTCGACGATTTGGCCTCGGGAACTGGATCGTATCTACTCTCGCTACGACGGGGGCCAATTCCATATGTATGAATTTACGTTTAAGGAGGCGGGGATGCACCTTCCGTTCACAGATTTCCAACAAGGAGTGTTCGACCACCTAATGTTGGCGCCGTCTCAACTCCACCCCAACTCCCTTGCTTTCCTCTGTGCTTTCGAGATCGTCTGCAACTATCTCGAGCTCGGGGCCACCATACTGTTATTCTTCTATGTCTTCCACTTGTAGCGGCAGACTGTATCTGGGCGACATAATTGGGTTTCCCTGAAGCAGCCGATCAGGCTCTTTCGAGCATACACATACTCCGTCAGAGGGTTCAAAGACAGGTGGTTCATGGTGATGCCGGAGACGGACGAAGCCATTAATACGATGTTCTGACGAGAGGTTACCGTTATGGACGCCATGTCCGAGGTGGACTTCCACTCCCATTTCCCATTAGAGTGAATGGAGTTGCACTTTCGATATAGTACGGAGAATTTTATCTACCGACCTAACCATCTGGACAAGGACTATATCTTGGCCTTCAAGAAATTTGTTGACTTCTTCAGGCGTCTTCCCCCTCGGAAATATGTGACCTCGGATGGGCAGTACATTAGCGACGATAACAAGGAGATCCGGACCGAGACTAGGTGTATCAATACGAGGGCCCTCCTTGAGTGTCGGACCGAGGCAGAGGCTCATCATTTTCTAGGTAACGGGCAGCTTCCTCGGTTTTTATTCGTTCTGTTTTGGATTTCCATACTAACTATTTTCTTGTGTTCTCCTTGCATGTGTTATGGGTTCGATGGAAGAGCATGTTACGAATCTGCTTAAGGCAGGTGGTCGACGTCCCGTGGGAAGGGTCGCCGCTGTTAGGAAAGAGGTCAGTGCTAGACCGGTGGGTTTGGTTTCGTCCCCGCAAGGTAGCGGCTCCCCAGATGCACCACCGGTCTCCAAGAGGCGACGAGAGACTAAAGCATCCCCGATCGACCTGACGGACAACTCTCCTGATTGACATTTTGTTCTTCCCCCTATTGTCTCCGGCCTAATTTCTTTACAGAGGATAATGTCCCTGTTGTGGTTCCCAAAGAGACGAAGACTATCCTGGTTTCCAGCAAGGAGGCTTAGAGGAAGATGTTGTCCGAAGATTTGGCTTCGGTGGTGAGGGCGTTTGAGACGACCCTTGTACTCAACGAGGAGGGTTGTTCCTCGGCGGACTTAGCTACCTTGAGGGGTGAGCTGGCGGTATCCGAAGAGGTTAGGTTCAAGATGGTTGTTGATCATAGGGAGCATCAAAGGCAGGATAAAGTCCATCCCGAGCGGATCAGGGAGATCGAGAAGATAGTGAAGGACGGGGAAGATGAGCTGGTTGGGCTGAAGGGTCGGGTTGCTGAACTCGAGGTTTTGCTTGCTCCTGCTGAGGAAGAGTTCGACGAGGAGAAGCTGTTGGCTTCCCGACAGGAGTTGGTGGAAAAGATCCGGCTGCTGGAGGACGAATGCTTGGGGGCCGTTGAGGTAGGCTTCAAGAGTGCCGTGGATCAGCTTCGGCTTACCAATCCCGACGTAGATTTGGTGACCGAGGGGACTGGCCCCTACTATTAAATCCAAGGGGACCGCATTGTGGCGCCCGGCGGACTCGAAGATGACGAGGAAGACCAACTCTCCCAAGACGAGGAGGACCATGTTGATTAGGAAATGGAGGCCTGCGCGCCCATTTTTTGTTGGCCTGCGTGCCCGTTTGTTTATTTTTTATTGTTGCTCGGGCCGTGTGCCCTTACTTGTAATTTTTTAATAGCTGAGTTAGTGCCCGTTTATAATCAATGTTTATTGTTTTGCCAATTATTTGTGTGTGCTCGTTTATTTATTTATGTATGCTTGTTCACACGATTTTGTATGCTTGTTCGCACGTTTTGTATGTTTGTCCACACGTTTTTGTATATTGTTAGGAGTGGTAGCTCGACATTGTTTGTTGTGTCCGGTAGTGTAGGGAACTGGTCGAGTTTCGCGCATTTATGATGTAGTTCAATCGTTTTTTGGTTTTGCTTAATCATGTGATTTCTTGATCTTTGCTCTCTGTTTCACCCCAAAATTTTCCTAACCTTTCTTTACTTAGCTTGTGTTTCATTTGCATTCATTCTAGCATTATCATCTGCATTGCATTGACATGTATGCAGGAGATCAAGAGGTATGACTACCAAAAAAGGGCTACACAAGGTTATGAAGTTGTCTAAGAGCCTTATTCAAGTGTTCAAGGGTTGATATCCTCATCAAAGAAGCCAAATAGAAAGTGGTTGAAGCCAAGTGTGTATATCTCCTAATTTGAGAGTTGGGGGAAGTTCTCAGATGATTCTGAAGCCATGGAGTTGGACTTGAACCTTAAGAGAGCTCATAAGAAGTATTGAAGTTCATTTGGAAGCCTAGACAGGTCATCATGTGAAGGATAAGAAGTAACTACCAAGATTGGTACAACTAGGGTTTCATCTGGTCAACCCTGGGTCAACTGATGATTTGATGAAGGTTGAGACCTAATTCCAAGGCCATGTGATCATTGTTTAATGTATTAATATGCCCAAGGGATAATTCCAAAGTCAACTCATCATGAATCAAGAGTGTGAGGAGTTCCTAGGCTAGGGTTGCTATGCTTGACAGTGTTAAATCCCTTGGTTTGGTGCCTAACTGTAAGACCACATAACTCAAGATGTGATTTTCATCTCACCTTGACCTCAACATGATTGTTGTAGATCATGATCATAAATTTAATTTGATTACTAGAAGTCCTTGATAGGGTTTATAGAACTCAAGTTATGAATCAGACAAGTTACAGGTCATCAGAGGAATGTGAATTTGGAGCTTGAAAGTCAACCAACATGCATGACACTTTTTCCCTAAAAATATGATTCTCATGAACTTTTTGCCAACACGAATGTTGTTCCTTATCTTCTTAGCTTCCTAGAAAGTACTAGAAGTCCATGATTGGATTTGTAAAACTCAAGTTACAAGCTTTACAAGATAAGGGTATTTTGGGAATTTGGAATTATAGGTCATTTTTGGTTATGGGTCAATTTCATCAACTTAGACACCTCAAATGGACTTTTGATCAACTTGAAAGTTGTTCAAAATGGTGTTATTTGTCCAACTATGACCCAAACATTCATTGATATGCATTAAATATGGAAGTGTATGAAGGAATTTCCATGGATGGATAATAAAAGGCATGAAAAAGAGGAAATTCATAAATAATTCATTTTTGTGCAAAACTTGGAAAGTTTGTACATATTTTGAATGCAAAAGGCATTTGGAGATGATTGGCAACTTCAGAATTTTGGTTTGAGTCATAATTCATGGACATTTCAAAGGTTACTTGGAATTGAAGTAACACCACCAATCTACACCATAGGATTGAATTGAGGATTCAATCTGATCCATTCATATTCATGAGGTATTGTGCAAGCCATTTGGGTGAGAATGAAGTTGAAACAGAGCAAAAAACGCAATTGTCATGGAAGAGTTTAGAAGGAAAATTGAAAATTGAGATTGAGTGAATTGGGCTTCCATTGGGCCTGGGAATTATCCAAGCACACTCTATTTAAGTTTAGGATCCATTTCAGATCAATTTTTGGGTGGCACTTTGGTGAAGAAACAGTTATTACAGTTGGAGTTTCAAGCTTCCAAAGTGAGAAATCATTTTTGCAATCCAGAGCATTTCAAGAAGAATTGTGGATCCAATAGCACCAGCAAGCTTCAGTGAAAGTTTCTGCACAGTTTGGCATCAAGATTCACACGCAAACACCTTCAATTGCAAGCTTCTTTTCAGGTTTGTTCACTTCAAATTTTATTTAGATTTAGGCTATTTTAGGAAGATTTAGAACTGTGGTTAGGATGTAGGAGACACCTAGATCGTTTTAGGATAAGAATTGTGGAGTTTGGTGACGATTCTTGACATGGTGACATTTCTGTTTGGAGTTGTATCTGGTTGTTCTTGAGGTGTTAGTGGAAATTAGATAGATCAGGATGATCCTTGTAAGGAGAGGAAGAGACCTGTGTAGGTAATTTGGAGTTTGATGACAATCGTTGAATTGATGATTTTTCTGTTGAGCATCGTGCTTGATTATTCATGGAGAATCAGTGAGATTTGATTAGGGATTCATGATCAGTGAGAGATTGGGAGAAGAACTGTATAAGTTTCGTGCATTTTGGCCATGTTTTGAATTCTGGTGGTGTTGGTGCTACCGAAGAAGACGACCGGAGTCTTCTCCGGCCACCGTGAGACACTTTCCCCCCTTTCAGTTTTCAAATGGGGAAGATGAAGTTATAGCCCTTGGATTAGGTTGAATCAGTTGACTAGGTCTGAAGATCTAACGCATGGGAATTGTTCTGAGGGTTCGTTAACTTTGACTGCTGAGGTTTCACCATGGGATGAGTTGGATTATAATACTTTTTGAGTGAACAGCTAGGATTAGGGACTACCGTGTATCCAAGTCAAGCACGCAACACATGGAGTAGGCTGAAACAAACTGTTTCACTTAAACATTCAGAGTGTTACGTGGCGCATCTCTCCCCCTTTGGATCTGTTGACTAGTATTGAGATCTAGTGGTTGTAGCTTTTCCTGATTTTCTTTATATTCTTTAATTGATTTTCTATTTTCTTTAATTGTCTTGATTGATTTTAATTCAATAAAAATAGAAATAATGATCAAAAAATTATGGAAAAAATATGTGAGTGATCCTTGACTAATTTCTGATTTTTCTATGCTTTTGGATTTTATTTTTGTGTTGTTTTCAATTTAATTTCCATTTTTCTATTTTCATTAGTTCTTTTAATTTGGCATTTTGGATTAGTTTAGTTGCTGATTTTTGTATTAGAGCTAGGCATAGAATTAAGGGTTGATCTTTTGCTGGCTGGTAGTAGCTATCTTGATAAGATTGTAGGATTTTATTTCTGTTTTTTAGATGATTCTAAGATTAGTTTTGGATTAGGTTTGTAGGGCTTTCCCTATTTGGCCTTTCCTTTGACACCTTTTAGTTTAGCCTTTAGAAAGGGACCATAAACTTTGAATTAGGCTCTGATCTTTTTACCATAGGTTCTTAATACCTTTAGGACCTATTAGAAATTTTATAGATTTTTAAGAGTTAATTTACTATTTTAGTTAGATTTTACATCTAGGCTGTTTGTAGGATGCCTCTAGCATAGTACCTTCCATAGTTGAACTTCAAAAGTGACATTTAGTTCATGATAAGTTTCCAAACCTTTTCTGATGGTTTAGTAGACATGTTGATGCCTCTGTAGATTGAATCTTAAGGTTTAATTTGGTGCATTAGTTCCCTTTAGAGAGTTTCTTTTAGAGCTTGTGGAATTAGGGTTTTTTGAGCCTTTAGGAGTTTCTTCCTTTTTCATAATTGTGGTTTGCTTTGGTTTACATTCCATTTCCTATCCAATGATGCAAGGTTCCTTTGTGGGAGCCTAGTCCCTCCTTTGGAAGGACTAAAGGCCTACCACAAAATGTAAAACCTTTGAGGATACCAATCTTAGATGAGTGGTTGAGTGCCATGATGGATTCCCTTGGTTTCCATCATGCTTCCCCTCATCATTCAATAATCTTTATGTTAATTCATATCATCTCTTGATGGAGCAAGTTAAAGCTTGAAGATGAAGTCCTTATTCCCTTCTCTCTTGGATAGCTTGGACAGATAACTTGGACTAGAAGACAGACTGTCAGACTGCTGGAGTGTTGTTGTGCTGCTCTATAGTGTTTGCTGTTTAATTGTATTTGTGTGACTGTTTCTTTGGTGTGTTGCATTAGAATAGGCTTTCATGTAGTTGGTTCTATACCTAAGTGCATTGAAAGGTTGATCTTGCCTCCCTTTGCTTATTTGCGTTAGAGGTTGAGTCTGTCTCCCTCTGCTTGTCTGTTACTGTTTGGCTTTGCTTGTTGGCTGAAGGTTAAGTTTGTCTCCCTTGCCTGTGTATTGTGTTGCTTTTGCTTGTTTGCTCTAGAAGTTGATTTTGTCTCCTTCTGCTTGTATTGCTGCATTGCATGCATTTTACTTACCGTTTTATTCTTTCAGATTATTTTTTTGTTGTTGCTTTCCCTTGACATGATCCCCTAGGACTCTCACTTCCTTTGATAAGGAAGTGATGATAGAAGTTTAGGTTAAAACCTTTGCATGATAACATTAGTTAGTTCCCTCATAACCTCAACCATAGGATGAATCCATGGCATGAAAACTGTTAGGACTTGATAGTTTCCCTTTAGTTGTGTCCTCTCTCTTCTCATCTTCAGACAAATCAAAATACAGTAATAAAGATTAATTGATATCGTACGTTACGATCCTTAAGCTACTTAGGAAATGGTTATTGGAGGGTTTCCTTCCAATAACCAGGATGTTTAGTATGGTACCCTTTGGGTGACATGCGACGCATTCACTCCTAGGTCATAGTCTCTAGTGCGATATGAATTGCAAACATTCATAAAAAACACTTCTTCCGTAAAAGACAGAAAACAAACTTCAAACCTCTTTTTGCCCCGTGGGCCCATAAGCCCGTAAGCCGTCGTATCCCGAACTGCGTAAGCTCTGATCTCTCATATCTGTAGAGGCTACGTAGGCACAATACTGACGTATTGGTGAGCCACCTTCCTTGTAACCCGTAGTTAGCCGAACTACGTTGACTCTGATTTCTCGTTATCTGACGAGAATACGTAGGCACGAAGCGTGATGCTTTGCCGAGTCAGTTTTCTTTTCATTTTGAGCCAGCCTTGATAGGTAGATAGTAAAACCAACCCGTCAGATAAACACAACAAGAGTGGATCCCGTTGAGTACAACAGACGTGAGGGGTGATAATACCTTCCCCTTGCGTAACCGACTCCCGAACCCTGGCATGGTTGCGATGACCTTGTCTTATACCTTTTCGTCAGGTTTTTCCGATCATTTCCTTTCCCTTTCTGTGGGATAAATAACGAAAGGTGGCGACTCTTCTATTTTGCCAGCACCTTATTTTCGCGATAGCGACAGCTGGCGACTCTGCTGGGGACTAATAGCTGCTGGGGACTTTTCCCATCCCCTATGCGAGTCAATCCTAGCGCTTGCGGGTTTACCTGTTGGGTTTGCATTTATTTATCGCACTTTACTTTTCGCACTTTACTTTCAGTATAATATGATTATTTGTTGTGCTGTTGTGGGAGGGGGCTCTGATGAGTGATAAGCCAGACCCAGGCTTGAGCGTATACCTAGCATTAGTTGTGGAAAGTAGTGGGCGCGTGCATGCTTTGCATGTACTAGTGTCCTGCAAAATCCATGCTCAGACGAGATTCTCCCGGTTGACTTCTCTTCCAGCCCTTTGGGCTTGAGGGGTTGTTGGTTTGGAGGATTGTCGACTCTGGGGACCGATCATTTGTGACTCAGCTAAGTGAGGCCTCTTTAGGGAGTGATGATGCCAAACTAGAAATGTCGAACGTATCATCATTTCGTGAAAGTCTGTGACACTGGGAAAGGCATAGGATGCCATACCTTGTCAGTGGATAGGATTCATACCTGTGAGCGGGGTCGGGTTATTGCAGGAAACTTTAACCTTCAGACAACCTGGTTTTCTTGACAGTGAATCAGTATTGTTGGTATCAGAGGGTTCTTATCATCAGAGATGTGTTTGTTCTTGATAGAGCATAATTATAGTCCTCTTCAGGGTCTTATTATCAGAGCAGTGTTGTGATTATGTTGAAACAAAGCCTTGGTCTCCTCAACAGCACACTCTTGATCTCCTGTTGCAGGATTGCATCTTGCATTTTTGCATTTTCATTTGCATACCATTAACGTGTGTCTGTGTTGCAGGTGCATACACTATCCCCAGGTTCTGGTAATCCTGCCCTCTGTTTTGCTAGCATGGAATCATTGAAGAAGAATCTGGCCTACAAGCTCCCTACCCCAGATGTTACTCTGCTGCTTCGTTTGACAGCCTTGGCAGATGATACAGTGAAAGGGGAATTCAAGAAATCTCATGGGAAGTTGCTCAGTCTGGTTAGTAAACCTTCAGTCTATGAGTTGAACGGGTTGTACGCATTGCTACAGTTCTATGACCCTCCGATGAGGTGCTTCACTTTTTCGAATTTCATTCTTGCGCCTACCTTAGAAGAGTATGCTGAGTTGCTGGGTGTACCTGTTAAGAATTAGATGTAGTTTGTTCACATGGATGCTAAGCCTAATCTGGCTAACCTAGTTGCTGCCCTTCATCTGGATGCCTCAGAGCTGCTTCTGACCTCATGGAATGGAGTTCTTGGTTTTTCTCTACAGTTTATGGTTGGGAAGGCCCAACAGTGCACTAAAGACGGTTGTTGGAGCGTATTCAACGCTATTCTCGCCCTTTGCATCTATGGCATCATCTTGTTTCCCAATATGCCAGACTTTATAGATTTGGACGCCTTCCATATCTTCGCATCGGGAAATCCAGTTCCCACCTTGCTTGGTGATCTATATCATTCTGTTCATTACAAGAACAAGAATAGAAGGGGTAAAAATGTGTCGCGTTGTGCTCCCTTACTCTATAGATGGTTTGATAGCCACATGCCCAAGAAGGGTCTCTTTGCTTCCTTTGCGGCCACAGCTGAGTGGTCTGAACGCCTGATGGGTTTATCAGCATAGAGCGTCGTTTAGTTTGATCGGGATATGCTGGATACTGAAGTCATCTACAGCTGCAGTGGTTTTCCTAATGTGCCCTTGATCAGAAGAAAAGGTTGTATCAACTATAATCCCTCATTACTTATCAGACAGTTTGCGTATACCTTGAGAGGTCCACCGAAGGACGAAGAGGTGCAGGAATCTATGTACCTCACGGGGCTTCTAGAGGGGGGTATGTTAGCCAAGATCAAGCATGCTTGGAACGACATCAGCAAACGAGGGAAAGCACTGTTAGGTAAGAGCAACAGCCAGTCTTATGCTCAGTATGTGACTTGGATTCAAAGTAGGGCAGAAACAGTAGGGATGCCTTTTCCACCCGCTAAGCAAGATTGCCCTCCAGTGGTTGAAGAACCCACTACAGTATCCATTCAGAAATACAACCAGGTATTGGCTGAGAAGGAAGAGTTGAAGAAGGCCAATGGGGAGTTGGAGAAAGAACTGGTTCAGCTTAAAAGCGAGAGGAACGAAGCCGTCTATTCCTTCAAAAGACAGACCGAGCTGGTGAACCGGCTAGGCACAGAATTGACCAAACAGAAGGCTGAATGTGAACGTTTAGGTTTGGACTTCAAGGCTGTCAATGATGTGCTTGCCACCAAAAAGCAGAACCTGGACAATGCTTACTTGAGAATCTCCAAATTCAACCAGCAGTGGAATGCCACTATAGCTAACAACAAAGAGCGGGAGGACAAGCTGAAGCAACAGATCTCCAAGTTGAAGGCTCAGTTGAAGGCCAGTGAGAAGAAGTTTGATGATGAAACTGCTCGTAGGTACATCACTCAAGACGTGTTGAACGAGGCTATTGCGAACCTAAAGGATCGCAAGCAGAGTTTTGAGCCTAAGAAGCGAAGGTTATAAGACTGTTTTGGCAAAGAAGAGTGGAAGGACTCCGTTGAAGGTCTTCAATACACTATTATACAGAGGGAGTCACTTGTCGAAGGGTTACTCACTCGGCCTGATCATCCCAAAACGAAGGGGTTGCTAGAAGATTTTCGCGCCTGTTGCCGCACTTGACTACTTTGTAATCCTTTGTATTTTCTGATCATTGTTGTATGCTGACCATCACCAGACTTGTTGGTTGAGGTCATGCTGTTGGTTCCCCATGTATTCAGTGACATTGTAGGCTGCCTTGTTGGGCTTTATATACGAGACGTTATTTCCATGACTGGATCCGGACTTCTTATTATCAGCACTGACACTCTGACACTAGAATCGGGGGAGAAATCTCCCTAAGGCACAGACACACATTTGCATTTGCATGAATCATTTGCATAACAGGTACCTCGAGTTGTTTTTTCTAACCCTCAGTTGTTACAGGTTGTTTCAGGATTGTCTCAGGTTAACCCGAGCAAGGGAACAAGTACAAGCGGAACTGAAGGACGTTCAGAGCCAGCTGAGGCAGGTTATGGGGGACATGCAAGCGTTGCACCGGAATCAAGAAGCGCTCAAAGAGGAGAACAACCAGCTGAGGAGTCAGGTGGGCTTGATGGAAGAAGTGTTAAAGAACATACTCAGAAGAGAATGTGAGCAAAATCCCGAGGCTGCAGCCGGCATACTTGCTCCACAGGTGTCTGAAGAACCTGCACCAAGGCATGATAGGCCTAAAAGATCTTCTGCACAACTTGAAGCTCAAAAAGTATCCCGTCAGTGGCCACGTCCGGTTTCTCAAGTAACCCCAGAAGACATGGTCAAAAGATGAAACTATCTGACAGAATCCTCGATCCCATCCCGATGGATCATGACCAGTTGTTGCAATTCTTGCTCCAACTTCAGTTGGTTAAACCTCGAACTTTGGCTCCATCGACTGGACAGCCACCACCCGACTGGGACGCAAACGCCCGTTGCAAATTCCATGCTAGAGCACCGGGGTACGATGTAACAAACTGTAAATCTTTTAAGCATAAGGTTCAAGACATGATTGAGTCGAGAGCAATTGAATTCGTGTCGGGCGGCATGAAAGCATCAGGCATATTCATCCCTTATCGTGCAAAAGGGATGGATGTTCCCATCACCTCACCTGAAGTTGAGAAAGATCAGGAGTATATCCCGCGGTCTTTGAGGTCTGAAGCGCCTTGCCCGCAAATCTTTCGTGTTCCTGGGTCGAGCTTAAGGATGAAATCCCCTGAACAGAGAGGATTCTCACTAGTTCAGACCTCGTCTCCAGATTGTTTCTGCCATTCAGAATCAGCAACCTCTCACTCCGTTGCAGCAAGACTATCGGAGCCCGAATCAGAGTCGACCTTACAACAACCGTTCATCTGATTGAGTCTGAAGACTTCAAAGGGTCGCTCCTCTCAGCAGCAAATAAGTGTGAAAGCCCAGTTCCCAGAAGCTGGCAACCTGCATTTTATCATGTCATTTCTTTACATTTGTAGTTTCTTTCCTGTTAGAATGCAAATTTCGTTTGTAAAGCAAGTTGTTTTTCAATTGATATTGATAATGAAATAAATATGCATGTTTTGAACTAATCCATTCGTGTTCACTCTATTGCTTTCTTTTATTTCAAACGCTTGTTTAAGTGGAATCTGGGGAGGATGACGAAATCCAATGATGCATAAGCTTCCGATGCTATGCTTATGAATAAAAACTTGTTGATGATGTACATGCATTATTTCAATCCCAAACACCGGAGATATAAGGAAGATAATCCCTTGTTAACCCCTTTGAGCCGGGTAGTAGGAGTTTATTTCTGAAGATAGAAAACCCTCAATCTTAACCCGAGGCAGGGTAGGTGTCAGTTAATTTGACCAAGCATTCAAATTACAAAAGGAGTGTCCATTCGAGGATCAATCACACCGCTATAGGTCATACCTAAAAAAACCATGATGGTTAAACCTGACCGATCAGGAGTGAAACAGTCACAACCTCTTTAACAAGTCAGGCGAGCCGTTGTCACACGATTTGTTCAAAAAAAGAAGAGAGAAAAAATGAATCAAAAGAAAAGCCCGCTAAGTCGAATCTTGAAAGCAAGCGACTTAGGCAAAAATTAGGGTACCCCGCTAGACTTCAAAATCGAAGAAACTCAAAAGAGTTAGTCCAGGAAAAAGTTAGGGGAAAACGAAGAACGAAAAAATGAAAGAACGAAAAATGAAAAGCGAAAAAGGATTACGAAAGAAAATCCTCAAACGAGAACGAAACCGTGTGGCTCCGGCGCCCAAAGAAAGACGAAAAGAGAGTGACTGTCACTTCGAAAAGTGTAATTTCTTGAATTGTCACTCAACCTTTGAAAGGTGAATGCTAAGGTCGAATTAGCTGAACGTAGGATCGGAGAACATCAAGGAGAATGGGTGGGTTAAAATGAATTTTGAGCCTGTATCCTTTCTTTCTTAAATCGTGAACCTGACCACGTTACAACCTTTAAAAGTCCTAATTGAAATAGGCTTGTTTTGAAAGCATGCTTCAGTGAAGATCGCATCGGAACTGACTCCTAAAAAGGATTCCCTTTACAGTGTTGTATTAATATTGACATGTTGATGAATAATTTCATACATTTTATGTCACAAATTTTTTTCCAGTGAACAGGAATAGATTTTGAAAAATGCCATATGCATTGCATTTGATATGTCTTTTATGCATAACAACTTGTTTTACTAGCAAGTAAGCGCTTGACAGCGGGAAAGTTTCCATGATGGAAAGATTTGAGCAGGACGGAATGCAGAATGCCTGAATATTCCGGTGAACCGGGGCAAGCTATGTTAAACAATCACAGCATGGGAGTCAGCCATCCAGAAGTAGCTAATCCGGGGAAATCGGGTCGAGATTTGAGGAATCTCTCGCAGCCAAGAGTACTACTCCCCACATATCAGCCCATGAGGGGCAAAGTCATGACAAGGCAGGGGCAAGCCACCCGAGAGCACCAAAATTATCCTTATCCTGAAGGTGATTAACTTGAAGCACATGTGTGAGGTTCAAAGCGCTGAAGTCGTTCGTATTAAACCACCAAAGTACAGAGATCTCAGGTTTCCTTTCGAAAGGATGTTACGAAGATCCCACAGGCTGGGGCAAAAGTTGAAAGTGAAGGAATCGTTCCTCCCCATATCTGCAGAGTTTGTCAAGAGGCGTTATAGATTCTGGGGCAAGTCATCTCATGTTCGTTTCATGTCAGGTTTTTCCAAGCAGGATGATTCCTTCTTCCCCAGCAAGTTCAGTTGTGTTTCCCCACAGAATCTGAACATAGAACTGTGAGCATTGATGTGTCTCCCCGAATGGAGATAGATTCTCCCCAACCAGATGCATCCTAGGTAGGATCATCATTTCCCCAATTGAGTCATGCGCAGAAGCGTATACTCGTTCCCAGCAATGGGTCAACCTGCAGTTTTC
Organism: Lathyrus sativus; assembly: GCA_963859935.3. Classification (NCBI taxonomy): domain Eukaryota; kingdom Viridiplantae; phylum Streptophyta; class Magnoliopsida; order Fabales; family Fabaceae; genus Lathyrus; species Lathyrus sativus. The sequence continues at coordinate 706,717,079 of OZ012737.1, forward strand.
TCGTAGAAGACTATTCGCAAGTGTTCATCTCTCGATAATTCAGACTGAAGTCTCCGGCAGAATTGAAATTCCCCACAGAGTTATGTTCTCCCCGGCAGGTAGGGTTTATTCCAACGTCTGGTTGCGTGTCCCCAACCGAGTTTGCAGTCCTCCAAGAGAGACGAGTCCTTGGAAGCCGTTCAGGGCATTATTGGTTTTCCCCAGTAGAGTGTTGAATAGCTGTTGCTATGCTTCCCCATCAAAGTCCGTATCTCCAGAAAGATTCTATATGTGAAGGTCGTGCAGTTTATTTCTGCGATTGACATCGTTTCCTTAGCAGTTCGTGGTTCGTATACCCAGTTGAGCAAGTACAGGTTCTCGTAGAACTTTGTTCCCCTGCAGAAAGTCACCTGAAGTTTGTTTCCCCAGGTTAAGTCCAATCGAGATTGGTGTGATTTCTTCTCCACAGCAGGATGATTCCTTCTCCCCATCAGAATGGTTCTTTCTCCTTGACAGGAGGGTTTTCTCTTCAGCATTTATTTTGCTGATTTAGCCGTAGCATTTTGCATGACTGCATAACATCTACACTAAATGCGTAGCATTTCCACTGTGTGGAGCATTACGCCATTGTCAAACACATGCATGTGAAACATGAGCTAGGTCGTTACCGTTCTCGTGTGCATGTGTTCCTCAGTGGAGTTGTTTGTTCAGGATGATTCTTGAGTTCCTCAGCAGAGTTGTTGTTCAGGATGATTCTTGAGTTCCTCAGCGGAGTTGTTTGTTCAGGATGATTCTTGAGTTCCTCAGCAGAGTTGTTGTTCAGGATGATTCTTGAGTTCCTCAACAGAGTTGTTTGTTCAGGATGATTCTTGATTTCCTCAGTAGAGTTGTGTGTTCAGGATGATTCTTGAAGCCCCCAGCGAAGTTGTTTGTTCAGGATTATTCTTGACTTCCTCAGCAGAGTTGTGTGGTCAGGATGATTCTTGAAATCCCCAGCAAAGTTGTTTGTTCAGGATGATTCTTGAGTTCCTCAGTGAAGTTTATTCGTTCAGAATGATTCCGAAATCCCCAGAGCAGAGTTACTTGATAGTTCTCCCGAATCCCCAGCGGAGATGTGTCATCCCCAGCAGGTTTTGAACAGAGAAGTTAAATTTTCCTTGAAGACTTGATGATTGAAGTCCAGCAGTAGTGCCAAATTCCCCTGACTTACTGATGAAGTTCGACTGCAATGTCGAAGCAGTTCTCCCAGCTGACGCAGAGTGCCTAACGGCAAAAGATTGAATATCCTTATTGGTCCGTGATTGATTAAGGATTCTATTTCAAGACTTACTGATGAAGTCCGACTGTGATGTCGAAGGAGTTCTCCCAGCTGACGCAGAGTGCCTAACGGCAAAGGATTGTAGATTGTACATCTCTATTGGTCCGTGATTGATTGAGGATTCTATTTCCGACTTACTGACAAAGTCTGGCTGACGCCCGAGAATTTCTTTGAATGCCTGACGACATAATTAACTTGATTGTCAAAAGTTCCCAATGACCCGATGAGTCCTGAGGAATTCTTCTACTATCGTGCCGCAGAATGCCTGACGGCAATATCAGCTATGTATCGCCAGTTACCGTGTAACTAGTGATCCCTTGATGACTTGAGGAAGGAGTTGCAGCAAAATTGGATGATTGTCCTGACAGAAATTTAAGATTAGTCGCTCGCTAGCTAGTTGCCGTACAACTATCATTTCCGATTTCAAAGATTATCCTACCAATCAGAGTATCGTTTACTTGTGCGGTTGGAAAATTTCCGGTTACCGTGTAACCGATTCTCCAGTAAGTTGTCGTGCAACTATCATTTCAGATTTCGAAGACGTCTTACCAATCAGAGTATCGTTTACTTGTGCGGTTGGTAAATTTCCGGTTACCGTGTAACCGATTCTCCAGTAAGTTGTCGTGCAACTATCATTTCAGATTTCAAAGATGTCTTATCAATCAGAGTATCGTTTACTTGTGTGGTTGGCAAGTCACTAGTTACCGTGTAACCAGTGACCCCTTATTGACTTACTGAAGGAGTCCGACAAAGATATTGTCGACGTTCCTAGCGACATGACGAGTCCATAGGCAACGATAAGGAATTCTTCTGCTGTGGTGCAGAATGCCCGACGGAAAAATCAGCCATCCTTCACTAGTTACCGTGTAACCAGTGACCCCTTATTGACTTACTGATGGAGCCCGACAAAGATATTGCCGACGTTCCTAGCGGCATGACGAGTTCATAGGCGACGATAAGGAATTTTTCTGCTGCGGCGCAGAATGCCCGACAGCATAATCGACCATCCTTCACCAGTTACCGTGTAACCGGTGATCCCTTGATGACTTGAGGACGTAGATGATCATCCTGACGGAGGTTGGAAGTTAATCATTCACTAGTGAGTTGTCGTGCAACTATCAATATCAGCTATCCCTCACCAGTTACCGTGTAACCGGTGATCCCTTGATGACTTAAGGACGAAGTGCTACAGTGAATATCAGATAGGTCAAATCAGTAATTCTCCAACAAGTTGTCGTGCAACTATCATTTCAGTTTCCGAAGATCTGTCCCCATCAGAGTATCGTTTACTCGTGCGGTTGGCAAATTTCTGGGTTTATTGGTATTCAACCACCTTTTACCTTAATTGTCTGAGAGTCGTTCGCTTCTCACCCAGTCAGGTCCAAGCCGTTTGATAAGGGGCAGTTGTTGCACCCCAAAATTTGCCTAACCTTTCTTTACTTAGCTTGTGTTTCATTTGCATTCATTCTAGGATTATCATCTGCATTGCATTGGCATGTATGCAGGAGATCAAGAGGTATGACTACCAACAAAGGTCTACACAAGGTTATGAAGTTGGCTAAGAGCCTTATTCAAGTGTTCAAGGGTTGATATCATCATCAAAGAAGCCAAAGAGAGAGTGGTTGAAGCTAAGTGTGTATATCTCCTAATTTGAGAGTTGGGGGAAGTCCTCAGATGATTCTAAAGCCATGGAGTTGGACTTGAACCTTGAGAGAGCTCATAAGAAGTATTGAAGTTCATTTGGAAGCCTAGACAGGTCATCATGTGAAGGATAAGAAGTAACTACCAAGATTGGTACAACTAGGGTTTCATCTGGTCAACCCTGGGTCAACTAATGATTTGAGGAAGGTTGAGACCTAATTCAAAGGCCATGTGATCATGGGTTGATGTATTAATATGCCCAAGGGATGATTCTAAAGTTAACTCATCATGAATCAAGAGTGTGAGGAGTTCCTAGGCTAGGGTTGCTATGCTTGACAGTGTAAAATCCTCTGGTTTGGTGCCTAACTTCAAGACCACATAACTCAAGATGTGATTTTCATATCACCTTGACCTCAACATTATTGTTGTAGAGAATGATCATAGCTTTAATTTGAGTACTAGAAGTCCTTGATAGGGTTTATAGAACTCAAGTTATGAATCAGACAAGTTACAGGTCATCAAAGGAATGTGAATTTGGAGCTTGAAAGTCAACCAACTTGTATGACACGTTTGCCCTAGAATGATGATTCTCATGAACTTTTGGCCAACATGAATGTTGTTCCTTATCTTTCTAGCTTTCTAGAAAGTACTAGAAGTCCATGATTGGATTTGTAGAACTCAAGTTACAAGCTTTGCAAGATAAGGGTATTTTGGGAATTTGGAATTATATGTCATTTTTGGTTATGGGTCAATTTCATAAACTTAGACACCTCAAATGGACTTTTGATCAACTTGAAGGTTGTTCAAAATGGTGTTATTTGTCCAACCATGACCCAAAAATTCATTGATATGGATTAAATATGGAAGTGTATGAAGGAATTTCCATGGATGGATAATAAAAGGCATGAAAAAGAGGAAATTCATAAATAATTCATTTTTGTGCAAAACTTGGCAAGTTTGTACATATTTTGATAGCAAAAGGCATTTGGAGATTATTGGAAACTTCATAATTTTGGTTTGAGTCATAATTCATGGACATTTCAAAGGTTACTTGGAATTGAAGTAACGCCACCAATCTACACCATAGGATTGAATTGAGGATTCAATCTGATCCATTCATATTCATGAGGTATTGTGCAAGCCATTTGGGTGAGAATGAAGCTGAAACAGAGCAAAAAACGAAACTTTCATGGAAGAGTTTAGAAGGAAAATTAAAAATTGAGATTAAGTGAATTGGGCTTCCATTGGGCCTGGGAATTATCCAAGCACACTCTATTTAAGTTCAGGATCCATTTTAGATCAATTTTTGGGTGGAATTTTGGTGAAGAAGCAGTTATTACAGTTGGAGTTTCAAGCTTCCAAAGTGAGAAATCATTTTTGCAATCTAGAGCATTTCAAGAAGAATTGTGGATCCCAATAGCACCGGCAAGCTTCAGTGAAAGTTTCTGCATAGTTTGGCATCAAGATTCACACGTAAACACATTCAATTGCAAGCTTATTTTCAGGTTTGTTCACTTTAAATTTTCTTTAGATTTAGGTTGTTTTAGGAAGATTTAGAACTGTGGTTAGGATGTAGGAGACACCTAGATCGTTTTAGGATAAGAATTGTGGAGTTTGGTGACGATTCTTAACATGGTGACATTTCTGTTTGGAGTTGTATCTGGTTGTTCTTGAGGTGTTAGTGGAAATTAGATAGATCAGGATGATCCTTGTGAGGAGAGGAAGAGACCTGTGTAGGTAATTTGGAGTTTGATGACAATCGTTGAATTGATGATTTTTCTGTTGAGCATCGTGCTTGATTATTCATGGAGAATCAATGAGATTTGATTAGGGATTCATGATCAGTGAGAGATTGGGAGAAGAACTGTATAAGTTTCATGCATTTTGGCCATGTTTTGAATTCTGGTGGTGTTGGTGCTACCGAAGAAGACGACCGGAGTCTTCTCCGGCCACCGTGAGACACTTTCCCCCCTCTCAGTTTTCAAATGGGGAAGATGAAGTTATAGCCCTTGGATTAGGTTGAATCAGTTGACTAGGTCTGAAGATCTAACGCATGGGAATTGTTCTGAGGGTTCGTTAACTTTGACTGCTGAGGTTTCACCATGGGATGAGTTGGATTATAATACTTTTTGAGTGAACAGCTAGGATTAGGGACTACCGTGTATCCAAGTCAAGCACGCAACACATGGAGTAGGCTGAAACAAACTGTTTCACTTAAACATTCAGAGTGTTACGTGGCGCATCTCTCCCCCTTTGGATCTGTTGACTAGTATTGAGATCTAGTGGTTGTAGCTTTTCCTGATTTTCTTTATATTCTTTAATTGATTTTCTATTTTCTTTAATTGTCTTGATTGATTTTAATTCAATAAAAATAGAAATAATGATCAAAAAATCATGGAAAAAATATGTGAGTGATCCTTGATTAATTTCTAATTTTTCTATGCTTTTGGATTTTATTTTTGTATTGTTTTCAATTTAATTTCCATTTTTCTATTTTCATTAGTTCTTTTAATTTGGCATTTTGGATTAGTCTAGTTGCTGATTTTTGTATTAGAGCTAGGCATAGAATTAAGGGTTGATCTTTTGCTGGCTGGTAGTAGCTACCTTGATAGGATTGTAGGATTTTATTTCTGCTTTTTAGATGATTCTAAGATTAGTTTTGGATTAGTTTTGTAGGGCTTTCCCCATTTGGACTTTCCTTTGACACCATTTAGTTTAGCCTTTAGAAAGGGACCATAAACTTTGAATTAGGATCTGATATTTTTAGCATAGGTTCTTAATACCTTTAGGACCTATTAGAAATTTTTATAGATTTTTAAGAGTTGATTTACTATTTTATTTATATTTTACATCTAGGCAGTTTGTAGGATGCCTCTAGCATAGTACCTCCCACAGTTGAACTTCAAAAGTGACATTTAGTTCATGATAAGTTTCCAAAACTTTTCTGACGGTTTAGTAGACATGTTGATACCTCTGTAGATTGAATCTTAAGGTTTAATTCGGTGCATTAGTTCCCTTTAGAGAGTTGCTTTTAGAGCTTGTGGAATTAGGGTTTTTTGAGCCTTTAGGAGTTTCTTCCTTTTTCATAATTGTGGTTTGCTTTGGTTTGCATTTCATTTCCTATCCAATGATGCAAGGTTCCTTTGTGGGAGTCTAGTCCCTCCTTTGTAAGGACTAAAGGCCTACCACAAAAGGTAAAACCTTTGAGGATACCAATCTTAGATGAGTGGTTGAGTGCCATGATGGATTCCCTTGGTTTCCATCATGCTTCCCCTCATCATGCAATAATCTTTGTGTTAATTCATATCATATCTTGATGGAGCAAGTTGAAGCTTGAAGATGAATTCCTTATTCCCTTCTCTCTTGGATAGCTTGGACAGATAACTTGGACTAGAAGACAGACTGTCAGACTGCTGGAATATTGTTGTGGTACTCTGTAGTGTTTGTTGTTTAACTGTATTTGTGTGACTGTTTCTTTGGTGTGTTGCATTAGAATAGGCTTTCATGTAGTTGGTTCTAGGCCTAAGTGCATTGAAAGGTTGAGCTTGCCTCCCTTTGCTTGTTTGCATTAGAGGTTGAGTCTGTCTCCCTTTGCTTGTCTGTTACTATTTGGCTTTGCTTGTTGGTTGAAGGTTGAGTTTGTATCCCTTGCCTATGTATTGTGTTGCTTTTGCTTGTTTGCTCTAGAAGTTGAGTTTGTCTCCTTCTGCTTGTATTGCTGCATTGCATGCATTTAACTTACCGTTTTATTCTTTCAGATTATTTCTTTTGTTGTTGCTTTCCCTTGACATGATCTCCTAGGACTCTCACTTCCTTTGATAAGGAAGTGATGATAGAACTTTAGGTTGAAACCTTTGCATGATAACATTAGTTAGTTCCCTCCTAACCTCAACCATAGGATGAATCCATGGCATCACAACTATTAGGACTTGATAGTTTCCCTTTAGTTGTGTCCTCTCTCTTCTCATCTTCACACAAATCAAAATACAGTAATAAAGGTTAATTGATATCGTAAGTTACAAGCCTTAAGCTACTTAGGAAATGGTTATTGGAGGGTTTCCTTCCAATAATCAGGATGTTTATTATGGTACCCTTTGGGTAACATGCGACGCATTCACTCCTAGGTCATAGTCTCTAGTGCGATATGAATTGCAAACATTCATAAAAAACACTTCTTCCGTAAAAGACAGAAAACAAACTTCAAACCTCTTTTTGCCCCGTGGGCCCATAACTCAAGGAAAACCTTTCGGAAGAAAAGAGTGTCTTTAACTCTTAGTTCTACCGCAAACGGTAATGCACGAGTCTCCGACGAGCGAGCTGCTTACACCAAACTGCTGGAACTGTTTGTTAACCCTACTCGGAAAAACAGATGAATCTAAACCCCGTAAGCCGTCGTATCCCAAACTACGTAAGCTCTGATCTCTCATATCTGTAGAGGTTACGTAGGCACAATACTGACATATTGGCGAGCCACCTTCCCCGTAACCCGTAGTTAGCCGAACTACGCGATTCTTTGCCGAGTTAGTTTTCTTTTCTTTTTGAGCCAGCCTTGATAGGTAGATAGTAAAACCAACCCGTCAGATAAACACAACAAGCGTAGATCCCGTTGAGTACAACGGACGTGAGGGGTGCTCATACCTTCCCCTTGCGTAACCGACTCCTGAACCCAGGCATGGTTGCGATGACCTTGTCTTATACCTTCTCGTCATGTTTTTCCAATCGTTTCTTTTCCCTTTCTGTGGGATAAATAACGAAAGACGGCGACTCTTCTGTTTTGCCGGCACCTTATTTTTGCGGTAGCGACACTCTCCATGTTTAATGGTTTCAATTGATGATTAATTGATGTTTAAGTGCTTTTGAACTTCATTTTTCATGCACAAATATCAATCATAGCATGTGGATGATTGGGGAAATCTTTTGGTTGTAAAAAGTGATTTTCAAAAAGTTGTTTTTGCCATTGTTACAGTGGTAATCGGTTACTCTATATAGGGTAACCGGTTAATCTGCATAATTTTATCCTATTTTCTCCATTTTGAGCAAGTAACCAGTTACCTGCTTAAGGTAATCGGTTACTCAAGGGCAGAATGTCATTTTTTGCCCATTTTCAAGCTCGTTTACTATTCTTTCCTCATATAACTTCCATGGCTTGATATGCTTAATATTTGTTGATGTTTTATGAGCTATTCACCTATTCTTTGAAGCACCTATGCAATATTTCAATATGTCATTTGTCAATTCTCGATTATGTGCATTTTCGACACTTTGATCATGATCATTCTTGCATATTTCTTTGATCACTTGCTACATGGTTTGTGATGCATGCTAATTGTTTTGGTACTGTTTTTTCATTTTATTCATGTTTGCATTGAGTTTGTTCCTCTTTGGAATGAACTCAATCTGGTATAATCAATAAATCACCCTTTTGCTTTAATGTTTTTTCATCCCTTTGGAAAATTATTAGCATATTCCCCTTTTGATTGATAAATCGAAACTTCGTTTTGATTAATCGATCCTTCTCTCTGTCTTATCCTTTGGATATTTTAGATCTTTGTCCTTCTTCTCTTTTCCCCCGTGGAGTTGAAAGTTCGCAACGCATTGGATTACCCTACAAATTTGGCACCGTTGTGCTATCCATTTCGATTCTTGTACTGCACTTTGGTGTTAGAGAAGGAATGAAAGTGGAGAATTCCTACACTCATTCTGACCATTTTGGGTAGGGGACGAATGACCATGTGCCTGGAGTAGTCACCTCTGTCTCCTTACTGTGGTATTCCTCTTTCTCCAATCGAGTTGATCCTTGATCACCTGCACCCTTACCTCCTTTTTGGAAGTAGCTTCTTCCTTTCAAGCCAACACTCTTTTCTCTCTCAGCCAATCACCATTCTTGGTTTCCCCAGATATTTGTAATCACTCTTTTCCTTGGTTGATCAACTGTCCTTCAGTTTAAACCTAATTCCCTTCTTCCTCAGCTAATTCAATCTTTCTTCCTTGGTTTACATAATCTTCCTGTTCTAACCTATTCCCCACCAGAGTTTGTAACCTTTTCTTGGTTCTTTCTCCTTCTTGTTTGGGTCTATTTAATAGTCAAGCACTAAATCCTCCTTTCTCCAGTTAATCATAGTCTGTCTGTTAATACTGAGTTTTTCTCTGGGTTAATCGCCTTCTTCTAGTGATCTTTGGTTGATCACGGTCCTCCAGTTAAAACCAGCTTTTTCTTTGGGATAATCACCTTCTCTTGGTTAATCACCCGCCTTTTAGTCAATCACAGTCCGCCTGTTTGAACAAATAACCCTTTTCCGCAGTTAACCGCAACCCGTCTATTAAGATACTGAGTTTCTTTTGAGTTACTCATCTTCTTTTGGTTAATCACTCATTCCTTTCAGTTAATCACAGTTTGTCTGTTAAAATACCGAACCCCCTACATTTAGCAACCTTTCTTTGGTTTAAATACTGCTAGCTTTGGGTTAGTAACTTTCATTCGGTTCGAATAACTTTTCCTTCGGTCAAGTACTGCTTGTTCAGTCAGTGTACCATCCTTTGGGTCACAACCTTCAATTGGTTCTACATCTGTCTTAGGTCACAACCTTTTCTTGGTTCCACACCCTTTCTTTTAGTTGATCATCATTTATCGGTTAAAACCAGCTCCTTTATCCTTTCGGTTAACCACTGTTTATTAGTCAATATATCGATTTCCCCTCCTAGTCAAACACCTTTCTTTGGTTCAGTACTCTCTTTATTTTGTTTCGTCACAGTCCGTCTGTTGACACCTAACCTTTTACTCTCCCCACAAAGTTTTACTCTTATCTTTCCTCAATTAATCACTACTTACCAGTTAATGCACCGAATCCCCTGTGGATCTTATCTTTGATTCTTGTCCCTTTTTCTCCGGCCCCGTCGCCATTCTTCTATTTTTTTCCCAGTGGGGTTATCTCTTTTCTCCTGCATATGCCTGCAGAGTTCTTGCCTTGCTTCTCTGTTCCTCAGCAGTGTTTTCTTTTGTCTTCTTTCTTGGTTTTGACACCATTCCTTTTGCATTCTCTAGTTGGGTCTTTCTTTCTCTTTCAGCTCTTGGCTTTGATGTTGTCTTTGTTTTCTTTCCCGACAATAGTTCCTTGAACTGCGTTAGCTCTGATTTCCTTATTGCACTGTGAGGGTACGTAGGCACAAGATTGAGAAATCTTGGCGAGCCACCTTCCTCCATCTTTTTCCATTCTTTTATCTCTCTGGTCCATCCAAATCCTCTTCTTTTCCTTGGTCCCTTGAACTACGGAGCTCTGACTTCCTCATTGCACTATGAGGGTACGTAGGCACGAGGGCCCCAATCCTCCTTGATCACTTTCATTTCTTTCTTTTTATCTATTTTCTTCCTTTTTTAGCTAGAAGCCTTTAGATAGGTAACCCATCCAAGCCTAGAAGTAAGCGAAATGGTTCCCGACGGGTACGACGGATGCTTAAGGTGTTAGTACCTTCCTTTCGCATAACCGACCCCCTTTACCGTTTCTCTTCCTTTGGGTTTTATCAATATTTTCCCTGTCCTTTGGGACTAAATAAAGTTCGGTGGAGACTCCATTGTATCTTTGAGTTTGCGATTTACTCAGCCCTGCTAGCTTCAATGTGATATTGATTTAAATAGACATTATGCTAAGACCTTATGCATAGTTTGTTAGAAGTAGCCTCTTGATAAGTTTATACTAGCAGTCAGCACCATCCTTGTGTACAAACTAAGTAACAATGTGTTTATACTAGCTTATACTAGCTTCAATGTGTTTTTTTTCATATAGAAAACGAACGAAAGACATGATCCCGCTAAGTTAGGTGGTCCTTGTTGCACCCTAAAATTTGCCCAACCTTATTCTTTGGTTTAGGTTTCATTATTACTAGCATTTGCATATAGAGTCATGTACATAGACTAACCATTTGCATAGCATAAGCATAGCAAGCCATTCAACAGGGGACCAATCATTATTCTCAACTCTAGAGGCCTATCAAGAGGTTATTATCCTAATTCCATCCTACTCAAGTCATCAGGAAAGAATTTGAAAGCAAAGAGTTCAGCAGATCAAGCCTTGAGTCCATCTCCTAGCTGAGGATATCTGAGGATCAACCAGAGGGTTATGAGCTGTGGATTGAAGGTATGGAGAGAATCTAGACATCTTGAGAGACTTATAAAGTCATTTGGAGAAGAAAACAAGTCATTGATGAAAGCACAAGAGCTATAGTGGAAGACAGTCAACTAGGGTTTCATCTGGGTCAACCCTAGGTTAACCCTAGGTCAATTGACTGGTTTAAAAGAGCATTCAAGGCTATTGGAGAGATGTGGGGATCAACATTTGACATATGAAGAATGATATGGAGATATGGCAAGGAGAATTCAAGAGAAATCAAGGAGAAGAGGAGTTACTAAATTAGGGTTTCTCTGTAAAATCCCCTAGTTTAGGTCAAATTTCCAAGCAAGATAAGTCAAAATGCTAGCTTCAAATGGCTTCTTGGCCAACATGAAACTTGTAGAGGATCTCAAGACCTTTAATTTGAGTGGTGGAAGATCTCAAGGAGATTTATAGAACTCAAGTTATGGTCCTTACAAGTTACAGGTCATCTGGGGTGTCTGAATTTTTGTCTGTGAAAGTGACTTGACTTCCAAGCTAATTTTGCCCCTCAAGGAGATTTCAAATGAATTCTTGGTCAACATAAGAATTGTTCCTCATTGTCTTAGCTTTCTAGAATGGTATGGTATGACTTCATATGATGTGTAGAACTCAACTTATGGTCTTGACAAGCAAAGGGTATTTTGGGCATTTGTGAATTACAGGTCATTTTAACCTATACCCAAAACTCATACAAGGAGGCCTCAAATGGAAAAACTTACAACATCAAACTTGCTCCAAAGGGGATTTTAAGTCTAGAAAGAAGGTCACAAGTTATTGGAGAAGCTCATAGCATGGAGTTGCATGGTTGGTCAAAATATGAACTAAAAAGGCTTATAAAGTGAATGATTTCAAAGTGAAAAATGGTTTGGGAGATTTACAAGTCCAAATGGAGACTTCCAATATATGATTTTGAATGGAAAAACAATTCTAAGAACAATGGTTCACACACTTTTTTGAGTTTAGAAGGAAAAAATGAAGTTATCCATGGTTGCTTACCTTTTAAGAAACATAATCAAAATGAGCCAAAGTTTGAAAACAAGGGAATGTGCAAGATGGATCTAGAATGTACCATTGGGGTCTATATATTCATGAAAGATGAATTTGGCAAGGGTTGGCCTCATTTGCACCAAGAATTCCACAAATTTCTCACACTTTTTCATAAAAGTTTCATTCCAAATCTCTCAAATTCTTCATCAATCTTCATCAAGATCAATTCAATTTCACGCCATCATCATCTTAGATCATAATTGAAGCAAGGTTTTGGTAGTTCTCATCCATTTTCGAGTGTTTCTTTCATCAACATCAAAATCACAAGTTCAAGTGAATTGCATGATTCAAGCAAGGAACCTCCAAAATTGTGCATACAGAATTGAGTATTGAATTGGTGGATCAAGATCCAAGTCTCAAAAGCCTCATATCCTCCATTTCCATAGCTGTTTTCAAGGTTTCTCATCAGGTAAGTTTTCATTCGATTAGCTTGATTCTGTTGGTTTCACATGATTTTGTTAGTGTAGACTTGATCTAGGTGGTTAGGAGATTAAGTTAGATGATTTTGGAAAGGATTGGTGATGGTTAGTGACAGGTGTAACAAACTGTTGGTGCTTATATCTCTTAGATTAGTGCATCATAATTGTAGCGTGATTGATCAAATTAATCTCCATTAGTTGTAGTTCAGTTTAGGCTAAGTTTGGGGAAGAATCGTGTTGATGCATATCAGTGTGATTTCATGAAGGCCAGTGTTTGATTCAATTGGATTTGTTGTTGTGGTGAGTTTCAAGATGATCTAATGCCCTAAGCTTGTAGAGGGAAGAATTTGGAGTGGTTTTTGTGTTTACAGCATGTGGATTCATGGCGTGTAAGATGAGAACAGCTTGGTGTAAAGCTTGCTCGTGCATGGAGCCAGGGTGAAGTGAAACCCTAAGTTTCAGGTCATTTGGGGAAGACGAAATCGTGGCCGTTCCTTGGGCCTTGGACCTTTGACTATCAGCATGATCCTATGGCTGTCGTTTAATCTGAAGTTTGGAGGGAATTGAAGTTTGGCCCTAAACGCACCGTTTCATTAATTGAAACGGGCGGGCCTGAGTTGAAGTTTGATATTCCCACCCCCGTGTGAGCCCAATTCCTAGTTTCTAACGTGTTTCTGTTACTATTCTTACCCCCAACGCGTTGTGGTTATTTCTTTGAATTCTGAGTGAACTCTGGGCTTTGATAAAACGCTACCAACACCCCCCTGTTTGCTGGCCCAATGTATTTGAACTGGAGCGAGTTCCTATTCTGACCCCCCCTCCCTCATTTTATTTGGTTTATTTGTTTTAATTCATTTTAATTTTTACCATTTTCATTAATTCATAAATAATTCATAAAAAATGCTTTTTAATCCCTTCTTTTTACCATATTTTCATTAAAATGTCTAGAATATTGTAGAAAAATAAAATTGCATTTTTAGTTTTATTTCATATTTTTTTCATATTTTCTAAATAAATGTCACATTAAATAATTCATTTCATGCATCATTTTTATGATTTTTGTTCTCTCACATGCTTTAATATTTTTTGATCATTCTTTTCATATTGCTTAGATGAGATGTTAAGTTTGTAGAAATATTTTAGTTCCCATTTTTAGAGGTTAATTTTGGATGATTAATAAATGCTTGAATATCATGAACAAAACTAGGGTTTTAGGTGACAACTTAGGAGTTTGATTTCATTTCCCTTAAGATTTAGGATTCAAATAGATTAGTTATGGGACTATATGGGCTATGGGTAGTTATTAGATCCCTTAGAGAACAGTTAGGATTCCCCTACTGCTATTATTACTGTCTGTATATCTGTTGTCTGGTGTGGTGTGCCCTCTGGGGTTTATTGATTGTTTGTATGGGTATTGGGTTTGTCTGGGGCCCTGGGGAAGCTGAAGATTTGTGGAGATGAAGCTATTGGAGATTCAAAGATTGAAGATCAACTGTCAGAGTTGAGGAGGAGTTTCTTGCTGGCAGATGCTGAGGAGATTAGGGTTTAGGAGCTAGGCAGAGCTCTAGATTAGAAATTTTGTTTCTCAAACATGGATTGCCTTGTCTGCATCCATTCTTCTCTGTGATTCAGAGTCTCTCTAAGACACTCACCCCCTTCCTTTGGAAGGCTTGGTGATAGTGTCTATGAGATAGAACTCTTGAGAGAAAATGTCTCTTGTGTTAGAAGCAGTCTGTTCACCACCTTTGGTAGTCAGCTGATTGCTTAACACCCATTCACTCTTGTGACTGATCCCTCATCCTGGAGGTTTGAGCTTGAAGAAAAGCCATTGCAGATGGAAGACTGATGATCAAAGCCCTTGTCTGAAGGCCATGAAGATGGAGATTGATGCTTGTTGAAGCCTGTAGCTGATTGGAGGTTACTTGAAGCCAGTTGTTGATTCAGAGCTGCTGATGCTGTTTCTCTTGGCTGTATTTCATTTGTTGATGTATTGATTGGCTTTCTGAACTGTATTGTTTGCTGTTTACCCTGCAGGGTTGAAAGTGAAGCCTGTTCACTCTCGCCTATTGTTTTCTAGGTTCGAGGTTGAGTGGGACTCCCTTGCCTCGCTTGTACTGTTGCATCCATGCATTTTATTGTTTTACCGTATATATCTGTTATTGTTTCTGTTTCTGCCTATCCCGTAGGATCTCTGTTTCTCTCTGTGCAAGAGAGGAGCATGATAGACACTAGGTCTTAACCCATGCATGATAACATTAGGTTAGTTTGTTTCCCTTCGCAACCGTAGGTTAGAGTTCTGTCTCTTTCCTTCTCAAAACAAACAGAAAAAACACATAAAGATTTCAAACACAATAAAAGACATTTCTTTCGTAAAAGAATGTGAACTCATCAAGACGTCATTTTTGTCCTCTTGGACTGTTAATCAAAAAAAAAAAAAACCTTTTTCAGAAGGAATAAAAATCAATCAAGGACAAACTTGTGTCGTACGAGGCCCGAGCTACGTTTGCTCTGATCTTTCATGCTGTATGAAAGTACGTAGGCATAGGATGCGATATCCTAGCGAGCAACCTTCCCCTCCTTTCCCGTAGGTAGGCGAACTACGTTGACTCTGATTTCTCGTTCCAGACGGGAATACGTAGGCATAAAGTGCGATACTTTGCCGAGTCATTTTTTTTTTCTTTTCTTTTAACCCCAGACCTATAGTTTAGATAGAATAACAATCCATACCCGAAAACAAGCGTGGATCCCGTCGAGTACGACGGATGTGAGGGGTGCTAATACCTTCCCCTTGCGTAACCGACTCCCGAATCCAGGTTTTGGTTGCGATGACCATACCTTTCCCGTGTTGTGCGAGGTTTACTCTGAGCGTTTCCTTTCCCTCCCGTGGGATAAATAACGCACGGTGGCGACTCTTCTGTTCAGCCGGCGCCGATTTTCGCAGTAGCGACAGCTGGCGACTCTGCTGGGGACCCAACGTCCCCTGGCTGCTAAGGACTGCGATGGTTCTTATGCATTTGGGATCCAACGTCCCTTGAGAGAGTCAATCCTAACGCTTGTTTTCCCGTCGAGGATTTTGTATGGAGTTATTGTATATTTCTAACCTTGTATTTTCAGCTTTATATATTGATTATTATTGCTGTATCTGGGGTGTGACGGGTGTTCTGATATTGAGAGATAAGCCGGACCTGGGCTTGAGTGCACCTAGAATTAGAGTAGAAATTAGTGGGCGCCCGCTTGCTTTGCTTGCTTTGGTGTCCCATGAAATCTACACTCAGACGAGGTTCCTCTGGTTGGCCTCCTGCCCCTTCCTTTGGTTGGCGTGGGTTGCTGGTTAGTTGGATTGTCGACTCTGGGGACCGATCATTTGGAAGTTGGCTGAGTGAGGCCTCTTCAGGATTTGATGATGCCACTCCTTCTGGGAATCGTATCATCAACCCTGAAAGTCTGTGGCGCCGACGACCGCATAGGATGCCGTACCTTGTGCCAGTTATAGGGCCACCCACCTGTGAGGGGATTCAGGGCTATGCAGGTAACTAGACCTCCAGACTACCGGTTATTTCTTGATCAGAGATCCTGGTTATTTATGGAGAGTTATGAGGTCTGTCAGAGACCATTTGGAGATTTATTCTGAGGTCTGTCAAAGACCATTGGGAGTGTTCTGAGGTCTGTCAAAGACCAATTGGGAGAGTTCTGAGGTCTGTCAGAGACCAATTAGAGATGTGATTTGAGGTCTATCAGAGACCAGGGAGTTATGGTTTGAGGTCTGTCAGAGACCAGTGTTGGAGTTTTATTTTAGGTCTATCTGAGACCAAGGTTGATGACTTCTGGATGGTCTATCTGGGACCTTTCTTGATTGGGTTTAGGCTATTCAGCTGCAGCTTTGGTCCCTGTTGAATGTTACTTGCATTGCATTGCCTGCATATCCATTATCATTTGCATTTCACTAACGTGTGTCTGTGCTGCAGGTGCATTTGCATTTCCCTAGTTCTAGTGCCCAGACTTCTGAGTGTTTGATCATGACTAGCTTAAGGAGAACGGTTGCTTACAAATTGCCTACGCCTGATATTGTTCCTTTACTGGGGTTGATCTCTCTTGCTGATGAGGGTGTTCGTAGGAGTTTCCGGATGAGCTATGGTAGATTATTGAGATTGGTGTGCAAACCTACAGAGGTGGAGTTAGATGGGCTGTATGCTTTGATGCAATTCTACGACCCTGCTTTGAGGTGTTTCACGTTCTCTGACTTTATTATGGGACCAACTCTGGAGGAATACGCCGAGTATGTTGAGCTGCCCGTGCAGAACCAGGTTCCATTCATTCATTATGACGCCAAACCTAAGCCGGAGGAATTGGCAAAAGCCTTGCATGTTGATGCTTCTGAACTTGTGACTACTGTTTCCCGTGGAGTTCCAGGATTCTCATTTCAGTTCTTAGTGGGTAAAGCCCAGGAGTACGCCAAGAATGGGTGCTGGGTTGCTTTCAATGCTGTGTTGGCTTTGTGCATTTATGGCATAGTACTGTTCCCCAATATACCGGATTTTGTGGACTTCGATGCTTTCTATTTGTTTGCCGCTGGTAATCCTGTACCTACCTTACTCGGAGACCTCTACCACTCACTGCATTACAAGAATGAGAAGGGAAGAGGGAAGAATGTTCATCTGTGTGTGCCCTTGTTGAGTATGTGGTTTGGGAGTCACCTTCCTAAAAGAGGATCTGCTGCAGAGACTACAGTTCCAGTTGGTTGGCCGGAGCGTTTGATGAGGTTATCGTCGGAAGATATGGAGTGGTTTGATAGAGACCTGTTGGGATCGGAGCTCATCTTCAGTTGTTCTGGTTACCCTAATGTCCCATTGATTGGAAGAAAAGGGTGTATCAATTACAACCCTTCTTTATTCATTCGCCAGTTCGGATATGCGCTGAAGAATCCACCTCAAGAGGAAGAAGTACAGGAATCTCTGTACTTCACCGGTGATGTGAAGGGGGAGTTATTAGCCAAGTTGCGACATGCCTGGACGCGTATTAACCGCAAAGGGAAGCCGTTGTTAGGAAAGAATGACTGTCAGGCCTATGCACCTTATAGAGCTTGGATTCAGGAGAGGGCTAGTCAGTTGAAGATGCCATTTCCAGATGCACCAATTCTTGATCCTATTCCGGTAGAAGAGCCGACTACTGTTTCTAGAGAAGCATATGAACAGGTTGTGAGAGAGAAAGAAGCTTTGATGAAGATTAATGAAGGGTTAGAGCAAGAGCTAGCCCAGGCACGCAGCGAGAAACACAAGGTTGTATATGCTTTCCAACAACAGATTGAGCTGGTAAACAGGTTAGGATCTGAGTTGACCGAGGAAAAGAAAAAGCGCGAACGTCTGGGGCAAGAGTTCAGAAGCTCCCATGACATGCTGGAAGCCAAAAAGAAGGCGCTCGACGCAGCACACCGAGAGATATCTTCTTGCAATAAGACTTGGAATGCTACACTCACCAACAACAAGAAGAGGGAAGATAAGCTGAAGCAGCAAATTTCCGACCTCGAGGAGAAGTTGAAGTCTAGCATCAAGAAGTGTGAGGAGGAAGTGATGAACCGGTATAGTGTCCAGCATGCACTGAACAAGGCAATCAAATCTAGAGATGAAGCAGTGTCCCAGAAGCGAAAGTTAGAAGATTGCTTCGGAGAAGCAACATGGGAAGAAACTGCTGAAGACGTACGCCGTATCCTTAAGAAGAGAAACCAGCTTGTTGAAGGGCTGCTTGATCGACCAAGCCACCCGGAGACCAAGAAGTTGATAGAGGAGTACCAGACTTTTGGGAGGATCTGACCATTCCATTATTTGTATGCTTTATTTGCATAGTGCTGACCATCACCAGGATTGTTGGTTGAGGTCATGCCATCTTTGTACTCTCAGTGATATTGTACCCTGGGCTTATTGATTCTCTCTGCTATATATGAGGCTTTCTATGATTCAGCTCCGATATTCCTATTGTCAACACTGTCACTGCACCGGCACTCTCGCACTAGAACTGGGGGAATGAACTTCCCTAATGCACAGACACATTGCATTGCATTCATATTCATATTGCATGACAGGTAATCTTTGAATGGTGTCTTATCTCCTGCTTTAATTCAGGTACTTAACAGGATTCCAGATCAACATCCGCACCGCTATTCTACACGATCCAACTGTCGGAAAGTCATGGACCAGATTCAGAACGAGATGCAGGATGTACGCGAGAAGCTCGCCCTCTTCATGCAGACCATGGAAGCTATAGCAAAAGGGCAAGAGAATTTGCAGGCCATGGTCCAGCCTCTGTTGGCTCGCAATGCTGGTCATGGTAACGAAGATCATCAGTCTGTCCGGGTTGATACTGCTCATGGAGATGGCACTCCAACGCCAGTGGCTCCGCCTGTCGTCAATGTGAATGCTGCTAACGTCAACAACGCTACCGCTGCTGTGAATGGTAACGTCGGAGCTGGAAATGATACTGCTGTCCATAATGTTGGGCTGGGTGATGTCAATGTGGGAGATAATCTCGGAGGCAATGGCTTTGTCAATACTGGGTTCGGATTCAACGATCAGGGATTCGACAACACTGGCAAGTATGGTTTTAATGCTCAAGGCTTTGGGCAAGATGGTTATGGTATGGTCAATCAGGGCTACGGAGGTTTTGGAAACGGAAACGGTGCTGGTTTTATGGCTGGTGGTCCTGCTGGAGGTGTTCAAGGGTACGGCAACAGAGGCCGAGTTCCGGGGATGAATCAGGTCAGAGCTGGACGTAATAATGCGTATGATGGGTACGGGGCTGGAAACGGTATGTGGCAAGAGGATCAACAGGAGGACGCCTTCTCTGGAGGGGGTTTTGAAGGGCCGATGGATGATTCTCAAAAGATTAGAATGCTGGAAGAGCAAATGAAAGGAGTCCTAAACCAGAGCGCTGTGGGTCTGGACATGGCAACAATGGGCTTGGTACCTGGGCTGAGGGTGCCAATCAAGTTCAAAGCGCCTGCGTTCGATAAGTACAAAGGAGATACATGTCCGAAGGTGCATGTCCGAGCTTATTACAGAAAGATGTCTGCATACTCCACTGACGAAAGAATGCTCATGCATTTCTTTCAGGATAGTCTATCGGGTCCTTCCCTAGAGTGGTACATGGGGTTGGAGCCAACTGATATCAAGACTTGGAAGCAATTGGCGGAGGCGTTCGTAGCCCATTACAAGTATAACAGCGACCTGGCACCCAATCGGGTCCAGTTGGCCGGGCTTTCGCAGAAGAAGGGGGAGAGTTTTAAAGAATACGCGCAAAGGTGGCGCGATATGGCTGCCAGGGTCCGTCCCCCTGTGGAAGATAAAGAAATGAATGACATGTTTGTTGGCACATTCACCGGGCTGTTTCATGATATGCTGTTTCATACGTCTCTGGCTAGTTTTTCAGATCTGATTCTGATGGGTGAAAAGATTGAGCGGAACATTAAGCAAGGAAAGTTCCAAGTCGATGAATCAACTGCATCTGGCGGTAATAAGAAAGCTTATGGGGGGCGCCGTCAGGGCGAAGCTAGCGCTGTATTTGGAGGCCGAGGCCGAGGCCGAGGCAGGGGAAGAAGTCAATATCGTCAGCCGCAGCAAGTGTCGAGTGTTACTATTCCGTATCAACAGCAGCCAATCCAGCAACAACAACAGGTTCAGCAGCAACCAATGCCACAGCAGCAGCAGCCTCAGCAGGGGGCACAGCAAGCTCAACGAAAATTCCAGGGTGGTAAGCCGAGAAGGGTGTTTGAGAAGCCTCCCTCCACCTATGCTGATTTATTGCAGACTTTGTTGGGATTGAATCTAGTAGAGAAAAGAACCTTGGCACCAATAACGGGAACTCCCCCGTTCGGCTATGATGCAAATAGGCGCTGCGAGTTTCATTCTGGGGCCCCGGGCCATGATATAGAAGGTTGTCATGCTTTTAAGCACGTTGTGCAGGATCTCTTGGACAACAAGTCTATCAACTTCGGAACGACCGGTGCGAATATAGTCCAGAAACCCATGCCTAATCATGGGGCGAACGCCGTGCTGACTGAGGAAGGTCTGAATCTGATTATGAATGTTGAGGATTTAAAGACGCCGCTGAGCGAAATAAAAAGCCGACTGTTGCGAGGAGGTGTTTACCCGGGTTGTAATGAGTACTGCTTAGATTGTTGGGCCCTGTCTGGGGGGTGTGAGGATTTGAAGAAAGGCATTCAGGCCTTGATTGATGAAGGGGTATTGCAGTTTGATAGAACAGCAACTGATGAGCCGGCAGGGGCAGTAATGGATAATCAGAGTGATGTTGCCACAGTGACAATTCCTAGGAAGACGATCACTATTTCAGCACCAGCTCAGCGACCACCGATTACCATAACTAAAGCCGGGCCAATCCCGTATGAGAGCACGAAAGCGGTCCCATGGTCATATGGGCTAGAGGTGTATTGTGACGGGATTAAAATCGATGTTAACAAGCAGTCAGCGGAGATTGTGGATAATGTTGTGGGCTCAGGAGGCATGACGAGGAGCGGCAGGATCTTTATATCTCCTGAAGTAGAGGCCGAAAGGCTAGCGAAAGGAAAAGGGAAAGCGGTTGAGAATGTTCCGGTACAAGCAAATGAAAAAGAAGCAGCGTCGAAGGACGTAGAGGAATTCATGCGCTTAATTCGGAAAAGCGATTATAAAATTGTGGAGCATCTGCAGCAAACACCGTCCAAAATATCTATATTGTCATTGCTGTTGTGTTCGGAAGCTCACCGAAACGCTTTGCTGAAAGTCCTGGACACTTCTTTTGTACCACAGGATGTCTCCGTGAACCAGCTAGAAGGAGTATTGGCACATGTAAATGCAGGCCACAGTCTGGGCTTTACTGATTTCGACTTGACTCCGAAAGGAAGGGATCATAATATGGCATTGCATGTATCTGTTGAGTGCAGAGGGTCGACAATGTCGCACGTATTGGTTGACACCGGGTCGTCTTTGAATGTGCTGCCTAAGAAGGCTATGATGAAGCTGGATGTTCGAGGAATTTTGTGCACACCAAGTGATTTGGTAGTCAGAGCGTTTGACGGCACGCGGAGGACAGTCTTCGGATCGATTACCTTGCCTCTGCAAGTGGGGCCGGAAGTGTTTGCAACGGAGTTTTATATCATGGATATACAGCCTGCGTACAGCTGCTTGCTGGGAAGACCTTGGATTCACGGGGCAGGGGCAGTCACGTCTACCCTGCATCAAAAGTTAAAGTATATGGTCGGAGACAGTGTAGTCACCGTGTGCGGAGAAGAAGACATCCTGGTCAGCCATCTTTCTTCGTTTAAATATGTGGAAGTCGACGGGGAGATCCACGAGACGCCATGCCAGGCATTCGAAGGTTTACGCATAAAGGACAAGAGCCCCGGGCCAAGCAAAGTGCCAGAGATAGCTGTTTCTTCGTATAAAGAGGCTCAAGCGCTAGTGAAGGCAGGAGAAGCCACGGGCTGGGGCAAAGTATTGGACATTCCGGTGAAAATGGACCGGTTCGGACTGGGGTACCGACCGTCGTCATCAACTCCTTCCGTGGGGGCCCCTCATTTCAGAAAGTCAATCACCATCTCTGCCAGTGGAGTATGCCAGGAATCTGTCAATGCTGCTTCGGAATCCGATGAAGGGGACAGCGACTGTGATATGGATGCCTGGATTCAGCCAAGCACGCCAGGACAAGGACTGTGCAACTGGTCTATTCAGGAGCTTGTTCCTGTGACTTTTAAACAGTAATGCTTTGCTTTATTAATTGTTGAATAATCTGATGTCTTGCCCGGGGCATCGGGATTTGCTTAGGGCTGTGTTGTTATAAACATTGCTTCGTTAATCATTAAATAAATGGCGTTTTTTTTATGTGTAAATACTGTAATCCCTATCTTTCTTGTTTTGTATTTTTCAATAAAATGGCAACGTGGTTATCCGCTTTATACGCATTTTGAAGCACTTAACCCTTTCTTTTGCAGGATAACATTTTCAGATGACATCCTTGAACCACCTATGACTCGTCCCGACTTCGAGCACCCGGTATTCCAGACCGAAGAAGAGGTTGTCGAAGATAGCGACGTTCCTGAAGAACTGTCTTGGTTGGTGAAGCAAGAGGAAAGAGCCATTCTGCCTCACGACGAGGCTATCGAGATTATCAATTTGGGGTCGGAAGGGGTTGAGAAAAATATTCGTATTGGAGCTGCACTGCAGAGTGATATCAAGCGAAAACTGGTTGAAATGCTCCGAGAGTATAATGATGTATTCGCTTGGTCGTATCAAGATATGCCAGGGCTCGATACAGATATGGTTGTGCATCGTCTGCCACTGAAAGAAGACTGCCCGCCTGTCAAACAAAAACTTCGCAGAACTCGCCCAGATATGGCAATGAAGATCAAAGAGGAGGTTCAGAAACAGTGGGACGCTGGGTTCCTGGCTGTGACGAAGTATCCCTCATGGGTTGCTAACATCGTGCCAGTGCCAAAGAAAGATGGCAAGGTTCGAATGTGCGTGGATTATAGAGATTTGAATAAAGCAAGCCCAAAAGACGATTTTCCACTTCCTCATATTGACGTATTAGTTGATAATACCGCTCAATACTCTGTATTCTCCTTCATGGATGGCTTTTCAGGCTATAATCAGATTAAAATGGCGCCGGAGGATATGGAGAAGACTACTTTCATAACGCCTTGGGGAACATTTTGCTATAAAGTGATGCCCTTTGGTTTGAAAAATGCTGGGGCAACATATCAGCGTGCGATGACGACTCTCTTTCATGACATGATGCATAAAGAGATTGAAGTTTATGTTGACGATATGATTGCCAAATCCCAGACGGAGGAAGAGCATCTGGTGAATCTGTTGAAGTTGTTTAAAAGGCTTAGGAAGTTCAGGCTGAGGCTGAACCCTAACAAATGCACCTTCGGGGTGAGATCGGGTAAACTCCTGGGGTTCATAGTAAGCGAAAGAGGAATAGAGGTCGATCCTGCTAAAGTAAAAGCGATTCAAGAAATGCCGACGCCTAAAACAGAGAAAGAGGTGCGCGGGTTTTTGGGGAGATTGAACTACATTGCTCGGTTCATATCTCACCTAACGGCCACGTGTGAACCATTATTCAAGCTGTTGAAGAAAGATCAAGCTGTAACGTGGAACGATAATTGTCAAAAGGCGTTCGACAAAATAAAGAAGTATCTGCAGGAGCCTCCTATTTTGATACCCCCAGTGGCAGAGAGACCCTTGATAATGTATTTGACGGTTCTTGAGGGAAGCATGGGTTGCGTTCTCGGTCAACACGACGAGACGGGGAGAAAAGAGCATGCAATCTATTATTTGAGTAAGAAATTTACAGACTGTGAATCTCGATACTCAATGCTGGAGAAAACTTGTTGCGCGCTAGCCTGGGCCGCCAAGCGTTTGAGGCAGTACATGCTGAATCATACAACCATGCT
This sequence comes from Lathyrus sativus, assembly GCA_963859935.3. Classification (NCBI taxonomy): domain Eukaryota; kingdom Viridiplantae; phylum Streptophyta; class Magnoliopsida; order Fabales; family Fabaceae; genus Lathyrus; species Lathyrus sativus. The sequence continues at coordinate 706,741,073 of OZ012737.1, forward strand.
CATCTCGAAGATGGATCCAATCAAATATATATTTGAAAAGCAGGCGTTGTCAGGTAGAATTGCCAGGTGGCAGATGATCTTGACTGAATATGATATTCAATACGTCTCGCAAAAGGCAATAAAGGGGAGTGTGTTGTCCGAATATCTGGCGGAGCAGCCTATTGAAGAGTATCAATCAATGAGATTTGACTTTCCTGACGAGGATATCATGTATCTCAAGATGAAGGATTGCGAAGAGCCGTTACCAGACGAAGGACCAGAGCCGGGGTCCCAATGGCAGATGATATTTGACGGAGCTGTGAATGCTTACGGTAGCGGAATAGGGGCAATTATCACTACGCCGCACGGGTCGCACATCCCGTTTACTGCCCGATTGACCTTTGCCGTTACCAACAATGAGGCCGAATACAAAGCTTGTATAATGGGGCTTGAAGAAGCCATTGATTTGCGAATCAAACATCTAGACGTATACGGAGACTCAGCTCTGGTGGTGAATCAGATCAAAGGGGAATGGGAGACACGGCAGCCCAATTTGATACATTATATGAATTATGCAAGGAGATTGTTGCCTTTCTTCGACAAGGTTGAGTTGCATCACGTGCCACGGGCAGAAAATCAAATGGCTGACGCCCTTGCCACCTTGTCTTCCATGTACAAGGTCAATTTCTGGAACGAAGCTCCCCAAATCACTATCTCTCGGTTGGACAGGCCAGCTTATGTATTTGCTATTGATGAAGCGTCTGATGGCAAACCGTGGTATTTTGATATCCTTAATTTCCTGAAGAATAAAGAGTATCCGGCTGGGGCATCCAGTCAAGATCAGAAAACTCTCAGGAGATTAACGGGTAATTTCTATTTGAACCCGGATGGCGTCTTATACAGAAGAAACCACGACTTGGTGTTGTTGCGTTGTGTAGACGAGAAAGAGGCAAAGCTTCTCATGGAGGAAATTCACGAAGGTGCATTCGGTACGCATGCTGGTGGGCATGCTATGACGAGAAAACTGCTGCGGGCAGGTTACTTTTGGCTGACGATGGAAACTGATTGTTTCAAGTTTGCAAGAAAGTGCCACAAGTGCCAAATTTATGCTGACAAAATACATGTGCCTCCGAGTCCTCTAAATGTGATGTCATCTCCATGGCCATTCTCAATGTGGGGAATCGATATGATTGGAAAGATTGAGCCGACGGCTTCTAACGGGCATCGGTTCATCCTAGTAGCAATCGATTATTTCACCAAGTGGGTGGAAGCGGCGTCTTACGCAAACGTAACGAAGCAAGTGGTGGCTAGATTCATCAAGAGAGATATCATTTGCCGATACGGAATTCCCGAGCGGATAATCACGGATAATGGTTCTAATCTGAACAACAAAATGATGAAGGAGCTCTGTCAGAATTTCAAGATCGAACATCACAACTCCTCCCCTTACCGACCCAAGATGAATGGCGCTGTCGAAGCGGCCAATAAGAATATCAAGAAAATCGTCCAGAAAATGGTGGTGACTTATAAAGATTGGCATGAAATGCTACCTTTCGCTTTGCACGGTTATCGTACGACGGTACGCACATCAACCGGGGCAACTCCATTCTCGTTGGTATACGGAATGGAAGCGGTATTACCATTGGAAGTTGAGATCCCTTCTCTGAGGGTATTGCGAGACGTTCAGCTGGACGAGGCAGAATGGGTAACGAATAGATTGAACCAACTGAGTTTGATGGATGAGAAGAGGCTAGCTTCTCTGGCATACGGTCGTTTGTATCAAAGACGAATGAAGAAAGCGTACGACAAGAAAATACTTCCGCGAAGCTTTCAGACGGGCGACCTTGTGCTGAAAAGGATTCTCCCGCCGCAAGCAGATCACAGGGGCAAGTGGACCCCCAACTACGAAGGGCCATACGTTGTCAGTAAGGTCTTTTCAGGAGGAGCTTTATTGTTGTCCACCATGGACGGGGAAGACTTTGCATCACCTGTGAATTCGGACGCAGTTAAAAAATACTTTGCTTAAAATAGACCCGCTGGACAGAAAAAAGAGAGTCCAGGCAAAAATGGGGCATCCTGGCGAACCAAAAACGGAATGAAAGGTTCGGGCAAAAGTTAGGGATAAAATTGAAAAAATGTACACCCGCGAAGTTGAAAACCTACACTGGGCGGCTTCGGCAAAAAAGGGTATCCCGGTGAACTGAAAACCCGTAAAGGGCGGTTCACGCAAAAGTTAGGGATGAGAAAAGCAAATGACTGCGGTCCGAATTTGGTATTCGATGAGCATCAGTGCGGGAGAATATGTTTGAGGAGTCAGTTATCGGATACAACCTCTTCAGAAGTAGGGATACCGGGAAAGTATAAGAGTCGGACGAGTCATGGGAGGATCAGTTCGTGGTGTTCATCTGCATCCAGTTGCCGACATGTGTACAAAATTTAATTTGTCAATATTTATGCTTCTTGTGAATACTTGCATACTCGTGTATCTGCTTTGCGTAGCTTCCTCTTTTCAGGAGTTACATCCCGTGTACAAAAACTCCGCCCATTCAGGGGCCCAATCAATGAAAATGTGTTATTCAGTACTTGATGCCTGTTCTTTACTGTTTTGCGCATGATAAAACGCCTAAGTTTATTGAAGCTAGCATGAGTATAACATTACTGGCCCTTGCCAACAATTGTTAAAGCTTTGAATTAACTGAGTGTAACGTCACTAACCTGAATCGATTTGGATTGCATAGGCTTGTCGTGCTTTGTTTGTGTTGTTGCAGGTTTCATAACTGTACGAGGAAGGTGATCAAAAGATTGCAATAGTGAAAGGCGTGATCCCCACGCAGGTCATGCAGGTTCTTCCTGAAGAAAGATAAAATTCCCCAGCTAGCCGTAGCTTATCCAAAGGGTGTGCTCCAGAGAAGTTACTCGTCCTCAGCAGAGTTTGGTGATTCCGCGATCGTAAGGCTGTATTCAGACAGGTTCATCTTCCCCGCAGGGTCATGCATTCTCCCCCCAGCGGAGTCAGTTAATGTTCCCTTAGAGAATTATCCTCTCTCCAGCGGAGTTCTTTTAGCAAGTGTTTTTTCCTTCCAGTGGAATTCGAAGGTCAAGACTCTCCAAAGCAGAGTTGATGGCGGTTCCAGTCATTTATTTTGTCGGAGATACTGGTGATATCGGTTCACTCTCCAGCAGAAAGTCCGATCATACTGTGCACATCTGTTATTCTCCAGCAAAGTCATAGTCCCCAGCAGGTGGTTACTTCAGCAAGACGTGTGGTTTGAGTTCCCAACTTCCCAGCAGGGTCGACTTCATCCTACCAGCATTTATTTTGCCGGAATAATTTTGTAGCATCAGGCTATCCCCGGCGAGTCGGCGTTACCCTTCCAGCATTTATTTTGCTGAAGCAGTGTCTGTACTCTAGTAGTTCAGGTGGAGAGAGCTCTTGCTCAAATAAATCACCAAACAGTCAAGATCTCGGCAGGAGATATTCAATAATAATGTCAGTTTCGGCGGTATTCCTCACAGAGTTATCATGATAAAACTCTCTTTGTCTCCAGCAGAGCCGTTTGTGCAAATGTCTCTTATTTTTTCCCCAGTCAGAGTGGCCAGGATAAGTGTCTTCTTATCCCCAAGCAGAGTTTGTTTGTCATCAACGGATCGCATGAATCAGAATTTCGGAGCAGGCGTCCGATAGTTGGTTTTCAGACATCCCCAGTAGAGTTCATCTCGAAGTCGCTGTCACGTCAGTGCTGAGCAGTTTGTGGGTAAGGATCATTGAAGAATTAAGTCCTGACGTGGACCATTTACTCCTAGAATGACGGGATTTCTTCAGAAGTGGGCGTCCTAACGTGGACAGGTTTGTTTTACCGGATTGGTAAGGTGCGTTAATCCTGACGTGGATAGATTCGGTCTCTCGAAATTTGGAGAAAAGGAGGTCATGACGTCGACAAAAGATTGGGTACTCTTCGTGTTGGTATCCTGACGTGGATCATTTTGTTTTCGGCAGATATCTTTATTCGTAATGGTGAACGTGCGTCCTGACGTGGACAAGTTTATAGTTCTTTGTGATGACAAGATACAAGAATCCTGACGTGGACAAATTTATCCTTCTTCGTGTTGTTGGCAAAGTGTAAGTCCTAACGCGGATATTTCCCCAGTGAGTCGAAGGTGTGAGTCCTTACGTGGACAAGTCTTATTTCCTCAGTGAGTCGAAGACGCCTGAGTCCTTACATGGATAAATCAAGACGAGATCAGTGTCCTAACGCGGACAGATCAAAGAGATTATTATTCCTAACGTGGAAAGATGTAGTCCTTACGCGGACCTATCAACAGAAGTGATTCCTAACGTGGAAAGACGGAGATTCCTAACGCGGAAAAGATGGAGTCCATACGCGGACGTGTCAGAAGATAGTTTCCTTACGTGGAAATGACAGTATTCCTAACGTGGAAAGAAGAGAGTCCTTACGTGGACAGATTAAGATGGCATTCCTGACGTGGAAAAGTTTAGTCCTGACGCGGACATATCAGGAGAAGATTCCTAACGTGGAAAGAGTGGAGTCCTTACGTGGACAGGTTAAGATGTATTCCTTACGTGGAAAAGTTTAGTCCTTACGCGGACATATCTAGAAAGGGTTTATTCCTAACGTGGAAAGATCGGAGTCCTTACGTGGACATATCAAGAGCATTCCTTACGTGGAAGAAAAGTGGTTTCCTTACGTGGAAAGACGAGTTTATTCCTTACGTGGAAATCGATTGATTCCTGACGTGGAAAGAAATGGATTATTCCTGACGTGGAAAGAGAATTTAGTCCTGACGCGGGCAGATCGAAGAAGATATTCCTAACGTGGAAGAAGAAGTTTATTCCTTACGCGAAGAAATTGGGGTCCTTACGTGGACAGATTCGAGAAAAGTTGAGTCCTGACGTGGACAGGTTCAGCACCAAAGTGGAATTCCTTACGTGGAAAGATCGGAGTCCTGACGCGGACACGTCAAGTGGTATTGGAGTCCTTACGTGGACAGATTGATGTAGTTCTCCTTATGTGGAAAGAAGATTGCTTCCCGACGTGGAAAGATGAAAGGGTTAGTCCTGACGGGGACAGATACAGAGTTTTGATTCCTAACGTGGACAGGTGTTACTCCTAACGTGGAAGAATGTTATTCCTAACGTGGATGATTCAGTTTATGGAAATACAGACGAGGTATCCCCAGCGGAGTTGCCGAGATTTTTCTGGGTTAACAGTAAGTGGAGTCCTAACGTGGACAAGTTTTAGTTGAGAGTTCTTCGTATTGATGATAGACGGAGTCCTAATATGGACAAGCAAGCAGTCTGGTATGACAAAATCCTCTTCAGAACGATGAAGACAATCCCCAGCACGGTCGTGCGAGATCAGTGGGTTGCTCTAACAGTCAGATTCAGCTGACGAATGTCATTCCTCAAGCAGGAGCGCAGTTTATTTCTGCGGTTGGCAAATTTCTGGTTTCACTAGTATTCAACCGTCTCGTACCGCGAATGTCTGAAGGCTTCGGGCTCTTCATCCAATCGGGTCCAAGTCGCTTGAATAGGGGCAGCTGTTGCACCCTAAAATTTGCCCAACCTTATTCTTTGGTTTAGGTTTCATTATTACTAGCATTTGCATATAGAGTCATGTACATAGACTAACCATTTGCATAGCATAAGCATAGCAAGCCATTCAACAGGGGACCAATCATTATTCTCAACTCTAGAGGCCTATCAAGAGGTTATTATCCTAATTCCATCCTACTCAAGTCATCAGGAAAGAATTTGAAAGCAAAGAGTTCAGCAGATCAAGCCTTGAGTCCATCTCCTAGCTGAGGATATCTGAGGATCAACCAGAGGGTTATGAGCTGTGGATTGAAGGTATGGAGAGAATCTAGACATCTTGAGAGACTTATAAAGTCATTTGGAGAAGAAAACAAGTCATTGATGAAAGCACAAGAGCTATAGTGGAAGACAGTCAACTAGGGTTTCATCTGGGTCAACCCTAGGTTAACCCTAGGTCAATTGACTGGTTTAAAAGAGCATTCAAGGCTATTGGAGAGATGTGGGGATCAACATTTGACATATGAAGAATGATATGGAGATATGGCAAGGAGAATTCAAGAGAAATCAAGGAGAAGAGGAGTTACTAAATTAGGGTTTCTCTGTAAAATCCCCTAGTTTAGGTCAAATTTCCAAGCAAGATAAGTCAAAATGCTAGCTTCAAATGGCTTCTTGGCCAACATGAAACTTGTAGAGGATCTCAAGACCTTTAATTTGAGTGGTGGAAGATCTCAAGGAGATTTATAGAACTCAAGTTATGGTCCTTACAAGTTACAGGTCATCTGGGGTGTCTGAATTTTTGTCTGTGAAAGTGACTTGACTTCCAAGCTAATTTTGCCCCTCAAGGAGATTTCAAATGAATTCTTGGTCAACATAAGAATTGTTCCTCATTGTCTTAGCTTTCTAGAATGGTATGGTATGACTTCATATGATGTGTAGAACTCAACTTATGGTCTTGACAAGCAAAGGGTATTTTGGGCATTTGTGAATTACAGGTCATTTTAACCTATACCCAAAACTCATACAAGGAGGCCTCAAATGGAAAAACTTACAACATCAAACTTGCTCCAAAGGGGATTTTAAGTCTAGAAATAAGGTCACAAGTTATTGGAGAAGCTCATAGCATGGAGTTGCATGGTTGGTCAAAATATGAACTAAAAAGGCTTATAAAGTGAATGATTTCAAAGTGAAAAATGGTTTGGGAGATTTACAAGTCCAAATGGAGACTTCCAATATATGATTTTGAATGGAAAAACAATTCTAAGAACAATGGTTCACACACTTTTTTGAGTTTAGAAGGAAAAAATGAAGTTATCCATGGTTGCTTACCTTTTAAGAAACATAATCAAAATGAGCCAAAGTTTGAAAACAAGGGAATGTGCAAGATGGATCTAGAATGTACCATTGGGGTCTATATATTCATGAAAGATGAATTTGGCAAGGGTTGGCCTCATTTGCACCAAGAATTCCACAAATTTCTCACACTTTTTCATAAAAGTTTCATTCCAAATCTCTCAAATTCTTCATCAATCTTCATCAAGATCAATTCAATTTCACGCCATCATCATCTTAGATCATAATTGAAGCAAGGTTTTGGTAGTTCTCATCCATTTTCGAGTGTTTCTTTCATCAACATCAAAATCACAAGTTCAAGTGAATTGCATGATTCAAGCAAGGAACCTCCAAAATTGTGCATACAGAATTGAGTATTGAATTGGTGGATCAAGATCCAAGTCTCAAAAGCCTCATATCCTCCATTTCCATAGCTGTTTTCAAGGTTTCTCATCAGGTAAGTTTTCATTCGATTAGCTTGATTCTGTTGGTTTCACATGATTTTGTTAGTGTAGACTTGATCTAGGTGGTTAGGAGATTAAGTTAGATGATTTTGGAAAGGATTGGTGATGGTTAGTGACAGGTGTAACAAACTGTTGGTGCTTATATCTCTTAGATTAGTGCATCATAATTGTAGCGTGATTGATCAAATTAATCTCCATTAGTTGTAGTTCAGTTTAGGCTAAGTTTGGGGAAGAATCGTGTTGATGCATATCAGTGTGATTTCATGAAGGCCAGTGTTTGATTCAATTGGATTTGTTGTTGTGGTGAGTTTCAAGATGATCTAATGCCCTAAGCTTGTAGAGGGAAGAATTTGGAGTGGTTTTTGTGTTTACAGCATGTGGATTCATGGCGTGTAAGATGAGAACAGCTTGGTGTAAAGCTTGCTCGTGCATGGAGCCAGGGTGAAGTGAAACCCTAAGTTTCAGGTCATTTGGGGAAGACGAAATCGTGGCCGTTCCTTGGGCCTTGGACCTTTGACTATCAGCATGATCCTATGGCTGTCGTTTAATCTGAAGTTTGGAGGGAATTGAAGTTTGGCCCTAAACGCACCGTTTCATTAATTGAAACGGGCGGGCCTGAGTTGAAGTTTGATATTCCCACCCCCGTGTGAGCCCAATTCCTAGTTTCTAACGTGTTTCTGTTACTATTCTTACCCCCAACGCGTTGTGGTTATTTCTTTGAATTCTGAGTGAACTCTGGGCTTTGATAAAACGCTACCAACACCCCCCTGTTTGCTGGCCCAATGTATTTGAACTGGAGCGAGTTCCTATTCTGACCCCCCCTCCCTCATTTTATTTGGTTTATTTGTTTTAATTCATTTTAATTTTTACCATTTTCATTAATTCATAAATAATTCATAAAAAATGCTTTTTAATCCCTTCTTTTTACCATATTTTCATTAAAATGTCTAGAATATTGTAGAAAAATAAAATTGCATTTTTAGTTTTATTTCATATTTTTTTCATATTTTCTAAATAAATGTCACATTAAATAATTCATTTCATGCATCATTTTTATGATTTTTGTTCTCTCACATGCTTTAATATTTTTTGATCATTCTTTTCATATTGCTTAGATGAGATGTTAAGTTTGTAGAAATATTTTAGTTCCCATTTTTAGAGGTTAATTTTGGATGATTAATAAATGCTTGAATATCATGAACAAAACTAGGGTTTTAGGTGACAACTTAGGAGTTTGATTTCATTTCCCTTAAGATTTAGGATTCAAATAGATTAGTTATGGGACTATATGGGCTATGGGTAGTTATTAGATCCCTTAGAGAACAGTTAGGATTCCCCTACTGCTATTATTACTGTCTGTATATCTGTTGTCTGGTGTGGTGTGCCCTCTGGGGTTTATTGATTGTTTGTATGGGTATTGGGTTTGTCTGGGGCCCTGGGGAAGCTGAAGATTTGTGGAGATGAAGCTATTGGAGATTCAAAGATTGAAGATCAACTGTCAGAGTTGAGGAGGAGTTTCTTGCTGGCAGATGCTGAGGAGATTAGGGTTTAGGAGCTAGGCAGAGCTCTAGATTAGAAATTTTGTTTCTCAAACATGGATTGCCTTGTCTGCATCCATTCTTCTCTGTGATTCAGAGTCTCTCTAAGACACTCACCCCCTTCCTTTGGAAGGCTTGGTGATAGTGTCTATGAGATAGAACTCTTGAGAGAAAATGTCTCTTGTGTTAGAAGCAGTCTGTTCACCACCTTTGGTAGTCAGCTGATTGCTTAACACCCATTCACTCTTGTGACTGATCCCTCATCCTGGAGGTTTGAGCTTGAAGAAAAGCCATTGCAGATGGAAGACTGATGATCAAAGCCCTTGTCTGAAGGCCATGAAGATGGAGATTGATGCTTGTTGAAGCCTGTAGCTGATTGGAGGTTACTTGAAGCCAGTTGTTGATTCAGAGCTGCTGATGCTGTTTCTCTTGGCTGTATTTCATTTGTTGATGTATTGATTGGCTTTCTGAACTGTATTGTTTGCTGTTTACCCTGCAGGGTTGAAAGTGAAGCCTGTTCACTCTCGCCTATTGTTTTCTAGGTTCGAGGTTGAGTGGGACTCCCTTGCCTCGCTTGTACTGTTGCATCCATGCATTTTATTGTTTTACCGTATATATCTGTTATTGTTTCTGTTTCTGCCTATCCCGTAGGATCTCTGTTTCTCTCTGTGCAAGAGAGGAGCATGATAGACACTAGGTCTTAACCCATGCATGATAACATTAGGTTAGTTTGTTTCCCTTCGCAACCGTAGGTTAGAGTTCTGTCTCTTTCCTTCTCAAAACAAACAGAAAAAACACATAAAGATTTCAAACACAATAAAAGACATTTCTTTCGTAAAAGAATGTGAACTCATCAAGACGTCATTTTTGTCCTCTTGGACTGTTAATCAAAAAAAAAAAAAACCTTTTTCAGAAGGAATAAAAATCAATCAAGGACAAACTTGTGTCGTACGAGGCCCGAGCTACGTTTGCTCTGATCTTTCATGCTGTATGAAAGTACGTAGGCATAGGATGCGATATCCTAGCGAGCAACCTTCCCCTCCTTTCCCGTAGGTAGGCGAACTACGTTGACTCTGATTTCTCGTTCCAGACGGGAATACGTAGGCATAAAGTGCGATACTTTGCCGAGTCATTTTTTTTTTCTTTTCTTTTAACCCCAGACCTATAGTTTAGATAGAATAACAATCCATACCCGAAAACAAGCGTGGATCCCGTCGAGTACGACGGATGTGAGGGGTGCTAATACCTTCCCCTTGCGTAACCGACTCCCGAATCCAGGTTTTGGTTGCGATGACCATACCTTTCCCGTGTTGTGCGAGGTTTACTCTGAGCGTTTCCTTTCCCTCCCGTGGGATAAATAACGCACGGTGGCGACTCTTCTGTTCAGCCGGCGCCGATTTTCGCAGTAGCGACAGTCCTCACCCGGCTATTTAGCCTAAAGGTTGGGACTCTTGAAATTCGTAAGCAAAAGAAAACATAATGTGCGAAAAAGAAATTTTTTTAAATATCGAGATCATATAACACAAACAATTTTGCTTACCATGTAAGTGCAAAGGATAACGAGCTTAATATGATTGCATGAGAATGAAAAAGAGGTGAAATAGGATGAAGGATATAGGTCTGGTCATAATTTCATGATTTGAATTGGTATTGCATAGGAAGGGAGTATTTTTGTCCGCAAATATGGAGATGTGTCATTACGCTATCCTTGTTTTCACTATTTAGTACCTATCAATCGAACATTAGCCTAGCAGCCGCGTATGATTAGAGTTTCGTTGTGTCAATGTTTCAGACCATGCTTACTTTTCATTTATCATGTTGGTCGATTGCTTGAGGACAAGCAAAGATCTTAATGTGGGGGAGTTTGATGACTCGACTTTGTATCGTGCTTTTTGATTCATTTCGCGTATTTTTATTCGTTATTTTATCGAGTCATTATCGTTTTAGTTGTTGATTACTTATGTTTTCTTCTGTTTTTACTTGACAACTGTTAAATCAGCAACATAGAAGAAAAGGATCGAAAGACGAGCTAAACAATGAAGAAAACCCTTCAAAAAGTCAAGTTCTGGCCTCCTTAGGGAAATGGAACTCGCCATGGCTTGAGGAAGGCAGACACGAGGAAAAAAGGAGGGAATCCCAATTTGAAGCTAATGGCGGTCGCCATTAGGCACACGGCGGTCACCGTTCAATGCAGGAATAGTTTTTGCAGAGCAGTTTGGCAGTTCTGATGGTATTCGAATTCAAAAGCCTTGAAGCCATTTCCCCTCTATATATAGACCCTTGTAGGTCATTTTTAGGAATCCAAGGAACCCATGCGGAAGCGCTGCAGAAATTTCCTCAGACATTACCTACATACTCACTTACCAAAGTAGTAATTGCTCATACTGAGTGATTGTTGCACCATTGTATTTTTACTTCTATTGCTGATTGTACGCTTGGATCGATATTGTAATTTATTTGAAGCCATTTCTATTTTGGTTTATCTCAGGTCATTTAAATTTCTGCTTTACTGCAATTCTTTATTTTGTATTACTTGCGATTAGAGTTTCATTGTGCCAATGTTTCAGACTATGCTTACTTTCCATTTACCATGTTGGTCGATTGCTTGAGGACAAGCAAAGATCTTAGTGTGGAGGAGTTTGATGACTCGACTTTGTATCATACTTTTTATTCATTTCGCGCATTTTTATCTGTTGTTTTATCAAGTCATTGTCGTTTTAGTTGTTTATTACTTATGTTTTCTTCTGTTTTTACTTGACAGGGGTTAAATCGAAAACATAGAAGAAAAGGATCGACAGACGAGCTAAACAATGAAGAAAACCCTTCAAAAAGTCAAGTTTTGGCCTCCTCAGGGAAATGACACTCGCCATGGCCTAAGGAAGGTGGACATGGGAAAAAGGAGGGAATCCCAATTTGAAGCTAATGGCGGTCGCCATTAGGCATACGACGGTCGCCGTTCAACGCGGGAACAGTTTTTATAGAGCAGTTTGGCAGTTCTGATGGTATTCGAATTCAAAAGCCTTGGAGCCATTTTCCCTCTATGTATAGACCCTTGTAGGTCAGTTTTAGGAATCCAAGGAACCTGTGTGGAAGCGCTGCAGAAATTTCCTCAGACATTACCTACACACTCACTTACCAAAGCAGAAATTGCTCATACTGAGTGATTGCTGCACCGTTGTATTTTTACTTCTGTTGCTGATTGTACGCTTGGATCAATATTGTAATTTATTTGAAGCCATTTCTATTTTGGTTTATCTCAGGTCATTTAAATTTCCACTTTACTGCAATTCTTTATTTTGTATTACTTGCGATTATGTATGCTTTAATTTACAACATGTTAAGTACTTTAGATTTAAAGATGAACATGTCTGAGTAGTTTCGTCAGAGTCCGTAGTCTGAGTACCATCTCCCCGAAGGGACTCTGTAGGAACCATCGGTGTTTAACTTAGTCACTTTAAATTCCAATTATGGTATCTATTTTGAATTTAGTCAATCTTATCACGAGAGCAAAAGGCTGGTTAACAGTGTTTTGTCACGAGAGTGAGAAGCACACCAAGGCGTTTCCGATAAAGCGAGAGTTTGAGGTGATCGTCGAATAGTAGATACCGAACACTGAGCCTGAACACAACAAGAGCGCTTTAGGTTTCAGTTAGGCTTTGTTAGTTTTCAAAGTGTGCCTTTTAACTACCGAGCGAGCGAGAGCAAAATCTTGGGGTTATCAGGTGTGGATAGGTCAATAGCGCGAGAGTGTGAGATCGAATCTATAAACCAGATTTTCCTATAGAATAACTTTGAGTTCTTTGTTAACACCCAGGATCTACGGAGTCCCTTAGGAGCACGTAGATCATTCTTCGGACCCGTTTCTTTATCTTTTTCAAGTCCTGTTATAATTGAGTCCTTTTACCGCAAAAACCAAGCCTTAACTTTGCACCGCAACAATTGATCACTCTAGGTTGATTATTAGTCCTTGTGGGTTCAGAAATCTTTTAAAACAACACGATAATCTGTATACTTGCAGTAGTAATCCGACCAATATGCAAAGATGCGATCAACTTGTATCTGAAGGTAGGAAAAACACTTAGAAGGGGGGTTGAATAAGGGTTTTAAAAAACAATTAAGATGGTAGAAAAATAACAAGGTATTTTTATCCTGGTTCATTTGAACTCAAACTACTCCAGTCCACCCTACCAAGGTGATTTGCCTTTCTCAACAAGGACTTAATCCACTAAATCAAACTGATTACAGTGTTAACCACTAAGACAAACAGTCTTAGTCTTCTCAAGAAATCTGACCACACTTGGTCTCTTAAGGAACTTTATAACAAGTAAAAATACAATGTGTGTTTAAGAGTTGCTTCTAAAAAGCTATATCACGACTGTGATTTTACACAAATGAAGAACGAATTAAATCTTAGTATGAAGTTGAAAGATGTTTGAGAATAGTTCTTTGCTTGTTCAGTTATTCTTCAATTCATCAACTTTGAAATGATGTAGAAGTCTTCTTTAAATAGTATTTCACTTTCATTTCCTAAAGGGCATGCAGCTGATGCATTCTGGCATCTTTGACTTTTCTTTCCCAGAAGAGGAATGTTCAGACAAATCCTTTTTGTCTGAATCCTTGTGTCATGCACGAATGAGGAAAGAGCCATTTGGATAAGGACAAAGAATATGCCAACGGATCTTTATTTGAACAACATATTTTTCAATCAACTCTGGAACAGTCTCGCATCAGATCTTCTGATGATGTTCCTTGTTCTTCAGATCAGAGTTACTCTATCAGAGTTTTGCAGCAAAGTGATTTAGCGTGAATATCATTATCAGAACAGACTTGATTCAGCAGAGCCTCTGTAGGTTACAGTGTCAGATCTCTCAGAGTCTTCTGAATATATGAATCTTTGCTTTGCACTCAGAGTCTTATGTAGGCGCTTCAGAGTCTTCTGTAGCTTTGCTTCAGAGTCTTCTGTAGCAGCGCTTCTGTGCTCAGAGCTTTGTATAAAGTAACGTTCAGAGTATTTTATGCTTCCAAATGAATATAAAATTTGATATCCGAAACAAATAAACTTGAACAAAATTAGAGTATATAAATTCTCCATACAAAATTTCATTAATGTTATCATCAAAATAATGAGATATATTAAACACCAATCTGTGTTCTAACAATCTCCCCCTTTTTGATGATGACAAAAACTATGGGAAATTTTGTTCAAATAGAAGAAAAATATCACTCCCCCTGAGAATATTAATCTCCCCCTGAAATGAATACTTCTGGAAAAATTAAATACTTCCCTTTCAGCTCTTGTATTCTTTTCAGCGTCAGAGCACACTTGTAGATTCTCAGACTTTAGTTCAGAGTTAATTCTTAGAATTTTATTAGATGAGAATTATTAGCTCTGAAACACTCAAAAAGTATGATTAGATAAGATATATTATGTATAAGTTGCCTTTTGGTATCTGTTTCTGTGAATTATCAAAATTACCATTTTCTCCCCCTTTTTGTCATATCAAAAAGAAAATCTTTAAGACAAAAAAAATAACAGAGGAAAACAATAAATCATATGATAGATTCAGTTGGAAAAACACAATATTCACAGATGTATTGATAAAAATAATCCAAAACAGAAACAGACAAACAGTTAACACATAAGTGCACAAACAACAAAGAAACTAAGAAGAAGAACGGGAAGCCAAAATCCTCAGAAGATTCGTTATCTCAGAGGTTGACTCTTCTTGCTTCTCCATCCAAGTCTTGATTTCTTCATTGGTCTTTTCTTGCTTTACCATCCAAGATCTTATCTCAGTGTTGCTAGCCTCTAGCTGAGCAAACTTAGCATTCAGATCTCCATCTTCTTTCTTCACTTTAGATGACTCAGGAGCAGAACCAGAAGCATATGCATTGTGATTAACCATAGAAGCAGATGCACTCTTTACAATTATGTCAGAAGGTTGAACAGAGTCAAGAGTTTCTTTAGGACCAGGAGAAGAACCTTCTGGAATGACTTCTTCAGGCCTAGACACTTCAGCAATCTCAGATGCAACAAAGTCTTCAGAAGGAAGACACACATCCTTTGCAGGTGTGTTTTCCAGAAGCAAAGTTGGATTTCTGTGAATACTTGGAAGAGTGAGTCTGACAGCTTCAGCAAATCTCACCTTCACATCTTTAGAGCAAATATCTTGAAGGTTTGAAGCCACATAGTTAAATCTAGTTTTAAATCTCTTTTAGATAGCTTCAGAATCATCAGGATCCAAACTTGCGAGGCACTCCTTCTTAACAGTAGATAACCACATATTCATCTCTTTTTCAAAACCAGAAAATAGTGCACCAACATCTAGCCTAGGTTTGGGTTTCAGGTAGGCTTCTAAAGGTGATGTTTTAATGGTAGCAGAGGTTGAAGGTATAGAAAAAGAAGGAATAATGAAGACAGGAGGATAAGATGGAATACAGACAGATGAGGTATTAACAACCTTAGGTTTAGATGGGGTTGGTTCAGATGAAAGTATCATCCTCAGGGTACGATGGGATAGAAACAAAGGGCTTGAGAAATGAAGAGATGACATTTGATCTATCAGAATAAGATGAATCAGAGGATTCAAATGATCCAGATGAAACTAGAAAGACAGTCGTGAGAGGTTGGAGATCAAGAATGATAGGTTCAGGATCAGATGGTATGGTTTCTTATTGTTGTGGTTCAGATGTTTGATTTTCAGATGGTGGATGTTCAGATGGTTGGTTTACAGAAGGGTTTGGTTCAGATGATAATGGTTCAGATTGTTGATGTTCTGATGGTTTTGGTTGTTCAACAAAAACAAAATTTGGATGGATGGTGAAAGAAGGTGTGAGTGGTGCAGATGTGGTGTGTTCAGATGAAGGTGTTTGATTTTGTGGAGGGGAGTTATTTTGTGGTTCAGAGGTTTGAACATTTTCAGATGAAACGTGTTCAGATGAAATGTGTGTTGGAGAGGGAGTAGGTATGGGATCATATGGAGGAGGAGATCTAGGTGTTGGTGAAACTGTAACTTGTTCTAAAATCTGAGGTAAATTTGCAGAAGGGTTACCTTTCTTCTTGAAGCATTTTGGCTTTATAGAAGATGCTTCTCCAGAAGCTTTCCTTTTAGTCCTTGTAGATCCTTCCTCTGATACCTTTCTCTTCTTTCTCTTGTTCTCCTCAAAGAAATCTGGTCCATTTTTTGCTCTTTTAAGCAAGTCTGGTGGCAAGGGGGTTCCATATGCTATGCATGCAACAATGTAGTTCAGAAGAATTTCCTTTGGTTATTCAGCAGTTAACATAGGAAAATCATCCACATGAATTCTTCTTCTGTGAACAGCAGCAGAGTCCAATTTGACTAGCTCTGATTGAAGTTCCTCTACAAGTCTCATCCTTTGCACACTTTTCCCATCCAGAGGCTTTCCCAGAATTGGAACCAATTCTTCTGTCTGACCTGCCTCTGTCAGATGTGCAACTAAACCATTTTCTGTTAGAATATCAGAAATCAATCTGCCCATTGGGATCCAATTTCTGATATTCTGATGCTTTGTTCTGATTTCCTCTCTGGACAATTTTACATGGCTCTACAGATGAGCAAATAACAAGTGTGGCAGATCCACCTTGATGTTATTTCCCAAGCAGTACAGAAAGTACAGTTGTTCTGAGTTGATGTAATCTGGAGAGTTGGTTGATTTCCTATGGTGAATACTTCCCAGAAAGATCTTCGCCCAGATCTTGTAGTGCGCTTTCAGATCTTTGATTTTGCTTGAGACCAGCCCAGTTGTAAAAACTTCTCTATAGACATCATCCATGTCTACACGTCCAGCAGAGAGATTGTGAACTCCATCTACTTCTTCATATCCAATTAATTTGCGAATCAAGTCTTCGGTTATGATTATCTCTTTACCCAACACATACGACATAATGAATTTTGGGTATACCTTTGCATGAACCCAGAATTCTTTCACCAAAAGAGGGAAGACTGGACCAAACAATCTATCAAAGTACGTAGTCCATCCTTGTGCAGAAACAATTGGTCGCAAATCAAACCCATTCTTTGCCATGCAGTCAAAATCAACCATGAGTTCGCAAAGAACTTCCAAATCTCCAACAGGAGTGAGAAGGGTTCTTTCGGGTTATTTATAAGTGACGTTACCCATATTAGAAGACGAAACTGCAGCCATTGTTGATTCAAACTGTTGAGAGGTTGAAGATGAAGTTGCCATTTCTGAACTTGAGAGATAACGAGTTATTCTTTGAGATTTGGTTTTGGAAGAGAAGAAATAGTGTAGAAGACAGAAATGCATAAAATGGTTTTTGTGAGAAGTGTTGTGTTGTGGAATATATAGGGGGAAAAATTAGGGCACAAATTTACACTCAGCATTTAATTCACAATTAATTTAAAACATTAAATCACATCAAAAAGAATAATGATTAAAGAGCATTTAATGATTCTGACAAACGTGGGGAGGAAAACAAGGAATTGAGAATTCAAACAGTACCTCTAAACGGCGTCTCATTGTTTACACTCCACCTTTTCAGATTTCATGTGACACGTGTTTGATGTTGATGTGCCTCTGAATCTCTTTAAAATAAGAAACATTAATCAACGCTCAGATCTTATGAGACTTGTTAGATCAGAGTTTCACAAAATAAATAATGTACCAAAAGAAATAATCAGATGAATTACTTCAGAGTATAGACATTAATCATTTTTCATCTGAATAAATTTGCTTATGAATGATAGTTTTATTCTGGACAAAAATCCATACTAATATTCTTCAGAATAAATTTAAACCTATCTTCAGCAAGGGGTTTTGTGAAGATATCAGCCAATTGATGGCCTGTATCAACAAAATTCAAACTTATAATTCTCTTCTGAACATAGTCTCTGATGAAATGATGTTTAATCTCTATATGCTTTGCCTTAGAATGTAAAATTGGGTTTTTAGATAGGCAAATAGCAGAAGTATTATCACAGAAGATAGAAATGTTACTCTCATATATCTAATAATCTTCTAGCTGACTCTTCATCCAGAGCATCTTTGTGCTACAACCAGCAGTAGCAATATATTTTGCTTCAGTTGTTGAAAGTACTATTATGGGTTGCCTCTTGCTGAACCATGAGATCAGATGACTTCCCAGAAACTGACAGCTTCCAGAAGTACTTTTACGTTCTATTCTGTCTCCAGCATAATCAACACCACAAAATCCAACTAATCTGTATTCATCAGATCTTCTGTAACACAAACCCACGTTAGTAGTACCTTTCAGATACCTCGGAATCCTCTTAACAGCTATTAAGTGAGATTCTCTAGGATCTGGTTAGAATCTAGCACATAGACAAACACTAAAGAGGATATAAGGTCTAGAAGCAGTCAAGTACAGAAGAGAACCAGTCATACATCTGTAGAGCTTCTGATCTACCTTTTTACTTACCTCTTCTTTACCTAGAGTGCTTGTTGGATGCATTGGAGTCTTTGCTAGCTTACTTTCTGTCATGTTGAATTTCTTCAGAAGCTCCGTTACATACTTTGTTTGATGTATGTAGGTGCCTTCTGGAGTTTGATTCACTTGAATTCCCAGAAAGAATATGAGTTCTCCCATCATGCTCATTTCAAATTCTACCTGCATAGATTGAGCAAACTCCTTTCCAAGCGTAATATTTGTAGTTCCAAAAATAATATCATCTACATAAATTTGACAGATTAAAATGTCTTTCTTAATTGATTTATGGAAGAGAGTAGTATCAACTTTTCCTCTGATAAAATTATTTTCCAGAAGAAAATTACTCAGCCTCTCATACCAAGCTCTGGGAGCTTGTTTTAAGCCATAGAGTGATTTCTTCAGTTTAAAAACATGTTCTGTAAATTTTTCATTTTCAAAACCAGGGGGTTGATGAACATAAAATTCCTCTTCTATGAAGCCATTTAAGAAAGCACTTTTATCATCCATCTGATATAGAGTGATGTTATTCTGTGCAGCAAAAGAAATAAGCAAGCGAATAGATTCTAACCTTGCCACAGGAGCATATGTCTCTGTGTAATCTATACCTTCTTGATGACTATATCCTAGAAAAACCAGCCTAGCCTTGTTTCTAATAACTTATCCTTGCTCATTCAGCTTTTTCTAAAAACCCATTTTGTTCCAATGATATTGAATCTATTTGGTCTTGGAACCAGATCCCAAACATCATTTCTTGTGAACTGATTTAGCTCCTCTTGCAGAGCAAGTATCCAATCATTATCTTGCAGAGCTTCATCCATAGATGTAGGTTCAATGATTGACACCAAACTAAATAATGACGTTCCAGATGATCTGAGAAAAGATCTTGTTCTGATAGGATCATTCTTCTTTCCAATAATCATCTCCTCTGGGTGAGAATCTTTGATTCTGGAGGATCCTTTCAGAAGGGGTTCTTCATAAATTTTTAACTTGTCCAGCTGAGCAGCTAAAGGAGTAGCATCTGAAGTAGCTTCTGGTGCTTTTGCTTGAGCTTTGTCTACCTCTGATTCTTCAGAATCTGTGAGAAGCACTTCTCTATCTGCAGAAATTTCAAGCTGCTTTGGCTTTTGATTGCCAAGCTTATCTCAAATCTAACATGAATTGATTTCTCTATAATCTGTGTCTCAGTATTGTATACTCTGTAGCCTTTAGAGCGTTCAGAATATCCAAGCATGAAACACTTTTGAGCTTTAGAATCAAACTTGTTCAGATTTTCCTTAGTATTCAAAATAAAACAAACACGTCCAAACGGATGGAAATAAGAAATGTTGGGCTTTCTATTCCTCCACAATTCATAAGGAGTCTTTTCCAGAAGAGGTCTTACAGACACTCTGTTCTGAATATAACATGGTGTATTCACTGCTTCTGCCCAAAAATGTTTTGCCATGTTAGTCTCGTTGATCATGGTTCTGGCCATTTCTTGCAATGTTCTATTTTTCCTTTCTATAACTCCATTCTGTTGAGGAGTTCTAGGACAAGAAAAATCATGTGCAATGCCATTTTCTTTAAAATATTTTTCAAAGTATTTATTTTCAAATTCTCCACCATGATCACTTCTGACTTTAATAATATTGAAATTATTTTCAGTTTGGACTTGTTTGCAGAAGTCAAAGAATACAGAATGAGACTTATCCTTGTGTTTCAGGAATTTTACCCATGTCCATCTGTTGTAGTCATCAACTATGACTAATCCATACTTCTTGCCTCTGATGGATGCAGTTTTCACTGGTCCAAACAGATCAATATGAAGCAGCTATAATGGTCTAGAGGTAGAAACAATATTTTTTGCTTTGAAAGAAGATTTTGAAAATTTTCCTTCCTGACATGCTTCACAAAGAGCATCTGAGTTGAACTTTAACTTGGGAAGTTCTCTGACCAAATTGAGCTTATTAATCTGAGATATACGTCTCATACTAATATGACCCAATCTTCTATGCCAGACCCCTTGCTCATCGTTAACAGACATAAGGCATTTTACATTTTGAACTTTTAGTTCGGAAAGATTAATTTTGTAAATGTTGTTCTTCCTTTTTCCATTAAAGAGGATTGAACCATCTTTTTGACTCACAACTTTACAATATTTTTGATTGAAGATTATATCATAACCATTGTCACTTAATTGACTTATGGACAATAGATTATGTGTTAATCATTCAACAAGTAAAACATTAGATATGGAAGGGAGGTTACCATTACCAATAGTTCCAGAGCCAATGATTTTGCCCTTCTGGTTCCCTCTAAACTTCACGTCACCTCTAGATCTAAGTTCCAGGCTTTAGAACATAAACCTTCTTCCCATCGTGTGCCGTGAGTAGCCAGAGTCCAGGTACCATGATTGGTTTCTCAACTTTGCTGCTAAGGACATCTGCAACAAAGATTATTTTGTCCTTAGGTACCCATATTTTCTTGGGTCCTCTGGGGTTAGTAGGTCTGAAGTTCTGTCTGAACTTCTTTCCCTTAAAAGCATCTTTGTTCTGATGAAGTTTTGGTTTATTAAACACAGGGTTGTTCTGATCAGAACGTGTGTGCTTAATATCATTTAAGTGACCATATTTAAAGTGAGTATACAGAGGTGAATACTTAATGACCAGCTTATCAACAGGTTTTGGATTTAAATCCTTCCCAGAGGGTGATTCATATCCAATTCCTTTTCTGTTGTTTCTGCTTACACCATAGATCATGGAAGCCATTTTGCTTCTATCTTGACCTTTGGACAGAAACCTCTGAAAACTATAATCATACTCTTTTAAAATGTTTTTAGAGCATGACACAGTATCGGAATCATATTTTTGTTGAGCATTTTCTAAATCAGTTTTTAATTGAAAGTTATTTGCTTTTACCTCAGTAATTTCTGATTCTATCTGATTACTCTCAGATACAAGATGCTTCAGAAGCTTCTTGTATTTGAGTTTAATATTACTGTAGTTTTCACACATTTCAGATAAACTTTCAATAAGTTCATCTCTGGTAAGTTCAGAAAATACCTCTTCTGAATCTGATTCTGATCCAAATTCAGCTGTTTCTTTGTGGTCCTCCATGTCAGCCATTAGTGCCACATTAGCACATTCATCTTCTGAATCTGATGAAGATTCAGAAGCATCTGAATCATCCCACGTGGCCATTAGAACTTTCTTCTTCTTTTCAAACTTCTTTCTGGGTTCCTCCTTCAGAAGTTTGGGACATTCATTTTTATAGTGGCCTGACTCTTTGCACTCGTAACACACTACATCTTTCTTTCCAGATTTCTTGTGTCTAGAAGATTCGCCACGTTGATCAGATCTATTGAAGTTTCTGAACTTCTTTTGTTTATGCTTCCAGAGTTGGTTTATCCTTCTGGACAACAAAGACAGTTCATCTTCTTCAGAGGAAGATTCTTCAGAGCTTTCTTCAATTACCTGTAAAGCTTTAGCAGATTTGTTAGATTTTAGTGCAATAGACTTACCTTTATTCTGAGGCTCGTCTTCTTCCAGCTCAATTTCATGACTCCTTAAGGAACTGATAAGTTCCTTCAGAGTGATGTTATTCAGATCTTTTGCAAGCTTCAGCGCTATCACCATTGGTCTCCACCTTGTCCAGAAGTGGAGTAACCTTTGTCCAGAACCTTCAGACCAACAGTTAGAATCTGAAATCTTGAGAACATAGCTTCCACAGATTCAGATTCCTCCATCTTGAAGGCTTCGTATTTCTGAATGAGCGCTAAGGCCTTTGTCTCCTTCACTTGGGAGTTTCCTTCATGTGTCATTTTTAAAGATTCAAACATATCAAATGTTGTTTCTCTATTTGTTATTTTCTCATACTCAGTATGAGATATATCATTTAACAGAATGGTTCTCGCCTTGTGATGATTTCTAAAATCCTTTTTCTGTTGGTCAGTCATTGACTTTCTGTCAACCTTTTTGCCTTCATCATTTGTAGGATGAATATAACCATCAATGACCAAGTCCCATAAATCAGTATCATAGCCTAGAAAGAAACTTTATATTCTATCTTTCCAATAATCAAACTTCTCACCATCAAACATGGGAGGATTGGTGCTGATTCTATCTCTATCATCATATTTGTTGTTGTTTGAAGTAGAAGTTTCAGCCATGATAGATCAAGAATAATAAATCAAGAGTTTTTCCCAACAAGATCTTTCTTTGTCACGGTTAAGTGATAGCACTACAAAACCGGAGCTCTGATGCCAACTGAATGTAGGAAAAACACTTAGAAGGGGGGGGGGGGGGGGTTGAATAAGGGTTTTAAAAAATAATTAAGATGATATAAAAATAACAAGGTATTTTTATCCTGGTTCGTTTGAACTCAAACTACTCCAGTCCACCCTACCAAGGTGATTTGCCTTTCTCAACAAGGACTTAATCCACTAAATCAAACTGATTATAGTGTTAACCACTAAGACAAACAGTCTTAGTCTTCTCAAGAAATCTGACCACACTTGCTCTCTTAAGGAACTTTACAACAAGTAAAAATGCAATGTGTGTTTAAGAGTTGCTTCTAAAAAGCTATATCACGACTGTGATTTTACACAAATGAAGAACAAATTAAATTGTAGTATGAAGTTGAAATATGTATGAGAATAGTTCTTTGCTTGTTCAGTTATTCGTCAATTTGTCAACTTTGAAATGATGTAGAAGTCTTCTTTAAATAGTACTTCACTTTCATTTCTTAAAGGGCGTGCAGCCGATGCATTCTGGCATCTTTGACTTTTCTTTCCCAAAAGAGGAATGTTCAGGCAAATCCTTTTTGTCTGAATCCTTGTGTCATGCACGAATGAGGAAAAAGCCGTTTGGATAAGGACAAAGAATATGCCAACGAATCTTTATTTGAACATCATCTTTTTCAATCAACTCTGGAACAGTCTCGCATCAGATCTTCTGATGATGTTCCTTGTTCTTTAGATCAGAGTTACTCTATCAGAGTTTTGCAGCAAAGTGCTTTAGCGTGAATATCATTATCAGAGCAGACTTGATTCATCAGAGCCTCTGTAGGTTGCAGCGTCAGATCTCTCAGAGTCTTCTGAATATCTGAATCTTTGCTCTGCACTCAGAGTCTTCTGTAGGCGCTTCAGAATCTTCTGTAGCTTTGCTTTAGAGTCTTCTGTAGCAGTGCTTCTATGCTTAGAGCTTTGTATAAAGTAACATTCAGATTATTTTATGCTTCCAGATGAATATAAATTTTGATATCTGAAACAAATAAACTTGAACAAAATTAGAGTATATAAATTCTCTATAAAAAATTTCATTAATGTTATCATCAAAACAATGAGATATATTAAACACCAATCTGTGTTCTAACAGTATTTACTGCTTGAGTACTAACACAAGACAAATCAAAGTCGATGTAACAAGTACAAAAGCAACACACAAAAAACAAAAACAAAAAAAATGAAAATGAAAGAAAAAATATAACCTCGCCCAGGTGGCATTCCCCACACCCCATGAGAAAAGAAAAAAAATATATAGAGTTTCATGGTGTTTGCCATGTACTTTGGCATTTTCCATGGGCCTGACGCAGGTTAGTATGCCCATGTTCTCTCAAGGGTAAAAAATATCCCCTTTTTTTCCAAAAACCCCACACAAAGTTTTCACTCTTTTTCAAAATTTCTAAAAACTTCCCATATCCCTTATCATTATCTCCTCATCTTCATAACTCCTAGCCACCCACCTACCCCCATTACACCACCATAAATTTCATCTTTCAACTTCCACTCACTTTCTCCATTGTATTTCCAACAACCTCTCATAACTCCTCCACCCACTCTTCGCTCCTAAAAATACCCTTTCATACCATTTCATCAATAACACCTATAACCTTCACTACTTCTAATTTCCTCAAATCTTCAACCCCCACTTTTTTTCTAATACTTCCTCCAACTACTTATCAAATGATAAATCTTAAAGGCATCATGTTTAGAGAAGGTGAATCCGGTGAGGAACAAAGAGAAAGACTTCAAGCTCTCTCCCAACGATCCATGTTAGCAACAAGGTACACCGACAATACTTGCTTACCCACATTAGGACTTTTTTATAGTGTGAATCTAATGTTAGAAAGGGTAGGTTTGGAACATTTTTGTATACTTAGAGACCTCACATATGTCTATCTCACACTAGAGTTTCTTAGTTCTAAGGCTGACAATGAACCGAACCAACTCGAAAATAGTTCGGAATTCGATTCGAGAATTAAATTGTTGAACTAGGTTCATGAACCAAATGAGTTGAGTGTGAGCGAAAAATTAAGTTCGTTAACTAAATGAGCTGAACTTGAACTATACATAGTTCGACTCGTTAGGTTCATGAGTCAACTCGATTACATATGAGAAGAATTATACTGTCTTTAAGATCAGGTTTAAATATTTACTCCAAATATTAGACAAATTTAATCTTCAATTTGGTAGTTTTTGAATTAGACTCTCAAATGTATCTCTTGAAAGTTGTGTAGGTTTTGAATTAGTAGATTTTGAAGATAAAGTTAAATTTCAATATGATAACTTTTATTTTATTTTAATATTTTATTTTAAAATATATATTTATTTAAAATGTCAAATATACTAAAAATTATATATATTAAAAAAAATAGTTTTTAAGTCCGTAAATCATGTGAGCTGAACCTAATGAGATGAACCTAACAAGTTGAACCAAACTGTTCGTGAACTTATAACGAGTCGAGTTTGAGCTTAAAAAAAAGTTCGTGTAAAACTCGAACTCGAATAATTCTTAACGAGTCGAGCCAAGCTGAGGTGAGTTTGACTCGACTCGACTCATTTCCATCCCTAAGTTAGTTCACTCATTTACACTATGCGGCCTGATTCTGCTAGCATTGTTGGTGTTGTTAGCTTTAGGATATTTAACATAGAATATTGTTATAACATAGAAACTCTTTCTGACGTGTTGCACTTCCCATATGGAGAGGGAACACTATGTGAGGCATCGATTGAGAGAGGTTGGGTTTGGACTGTGTGGAATTTTTGGAGGCTTTTAACAGTGTGTGGCACTGATAGTTTCGAGGGTAATTCAGCCTCGACAATCCACAACCCATCAATCCGCTATTTTCGCCAAATTTTGGTGGACACTATATTTTACCGGGATCATTAAATAAAACTAAAGGTAAGGAGATGTTGTATTTGCATGTTGTTTTAGGTGATTATGTGCCACATGGTCGGATTAATTCAGTCCCATTTATGTTGGCTCATATGAGTACGGTTGCTACCGCCAAAAAGGGAGCGATAGTTTTTGGAGGATTGATTACCTTCATAGCTTATGCTATCAGACTTAATGCCAAGCTCGCTACCCTCATGCCTCTAGAACACCATTTTCTAGATATCAAGGCATGTAGGAGCATGGGACTAATTAAAGCTAGGCCTGATAGACGTTATACACTAATGATTCATAATTCTACTGTTGAGGATATTATCTTGCCTAACCCACACCACATCTATGTGAGTGTGAGAGATAATTGGCTCTATGGTATGCAAGCCTCTCCTGATGGTAGCCCCGCGCCTATGGACATCCCAGGGGATGTCAATGCCGGTGGAGACACCGATGATGAGTTTGACTAGTGCGAAAGGGGGCTTCATGAACATGTTTCACCCGCCCGCACCGTACCGCATTTTTCTAACACTCCTGTAGGTACCTCTACTGGGAATGCTTGATATAAAGATTTGCTCCAAGATTTGCATAGTCGACAGTCTCTTGATGATGAGAGATACATTCTTATATATGCAATGTACCAACAACACCAAGAGATGATGGAGTACGTCCAAGCATTAGGGGCTCAACACCAAATTGAATTGTAATTGACTTTGTGAACTTGTGGATTAAATACGTATCTAATTTGGAAAAGCAACGGGTAGCTCTTCTAACTTAAAGCTGACATAATAGTTTCCTTGGCACAATAATAGTGTTTTAGTCACTACCCGTTTACTGTGAAAGTGTTATTGGATCTGTCTTTTATTTCGACAACACCATTGTGGAAAACTTTAACCACGAAGAAGGCTCTTGACCATCTAGAATGAAGTTTACCTGAGAAAATTCTTAGTCGAGAGTTGAAAACAAGAGCTAACTCCCCTTATTTAAACTCTCTTCTTGTTATCCGCTTATCGTTCTATTCCTTAGTTCTCTCTTTAGATTTGGGCATTCTCGTAAGCAACTAATCTTAGTTCCTCTAATTCATGTATGTCTAGAATTTGTTTACTGCCAGCAGCTTCATAGTCCATATTCAGAGCCTTTATGGCCCAATAGGCTTTATGCTCTAGTTCTACCAACATATGGCAGGATTTATCATAAACTAATTTAGACGGTGTAGTTCCAGTGGGTGTCTAAAATGTGGTCTTATAGGCCCACAAAGCTTCTGGAAGCTTAGATGACCATTCTTTCCTAGATGTAGCAACCGTCTTTTCTAATATTTATTTAATCTTCCTATTGGAGACCTCGACTTGACCACTCATTTATGGATGATACAGGGTTGCTATCATGTGTCTGACTCCATACTTAAGTAACAACTTTTCAAATATTTGTGAAATTAAGTGAGATTCATCGCCGCTAATGATAAGTCTAAAATACCGCATCTAGGAATATGATGTTTTTAAGCACCATGACTACAACTCGTGCATCGTTGGTAGGAGAAGCTATTGCTCAATTCATTTAGATATGTAGTCTACTGCAACAAGTATGAACTTATTTCCAAATGATGATGGGGAACGAACCCATAAAATCAATTCCCCACACATCGAATACTTCTACTTCCAATATGTTTTTCAGAGGCATATCGTCACGTTAGGAGATGTTCCTAATTTATTGACACCAATCACACTTAGAGACCGCGACGTAGACGTCTTTCCATAAGTGAGGCCAATAAAGGTCTACTTGAAGAATTCTTGCGCAAGTCTTAGATGTGCTAGCATGCCTTCTATAGGGGCAGCACGACAATGGGTTATGATGTTTTGAACCTCGTCCTCAGAGATACGATGATAGAAAAGACCATAGGCTCCTATCTTGAATAGGAGTGGTTCATCCCAATAATAATGTTTCTGGTCATGGAAAAACTTCTTTTTTTGTTGATAAGTTAACTCATGGGGTAATACTCCGACTACTAGGTAGTTAACAGAGTCATCATACCAGAGAACTGTGGTTTGTGCCAATATGGTTCCCATATCCGTTATGTTTTCATCACCAGAGTTATCCTCTTTATAGGATTCATCTAATTGAGAACAATCGGGCATGTCGTCTTCTAAATGTGCTACAAGTCTTTCATAGGGGAAATCATCATTAATAGGTATTGGTTCAGACTTAATGTTTTCTAACTTAGAGAGATGTTCTACTATCACATTCTCTATTTCTTTCTTGTCTTTTACTTCTAAGTCAAACTCTTGTAGCAATAAGATCCATCTAAGTAGTCTTAGTTTAGCATCTTTTACTTAACAGATATCTAATAGCTGCATGGTCTATGTAAACAATGATTTTAGCTCCCACTAAGTAGGAATGAAATTTGTCAATCACAAAGACCACAACTAGGAGTTTTTTCCATGCTTTCTTAGTTGACTTAATTTTCTTTTCTCAATAATATTATTCTTCAGAAGAATATGAGTGTTCTCCACTAGTCTAATATTGTGAACTCTCTTCGGACGAATTGAAAACATAATAAACCACAAGTAACATAGTTAAAAACTTCGATGCACCTTTGTCTATTACTCTATAAAAAGCCAATCTTTTAAAAACTAACACTTTTTAAACACCTTCATGCATCTAAATGTTATGAACTCGGAGCTTTTCCAACTATGTTGTTTACCAACATGCTTCCTAACCACACATTTCTAAATAGTAAGATGAAAAGTTAAAATAGAATGGTATTAATATGAGTAATAAACAAAAGCAAGAGACTAGTTGAAAATTTTTGGTTGTACAAACATATGCACCTTTGAAATCTACCAACAAAAGAAATTTACCTACTACCAGAGAAATGAAAATATGAGATACTTCTCAAGATGTTTTCATTGTTCTTTTTCTTTTTTTACAAACCAAAACAACCATATCTCCTTTTATATATAAATTTGGGCAGTTTCATCTTGGACAATTTCACTACCATATCTCCTTTCTATTTCACGATAATCTAAATCACCTTTGATTCTTTATATCACACGACTGAGATATATCACTTCTTCATTGATGTAACTTTATTATTTATTAACTTATTGAATTTGCACATTTTCATGTCACAACATCATTAAATTAATGTTTACAAATATAAATTTATGTTATACATTCTTTCTTTTTTTCATCAGTTCTACATCATACCAGATAATCATTGATTATAACAGGATTTTATCCTAAACATTATTATTATAATTTACCATTTCCATTTTTATTTTATAACTGGTAATACTCATGTCATTACCATTTTCATTTTTTATATCAATCATAAATAATATAAAACAAATGTGTAATATCATGGTCTCCAAACAAAACTCTTACATGACAAGTTAAATTTAATTCATGGATAACAGTGAAAATATAAAATGCTTTACAAAATCATAATAACTTATAGGTAAATAATGACTAATTCAACATCGTACTACAACCATTCATTTTAAGAAAAACTAGTAAGATACCCGTGTTCCCGCACGGCTAAATTTATTTAAAACATTATAAATTATATTTAAATGTATATTTAAATTTGAAATAAATTATTTAATTATAAAATAAATAACAATCATAAAAATTTAATTATATTAAATAATCATATTAAAAAAAGCGATTTATGAGGAGATGGAATGTTGGAATATAAATAGAGTAACAAAAGATTTATAACATGTAAACACTAAATAAAGTGATAACATGTTGGATTTTGGACCACATGTCTAACAGTTTGTCCGGGATGCTGCGCATTTTGTTCATCCGACAATATAGGTCGAAAACTTCGGTCTTTGCTGAGTTGTTCTTGGATAGTATGCATCGCATAATTCCTATACAACAATGAAACAAAAATGAGCAAATTTGATAGGTTGTAATAAAACTGGAACAAATTACAAACCAACTAAGAATGAAATCTTAAAAAATTATAAAAGTAGATCACATGATATATTGGCTCATAAAGCAGGAAAGTATATTTAATTAAAATCTTAAAAAACAACATAAAATATATTGGCAAAGTTGAACGTGTGTATTATGGTACAACATGGGCAAAATATGGAATGGATTTAAAGACCGTCAAGTAAGTCATAGAAAACGACTGGCATGCAGGAATGGGAAAAGCTACTCGTAACACCGCGAACCGTGAATAACTTACAACCAACATGGGCAGGGATATAGAACTGGTATAAACACATCAACTTACATGAAATTTGTAGAAATATCTTTATGATTATGTTGCGACGCGCCAATGGAATTGGTAAAACTTGGAACAAAAACGTTTTTTCGAGGCCTTCCCCAAGCAAGTTTCACAAAGCTTGCAGCCCTGCAATAACATAATGTCTCTAGTTAAAGCATGTAGCATTTGCAAATCTATTACAGGCATAGCCCGAAAACCTGACATAGATTTGTCACTAACACTTTTCTACACAAATTGTCTATCAAGTCTGTATTTTGTGAAGAAATCACATTCTGGTTTTGGCATATGGTAGGTGTTCGACATGTTGGTTGTCTCTTAGTTGTAATGCTGCATGGAAATACCAGAGATATTACTTCTAAATAGACATTTGAACAGATCATCTATACAATTAGAGTAAAACTTACAAAAATAAATCAGCCTTACTTTCTTTTATCAGAAGTACTTGCACCATATTCAACAGGGATGCGTTGTGGCGGTAAGGCTTATGTTTGTGATTCTTGTGCAGTAGTTTGGCTATTTTCATTGTGTTCATCTGTAATGGCATTGTATCTTATGAGATACAAATGGAGAAACATGGTCGACGACGAGGTTTCGAAACAAAATTCCAAGCTTTCAATAGTTGCAGGACAAAGATGACACGTGCTTCTGGCAGTATGAAACTCACCACTGAATTTTTCCACCTATTACAAATCAAATATGAATTTATTAATTCAAATGAAATGTCTAAATTCTGAAGCTAATACATCAATATTAAAAGAAAGATTGCATGTATATAAACCTCATCAATTCGAGTAGGATCAGAGTTCACTCCAAGAACAAAAAATGTGGCACATATACAAACCATTGACTTATGGTTGATCAAATAAAATGAAAATAATATGAAAAACATGAACATCTGTAATATGTTGTAATGAACACAAAAAAAGTTAGAAACATGTTGTAAACGAAAAGAACATTAATAGTTAGCAGGGTCAATCAATTAAGACATATATTGCAGGGTCACGTAAACTTTCGAAAACCATAGTTGACAGTTTTAATTTGAGAGAAAAAAAATGAAAAGTGAATGCATCAAAATCATATTTTACAACAACCAGTTTGTCATTTTCACGCAACATATCAAAAACCATTGTTCAAGTAAGCCAATAAAAACACATAACAAATGTTATAATCCTTACTGTAAAGTAGTACGACCAACATTTACATCATACAGAGTGACCTTCATAATACAAACCTGCTCTAGAAAATCATCATTGGGGCAAACAAATTCACAGCTCTGCTTAAACGATTCAATATCCAGGATGCACAAAGGATTCTGAAGTCTGGGTTATGGAACGAGTTGGTGCAGTAGTTAAAAGTGTGGATCCTAGCCTGGAAAAAATTTGTAGGCACAAAGGTAATGAATCAAATTAAATTAAACCGAGTTCTGCCAAAGTATAGATAAATTCCTAATTTTCAAGTATACTCATATACTTGGTATTAAAATCGTGAACTTGGGGATGCTTCAAGTTGATGTGAAGTCTCGATCCATTCCATGCATTTGAGAGGCTAGGCAATCCTGATGCTGCTTGACAAATTTCAAACTTTCAGTTATTTAATTGAACCACATAACATGCATCTTATATAATGGAAAGCATAACTAACAATCATCATACAACTTTAATGATGCTACATATTTTGGTACTGAATGTGAAAAAGTTAGTGCTAAAATCATAAGACATAAAATGGTAAAGTGCTAAGATTAATGCTACATTCCTTTTGCTACTGAATATGAAAAAATAAGTGCTACAATGAAAACAAAAAAGAATGGAAATTCAAGCTAACAACATATGATTACACAACATCAATTTAACTTATGCACCTACAGGAGCATCTACAATCAAATGGACATGTTAGCTACATGATAAACTATTAACAGAACTTCTATTCTGCTACATGCCTGCACAGTTTTGTTTTAATGTATGAAGACTACAAATCAAATTAAAATCAAACATGTCTAATCTACAAAGAAATGCAATATGCTATATAATGACATTTGTGCATTACAAAAGTAGCAACCAAATACTTTGTTTAACTGAATACAATACAATAAACTAAGATGTGTATTACAATAACTTTGTTACCTTGATTTTCCTTGCACCATGCATGTGTTAAGACAATGAGTGTTGGACCAGGAGACTTGTTAGAGCTATCAAACAGTTGCAAAGAATTGCACAACACAAAGAACAATTAATAATAAATTTCTGTAGAAGAAATTGCTAAAGATATACAAAAGACTTACCGTTTGAAATGTATCATTAGAAGATTGAGATCTATTGACATGGTCATTTGGGTGCACAAATTTCTCACCGCACTTATGGCCCAGAATCTCTGATGCTCTGTTTGCGATAACCTGAAAAACAGTTCAAACACAAACTTTCTTATGGTCAATGAGTGTTCAGATGGATGGAAGGGTTATGTAAGTCAAATTACCCTCATTGTCCAAACAAAACAGAAATTGGGAAAAACTAAATAGATTCTCGAGTCTTAGACACAATTATCTAAAAAGTCTACAAATCTAAGATCATTAAGCATGAGACATAATATTTTGCATAAAAGGACCTTCAGGATCGATAGTACATTTGGATAAGTAGTTTAAGTAAACAATCATAAAATAAACACTTAATAAAGAAACAATGACAGACCATTCACTTAAACTCAGAACATATCTCAAAGGCAGAACCTGATGGGAAGAATCTTTGGCAGGCTAAACAATTGAAGTTATAGTTTCAAAAAAATGTCGTTGTCTTACTCTCCAACCTTCTGGGCATGTACTTCTGCAACAATAATATAATTCATAATCATCACCCTAAAATTATTGAATATAATATCAAGCAAAGAATTAAATTGTTAAATATATATTCAACTATGTATTTTGCTTTAGCAGCAGACTACTAAAGATTTAGAAAATAACACGAAAGTCAAATAAAAGCTGAAGTTTATGACTAATGATAAACTATTGTGTTTATTTCTAATTCAAGTTTTAAAGCATCAAGATTTTTTTCCTTAGTTTTCAATGATAGCTAAGAAATCTAAGATTCTAGAGCTATGCATCGCAAACTATAAACAACACAGAATAACTATAAAGTTTAAACCAATTAAGGTTGCAACATCAACAGTATCAGTGTAAAACTTATTTGGTAAAATGTGTGCTAAACATTGTATCATACAGAGGCCTCCATTCAATTGTCAGTGCCATCTTTACCGAATTTGGACTAACAGATGCCAACATATCTCCAGTAGCATCCCAACAAATATTATTTATCGGTTTACGATGACACTACAAAGACAAGTGATTTAACTACAAAATCCACATAGAAAAAATCTTCAATTGAAAAATATCACGATAGCTATATAGAGCAACTCAATCTTTTACCGGCAGTGAGTAAATTTGTCTGTCAAATTTGACGTTGAAAATAGACACCACTTTATCAGAATCTGCTGCAAGTAACTGTCCCAATCGAGGCTGAAACCTCACTTCTGCACTACCTCCCTGAAACAAACAATTGTGATGAATATTAGAGACATATAACATTGTAGAAAATGGATATGATAGAATGTACTTGTTTTGACTAACCTAAGATACACGAGTACAAGAGGATGGAGTAATGTTCCAATACCGAATTCAATTTTCAATATCACAGAAGCAGAAAATGTTAGTCTTCTTGAGGTGGAAACCAAGGGACATAATAGTTGAACTATGCACACTATATTCTTGAACACAATAGGTTGGATGCAATGAAAGAAAGATAAAAAAGAGTAAATTGTATTTTGTATATATAATTGCAAAAGATTTTGCAAGTTTTAAACATTGTATGCACAAGTTATAAATAACTTATTTTTTGGTGAATATGTTAATACCTTATATAGTTATAGGTAAATTGAGAAAGGTTTATTATGTTACATTGAATGCGTCTCATAACCATATAGATTTGTCACATGAGGCAGTTATCAATTTGTGTTCTTTAGGAGTGCTCTATGTCCCTAAAGTGTCCATATTCCATAGAATAACCTGATAAATTCCCCTACAA
This sequence comes from Lathyrus sativus, assembly GCA_963859935.3. Classification (NCBI taxonomy): domain Eukaryota; kingdom Viridiplantae; phylum Streptophyta; class Magnoliopsida; order Fabales; family Fabaceae; genus Lathyrus; species Lathyrus sativus. Next base: position 706,774,813 of record OZ012737.1, read on the forward strand.
AAGAGTAACTAATACATTTGAATATGGCACAATATCCTTTTTATGCAAGCAAATTACCTTATTGTCATCCCCGACACTGGCTAGCAACTTTCCATCCGAAGAAAAGTGATAGCAAGTAACTGTGTTCCTTGTTCTTATACAACCAAATTCAGCAAAGGTGAAACCTGAAATAAAAGTGGGTGGGTCATACTTTTCCATAATACTTCCCAAACGCAGAAGAAAGACACACCCATAAAGCTTACATTTTGAAGGACACACCCAGAAAAAAGACACAGCCACAATGCTATGGACTTTGTGTTATAGTCCCGTAGAGATTTACACCATCTCGTATGTCATTTGATAGAAAGGATTCCACATTATCTTCTAAAGCGCCAACATCTCCAAATCGTTCTATATCATCCTGGTTTATGAAATAGTAGCGTCGGAAACACGATAACTTGTTTTACTTATAACTCAACATCACAACAAACACATTTACGCAAATGTTTACATCAAGATTTATTGTTAGAAATAGAAGATTGTTCATTTAAATACAACTCAGAAGAAATCGAAAAATATCAACATACCTTGTAACCAAACTCATGCAAATGATGAATAACACATAAAATCCTTAAAATTATAAATACAAAGGATACAAATACTCACCTTTAATATAAAACCCTAGCTGTCACAAGATCTACTTTCCTTATCCATCGTATCATCTGCGTTTTTGGTGTCTTCAATAGATATGTGGTGTGCTTCGTGAGCTGCTCATAACCATAATACATGTTCGCACACAACAGTACTTTCGTGAATCTCCATATACGCATCGGAGTTCAACATTGAAAAGTGGAAGCAGAGACGAAGACGAGGATGGGGAGAGGGGCGACAACAGCAGTGTAGGGTTTTGAAGGGTTGATAGAGAGATGAGAGAAAATGGGACATAGAGAGGAAAAAGTGTGGGACGATGGAAGAGGATTTTGAAATTGAAATTGAAAAATTGAGAAGGTTTATGTGGGAAAGAGGGAAACAATTTGTGATCTAATAGATGAATGGCATTTGGCAAGAGAAGAGAGTGATGGATCAGATTTAATTTGGCATTTAGTTGATTACTGTTGTGACCTTTTGCTAGTGTAAATTTAGTGTAAGGAAATGACAAATTGGTAAGTTTGAACAATTTGTTTTTAAAGTGTTTGATAGTAGATGACTCATTCAAAATTTCTAATATCTTCAACAATTTCAAAATGCATTAATTTCTAATGTCATTCAGGAACCTAAACCCTACTTCCTTTTATAGAGATATTATTTGACTTCATACTAGGCAGATTCACTCTTTTTACCACATGGCCTGTTTCATTTGTATTATTCAACTACCTTTTTTTCAAAATTTATTTTGATAGCTATTTTTCTATAAAAATAACATATACTCTATTTTTTTAAAATTTTAATTTATGTCTATTACACATATTCTAACGTATCACTTAATTTTTTTTATTGTTTTCTTTATTTGTTTCTTTCAGTTATTGGTAATATAGGAACTGCTCTAATTGTATTGTTATCTTTCTTTTATGTATTATATCGATTTTTTTTTTCTTTTTTTACAAAAATATTTATAGATGTCAACAAATATATATTTTCTTTTCTTTAATATATATATATATATATATATATATATATATATATATATATATATATATATATATATATATATATATATATATATATATATATATATATATATATATATATATATATAGTTAGTTAGTTAGTTAGTTAGTTAGTTAGTTAGAATGAGTAAGTTATATGAGAATGTGAGAATCAATAATAACCATCAAATTTAAATAAAAAATGTTGAGATTAAATCACGATGTCAATAAATCATGTGTCATTAAGAGGAAAGAGAAATAATTAAAAATATAACTTACTTATGATTCTTATTCATTCTCACATTCTCATATAACTTACTCATTCTCACTAGATATGACCCTTATATATATATATATATATATATATATATATATATATATATATATATATATATATATATATATATATATATATATATATATATATATATATATATATATATATATATATATATATATATATATATATATATATATATATATATATATATATATATATATATATATATATATATATATATATATATATATATATATATATATATATATATATATATATATATATATATATATATATATATATATATGTGGGAATAGGTCAGGTCAACTAAAAGGGGCTAACATTCAAGTCTATACAGACTCAGGTCAGGTCAAAAAAAAAAATCAAATAAAAAAGACTTAGATTTTTCTATAAGTTTATTTAGTTTAAAAAGTTAAGCTAAAGGTCATAAAAAAAAATTATTTAAATTTATCTGACTATCCTATTTAATTAAATATAAATAATTTTATTATTATTATTATTATATTTTGTTTGTGTTTTGAATTAAAATAAAAAAGTAAGACTTAGTTATCTTGAAAAACTTATGAAAATAATTTTTTTTAAAATTATGAACAAAGTCATAAGTTGTTTTCATAAGTTATTTTTTTATAATCAAAATTCATTTCAAAGGGTACAAAGTATATCCCAACCCAAATACAAACCAACAAGTACAAGATTTACAATATCACCCAACCAAAAAAAATAATATATAGACACTTCTCAATTCTATTTCAACGGTCAACCATCACCACGAGACATGTTGGATTCGATGGAATATAACTGCAGAAATTATTAAACCATTATTAAATATCACTTGGTTTCTTGACCACCAAATGCACCATGTAGCTAACCAAATCACACAAACTTGATTTCGAACAAGACCAGTTTGCTTTCAAAAACCAATCCAACATGTGGTCTCCACCACTAACCTGCTCAATAGTAGGCAAATCTAACTAATTGACAACTTTCGTCCAAAATAAGTTGGTGTGAGGACACACAAAAAAAGACGTGATCACTGTGTTCTTCAACACGGAAGCAACCAACAAAAACCTTTTCATAACAATTAGTGATAATCCCTCTATTCGCCAAATTCTTGCGTGTGGGAAGCCTATTTAGCAACAAACGCCACCCAAAAATCTTCACTTTTAGTGGTACTTTCGATTGCCATAATATATCCAAGGCCGCCAAAATGTTTTCCTCAAGAACCTGTTCACTAACAACCTAACAACCTGCAGCAGAATATAATAGGATTTGACAGAATAAATTTTCGAACAATCCTTCAACCAAGTAATAGTATCTGTTGAATGAATAACAGGCTGGATTTCAACTAGCAGCATCAACAGTTCCTCCAATTCCCTATCTGCACAGTCTGTAACTTCCGTCAAGTTCACACAAATTGCCCATTGCTAAACGCCACCAGTCCATCGACCCAGATTGCAAACAGCCACCTCTTTCAGTAGCACAACATCATACAACGCTATAAATAACAGCTTTAGTTTCGAAGGGCCAAGCCAGACGAAATTCCAAAATAAATGGTGCTTCTGTTACCCAATCGCCAAGCTAAATGGTTACAGAAACTACTATCCTCGTTAGCATCACCAAGCATCATTAAATCTTTCTACCAAAGGGATTCAAAACTCGCTCCACCTTGCACGACTTTGTGAATAATACAACTTTCCAACTTGCCATATTTGAACTCTAGAGTATCTCTTCATAATGCATTTGGTTCATGAAGAAATCTCCAGAGGCATTTTGAGATCAAGGCTTTGTTAAACAGTCTGGTACCCTTAATTCCCAATCCGCCATACTTCCTAGATTTACAAACCAATCTCAGCTCACTCACGAAATACTTGCCTTGTCCTTTGAATCCTTCACAAGATTTTCCTTTGTATACTAGTACTTTCCTTGATAATCTTAATCGGAGCAATGTAAAACGAAAAATGGAGAACCGATAGATTAGTGATTATCGAGTTTAATAGAACGACCATCCCACCGATAGATAACATTTTCCCTTTCCAAGAGGACAATCTCGATTTAAAACAAGATAAAACTGGTTTCCAAAATGCAACCCTCCTATGGTTTCCTCTAATGGTAATGCCTAAGAACTTAAAAGGCAATTTACCTGAATTACAAGAAAGAAAAAGTGCAGCAGTCGAAATGAAGGACTCATCAATCTCGACACCGTACAAGCAACTCTTTCAGAAATTAATTTTGAGGCATGATATCATTTCAAATCCCCTAAGCACCGCCTTGATTCCCCACAAGTTAGACCATGAACCTTCGCATGCAATAATCCTGTCGCCGGCAAATTGAAGAAGACTAATGGATTTTTAATGAATTTTATATAGGTTAATAAGTCAAACAGACATTCAAAAATATCAGGTTGTGTCTAAAAAGAAGTCTAGAATAGATCATATGTCAAATTTAGGCTTTGAAATTTTTAACAAATCAACCTTAAGCTTGGCAAAGTCTAGCTCAAAGCAACATATTCTCACCCTAAGTCTAATAAATACAATTTTTTAACAAGTATAGAATAAGTAAATTTTTAAAAATGAAGTCTAATTTTCTTTGTATTATCATGTTTTTATTATTGTAATAATAACTACAAATTATTATTAAAGTAATTAAAATAATCAAAGTTTTTTTAATTATTTAAATTTATACAAATATTAAATATTTAACTATTACAATTTTTATATCAAATACCACACTACAAGTATACAATTTGGTTAAAATTTAAATAAATCCACCATTACACTCATACACCTTATTTTCATATTTCCTCCATTAACTCTTGCCAAGTTTAATCTCAACCCATAATGAATACATTTATAATCTTTTAACCATAACTAGGGGTGTTCATGGGTGCGGGTCGACCCGCAAACCCGCCTACCCAAATCGAACCGACCCATTAATTATCCGAACCCATTCATTTACGGGTATACCCGACCCAACCCGACCCAACCCGTATAGATTTGGTTCGGGTATTGGGTTTTAGTTTCTAAACCCATGAACCCGTTGACCCAACCCGTTGACCCAACCCGTTGACGTGACATAATTAATTATTATTATTATTATTATTATATTATTATTTATAAATTTTAAAGTTGCTATAACTTTGTAAATTGTAACGTACACAAAGATCTTTTGCATTTTCCTTCCAGTTTCCAATCACACATTAAATTATTATTATTATTATAATTAAACATTATTATTAATATTAATCATGCTTGCTTCACATATGCACTTCTAGTTTACACTTTACTGCCTTTTATTTTTTTAATGAATCTTTATTAACTAATAATAATTAAGTATATATTAGAAACTTACTAAACTAAAGACAATACCACTTAACCTAACCCTATTTTTTTACTACGGCAAATCTCAAACGTCACCACTCCTCTTTCTCTCACGATTTTTTTTTTATTTTACTCTCTCACATTCCAATTCCATCTTGCTTTCGAAAATCCACAGTCTATACTTTGACTCTCTCATAGTTTCGTCTCCATATTGAATAAGGTTTTATACTTTTTATAGTTCTACAATATATTTATTTCAATGCAATATATTGTTTTTACAGTATGTACTTCAATAGTTTTATATCAATGCAAAATATGATGATAGGTTCAATGTAATGTACTATTTTGTTTCATATGATGCAAAGTACTATTTTGTTTCATATGATGAAAATATATTTTGATGCAAAGTCCTGTTCTATTTCATATTATTAATTTAAATATATTTTGTTTAATGTTGTTTTAATAATAATTTATATTAAAAATTGTTTTTTTTATAAAAAATGGAAGTGGAACAATCACAAATTGTCAGTGAAGATGTTGCTCATCCACTTGAACAAGAGCAAGAAGTTCAACAAATACAAGGAGAAGGGTTGTCATCATTGCCACCAAGTGCACTAATAGAGGTAAGCAAAAGAAAACCCTCTAGAAAACCTTCTACAGTTTGGAAAGATTTTAAAAGGGTTAATGATAAGGCTATATGTAAGTATTGTGGGAAACAATATGCTGCAAATAGTGGTAGTCATGGCACTACTAACATGCATAAACATTTGAAAGTGTGCCTGAAAAATCCAAATAGGGTAGTTGATAAGAAACAAAAAACTATAGCTATTGGAAAAGAAAGTGAGGATGATCCTAATAGTGTTAGCTTGAAACTTGTTGATTTTAATCAAGAGAGGACTAGATTAACACTTGCAAAGATGATAATCATTGATGAGCTCCCTTTTAAATATGTTGAAAATGAAGGATTTAATATGTTCATGAAAGAGGCTCAACCAAGATTCAAAATTCCATCTCGTGTCACTGTTGCCAGAGATTGTTTATGCTTGTACTTCGATGAGAAAGAAAAATTGAAATCTATGTTGTCTGCTAATAAACAAATGGTGTCTCTTACCACTGATACTTGGACATCGATTCAGAATATGAATTATATGTGTGTTACAGCTCACTATATTGATGACGAGTGGAATTTAAAGAAGAGTATATTAAGCTTTGGTATAATTGCTGACCATAAAGGTGAAACTATAGGGATAACATTAGAGAATTGCATGAAGGAATGGGGTATCAAGTCTATATGTTGTGTGACTGTTGATAATGCAAGTGCTAACAATTTGGCAATTGATTATTTAAATCGAGGCATGAGTTTTTGGAATAGTCGTACTTTGTTTAATGGGGAGTACTTGCATATGAGATGTAGTGCTCACATATTAAACTTGATTGTCAAAGAAGGAATAAAGGATATTGATGAATCTGTTAAAAGAATTAGGACTGCATGTAAGTTTGTCAAGGCTTCTCCTAGTAGGTTGGCTACTTTCAAGAAGTGTGCAGAAGTTGTTGGTGTATGTTCTAAAGCATTGGTAACACTAGATGTAGAAACCAGATGGAACTCTACTTATTTAATGTTGAACATCGCTGAAAAGTATGAACATGCATTTTACCGCTTAGAACATGCTGATGTTGCATTTTTAACTAATCTCCGTATTGAGTCGAAAGGATGTCCTAATCGAGCTGATTGGGAACGAGCTCGTATTTTTGTGAAGTTTTTGAAAACTTTTTATGATGCCACACTTTCTTTTTCTGGGTCATTGCATGTTACTGCTAACTCTTTTTTCAAACAGTTGATGGATATTAAAAAAACGTTGAATAAATGGAGGCACAATGTTAGTGATCCAATTTTGAAAACCATGACAGCAAATATGCAATTGAAGTACAACAAGTATTGGGAAAGTAATACAATAAATTATCTTCTCTTTGTTGCTATTTATCTTGATCCTCGTTATAAGCTTGACTATATTGAATTTTGTTTTACTCGGATGTATGGTGAAAAATTGTCAGAGGATATGTTAAAGAAATTGAAATCTCTCATTGCTAAATTGTTTGAGCACTATTTATTTTTGTATCCTGTTTCTCATGATGGTGGTTCCAATGCCTCATCTTCAAACATTGCCTCTCATTCTAGAATTGAAAATGGTGAAGATGATGAAGATTGGGACAATTTGTTTAGAATGAATATGAAGAAAAAACAATGTGAAGTGCAAAAAAAATGAGTTGGAAAGGTATTTGGAGGATGGTGTTGAAGATGATTCTCCTACATTTAATATTCTCACTTGGTGGAAAGGAAAAACAAATAAATATCATGTGCTTTCCCGCATAGCTAGAGATATATTGGCTATCCCTGTATCCACTGTATCTTCTGAATCCGCTTTTAGTACAGGAGGTCGTGTCCTTGATTCATTTCGTAGTTCCTTGAATCCCTCTACCGTTGAAGCTTTGATTTGTACTCAAAATTGGATCAAATCTCCTAAGGTCATTGATTTAGAAAAAGAGTTGGTTGAATTGAAAAAGGTTGAGTCAGGTATGAATTATATGTTTGAATTTTAAAATCTATTTTATTTTAGTATTACATTACATTATTCTTATTAGTTGTTTGTGTTTACATATATAGAGTTAGCTGGATTAGTTTCTATTGATGTTGGCATTACTGCGGTTGAGCTCAATACAACTGTTACTACTAGATTTTAAGGTATTTTCTAGTGTTGTTTTTTTTCTTCTTCTTTTGACTATTGTTGCTTAAACTTTTAACTATTGTTGCTGGATTTTATGTTGTTGCTAAACGTTTCATTGTTGTTGCTGGAATCTTTTACAGCTACTGTTGTTGGATTTTCTGTTGTTGCTAAACCTTTCACTGCTGGTGCTGGAATCTTTTATAGTTGCTGTTAGATTTTGGTGCTATTAGACCAATATTGGACCAATACATCTATGTCATTTTAAGACTAAGTGATGTTTATTTGCTTTTGAATTATTTAGAATTTATGAATTTTATGGAAATGATATTTTATGGAATTTTATATATTATTAAGTGTTAATATATATGATAGTTTACGGACCTACTTTTAAGCATGTGCTAGAAAAGGTAACATTTGAGTATCAAAACAACTAATATATACTGTATATTATTATATATTTGTTTTACATATGTTGATATATATTTGTAATGGATAACATTTGAGTATCAAAATAACTAATAAATTTTTATAAATTAAGGTATATTAATGAAAATATATAAATAATTAATGGTGTATATGTATCTTAATATTTTTTATGACAAAGAAAATACATTTCAAAATTTTAATTGTTATATTTTTAATTATTCTATTTTATATGTAGGATTTGTCTCCACTACGTAAATAATTTAATTGTTTGAAATATGCAAAATTATATTGAATTGTATTATAGATTTTTTAAATTGAAAATAATAATTATTATATACACAACCCGTGGACCCAACCCTACCCAACCCGTAAATATCCGGGTTGATTCGGGTCGGTTTTTAAAGTAGAATTACGGGTTTGATGATAAACCCAACCCATTGAAAGTTGAACGGGTTGGGTAACGGGTTAAGGCGAACCCGGTCCAACCCAACCCGCGTACACCCCTAACAAATATTGTATATTTAACAAATATTGTTAATGATCCATAATAAAAACATATAAATAAAGAAAAATATAACAAATGTTGATATGATATTAAATTATTTAGACATAGATGTAAATTTAAAATAAATTACTTAATTGTAAAATGATTAATGGTCATATAAAATCAATTGTATTAAATAAGCATTTGAAATGTCAAGCTTAGTTTGAAATTTATTTGTTAGCTAGCACGAATAAATTTATTTGATACCTTATAAATTGTATTTAAATGAGCATGTAAATTTTAAATAAATTATTTAATTATAAAATAAACGTTGATCATATAAATTTAAGTGTATTGAATAACAATATAAAAAATAACATGTGAAAAGGAGAAATAAAAATAAAAGTTAATTTTTTACATTTAAAAAAAATTTATCTCTCAAATAAAATCATCTGACATTTTAAAATCATCTGAAGAAGAAGAAACATCAGAATCGGGGAGTGATGACTGCAGTGATATGGCTGTATGAGGCTTTTGCGCATCACCCGACATTTTAAAATCATCTAAAGAAGAAGAAACATCAGAATGGTTAGGCACAAGAAAATCTCCTCTGCTTTGATTGAAGTGAATATGATTTTGTAAAATTGTTAATTAAAATATCATATATAAATGTCAAGTTTAGCTTGAAATTTATTTGTTAGCTAGCACGAATAAATTTATTTGATACAGTATAAATCGTATTTAAATGGGCATGTAAATTTTAAATAAATTATTTAATTATAAAATAAACGTTGATCATATAAATTTAAGTGTATTGAATACCAATATAAAAAATAACATGTGAAAAGGAGAAATAAAAATAAAAGTTAATTTTTTACATTTAAAAAAAAATTATCTCTCAACACTCTTATATCAATGATAAGATGAAACCAACTACTACTAATTCATTTAGAGAATAGAAAGCAATGGTCATAGGGTGTGCTGCAGAGACAGTGTGAACATGTGAAATTGGAAAAAACACAGAGATAAAAGGCAATGCAATTCTTGACAAATTGAAAGTTACTTTGCATCTTCTTTTCAATAATATAAATAGGTCCAGTTCTTTGAATGTTGATAGCTTTATAGTAAATGCACTAATCTTGAAACAATATTTCCATAACAGATACTGTTATCTGCCATTCTTGAAATGTATATCAAAGGAAAGATCATCGCACCTTTACAACGGATAAATATGAATTTGTTAGATCAATGGAATGTATATCTGGATGCCAGTGTTGTCACATTCACGTCTTCCTGCAAAGGTCACATAAAATTTCACATAATTGATGAATTCCATGAGGTTGAACTTGAACAAATATAAAATATAAGGATATCATACCATATTATTTTGTGGAACATCGGCTGCACACTTTACAATCTTGGGAGCAAATGCATCTGGATTACAAGATTCAATATGGTGCTTTGTCTCAACAACTGTCTCCTGAAATTCTACTCTATTACCACAACTATTGCAAGCACAACTGTCGCCACAGAAGAGGCCGGCGCCATAACAATCACAGTAACTGCAAAATACTCAAATCAAAATACATAGATATAGTGTAGCACCCCACTTCCCAAATTAACATAAAATGCAACTAAATCAAGTAAATATCATAGTTTCTCCCCCTTACCTCGATTAGTTGATCAGATTGATGAAGAAAATTGTGGAATTGGATAGCCATAGCCTTCTTCCTCTTCTTCTTTGCTCTTTCTCCTTAACCTCTCTCTAAACCAGTTTATCGTGCTAATCTGTTTTCTGTTATGATTGACATTAATCATGAGGGCACAAAGGACAAAATAATAGAATTAGAGGCAAATCACACTAATGGACAGGTGGCAATTAATCCACCTTTGGTGCAAATAAGGAGAAGCGTACGAGAGAGAAAGGAAAACAGAAAATATTATGTTTGAGTGAGCATAAAAGGGAACAACAAAGAGAGTAGTGGGGGTGGAAAATTTGGTAATCAAATCTCTCTCTCCCTTGTAATTTTGTTGGTGGAGTAGTACTCACCATTATGTTTTTCTTCTGTCCTTTCCTTTAATTCCTTCAAACGGCATATTATCCATATTTGCTGAATATAACAGAGATAATTTTTCTAAGTTGTAACCTCTTTAATACAATTTAGTGAAACCATATTCTGCATCTCTATTATTCTGTTGCGTTAAATTTTCTGACCATACCATTTGGTGCTTTCATCGGCCACCTCTCTGATGGCAGAAAACACTCGTATGAAGACCATGGAAACAGCGATCGCAACACTCACTGCCACACTCCAAGCCATTCGCGAAGAAGCAGCTCGTGATCGCAGTGACGATCGAGCACGAATGGAACGCATCGAAGCACAGTTGAGTTTGCTGTAACAGGGTAATGCCTCGCCAGGTGGAAGGAACTCATCGGGATTTTCGACGTTGACGTCGTCGTCAAACCCACCGTTTCAGGTCAGAAATGTCAAATTAGATTTTCCCCATTTTGATGGCTCCGATGTTTTGAACTGGATCTTTAGATAGGAACAATTTTTTGAGTATTATGCAACACCAGTTCCTCAACGTCTCACTATTGCTGCGATTCACATGGAGAAGGATGTTGTGCCTTGGTTCCAGATGATGGCACGAAACAATCCTTTCCAATCTTGGGCTGCTTTCACTAGGGCTTTAGAACTGGAATTCGGACCATCCCCATATGAATCTCCTAGCCAAGCCCTGTTCAAATTAACCCAATCCACCTCTGTTGCTGCTTATTACACCTCCTTTACTGCTTTATCTAACCGTGTACAGGGCCTCAGTCCAGCTGCCATTTTGGATTGTTTCCTCAGTGGACTCAAACCAGACATCAAAAGAGATGTTATAGCTCAAACACCTCATTCCATTTCCAAAGCCCTTGCCCTAGCCAAATTATTTGAGGAAAAATACACTACACAGAAAAAAAACACTTACCCTAACCAACACACCAAACCTTACCCCTCATCCAACTCCAAAAACTCGACCCTACCCCCTTTGCTTCCAACACCACCAGCCAAACCACCATTTAACCCACCAAAAAACCCCAATGTCAAACAAATCACGCCTACAGAAATCCTCCTCCGCCGGGAGAAAGGTTTATGTTACTATTGTGATGCCAAATTCACCATGTCCCACAAATGTCCCAATAAACACCTTTACTTACTACAAGTAGACGACGATGATCGTAATGACCACATTTCTGACCATATCGACCAAACTCTTACCATTAACGAGCTAAGTTCATCCATGGAACATCATCTCTCACTCAATGCTCTACATGGATCTATTGGGGTAGGTACCATGCGATTCAAAGGGAATATTCAGGGTGTTGAGATTCAAATTTTATTGGATAGTGGAAGTTCTGACAATTTCCTGCAACCAAGGATTGCTCACTGTCTAAAACTTCTAATTCATTCTGCAGGTCCACACATCGCCGATTATGATGAATTATCTATTAGATTTTATTTGCAGAATGCCTTCATCACACTCCATGGTGATAAGTCACCCTTTGTAAGTCAAGCTCAGTTTCATCACATTCGCCGTCTTCATAACACTCACTCCATCGATACTTCATTCATGTTGCAGTTTAATACTGTTGCTCATCACGAAGCAACTACCATATCTTTGCCCTCTGATATGTCATCAAACTTGCAGAGTTTACTTGCATCTTTTATGGATGTGTTTGGAGAACCTAAGGGCTTGCCACCACCCCGCGAACAAGACCACACTATACCTCTTTTGGAGGGCAGTAACCCAGTTAAGGTATGTCCGTATCGATACCCGCACTATCAAAAGGAACAAATAGAGAAAATGGTTAAGGACATGTTGGACCAGGGTATTATTCAACCCAGCTCGAGCCCCTTTTCTTCACCTGTTTTACTCGTAAAAAAAAAGACGGTACATGGCGTTTTTGCACTGATTACCGTGCTTTGAATGCTATCACGGTTAAAGACAGCTTTCCCATCCCTACTGTGGATGAATTGCTAGATGAATTGTTTGGTGCCACTTACTTCTCTAAGCTGGATCTACGTTCTGGATACCATCAGATTTTAGTCAAATCCGAGGATCGATTTAAAACAGCTTTCCGTACTCATCAAGGATTGTATGAATGGTTAGTTATGCCGTTCGGTTTGTCTAATGTGCCAACATCATTTCAGAGCTTAATGAATCAAGTTTTCAAACAGCAACTCAGAAAATCCGTATTGGTGTTCTTCGATGACATACTCATTTACAGTCCCTCTTGGGCAACCCACCTTGAACACTTGGAAGTGCTCCTCACCTTCAGTGTAGGACTTGACGATCATGTCGTCCATGTACACTTCGAGCATGTCGTCGATTTCACCCCGGAAGACGTTGTTCATCATCCGTTGGTACGTGGCGCCGACGTTCTTTAGGCCGAAGAGCATTACGTTGTAGTAATAGTTGCCCGACGCCGTCATGAAGGCCGTGCTCTGTTTGTCGTGCTCGGCCATCGAGATCTGGTTGTACCCCGAGTATGCGTCCATAAATGACAAGAGCTTGAAGCCCGCAGAGTTGTCGACGAGTTTGTCGGTGTTGGGAAGAGGGTAGGCGTCCTTAGGACATGCCCGGTTGAGATCGGTATAGTCAATACACATGCGCCATTTTCCATTATTCTTTTTAACGAGTACAACATTGGACAACCAGGTTAAATACCAGGCTTCCGAAATAAAATTTTCCTCTAGGAGGTCTTTTACAATTTTTTTCAGCCGCCGCCGACTTTTCGGGGGACTGTCTATGCCTACGTTGTACTACGACCTTCACGGTCGGGTTGATGGACAGCTGATGGCAGGTTGTTGCACCCTAAAATTTGCCCAACCTTGTTCACTTGGTTTATGTTTCAATATCATTAGCATTTGCATATAGAGTCATGTACATAGGTTACTCATCTGCATAGCATAAGCATAGCAAGTCATTCAACAGGGAACCAATCATTATTCTCATCTCTAGAGGCCTATCAAGAGGTTATTATTCAAATTCAATCTCATTCAAGTCATCAGAAAGAATTGGGAAGCTATCAAGTCAATGGATCAAGCAGTTCATCTATCTCCTAACTGAGTGTATCTGGGGATCAATAAGGAAAGTATGAGCTGTGAATTGATGGCATGGGGAGTATCTAGACATCTTGGAGGACTTAGAAAGTCATTGGGAGAAGGAGACAAGTCATTGGTGTAGTCACAAGAATTGCAGTTGAAGACAGTCAACTAGGGTTTCATCTAGGTCAACCCTGGGTCAACTCTAGGTCAATTGACTGATTGAAAAGCATTAAGGGCTATTGGGGAGATGTGGGGTTCATCATTTGACATGAAGAATAAGGATATGTTGTTATGCTAAGAAGAATTCAAGAGAAATCAAGGAGAAGAGGAGTTTCTAAATTAGGGTTTCTGTGTAAAATCCCCTAGTTTAGGTCAAATTTCCAAGCAAGATAAGTCAAAATGAAAGCTTCAAATGGATCCTTGGCCAACATGAAACTTGTAGAGGATCTCAAGACCTTTAATTTGAGTGGTGGAAGACATCAAGGAGATTTATAGAACTCAAGTTATGGTCCTTTCAAGTTACAGGTCATCTGAGGTATCTGAAATTTTGTCTGTGAAAGTGACTTGACTTCCAAGCTATTTTTACCCCTCAAGTAGATTTCAAATGAATTTCTGGTCAACATAAGAATTGTTCCTCATTGTCTTAGCTTTCTAGAATGGTATAGTATGCCTTCATATGAATTGTGGAACTCCACTTATGGTCTTGGCAAGCAAAGGGTATTTTGGTCATCTGAGGATTACAGGTCATCTTAGCCTATGCCTAAAACTCATCCAAGGAGGCTTCAAATGGAAAACTTTACAACATCAAACTTGTTCCAAATGACATTTTGAGTCTAGAAAAGTGACCATGAGAGATTGGAAAGATTCATAGCACAAGGTTTCAAAATTGTTGGATTTAATGAATAAAAATGGACTTAAAAATGAGATTTTTCATATTTTGGCCAAATGAAGCAAAATTATAGGTCATTTTGAATGGAAAGATCATTTTAAAGACATTGGCTAAAGTATAATTTTGAGCTTAGTTCACATTTTGGGAGTTATCCATGGTTACTTGTAATGGAAGAGACATAAACCAAATCCAAGGGAAATTGTGCAAGGGAAGCTTCTCCAAGCTTCTAGGAGTTTCTAACATCATGTATATATTTATATGAGATGGTTCATGCCATGGTTGGTGATCTCATCCTCTCAAAATCACAAGTTTCACTCACTTTCTTCATTTTGCAAAAGCTTCTCAAACCCTCTAAAATCTCCATCAATTTCCACATTTCTTGCTTGGATCATCATCAATACCTTTCCTAGATCAGAATCCTATCAAAGAATTGGTTGAATTGATCAAGAATTGTACTATCCATCTTCTCCATCCAAGTTGCAAGAAGGTTTCAAGAACAAGATTCAAGGAGTTTGCACAAAAGATATTGCATACAGAATTCATCATCAAGGTTACTGATCACTTTCCAATCACTGCAAGCATCAGATCCAAGGGTTTCCATAGTTGTTTCCACCATTTTTGCACCAGGTTAGTTTCCTTCGAATTGGCTGAATTAGCTAGAATCATGGATATTTATTAGGTTAGAATGGTTAAGCATAAGTAGATGATTGATTTTGGTGAGTTTGAAGAAGTTTAATGGAGGTTGCTCATAGTGCACCAAATCTGTTAGAGCTTGTAACTATTAGGATAATGCACGAGAATCTTGTTGGATTAGCATGTTAAGATCAGCATGGAGTGTAGATGAGTTTAGGACAAGATTTGGAGAGAATGGAGAGGTTTGACATCAGGTGCTCATGGTGGATCAGGACTGTTATCTCTATCGAATTGGTTTATTGCTTGAGTTTTAGGAGGATTTGTGGTTATGGATGTGTAGAGGGATTGTTATAGACCAAGTTTTCTTTTCATGTCGAGCGAATCCATGGAGAACTGAGTGAGAACAGGGAGCTCGAATGTGTGTGCATGGGAGATGAAGTTCAGAGCTAGGGTTTGTCCAAGGTTGAAGATAACCTTTGGACCGTTTGATCTGGCCTGGACCTTTGACTTAATTCCCAATCCAACGGACACGATTAAAAATGAGAAACAGAGGGAAGTCTTAGGAGTGAAACGCCCCATTTCACTTAAGTTTCTGAGTGGGCTTTGGAATTCCTTGCTAATGACACCCCTCTCAGCCAAGGCCCAATATATTCAACTGGAAATATTGATATCTGCACCGTTTGAGTTTTTTTGATTTTTGTTTAAATTCTGAAGCGCGTATGGGCCTAAGCCTTTGATATTCGCACCTCCCAGCTGGTGGCCCACCTGGAAAAATAACTGGAGCGCCCTGCTATTCTCACCCCTCCCATTTAATTTTCTATTTTGTCATTTTTAATTTCTTTAATATTTTCTCATCCTTTAAAAAATCATAAAAATAGAAAAATGCATATTTTCAATTGATTCTTTTTGCATTAATTTCTTCAAGATGTCTAGAAAATTATAAAAAATAAAAATTGCATTTTATTTTTTATTTGATATTTTTCCCATATTTTCCAAATGAATGTATATTTTAGGTGTTTCATTTCATACATGAATTTGTTAATTTTGGTTCTAATAGTTGCTTTAACATTTTTTGTCCATTCTTTTTAGGTTGATTAATAGACATTGTTAGCTTGTACATGCAATTTAGTTCACATTTTTAGGACTTAATTTTAGGTGATTAGTTTAGGTGTGAATAACATGAACAAAATTAGGGTTTTAAATCAACTTAGGTGAGATAGTTTAATTCTTTTAGGAAATTTTCATTTGAGTTTTGGGGTATGGACTATAGGGGTTATGGGTATAGGATAGATCCCCTTAGAAGTCACTAGGATTCCCCTACTGCTACTAGTATATGCTGCTATATTTGTTTGACTGGTGTGGTGTGCCCTCTGGGGATTATGATCTGTTTATCTGTGTGGGTATTGGGATTGTCTGGGGATTGGGGAAGCTGAAGAATTGTGATGATGAAGCCCTTGGAAATCCAGAGACTGAAGGCCAACTTCCAGAGTTGAAGAGGAGATTCCTGCTAGCAGCTGTTGAGGAGATTAGGGTTTAGGAGCTAGGCAGAGCTCTAGATTAGAAAGCTTGTTTCTCAAACATGGAATGCTTTGTCTGCATCCATCCTTTCTCTATGATTCAAAGTCTCTTTCAAATATCCACCTCCTTCCAAGGAAGGATCAGTGAATGTATTGGAAAGATAGAACTTTTGAGAGAAAACTGTCTGTTTAATGTTAACAGTTGATGAACCACCCTTGGTAGGTAATTGACTGTCTAACATTCATAACTTCATCTGGTTGACTGATATCCCTCCTGGGGCCTGAGACTTGAAGAAAAACCATTGTAGATGGAAGATTGATGATCAAGACCTTGCTGGAAAGCTGTGGAGATGGAGATTGCTGCTTGCCTGAAGCTTATAGTTGTTTGATGATGACTTGAAGGTGGATATTGATGCAGAGCTGCTGTAGCTGTTTATTATTGCTGTATTTCATTTCTGATGTATTGATTGGTTTTCTGGACTGTATTGTTTGCTGTTTACCCTGTCGGGTTGAAAGTGAAGTCTGTTCACTTTTGCCTATTGTTTTCTAGGTTCGAGGTTGAGTGGGACTCCCTTGCCTCGCTTGTATTGTTGCATCCATGCATTTTACCGCTTTACTGTATATATATATCTGATGTTGTTTTTGTTTCTGTCTATTCCCTTAGGATCTCTGTTTCTCTCTGTGCAAGAGAGGAGCGTGATAGACACTAGGTCTTAACCCATGCATGATAACATTAGGATAGTTTGATTCCCTTCGCAACCGTAGGTTAGAGTTCTGTCTCTTCTCCCTCAAAACAAACAGAAAAACACAATAAGATTTCAAACACAATAAAAGACACTTCTTCCGTAAAAGAATGTGAACTCATCAAGACGTCATTTTTGTCCGCTGGGACTGTTAATCAGAAAAACCTTTTTCAGAAGGAATAAAATCAACCAAGACAGACTTGTGTCGTACGTGGCCCGAACTACGTTTGCTCTGATCTTTCATGCTGTATGAAAGTACGTAGGCATAGGATGCGATATCCTAGCGAGCAACCTTCCCCTCCTTTCCCGTAGGTAGGCGAACTACGTTGACTCTGATTTCTCGTTCCAGACGGGAATACGTAGGCATAAAGTGCGACACTTTGCCGAGTCATTTTATTTTCTTTTAAACCCAGACCTTTAGCGTAGATAGAATACAATCCTTTTCGACAGAAAACAAGCGTGGATCCCGTCGAGTACGACGGACGTGAGGGGTGCTAATACCTTCCCCTTGCGTAACCGACTCCCGAACCCAGGTTTTGGTTGCGATGACCATACCTTTCCCCGTTTTGCGGTAGGTTTACCTTGAGCGTTTCCTTTCCCTCCGTTGGGATAAATAACGCACGGTGGCGACTCTTCTGTTCAGCCGGCGCCGATTTTCGCAGTAGCGACAGCTGGCGACTCTGCTGGGGATCCAACGTCCCTTGGCTGCTAAGGACTGCGATAGTTCTTATGCATTTGGGATCCAACGTCCCTTAAAAGAGTCAATCCTAACGCTTGTTTTCCCGTCGAGGATTTTGTATGGATTTATATTTCTGACCTTTATTTTTCAGCATTTTATATATTGATTATTATTGCTGTATTGGGGTGATGGGTGGTTCTATGATTGAGAGATAAGCCGGACCTGGGCTTGAGTGCACCTAGAATTAGAGTAGAAAGTAGTGGGCGCGTGTCGGCTTTGCTTGCATTAGTGTCTCGTGAAATCTACACTCGGACGAGGTTCTTCTGGTTGGCTTCTTTTTCTACCCTTTGGGTCGAAGGGGTTGTTGGTCAGCTGAATTGTCGACTCCGGGAACCGATCATTTGGAAGTTGGCTAAGTGAGGCCTCTTCAGGATTTGATGATGCCACTCCTTCTGGGAATCGTATCATCAGCCCTGAAAGTCTGTGACGCCGACGACCGCATAGGATGCCAGACCTTTGTCAGTTACTAGGACATCCACCTGTGAGAGGGTTTAGGGTTATGCAGGTAACTAGACCTTCAGATACCGGTTATTTCTTGATCAGAGATCCTGGGTATTTATGGAGAGTTATGAGGTCTGTCAGAGACCAGTTGGAGAGTTCTGAGGTCTGTCAGAGACCAGTTGGAGATGTGTTCTGAGGGCTGTCAGAGCCCAGATCGGAGATATGATTTGAGGTCTACCAGAGACCAGTTGGGGTTATAGTTTGAGGTATGTCAGAGACCAGTATTGGAGCTTTGTTTTAGGTCTATCTGAGACCAGGGTTTGAGGACTTCTATAGAGTCTATCTGAGACTTCTTGATATGGTTCAGGCTATTCAGCTGCGGCATTTGGTCCCTGTTGCATGTTATTTGCATTGCATTGTTTGCATACTCATTATCATTGCATTCCATTAACGTGTGTCTGTGCTGCAGGTGCATTTGCATATCCTCCGATTCTAGTGCCCAGACTCCTGAGTATTGATTATGGCTGGTTTGAGGAAAACAGTTGCGTATAAGCTGCCTTCACCTGATATTACTCCTTTGCTCGGTCTGATATCTCTTGCTGATGAGGAGGTTAGGAGAAGCTTCAGAATGAATCATGGGAGATTACTGAGATTAGTCTGCAAGCCCACTGCTGACGAGATGCACGGGCTGTACACCTTGATGCAGTTCTATGACCCCGCATTGAGATGTTTTACGTTTGCTGACTTCATTCTAGGGCCTACCATTGAGGAGTATGTGGAGTTTACTGAGCTACCGGTGCAGAACAAGGTTCCATTTATTCACTTTGCTGCTGAGCCCAAGTTGGAGGACTTAGCCAAAGCTTTGCATATGGACGCTGCAGAACTGTTATTGACTTCTTGGCTTGGGGTTTCAGGGTTCTCTCTTGATTTCCTGGTGAGCAAAGCTCAGGAGTATGCCAAGAACGGATGTTGGGTGGTTTTCAACGCTATTTTGGCTCTATGCATTTATGGAATCGTGTTGTTCCCTAACTTGCCCAATTTCGTAGACTTGGACGCTTTCCATCTATTTGCTGTCGGCAATCCAGTGCCAACGTTGATCGGAGACTTCTACCACTCCTTGCACTACAAGAATGAAAACAGAAGGGGGAAGGTTGTTTACTGCTGTGCTCCTTTGTTGAATATGTGGTTCAAAAGTCATCTGCCCATGAAGGGGTCTTTTGTAGAGAGTGCAACCACAGCTAGCTGGTCAGAGCGCCTGATGAGGCTATCTTCAGAAGACGTCGAGTGGTTTGATAGGGATCTGTTGGGATCTGAGCTTATATTCAGTTGTTCTGGGTACCCCAATGTGCCACTTATTGGAAGAAAAGGGTGTATCAACTACAACCCATCGCTGTTGGTCCGCCAGTTCGGATATGCGCTGAAGAACCCGCCAAAGGAGGAAGAAGTACAGGAATCTCTGTACTTCACCGGAGATTTGAAGGGAAAGTTGTTAGCCAAGTTGCAGCATGCCTGGACGCGTATTAACCGAAGAGGGAAGCCGTTGTTAGGGAAGAATGACTGTCAGGCCTATGCACCTTACAGAGAGTGGATCCAGGAGAGAGCCAGTCAGTTGAGGATGCCATTTCCAGATGCACCAGTTCTTGTTCCTATTCCGGTAGCGGAGCCAACTACTGTTTCTAAGGAGGCCTACGAGCAAGTTGTGAAAGAAAAAGAAGCCTTGATGAAGATTAACGAAGGGTTAGAGCAGGAGCTAGCCCAGATACGCAGTGAGAAAAACAAGGCCGTCCACGCTTTCCAACAGCAGATTGAGCTAATGAACAGATTAGGAGCTGAGTTGACGGAGGAGAGGAAGAAGCGCGAACGTCTAGGGCAAGAGTTCAGAAGCTCCCATAACATGCTTGAATCCAAAAACAAAGCGCTCGACGCAGCACACCGAGAGATCTCTTCTTGCAATAAGACCTGGAATGCCACGCTCACCAACAATAAGAAGAGGGAAGATAAGTTGAAACAGCAAATTTCCGACCTCGAAGAGCAGTTGAAGTCCAGCATCAAGAAGTGTGAAGAAGAAGTGATGACCCGGTATAGTATCCAGAATGCACTAAACAAGGCCATCAAAGGCAGAGATGAAGCTGTGTCTCAGAAGCGTAAACTAGAGGATCGCTTCGGAGAGGGGGTATGGGAAGAAACTGCTGAAGACGTACGCCGTGTTCTTAAGAAAAGGAACCAACTTGTTGAAGGGCTGCTTGCTCGACCAAGCCATCCGGAGACCAAGAAGCTGCTAGAAGAGTACCAGACTTATGGGAGGATTTGATCATTTCATGTAGTAACTTGTATGCTTTATTTGCATAGTGCTGACCATCACCAGGATTGTTGGTTGAGGTCATGCCTTCTCGTTGTACTCGCAGTGATATTGTACTCCTGGCTTATTGGTTTTCTCGGCAATATACGAGGCTTTCTGTGATTCAACTCCGATCTCTGTATTTCTAGTACTGTCATTGCACTGGCACCTTCGCACTAGAACCGGGGAATGATCTTCCCTAATGCACAGACACACATTGCATTGCATTCATATTCATATTGCATTACAGGTAATCTTTGGATGGTGTCTTATTTCCTGCTCTGTATCAGGTACTTTCCAGGATTGCAGATCAGCACCCGCACCGCTATTCCACTCGCTCCAACTGCCGAAGAATCATGGATCAAATGCAGAACGAGATGCAAGATGTGCGCGAGAAGCTAGCTCTCTTTATGCAGACCATGGAGGCTATTGCAAAAGGTCAGGAGAATTTGAAAGCCATGGTCCAACCTCTGTTGGCCCGAAATGCTGGTCACGACAACGAGGATCATCAGTCTGTGCGAGTCGATACCGCTCATGGAGATGGCACTCCCACGCCCGTGGCTCCACCTGTAGTCAACATACCTGCTGCTAATGTCAACAACGCTACCGCTGCTGTGAACGGTAACGTCGGAGTTGGGAACGAGACTGCTGTCCATAACGTTGGGCTTGGTGATATCAACGTGGGTGATAATATGGGAGGCAACGGCTTTGGCAATACTGGATTCGGGTTCAACGATCAGGGATTCGATAATGCTGGGAAATATGGTTTCAATGCTCAAGGCTTTGGGCAAGATGGTTATGGTATGGCCAATCAGGGCTACGGAGGTTTTGGAAATGGAAACGGCGCTGGGTTAATGGCTTTTGGGCCTGCTGGAGGTGTTCAAGGGTATGGCAACAGAGGCCGAGGCCCGGGGATGAATCAGATTAGAGCTGGCCGCAATAATGGATACGATGGGTATGGAGCTGGGAATGGTATGTGGCAAGAAGACCAGCAGGAGGACGCTTTCTCCGGCGGAGGTTTCGAAGGGCCGATGGATGACTCCCAAAAGATCAGAATGCTGGAAGAGCAGATGAGGGGGGTCCTGAACCAAAGTGTTGTGGGCTTGGACATGGCAACAATGGGTCTGGTACCTGGCTTGAGGGTGCCAATCAAATTCAAAGCACCTGCGTTTGATAAGTATAAAGGGGACACATGTCCGAAAGTGCACGTACGGGCTTATTACAGAAAGATGTCTGCATACTCGACTGATGAGAGAATGCTAATGCATTTCTTTCAAGATAGTCTGTCGGGTCCTTCCTTAGAGTGGTACATGGGGTTGGAGCCGACCAATATCAAGACATGGAAGCAATTGGCGGAGGCATTTGTAGCTCACTACAAGTATAACAGCGACTTGGCACCCAACCGGGTCCAATTGGCAGGGCTGTCACAGAAGAAGGGGGAGAGCTTTAAAGAGTACGCGCAAAGGTGGCGCGATATGGCTGCCAGGGTCCGTCCTCCTTTAGAAGACAAGGAAATGAATGACATGTTCGTCGGCACATTCACAGGCTTATTTCATGACATGTTGTTTCATACATCTCTGGCTAGTTTCTCAGATTTAATTTTGATGGGAGAAAAGATTGAACGTAACATTAAGCAAGGAAAGTTCCAAGTCGAGGAATCAACTGCATCTGGCAGTAATAGGAAGGCTTTTGGTGGGCGCCGTCAGGGCGAGGCAAGTGCAGTGTTTGGAGGCCAAGGCCGAGGCCGAGGCAGGGGACGGAACCAATATCGTCAGCCGCAGCAGGTGGCGAGTGTTACTATTCTGTATCAGCAACAACCATTTCAACAACAACAACCGTTTCAGCAGCAGCCAGTGCAACAACAACAACAGCAGCAACAGCAACCACAGCAGGGGGCACAGCAGGCTCAACGAAGATTCCAGGGTGGTAAACCAAGAAGAGTGTTTGAGAAGCCTCCCTCAACCTATGCAGATTTGTTGCAAACATTGTTGGGTTTGAACCTGGTAGAGAAGAGAACTCTGGCGCCGATAACAGGAACTCCTCCGTATGGTTATGATGCAAGCAGGCACTGTGAGTTCCATTCTGGGGCTCCGGGCCACGATGTAGAGGGTTGCCATGCTTTTAAGCATGTTGTGCAGGATCTTTTGGACAATAAGGCTATCAATTTCGGAACGGCAGGGCCGAATATAGTGCAGAAGCCCATGCCTAATCATGGGGCAAACGCCATTCTGGCTGAGGAAGGGTTGAATCTGATTATGAATGTCGATGATTTAAAGACGCCGCTGAGAGAGATAAAAAGCAGATTGTTGCAAGGGGGTGTTTATCCAGGATGTGACGAGTACTGCTTAGAATGCTGGACCTTAGCTGGGGGGTGTGATGATTTGAAGAAAGGCATTCAGGCTTTAATTGATGGAGGCACATTGCAGTTTGACCGAGCAGCGACCGAAGAGCCTGCAGGGGCAGTAGCAGATGATCAGAGTGATGTGGCCACTGTAACGATTCCTCGGAAGACAATCACTATTGCAGCACCGGTTCAGCGACCACCGATCACCATAACTAAGGCCGGACCGATCTCGTACGAGAACACGAAAGCAGTCCCCTGGTCATATGGGTTGGAGGTGTATTGTGACGGGATAAAGATTGATGTTGATAAGCAGCCAGCGGAGACTGTCGATAACGTTGTTGGTTCAGGAGGTATGACAAGGAGTGGTAGGATCTTCATATCGCCTGAGGTGGAGGCCGAAAGACTAGCGAAAGGAAAGGGGAAAATGGTTGAGAATGTCCCAGTGCAAGCAAGCGAAAAAGAAGCGGCATCGAAAGACGTAAAAGAGTTCATGCGCTTGATTCGAAAAAGTGATTATAAGATTGTGGAGCATCTGCAGCAGACGCCATCAAAGATATCTATCCTGTCTTTGCTCTTATGTTCTGAAGCTCACAGAAATGCTTTGTTGAAAGTCCTGGATACTTCCTTCGTCCCCCAAGACGTCTCCGTGAATCAGCTGGAAGGAGTGTTGGCACATGTAAATGCAGGCCACAGCTTGGGCTTTACCGACTTCGACTTGACCCCAAAAGGGAGAGATCATAATATGGCGCTGCACATATCCGTCGAGTGTAGAGGATCAGTAATGTCGCATGTATTGGTCGACACCGGATCGTCTTTGAATGTGATGCCCAAGAAAGCGATGATGAAGCTGGATGTCAGAGGAATCTTGTGCACACCCAGTGACTTGGTAGTTAGAGCCTTTGACGACACGCGAAGAACAGTCTTTGGATCGATCACATTGCCTCTACAGGTGGGGCCGGAGGTTTTCGCGACTGAATTTTATATCATGGATATCCAGCCAGCATACAGCTGCCTTCTCGGACGACCCTGGATTCATGGTGCTGGGGCAGTCACGTCTACCTTGCATCAAAAGTTGAAATATATGGTAGGAGACAGTGTGGTCACAGTATGTGGGGAAGAAGATATACTGGTCAGCCATCTGTCATCATTTAAGTATGTGGAGGTCGACGGAGAGATTCACGAAACACCCTGCCAGGCATTTGAAGGGTTGCGTATCCAGGACAAAGGTCCCGAGCCGAGCAAAGTGTCAGAGATAGCCGTCTCGTCGTATAAAGAAGCTTAAGCTCTAGTGGAGGCAGGAGAAGCAAAGGGCTGGGGCAAAGTGCTGGATATTCCGGTAAAGATGGACCGGTTTGGGCTGGGATACCAACCGTCGTCGTCAACACCCGCTGTGGGGGCACCCCGCTTCAGAGGGCCAGTAACCATCTCTGCCAGTGGAGTATGTCATGAAACCATCAATGCTGCTTCGGAGTCTGACGAAGGAGACAGCGACTGTGATATGGATGCTTGGATTCAGCCAAGCACGCCAGGACAAGGACTGTGCAACTGGTCTATTCAGGAGCTTGTTCCTGTGACTCTTAAACAGTAATGCTTTGCTTTATTAATTGTTGAATAATCTGATGTCTTGCCCGGGGCATCAGGATTTGCTTAGGGCTGTGTTGTTATGAACATTGCGTGTTAATAAATGGCGTTTTTTATGTGCAAATACTGTAATCTCTGTCTTTCTTGTTTTGTATTTTTCAATAAAATGGCAATGTGGTTATTCGCTTTATACGCATTTTGAAGCACTTAACCATTCCTTTTGCAGGATAACATTTTCAGATGACATCCTTGAAACACCTATGACTCATCCCGACTTTGAGCATCCGATATTTCAGGCCGAAGAAGAGGTTGTCGAAGATAGTGACGTCCCTGAAGAACTGTCTTGGTTGGTGAAGCAAGAGGAAAGAGCCATTCTGCCTCACGACGAGGTCATCGAAATTATCAACTTAGGGTCAGAAGGGGTTGAGAAGAATATTCGTATCGGAGTCGCGCTGAAGAGCGATATCAAGCGAAGACTGGTTGAAATGCTCCGAGAGTATAGTGATGTATTCGCTTGGTCGTATGAAGATATGTCAGGGCTCGATACAGATATGGTTGTGCACCGTCTGCCGCTGAAAGAAGAATGCCCGCCAGTCAAACAAAAACTTCACAGAACTCGACCAGATATGGCAGTGAAGATCAAAGAGGAAGTTCAAAAACAGTGGGACGCTGGTTTCCTGGCTGTGACAAAATATCCCTCATGGGTTGCTAACATCGTACCAGTGCCAAAGAAAGATGGCAAGGTTCAGATGTGCGTGGATTATAGGGATTTGAATAAAGCAAGCCCAAAAGACGATTTTCCACTTCCTCATATTGACGTGCTAGTTGATAATACTGCTCAATACTCCGTATTCTCCTTCATGGATGGCTTTTCAGGCTATAATCAGATTAAAATGGCGCCAGAGGATATGGAGAAGACCACTTTCATAACGCCTTGGGGAACATTTTGCTACAAAGTGATGCCCTTTGGCTTGAAAAATGCTGGGGCAACATATCAGCGTGCGATGACGACTCTTTTCCATGATATGATGCATAAAGAGATCGAAGTTTATGTTAACGATATGATTGCCAAATCCCAGACGGAGGAAGAGCATCTAGTGAATCTGCTGAAGTTATTTAAAAGGCTTAGGAAGTTCAGGCTGAGACTGAACCCTAACAAATGCACCTTCGGGGTGAGATCGGGCAAACTGCTGGGGTTTATCGTAAGCGAAAAAGGAATAGAGGTCGATCCTGCTAAAATAAAAGCAATACAAGAGATGCCGACGCCTAAAACAGAGAAAGAAGTGCGCGGGTTTTTAGGGAGGTTGAACTACATCGCTCGGTTCATATCTCATCTAACGGCCACGTGTGAACCATTATTCAAGCTGTTAAAGAAAGATCAAGTTGTGACATGGAACGAAAATTGTCAAAAGGCGTTCGATAAAATAAAGCAGTATTTGCAGGAGCCTCCTATTTTGATACCCCCAGTGGCAGGGAGACCTTTGATCATGTATTTGACGGTTCTTGAGGGAAGCATGGGTTGTGTTTTTGGTCAACACGACGAGACAGGAAGAAAAGAGCATGCGATCTACTACTTGAGTAAGAAATTTACAGATTGTGAATCTCGATACTCAATGCTGGAGAAAACTTGTTGCGCGCTAGCCTGGGCCGCCAAGCGTTTGAGGCAATACATGTTGAATCATACAACCATGCTCATCTCGAAGATGGATCCTATCAAATATGTATTCGAAAAGCAGGCGTTGTCAGGGAGAATTGCCCGTTGGCAGATGGTCTTGACTGAATATGACATTCAATACGTCTCGCAAAAGGCTATAAAGGGAAGTGTGCTGTCTGAGTATCTGGCGGAGCAGCCTATTGAAGATTACCAATCGATGAGGTTTGATTTTCCTGACGAGGATATCATGTACCTAAAGATGAAAGATTGTGAAGAGCCGTTGCCAGACGAAGGACCAGAGTTGGGTTCCAAATGGAAGATGATATTTGATGGAGCTGTAAACGCTTACGGTAGCGGAATAGGGGCAATCATCACCACTCCACACGGGTCGCACATCCCGTTTACTGCCCGATTGACCTTTGTTGTTACCAACAATGAGGCCGAATACGAAGCTTGTATAATGGGGCTTGAAGAAGCCATTGATTTGCGAATCAAAAATCTAGACGTATACGGAGACTCAGCTCTGGTGGTGAATCAGATCAAAGGGGAATGGGAGACACGTCAGCCCAACTTGATACATTACATGAATTATGCAAGGAGATTGCTGCCTTTCTTCGACAAGGTTGAATTGCATCATGTACCGCGGGCAGAGAATCAAATGGCTGACGCCCTCGCCACTTTGTCTTCCATGTACAAAGTCAACTTCTGGAACGAGGCTCCCCGAATCATTATCTCTCGGTTGGACAGACCAGCTTACGTATTTGCTATTGATGAAGCATCCGACGACAAACCGTGGTATTTTGATATCCTTAATTTCCTAAAGAATAAAGAGTATCCGGCTGGGGCATCCAGTCAAGATCAGAAGACTCTCAGGAGATTAGCAGGTAATTTCTATGTGAATCCAGATGGTGTCTTGTACAGAAGAAACCACGACTTGGTGTTATTGCGTTGTGTAGACGAGAAAGAGGCAAAGCTGCTCATGGAGGAAATACACGAAGGTACTTTTGGTACGCATGCTGGTGGGCATGCTATGACAAGAAAGCTGTTGCGGGCAGGTTATTTTTGGCTGACTATGGAGACTGATTGCTTCAAGTTTGCGAGGAAGTGCCACAAGTGCCAAGTCTATGCTGACAAGATCCATGTGCCTCCGAGTCCTCTGAATGTAATGTCATCGCCATGGCCATTCTCGATGTGGGGAATCGATATGATTGGAAAGATCGAGCCGACGGCTTCTAACGGGCATCAGTTCATTCTAGTAGCAATCGATTACTTCACCAAGTGGGTAGAAGCGGCGTCGTACGCAAATGTAACAAAGCAGGTGGTGGCTAGATTCATCAAGAGAGATATCATTTGCCGATATGGGATCCCCGAGCGGATAATCACGGACAACGGTTCAAACCTGAACAACAAAATGATGAAGGAGCTCTGTCAGAATTTTAAGATCGAACATCACAACTCCTCCCCTTACCGACCCAAGATGAATGGCGCTGTCGAAGCGGCCAATAAGAATATCAAGAAGATCGTTCAGAAAATGGTGGTGACCTACAAGGATTGGCATGAGATGCTACCTTTTGCTTTGCACGGTTATCGTACGACGGTACGCACATCAACCGGGGCAACTCCGTTCTCGTTAGTATACGGAATGGAAGCGGTACTACCGTTGGAAGTAGAGATCCCTTCTCTGAGGGTATTGCGAGACGTTCAGCTGGACGAGGCAGAATGGGTGAAAGACAGGTTGAACCAATTGAGTTTGATGGATGAGAAGAGGCTAGCTTCTCTAGCATATGGTCGTTTGTACCAAAGCCGAATGAAGAAAGCATATGACAAAAAGATACATCCGCGAAGCTTTCAGACGGGCGACCTTGTGCTGAAAAGGATCCTCCCGCAGCAAGCAGATCACAGGGGCAAGTGGACCCCCAATTACGAAGGGCCATACGTTGTCAGGAAAGTATTTTCAGGAGGAGCTTTATTGCTGTCCACCATGGACGGTGAAGACTTTACGTCGCCTGTGAATTCGGACGCAGTTAAAAAATACTTTGCTTAAAATAGACCCGCTGGACAGAAAAAAGAGAGTCCAGACAAAAATGGGGCATTCTGGCGAACCAAAAACAGAATGAAAGGTTCGGGCAAAAGTTAGGGATAAAATTGAAAAAATGTACACCCGCGAAGTTGAAAACCTACACTGGGCGGCTTCGGCAAAAAAGGGTATCCCGGTGAACTGAAAACCCGTAAAGGGCGGTTCACGCAAAAGTTAGGGATTTGAAAAGCAAATGACTGCAGTCCGAATTTGACATTGCAATGAGCATCAGTGCGGGAGAATACCTGAGGGGTCGATCATCGGATACAACCGCTTCGAAAGTATGGATACCGGGAAAGCATTAGAGTCGGATGAGTCATAGGAGGATCAGTTCGTGGTGTTCGTCTGCATCCCGTTGCCGACATGTGTACAAATTTAATTTGTCAAGTATTTATGCTTATTGTGCATACTTGTGTATCTGCTTTGCGTAGCTTCCTCTTTTCAGGAGTTACATCCCGTGTACAAAACTCCGCCCATTCGGGGGCCCAATCAATAAAATATGTTATTCAGTACTTGATGCTGGTTCTTTACTGTTTTGCGCATGATAAACGCCTAAGTTTATTGAAACTAGCATGTGTATAACGTCACTGGCCCTTGCCAACAATTGCTAAAGCTTTGAATTAACTGAAAATAACGTCACTAACCTGAATCGATTTGGTTGCATAGGCTTGTCTTGTCTTGTTTGTATTGTTGCAGGTTTCATAACCGTACGAGGAAGATGGTCAAAAGATTGCAATAACGAGAGACTCATCCCCCCACGCAGATCATGCGCGTTCTTCCTGAAGAAGGATCGAACTCCCCAGCTAGTCGTAGTTTATCCAAAGGCATGCTCCAATAAAGCCATTTATCCTCAGCAAAGTTTGGCGATTCCTAGATTGAAGGCTGTATTCAGACAGTGCATCTCGAGTAGAGCGGTTTTAATATTTGTGAGTTGTATTCAGACAGTTCACCTTTCCCCGCAGGGTCATTTACTCTCCCCCAGTGGAGTCAGTTAATTTTTCCCAAGAGAATCATCCCATCCCCAGTGGAGTTCTCTTTTCAGCAAGTGTTTTCCTCCCAGTGGAACTCGAAGATTAAGGTTCTCCCCGGCAGAGTTGGTGTGGCGCATTGGCATTTATTTTGTCAAAACACCGTGTGATATCCGTTCATTCTCCAGCAGAGGTCCAATCATACCAGGCTCATCTGCCATTCTCCAGCAGAGTTATATCCCCCAGCAGGGTGTTACTTCAACGAGGTGTTTGGTGCGAGCTCCCAATTTCCCAGCCGAGTCGATTCCCCTTTTCCAACATTTATTTTTGCTGGAATAATTCTATAGCATCTGGCTATCCCCAGCGGAGTCGACATCATCTTCAGCATTTATTTTGCTAAAGCAGTTCCTGTATCTCAGCAGTTCGAGGCTGCATTTGCATTGGCATATAGTGTCATATTCGCATCCACCAAATAAACGTGTAGCATTCCCATGTCGAAGGGAGCATTACATCATTGCCGAACGCATGCATTTTGAAACATAAACTAGGTTGGCTGACCTTTTGGTTCAAGTATTGTTTCTCTTGCAGGTAGAGAGAGCCCTCGCTCAGGTGAATCAATAGACATTCAGGATCTCGACGTGAGACATTTGACGAAGTGTCAGCTTTGGCACTACTCCCCACAGAGTCAGCAGGATAAATTTCTCTTTGTCCCTAAGCAGAGTTGCTTATTTCCCCGCCAGGGTTTCTTGTTGAAGTTTCTCTAGTCCGACCAGCGGATTGTTTCCTTCAAGGTTGTTGTTACGTCAGCATTAAAAGGTTTCATGAACCAGAATTTCAGAGGCTACCGCCAGTTATCAGAACAGGCCTCCGGTAGTCAGGTTTCCAAATATCCCCAGTAGAGTCAGCCTCAAAGTTGCTGTAACGTCAGCGATGAGAAGTTTGCGGACCAACGGAAAGATGAGTCCTAACGTGGACAATTTCTTGACGGGTTTTCTTCGTGCTAGAAAAGTGGAGTCCTAACGTGGACAGTTTTATTTCATGGGCTGATAGGAGGTGCTAGTCCTAACGTGGACGGGTTCGATTTCTCAGAATTGATGGAATGTGGAGTCCTAACATGGACATTTCTTCCAGGTGACGATATGTGTTAGTCCTAACGTGGACAGCTTCGAGTTCTCGGTATTGATTGAGTGTGGAGTCCTGACGTGGACAAAAGTGGGTTACTCTTCGTGTTGGTGTCCTGACGTAGACAATTTATTTCCAGCAGATAGCTTTATTCGTAATGGTGAAGTGGGTGTCCTGACGTGGACAAGTTTATAGTTCCTCGTGTTGTCAAGATGCGCGAGTCCTGACGTGGACAAATTTATCTCTCTTCGTGTTGGCGAGGCGTGAGTCCTGACGTGGACAAGTCTCATTTCCCCAGCAAGTCGAAGACGCGCGAGTCCTGACGTGGACAGGTTCTATTACTTCCGCGGGTTGAGATATGAGTCCTAACGTGGACAAGTCTCATTTCCCCAGCAAGTCGAAGACGCGCGAGTCCTGACGTGGACAGGTTCTATTACTTCCGCGGGTTGAGATATGAGTCCTAACGTGGACAAGTTTTATTTCCTCAGCAAGTCAAGAGATCGGAGTCCTTACGTGGACAAAGCATATCAAGTTATTCCTTACGTGGAAAGATGAGTCCTGACGTGGACAAAGTTATTCCTTACGTGGAAAGATGAGTCCTTACGTGGACAAAGTTATTCTTTACGTAGAAAGATGAGTCCTGACGTGGACAAGGTTATTCCTTACGTGGAAAGAGAAGCTTCAGTTCCTTACGTGGAAAAGCAAGTTCAGTCCTGACGCGGACAGACGCAGAAAAGACGAGTTGGTTTCCTTACATGGAAAGATTGTGATTCCTTACGTGGAATGAAGATTGGAGTCCTTACATGGACAGGTTAAGATGTATTCCTTACGTGGAAGAAAAATGATTCCTTACGTGGAAAAGAGATTGCATTCCTGACGTGGAAAGATTGATTCCTTACGTGGAAAGATTGACATATCAAGTGGGAGTCCTGACGTGGACAGATCAAAGTTTGATTCCTAACATGGAAAAATCAGAGTCCTTACGTGGACATATCAAGAGCATTCCTTACGTGGAAGAAAAAATGGTTTCCTTACGTGGAAAGACGAGTTCATTCCTTACATGGAAAGATTGAGTCCTTACGCGGACGTATCAAGATTGATTCCTGACGTGGAAAGAAAGAGATTATTCTTGACGTGGAAGAGTGTAGTCCTGACGCGGACAAATCCAGATGAAATTTTATTCCTCACGTGGAAAGGTGAGTCCTAATGTGGACAGTGTTATTCCTAACGTGGAACGGTTATTCCTTACGTGGAAAGGTGAGTCCTAATGTGGACAGTGTTATTCCTAACGTGGAACGGTTATTCCTTACGTGGAAAGGTGAGTCCTAACGTGGACGGTGTTATTCCTTACGTGGACGATGTTATTCTTAACGTAAACAACGTTATTCCTAACGTGGAAGAGTTTATTCCTAACGTGGGCGATTTATTTCTGACGAGAAGGCAGACGAGTCATCCCCAGCAAAGTTGTTGAAGTTTTTCCGAGTTGACAGCAGATAGAGTCCTGACGTGGACAAGCAAAGGACGAAGTTTCCGGTGATTCAATCTTTTTCAGCATGATGAGAATAATCCCCAGCACGAGATCGGGGGGTTGTCGTAACAGTCAGATTCAGCTAAGGCATGTCGTTCCCCAAGCAGGAGCGCAGTTTATTTCTGCGGTTGGCAAATTTCTGGGTTCTTAGTATTCAACCGTCTCGTACCGCGAATGTTTGAAGGCTCCAGGCTCTTCACCCAATCGGGTCCAAGTCGCTTGAATAGGGGCAGCTGTTGCACCCTAAAATTTGCCCAACCTTGTTCACTTGGTTTATGTTTCAATATCATTAGCATTTGCATATAGAGTCATGTACATAGGTTACTCATCTGCATAGCATAAGCATAACAAGTCATTCAACAGGGAACCAATCATTATTCTCATCTATGTAGGCCTATCAAGAGGTTATTATTCAAATTCAATCTCATTCAAGTCATCAGAAAGAATTGGGAAGTTATCAAGTCAATGGATCAAGCAGTTCATCTATCTCCTAACTGAGTGTATCTGGGGATCAATAAGGAAAGTATGAGCTGTGAATTGATGGCATGGGGAGTACCTAGACATCTTGGAGGACTTAGAAAGTCATTGGGAGAAGGAGACAAGTCATTGGTGTAGTCACAAGAATTGCAGTTGAAGACAGTCAACTAGGGTTTCATCTAGGTCAACCCTGGGTCAACTCTAGGTCAATTGACTGATTGAAAAGCATTAAGGGCTATTGGGGAGATGTGGGGTTCATCATTTGACATGAAGAATAAGGATATGTTGTTATTCTAAGAAGAATTCAATAGAAATCAAGGAGAAGAGGAGTTTCTAAATTAGGGTTTCTGTGTAAAATCCCCTAGTTTAGGTCAATTTTCCAAGCACGATAAGTCAAAATGAAAGCTTCAAATGGATCCTTGGCCAACATGAAACTTGTATAGGATCTCAAGACCTTTAATTTGAGTGGTGGAAGACATCAAGGAGATTTATAGAACTCAAGTTATGGTCCTTGCAAGTTACAGGTCATCTGAGGTATCTGAAATTTTGTCTGTGAAAGTGACTTGACTTCCAAGCTATTTTTACCCCTCAAGTAGATTTCAAATGAATTTCTGGTCAACATAAGAATTGTTCCTCATTGTCTTATATTTCTAGAATGGTATAGTATGCCTTAATATGATTTGTGGAACTCCACTTATGGTCTTGGCAAGAAAAGGGTATTTTGGTCATCTGAGGATTACAGGTCATCTTAGCCTATGCCTAAAACTCATCCAAGGAGGCTTCAAATGGAAAACTTTACAACATCAAACTTGTTCCAAATGACATTTTGAGTCTAAAAAAGTGACCATGAGAGATTGTAAAGATTCATAGCACAAGGTTTCAAAATTGTTGGATTTAATGAATAAAAGTGGACTTAAAAATGAGATTTTTCATATTTTGGCCAAATGAAGCAAAATTATAGGTCATTTTGAATGGAAAGATCATTTTAAAGACATTGGCTAAAGTATAATTTTGAGCTTAGTTCACATTTTGGGAGTTATCCATGGTTACTTGTAATGGAAGATACATAAACCAAATCCAAGGGAAATTGTGCAAGGGAAGCTTCTCCAAGCTTCTAGGAGTTTCTAACATCATGTATATATTGATATGAGATGGTTCATGCCATGGTTGGTGATCTCATTCTCTCAAAATCACAAGTTTCACTCACTTTCTTCATTTTGCAAAAGCTTCTCAAACCCTCTAAAATCTCCATCAATTTCCACATTTCTTGCTTGGATCATCATCAATACCTTTCCTAGATCAGAATCCTATCAAAGAATTGGTTGAATTGATCAAGAATTGTACTATCCATCTTCTCCATCCAAGTTGCAAGAAGGTTTCAAGAACAAGATTCAAGGAGTTTGCACAAAAGATATTGCATACAGAATTCATCATCAAGGTTACTGATCACTTTCCAATCACTGCAAGCATCAGATCCAAGGGTTTCCATAGCTGTTTCCACCATTTTTGCACCAGGTTAGTTTCCTTCGAATTGGCTGAATTAGCTAGAATCATGGATAGTTATTAGGTTAGAATGGTTAAGCATAAGTAGATGATTGATTTTGGTGAGTTTGAAGAAGTTTAATGGAGGTTGCTCATAGTGCACCAAATCTGTTAGAGCTTGTAACTATTAGGATAATGCACGAGAATCTTGTTGGATTAGCATGTTAAGATCAGCATGGAGTGTAGATGAGTTTAGGACAAGATTTGGAGAGAATGGAGAGGTTTGACATCAGGTGCTCATGGTGGATCAGGACTGTTATCTCTATCGAATTGGTTTATTGCTTGAGTTTTAGGAGGATTTGTGGTTATGGCTGTGTAGAGGGATTGTTATAGACCAAGTTTCCTTTTCATGTCGAGCGAATCCATGGAGAACTGAGTGAGAACAGGGAGCTCGAATGTGTGTGCATGGGAGATGAAGTTCAGAGCTAGGGTTTGTCCAAGGTTGAAGATAACCTTTGGACCGTTTGATCTGGCCTGGACCTTTGACTTAATTCCCAATCCAACGGACACGATTAAAAATGAGAAACGGAGGGAAGTCTTAGGAGTGAAACGCCCCGTTTCACTTAAGTTTCTGAGTGGGCTTTGGAATTCCTTGCTAATGACACCCCTCTCAACCAAGGCCCAATATATTCAACTGGAAATATTGCTATCTGCACCGTTTGAGTTTTTTTTATTTTTGTTTAAATTCTGAAGCGCGTATGGGCCTAAGCCTTTGATATTCGCACCTCTCAGCTGGTGGCCCACCTGGAAAAATAACTGGAGCGCCCTGCTATTCTCACCCCTCCCATTTAATTTTCTATTTTGTCATTTTTAATTTCTTTAATATTTTCTCATCCTTTAAAAAATCATAAAAATAGAAAAATGCATATTTTCAATTGATTCTTTTTGCATTAATTTCTTCAAGATGTCTAGAAAATTATAAAAAATAAAAATTGCATTTTATTTTTTATTTGATATTTTTCCCATATTTTCCAAATGAATGCATATTTTAGGTGTTTCATTTCATACATGAATTTGTTAATTTTGGTTCTAATAGTTGCTTTAACATTTTTTGTCCATTCTTTTTAGGTTGATTAATAGACATTGTTAGCTTGTACATGCAATTTAGTTCACATTTTTAGGACTTAATTTTAGGTGATTAGTTTAGGTGTGAATAACATGAACAAAATTAGGGTTTTAAATCAACTTAGGTGAGATAGTTTAATTCTTTTAGGAAATTTTCATTTGAGTTTTGGGGTATGGACTATAGGGGTTATGGGTATAGGATAGATCCCCTTAGAAGTCACTAGGATTCCCCTACTGCTACTAGTATATGCTGCTATATTTGTTTGACTGGTGTGGTGTGCCCTCTGGGGATTATGATCTGTTTATCTGTGTGGGTATTGGGATTGTCTGGGGATTGGGGAAGCTGAAGAATTGTGATGATGAAGCCCTTGGAAATCCAGAGACTGAAGGCCAACTTCCAGAGTTGAAGAGGAGATTCCTGCTAGCAGCTGTTGAGGAGATTAGGGTTTAGGAGCTAGGCAGAGCTCTAGATTAGAAAGCTTGTTTCTCAAACATGGAATGCTTTGTCTGCATCCATCCTTTCTCTATGATTCAAAGTCTCTTTCAAATATCCACCTCCTTCCTTTGGAAGGATCAGTGAATGTATTGGAAAGATAGAACTTTTGAGAGAAAACTGTCTGTTTAATGTTAACAGTTGATGAACCACCCTTGGTAGGTAATTGACTGTCTAACATTCATAACTTCATCTGGTTGACTGATATCCCTCCTGGGGCCTGAGACTTGAAGAAAAACCATTGTAGATGGAAGATTGATGATCAAGACCTTGCTGGAAAGCTGTGGAGATGGAGATTGCTGCTTGCCTGAAGCTTATAGTTGTTTGATGATGACTTGAAGGTGGATATTGATGCAGAGCTGCTGTAGCTGTTTATTATTGCTGTATTTCATTTCTGATGTATTGATTGGTTTTCTGGACTGTATTGTTTGCTGTTTACCCTGTCGGGTTGAAAGTGAAGTCTGTTCACTTTTGCCTATTGTTTTCTAGGTTCGAGGTTGAGTGGGACTCCCTTGCCTCGCTTGTATTGTTGCATCCATGCATTTTACCGCTTTACTGTATATATATCTGATGTTGTTTCTGTTTCCGTCTATTCCCTTAGGATCTCTGTTTCTCTCTATGCAAGAGAGGAGCGTGATAAACACTAGGTCTTAACCCATGCATGATAACATTAGGATAGTTTGATTCCCTTCGCAACCGTAGGTTAGAGTTCTGTCTCTTCTCCCTCAAAACAAGCAGAAAAACACAATAAGATTTCAAACACAATAAAAGACACTTCTTCCGTAAAAGAATGTGAACTCATCAAGACGTCATTTTTGTCCGCTGGGATTGTTAATCAGGAAAAACCTTTTTCAGAAGGAATAAAATCAACCAAGACAGACTTGTGTCGTACGTGGCCCGAACTACGTTTGCTCTGATCTTTCATGCTGTATGAAAGTACGTTGGCATAGGATGCGATATCCTAGCGAGCAACCTTCCCCTCCTTTCCCGTAGGTAGGCGAACTACGTTGACTCTGATTTCTCGTTCCAGACGGGAATACGTAGGCATAAAGTGCGACACTTTGCCGAGTCATTTTATTTTCTTTTTAACCCAGACCTTTAGCGTAGATAGAATACAATCCTTTTCGACAGAAAACAAGCGTGGATCCCGTCGAGTACGACGGACGTGAGGGGTGCTAATGAAGGAAAATTGCGATCTAAACGCAGCGGAAAACAAAAATTTCCTTTAGTGATCCTTACGAATGAGCATGGTCAGTGATAGAATCGTTACCTCTTTGTGGCGATTCAGATCTTTGATGCAGCGATCACAAGCATTGATGAAGTGCAACGCCTCTACTCAGTCCACACGAACAGCTTCCGGTCACAGTGCTAGCTGCTTACGAACGGAATTATTTGAGTGAGAAAAGAGAATCAAAAACGAAATTGCATCAAGTGAAAGCTTCATCACAAGGGTTCCTTTTATAGACTCTCTTGTGGGCTGCGGGCTAAAAACCCAATTCACATGATCCATAATAATATTATATATTATTATAATAACTATTATTATAATAAATATATTTATTTTATTATTATTTTATAACCATTATAAAATAACAATAATTTATATTATCTGAATTTCTATCTTTCACTTAAGTGCACCGTACCTTACGGTGTTCCTTTGATTTCTCTATCTCTCATCAAACTGTCCTTATGTGTGTGACCCTGTAGGATTTCGTAACGTTGGTAATTATATTAAATTATATATTTAACATAATAAACAGTAAGCGGTATCTAGCAACACATCACTGCTACCCAAGTTACGAAAATGTCATGTGATCTGACAAAACCTTTTTCGTGATAATATATGTTTGTACAATTACCCTTTTGCCCCTATGTCTATATTGAACACAAGGCATACACTGTGTCATCCTTGTCCAGTTCAATATTGGGCCCTTAGACATTTCTCCTGTTATGCAGGATTGGCAAATTCCATCTAGGACACTCATGTCCCTCAGCATGCTTCGTGGAGTGCCCATCAACTGTCTTTATGATCATCCAGTTACGGATAATGTTTGATCAGCAATAAAGCACCTGACTCTACATCTAGGGTCCATAGTGGTTTCAGGTCGAAGGGTGGTAATACACCATTATCACCATGAGAATAACTTATGACACTTTGCATAACATACTATGTAGTATTCTCATAGCGGGTCAATCCGGTATAAATATTACTCCTAATATTTATACCTATGTCAAGACTTGATAACTCTTTATCCATGATCCATGAGATGTGATCATCAGTCTATCTTCATAATAGTCTCAATGCTTTTAATGTTATCCCACTTTGCAATAAAGCTTGACTACGGATATTTTAAGAATAATGTCTTTATGTTTAATGGGATCTCATGATTAAGTCACACTTAACATTTCATTAAACAGACTAACTATTCTAGGGACTTTATTATTCTGAAAGACAAACATAATAAAGAAATGCCTTTTATTATTAAACGAATAATCCGATACAAGTACCAAAAAGTATTGGCCTCTAGGGCTTACACCAACAGCTAATACCTTCCCCTTGCGTAACCGACTCCCGAACCCAGGTTTTGGTTGCGATGACCATACCTTTCCCCGTTTTGCGGTAGGTTTACCTCGAGCGTTTCCTTTCCCTCCGTTGGGATAAATAACGCACGGTGGCGACTCTTCTGTTCAGCCGGCGCCGATTTTCGCAGTAGCGACACAGGTGACCTCGGGGTAGAGCCCGGGAATTTTCGCAGCGCTCCAAGCGAAGAGGTCGGCGTTCTCGCGGAGGCAGGCCTGTAGCTGTTTCTTCGCTAAGTCTGGGAGTCCGACTCCGATCTTTACGGTTCTGCTCTTGTCGTTCCCGAGTGTCACGATCTCAAATTCACCGTCTAGGATGGGGCGTGCTGGGGTGGGTGGGCATCCCGTTGGACTGGTTGGCTTCGCTGGTCTCTATTTCGTGATCGTGCTCTTCGGTGAAGCGGCTGTCGAGGTCCACGGATCCGACGAGCTCCTTTGGTTCGCTTTTCGGCGTCACAGTTGAGGTTGCCTTCTTAGTTGCTGGAGCGATGGTGCTCAAACCTTTCAGCGCAGCCTCGAAGCACCTCCGGGCGGCCTCGATGTCCCCATTCAGGGTCACCACGGCCCCCCGCCTTGTGTAGTACTTCATCTTTAGGTGGACGGTGTACGGCACCGCGGTGAGTTCTGCCATCGTCGTCCTGCCCAGGATACAGTTGTAGAGGGACGGGCACTCGATGACTAAGAAACGGATACCGATCTCCCTGGAAGTTTCCTCTTCCCCGAACGTGACTTTCAGCTCCACGTATCCCCAAGGTCTCGTCGTAGTCCCGTTGAACCCCTGGAGGTCGGAGCCCACGTAAGGGGATAGGTTGGATTCGTCGAGTTGGAGGGTTGTGAAGAGGTGGGTGTACATGATGTCCACCGAGATGCCTCCGTCGACGAGGATGCGTCTGACATCAAAGTTCTCCATCTGCGCCCGTATCAGCAGGGGAATGTTGGAGTTGGGGGAGCCCCCGGGGAGTTCCTCGAGGTAGAATGTGATCGGGTTGGATCGGCTGTGAAATTTTTCGAGCGTGCTCATCTTACCGGAGTTGCTTGTGATAAGCTCTTCGAATTTTCTTTTCACCGATCCTACGGACAGGTTCCTCGTGGAGCCGCCAGAGATGACCATGGCTCTAGCAAAGTATTCCCATCGACTGGTGGGTGGTACCGGCTCGACGGGCAGGTCGGGGCCGTCGGGGAGGCCGAACTCTCTATCTGAGAACCAATCCTCGGGGCGGCTGACGCATATTGCGACCTGAAGTCCGTTGTCGCCGTCTGAAGAGGGGAGTTCTTCGACTTTCTTGGCCTCAGGGGCTTCTTGCCTCGGGGCCTCCCCCTCGGGTGTATCTCTTTAGGTGACCGTCCTTAATCAGGATTTCAATTGCGTCCTTGAGATGGATGTAGTCTTCTGTCACGTGCCTGTGGCTTCTGTGGAAGCGACAATACTTCGATTTGTCCATGTTGGGTTTGGGGGGTGTCGGCCTGGGGAAGCGGACACCTCCCTGGGCGAATTCGGTTTTGGCGCACTCGACCAATATGCGCTCGCGGGAAGCGACTAGGGCCGTGTACTCCGTGAATCGGCCGGCGGAGCCGCGCTGCTCGTGTTGTTCGCAGGGGCGATCCTCCCGACGGCGATCACCTCCGTGCCGGTGGCTCGAGGCTCCGTCATCACGGTGCCCGCGGGGGGCCTCCCTATCTCGGGTGTCTCGGGCGGAGTTGGCTGCTTGGGTTTCCTCGAACCGGATATAATGCGCGGCCCTGTCAAGGAAATCCTGCAGGGAAGCTGTTCGGTGTATGCCCACAGCCTCGTAGAACTTGGAGTCGCGGCGCAGACCCTGCTCCATTAGGTAACGCTTCATCTCGTCTGACGTCGTCACCTGCACCGCCTCCCGTGTGAATCTTTCAATGTACTTTCGGAGAGGCTCGTCGGGGGCTTGGATTATCGCGCCGAGGGCGGCTTCTGTCTTCAGATGGCATCGGGATGCTGTGAAGTGTTTTGAAAACAGGTCCTTCAGGACCCTCCACGATGTAATCGATTCGGGCTCCAGACTTTTATACCATGTCATGGCGCCTTTCCTCAGGGTCGTCAGGAATAACCTACATTTGATAGCTCCTCGGACATTTCGGTAGTCGAGCATGGGCAAAATTCCAGGTGATCGTCTGGGTCGGAGGTGTCGTCGTATGTCGAGAGCGTCGGGGGCTTCTCCATTCCGTGGGGGATGGGGGCAGCCATGATTTCCCGGGACAAAGGAGTCATGTAGCCGTCTTCGTTGCTGAGAGTGGGCGATCGAGGGGGAGATGGGCCATTTGGTACAGGCACCTGGTTTCGGGTCCTCGGCCTCCTGACCAGGGGTTCGACGCGCGGGTGCCTGGTCGGGGGTGCTGCCCCGCTCTGCCGTCTCCCGCAAACTTTTCTCGTCGGGGATCTTGTCTGCTCCCTCACTACTTCCGTTCGGGGCCTCTCCAACCGAGGTCGTCGACTTCTGGGTTGAGGCGAGGGGTTCCTCGAGTTCCCATTCTGGTCTTCCCGCGGAGGGGACCTTGGTGGGACCTCACGCTCTAGCGCGCCAATCCGTGCGTTCTGCTGAAACAATAGCTGGTTCGTCTGGTTGATGGCCGCGAAGAGGGCGGACACCGTTGGGTCCGCTCCAGCCGGGACGGGAACAGGTTGGAACGCCGCTGGGCTTTGGGACCGGTGGTCGGCCTGGTGTGTCGGCTCTGCGGACAATGGAGATGCAGTCTGGCCGTCTCGTTCGTCGGTCTCTGCTGGGCGGGAAGTCTTCGTTGGCTTTCTGCCGTTCGCCGGAGGGTTGAGCATGAAGTCGTGCACGGTATCGTCGCGGTGTGGGAGCCATGATCGTGGAGTGTTGGTGAAACTTTGGTTCTCTGCTCGGAGTAACGGGGAAGTTTCTGTTCCCACAGACGGTGCCACTGATCTGACCTGATCAGAAAGGGGATCAGTGGCTGGCCACACTCTGTTGGACTGCTACCTGTTCATCGGTGATGAGGAGGAGAAGTGGGGCGTACCTGCAAGACACTCTGATGCCAAAGTAAGGAATTGGGCAGAGTGAGAGCAAAGTACACAAATGGGGTAAGAAGTGAATTACCTGACCCTCTTGTGAAAGAGGGTATTTATAGAGAGACCCCAACGTTGGGCCAACGGTCATTTGAGATGGGCTGGATGACCAGGCCCAACCCTAATGACTGCTAGGGCTTACATGGCGTAGTGAAGACCGGAACGTGGTCTTCGCCCTAGTTCAACTGCTCCATGAACTCCGAAAAGTGGGTTGACCTGCTCTTTCGGAGGTGGGCAGTTGATGGATGACGTGTCCCCGCGGAGGGGAGCACGCGGAGACCGTGTAAAGGACACGTTGTTCTGCCCGACACGGGAGCATATCCTTCCCGCAGAGGGAGAAGGTTCTGTCTGACCGGGCATTATTTGGCCGATGGGCATCCTCCGGCCTGACGGGGTTGGGGGTAGGACCTTCCCACGGGGGGACCTATCCTGCCCGTCGGGGACCTGTGGCCGACGTTGTGGTCCAAGGTGGGCTGGGCTGGGCTTGGCGGGATACTATTGGGTTGGGCCCGTATGGCCAGACCGGGGCCCAGGTCAGAACAGGTATCCTTCGTCAAAAGCCCTTGTCCACTCTTCCAATGGAATGTTCT
This sequence comes from Lathyrus sativus, assembly GCA_963859935.3. NCBI lineage: Eukaryota > Viridiplantae > Streptophyta > Magnoliopsida > Fabales > Fabaceae > Lathyrus > Lathyrus sativus. Next base: position 706,817,161 of record OZ012737.1, read on the forward strand.
CCACCCACCTTAATAAATCTGCATTTGACAATATAATTTCCTCGCGGTAGTATCAAGACGATGGTTGCGTTAAAGCATACCGTGCATTTACAGTTTTTTTTCCTGAAGATTCATGTCTTTGATTTCCTCCATGAAATTTTGTGCGACATGTCTATAATAGATTCATGTCTGTCAAAAATTAAATAGAGGTTTGGTTGTGGAGCAACGTGTGCTTTGAGATTTGTTGCGGAGTAAGAAACATGTTGTATATTTTAACGATCATGATAGAACTAGTGATGAAAATGAAAGAAGAATTTGAAATGATGTGTGAGTTGTAGCAAATGGTAGGAGACACCTCTATTTATGCTTCTACACTAGTGTCAGACCAATTGGTGTCATCTTTATGCATTTGTACACTGACGCCAATTGAATTGACAACGCCATATGATGTATCCAATTCAATTATCGCCTCCACTTAAATTTATAAAGTTGTCGCCAATTCAACTAACAACACCATTTAATTCTTTTATGAAACTGGAGTATTTTAGAATTTTTTTTTTTTAAAACGTGGGTTATTTGAGAAATTAATTTGAAAAATTAGTTATTTGAATAAAGAATTCAAATTTTAAAAGCAACTCTTAAGCTTTTGGTTGATTGACTCCGTCTCATTTCAATGATCTCATTTAAAAATTTAATGATAATAGTTAATTGTGGATATTTTAATGATATAATAATTTAATTTAAAAATATTTTATTAATTGTTTATACTGAAATATTATCTCGAGTTTTTTTTAGAGATTTAATTGTCCTTTATTTAAGTTGTTTTTTCTTTGGAAAATTACTTACGCATTTTTAAATCTAATTGTAGATTTTATGCCAATAATATTTTTATTTTTTTCGTAGTTTTTGTTTCACAAATTGCTGTAAGTTTTCAATATGATCTTTAATTTAAATTATGTCCTAAGAAAAGTCAGAATTTATTAGAAAATTTAAATTTTAACATTTTTATAAATCAGATAAGTCTTACAGTATAAACAATTCACCAAAAAAGTTGTTGTGTTTAAACATTAAAATTAGGGAGTTTCTTAATACACCATTTAAGTTTTTTAGCCACCAAACAAAAAAACATAAATGTCTTAAATTTTAGAGATGCATCTTCGGACACACTAAATGCTTGGTTGACGTTAAAATATTTCAGAGATTCATCTCCGAATTATTTTGGAGTTTAAATCGCGCCAGACCCTTCTCCATCCTCATTTCTCATTTTGCTCAAAAACAACTTCAAACTCTCTCAGCTTTTTTCTCTTCACCAAATCAAAAATCTATCAACAAAGCTCAAGAAAATTTCAATCAACATATGAAACATCATCCAACCTTAAAGAAACGTTGAAATTTGTAAGTCTTTTGAGTTTTTGTGTAAATAAGAAGAAATTGATGATTAAGGTTAGAAAATAGTACAAATTGCATGTATGATAGTTTAAACATAGTGTATTACACGTTTGTTGGCTGAAAAAGGATGTTCTAAGCATGTGTTGTTTGGGATTGCATGGGGTACATTATCGCAACTCCTGAGTTTCAGAAAATTTTGGAGACGCATCTCCAATTTTTTTTTAACGTTTTAGTTTCCCAAATTCCGAAGATGCATCTCCAGAATTTTCTTAGTATTTTTTTTATTTTCTTGCTTGTGATGTTGTTTGACTGTACTAATTATCTGCATTACTTTAACTTACATGCATAATGAATGATAGACTGAGGCACGAGAGGATTGCATAATACACATCAGTGCGGCGGGAGAAGAGTCAGTAGGTTTCAGAGGCTCATGGTCCCTCTGACCATGCAATGCCATCTACTTTCTGGGCTCGTGCTTCTCCTCATTCTACTTCATTTTCTTCTTCCCGTAGGAGACAAGATTCACGCACTGACACATCAATCGTTCCATCCTCCCGCAGGCCCTAGGTTCCCCATATTCAGGCGATTGAAGTACCCGATTCACCAGTGTCACCTCTTTCTATACACACTTCTGAGTATATGCCACCTTCTACTGAGATGCTGGTGATCTAGTGTCTCCTCCGAAGAGTGAGGTTGCTGCGGATGCTGAGCCACTGGCCCTGTAGATTTGTCATTACTGCCTCTATACCCAGACCATGCTGCCAGACATATCTCGGACGAAGAGGTAACATTAGTTGGGTTCATTCTTTTTTATTTATGTTAATTTTAATTGATAAATTTATGACAGTGATTTTTTATTTTTTTAGGAACGTGATTTGCAGAAGTTTATTAACCACATGCAGAAGATTACTGGCTTGCCTCAGCCAAATGAGGATTGGTTTTGGTCACTTTTGTCCTTATCTGGCCCTAAGGACTTGCACATGACCGTTTATACTACGACCAACCATGAGATGCTTAATTCATTCGTGGAGAGATGGTACTCGGAGACCTTGTTATTTCATCTCCCACATGGTGAGATATCTATCACACTCGATGATGTCTCGTGTTTGCTACATCTTCCGATCGTGCAGAGACTTCTAGATCATGGGAGGATTACTAAAGACCAGACACTTGGGATGATGGTAGATTATCTGGGGGTTGGTCTAGGGGATACGAAGGAGGAGTTGGATAAAACCAGGGGTGCTCATGCTAGGTTTGAATATCTGAAGAAGATATATATGACTGAGATCCTGAGAGCACATCAGGCTACATGTAATGATGAGCAGGTGGTACTCCATAGATCGTATGCTTTGACAACACACATGCTATATTTATGGACAAGAGTGCTACCTATACAAATTTTGTCTACCTACGGTACTTCGAGGATTTCAATCGTATCCATGAGTACAACTAGGGAGCCATTTGTTTAGCCTACCTGTACTTGAAGTTGAGAGAGAGTTGTATGTAAAAGACGAAGCGGGTCACAAGTAACATCACACTACTGATGATAATAATTATTGCTATTTTAATGTTTCTTTGTAATTTTCATTTTATCTTTGCAAAGCCATTACTGATAATTTTTGTGTTCCACACTTCTCATTTTAGGCTTGGATTATCCAGCATTTCCCGTGCATCTCCAGCTAGGCGAGTATACCTACTTACATTGAGGATATGCCGCATGCTATTACTTTTTCCCTGCTCAAAGGGAACCAGGAGACCGAGCCTTTCAGAGTCTATCTTGACCGTTTGGTTGCCCAGGACATGCACTTCAACAACTATGTTGATCACCATGATACGCGACCATTTGACGAGATAATGTTATACTCTATATAGTTGTCCTGCAGGTCGCGTCTCACTACTCCTCATCTTCCCGAACGTGTCATGCGATAGTTTGGCTACACTCATACCATTTCCAAACACCCAGTCATCTCTGTTCCTCCTGCTTTGACACATAGACAAATAGATGGCATGTTTGATAATTATGAGAGTCATCTGGTACTGGAGGAGGCACGAAGTACCATAGGTGAGAGTGACTGGAGCTACGTCAAAGGATATATCAGATGGTTCTTCAAGGTCTCACATCCGTATATGGTGTATTCTACTCTAGAAGACCCGTCGAGACCAGCTCATCAAGGAATACTAGAGGAGAAGCAAGCATAGTTTGGTCATGTTGAGGATGTCTAACCTAGATATCGTCGCATAATGGATATTGTGCAGGCAGGCATTGACACATGTATCTTCCTTGATGGGTCTGATGTGAGGCAAGTCCTAGATGCCATCATGACAGAGGCACAGAGGGCATTGATGTATCAAAGAAATCACAAGGGGATGGGTGTGATTGATGTCCGAGGAGGTAGAGGAGTTAGAAGAGGTAGTGGAGAGGTAGTCAGACAAACACATTAGTGCATTAGTATATAGTAGTAGTACCATGGTCTGTACTTTTTTGACATCTTGCTACTTTATCATTGTTGTCGATTTTTTTTTACATTTATTTGTCTTTTATTTATGTATGGCATTTTTATACCACCTGGATTTATGTATGTATTTTTTTGAATTTCAATTGTATGGTTTAAAACTGCATCTGAGTACACGTAAACAAAACATAACATGAAGAGTTATGTTCTGATACGTTATAGAGATGTATCTCCGTAAAATTCACGAAGATGCATATCCGGTACAATATGTAACACCCTTCTAAACCCCACGGAATATATATAAATAATCAGAGTAAATCGTCATGCACTCACAAAAGGGTGTCACACATAGTTTCCAAAACATCAAAAACATCTGTCATGCTCATTAACACGTTAATAAATAATCATGCTTTTCAAAATTTCACTTTGCATGTAGCAGCAGATTCATTTTATATCATAATTTTCTTAACAGAAACATTCATGTTCATCACATAATTCAACATTACTTAGGCACTAAGGTCAACTTCATGATATTCCAATTAATATAAAAACATAACGTATAGTACATAATGTATCTCTAAGACATAAACCAAGCGATCCCAGTGTTACATGACCAGAGCATGACTCGACCCAACATAACTAAAATACTAAGTAGCTACACCAACAACGACCACGCAACTACAAGCAGCTCGACTCTTGATACCTGTACGATGTCAGATAGGACATCATTCCAGCAGAAGGGTGAGAATTCACATCAATATTGAAATCATAAGATAATGAATAATGTAAAGCATGTTAGGACAAACACCAATATTCTCACACTTCAATTTTCATCAGCCAATATCATTCAACAACCATACATTCATAAATCTCAATTCAATAAGTCATACACATATACATATTTTCATATAACAATCATATATTCACAACTCCCAATTTAACAAGTCATACACATAGGCATACTTTCATATAACAATCATATATTCACAACTCCCAATTCAACGAGTCATACACATAGGCATACTTTCATATAACAATCATATATTCACAACTCCCAATTTAACAAGTCATACACATAGGCATACTTTCATATAACAATCATATATTCACAACTCCCAATTCAACAAGTCATACACATAGGCATACTTTCATATAAAAATCATATATTCACAACTCCCAATTCAACAAGTCATACACATATGCATACTTTCATATAACAATCATATATGCCATGTGACTCGATGCAACTCAATGTAACTCATGCCATGTGGTACCAACACTTGTTATTATTTTTCGGTTTTTACATTTAAATCGGGACCGTCCTCTAGACCAATAACAAACAAAAGTCCGTCCTCTAGGCTTTCAAACCCACCCTTCTAGGTTTGGGACAAGTCACTAGTCTCCACGAAACTAGCAAGCATTGCCTCTTGACAACAAATGATGCGTATGCAATCAACAACCAAATGCACTTAAGACCGTCCTCGCATCTTAATCCCATGCATTCTCAAATAATTCATCACACAATAATTATATCATGATTGCACACACAACACATTTCATAAACATCAAAGCATTCATAGTTTCAACATCACAAGAATCGATTAGATTCAATCACAATTCAACAATTACACATAGGACAATCAATCCATTACAAATCATTGAATTCAATACTCAATACACAATCAACTTGTTAAACAACAATTGATATCTCAATAGCCAACCGAAGGTTTATAATCAATCAATACTCAAGTAAATAATCAATAAATCATCTCAATTGATCCATGTTTTGTTAAGGTTTAATTAACCAAAGACTCTATGTAATCAACCCTCTGAAAACATGATTTTTCTAAGTTTCAGCTAGTGCAATCGATTGCACCTTTGAAAATTTCAGTATTTTAGCCACTGTTTGGCTGTGCAATCGATTGTTGTATTAGTGCAATCGATTGCTCAGCTAAAAATTCAGCTTCCAGCAGCTTTGCTCAGTGTGCAATCGATTGTAGCCTTAGTGCAATCGATTGCTCACTGTGCGTTATCAAAAAATTATGCAGAAAATTATATTTTCACCCACCATTCCCCTCTTTGCTACCATAATCAATTCGCACATGTTAGGGTATTCACAAAACTCGAAAATCCACTAATTCATGATAAACCTATGAGTTTTCCCTACCCCATTCCTACTCATTAACCATTAATTCACAATTTCAAATCTAGGGTTTCTCCCACACAACTTCTACCCATTAGTCATCATCCTATACAATCTCAATAATGAGAGAGTACCCACCCTTACCTTAGGTTTGTTATGGAGAAGAATCTTGATTCCATGGATGCTTGAAATCTGAGTTTCTCCATCTCCTTCTTCTTTTCCTCTTGCCTCTTTCTCTTCTTCTCTTCTTCTATTCTCTCTATCTTTCTCTATTCTCTTACCAACTTCTCTAAAACCCTAACTCTTTAACCATTCCTAGTGGGCTTTACCCCACCCACTCTCACTTTCTATTCACACACCCATCACTAGGCCCAACCAATCAATATAGCAATTCTACACTATTATACCAAATAGAATAAACCAATTAACTTAATTCAATAAATCACATATTTAAATTAAATAAATTAAATAAATTAACTCATATAAATTAAATAAATCAAATAATTCGTTTAAATTAAATAAATCACATAAATCAATTAATTTGTACAAATAATTAATTATTAAAAATTGGACTGTTACACAATACACGTGTATAATGGCTTCTAAGTGTGATGTATAATATAATTTAAATTGTTACTGAGATGCATCTCTAAAATATTTTTACCTTCAACCAGAATTTGATGCGTGTGGAGATGCATCTCCGAAATATGTGAATAGTTATGTATTTTTGCGTGGTGCCTAAAAAACATAAATAGTGGATTATAAAATATTTCCGTCTATTAAGAAATATTTTTGTATGCAACCATTCACATAAATCGAGAAAAATGAAGAGAACTCATTCTACATATAATATTTATGTCAAAAATTGGTGTAAATTAAGATGTTGCATTTGAATATTTTTGACAGAATGCAAATTAAAAGTATTTATTTTTCATTTAATATATTTTTACAACAAGTGTCTTTTAAAATAACAAATAATTTATTGTTTTGAACTGGGCTGAGACCTGCCCCTCAGTCAGGCAGACCCAACTCAATATTACTTTGGAGAGGCCTAATAAGGCTCAATCCTCCCATGTCGGACACACCTCTCAACAAGGCCTCTCAGTCGGGTAGACCGCTACTTAGCGCGAGAAGAGCTCACGCACTTTTCCCACGTTCTCCATGTATTTCCCACGCGGAGACACGTTATCAGGCAACTATCCACCTCCAAAAGAGATGGCCAACCCATCTTAAGATGATCATGGGGCAGTTGATCCAGGGCGAAGACCACGTACTAGTCTTCCTTACGCCACATAAGCCCTGACAGTTACTTGTGTTAGGCTTGGGAATTCGGTCCAATGCAATATAATCGTTGGCTCTGTGCTGATGACACATTATAAATATCTTCTTTCACTATAGGGTCAAGTATTCCATTATTTGCACCTATTATCTATGTACTTAGCCTTTCTAACTCCCTTACTCACTTAAGCATCGGAGTACCTTGCAGGTACACCTCTCCTCCTCTATAACCTTGGTAAACACAGAAGCTCACGACGCGTGGCAGACTGCTGATTTTTTTATGATCAAGTAAGATCACTTATTTTTTTATTTAAATTGTATAAATATAATATGTTTTTTTTACCAAATTAAATTATATTGTAGAACTTATCTTATTATTAAAAGGAAATTAACCTTGTTAAAAAAAATCTACATTAACAAAAAGTTTGAAAAAATAGGTAATGTTTTTTAATAAAAGCATTAAATTCTCATTATCTAAAAACAATCCTTACAAATCGATCTAATGGATCTAGGTATAACCAAAACAACAAAGTTAAATTGTACATCTCACTATAATATGTTGTATTATCCTAACTTTTAAATATTGGTCTTTATCTCGTTGAGAAAAAAATCCTCCCATTTCTATTTCTCTAAATCTCATAAATTGCTTCGTATTTTCAAAATTAGGCTCTTTCAATTTTTTTTTTCCCTCTTATCATCCACATTTTCTCTCTATTCAAAGTCTTAGGATTTCTTCTAATGTCCATCCACATTAAAATATTTCTCTAAATATAATTAAAACCATAAAAAAAAAAATGATCCATTAATTCGTCATTCTCACCTAGACAACATTTACAAAAGTAGGGAAGAATTTAATGAGGTGAAAAGAGGTGTAAAAGAAAAAGAGTTTAATAGAGATGTTATCATTTTAAATTTATTCAATTATAATATATCACTCTATATGTCATATAAATAATTTAAAATTTTCTATTTAACTTAATAAGATACTTTATCATCATTGATTGATAATATAAAATTAATTTACATGTATCATCTATTTTTTCAAATAAAAAAAAAAGAGTGACTTTGACTTACAATAACTTAAAAATTTACTATTTAAGATTTTAATAAAATCAAAATTATAGTGATTTCTAGGGTACATAAGTTTAAAAAAAATATATTTTAGAAAGAATATTTATGATAAAACAACTTAAATAACTAAAAGATAAAATAGTTAAAAGAATTTATCATAAAAACTATTGAAATAAAATTTTCATTTGAGTATTTAAAAGAAAGTTTAAAGATAGTACACCTAAAATTTTTTTACAGTGTCATATAATCATAACCACTCATTTATTTAAAAGATTTGACTTTTATAATACATTAACAATATAAAATATTTTACACTTGCATAACAATTAATCTCTTTAAATTTTAATAAAATTAAAATTATGGTGATTTCTAGGATACATAAGTTTTAAAAAATATTTTAAAAATAATTTTTATAAATCAATTTTAAAAAAAAGTTTTGAAAAAAAAAATAAAAGAAAATATGTTTGATAATATAATTTTTAAAAATTATCTTAAAGTTGAATAATATTAAAAATTTGTCATTAATGAAAAATGTATAATTTTTCTTTATTTTTTTAAACTTTTTCTAATTTCCAAAACTAAAAACCAAAATCAAAAACCTCTAAAATCTACTTTCAAAAATTGAAACAATTTAGCGAATACTTGAAGCTCACGCTATAAATAAAACCAATAAAACAAACCCTAGTTCAGTTACCGTCTTTTTTTCTTCTTGTTGTTCTGTTTCTAGGGTTACAAATTCCTATATACATCACTTTCCGTTTCAACTACCGATAATGCCGCTAACTCAAAACCTTTTTCCGATTCCGTTTCCGTTTTAAGCAACAACAACAAATACTTTATGTGAATTGTTTCTTCTTCTTGTTTTGTTTCTAGGGTTACAAATTTCTATACACCTTGATACATCACTTTCCGTTTCAACTACCATTATGCCGCTAACTCAAAACCTTTTTCCGATTCCGTTTCGGTTTAAGCAACCGCACCAAATACTTTATGTGAATTGTCCCTTCAAAGATTGCTCTGTTTCAATGCTCTATAATGGCTTTGAAATTCTCACAAATGCTGAGTGTTGTAATTGTCACAGACTATTCTGTGCGCAATGTAAGAGCATCTCCAATGGTGCAACCCATTTTTAGGTTCTTTGTGGGACCCACTCTTTTAAAGCAACTCATTCAATTTTCACTCCAATTGTGCAACTCTAAAGAATCCATATTGGGTCCCACCACTTTACTTAAAAAATATTATTTATATTAAATTTATTTTATTTAAAATTATAATTTAAATATTTAAATTTTAATTAAAATGATAATTAAAATAATAAATAAAATTTTATATCAAATTATAGTTTTTATATTATAAAATTAATATTTTAATATAAGAACCATTGAAGAACCGTTGCATATTTAAGAACTTTTCCATCTTGAAAACAATAAATATGAGTGCCATGTTGGCAAACCCATTCTAAGAACTCCCATTGGAGTTGGTCTAAGGTTCCATGGCATTCAGGACTCACCTGTCAACAATTTCAACAATTTCAACTCATGTCATTTACCTATAAAACCACTTATTCGCGGAGCCGCCGCATTTCAGTCCAGAGCTTGATGCAGTCTTCTATTGTTTGTCACCAAAAGTGTTATTGTCCGTTCAAGGATTGCTCGGCTTTGTTGGTGAATGATGGGAAACAAGTCGTTACTAGTGCAGAGTGTCCCTCGTGTCGTAGATTATTTTGTGCACAATGCAAGGTTCCTTGGCATGGAAGAATCAACTGTGACGATTTCCAACATCAACAAAATATTCGGAATTACAAGGAGATGAAGAAGAAGGAGAAGGGGAAAGAAGCTGTCATCGAGTTTGAGACGAGGAATGAGAATTCTCCACCGTCACCAAAGTCCTTTTGTGGTATATGTTATGATTTCATTCCAAACTCTCATATTGTTAGAGGAAGTGCCACTTGCAATCATCCTTTTTGTGCCAATTGTATATCCAATCATGTGGCTGCACACCTAAGCCAGAATATAATGGAGGTTAGTTGTCCAAATTCAAGCTGTTTCGAGGGGCTGAATCCAAATCATTTGCAACATATTTTGCCCCCAGAAGTTGTTGTTCGATGGGCATTCGAAAGGTTCTTTGCTAGGTGACCTAACAAAAATGGTGTTTTTTTTTTTTTTTTAATGTTAATTTAGAATCTCTTTGTCTCTAATCTCTTAGGCTTAGGAGTTGATTCTTTGTATAATGAATATTATTATCTAAAGTTACTAGTGATTGGTTTTAATTAAGGAAAAATAAGTTTTTAATTAATGAATTCGCCAAGATTTCGAAATTCTATGATTACATATTCTCATATTGCAATAAGAAAATCAGAGCTTCGTAGTTTGGGGTAGAAAATAAGTATTTGTTGGTGAATTTTAGGGACCTATGTTATAATCGTATAAAAGTGTTTTGAAGTTAAATGATATGATCTTAGTTCAGATGCTTCAAGCTTTTAGTCTGACGGCTAAGGAATGAATTATAATAGTTCTTTTACTGATTGTGAGAAAAAGTATAATCTTATCGAATTCAAATTTCACAAAAAAAATATATATTCAAATGTATATTAAGAGTAATATTTATGCATGTTTTTATTTGTTTGAATCTAACTGATTGTATTTTTCGTGTAACTTTATGAATTAGTTCAATAATATTTTAAACATTATAGTGAAAAGATTGAAATACATAATCAAGATTTTAGACTTTTGTATTTTTTAGAGTAATATTTATACATATTCATTTTTTAGAGCAATAGAGTAACATACAATTTTATCATAAGTTTGTATGGAATAAAAAGATCAAATACATCAAATTTTGAGTTATTTGACAATATTAGCAAACCCCATACGATGAATCTCTTGTTTTTTTGCCTACAGACATAAAACCGTTACATTACATTAGCTAAATATTATCTATAATTCAAAGATAAAACTTAAAAAAAACAATAGTAGCCTTTGTTTATTATCAATCTATATCAGATTCAATTTGTATATACATAGGATGATCCATGCACTCTATATTTTTATACCTTCCAGACAATGATATATTTAACAAATAATATAACATTGATTGTATAAATATAATTACACATTATCAATTCAATGATATGAAGAATACAACAATAATAAGAATACCATGTTATTCTAAATAAGTTTGCAATAGGTTGAGTAACCAACCATGGTGTTGAAACTCTATAAAGATAGAAGAAAGACATGGATGAGAATATTTAGTGAAGAAGTTGTCAAGCCATCTTTCCAGTTGCACCATTACGCATTTTAGCACAATACTCAAATAAGCTCCCATCAAAACATCGTCTCACAGCTTCTTTTGATAGAAAACCTTGTTCATCTTTTGCTAGAATATACAAAACACCCCACTCAAATTTGCTTACAGCCCTGCAAATGGTTACTTTAAAGAGATCAATTCACTTACTCACATACTTATTAGTTTAAACAAAAATTATCAGAATCGTCTTAAATTTTTGAAAACTCTGTGTAAGTTGACCGCAATCTAACCATGACAAAACAAGTATATTTAACCGTAAAATTACCAGCCAAAGAAGTCATATGCAACACTGTTTGCTTGAGTCATGTGCCACAACTCTCTCATTGACAATTTATCAGGCATTTCACGAGCATACTTACTGAACATTAGTTCTAAATTTGCTGGAATGAACCTGAAAATATTAATTAATCCATAACACTGGACATTATTAATATATAAATCTTATTGATTAGTTAGTTTAATTACTTACCTTCCCTCTGTGTCATAGCTCCCTGAATCACTTCCATGTTTTGCTCTATGTATATTATGTATGTAAATTGGTAACATTGGTGAAGGTAGCCATGTCTGTGAAAGAAATTCAAAAAAGTGAGAATAAGTAAGAGGTGCTAGTAATGGTAATTACAAAGGTGAAGGTAGTTATATCTTACCGGAAGAGTTGAATAGCTCAGAGCTACATGCAAAATAATTGTAAATATGAAGGAAAAAACAACATTGAAACCAAGAGCACGAAATCCTACAACAACAAAAATACGAAAACAGTTTTATCATTATTAACACTTAGATTCATATGAACCTAGATATGGATCTGGATCTCCTACCGCGCAGTAGGAGACAAATATACGTATTTGGTTTATATATCAAATATATCAGTTATTCAATGTATCTGAAAAGTGAATATTTTTTGTACCTTTGAATGTTTCCCATGGATATATGATACCATCATTGTCAATGTCAAAGAAGGATACATGTTGTTGAAGCACAGACATGTCGTTATTCTTGTGACCCCATGTGCCATTCACATTATCTGCATCAGGGGCAACCAAGGCTCGTGGCAAATCTAAAACCGAATGTATATTAGAAATTTAGAAAACAAAAGAAATTATGTAAATGAATAAGAAAAATAGATTACTTACAAGGTTTGGGAAGCTTGGTGTCCAAGTCATCTGGAACTTTTCTTTCAATTGTTATAGGTGCCTTTCGTGCCACTGTTGACATGGCTTCTCTAGATACTTCTATTTTTTCTTCCATGGCTTCACTCGATGGATCTTTTGTTGGTGTTATCAGTTACTTTTTTTTATGTTGGAGAAACTTGATATGTGTTATTTTGTTGTAATAAATAGTACTTTTTGTTGTATTTTCGTGGCATTGATAGTGAGATTTGGAAAAAGTTGTTTTGCAACGACAATGTAAAAATGCTTAATAATAGGGAAGTGTTTTGTGTAACAGATTCCTCATGACTCTCTAGGTTGGATCTCACACCTCCAATACCTGTTGGACATGTGGCTCCATATGCTATAATGGGACAAATAATTATTACTACTCTAATTCTAAAATATGTTTCATATTTAACACTTTTATTCATATTAAAAAAATTATGATTTTATCCTATTATCCTTATTAGTTATTAATTATTAGTGTATTCTAATCAATACTAATATAATATTAGAGAAATAGTAAATTGAAAGTAATAATTAGAGAATATAATTGAAAGATAAAAATTAAAATTACAATGAACATTAAAAATGAAACTTAATTCAATATAAATAATTTTTATAAATGTGACATTTATTTTAGAGTGGAAAATAATATGTGCTTCGACAATTCCTTCCGGCTCGAATCAATTTTTTAATGAAAATAAAATTTAATATGTTGTATAATCTTCTGCACACTCTAAATAATTTACAATTTTAAAACATAATAACAATATAGGTAATGTTGAGATTATAATTATAATCTTCCTATGGATGTGAAATAGTTAATGAAGTGTAGTATTATAACTCAGGCACAACAAGTGTTCATGGATTTGGCTCATTAGCCCAACATCTTAGTGAAAATGAGAATACTAAGAGGAAAAGCAGAGTCGATGACATGTCAAACGTAGGACGAATGATATACACCCCCTCCTTTATAGGAGATAACTCGCTAAAAATGAGAACGTTCCAACATTCGAGAGAACTTTTATGGCTAAAATTGACTAATAATCACATCTGCTATATTAAATGGGTGACACATCCACTGCTATAAAGTGTCCAAAAAAATTAGAAGAAATGATCAAAGTCAAAGAAAAATTTATTTCACCCAATTTCTCCCCTTAAATTCGTCAAAGTCGAAACTGGTGAGGGTAGAAGGGTTAGAAGACTTGCAAAATCCTAAATTTTTTAAAATTTCTGTCATTGACGGTTTTTCAAGCAATGATTGGCGAAAAGCAATTATAGAATTCTTGGAAAACTCATCAAGGACAATAGATCGAAAGATTAAATGTAAGGCATTAAGTTATACTATTATTGGAAATGAGTTGTTCAAAAAGACTCCAGAAGGAGTTCTTTTGAAATGTCTTAGCGAAAGTGAAGTCTATTTGGCAACCTTTAATGTCCATAATGAATTTTGTGGTGCCCATCAAGCAGGCCATAAAATGAAGTGACTTTTGTTTCGACAGGGTGTACGCAACTATGTTGAAAGATTGCATATAATTTGTCAAAGGGTGTCAAGAATGTCAAAAGCATATAAGGGTCTAACATGTCCCTGCCAGTGAGTTACACTCAATTATTAAACCTTGGACATTTAGAGGTTGAGCATTAGATTTAATTGGTGAAATTCGGCCTACATCATCTAAGAGTCAAAACTACATCTTAGTAGGTATCGACTATTTTGCCAATTGTGTTGAAGTGGTACCTTTGACGAATGTTGATCAAGATGATGTGATCAATTTTATTCAGAGTCATTATTTGTAGTTTCAAAGTTCCTAAAACCTTAACCACCAACCAAGGTTCGATATTCACTGGTCGAAAGATGGTTGAGTTTGCTTCAAAATTAGGAACCAAACTGCTAACTTCCACCCCCTGTTACGCTCAAGTAAATGGTCAAGTTGAAGTTGCTAATAAGGTCATAATTGGCCTAATTTAGTTATATTAGTTCCTCCCCTAACTGAGACTAGTTCAGTCCCTTACTTCACAAGAGATTTTCACTATAATCAAAACATGATTACAATCACTTACGCGTTCTGCATAAGTCTTTACAAATGCTCAGACCCAAGGTCCAAGACTGCTGCTCAAGCTCCTCACTCGAGACTTCCTGCTCAACTTCCACGAACCCAAGACTTTCTTACTCAGGCCCTCAGCACAAGACTTCTACTCCAAGTCCCATAAAATGAGCCTTTCTACTTGCACCCCTCAGGTCAAGATGTACTGCTCCAATTTCATGTATTGAGTATTCATGCTCAAGCCCCTCAGACCCAATACTTCTGCTCAAGGTCCCATGAAATGAGCCTCTGCTTGCACCTCCCTGGTCAAGACTTACTGCTCCAAAATTCATGAATCGAGCTATCTTGCTCAAGCCATACTTGCTCAAGACTTTCCTGCTCAATCAATCTACTTGATTAAGACTTTCATTGCTCAAGCACATAGCAAGAGACTTACGTGGCTCAAGCATCTTAACTCGAGACTTCCTTGCTTATATCTCAATGATATAAAACTTTTGCTCAATCAATCCACTTGATTAAGACTTTCACAGCTCAAGAACATAGCAAGATACTTACGTGGCTCAAGCATCTTGGCTTGAGACTTCCTTGCTTATATCCCAATGACACAAGACTTTTACCTAAACTGCTGAACAAGCTCAGCAGGATAGAAAACAAGGTGTACATGATACAAGTATCAGAGGTACGAGAAATAATCATAACAAAGACCTAAAGCTCTTAAGATTTTTAAGATATACAATATGTAAGAAATCTTAAGGCTTTTACAATTACAACCTATATTAGAAAAATATGCATATACATTGAGTTGATAATTCCTTATCTTGTTATTCGTTCTTCTGGTTTATCCTTGTTAAAGATTCAGTTTGAACCTCCGACCATATTCATAGTACAAGAGCCGTTGAAGATATATACACCAGAAGATCTTAATCCAATGTGTAACATGTTTAACCTTTGAGTCTTCAAGAGATTCTATAATATTAGATCCTTTAAGAGTAGATATCCATAAAGCATCTCAGTCTTTCTTGAGCCTTGCAATCTGTAGACTCTAGCTGACAAACTGATTTAACAATACAACTTGCTTTCTGCAGTACGGACAACTTCAGCTTTATCACCAACTCTGAATGGTACCAGAAGCCAATTTTCATTCACTAAGTGTAGAGACAATAATGTTGCTTCTTCTGATGTTGAGACATTCAGCTTCAGAGTCTTCACCAGACATCACTCAGCAAGTGTTCTTCAGATTCTGCCACCACAAGCTAGTAATGCAGCAACTCTCAAAGTATGCTTAATGTAGAACAAATTCTAATAATAATATTTATAAGTATAAGAACCTGCACACATGTAACATACATCAAATAAACCATTGTTCTTTCAATACTTTGTTATCATCAAAATCCAAGGAAAATATGTCATGACAAATCTTGTCCTAACAATCTCCCCCTTTTTGATGATGACAAACACAAGCATTTAAAGGATAATGTTGGACAGTTATAATTTTCTTTGCAATATCAGGGTATGAGGTTTGTAAGCTCCCCCTAAGTCTAATGGTCCAAAGCAGAGTTCTGTAGACATCATACTAGGTACTACTCTCAAGAAAAAGTATTTCAGTTTTCTTAGTAACATCAGAGTCTGAGGTTTATAAGCTCCACCTGAGTCAAGCAGTTCCAAGGTTGAGGTTTATAAGCTCCCCCTTAGTTCCATATTTAAGAAAACCAAAACTAATATTTTAACTTCCTTTGGCAACATCAGAATACGAGGTTTGTAAGCTCCATCTGAGTCTGATAGGCTAAGACTGAGGTTTGTAAGCTCCTTTTTAGTTCTATGTACAAGAAATTTTAAATGTGTCGTCCAGGCATATAGGTAGTGATTTGGTATGAAAGGTGCACAAAAGTCAAACTATGGTGGTATGAAGTTTGACATTTTGATCTATGGATTTTTTTGATGAATGTGATGATGGAAACAACTTCAGATGGTCATTTTAAGGGTGTGTATATGGTTTTTTATGGTGGTTTAGTGTTTGGAACAAGGACTGATGTGAAAAGTGTAAAGTGGTGAATTTTGGTGTTTTTGTGAAATATCTTCACTTACAAGCAAGGAGGGAAAGAAGAGAGTTGTTTTTTCTCTGGGGTTTAGAGTGCTCTGGTGTGTCAAATGCAAAGTGATAAAGCCTCTATTTATAGGCCAAGAGAGGCATTGGGGCTGATTTGGTTTTTTGCCTTTGGAGGGAGATTTTTGGAAAAAAATCTATCCAAGATGGTATGGCAGCTGAGCATATCAGCTCTTTGGCTCAATGTAGGTCAAAAACTCAAGTGAAATGAAGGGTATGAGGTGATTGAAGTGAGTATAGAGTGTAGGGCACTGCAGCTGCAAGACTTTCCTCATAAAGTTTATCTTTCCTCTTTGTTTTTCTTGAATAAAATAATGTCCACTTGCTTGCCACCTTGCAAAGTTCTTGAAATCTCATTCTTTCTGCATTTTCTAACCATCATCCTCTCTAAATATCATATTAAGACATGATCCAATGGTTGAGAATGATCCAAGTGGCTGAAAAGTGAATTTGTGAAAAAGTGGATATGGTGCACTCAAGTGTGGAGACCCCAACTTTCTGGATTCATAACTCTCAACCCATAAGGGCTATGGAGGAGTTCTAATACTTTTTGGAAATCCCTCATGGAGCTCTATAACTTTCATGTTTTCATGATCCTCATATTCCAAGTGGAACTAGGTCAAAAATCCCTTCAAAGTTGGCTGAAAACATGATTTGCAAGGCCAGAAAACTTAGAAATTTTCCAAGTGTTTTCCCCTCTTGTAATGATTTTGATCATAACTCCCAATATACTCATTTTTTTCACATGGACCTCTGTGAGACTTTTGTAGGATTTGCCAAGACCTTTCCAACAAGCTTTGAACCAACTCAATTGGATGTGTGGTTAAGAAATTATGGTCTTGCCCCCTTTCAAAATCCTAATTCCCGACTTTCTCAATTACTCCTCCATCCTTGATCCAATGGTCATGAAACTCCATAGATAGGTGTAATATGTCATTAGGAACATTTTTGCTTCACAATTTGAGGTCAAATTCCTTATGGTTAAAGAGCTGACTTTTGGGTCAACGAAACGATCGATCGATGACTACCGAGTCGATTGTTGATGTTCTGGGTCTTCTGAGGCCTTGAAACTTCTTGAGTGGAATTCACTAAGTCGTATGAGCTTTATGGACTATAATTCCATCATTGGAACATCTTTTAAATCAAAATTCAAATTACAATTGACTTTTCCTGATTAGAAACCCTAATCGAGAATCCTGAACTGCACTGCCTTTAATCTTTGGGTGACAACCTCAAATTGGATTCATACTTGACCCAACGGAGTATCTTTGATGATGTGGAGATTTGTTTCTTGGAGAATCAATCCAACACAATGACTGATTAAACCGTTGAAACCTCAATTTTACTGTACAGAACCCTAATTCACCCTTTTTGCCTAGGCAATATGCAGAAGGATTGAGTGACCGTTCCCACTCCACAATGACCTCTAAGGTACTCAACAAGCCTCTACCAATGATAAATCTTAAAATTTCTTGACAACCCTCTGATGGTTTGTACCAATGCCTCAAAAAAAAGTATGGGCAAATTCAGGGTATGATAAAGATAACCATAAAAACAGAAATATAAATAACAAAATTATAAATGACCAATACGTACAACTAAATAGGTACTCAATGGGTTCAGTTTCTAATTAAATACTTACCATTATTTTTTTCCCCTTTTGTCACATAAAAAAGAAAATAAAAAGAGAAGAAGAAAAAAATTACAATCATAAATGCATCATAAATCATCATTACTGGATCAGTTTCTAAGAAATTGAAAAACGATCAAGTAACGTGGGGTCATTAAGGATTGTATAGTGCATGCCTTAAATTTTTAGTAGTCGTTATTGTTCCAAGAATCAAGCAGGATTAAACCAGACGTTTGAGTTGCTCAAAAGTCATTATAAAAGCAGTCCAAACCTATATCATTTTCATCAACATCCAACATAGTTATAGAAGCATCAATTGAGAGTCATAAGACTTTTATAGTAACAAAAATCTCTTAGAGCTCTATGAGACAAGATGTCTAGAATGTTCAGAAATGACCTGTTTCTGAATCATCTACCACTGGGCCTTTTCCCTCAGCAAGACTCACTTCTGAAGAAGCAAGGTTAGCAGCTCCAATACAACCTACAGAAGTAGGTCATTAGAAGCTGTGATGAAACCCAGAAGAATGATAATGAAGAAATCAAAGAAGAAAAGGTGGTTCAATAAGTTGTTCTACCATCCAATCCCAGAGGCAGAAGATGAATACATTGAGGAAGATGAGATAGACATAGGCTATGACAACTATTATCGTCATAAGGCTCAGGATGACTTAGATAGAGACCTATACTAAGCATTAGCAGTTCCTTATGAATCAATGTTTTGTAATCTTATGCTTCAATTAATGAAAAAGTATATTTTTGACCAAATTTTGTTTATTACATGAAAATACTTTCAATAACTTCCTTTAGATTTACTGAAAAATATTAATGAAGTAAAACTGACACCAAAAACAACAGTTAAACAAGTCAACTATAAAATCCATAGTTGTTAAAGAATCTTTAATAGGTTAGACTGTTAGATGACATTTCCAAGATATGATATTTAAGATATTAATAAGACTTAATCAATATAAAAACAACAGATACTTGAAACAATGTATGTAACACGTCTATATAAGAGCTCATAGCATGCTTACTTTCATAATCACTTCATCCTCAAAACAATAAGATGTACCAGCAAAAGAAATTATGGGTTCCAAAGAGAGATTTCAGAAAGACCGCCATATTAAATGCAGCTGAAGGTGGGAAAACACACAAGAAGGGGGGTTAAATTGTGTGAGACAAGAATGAAAATCCTTTATTTTCTTTAGAAGATAAATAAGATTCTGAATAGTTATTCAGAACCAGATCATAAACGCAACAGAACTGAAGCCAGACACAAAGTAAACATCATATAAAACACAATAGATTTATATTAGTTCCTCTCCTAACTGAGAGTACTCCAGTCCCCTTACTTCGCAAGATATTTTTACTATTATTAATGCGAAAATACCCTTGCTTATGTATTTAAACATAAGACTTTCACAATACATATTTACAGTCTGAAACTCTTCTGCTTAATCAGATCCTGATCAAGTCAACTTTGCTTAGAACACATGTCTAAGACTTTAACTTACTTAATCATCTACTAATTAATACTTTATCTTGCTTAGAGCTCATGTCTAAGACTTCATCTGCTCAATCAGCTTCTGATTAAGACTTCTTTTGCTTAGAACATGTGTCTAAGACTTCTGTCATTGCTTAAAGCACATGGCCAAGACTTTTGCCATTACTTAGAGCACATGGCTAAGACTTCTGCCATTGCTTAGAGCATATGTCTAAAACTGCTTTGCTCATACCTCATGTCTAAGACATTGCCTTTGCTTATGAACAACATATTCAAAAGAAAGAAGAACAAGGTGTATCAAATTCTAAATCAGAGGCATAGAGTAATGACCCTAACAAAGATCTAAAGCACTAGAAGATTTACAGGATATTCAGTATTTAGGAAACCTTAAGCCTTATTACAATTAACAACAATAACATAGTATTCTTCATAAACAATAGTGTTGTTCATTGTTGATCTTATCATTTCTTAAATCAGATAGAGTTGTAGAACACCTTTATCCTCTTTTGCATTCCAGTTGCTTCTTGTTTCTTGTTCTCATCTTGTAAGCATAACTTCCGACTGCTTAAATAGAAGATTTTTGGGAACTAGCCATTAAGAAGATAAATAATCAGGAAGTACTTTGATCTCTTTTAAAGCGCAAGATATGTTTAAGAAAAGATACACTTACAATATTGATCTATTGTGTAACTTAATTAACCATTGAGTCTTCAGAAGAATTTTGTACTTATAGAACCGTTGAGAGAGGTTATCCATAAAGTATGTCAACACTTTTTAAGCCTTATAATTATAGACTCTAGATGCATAACTGATTGGACATAGTGGTACTCTTTCTTTAGTATGGATAACATGAGCTTTGTTACAGATTCTAAATGCTTTATCAGAAGTTATTTTCAGTTCTGAGAGTAGAACTAATGAGATACTTCTTCTGATGTTGATATTATCAGCATCAAAATCCATTCCAGAATACCACTTAGCAATATGTTCTTCTCTACAACAATCGTGCCTTCATAATAGATCCTGAGTAAGTTTCTTTAAGCATTATGACCTGCATATGTGAAAACACATTAGATAACACCATTGTTCTTTCAATACTATTGTTATCATCAAAACTCAAGTGGAATATGTCAAGAGCAAATCTTATTCTAACAATCTCCCCCTTTTTTATGATGACAAACAAGAGTATTTAAAGAACAATGTTTAGGCTATTTTAAATTTTCTTAGATACCATCATAGCAAGAGGTGTGAAAGCTCCCCCTGATTTCCCTTTCTAAGAAATTTTAAAATATATTTAGTTTTTTTAGCAACAGCAGGGTACGAGGTTTGTAAGCTCCCCCTGAATCTAGTAGTCCAAAGTTAAGTTCTGAGAACTTATCCTAAGTTCCATTTTTCAAGAAAAATGTAATTTTAACTTTCTTATAGAATAAGGACTAAGGTTGAGATTTGTTAACTCCCCCTTAGTTCTATGTATAAGACGAGTTAAAATCATTTACTCGGGCAACATAACCAAAATTTAATGGACTAAAGCATTTTAAATACTTCTATATTTCTCCCCCTTTTGTCACATCAAAAAGGTTAGAGTACTAAAAAAAGGCAGAGATGCAGTCAGAGATCCCTAGACGGTCAAAGATACTTTATAGGGTTTATAGCAGTCCGGAATAAGTATAAGCATTTTCCAAAAGGGTCAAAGATGGTTGGTACAGGAAGGTACTTGACTGCCTATTTAAAACACACTATAAAAGTATATCAATTTTAATGTTCTTAAGTGTTCATAGAGTTCATCAGAAATACTTCAAGCAAGAGTTAGTGTTGCACCCCAAAATTTGACCAACCGGTTCCCATATCTGGTTTATGTTTCGACGCATTTTGCATTCGCATTCGCATACTGCATACATTGCATTTTCTCAGTCAGATTGATTTTATCGGGGTCACAGCCCCCTGGCGTTTCAGGCAGTTCAGGCTAGTTCGAATAAGTGTATTTTGAGAACCTGTGTTCGTCCCGGTATTTTCAGCTCTCGCTGTTGTCTTTGAGGACCTTTTGGTGTCCGGCTTTTACCGTCTATTTCGTTATGGTTGCGTAATTGTTCTCTAATCGATTTAATCGGCTTCCTAGCATTTTTAGAAGTTTCCCTTTTATTTTCTAGATTTTTAATAGATTTTTAATAGCTATTTGAGTTTTTTAGATATTAAATAGGTATTTTGATATTTTTATTTTAATAGAATTAATATAGAATAATAGTTTTTTAATAGAATTTTAGTAGATATTAGTTTTAATATAGAAATAGAATAGTTTAGATATTAAATAAGTTTTAATATAGTATTTTAGATATAGATTTAATAGAGTTTTTTTAATTGGATAGAATTTTAAATAGATATTTCCTTTTTTAGTAGTTTTAAATAGATTTTATGTTTAGATATTAAGTAGGTTTTTAATTGGTTTTTATAGTTAATTGGAGTCAATGTTTCTTTTAGGATTAATTCATGGAGATTAATTAGAGTTTAATCTTTTTTTTGTTTGTTAATTAGGATTAATTAGAAGATTTGATTAGGGTTTTTTGTAATTAATTTCGTTTTGGGTTTTTTAGTTAGGCTTTAATTAGATAGTTATTAGAGAGTCTTTAGTTTTAATTCAGGATTAATGCAAATAATTAGCATTTAATTAAGTCCAATTAATCAGAGTCATTAAGGCCATAATGGGCCAGCTGTCCAATTTTCGTGGGCCCAATCAAGTCCACTGCCATGTGTCATATAAAGGAAGTGCCACGCGTTTTGTTCTCTCTCTTCCACCTCATTCTTTTTCCACTCAGTCTCTCTCCCACGTGTCTCTCTCTCTCTGACTCCACCCTCTCACGCGTGTCTCCCTCTCTCCTCCACCACCAAGCCACACGTCTCTCACCCACACTCCCTCTCTGCATGCAACCGCCACCTGCCCTCCACTAACCCCCTTCGCCGGAGTACATGCAACCGCCGCACCGGGCCGCCATAACTCCTCATCGGAAGCCCTAACCGTCGCCGGAACTTGAGCCACCGCCGGAAACTGCAATTTCACCGAAAATCCAAGAAACGCCTTTCAATCTTCTTCATCAGCCTCCATCAACCCCTCGCCGGAAAATACATCCTCACCGGAAAACTGCATTTCGTCCAGAAACCACCGTAGAGCTTCATCAACTTTCACCGTGTGTTCATCAACATCCATATGAAAGTCATCAAGATTCATCCAGTTCATCATTTTTTCTAGATTCACCTAGAACTTCATCACTCTTCAAGCGTCTTCGCCCAGAAACTCATCAAGATTCATCCACTTTCCTCTTCGCTCATCACATCTTCAAGGATCGCATGCAACTTTCATCATCCAGAAATCCAACGTCTTCAAAGTGTTCTTCAGATCTTCAAGTAATCTTCAACGATTTCGACGACGATCGTTCAACTCATCAAGTCGTTAGATCCTCCTCGTTCAACTCCAAGATTTGCAGATCTTCACGCATCTTGAGTCTCGCCATCTTCGTCATTTGCGTCCAGAAATCGACGTCATCTTCAGAACGCCTCTAGGTTTTGCTTTGAACTGCGTTAACTTGTTAATTTGTTGTTGTTAGTTGACGAACTAGGTTAGTTTGAGTGTAGTTTGGTGAAACAATATGAGGTTAGGAGGTTGATTTGAGTTGATAGATGGAGCGGTTAGTTTGTGTTAGACATTGATGAGCAAGGTTGGTGAAGAGTTTGTGAGACAGAGAGAGGATGCGAGAGAGCGTAGGCGCTGTTAGGGTTTAGGGATGATGATGAACAGTAGGTAGAGAGTGAGATAGAATTAGGTTTTGTGTACTGAGGTTGAATGGATGTTGGACTCGGGCCTTAGGCCCATTGTGTTTTTTGCTTAGAATTCCTCTGTTTTCCCCATTGAACCTCCCTCTCAGTGTGAATTTTGTTTTGGGCCATAGGCGAGATTTGCTAACTGCACCCCTGTCTGAAGGCCCAATGAAATAACAGGCGAATTACTTGCTATTCGCCACCGAGTTTTTTTATTTTCCTTGTTTTTTTCCTGTTTTTTTCTGATTTGGTCTGGGCTTAGCGCGTTTTGATAATCACACCCCCTCCTGAGCCCAACATTTTATTTTGAACTGTATGTAATTGCTATTCACCACGCCAGTTTATTGTTTTTAGCTGATTTTCTTTTATTTTTCATGTTTGCATATAGGTTAGTAAATAATTCATATCAAATTGAAAAATAATCATTTTAGGATGGGATTTTTTTCCTAGTTCCCTTATGACCTCTAGAAATTTGTGAAACAATAAAAATACTAATTTCATGCATTTTATATTTTTTGGTATATTTTACAATATTATTGCTTTTATTTTACATTTTGTTGATACTTAATTTTTCTGAATTTGGTATGAGAGATTGGTGCATAATTTTTGATTTATTCTTGTGAGGTTAATTAGATTGTGGAAGCATGTACCCTTAGAAATTTTTTCATATTTTTGTGACTAAAACTTAGATTAATTTGAGAGGTAGATAGGAGAGGTATCAGAATTAGGGTTTCATAACACTTAGGTGTATTTTGACACATAGCTTTGGGGTTTAATAGTTGATTTAGGTAATGGGATCTATATGGGGTATAGGGTATATAGTTAGGTTCTCTTATAAATTAATCTAGGATTTTATAGTGAGTATTACTATTTTACTTGATTTTTGCAATTTGGTTGATATTGGTGTGTTTCCCATTTGGGCTTTTGCTTGTTTGTTTGGTTTGGGTTATTTCAATTGGGCTTGGGGCTTGAGTTTTGCTTGTTGGGGCTTATGAAGACCTTGGAGATGATTGAAGATAAGGGATAGAGCTTGATGCATGAAGATTCCTCTCCTTGAAGATGGTTTGTGAAGACTTAGGAGATAGGAGAAATAGGGAGAGCATTAGATTAAAATGATTTCTTCTTACAAACATAGAAAGCATCTTGTGCTTCTATTCCTCCCTATGACAAAAAGTCCTTCTAAGATAGTCACATCCCTCATTTGGAGGGATAAGTGGCTTATTTTGGAAGTAGAACTTTGAGGGAACCTTTCTCTTATAATGTTAAACACTTATAGGCTTCCTTTGGTTGTCAATAAGCTGTTTAGCATTTCAACTTAATTTGTTAAGTGATTCTCTCCTGTGAGTGCTTGCCTTGAAGATATAAGCCCATTGAAGATAAGAAGTGCATTGAAGATTGATAAAGATGAAGCTTGTGCCTGTCAAAACTAGATATCTGTTGAAGCTAGGGTTTTGCTGCTTTTTGAAGCTGTTTGCTGTTTGAAGCTGTCTACTGGTTGAGGTTCATGCTTGCTAAAGCTGGGGTTACTTTTGAAGACAGGAGCTTATCTAAATCTTGGGGATCATTGAAGAATGAAGATGGGGTCTTGCTTGAAGTTGTTACTGTTAACCCTTTGCTGTTAATCAACTGTAGCTGTCAGAGCTGGTGCTGTTTGAGCCGCTTACTGTAGGAGCTGGTGTTGCTGTCAGAGCTGGTGTTGGGTTTTATTTTCTTTTTCTGTATGGTTTGTTGGCTTGTTCAGCTTGCCCCTTAGGTTTGAAGTGAAGCTGTTTCACTTTGCCTATTGTTTTCCCAGGTTCGAGGTTGAGTGGGACTCCCTTGCCTCGCTTGTATTGCTGCATCTCATGCATGTTTACTGTTTACTGTATATATGATGTTTCTTTTCCGTTTATTCCCTAGGATCTCTGTTTTTCTCTGTGCAAGAGAGAAATATGACAAACATTAGGTGTTAACCCATGCATGACAATGTTAGGGTAGTTTTGATTCCCATTTCAAACCCTAGGTTTTTAGAGTTCTCTCTCTTCTATCTCAAAACAATTCAAAACACAATAATAAGGATAATCGATGTCGTATGCTACGAGCCTTAAGCTATTTGAGAAAGGGTTGCTGGAGAGTTTCTTTCCAGTAGTCTGGCTGCTTAGTGTGGTACCCTTTGGGTGACACGCGACGTAGTCACTCTCGGATCATAGTCTCTAGTGCGTCAGAGATTGCAAACAAACTAAAAAAAACACTTCTTGCGTAAAAGACTGAAAACAAACATCAAAGTGTCATTTTTGTCTGCTTGGACCCTTAATCAGGAGAAAACCTTTTCAGAAGGATCTAAAAAATAGTCAGGCAAATCTGTGTCTTCCATGGCCCGAACTACGTTTGCTCTGATCTTTCATGCTGTATGAAAGTACGTAGGCATAGGATGCAGTATCCTAGCGAGCAACCTTTCCCTCCTTTTCCCGTAGGTAGGCGAACTACGTTGACTCTGATTTCTCGATCCAGACGGGAATATGTAGGCATAAAGTGCGATACTTTGCCGAGTCATTTTCTTTTCTTTTAACCCTTGACCTTTAGAGTAGATAGAATAACAATCCGTACTAAGAAACAAGCGTGGATCTCGTCGAGTACGGCGGACGTGAGGGGTGCTAATACCTTCCCCTTGCGTAATCGACTCCCGAATCCAGGATTTGGTTGCGATGACCATTCCTTTCCCGTTTTGCGTTAGGTTTACTCTGAGCGTTTCCTTTCCCTCCGTTGGGATAAATAACGCACGGTGGCGACTCTTCTGTCATAGCCGACGCCGATTTTTGCAGTAGCGACAGTTAGCTATAAAGATAAAAACTCATAGCTAAATGCCTCACAGAAATGAGCAACATGGTTTTGCAAGAGAAAAGAATTTACTGAAGAAGGTTGAAACAACAAAAGAAATAATTTTAACCACAAAGGAACATTCTGCACAACATCTTGCAGATACAGCAAAGGAAAGTCAGAAACTGAAGGAAGAGAAGCATATTCAAACCAGATTGGTTACCTATAAAGATCAAATTTCATAATCAAAGGAGCACAAGAATGCTTCTGAAGATCCTTCAGCTGAAGATGAGGAAGCAGATCAATACTGGAGAGAATATTTAAGTAACATATAGAGAGATGACTGAAGCAATAAAAAAGGCTATAAATAAACAAGTTTATTGTATTGTTGAGTCTCTATAAATGTAACCTTTTCAATGAAATTTTTCCCTTAAATTAGTTCAAAACTTAATTTCGACAGCAAGAGCAAATCTCATAGTAATTTAAGTAGATATTAATGAAACATAACAAACATATTTTAATTTGAAGACATAAAATATTCATAAGTGCACAGACATAGAAATCCATAGTTATAACATGATACGCAAAAAATTTAAAGACAGAATCAACCCAAACAATAAAGCTCCACAACCAGCATAGAAAACATATAAGCAGGTTCTAAATCCTAGGCCTAAGGTTTCTTCAATAATTCCATGATTTCCTTAAGGTCAGAACCAAATTCTTCTTGCTTCTCAGACAGAGATTTGAATTTAGCATCCACTGAGAGTTGATTGCTAGTCATCTGATTTTTTATATCCTCTTGGCATTCAGCTACTGCAATCACTTTAGCTTCGTGACTCTTTAATTGCTTTTGACTAGACACACAAATTTCTTTAGTAGAGAAATCTCTTAATTCTTCAATGACCATATTGATAGCTTTTTTGAATCTTTCTCATTTGCCATTATAAATCATAGAGTCAGTGGATGAAAATCCTTCTTCAACAAGAGCTTTTACCTCATCAAATAATCTAGTCTTGAACACTTCTAACCGAGAAAGTACATGATTGGGTAATGGTTGGTGATTGGTTATATGTTGAGATGTGGTTTTCTAGTTTTTAGGAATAGATTCATCTGTGGTGTCATTTTCTAATGCATGAATTGATGGAGATTTGTGTTGATCAGTTTCTTGGTGGATTTGAGGTGAGACATGAGTTTGGTCATTGCTTTCAGCAGGTTGTTATGATTCAGCATGTTTAGGACCATCAGTGAGAAAGTCCTGGACAAGATGATCTGAGATGGTTTTGGTGGAACAACTTAAAATACTAAATAAAAAAGGAATAAAATATCAATAAGAGGTTCACACAATAACTTAAATACTAAATAAAAAAGGAATAAAATATCAGAGAGGGTGATTGATGAGCTAAGATCCATTAATATATCATTGCTGAAATGTGTTCATGATGTGAAGTGTCGTGCCTCAAAAGGTTAGAACGCGATCTAGTGGTGTATCTCTACAACATCAAAGCATGCATAACTAGGGAAAGGGAACAAATCTCTAAGTCTCACTTATAACCCTAAAATACGTCTGGTTTTAATTCTGAAAATCTTTATGGCCTTAGCTTCTTATCTCTAAGCAAGCTAAATTAAGTGAATATCTATATCCTACTTTATTAACCACTTTTGTTAAGAAATACACTCGTTGTTGGATCTCTCTCAACAATAAGATTGTACCTTTTTCTAAGTTGATCATTCTAAGAAGCACGTGTATAGAATAAAACACATAACAAAATAAGACACTAATTAATCAACACATCATTTCAACATAAAGCCAACTTTATATTAACTTTACTTTGCTCATCAAACAAGAGTTTAGCTCATAATGAGCTGAGTACAAACTACTGGAATGAAACTACAGGTAGACATACTCTTAGCAAAAATTATGTAAAAGAAATGACAACCTAATAGTAACTTGAAGATCCTTTGTGTTGGATAAACAACAATAGATCTCTTCAGTCACGACAGCTCCAAGCAGTGAATACATGATTAGATGAGAAGAAGAAAACTCTTTAATTCCTTCCTAACCCTCAAAGTGAAATAAAACTAAACTAAATAAAATATGAGTGTGTGAAAATCTCCAGCTCTCTTTCTTTAATGCATAAGGCTTGCTTTTATAGACTTGAGTGTGAGATTATAAGTTGGTGAGTCTTGGATCATGGGCCTTTGAGAGGATCCAACCCATATCAAATCACTAAAATATCCAACTGTCCAATCTTCCTTTGTGAGCAAGTTATCTAGTACAGACAACAATGGGGGACAAAGTGACTTTGGCAGGTTGCTGTAGCAGGTAATGGCGCATATCATACGGCAAGTGGCTGGGTGTAGGATGCTTTTTTGTAGGCGTGGTTCTCACCATACTACCTTTTGTCTTCAAGCTCCTTTGCTCTTATCTTTGCGCTCTAGCTCTTTCTTTACACACATCCTTGCCACGTGTGCCCTAATGATAAAATCCTTCCAAGCTCTTGGTGAATTGCTGATAACGAAAATCAACATCTTCTTTTCTTTAATCTTCTTTCTACTCCAGACTCTATCTTGAGGTGTCATGCCTTAGCTTGCCTTTATCAAATTTTCCTTAAAACAAAAACACATAAAAAAAAAACATAAAAGAAGCACCTAGTGTGCTTAAGGTAAAAATATACTAAAATAAGTAAATTTAAACAATTCCTAATTAAACTTAAACTAACACTATAAGAAAAATGGATCACTTTGACACATTAAAATAGTGTTATCAAGTGGAACAAAAGATATCTGCAACATAGAAGGACCAGTTTGAATAAGATGTGCTTGAAGGATGTAGGAATGGAGTTCAGAACCAACACTCCTACTACAGTTGACAGGTTCAAGGGATGTAGAAGGATTTTTGACAGAGGAAAGAGTTTGAGGATCATCTAAAAGTGATCTGTTTTGTGTTTCCAATTATGAGGATGTTTTATGACTGTTATTTTTGTTTCCATGTGAATTAGTGTTGTATGCATTTTGTTCCTTTTATGCTTCCATTATGTGTGATTCCATTTATGCTTACATTTACTTATTTCTTTTTGTCAATTTTTTGCTAAAAAGGGGGAGTAAAGTGTTGGTTATTTTTTGTCTCTGATGTTAGATCAAATGTCATAACTTTATGTCATGTTTGCACCACTGCTTAGAAAGAGTAGTTGTGTTTCTTGTGGTTGCTTGTGTGCAACTATATAGAGAGTGTGTGATAGTTTGTCATGCTTGTTGCTGCCGCTGAGAAGATTTGGAGCTTTTTTCTGTGTTTGGGGAAGTTATTCTCTGCATTAGGTTGTAGTCTTCAGGGGGAGTGAGGTTGTTATTGGTTGCTGCTGCTATTTATGGGAAACTTGAATTGCTCAAGTTTTTTTTTGTGTTTTATTTGGTTCTCTCCTTCAGGGGGAGTACTGGTTATGTGTGACAGGGGGTGGTGTACCTGTCTGTGTTGTTGCTGAAAGATTGTAGTTTGTACAACGTTTACATGGTCTCATGTAGCTTGTGTTGTTTTTTTTGTTTTGTGATGTCAAACCTAATGTCTTAACATTGTGTTATCTGTGTTCTTTATTGGTTTAACAATATTGTGGTTCTTGGGTTTCTGTGTTTCTATGCTTTTATTTTTACTGTGTACCTCTGGTTTGTGCTAAGGTTATTTTAGCCAAAATTTAGCAAAAGGGGAGATTGTAAGTCACGTGGTTCTTAGATTGGCTGTATTTTGGTAAAACAACATGCTGTTAGCATGACGTTGAACCATATATTCTTCCATGTTAGTCAGATATCATGCTTTACATGATGTTGTGACATGTTCCAGGACATGTTATACCAGCTAGCTAGGGCAAGGCTATTTTGGTAATTTGAGTGTGAATTTTGAGTGTGTTCTGATGCACACGTGGGCGGCTTGTAAGGGAGTATATTATGGGAGTTTCTATAATCACAGATTCTGTTACTTTTCATAAAAAGGACTCATGAGCCTTTTTAGGAAAGTTTGTATTTTCTCCTATTTTTATGCAGGTTGAATTGCAGTCAGTTTATACTGATTGCTGCTATTTGTGTGCCTCATGAAGTCCAAGTCCAGTAGGCCTGAATGCCATTTAAAGAGAAGAAAACCCATATTTGAAGAAGATAACATATCGTGAGATTTTAGAGAATAAGGATTATCCGTTGTTTTGATTGGTCCCTAGGGTTTTTGTTTGTTAATTGTATGCCACTCATGTATCTTCTGATGCATTGAGTTTGACTGCTTGTTAATTGTCCACTCAAAGCTTTTAAGAAAAGAGTGTATTATTCTTAGGTGAAGCTTTTAAGCAAACCAAATATTATTTTGGAAGTGTGATCTTCTGTTTGTTTTTTGTGTATACTAATACAGTTACTGGGATTTTGATTGTTTGATATCACTGAGGTGATTAGAGAGTGAGAGGGGTTATTATATCTAAGAGTTCATAGGTAGAAGTTGCACTCGGTAGGGATTAAGTCAGGAGTTGTAAAATGGGATTGTTTACCTTCAAATTAATACTATTAATAGTAGGTTTTCTTCTTGGCTTGGTAGCCCCCAAATGTAGGTGAGTTTGCACCGAACTGGGTTAACAATTCTGGTGTTGATTTTAGTTTTTCTGTTATTTAAATTCCTGTTTATTATTTGTGTTGTGTTTTGATCTTAGTATTGTGACATCTATCTCGACATCTGGTGTCTGCGTGCCAGAATTTCAGAGATGTTAAGGAAAGCTTAAAGGAATATTTGAAGAAAGTAGTCGAGTTCGACTGAGAATATTTTGGTGAGATTTCGATTAAATATTGGAAAAGAAACTTTTACTTCTACAGGGTGGTTTCATTCTAGGACTTAGAATATTTTGGACCTCGTTTGGTGATGATTTTGACGAGATAATTTGAAATAAGGTTGGTTAACTGCTTTTTAGCCTTATCTTTTTCTTGAAGGATGTGTGGAAGCATGTGAATGGCAAAGCACATGCTAGCAAAAAACGTGTCATTCTTCGGAGAGGAGATTGTTCGTTACCGTTACTGTTAATATTTATACTATATAAATAGGGGAATTAGTATCAAGATTCAGTGTGCTCGATTGTATACAAAACTCATATTACTCAAAGTATCTAAGTGTGTTGAGAAAATAGTTGTCGAGTGAAATGTACGTATGAATCACCATATTTTCATTCAATATCAAGTCATTTATGTTAATGTTATTTTCATGCATTTTAAAATCCAATCGAAGTCACTCTTCATTTCTTTATGTTTTATAAGTTATTCTTGTATTACTTTAAAGTTACAAACCAGTGTCGAAATACTTATTATCATGAGAACTTAAGAAAACTATGCACATATGTCTTAGGATCAATCTAGTTGATCCCGCAAGTAACCAAAGTATCAATTTTGGAGGACTAGCGGTTGTTTACCAAAATCTACGGTAAACATGAACTCAATGCCAAGGAAGTATGTCATGAGGCCAAGTTTGGTCATCTCAAATTCTTTCATAAGTTTACCCTTGAACTTAAAAATGCACTTTTCATTGATGCCCATTAATAATAAGTCATCTACATATAGATAAAGGATAATCACTTTCTCACTTGTATCCATCTTCACATACACTCCATGCTCAGATACACATTTCTTAAAGTCAACCTCCTTTAGAAAACCATATATTCTTTTGTTCCAAGCTCTTGGAGCTTGCTTCAAACCATATAAATATTTCTTCAACTTGTAGAACTTTAGCTCTTGGTTCTTCACGACAAAACCATGGGGGTTGTTATACATAAACCTATTCTTCAAGCGGTTCATTCAAAAACATATATTTGATGTCCATTTGGTATATGGGCCAATTGATGTTATTTGCAATACTAACAACTAGCCTTATGGTTTCAATCCTAGCAACTGGTGTGAATACCTTTTCAAATTTTATGCATTCTCTTTGCAAGAATCCCTTTGCAACTAATCGAGCCTTATGCTTAATCATTTCATCCTTGAGATTTGTCTTCACTTTGAATACCCATCTCACACCAGTATGCTTCTTCTCGTCTGGTAGATCAACCAAATCCTAAGTATTGTTCTTCTCAGTAGATTCCATATCCTCCTTCATAGCACAACTCCCTTTTGGATCACTTAAAGCCTCTTCCATTTTAACGGGTTCGGATTTGACCATTAGTGCAAAATGGATGATATCACCATCATCATTGACTTTATTTTCTCGAAACAACTCGTAATCTTGGATCCTTTGAGGCAAACCTATTTGCCTTGTTGATATTATAACATTCTCTTCAATATGGGTTTTGGAAACGGGCATTTTTGCACTTCACGTTTCTGCAAAATCTGAATTTTCAAAGTTGTAACTGGTTACAACTTTTACGTAACCGGTTACAGACTGTTGCGGCTCCTTGATTTCGTCAAGAATGACATCTCGGCTGACTATAACCCTCTTCTTTGTTGCATCAAACAACTTGTAACCACTTATAGAGTGATGCCATACAAGTATCATCATTTCTCCCTTATTATCCAACTTTTTCTAAATTGTTCCGTAACACGTCGATACACTACGAAACCAAAAATTCTCAAATGGTTTAGATTTGGTTTGAATCCCGACCATGCTTCCACTGATGTTACCTTCTGAAACTTCTTTGTTGAACACCTATTCAACAAATAAGCAATTGTGGATACCGCTTTTTGTAACACCCACTTTCTATACCCCAAATAAACAAATAAATCAATTAAACACATATTACAATTTCATCAGAGTAAAATTAAAACATGGTATAAAAGGAGCATGTCACACAATACGTGAAATAAAACATACAACACCTACTCAATATAGATATGCAATAGTGGGGTAGTTTCAACAGAGGAACTTAGCCCCTACACCCACATTTCAATATTTAGAATTAAAAGCGGAAAATCTAAACATTGAATCATTTTAAACATGTTAATCATATAAATACATATCATTCAGTTTGATTCACCACATCATTCATGTTTACATAAACATTTGTCATCAGATACACATACAAATGTATCTCAAAAGAATGTTATACAATCCTAACTACCCGGTGCTACATATCAAAGCTTAACCAACCAAAAGAATGAAGCTATACTTTACAAAAGACCTCCAGCAAACCTAATCTGCAATGCCTCATAGAGCATTATAAAACAGCAGAAGGGTGAGAAATATTATCATAATAATCAATGCATATATTTATATATATATATATATATATATATATATATATATATATATATATATATATATATATATATATATATATATATGTATAAACAAACATGGATGGTCACCAAACATGTTTCATAATGCACACATTCCCTAATCCTCAATTCAACCATTCATACACAAGCATACTTTCATATAACAAAGATATATATGCCATGTGACTCAATGCAACTCAATGCAACTCATGCCATGTGGTACCAACACTTATTATCATTTTTCGGTTTTTACATTTAAACCGGGTCCGTTCCCTAGACCGATAACAACAAAAGCTCATTCCCTAAGCTTTCAAACCCCGCTCTAGGTTTGGGACAAGTCACTAGCCTCCACGAAACTAGCAAGCGTTGCCTCTTGATTAAATGATGCGTATGCAATCAACAATCATATGCACTTAAGACCGTTCTCGCATCTTAATCCCATGCATACTCAATAATTCATCACACAAGAATTATAACATGATTGCACACTCACACATCATATCAAAGTATTCATACTTTCAACATCATCATATTTATCAAGCAATGCACACATATTCACAATATGTTCTCATGCATTCTTCACATACAATCGCATACAATCAATATGCATTCACATCATCATGCCAAACGACCACAAACTTCATCATAATTCATCATGCATTTTAATCAATTTAAACGATGCACTTTATATGCCAAAAGGCCATGATTCAAAAATCGATTCCACAATCTAGGATTCACGCCATACGGCTACCCACAACATAACATATCACAACAATACACAAACTATTTAGTTCCGATAAGGATGGAACACGATTGAACCAAACAATCAACATTGGATAGAAAACACAAAGAAATAAGAATGTTGTCACGCTCGCTGGCTTGCTCGCCTAGCGAGTTCCTAGCGAACACTCGCTACCTGTTCGCTTAGCGAACAAGCCCGCGAAGGAAAACAGAAGCTACTGTAAGGCTTCGCTACCTACTCGCTGCAGCGAGGTCCTAATGAATCCTTTGCTACCTCACTCGCTACCAGCGAACAAGATCAAATACATTCTGTCCAAGTCTGGGACCACTCGCTAGCTTGCTCGCTTAGCGAGTTGCTAGCGAACACTCACAACCTGCTCGCCCAACGAATGTGCTAGCGAACGTCTACAATGTTCAAAACCCTCACTGTCCAAAACTCTCCAAAACTCCCAAAATCACCCGATTCAATTCCAACGAGTTCTAGTACTCTTAGTCTAACAATCCTCAAATAATCTACACCACTTATTCCGGATTCCAACCGTTAAAACCTTGATTCTACCGATTAAACTCATTTATACCCTATAATGGAAAATGGAGAAAAACATCCAAACAATCCAAATCAATCATACATAATCATGTACATTGACAATATAATGATATTTCACACCCGTAAACCTTGATTAAATCGAAAGCTAGAAGTTGTTCTTGAGCTTTCCAAGCTTTTCCTTCTTCTCCTTCTCTTTTCTCCTCTTCCTCTTTCTTTCTCTTCTCTTTCTCTTATGTTTATATCTTTTCCTTTTTCTTTCCACTTTTCCTTATATTCTTTCCATTCTATTTCCTTCCATTATATTTCTCCTCTCAAATATCTACCAATAATTCCAATAAATAAACAATTCAAATAAATCAATTAATTAATGTAAATAATTAATTATTGAAAATTGGGATGTTACACTTTTCCCCATAACTCTTTCGGCAAGTTCTTCCCCTTTAACATGCTTCTTACCATGTTCACGATTGATCGATTCTTCCTTTCGACAACACCGTTTTGTCGTGGTGTATAAGATGGTACAACCTCATGTACAATCTCTTATTGATCATAAAACCTCTTAAAGTCTTTTGATACATATTCACATCCATCATCCATTTTGAGCACTTTGAGTTTGTGACCACTTTGCCTTTCAACCATAGACTTGAACTTCTTAAACACTTCAAATACCTTATCCTTTCTTTTGATTAGGTATGTTCATAACTTTCTATCATGATCTTCTATGAATGTGACAAAATATCCATTATAACCAATGGAATTTACTTGCATCGGTCCACACACATATGAATACACCACATCAAGGTGATTCTTGGTTCTATTACATGCATCCTTGTTAAATTTACCCTTATGTTGCTTTTCTTGCATACATTCTTCACAAGTTTCACTCGGTATGTTGATCAATGGTAACCCCATAACTATTTTGTTCTTTTGCAAGTCTTTGAGATCTTGGAAATTGAGATGCCTAAGACGATAGTGCCATATCCACTCTTCTCAACTTGCTGATGCAACAAGACATCTAAGCTCCATATCCTTCAGCTCAACCTTGAAGCTTTTATCTGAATCCATAAAAGCTTTAAGGATCAAAACCTCGTTTGCATCTATAACACGTAGCCCGTTGTTTTCCATGTGAATCTTGTAACCTTTCTCAAGCAATTGGTCAATACTTAGAAGGTTACATTAGATTCATGGAATGTACAATACATTTTTTATCAAGGAATGTCCACCATCCCTTCTCATGATTAAAACATCACTGATCGCATCGACCACTAGAGTGGTGTCATCTATGAACTTCACTTTGTTCTTCATGGTGCGGTTTATTTTAACAAACCAATACTTCCTCTACATCATATGAGTAGAGCATCCTGAGTCCAAATACCATTCCTCACTGCACTGGACTCCTTCTCTTACAATCACCATGACATTTTCTTCTGAATGTAACTAGTTAACACTTTCATGTAACTGGTTACAACCTGCTTTTGCAGCATTTCTATAGTTGTTACTATTTTTGTCCCGCAGCCTGCTGCTACTGCCGTATTCTCCTTTCGTGATCATAACCAAAAGTGTATTCTCTTCATCAAACTCTTATCTTGCAATCTTGGTTTCATCTCATCGAGGTTCCTTTTTGTTCGCATTACACTCTCTTGCAAAATGGTCGAACCTTTGACACTTAAAGTGCTGATATGTACTTTTATCAAACCTCTTCTTCTCACCAATAAAGTTGCCTTAACCTCCATTTTGTTGCAGTTTCTCTCACCCCTTTGACAAGTTGAATTCTTGAAATTTTGGGACTCTCTTCCACCAAAATTTTGAAAATTCCCTTTACTTTTGTCCTTCTTGTTGAAGCGAGCTTGCAAAGCGATCTTCGACTTTGCCTTATCATTATTTATATCCCTCATCCTTTGCTCATGAGCCTCAAAAGAGCTTTGCAACTCCTCTTTGCTCATCGTCACAAGATCCTTTGATTCCTCAATCTTTACAACCACGTTGTCAAATCTTAGTGTTAAAGAACACAAGATTTTCGCGACAACATATTGTTTTGTGACTATTTCTCCACATGTTTTCACTTGATTCACTAATCGAGTGATTCTTGTTGTGAAATCGTTAATCGTCTCCTTTTCTTCCATTTGAATCAATTCAAGTTGAATTTTGTGAGTTTGTAACATCGCCACATTCGCCTTGTCATCCCCTATGTATGTCTTCTCTAAAATTTCTCACGCTTGCTTTGACAATTCACAATCACCAACTTTCTCAAAGTTGTCATCCACACATTGATGGATAAAAAACAATGCCTTTAAATCTTTCTTCTTCTCTTCCTTATGTGTTGCTTGTTGTGCATCTGTTGCACCTTCGACGAGAAGATTCACCTCATTCTTGAATACTTCAAGAACATCTTGGTAGCCAAACAACACTTTCATTTGCTTGCACCATTTGTCGTAATTTTTTGCATTAATAATGTGTAGGTTTGCAGGGATTCTTTCATTAGAGACATAATTCATGTTGCACACTAGGAGTTTGTGGATCAAAACCAGACTCTTGATGCCAAATGTTGAAAGTTGGAACCACAAGATTAGTGAACGATGAAGAAAATTAGAGTGTAGAGAGGGAGAGGGAGAGAGAAAATTGAGAGAGAGAGAGTGTGTGTGTGTGTGTGAGAGAGAGAGAGAGAATATTTTTAAACATTCACATATGACAAAGATGATGATGCCTGTAAAACATTTATACAAGCATTATAAAGTGATTGGGACTCAAACAACATAAGACAAATAAAAGAAAACTGAAAAACTTGTGCCTGTAATCGGTTATAACTGCGGAGAAAACAATTAAAACACCTTTCAGTGATAATTGATTATATACAGACGTTAACCGTTTACATCCACAAACTTCTTTTAATTTTAATTCTGCCATATACGCCACACTTATAACATTTAAATTATTAAAAAAAATATTTTAAATCAAAAAAACTTGTGATAAAATCTTAAATACAATATTAAAAGATAATAATGAAATACTAGTCATTAACATTTGTGGAATTAATTTACAATTTTGACTATGCTTCTTATGAAGTACTATTATCTAAAACACTTGCAGAAAAAAGCAATAGAGCAAACTAATCTTCTTGTATCATTATCATTAGAGTTAGCAAAAGGGGCCAAGCAACCCAAAGTTTAGTATTGAGATGGAAAAATATCTTGCGTGTTCATTTTGCAGGAAAATTGACATCCACACTAGGCAGCTAACGAGTAGCAGCCGTGAATTCAGCTGCCCAAGTGAATTTGATAATGACTACACTTTTGGATCATTTGGATATGCATCCAATTTTACTTCCTCAATAATTTGGCACTTGCCTCTCTCTATCACCCAACCACATCAAACACTTTACTTTATATAATAAATAATATTATATAAACTTCAATAATTAGACATCATGTCTTTTTTTGTTATGTCAATTTTTATAATATTTATATAATCAGAGGTATAACTATTTATATATTTTTCTTTAAAAATTATATATATTTAAAATCTATAATATAATTAAATATATTTTTTTTGTCTTTGATACTTTTCTTTTTCTAACATAAAAAATATTGTGTCTTTTAAAATAATAAATTAATTAATTTTGATATGAAAAAATAATTGCGGTATAATTTGTTATCCTTATTGTATTTATTCATGGAAAATAAAAGTCAACAAGTTATTTGAGATGACAAGAGCATGAAGAAATCAGCGCGAAAGTATCACACGAATCATAAATATCCACACGTGTGTGAGGCGCAAGATAGCGTCTTTGCTGCGCTTGTGTATTTGTTTGTCGAATGAGAGAAGAGAGAGAAATAGGCTGTCATAATCATCATCGTCATCCTAATTATCATCACAAATCAGAAACAAAAATCTACCTAGTAATACAGAGAATCTTAAGTGTTTGGTTTTGTTTGTTTTAGTTAAACACGACATCAACAAACGAACCTAAACACAACCAACTCCTTCTCTTGTTTCAATTCATCATTCTGTTTAGATTCTCCATTGCCGTTTATAGGTAACTTCTTCTGCTTCATTTTTTTCACATCACATCCTCTTTTTTATTTTAGTTTTAATTTGACTATATTAACCCCATTGAGATATTTGTATATTCTGATATGCTTTTTGAGTGCCTTGGTTTTCAATTTCAATATCATCTTGTATAATATAGTAGAGACATGTATATGCGTTAGTTAGTTAGTTAGTTATTTCATGAGTATATTCCTTGTTCATGACTTCAAGCTCTTTACTTTAAAGATTCCCAACTTTTTTTTGTTTAGGTCTAGATCAGGTTTTAAATTGCGATTATGATTGCAGTTAAGTCGGGTTTTTGGATATTAGATAGTTATGAAACATAGACTCTGACACGAACACTTGACACTGCTAATGTTTAAAAGATAGGACACTGACATACAAACTTGTTTTTTATATTGAAATCGTGACAGACAAAGGTGATTCACTTGAAGCCTTGAGAGCTATGCATTCTTCGTCTTCGCCTGTTTTTCCCACTCTTATGGAAAGCACGTATATGAAACCCTCGGATTCTTTTCATCGTTCACCTGTTGGGGGTTTGACTGCAAATCAAGCCACACCGTCAAATCCGATCAGAAGTGCTAGACAGGTGTTTTCGACCACTGCAGAATGTCCCGGGGGCATCGCCTTTTCTTCCGATTCACAGCATGATAGGCAATATCAAGATTCTCCCTTCACTTCTCAGACATTAGGCGACGATGTGTCTTCGGAAATCCACTCAACAACGTTCACTTCTCATCCGCAAGAAAATGATGATATTTCCTGGGGACCAGATCCGATGCAGGATATTGCTTGTTTTCCTGAAATTTTTTCTGTCCAGCATGATCAGGTGGAAAACAGTGCTTCTTACATGAACGATGGCAATGTAAAAAAATCTGATTTCGGGGAGTGGGTTGACCAGCTAATGACAATTGATGAAACTCCTCATCCAAATTGGAGTCAGCTTCTTGGTGACGACAGTGTTGCTGAACCAACGCCAAAGGTTTGTTTCTCAATCTGATTTTGAACAATATTTCAATTCTCTGCGAACAGTTTAAATTCTAATTTTGTTGTGTACGTCAGCATTTTATAAAAGTTGCATAAACTTAGCCTACTCTTTTGAAGCAGGCAACACAGGCTTCTCTGAAGCAGAATACACTGTCTCGAGAAGTTAATGATCTTTGTAATTCATCCGCGTCGACTGCACCTCAAACTAAGCCTAGAATGCGATGGAGTCCGGAGCTTCACGAGGCCTTTGTGGAAGCAGTCAACCAGCTTGGTGGTAGTGAGAGTATGTTTACTTCTTCCCAATCTCATCCTTCTTATCATTCTATTCGGAACGTTTCTTGTCATCATCTCATGATGTTAACATGCAGAGGCCACTCCAAAAGGTGTCTTGAATCTGATGAATGTCGAGGGCCTTACCATATACCATGTAAAAAGCCACCTGCAGGTACATTAAGCTTTTCTCATCCTCGATTTTTTTAGCCTAATGTTGTTTACAAATTACTTTTTCTTTTAATTTCAGAAGTACAGAACCGCCCGATACAAACCTGAATCACCAGAAGGTATACAAAAGTGTACTTATGATCTCTATTGTTTATTCGGCATGTTTTGCTACCAAGTATTTTTTGTGTGTGCCTTTTTCACCCCTAAATTTCGAGAAAGATGTTTTATTTCAATTTCAAATGTCTTTCTTTTATGTGTATTTCTTCTTCATATCCTATATTTGGTTTGAGAAAAAGAAGATATGAACGAAACACAAAACTTCTGAGTAAGAATATGAATGGTCAATGAGATTTTCTTCTGTACCTGCAGAAACTTCTGAGAAAAAGATGAGTTCAATTGAAGAAATGAAATCTCTAGACTTAAAGACGTGAGTCATTTCTCTAACTTCTTTAGCTTTTCGACAATACCTACTATTCACATTTCCATCGTACACAATTGTTCTATAAGATTTTTTTACCTCGAAACCAGCAAGATTGCATTTGCATATAATCTTGCCTTGAATTATGGTTGCAGGAGTAAGGGCATCACCGAAGCATTACGGTTGCAGATGGACCTCCAAAAACGGCTTCACGAACAGCTTGAGGTACATGATTAATTCACCAAACACCAATGAACTTTCATGTTCTGAATCTGATATTGTATCTGTTATACAGATTCAAAGGAAGTTGCAGATTCAAATTGAAAACCAAGGGAAACATCTTCAGATGATGTTTGAGAAACAGAAACAGAAACAGATAGGTGGCAGCAAGGGCTCGCCCCCTTCCAACGCACCTTCTGCTGCACTCTTGGACACGGCGATACCTTCTCCGGTAGACAAATTAAAAACGTCAAATGATGAACGCAATGAATTAAAATGTAACACTGAAGAAAGTTCTCAGGATGCAAGCAGAAAAAAAATGGTACAAGAAGCTGAAGTTACGGATGAACATGAGAGTACAGATAATCAGTTTTCTGCAGTACCTCCAACAAAACGGGCGAAGATTCAATGATAGCTTCTAGAAAATTCTGCTCGAATTTCTGCATCTGCTTATCATAATGGTATACTCAACTTTAACAGTAGCCAACAATGACTAAGTTAATTTTTTGGGATGAAATTAATTTCACTCCCTAGATTTGTTTTTTATTTTATTTTTATTTTTATGTTATTTGACATGTTTAGACTCCATGGAACTTGTAGATATATTATTGGATCCGAGAATGTTTTAGCTAATGTGGTTTTTATGTTTTATAAGGTTGTTTAGCCAAGTTGATCATTTTATCTACTGTACTTCAGGGTTTTTATTTTTTTATAAATCTTTTCAGGTTGTAAATAAATGTAATTTATCTATTTTATTGTAAGCTCCTTTTCATATAAACCAGAACATATTGTTTTCTGATATGGTAGATATAAATCTGTTATGAATTAAAGAGAAAGTCAAAGTCAAAGAAAAAATTCTAAATCTTTATATTATGTTATTAATAACAGTTTGCATTATATTTTGTAGATACAAATAATTATGATAAATACACATTAAGGAAATTAATATACATTTAGTAAAATATTTAACATAAAGAATAATCAAAAGAACAATAATGTCTATTAGACGAAACACCTCTCTTCTCTTTTGAAAGCTGAACGCAGTGGTTAGAAAACTTTCAACAATAACTGCAATGTTGCAACAATAGCAAACTTTATAAGGGTGTCCTCATCATAATGAATCTCCCATCTCAATCTGACTCAGCATTGTCATCCCGACACGGTGGTGATGCAATAGTGTAAGGAAGCAATACATCA
The DNA here is from genome assembly GCA_963859935.3 of Lathyrus sativus. Taxonomy (NCBI): domain Eukaryota; kingdom Viridiplantae; phylum Streptophyta; class Magnoliopsida; order Fabales; family Fabaceae; genus Lathyrus; species Lathyrus sativus. Next base: position 706,859,638 of record OZ012737.1, read on the forward strand.
TGGTAAAATGTTTTTTTTTCTTCCTTAAATGCCCATTACTTGTTTGATAAAATTCATCAACTAGACTTTTTCTATATTGCGTGAGAGATAATTTGTCCTATCCAATAGTTTTTCCTATTTGCATTCTCTATTTCAAGGGATTCATTGTTGCTCTGATGACAAGGATGTAAGCAATGGTGTTTTTCGTATGGTATCTTATCTTAAGGTGTTACACTTATGAAGTGACAAACAAAAAAGTCTTTGAAAGTGATTAGAGTTTGTCTATGACTTTGGAGGAGTCTTTAAGGTGGCAGAGCAATTGTTGTGGGGACTCTAATGGGTTGATTCGTGTTTGTTATGGGGCAGGGGAGGTTAGGAGTCATATCGTAAGTATTTTAGAACTATCTACAATAGATTTTGAGACCCTCAGCGCAAAGAAAAGAGTTGTTTTAGATGCAAGGTTATTAGAAAGAGTCCTCACAACACATACTTCACTATGAAGAGTATACCTCTTAGTTGTCGTCTTGCTTCCTCTCAAACATTGAAAGATGCTCTGTATAAGGTAGTTGTTGAGTTGTATGTACTAGAGTTCAATTGTTACTTCTTCCTCGTTGTACTTTACAAGTAATAAAACCTCAGAATAGGCAGAATCGTAAGTATTAGAATCATAAGTTCTTGCTACAACATCACATTTTAATGTTTTTGACTACATGGAGAGACACAAATGATCTTGTCAAGTTAGTTGATAGTGTGTTGGGCAATTCCAGAAAATGTGATTTGGAAACTGTGGGGGGTTCGTATCGAGGATGATGGTAAAAAGATGGGGCACTAACATCAGACAATGTCTCCATAAGGTTGCAGAGGTCACTTCACAACGATTGGAAAAGTGTAGGGAACATCCATAATGAACCTTATATTGGCGATACAATGAAGGTTTTAAAGGCTAAATGTCCATACATCTCACCTCCCCTCAAGCTTACCACCTTGCTCTCTGAAGTTCCCACAACGGTTGGAGTTGACACTATTTTCAATTTCAAGTGCCTTAAATCATTCCCAAAAGGACATCATGTGCCAGCGGTGGTTTGCGAGGACATTACATATTTGTTGTTATGTGTGGAGAAGTTTTTGTTGTGGAAATAAATCTTTTAGGTGCAATTACTCTAGTTGTTAACTTATGGCAATGAGGAAGATGTGCAGTGAATTTGACATAGTTTGTAGCTTTCGAAACCTTGACGTCATTATTGAATCTTAATGGTGAGATACGGCCAAATGATGTAGGTTTTATTTGGAGGTGTCAGATATCCAAGGTTGCTATGGAATGAGTACGATAAAGATGTGGCACAATACCCCAATGATTTTCAGTTTGACATCAGGGTATTGGGTGGTGCTGAAGCCATTTTGCATAGATTCAACAAGGTGTTGAGCAAGTGACATGAATATGATTCTTTGGCTAAGCTCATAATATATTTATCTAATGCTTTAAACATAATAGACCAATTGACCCTACCGCACGAGATGAAGGTGAGATGTCCATCTATTTCTTAGTGGGTTGAGTTTTGTTATGGTCAGACAACAAAGTTGTACCTTGGAAATTTATATATTATCTTTTTTCTCTTGTATTACATCTTCTTTTTCATAACATAATAGATAACTTCTAACTTTTTTTTTTTTATTTTTATGTTTGATATCTTGATGATTGAACCATCACAAGAGATTCAAATGAGGTGGCCAAATTCCTTGATATTATTAGAGATGTAGGTCTGGATTGTGGTTTGAATTGAATATTCGTAAGATCGAGATTTGAATTTCACGTGACGAGGTTAAACTTCGTCAGGGGTTGTTTCCTTCAAACATTAAATGGTATGTGTTGGGGGAGGAAATTGCTTGGAGGACCTACTAGTCAATATGGAGGTTTATCAAGGGGTTATCCATGAAGAGAGATGTCAATGTTGCTGAATTAATGCATCTTACTCCACAATTAAGGGATCACAAAGTGAATTTCTTATACTTTGATAATGAGTGGGCATTATAATTTTTTTAATTTAATATTTTTATATTACCGCTAAAAGTTTTTTAATAACAAATTTTCACATCTAATAAAAAAAATTCATTTGACAATGTACTATAATAATTATCGTTGACAAATCGACACGTTTGTCCATTTAGTTGGATGAAGTAGGGTGGTCGATATAAAAGGTAGGGGATTAAAATCTGTACTCAACCTACAAAAAATAATGGGTTAGTCGAACAAGCTCGACATATTTGATTTGTTTTGCTATCCCTAATCAACTATAGATCTTGAGAAAAGACAATAAAAAATAGACAAAAAGTTATAACTAATGATAAACAAAATTTGTATAATTGATTTGTCATGAAAATAAAAATAATTTATATAGCATACCCATATTCTAACATATTTTTTTCATTAATATGAAAAAAATAAATTGTTACTTCAGATTGATAAAAGATATATTAATATATAAATTTATCATATAAGTGACAAAACATCTGATTAATATAAATGCTCAAACTAGAAAGTTTTAGAGTATTAATTTATCACAATTATTTATAAGCATAATTTTGTATAAAAAAACCACGCATATAAATTAAATCATTTTCTTTTTTTGGATATAAAAGTTATAAAAGAGTCCCAAGAATTATGTTAAGATGATTTAATGAATATTTTATTTTTTCTATTTAAAAGTTTTACAAAATCCACTGTAACAAAAAATCTATCAAAATCTATATATTTTAAAATTTTAGAAAAGCAATTATAGACTCAATTCAATCAACGAGCCACTCACAAATTTTAATTTTTTGGTCTTTTCACTAGTGTTTTCCCTACTCATCTTTTCCGCTTAATTTCTTCCCAAAACAAACACACGTTTCGTTACTCTCCGAAAGAACCCTAGCTACATCGCTCTCACCTCCTCATTCGCCACCGCACCCGCCACCACCGTCGTCTGCAGATCCCTCGCCTCCTTATCCCAACCGCAGGTAAATCTCTCAATTTCCATCTCCATTTTCTATGTTCTCTGGTTTTCTACGCATTTCGCAATTTTAACCTTTTCGAATTGATTGAACGCATTTCACCATTTTCAGCCGTTGGAATTGATTGCTGTTTATGTTTTTCTGCTCCTTTTTTCTTCTGTTGTTGCAGTAAACGTGTCTGCTCCACCGGAGTTCATCCGGTTCAATCAATTTCGTGAGAGGAATTTGAACTAAGTGTTGCGAAAATGAGGATTATGATTAAGGGAGGTGTTTGGAAAAACACCGAGGATGAAATTCTGAAAGCTGCTGTTATGAAATATGGTAAAAATCAGTGGGCTCGTATTTCTTCATTGCTTGTTCGTAAATCTGCCAAACAGTGTAAAGCTCGTTGGTATGAGTGGTTAGATCCTTCCATTAAGAAGACTGAATGGACTAGAGAAGAGGATGAGAAGTTACTTCATCTTGCTAAGCTTATGCCTACTCAGTGGAGAACTATTGCTCCCATTGTTGGTCGTACTCCTTCGCAATGTCTTGAACGATATGAGAAGCTTCTTGATGCAGCTTGTGTTAAGGATGATAATTATGAACCTGGGGATGATCCTAGGAAATTGCGTCCAGGGGAGATTGATCCGAATCCTGAGTCGAAGCCTGCACGACCTGATCCTGTTGATATGGATGAGGATGAGAAGGAGATGCTTTCCGAAGCACGTGCTCGGTTGGCTAACACGAAAGGTAAGAAAGCGAAAAGGAAAGCCAGGGAGAAACAGCTTGAGGAAGCGAGGAGGCTTGCTTCTTTGCAGAAGAAAAGAGAATTGAAGGCTGCTGGAATTGATATCAGGCAGAGGAGAAGGAAAAGGAGAGGAATTGACTATAATGCAGAGATTCCCTTTGAGAAGAGGCCTCCTCCGGGTTACTTTGATGTTGCTGATGAGGATAGGCCGGTGGAGCAGCCTGCATTCCCTACTACTATTGAAGAACTTGAGGGGAAAAGAAGGGTTGATGTTGAGGCGCAGCTGAGAAAACAAGATGTTGCTAGGAATAAAATTGCAGAGAGGCAAGATGCCCCAGCTGCTATTCTTCACGCCAACAAGCTGAATGACCCAGAAACAGTAAGAAAGAGGTCAAAACTGATGCTTCCGCCACCCCAGATTTCTGACCAAGAGTTGGATGAAATTGCCAAGTTGGGTTATGCTAGTGACCTTATGAGTAGCGAAGAACTCACCGAAGGCAGCAGTGCTACGCGTGCTCTTCTCTCTAATTATCCACAGACACCCAACCAGGCAATGACTCCTTTAAGAACTCCTCAGAGAACACCAGCTAGTAAAAGAGATGCTATCATGATGGAAGCTGAAAATTTGGCCAGGCTCAGGGAGTCTCAGACACCATTGTTGGGAGGAGAGAACCCAGAGTTGCATCCTTCTGATTTTTCTGGGGTCACTCCTAAGAAAAAGGAAATTCACACTCCAAACCCACTGCTGACTCCCTCTGCAACCCCTGGAAGTGCAGGCCTTACTCCGAGAAGTGGTATGACACCGGCAAGGGATGGTTATTCTTTTGGCATGACTCCGAAGGGAACTCCTCTAAGGGACGAGCTACATATCAATGAAGGTATGGAGATGCATGACAGTGCTAAACTCGAGCTACGGAAACAAGCTGATATGAAAAGAAGTTTGCGCTCTGGTTTAAGCGGCCTTCCACAGCCCAAAAACGAGTACCAGATAGTGATGCAACCAGTTCAAGAAGATGCTGAAGAGCCCGAGGAGAAGATTGAAGAGGATATGTCCGATAGAATGGCTAGAGAGAAGGCGGAAGAAGAGGCACGGCAGCAGGCATTACTTAGAAAACGATCAAAAGTCCTTCAAAGGGAACTTCCCAGGCCTCCTCCAGCATCTCTGGAGCTTATTAGAGACTCTTTGATAAGAGCTGACGGGGACAAGAGTTCATTTGTTCCACCAACCCCGATTGAGCAAGCCGATGAGATGATAAGAAAGGAGCTTCTAACTTTACTGGAGCATGACAATGCCAAGTATCCTCTTGAGGAGATAGCAAATAAGGAGAGAAAGAAAGGAGCCAAACGAGCAGCAAATGGGCCTGCTATCCCTGTCATAGAAGATTTTCAGGAGGATGAGATCAAAGCTGTATGTGTTTTACTACTTTATCTATGCATCTTTTAATTTTATTTTTTATGCCTTTTACACTTTTCTTCACTTGCTAGTAAGCAGCTTGATCACCTTTTCACCCTTTTATATCCAACTTGATTTTTCATGTAGATGATAGTTGATACATATGTTGATGATATTGGTCTTAAAATTATTGCCAATTCATCCAATTATTGCTAGGCATTCTCATTCTTATATTGTACTCCCATTTCACCCTTATAAAACCACTTAAAGAAGCTTCTTATGTAAAAATTCAGTCGAAATATTTTGAGCATCTTCTTAGTTTAAATCATGATGCCATCTCCTTTATGAATTAGTTGAGTGCTATTCACCCTTATAAAACCACTTAAAGAAGCTTCTTATGTAAAAATTCAGTCGAAATATTTTGAGCATCTTCTTAGTTTATATCATGATGCCATCTCCTTTATGAATTAGTTGAGTGCTGTGGTGGTATGTAATATGGATTGTATCATGCTTGCACTTTTTTAGTTATAATTTATAAACATTTGATTAATCAGGTCAAAGTTGGCGTTCGTTTTTCCTTAATTGTTCTCCATTATTTATTGCAAAATGTAATGTTAGCTTGCCAAGTGATAGAATACAAACATTTAAACTGGTTGTTAATTATTATTGTGACTATTATTTACACTTTAAGCTTGAGTATATTATAATTGGAGATGGACTTTTAGGTGGATGAATGGTAACATTTATATTGAAATTGAATGTTATTTATTTATATATGCTGTTCTCAATAGGCTGGTATGTTGATAAAAGATGAAGCCCAGTATCTCCGTGTGGCAATGGGGCATGAAAATGATTCCCTTGATGAATTTGTTGAAGCGCATACCACTTGCATTAATGATTTAATGTACTTTTCCACTCGTAATGCCTATGGTCTATCAAGTGTTGCGGGAAATACGGAGAAGCTAGCAGCTTTGCAGAATGAATTTGAGAATGTGAGAAGTAAGTTGGATGATGGTAAGGAGAAAATGATTCGACTTGAGAAGAAGGTTACAGTACTCACGCAAGGGTATGAGGTATGCTATGCTATCTTGTATTTAGATCTCTACATATCTGTTTCTTGCAGTGTTTCTTTCAAATATTGCTAGTGTGAAGCGTCCCTTCTTTTTGGCATCTAGTTTCTTAAATGCCAGCTGGTTATCACTTTCATTTTCTTCTTTAGTGGCTGGCTTGCATTAATTTTACTGAGATTCTTAAGTGTTTACGTTGTCTGAATTCCCTTTATAGTTGGTTTTGCAATATAAAATGCTATAAACCTAACATAAAACTGAAAACTTATGAAACCCAGCTAATGAGTAAGGGAAATTGTTGCAGTCTTTTGGGAAATTCATGGTGTTATTATTGTGGGTGACATATCAATTTATTTTCTTTGTAATTTAAGTATGCACATAAAATATGGTTTCACTTCATTTTACTTTTGAGATTGATGTTGACATTGTAATTTCTTTAGGGCTTGTTTGGCATGCCCATGCCATATTAGGATTAGGACTTTTTTTGATGTTTGGTTTGAGAGCATAGTACCTTATTCATGGACAGTCACTTGCTTTTATGGTTTTTTTCTTAATCAATCACCTGCTCTCAAGGTTTTCTTTTTACTTTTTTTTCGTTCATTATTTATTTGTAGTTGAGGTTAAACCTGTTTGTTTATCTTTATCTTGATTTCGTTCATAGTGAGGCAGGGTATATAGGGTGTTTTAACTCAAACTAAAACTCAACTCTGAACTGAAATTAGATTTGGTTTTTGAAAATTTCAAAACATAAAACCTAAACAAATCACGCCCACTCCAGATGGGGCCTTAAGTTTTAAGGTTGAGGTCAGCTTGAACAAACCACTACCACTTCCAACTATAGACCACCAGCCCCTAGTGCACCACATTTTTTTCCCTATATGTGATCTTGCACGAGGTTAGGTCAACAATGGGTCCAGTGTTTAGTACTAGCCAAAATGGGTCTGGTCATTTAAATTAAGACTTTGAAGTGGCAATAAACAAAGTCCTACCTGGTACACTCATTTCACTAGTCAATGCTTTGGTGGTTGTAGATGTCGGGGGTTGGTTGAGTTTGCTCCAAGAAAATGATGCAGATAGGAGCCGATGTTCTTAAATTGAAATCAATGCCTATATATGATATAAAACTTATAATAAGTAATATTTATATGTTAACAGAAGTGCTGTAATTTTTTAAGATCAAGCATGGCCTTTAATTATTATTTTTCTTCATATTTTTAAAATTCATACTTAGTTATCATTTAAATCACCATAATAGACACTAATCCTCACAGATAAAAGCCCATGTTCTTAAACTGAAATATATGCCTATATATGATATAAAAATTATAATAAGTAATATTTATATGTTAACATAAGTGTTGTAATTTTTTAAGATCAATCATTGCCTTTTTAATTAATTTTTTTCTTCATATTTTTAAAATATATACTTATCTTTTAAATCCCCATAATAGACACTAATCTTGACTTTACTCCCTATAAAAATTCTTGCCAGTTTGAACCCTCTGAAACACAGAAAAAGTTGTGTTTGGTTTGCGTTTTTGTGTTTAAAGTCCTTGCAATATTTGTTCATTTTGGAATTAATATAACTGTAAAATGTGGAACATATTGCCCTAGAATAAGCACTATCGAGAGTCTGATTTCAATATGAACAAATATTAAAGTACTAAAAGCAAATAAAATGTCATTTTATCAGAAAGTAAAATGTATCAGAGATTAAACAAATTAACATGAATTTCTTTTGGAACTAAACCAAAAAAGTTTATACTATAGGGACTAAAAAGTTTTATTTAAGCCTAAAATTAATTACAAAGTATTGCCCATTGCCCGAGAATTATTTAACTATATATACAAGTACAAACAATCTAAAGCACTAATGATTAAATTGCTATACATGTATTATAAAAGAATTGTTGCTTGTAGTTATTTTAAAAGAACAAACATACATATAAAAGTTTGGACCATTATGAGGATATAGGACTTAGAAGTTAGAACCATTCCCCTCCCTAAACCTGTTATTTGCTATTGATTCTCTAGCACTATTTGTTATTACACTTTTGTTTCTGTACATACATGATTTTTCAGTTGATTGTACATTGTGGCCACGGGGCTTAAGGCCTAATTAGGGTTTCCAGAAGTTAACAAACCTTTTAGATAGCTTCTGTATATTCTTATTTAAAAGTTAGATAGCTACAATGTATCTGTTAATAAATGGTATTTTTGTTAAACGTTTTAATTTTTAATTTATGCATTGTTAGACTGTGCATCATCACAAGCGGTAGCGTTATGCTATACAATTGTGTCTCCTGCTAAACAAATACAGAATTGATTTTTTTAATTGAGTGTTAATTTTGCTCATGAGTTTTTATTTAAGGGTGGGAGATTTGTCTCAGCTCTTTTCTGTGTTTGTTATTTCATTCCTCGGGGTAAGTAAAGGAAGGGGCTTGCACTGATTGGCACTTTGTGCTATCTGGGAGTTGAAGAATGATTGTATCCGGACTCATGGAAATTGTGTCTGGCAAAAGAGGGCGAAAGGAGGAATATATTTTGTAATGAATAGTGTGTGGATCCTCTTGGTTATTTATCGAGGTTGTAATCTCTGCGTAAGCTGGTAGGTGTAGTTTAGTTTCTTCCATTCTGACTCTCTTCATTCTGAGGGCATTTGTGTTGGGGTATCCTCTGTACCCTTCATATTTATATAAATATAAAATTTCTTTGCTGCTTCAAAAAATAAAATAAAGTTCTAGGGACTCTCTTTTTCCAAAAATTCACATTACATTTCAGGTAGCTATAGTATATTCTTAAATTAAGGTTCTTTTTTTTTGTTTGGGAATTATGATGGTGCTTGATGAAAGTGTTGGGGTATAAGAAAATTGTTCAGTTCTTTGTAACCTGAGAAAGAAAGGATAAACTTGTGCAAGTTTATGCGAACCCTCTCATCTGAACATATGCAACAGGGCGAGTGGGCACATTTATGTATTATCAAATACTTTTTGTATAGAAAAACCAACAGGGATTGGGTCTAGACTTTCTGTAGCGAACCAAAGTTCGAATCCGGGCTGAGAGAGGTATCCACGTTTCTGATACACCTCAAATAGGACTACATGATACATCTAGTAGAGGGAACTTATGGGAAATGAAAAAAAGAACTTGTATAGAAGATATTTTGTTTTATTTGAATGCAGCTTGATCTTCATCGTATTTATTTTGCATCTTTGTTGTTTCCTTTCTTGATTATATGGGTTTAATCTGGGAAGTCACCTTTTGGCCCATATGGATTTAGCGTATTAATAAATTGATTCTAGTTTCTTATTTTTATAATTCCATAATCAAGATTGAATATTAAACTTTGGCTGGTTGCATTTTCAGATGAGATCAAAAAAAAGTCTTTGGCCGCAAATTGAGGCCACTTTCAAGCAGATGGACGTCGCTGCAACAGAATTCGAGTGCTTTCAGGCTTTAAAAAAGCAGGAGCACTTAGCAGCATCACATAGGATAAATAATCTTTGGTCTGAAGTTCAGAAGCAAAAGGAACTTGAGAGAACTTTACAGAAGAGATATGGAGATCTTATGGCAGAGCTGGAAAGGACACAAAATGTAATGGAGCAATTCAGGGTGCAAGCACAGCAGAAGGAAGAAATTGAAGCAAAGAATCAAGCAATAGAAGAGGTACAAGCACAGCAGAAAGAAGAAATTGAAGCAAAGAATCAAGCAATAGAAGAGGTACAAGCACAGCAGAAAGAAGAAATTGAAGCAAAGAATCAAGCAATAGAAGAGGTACAAGCACCACAGCAAGAAGAAACCGAAGAAAAGAATCAATCAATAGAAGAGGTACAAGCACCACAGCAAGAAGAAACCGAAGAAAAGGATCATGTACCTGAGAGTACTGAAGCCACAGCTGATGAAATTAATGTTGAGGGTACAGAAAATTGTGAAGCGGCACCCTCGTCAGCTGACCAGCAAATAGCTACCGTCCAAGATCAGGCTATTTCTAGCTCCAAAATTGATATGGATGTGGATTCTCGTGAAGCACAAATGACACACAGCTTCGGTGTTACATCACCTGATGCACTTGCAGAAGATGAGAGTGCAAAAGTTGTAGAAAGCAAAAACATTGGAAGTGATATTGATAACAGAGAGACAACAGTTGTTGATATGAGTGCTGCAGTTGAAATAAAAAGTAATGAGGGAAATGGGGAAGGTCAAAATGTTGAGAACCCTGACGAGGTTATGGAAGCTGCAAACCAACCTGATAGTAGCATAAAAGAAACTACCCTGCTTGAGGGCATGCAAGTTGCTGATGATGCTAAAGGAGATGAGGCAAATTAGGATGGAGATTGTATCAGCAAATTGTAATATTAGAGTTTGTGGTGGTGATATTAGTTTGAAGAGTTGTTGGTCAACCCAGATAACCAAATGATTTGCATGGAAGGTGGGTCCTTATTCATTTGGATGATCATAAGTAAAGGTTTGGGACGTTTTGTTTTACCAAGTTTTGCCCTTGTTACATTCGAAAAAGGATGTTGGTGATGAGCTCTTTCAGATTTTCATTTAATTAGATTTGATTGCACCATTTCCTCTTAAAAACTCCTTTAAGGTGAGGCAAACTATCAACAACTGTGAATTCCCTAATGTACTTTTTGGTCCATTGACAGGACGAGCTTTGCAAATGTATTCCATAGTGTTTAATGGTTCTTAACACTGACATTTCATAATATATTTCTAACAGAAAAGTTAAAACAAATAAGATAATAATTATACATGCCAAATTCATGTTTTAGTTGAAAGAGTAAATCCTTCCGTGGGATTGAAATTCTTTTCTCCCTCAACACCGTAGACATTTTAGCGGAATAAGGAAAATCATAATGAAGAGGCTGCAGCTGGTTCAAGGTGGTTTTGGTAAACCAATATTTGTTCCATAAAACGATAACCGTATAATTCATTACTAAATTTTTAATGAATTGATTTTTTTTCTGTCTAAAAAGTATACAACAATTAAGCTCCATCCAAGTAAATGAGATTGGCTACATGAATTATCTTTAAATCTAAATTGTTAATTTCAAAATCCTAAGTTTTTTAAAGTTTTTTTCTTTCTGCCTTTAGCTGTTTGTTTGATGTACTTTTCTTATCATAAAATTTGCAAATCTTTTCTCTTCATGTTTAAATAATCCAAAGTGTATTTTTACAATTTTTTTATTATAGGTGCCATTCCACATTCTCTATATTGTTATTTTTAATATTATCATGGCTAATCTTGTTAGATTTCTAACACAATATTTTTGTTTATGCTACATTTTATTTTTGTATTATTCTTAATCGTACAGTATGCTATATTTTATTTTCGTATTGATTCTTAATTACACAGTGCCGTATAATTTTGCACACTTTACTATAGTTTGATAAAAAAAATTCTCCAAATTAAAAAATATTTTTGTGTTACATAAAACCCTTATTCTCTTCCATTTCAACAATTCATCTTGAATTTGATTGTTAATTTGATCTTTTCTATTTATACAAAAATGTTTAAGCATACAAATCTTGTTTAAATTTAAAAATTATAAATTTTAATTAAGCCTAATCAATCAATTTTTCTTTAAAAAAAAGTTAAATATATTTGAAAAAAATGAATATGCCCAGATAATAAAATAAATTTTATACTCTCATATCATACCCCATTAAACTTATATATTAAAATTAATTTTATATCTCTCAAAAATAAAAATCAGATACGTGGCGGTTAAAATATAAATAATTTCAATTGTTGATGAAAAAACTAGAGCATTGGAAAAGTGATGGTGCCCTTTTCGTAGAGTACAAGATAGTCCAAGTTTAGAAGACCTTTGAGAGGATCACATCCAAAACAAGTCTATTTATTTGCCAATTATTGCAAATACAAAAATAAAATTGAACCAATGAAAAAAATCAGTGTGTTAATTACACGGTATTTGCACAAAACAAAACCAGGAAATTTCAATCATCTTAGTTTTCAACACTGCCTTCAAACGCTGCTTCTAGTCTGCCCTTTATTGTTGTTGAACTCCAATCTTGTTTCCCATCCTGCAATATACAAACAATTCTCTATTCACATGACACAACCTTTTCATCAACACACATACACACACATAATAGACTAAGAACCAAGTTTCTATGATATGCATAATAACTAACAAACTTTACTACACTAACCTTTACACATTTGTTCGATTTAGAACATGTTTTAGAGACAGAACTACACTTCCTTATTTCTTCAACCGTCAATGCTCTCAGAATTGTCCTATCCTCAACAACACCTCTTTTTTGTATATTTTCCTTATTTTCTGATTCAACCAACCAATCCGACAGACTCGTATCTACTCTAATTTCTTCCTTCATCTTTCTCTTTGATGATGATAATGATACCTTCAAACTAGTCTCTTCTTCAATCAAATTGATATTTTCTTTGTCTTTCTTTATATGATTCAACACTTTTCCTTTTACTACTTTCACCTTCCCTTCCCTAGCGTTCTCAATTGGATTCAGCACTGATAGAACTTCATCACCATCTTCTTCTTGGAGTGCCACCATTTTACTGCTAACTTCATTATCAACTTTTTCAGTTGATGAAAATGAAACTCTTTTTCTGTTACTAAAACCGGTGGATAGAGAAAACAAAGAAGATTCTGAAGACTCTGAAGACCCTTTTTCTGTTTTCTCATTATGAGAATCATCATCAAGGTTAATAATGTCATCATATACATCATCATCATAACAATCTCGATATCTATACTCCAACAAAGACTGATTCACCCTTGTATCCTTGCCTTTAGTGGAGTCTTGTTTTGGTTCGGATTCCTTAACCGGAACAGTAGGACGAGGTTTCATTGGAGTACTGCTAACTTCAGTCTCAGAAGCATTTTCTTCTATCGAAACTGGTTTTCCATGACCAATAGAAACAGAAAAGAGTGAATCTGAACATTCTTCTTCTTGTTCATGGTTTTCTTTGGTGGGTGTTACTTTTTCCTTTGATTCTGATGATATCCAGTGGATGGATTCTTCAAGTACAGGATTTTGTTGGATGGTATCATTAGCATTATTGAGAGGCTCAGAAGAAAAGTGCTTTTGGCGTTTGGAAGCTGATAAACAAGATAGAAAGCAGCACCTCATGATTGGTTCGTGTAAAGTGGGTTAGCTTTGTTAGTAAAGATGGAAGAAATATTGTTTACAAAGAATGAAATTGAGAAACAAGAGGAGGGGAAGAAACGGTCATGAAAGTGATGGATTTTGAATTTTTGACCGTTGTGAATTAGATGCAGTCAGAGTCAGAGGTATCAGAATTTGATTCTACTCATTTGGACTTGGGTTAGGCCCACATCAATTCTCTTCATTGGAGTTTGTGAAACATTTTTCTTGTTCACATTTATACTAGTTTAAAATACTAGGGTCTTTGTTAACCAGTGCGGCACTATTTAAACATTTCATATTAAGAAATTATTTTTTAAAAAATTCAAACACTTCAATTTTTAATGCACATTATTACACATTATTGCACATACTTTTATAAAAACTTACTATTTAAAGTTTTAAAAAGTGTCATGAGGGGCACTGGTTAACATTTCCCAAAATATTATTGATGAATTCTTCTTAAATTGTTTTAGAAATTTTTTTAATATATTTTTTTTAATAAAAATATTAAGTTATTTTAAAAAAAGTTTAGCTATTTATAACTGTAAATAATGATATCATATATATTAAATAATAAAAATGTTTCACAAATACAACTAAAGAGTTGAACTAGACACAAGAAGTACCTTACCACAAACTCAAAAACAAGAAACAAGAATGTACTTCCAAGTATAAAATGCGACAATCTCACAAACACCATACCATCATAGGCGAAAGTCCAAAACAAACACCACCCGAAAGAGACCACTAACACCATCATAAGAGAATTTTCTAAAAAAACCAACAATAACACTCCACAACAAAGTCATGGTCAAAGTCATTCAAGCCACTATAAGCTCATACATAAAATAAAATTCTTAAGCCAGACAGAAAAAACAAAGAATTATTAGCGGACATACTAAGATACCATTTCTAAACTTGAAAAGTACTATTGTGAACCACATCCTTCACGTCAGAAAAAGAACTTCAAAAAATGACATCATTTCGAGAATATAATAACGGACATACAATCAAATGTCAAATTACAGAGAGGTCACCCCTTAACGTATACCTATCACCCAACTATCTCAACACAAGAAAAAATTCTTTGATCCCTATGTAGAACAAAATCAAATAGGGAACTGACTCTAATGACCCTATACAAATATGACGCAAAGCGCCCTCAAGACCTACTAACGCCCCACGCTTAAGAAAATTCTCTCTCGAAGGGATCTTATGTTGGAGTAGTTGCCAAGAAAATGATTACTTTAGAAGGGGTCAAACTTCCTTAAATAAGTGGGAGAACCAAGCTCACTTGACTAGGTGTAACCTAACTAGGACATGCACAATCAGTAACAGTAGAATAAGAAGATGCCACAGAAAACACTTCATCCTTTGAGTGACATCACACCACCACCTATCATACTCCTGGGAGAGAGTCATATCTCTCAAAATAGATAATGAATCACCATCATTTCTTGTTGATACACAAAAATATATCTTTCACTTTAAGTCCCAAGATAAGAACTCATTCACACTCATTTTGACCTCACTCACTGACTAATCCTGTTGATCAAAGATATTGAAAATCCTAGAAAACCTAGTGCAAAGAGAAATGGTCCCTACCCAAGGATCCTTCTAAAGGAAGTACTACTGCCTGAGCCTATTTTCTTCATAAGGTCATCCTTAAACAATAATGTAGAAGCATACTTCAATCTCAAAGTTTTGATGATGTCAACAAGATTTAAGCTCATTTCGTGTTTGCAAAAAGTCAAGCTTTCAAAGTGATCAAGATCAAGACTACGCATCATCAATGGAATATTGTCATACGAATCAAGCTTCATGTGCAAATGATCGTCTACTTTTTCAAGACTTGGACACAAGACTTTGGTATATCAAAACTCACTCTTTTAATTGATATACAAGTGTTCAAATAGTTTATCATATCAACATATTGCATATGCATGTTTTTAAAATTAATTGGAACTGGTATAACACTTTAAACTTAAGTATTTTTCTGAGTTTTCACAGTGTTAACCGATTAACCTATATGGTTAACCGGTTAACGGTCTCAAAATTTCATTTTTCTCAGTTAACGTTACAGTGTTAACCGATTAACCTATATGGTTAACCGATTAACACTGAACGAATTTTGAAAAATTATTTCTTTTCAAATTCAAATCTTGTGTAATTGTTATACCTTTTCAATATTCATTTCATACACTTTTATACCTTTTTGAAATGGTGTTTTGACTCATATAAATTCTGAACATTTCAAAATACAAAACACCTCCAATAATTTTTCAAAATAATCACTCAATCAAATTCACTAAATTTCAAATATTTTCAAATATTTCAAAAAGTGTTCATACTGTTCATATCATTTCACATTCATATTTTTGAACACTTGTATTGATATTGAAAAGTGAATTTTGATCAAAAGGAGAAGATCAATCATTGTATTGATATTATTGTATTACTCTCAAATCAAAGAATTACAGAATTGTTTCTATTGTGACTTGTGATCCATGATTGTTGGACACAAGGGTTAGTGCTTGCAAGAGGATTTTTCTTGCACACTAAGTTGTTGAATAGTTGTTAGATAGTAGGCCTCACCGGTTGATGGTGTGATAGGTTGTACATTCTAAAACTATAGTGAAAAATCTTTTTCATGTGGAAAGGGGAGTGGAGTACCTTCGGATTGTGAAGGGAACCACTATAAATCTCTGTGTCCTTTTACCTTCTGCTATTTAGTGCTTTCATCATCGAGAATCTTTAAAACCGGAAAAAGTTTCTAAATACCTAATTCACCCCCCCCCCCCCCCCCCCCCCCTCTTAGGCATACTCTAAACTTACAAATAAGACAAATCCTTAACTTTAGATCTAAGTAGGGAAAAACCTTTCCACCAGGTAGATTCTGAAAAAAATCTAGAGGACTTTTCCCTTAATGAAAAGAGATTTCACGAGCACCATATATGGAGAATAAAGTATCAACCTAGAAGCCTGGTTCGTTCGGGTTGGGTAAAATTGTTAAATTGATCAACTGGAGATCCCAAACCTCTAAATCACCTCAATGTTTTGGCTTACAAACATCATACCACATAATCTATTAGATCTTAGAGTCTCCATGGACCCATTAAACTCTACCACATAGGAACTTTCTTTGGCTTCTAACAATCTTCTTCTAAACCTTGTGTCATACCCTAATTTTTGAACCTAAGATACCCACATCATTTGCATCTCATACATACACTTTTATGCATCACTAATCCATTTTAGAAAGTCAAGATTTTTGTTTGCTTCATTGTGATCTCCAATTAGGGTTTTTAGACCCTACAAAGGATTCAAGCAAAGGGTCAATCAAGAATTGGCATGATCTTTAACTTATCAAGTCCCTCAATCATCCATGGAGATAAAGAGATCCAATTCACCAAGAATCAAGAACAATTGTAATACCCCAAATTTTGCCCTAAGATTTGTCGTCGCATTTCATTGCATTTTTATTGCATTTAATCAATTACTAACAAATTTGTGTAGTCGTTTGACTTTTTGCAGGTAAATATCATATGACATGCATTTTTTTCTAAAAAAGTAAAAATGGTACAATTGGCAAGAGGACATGTGTAAGGAGTTGTGAGTGTGAGAGGTTGAGAGTTCGAATCTCACCTTTGTCACTTTTTGGTTTTTTATTATTTTTACTCTAAATTTTTCTATCTTTCATTAAAAAATAACAAAAATAGTTTTTTATTATTATTTAATTATTATTTTCGTATTTTAATTAAATCAATTTTTAAAATATTATTTTTTTCACTTTTTTCTAAATTATTCATAAAAATATCCAAAAAATCATAAAATAAAAAATATTAGAAAAAATTTTGTTCTTTTTATAATATTTTTGATTTTAGGAATCAATAGGATTATTAGTTTTTATTTTAAGTTTATTTTAATTATTTTAAATTATTTAAATTTTATTTTTTCTTAACTAATTATTTAGTTTGGGCTTTAAAATGGGCTTTAGGGACATTAAACCCTTTTCGCTACGCTTAGCCCTATCCCCTTCTAGGGGTATTTTAGTGATAGGTTCTATAATAACTGGACAATCCTATTTGCTCAAATCTCTAGCGACAACCTCCTATGTTCCTTTCATTACAGTATTTGTAAACAAGTTCCTGGAGAACTTTCCTAGGGGTTTTGATACGAGTTATGATGAGGACGATCTTTTTGATCAAAGAGAGGGTACCATTTACAGTCTTTTACCGGATTACGAGGGTAGTTGCTATAATCCAGAGAATTATGAAAGGGATCATAGCGATAATTTGGTGTTAACCCTAATTTGTTCCCTATATATACATGTGTTGCCTTGTTGAAAAAGAGGTCAGCAGGTTTTCTTCAGAAAAGAGGAGAGAGAAAGGGAGAAACAAAGGAGATCCCAGGGAAGAAAGGTGGTTGTTCCCTTATTCAAACCTTTTTCACATTTACCGAAGCAAACCTCCGCTTCGTAGGTTAAATTACTAAATCTTTTGCCTTTTCATGTTTATGTGCATATTTTGCCATGTTAATGTGTTTAGGTCCGTTAAATTACTAAACCTTTTGCTTTTTCAGGTTTATGTGCATATTTTGCCATGTTAATCTCCATGTGTGTTTAGGTCCCTAGATTTTAATATCAAAACCCTTTTTTTATCAAAACCTTTTTTTAAAATCAAAACCCTTTTTTTTATTTATTATTAAAACCTTTTTTTTAGTAAGACCTTTTTTTAAAAACTGAAAAGCCTTTTTGTTCCCAAGAAGAAAAAAAAAACTTTTTTGTTCCCAAAAACCTTTTTTCAAAAAACTGAAAAGTCTTTTCTCAAAAAACTGAAAAGCCATTTTTCGGGATGAAAAGCCTTTTTTGTTCTAAAAAAAACTGAAAAGACTTTTCCTCCAAAAACTTTTTTTTATAATTTAAACTTAATTTTTTTTTATAATTTTAACTTAAATATTTTTTATTAAAAAATTAAAACCTTTTTTTATAATTAAAATATTAAAAAATTAAAACCTTTTCGTAAGGAACTCCTGATGTTTGATGTTTGTCGTGTCATTTTATGTACCTTTTATTACTTTTCTTTCTTTTGGCATTTCATGTGCATGCTCGAGGTTGAGATGTGCTTGTGGTGGCCACAGCCCCACACTATTTTCCTCCCTCACTTCATTCTAAGTGTCATTACATATTTTCATATTCTTCATGTTTTCAGAAATGTTTCTTTGTTTCTTTATACCCTCTGTCTTTATTACTTTTCTTATTTCTGTACCTTAATTATTCCTCCATATAATGATTTGTCATATTTTCACATTTTTTTATAGTTTTATCCTTCCGAAGGGTTAGGTCCAGCCTTTTGGCCGCCGAGTCAATAGCCTTACCCCTTTAATGGATCAAACCCTGTTTAGCCTAGGTGTCCCGCCGCGGGCAAAATTGCTTTTATCCTAGTGTTAGGTCAAAGAGTCGTCGCACTCATTTTAGGGTTTCCCGCCGCGGAATCCCTAACCTAACCCTAATGCACTTAACAATTTACAACGTAGATATTGGAGTTTCTACACTCCATGTAAGTGTGTCCTTAAGATGCGTTTATTCCCCTTGAGACCTTGACCACAGTCAAGAAGTCTCTAACCTCCCTTTTGAGGGGAACTACAGTTACTCTGATTCCATTCCCGTAAGGATATGTAGGCACAAGATGCGATGTCTTGCCGAGTAAACTTAGAATTAACCCCTAGGTCTTTTTTAATTTTCAATCCTTTGTATATACCCTAAAGCAAAATAATTAATGAAATAAATAAAAAATAAATAAACAAAAGGTTCCCGTAGAGTACTACGGAAGTTTAGGGTGCTAATACCTTCCCTAAATTTAACCAACCCCCGAACCTTAGATCTCTCCCCTTTAGGTTTTTCCTTTCTTTAACCTTTCCTTCGGATAAATCAAAGACCGGTTGTAAATGAATTAAGATTCAAGTTAATCAATAGCTTGACATCCAAATTTCACCGCAACAGAAAATGGCGACTTCACTGGGGAGTCCTAACTATTGAGGGTTATCCCTATTTTGTTTATTTTTCTTTATATATTTGTTTTATTATATATTTTGCTCACTTGTATGTATATATTGGGGTACCTTACTTGGAGTTACTGTGTTGTGAGATAAGTCCTACACCCGGACTTGAGCGACCTTATGATAGGATGGCTGATATATTCGACGAGGCTTATAGGGAGTGAGTCCCGACTAAGCTAAATCGAGAATCACCGCTCAGTTGAGACACTTTCGAAAATGGTTCGGTTGATCGAGTATAGTCGTGAAAACTTTTACCATTATCGATTGGAGTCTGTGATACTGGGAACCGTAGTACCTTTACACCATCTTGACCTTATATAGGACGTAGTGCGGGAACTATATGGGAGTAGTCCTACAATGGTTGCTACGCGATGCTACACTTAAAAGAGGTTCTCTTGAGAATATTATTGACCCTCGAGTCAGTCGGGAAGTCGATAATATCCGAAAGATGGACTGATGACTTTTGGCACTGATTTAGAACCCTTGTTCTGCAGGTACAATCAACCTATAGTACATACCTCTTTGGGAAGGGTAGACCTTAACTCCATTCACTGTTCCTCTAACTTAGGACCTTTGTTTGCTTATGTGTATTTGTACATTGCATCCATAAAGCATCATATCATTCCTAGTTTCAAGGAACCCGACGGTCCTTTGCAAATTCAAGAAGTCCTACATTTTAAAGTCTAACAGCTTTTCTCGCTTTCCTAAAAGGGAATGTTTGCAATCGACCGTTGAAATTCTTGAGACCATTGCATGGCATTAGCATCACATTTTTGCATTGTATTTATCCTCCAGTTTCTCCTTCTTGGTCCTATCGTCTTCTAGTGTACCTTTGAGTCGTCAAGCTGATTCCTCGACACAGATATCAGACCAGAAACGGAACAGGAGTCACTTTGATCCTATTCCCATGACTTACACAGAGCTGTATCCTGACTTAGTTCGACAAGGGCTGATCACTACAAAGGCTTTACCACCTCCTCTTAATCCTCCAGTTGGATTTAGGGCTGATCTAAAGTGTGCTTTTCATGAGGGTGCCTTAGGCCACGACTTGGAGCATTGTTTTGCATTGAAAGCTAGGGTGCGTGAACTGATTAGAGCCGGAATACTTGATTTTACGGATAGTCGTCCGAGCGTCCAGACAGATCCCTTGCCAACACATCAGAATTGAAGCTTTGTCATTGGGCCTTTTTTTTCTCGTTGTTTGCATTTTCCTTATTTTGTTTAAGTTGTTTGCTTTCAATTATGTTTGTACTTTCATTAATGAAATAAGCATTGCGACTTTTGATTCAATTCATTTCCGTCCATTTATTTGCATCTTTATGCTTTATTTTTCAAATGTTTACTTCTTGTCCAAAATTTTGATATGCTAAGATCGGAGGGAGGATGATGAAAACGTTATACCCATAATTGCTGTCAGTATGCTTTCAATCAAACCTTGTTGACGATGTAAGGCATTGTTTCAATTCCCAAACACTGGAGAAATAAGGAAGTTAATCCCTCGTCACCCCCTTCGGGCCTAGAAGTTGGAGTTTCTTTCGTTACAAAAAACCCACAATTTTAACCTTGGGATGGGTAGTTCTTAGTTAACTTGGTTGTGTGTTCATACGATACACCTTTCATTAACAAATTTTCCTTCGCACACGTCAAATAAGTGTCAAAGATGTTTTCTAATCAAAGGTCGATGATGGTTCACCGTAATCATTAAAATCAAACAGTCACTTTCCTTCACACAAAAAAATAATATAAAAAAATCAAAAGAAGCCCGCTAAGTCAAAACCTATGAAGGAGACTTAGGCAAAACTGGGGCATCCCGCTGACTGTAAACTCTAAAATAAACAGTTTAGGCAAAATTTAGGGATAACACAAAGAGATTTTTAAATCCTTGTCTTGAAAATCCTCAATGTCAAAACAATCAAATGTTATAGGGGAGTAGTGGCTGCCTTTTCATAGGTCCATTTGACTTCTGAATCATCACTGCTACGATCAATGAAATCCCTAACTTATGGGAACCTGAATGCATAGTATGAGTTAACTGAGGATAGGACTGAAGATCATCACGTAGATTGGGTAGGTACAAATAAATTTTGAGCCTTTATCTTTTGTTTCATAAACCGTGAACCAGGCCACATTACAACCCTCAAAAGACCTAATTGAAACAAGGTTATTTTGAAAGTATACTACAGCAAGGTTGCGTAACCTGACTCCTAAAGATCTTTGTGAATCATTTATTTTGGCAATACACTTTTATTTTAAACTTTGAGCGTCTTGAACCGTTGTGTTCTGACTAACGACTCATGTATTTTCCATCTTTCAAAAATAATTTTGATTTCAAAAGTCGCATGAACTTTGCATTACCATGTTTGTATGAATATTTTTGTTTGCAAACTGGCTTTCCTCTAAGGAATTTTCAAACAATGAGAAACTTGGTCAAGTGATCTTATCAGGGGCAAGTTCCTTTTACATCCTGTCAAAGAATTAGTTCAAGATTTGTTCAAGGCAATATCTTCTCAGATTTGGTTTATCCAGAGAATTGTTCAAGACCCAGACTGGGGCAAGCCCTCCGAGGATACAGCAAAATAGTCGATTCCACGAATCAGACAGCTGAAGCAATTATCAATTCATTTGACCTGGGGCAGTTTACTTGCATAATCCCCAAGCAGTTATTCATCATTCCTACAGTGACTATCAACTTGATACAGTTTAACCGAATGACAGTGATCTCCGTGTTGAGGAATCAGTCCTCCAGTTTTGTCATCTCACAGAAAGAGTCGAGTTTTGTCGTCGACGTCTGCATTTGCATTTGATCATATGTCATAGCATAATTCCTATACATTTCTATCCTGGGTGTTTTATTCCCCATTTACATTTCTATCTTGGGTGCTTTACTCCCCATTTACATTTCTATCTTTGGTGCTTTATTCCCCATTTACCTCTCTATCTTGGGTGCTTTACTCCCCATTTACATTTCTAGCTTGGGTGCTTTACTCCCCATTTACATTTCTATCTTGGGTGCTTTACTGCCCATTTACATTTCTATCCTGGGTGCTTTACTCCCCATTTACATGTCTATCTTGGGTGCTTTACTCCCCATTTACCTTCTATCCTTGGGTGTTTTATCCCCCATGTACCTTTATCCCGGGTGTTTTATTCCCCGTTTACCAGATATTCCTGGGTTTACCTAACATCATGGTGTTTTACCCCCATTTACTTTTTTTTTCTCCCTGAGGTCGTGTTTTACTCGCGTTTTACCTTGTGGGCAAAATTTATTTACTTGGCATCATGGGTGTTTTATCCCCATTTGCGTTTTTCTCCTGAGCTCGTGTTTTACCCGCGTCTTACCTTGCGGACAATTTCTAATTTACTTGGCACCTATCAACAATTCTGTGTCGTGTCTACCCGACGTTCTTCCAGATATGACATGTCTTCTTCCCTAGTGCAATTCCTCGATGGGTCGTCCCCTGTGACGTTGTTTCGTCTGTATCCGTGCATTTGTCATTTTCATCATACGCATCATATCAGATTCATATCATATTTAGCATTATAGTTCGTTTTGTTTTGTCCATATCATTGCATAGCACTGCGTCTAAAGGCAAAATTTTCGGTTATCTGTATTTAAATCCCTCCACCATGATTTCTCGAGTCTCCGTTGCTCTCAAATCACCCGGTGAAGTTATTTAAATAGGGGCAACTGTAATACCCCAAATTTTGCCCTAAGATTTGTCGTCGCATTTCATTGCATTTTTATTGCATTTAATCAATTACTAACAAATTTGTGTAGTCGTTTGACTTTTTGCAGGTAAATATCATATGACATGCATTTTTTTTCTAAAAAAGTAAAAATGGTACAATTGGCAAGAGGACATGTGTAAGGAGTTGTGAGTGTGAGAGGTTGAGAGTTCGAATCTCACCGTTGTCACTTTTTGGTTTTTTATTATTTTTACTCTAAATTTTTCTATCTTTCATTAAAAAATAACAAAAATAGTTTTTTATTATTATTTAATTATTATTTTCGTATTTTAATTAAATCATTTTTTAAAATATTATTTTTTTCACTTTTTTCTAAATTATTCATAAAAATATCCAAAAAATCATAAAATAAAAAATATTAGAAAAATTTTTGTTCTTTTTATAATATTTTTGATTTTAGGAATCAATAGGATTATTAGTTTTTATTTTAAGTTTATTTTAATTATTTTAAATTATTTAAATTTTATTTTTTCTTAACTAATTATTTAGTTTGGGCTTTAAAATGGGCTTTAGGGACATTATTGACAATTTGGTGTTAACCCTAATTTGTTCCCTATATATACATGTGTTGCCTTGTTGAAAAAGAGGTCAGCAAGTTTTCTTCAGAAAAGAGGAGAGAGAAAGGGAGAAACAAAGGAGATCCCAGAGAAGAAAGGTGGTCGTTCCCACAACTCGTCAGAAGGATTGGAGCTCTCCAGTGTTCCCTTATTCAAACCTTTTTCACATTTACCGAAGCAAACCTCCGCTTCGTAGGTTAAATTACTAAATCTTTTGCCTTTTCATGTTTATGTGCATATTTTGCCATGTTAATGTGTTTAGGTCCGTTAAATTACTAAACCTTTTGTTTTTTCATGTTTATGTGCATATTTTGCCATGTTAATCTCCATGTGTGTTTAGGTCCCTAGATTTTAATATCAAAACCCTTTTTTATCAAAACCTTTTTTTAAAATCAAAACCCTTTTTTTTATTTATTATTAAAACCTTTTTTTTTAGTAAGACCTTTTTTTAAAAACTGAAAAGCCTTTTTGTTCCCAAGAGAAAAAAAAAACCTTTTTGTTCCTAAAAACCTTTTCCCAAAAAACTGAAAAGCCTTTTCCCAAAAAAAACTGAAAAGCCTTTTCCCAAAAAACTGAAAAACCCTTTTTTGGGATGAAAAACCTTTTTTGTTCTAAAAAAAACTGAAAAGACTTTTCCTCCAAAAACTTTTTTTTATAATTTAAACTTAATTTTTTTTTATAATTTTAACTTAAATATTTTTTATTAAAAAATTAAAACCTTTTTTTATAATTAAAATATTAAAAAATTAAAACCTTTTCGTAAGGAACTCTTGATGTTTGATGTTTGTCGTGTCATTTTATGTACCTTTTATTACTTTTCTTTCTTTTGGCATTTCATGTGCATGCTCGAGGTTGAGATGTGCTTGTGGTGGCCACAGCCCCACACTATTTTCCTCCCTCACTTCATTCTAAGTGTCATTACATATTTTCATATTCTTCATGTTTTCAGAAGTGTTTCTTTGTTTCTTTATACCCTCTGCCTTTATTACTTTTCTTATTTCTGTACCTTAATTATTCCTCCATATAATGATTTGTCATATTTTCACATTTTTTTATAGTTTTATCCTTCCGAAGGGTTAGGTCCAGCCTTTTGGCCGCCGAGTCAATAGCCTTACCCCTTTAATGGATCAAACCCTGTTTAGCCTAGGTGTCCCGCCGCGGGCAAAATTGCTTTTATCCTAGTGTTAGGTCAAAGAGTCGTCGCACTCATTTTAGGGTTTCCCGTCGCGGAATCCCTAACCTAACCCTAATGCACTTAACAATTTACAACGTAGATATTGGAGTTTCTACACTCCATGTAAGCGTGTCCTTAAGATGCGTTTATTCCCCTTGAGACCTTGACCACAGTCAAGAAGTCTCTAACCTCCCTTTTGAGGGGAACTACAGTTACTCTGATTCCATTCCCGTAAGGATATGTAGGCACAAGATGCGATGTCTTGCCGAGTAAACTTAGAATTAACCCCTAGGTCTTTTTTAATTTTCAATCCTTTATATATACCCTAAAGCAAAATAATTAATGAAATAAATAAAAAAAAATAAACAAAAGGTTCCCGTAGAGTACTACGGAAGTTTAGGGTGCTAATACCTTCCCTAAATTTAACCAACCCCCGAACCTTAGATCTCTCCCCTTTAGGTTTTTCCTTTCTTTAACCTTTCCTTCGGATAAATCAAAGACCGGTTGTAAATGAATTAAGATTCAAGTTAATTAATAGCTTGACATCCAAATTTCACCGCAACAACAATATTACATCATTTCAAATTGGTCAAGCCTTACGATCATATGTGTCACCAAATCAGGGTTTTGACCTAATTCAATCCCTAAGATGACTTATGGAGCAAGACATGAACCAAGACCTCAAGATATGTTTCAAGGACCTCAAATACATCATATTAGTCCATTAATATGATTGTATTGATCCAAAGAACTTGATTTATAAACAATATAAAAATTCAAATTCATTTGAGCCACAAACTAGGATTTTGATGAAAAAGTCAACCCTATCTTTGAATTTTAGCCAAGACATGATCTCCAACTTTGGGATATGATTCAAGACACTCAAATATACCCTTGAAGCCCATTCATAAGTTTAAAATCACCTTGAAGTACTTATTTATCAAAAATCATGAATTAGGGTTTCCCTGCACAAAATTCATCTGATACACCAAGTCAAAGTTTGACTTTTTGAGCAAAATTGTTCATCATAAGCCATTATACAAGAAAATATGATCCATTGTTGCATTTGATCAAAGATTAATCAAGAAATCAAGGTTACTTGTAAAAAGCGAAACTTATGATCCAAGCAAACTTAAGTACCCAACTTTACAAGGCCATAACTTATGATCCAAGCAAACATTTTTTGCACTCCAAAGCTCAAATGATAGATATTCTCCTACACAACAAGATTTCCAGGCTGAACCATATCCAAAAACTTAATGGATTTCAAGTTATGGATTGATCAAAATCAAGAAAAGGTTATGGAATTCTAACACTTAAGAAAAAAATCTGCCAAAGTATTTTTCAGAATGAAACATTAAAATGTAAGGGAATTTTTCACCATGATCCAAAAAGATTAAAAACCAAATGTAAACATCAAAGTTGAAGTATGTTATCTCATCTTTCCAACAAGTACAAGAACATCATCAAAATCCACTTGAACAAAGAGTCATGGATGGATCAAAACACCTTGCTGCAACTGTTTTGCAAAACCAATTTGGATCTTTTCTTGCACCACACAGTTTTTGAGTCAAATGCAATGATCACTATGCCAAGCCAATTCAATAAGAATCTGATGAATCACCACAAACTTGCAAGATCAGGCATTGAGTCAAGAAAAATCACATTGTGGATTAATGGATTTTGTCATATATGTCTTGAATTCAAAATGACATTTATGTGGAATAGTACACATTCAACAAAGGCACTCTCATCAGTCAAGATGCTCACATAAACAACAATAAAAATGAGCTCACTTATGAAGAAGTAATGACACCAATCCAAAACCATTGAATGAGCTCTTATCCTTCATCCATTCATTATTCCTCCAAAAACAAACTTGCTCACCTGTAAATAGAGCTCACTCCTGAACATTCAAGACACACCAAAATAACTCCAATACTTGTTTTCTCCAAATTCATCTTTGTCTCAAATTTCAAAATGCCAAGAGAGGGAGAAATTGAATTTCTCAAACCAGAGCATTTTTGTCCAAACCAATGATCCAAACACCCTCCATATACATTATAGAAGTTATCTAAACCATTTAATCACTTCTAAAACATCAGGATCACCATCTCCATTTCTCACATGGTCCAGCTGTAGTCACAATCGAGTCATCTTATCTAAGGAGTTTCAAAACATTCTAAAGGTTGCAATATAATCCTTGAGGCCTAAGGAAGTTATCCAGATCATTATTTCACTTCTGTAACACATCTACAAAAGAATTTGATTCCTTCTTGCAGAGGTAAGCCTTGAACTTTCAATCTCCATAATTCATGATCATTTTTTATATTTCAAGTTACCAACATGTTTTTGCATGTATATAGAATGTTTTCCCTCAATCAATTGCTATGTATCAATCATGTATAGGATTTCACATTGTTCTTGCAAAAATTAGGGTTCATCTATTTATCACACGATATCTTTTGATACACTTAAAAGAAACGAAATTAATTACCACCATTGAATTCCTTGTTTAAAAATGAGCAACTTTCATGTTTACATCGTTCAATTTCATTATGTATTTCATGAGATACGATAGTTTTTGCAAATCCGGTTGGAGGAAGAAGATGAAGTTCTTCGTGCGTGTTTTTTTTTTAAAAATTTCTCACGCAATTTTAATATTTTTTGAATGGAAGCGAAATAACTATCACCAGCACACGTTGGCTCAGTTGGTCAAGGTGTGTTTTGCCTTTGTGTGGCCTAAAGGGCGTGGGTTCAATCCCTCCCTTGGCCAATTTTTTTACAACCTGTTATTTTTCTTTTATTTTTATTAATTAACTTCAAAAATTATTTTGATTCCTAATTTTTTCACACATATCATTTAAATACTCTATTATTTTATTACATAAAAGAACCACAAAAATAATATTTTGTTGATAAGTTTTATTTAGGTTGAAAAATGTTGCTTTTAAAGTATTTTTAATACTTTTAAAATATTTTCTTTTTGATTTTTCCTAAACCTAATTGATTTCAAATATTCATGTGATTAAAACATATTTTTATAAACCTTAATCATTGATTTCTAAGTGTGCCATAGTATTCCTCCTCCACACCTGTCCACCTGTGCTTCAACTGAAATTCTAAAGTACTCAAGAATTCAACAGTTATGCGCTCATACGTCGGCGCTTCCAATTGCATAAATTCCAGCATACCCAGAGTGTGAAACATCCTATGGACTTCTACTCTCAGCCCTAGATTATCAAGCGTAGTGTTACAGATATACCTTGTTGGGGTGAGCTTACGCTTGATGATGTTGGAGTATTTCTTCTGATGATCCGGGTCTTCAAAGAGTATGCCGTGAGGATTCGCCATTCGGTGCGCTCTCTTTCTGGGGCGCGAAGTTTCCGCCACGGCTTTTCCTGTGTCTCTACGAGGCGGCATTGTTTATCCTGCAAAACACAAACAACACAGACAATTCGAAAAAAATTCAAAATCACTATTAGAGAAAAACGGAACCGTAGAAATGAGCACAAGGATGAGGGGAACGTTTTTTGTGAAGGGCGGAAGTGCTTCCGATGAGTGGGTGTGGTGGAGTTTGAAGCTTTTATGGAGAGAAGGCAATGGAGGTTAAGGGTTTTATGAGGGAGAAGAAGGTGGGAGATGAAGTGATAGGGTGAAATGATATGAAATGGATGGTTACTAAAGATAAGTGGGGAGTAAAGAGGTGGGCCCCACAGGGGTAAAAATTGTTTAGTTACTGCGCGCCTTGCAACACGGGTCGTGTTGCACAACACGGGCACCCGTGTTGCACCTCCTGTAAGTAATTTTTTTTCAAAATAAAGCACCTGCAACACGGGCCGTGTTGCACAACACAGGCACCCGTGTTGCACCCTTGACTCCACATGTTTCAGCCCAGATTTGCTACAGCCTGACACGGCCCGTGCTGTGCAACACGGCCACCCGTGTCAGGGTACGGATTTTTCAAATTTTTCAATCTCTTCTGGTTTCCGACAATCTTCTTTCACCGATAAACCGCGAGTTAACCAAAACCTGTTGAAACAAAAAAAAATGAAAACGTGAGTGTAAAATACGTGGGTTGCCTCCCACGAAGCGCTTCGTTTTACGTTGCCTGGCTCGACGGTCCTTCATCGTATCATGTGAGATGAACGACATCGGTTCGATCTTTCTGCTGTCCCTCGTAGTAAGGTTTCAAACGCTGACCATTTACTTTAAAAATGTCTCCATTTGCTTGATTTTTCAGCTCGACTACTCTGTGCGGAAACACCTTATGTACTATAAACGGTCCTGACCATTTTGATTTAAGCTTTCCCGGAAAGAGTTTCAGCCGAGAGTTGTACAACAGTACGAATTGTCCTTCCCGAAATTCCTTCTTCTGAATTCTTCGATCATGCCATTTCTTTGTTTGATCTTTGTAAATTTTGGCATTCTCATATGCCCGGTTCCGGAATTCCTCTAGCTCATGGAGTTGGAGAGTTCTAGACTCTTCTGCTTTGGTGAGGTCTAGGTTAAAGACTTTGGTGAGTTCTAACTCTAGAGGCAGATGGCAAGCTTTACCATAGACCAGTTGGTAAGGGGACATACCAATGGGTGTTTTGTACGCAGTGCGATACGCCCAGAGAGCGTCGTCCAACTTTATTGCCCAATCCTTACGGGAGGCACGCACTGTTTTCTCTAGTATCTGTTTGAGTTGTCTATTTGACACCTCGGTTTGCCCGTTGGTTTGAGGATGGTAAGGGGTAGCTATTTTGTGCTTCACATTATACTTAAAAAGTAACTTTTCCATGAGATGATTTAGGAAGTGAGTTCCTTCATCACTTATAAGGGCCATTGGTACTCCAAACCGAGAAAATATATTCTCCTTCAGAAACCTGACCACTACCTTAGCATCATTGGTTGGTAGTGCCACTGCTTCTACCCACTTCGAAACATAGTCAACTGCCACCAGTATATAATTTTTTCCAAATGATGGTGGGAATGGTCCCATAAAGTCAATCCCCCAAACATCAAACAACTCTACTTCTAACATGGAATTTTGCGGCATCTGGTTTCTTTTCGAGATATTTCTAGTCCGTTGACATCTGTCGCATTCCTTAACGACGTCCTGGGCATCCTTGAACAAAGACGGCCAATACAACCCCGATTGGAGGACTTTGGCTGCGGTGCGGTCACCACTGAAATGCCCTCCATAATCTAAATTATGACATGCTTCGAGCACCTTCCTTTGCTCATCTTCAGGAACACATCTTCTGATCAGTCCATCCACCCCTCTCTTGTAAAGAAACGGGTCATCCCATAAGTAAAACCTGCAGTCATGAACAAACTTTTTCCGCTTGTTAGAATCAAAGTCGTCAGGTATTAGACCCCCAACCAAATAGTCGGCGTAATCCGCAAACCAAGGGACACCATGAATAACTAGGATGTGTTCATCAACAAACTCATCCTTTATCGGACGCTTTTCCTCGTTTTCTTCAATCGGTGACATTCGCGAGAGGTGATCAGCTACAGTATTTTCACATCCTCTCTTATCACGAATCTCCACATCGAATTCTTGGAAAAGTAGGATCCATCTCAGAAGCCTGGGCTTTGACTCCTGCTTAGCAAAAAGATATTTTAAAGCAGCATGGTCAGTATAAACAATCACTTTAGAACCCAACAAATATTGCCTAAATTTGTCAAAGGCGTACACCACTGCTAGCAACTCCTTCTCGGTAGTTGCGTAATTCATCTGTGCAGGGTTCAAAACGTGACTAGCATAGTAAATAACATGCAAAAGCTTCTCTCTCCGCTGCCCCAACACAGCCCCCACCGCGATGTCACTGGCGTCACACATGATCTCAAACGGCAGAGACCAATCGGGGGCATTCACTATTGGTGTTGACACTAACTTATTTTTCAGGTTTTCGAATGCGTAAGCACACTCCTTATTGAACACAAACGATGTGCCCTTGAATAACAAGGAATTCAACAGTTTAGCTATCTTGGAGAAATCTCTTATGAACCTGCGGTAGAAGCCCGCGTGACCCAAGAAACTTCGAATACCTTTCTCGTTCACGGGTGGTGGTAACTTAGATATTACTTCCACTTTTGCTTGATCGACTTCGATCCCTTTGTGTGAGATTTTGTGACCAAGGACAATGCCCTCTCTTACCATGAAATGACATTTTTCCCAATTTAGGATCAAGTTACTTTCCTGACATCTCTGCAAAACAAGTGAGAGGTTAGTTAAACAATTATCAAATGATGACCCAAAAATCAAAAAAATCATCCATGAAGACTTCCATATGTTTCTTAAGCATATCCGCGAAAATAGAAGTCATGCATCTTTGAAATGTCGCTGGAGCGTTACATAACCCGAATGGCATCCTCCTATAAGCAAAAACTCCGTACGAGCATGTGAAAGTCGTCTTCTCTTGATCCTCCGGCGCAACCGCGATTTTGTTGTACCCGAACAATAGTAATCGTGCCCAACCAATCTTTCTAGCATCTGATCAATGAATGGCAACGGAAAGTGATCTTTTCTGGTGGCCAAATTAAGTCTCCTATAATTAATGCATACCCTCCAACCAGTGACTGTACGCGTAGGAATCAACTCATTCTTGTCATTAGTCACCACAGTTGTACCTCCTTTCTTGGGCACCACGTGAACAGGGCTCACCCATGAACTGTCCGATATAGGATAGATAAGTCCAGCATCCAACAATTTCACCACTTCCTTCCTTGCGACTTCCTTCATAACGGGGTTCAGTCTTCTCTGGGGCTGCACAACCGGTTTGTGGTCCTTCTCCATAAGGATTTTGTGCATGCAAACTGTAGGACTTATACCCTTGAGGTCTTCGATTTTCCATCCAATAGCACTCTTAAATTTTTTAAGAACCCCGATCAGCTGTTTCTCTTGGACACTTTTCAAACTAGAGCTAATAATGGCGGGGCACTTTTCCTCGGTGTCTAGAAAAACATATTTGAAATTCTCCGGAAGTTGTTTCAATTCCGAACCTTTAGGCTTTTCGTCATTACCTTCCAGCGCTATAGGTTGCCTTAAGTCTTCCCATCGGTGTGGTCGGGATCCCCTTTGAAATGGTCGAGTTTCCAACATTTCAACTACTTCCCTGTCATTCTCATCCACTTCTTTATCTTCCTTAAAAATTGACATGCTTAACACTCTCTCAAGGGACAGTTGGGTCACACTCTCCAAATGTTCACTCTCTACAACTTGTTCCAGCACTTGTATGTTGCTACTTGTTCCAAAATCCTGTTTATGCTTCATGGTATTCCTAACATCAATTTTTAACTCCTCGTCATATACCTTCAAGGTCAGGGTGCCGCCTTCCATATCTATCATGACTCTCCCGGTTTCCAAGAATGGTCGGCCCAATATTAACGGAATTTCTTCGTCTTTCGGCATCTCTAGTATCACAAAATCAACCGGAAACACAGATTTATCTACCTTAACCAGAACATCTTGAACCACTCCATACGGCTGCTTAACCGAATGATCAGCAAATTGGAGAGTCATCCGAGTGTCTTGAACCGCACCAATACCCAATTTTTTTGTAGATGGATAAGGGCATGAGGCTAATACTTACTCCCAAATCGATTAAAGCTCTGTTGAATGACCTATCACCAATAGTGCATGGAATAGTAACAGCTCCACTGTCTTTCTTCTTCACCGGAATCTTCAGACCCTGCAAAATAGCACTACAAGTTTCAGTTAGAATAACAGGTTCGGACTCACTAGTCCGCTTCTTAGCAATGATGTCCTTCATGAATTTGGCATAGGTGGGCATTTGTTCTAGTGCCTCCAATAATGGAATGTTCAGCTCTAACTTTTTAAACAGTTCAAGGAATTTCTCGAAATTCCTCTCTTGCTGTCCTTTCTTTTTATTTCTCGAGGGGTATGGCAGCTTGATCACCGGTTTCGATTCTACCACTTTTTCTTTAGTTACCGGTACCGGTGTCACCACTTCTTCCTCAACCACTTCATTTTCTTTTATCTCCAGCTCAACGTCAATCATCTGATCATTCAGTTCCGTTTCCTCTTCTTCTACTTCCTTGGATTTTCCACTTCTTGTTACTACCGCCTTAATTTGGTGGTGATCCTTCGGATTTGGTACTGTAGCACTTGGAAGTGTACCTGGCGCTTGCGAACTCACTAGCTGTTGAGCAATTTGACTCATTTGTACTTCAAGATTTTTAATGGATGCTCCAGCATTCCTGAAGTTGCTCCTTGTCTCTTCTTGAAATTGAGAACTTTTGGCGGCCATTTTTTCAATGGCTACTTCCCAATCAGCTTTTCTAGGAGCTTGTTGTTGATATTGAGGTTGGTACGGTGGCTGCTGGTATTGTTGCTGCTGAGGTTGATACGGTTGTTGGCCATGAACCGGTTTTTGTACATTTCCTTGCTGATCTTTCCATGAAAAATTAGGGTGATTCTTCCAACCAGGATTATATGTGTTGGCATAGGGATTGTTCTGCCTCAACATATTAATCTATTCCACCTGCTCTTGAGTTGCTACACAATGCACAGTAAAGTGGGGTCCACCGCATATTTCACAAGGTGCTGCTTGAATTGGTTCAACTTGTGCCACTGTCTAAGTTTCAATATTCATTTTCTTTAACCTTCTCTCTACCTCAGCGGTAATCTGATCCTCCATTTTAACAACCTGGTCTGCCAGCTTCAAATCAATCTTACCTTCCGGTTAGTTTACAGTGTGATCATACAACTCAAGGTGCTCGTTAGCGGCAATTGCTTCTATGATCCTTTTGATACCCGTGGCCGTTGAGAAGTTGGTTGAGCCACCGGCAGTAGTGTCTATGAGCTGTTTCGTTTTGAGTCGTAATCCATTCACAAAGTTTTGCATCTACTCAGTGGCGTCCATGTTATGAGTAGGACATGCTGTCAGACACCTCTTAAACCGCTTATATGCATCCCCTAAAGATTCTCCTTCTTTTTGCTTGAAGTTGACAATGTCATATCTTTTTCGGATAAACACTGAAGCAGGGAAATACTCATTCAGGAACACAGTTTTCATCTCTTGCCATGTTGTGATACTCCCAGCTGGAAGCGAGTAAAACCATTCTTCCGCATCATCAGTGAGTGTGAACGGGAACATAACCAATCTCTTGGCCTCTTCGGAATGTCCTTCTATCTTCAAAGAGGTGGTAGTCGTAAGGAATCTCTAAAGATGTTTATTTGCATCTTCGTTGATTCTTCCAGCGAACGGCTTGCTCTCCAACTGAAGGATGGTGGAAGGGTGTAGCTGAAAATGCGCAACATTCACCGGTTGATTCACAATGGTCATCCGGTTTGGTTGAGCATTGGCCCCTCCATAGTCTCCTAGCAGTCTTTCAGGCTGAGGTGGATTTCCAGCCATTTGAACAGTTTCAGGTGTTGTCTCTCTCTCTCTCTCTTCGGAGTCGCTCTGCACAGATATAATTTCCTCTATTTCTTCCAGTCTTTTAACTTTAGCTTTTCTCCGTCTTTCGTGTAACGCTCGTTCTGGTTCTGTATCAAAAGAATATTTAGCTGAGGCCTGACCTCGCATACACAATTAGACAAACGTTAGATAATACAAGCAGAGAGAAAATGCAGTGAATAATAAAATTTTAGTCGCAGAGCAACAAAATTTCTTTTGGATTCTAAAAACAATGTTAATTTGGCAGTCCCCGGCAACGGCGCCAAAAACTTGATCGGGAAAATAGCAAGTGTACTATTTTTACCGATTGTAGTAATAAGGGAAGAGTCCCAAGTATCGATCTCGAGGACTGCGTGGTAATTAACGGGATTTTTAGGATTCAAAGGAACAAAAAGTCTAGTAGGTTGTTTGGTAGCAGAGTAACACAACAAGTAAATAAAGACTTATAGATTAATCTAAGAACGATGTTAGGGGAGTGGACACGATGCGAGTAAAGACCATGTAGGATTATCCTGAGATAGTAGTTATTAACCTTAATTCATCAGTTCTCAAAGTTAGTTTTCCTTAATTCCTTAATAGAAACCCTTTGATGAGTTTCATGTACACTAATTCCTCAGTGTCCATGAAAAGCATCAAGCAATAGTTCTGACAATAAAATACGTGATACGGGATATCCCCATTCCTAAGCAATATCTACCGTGATATTATTTTGCAAAAGTGTTAGGTTGACTTTCCAGACCAAAACCTAATCATGAATCGAATTCTACTTTCCAATATGAATATGCATTAAGATTATTGCAAAATAAAATATATATAAGGTGAATAACATAATTCTCATAGAATAATCAAATAAATGTCATTACATCGCAACTTAGGACCACCCCCTAACAACTGGGGGTTTAGCTGCTCATGTTCTTTGTAAACATAAATGCAATTAGAAATGAAAAGGAGAAGATTATTACAATTCAAGTTGGGTCACTTGGATCATCAATTGCTTCCGCTTTTGATCGATCCTTCGTTCTCCAGAAAAACTCTCTCCTCAGTTGTCAATCCTAATCTCAATTCAAAAGTGTCTACTTCTTTCTAAAAAGTGGCTCTTATATCTAAATTCAAATTACATCATGAAATGTCTCAAATGCCCTTCGAAATAGGCCTGACAGCATAAAAATCAGAAAAACAACAATTTCACTATCAGTGGCCATGACACGGGCCGTGTTGTGCAACACGGGTGGCCGTGTCAGGCTGCTGAATCCACATGGCGCATTTTCTTCTACAGGGGCTGCAACACGGGCCGTGTTGTGTGACACGGGCACCCGTGTTGTACGTCTGTTCTCCATTTTCCTCTGCTTCTCTTGCCCGTGTCTTCCAACCGTGTCCTCCCTGACACGGGCCGTGTTGTGCAACACGGATACCCGTGTTGTGCCTCTGAATTCCATTTTTCAACTTTTCTTTGCCTCCGAAAACGGTGCGACTGTCATGCTATCAATTCCTGCCAAAAACACACTAAAAGAAATCGAATCAAACGCACCAGCGGCAAAAGTAATACAAACTTCAAAATAAGACTTGAATAAAAACAACTACGAGTAACTCAGATAACAAAAACTAAAGCTTCGAAAACAGATAAAAATGGTACAAAATTAACAACAAACAGCATTTTAAAACACAAGTGAAATCCACCGATCAAACTCCCCCGAACTTGAACTTTTGCTTGTCCTCAAGCAAAAAGCTCGCCAAACCGAACTTACAATATCTTTTTTCAGAGGGAGTTGTACTTCATGTATGGCATGGCAAATCAAGAGCTCATCAATGTGGCTGCCTTTGCAGCTGACCATCTGAAGAGGGTTGCGAATGCACCTTCCGGCGAAATCAGTGTAGGCGGTATGATCACTCAAATCGCCAATTACTTTGGCCACGGTCCTCTCCTGAGGGAGGAACCCACTGTTGCAGGTAAGACAAAGATAGATCTAGCCACCCTAACTGCCCAAGGTATGATTTTATGCCTGTGAAGTACAATATCTTTCTCTTAGTCACTTGGTTTTGAATCTCGTAAAGAATTAAGAATGTTTGATTTTATGCAAATACCAAAAATCATCCAAAACCCTCAACTAAGTCACTACATCATCCTCTGAATAATCATAAAGGTCAAGCCTAAAATTCTGAGCACTCACTAACTATATTAAGGAGTCAATATGAGAATCAAGATTTCCAAACACACTTATATTCCAAGCTTCCCACGTTCTCCATAAGAAGATGAAACAAACTTTCCAAGAAAGATAAATTAAATCCATCAGGTCCAGGTTTTTATTCCCTTCGCACTAAGCAATCGTCTGGATTGACACCATAAAGTTGAAACAAGTCAATAAAGGTCGAACTAGCTTCCATAGATAAATAATGGAAAGACATTTCATCCAATAAGGGACAATCAACAAGGGGTTCCCTAATTTTTTTAAAGAAGTAACTAACCACCTCCTGCTGAATCTTAACAACACCTTTAATATATTTAAAATGTAAATAAAAGTGTAATCACAACTTAAATTTAGAAAAAAACAATGATTATAAATATGATAATCGTAATTGCTAAAAAAAAGTACAAATGTAAAGAAACCCTAAGATGGTAGGGTTTCCAAAGGCTTTAGTGTTTCTATGGGGTTATAGAAAGCTCGCAAGGGTGAGAAGCTCTGTTTCAGGGGTGTTTTATATGTGAATATCATATTTTTTTTCTGAACCCTATGGTTGAGATATTTATGTAGGCTTATGAGTATGAATTCAGGGACTTCTAAGAAGTGGTAATCATCCCCCGTTAACCGTGAGACTTGTTGACTGCCTATTTCTTAGGGAATCATGGTCATAACTACCTCCCCATGTGGTTATGGATTGCATACACATTATCATCCGCACATTCTCCTCATGGTAAGCCATCTAATAAGTGGGAATCATGCCTAGGATATATATCACGGGGCGGGTGCCTAATGAGGATTGGTCCCCGTATCACCCCATGTGACTCCTTTACAACTATATTACTACACATTCCCCTAAGCACAAGGAATTTAAAAGGGAGAAATGATTAAGCTCATTCTCCACTTATTTTTAAGTCTTTCATTACTTTCAATAGAGTCTCGTAATTAGGGATGAATCCCTTAGTTATGGCAAGTTCTTCAATTAGGGGTGAGTCTTTAAGTTATGGGTGAGTTCCTCAGTTAAGGGTAAGTTCCTCAGTTAGGGGTGAGTCATTCAGTTAGGGGAGAAAACTTTAATTAAGGGTGAATCCTTCCGTTAGATAAAAGTTTTTGTCTGGTGTCCCCTGTGTGGCTTTTACGTCAACGGGGAGGCATTAAGCATTAGTTAATTTGTGGATTCGCTTGATTTCATTTAATGTAAGTAATGATTATTTATTCTTAAGACGCTAAATAACCATGGCCTTCACACATGTAAGAGACATGTTGAGCCCTTTAATGTTTGAAGGGAAACCTAAAATTTCTTTGAGTGCTTCTAGCTTAAACTCCCCTATAAAAGGATTACTTTGTCCTTTTTTTTTATAAAAAAATCTTTACCTATCTTCGCTTGCACAACCGTATGCAAGTTCTTTTTAGCTTCCTTCTCTTAAGCCCTTTCCAAGTATCGATTTCTTCTTTATTTCTTTTTCAACTGTTGGATCCCTCAAAGCTTTCTTCATTTTAACGAGTTTGCGTTCAAAATGGATGAAATCACCATCGTCATTGATTTCGTTATCTTGGAACCACTCACAACCTTGGAGTCTTGCTAGAAAACTTCTTTGTCTTGTTGATCTCCTCACATTATATTCCATCCAAGCTTCAACGTGGGTTGGTTCTGTACCTTTTGGCGTTGCATGAATGAACTTTTCAATAGTGTAACCAGTTGACATATTATGAAAACCAATTGCACTCTACTGTAACTGCTTAATTTTTTCAAAAAAGAAGTCTCTGCTAATCACGATTTTTCTATTTGTTGCATCATACAACTTGTAACAAATGATACCCTACAAATATTATTTGCTCTCCCTTGTCATTAAGATTCTTTATAAGTTGATATGGAACATGTCTATACGCCACCAAGCCAAACACTCTCAAGTGACTCATGTTCGGTTTCAATTCGAACTAAGCTTATTTCAGTGTGATCTTTTCCAGCTTCTTTGTTGAACACCTATTTAACAAATATGCAGTTGTGGACACTGCTTATCCCCATAACTCTATTGGTAAGATCTTCCTTTTCAACATGCTTCTTGTTGGAGAAATTTCCAAAATATTAAATTGATAAATAATAATGGTTAAATTAACAAAATAAATGGCCAAAAGTTGAAACTATCTAGAATAGATCCAAAGACCCTATAATGATTGGGTGCATGGTCATAAGGTGCAACCATCAGATCAATACAACTTTTCATGAAAAGGTTTATTGCTATTGATATACAATGGTTCACGAATGGTCATGTTGAAACCATTGAAACATTGTTTCTCCTCACCAATTGGTACAAGTTTTTCTATAAGTAGAGATACTTATTATGCATACAATATACACAAAAACTATTTGTTTCAAGTGCCAAAAATTATATCTAAATCATTCCTTTATTTTTCTAGTGCACGAGAATAAATGAGAGAACTTTATTCTGTAAAATATCGTTGATCGATATGTTTAATGTGATGTGCAATTTATGTTAAGGTTTCCAAAGCATCCTAAAGAAGATTTTCCGGATAACCCAATTGCATCTAATTTGCCTAAATTGGTGGGGGCGAATCGAACATAAAGCTTAGTGTAAACACACGCTTTAGAACTTATTTTGTGCAACTTTCATCATAACATCTTCATCTTCTTACTCAAATTTTGCAACAGACTCCAACACAAGATCTAACAATCTTTATGTTCGATTTATGATTTTTGTGATTAATTTATGTTTTCAAACATCAATATCTAAGCACAAACATACTGTCTCAAATATTTTGCACAAATGTGTCAATGATTTTTTCGAGTTTAATCTCTTAAGTGAATGAAAACTTGTGATTTGATTTACTAAAAACAACAGTAAACAAGACAGAAGTCATGTTTGCACACTAGGTGTTTGAAGGATCGAACCTACCTCTTGATGCTAAATGTTATAACTTGAAATCATAAGGATGGTGAATGATTGAGTGTGGAGAGAGAGAGAGAGAGAGAGAGAGAGAGAGAGAGAGAGAGAGAGAGAGAGAGAGAGAGAGAGAGAGAGAGAGAGAGAGAGAGAGAGAGATTGATGGTAAAAATGTGAGCATTCATTCATAAGATACCCAAATGATATATATACAACAATATAAGATGAGGTACAATTATCAAACAAATAAAACTTTTAGATGTTATATGTCAATCAATTGCAGTTAGCTTCTGAGTCAATTGTTAACGAAATTTTTTTAAGAGTAATCTATTAATATATTATGTCAATCAATTGTATTTACCTACTGTAAATTTTGATTGAAAAATATAAAAAGATATAATCGATTACATTAATACATCAATCAATTACATACACATGAGTTACTCTTTTTCTCTCAACAATCTTCACTTTACATTTAACTATGTTTTCTTCAGTCGATATTTATAAAATTGAGTTAAACTCAATTAAAATATTAAAACGGTATAAGAGTCTGCTAGATCAGTATTTTAAAATTCTGACTGTTACGATCGGTTAGACCATGAAATAGAGAGTAAGCGGTCTGATCAGATCATCAGACCATAGTTGCAATTGACCCAATAAAAATCGGTGTGACTTGAACGGTTCACTAGTCAAACCAATAAATCAAAAAATTTCTTGACTTGACGAGTTGGTCTTAATTATATTTATTTTTTTAGCTTAATTATAATTTTAATCATTCTATATTCTATTTTCTTAAATTTTGATGCCCTTGATTTAAAATCCAATTTTATTATTATTTATAATAATTAAATAATGTTAAAATTACAAAAATAATGTAATAGTTATGAAATTTGTATCAAAAATTTTATTTCATGATTTATTTGTATAAAATAAGTTAAAAGTTATGATACATTGGTCTCTGGTGTGACCAATAACTCAATGATCCAATAATTTTATCGGATTGATCACCTATCTAAATTTTAAAACCATGTATGAAATCATTGTTATTGTTGATGTCAGACTCAAGATGTAGAGAACCAGATTTTATACCGACATACTTTTAGCATAGCTAAATATATGGAACTTCATAACCATACCCCATTTGATCCTAACAAAATAACAATACCCTATAAGCTAACACCACCTCTCACTCACTCTATCACTCAAAAATGAAACCAAACGTGTCGTATCCAAAATTCACAACTCTCCCAACCCAACACATCATTACCACTTTTATTTTCTTTTTCATAAATCCAAAACAATCTATGTCTGACACGTTATTGCCTTGTATTCAACTTTATTAATTAACTCTTGAGACTGAGACACAGTTTAGTTGAACTTAAGAGACACCTAATCTATCTATAAATAATTATAACACCATT
Source organism: Lathyrus sativus (assembly GCA_963859935.3). Taxonomy (NCBI): domain Eukaryota; kingdom Viridiplantae; phylum Streptophyta; class Magnoliopsida; order Fabales; family Fabaceae; genus Lathyrus; species Lathyrus sativus. The sequence goes on from OZ012737.1 coordinate 706,900,408, forward strand.
TGCAACACTTCAGAAACCGTGAATTCTTTCTTTCTTTTCTTTTCTTTCTACCTTACTTTATCCAGCAATATCACTCACACTTTTCTTGTTCGATCAACATCTATCTGTCTCTATATTCTGATAGAAACTTCAAACTTTATGCAGTTGGAAAAATCATAGGGATGGCCCACTATTTTCTTTGAGGTATACCATGAATCAACATTATCCTTATTATATTCATCATGTGAATTATATATATCTTCATTCATGCATACAGAAAAAGGAGATTGTTGAAATGGAGGATGCATCATCATCATCATCATCAAATCAAAGATCACTTGAGAGAGTGGTTTCTCAGAAAGCCATGCAAATGAGCAATTCATTTCCTTGTCAGATATGTGTGGTGGGATTTCTTTCTGGAATTTGTATTGCTTCTTTGATTATGGCTACTCTTACTTCCATTGGTAGTTTTCAGTTTTCTCATTTTTCAATGCTTCATTTATCATTCAACTCAGATCTCAATTCCACTACTATCAGTAAGTCTTTTTCCTTAATTACTTTCGTTTTATGCCTTTTTACTTTTTTTACCTTTTCAACTTAATACCTAAATCAACAATTCAATACTCATACCTCTCAACAAATGTAAATGTCTGGTAGTGTCTGTTGTCTGACATTAGCCTATCCAACATAATAGTATAATAGTTTTTCAAATTATTATCAGTATCTCGGTGTTGCGTCAGTTATTTCTGACGAAACTTCTCCTTATTTCTGACGAAACTTCAAGGAGATTTATTCTTGAAGCAAACTTGATGAGTATGAGTTTTAAAGCTGGCTTGTACATGAAGTATCATATAATTATCTTAATCCTTTATTTTACTTTAAGCATACTCTAATTTTAGTCCTTTTTGACTTTGACCACACTTGCTACAAGCATTACATTAGGGAGAGATAATTACACTATGATCATTATTTTTTTTTTTTTGTATAATCAAGTTATTAACACATGAAAAATGTAGTGATTAAATAAAATTAACACTAGTGCTTTTTTTCCATGGTGACAACAGCACAATGTTCCTTTAATCCTAAAGAGATACAAAGATTAACAGATTTGAAGAGCAGAAAAGAGATAGAACAAGATGAAAGGGTGTCTTTGCTTTATTCTGCTTGGAATTGTGTGTTGAATAAGCCTACAACTGGTACAAATAAGTGCTTATGGAAACTTGGAATTAATGAATCCAGTTTGCTTAATGCTCCACATTTGGAAAACTGCAAGGCGAAATCGCAGCTGCATGACCGTCTCGACAAGCGTATAGGAAATGATTCCTTTCCGCCGTGGACAAGTTGGAACCGTCTTGCTGCAACCACTGATCAGAATCAAAAGTTTAGAAATCAAGGTGTATCTGAGGGTGCTTATCCACCCTGGGTATGTTTCTTAATCATTTGTATTGTATATAACGCGCGATGATGATTATGTGATAATTATTTGATTGTAGAATCTTTTGCAGATTGCAGGATCTGATGAAGAAAACTATCCTTTGACACGAAAAGTTCAACGCGACATATGGATCCATCAGCATCCATCGAATTGTAGCGACGCAAATGTCAAGTTCCTTTTAGCTGATTGGGAGAGATTGCCTGGATTCGGCATTGGTGCTCAAATTGCTGGAATGTGTGGACTTCTTGCTATTGCAATCAATGAAGGAAGAGTCCTTGTCACTAATTTCTATAATAGAGCTGATCATGACGGTTGCAAAGGTATAAATTTTTCGGAATTAGCATATTTATTTTAACAACTTCATACAATGTGAATATCTACTTGGAATGTTGCTCGTGCAGGTTCGTCCCGGTCTAGCTGGAATTGCTATTTCTTTGCAGAAACTTCGGTTGAATGTCGTCGACGTGCATTTGAGCTCATGAAAAGTGATGACTCTTTGAGTATAGGAATTTTGACGACGAAAGAAAACTATACCTCGAAGCATATATGGACAGGACCAACTCCTAGGCAAGCTCTAAAGAACTGCTAGCATCCATAAATCTATGATTGATTGATTGATTCATTCCTGAATATATGATGCAGGATATGGGGCGATCCGTGGAACTATTTGCAACCGACGACTGATATAAATGGAAGTCTGGTGGTTTCTCATAGAAAAATGGATCGACGGTGGTGGAGAGCACAGGTATGTCTTAACAATCAACTCTCAATAACAACCTTTCCTACCAATGTTGTTTAACGATGAAAATTTAATGTTCAGGCCGTACGATACTTAATGAGGTTCCCGACTGAGTACACATGTAATTTATTGAATGAGGCGCGTCATGCTGCCTTTGGAAAAATAGCTGCAAAAATGGTTCTGGAAAGTCTTGTTGGAGAATGGCCAAAGGTTAAGTTTCAACTATGTTTCCTTTCATAGAACTAGACATTTGACACACTCACGCAATTTGAACCACCTGATTAAGATGGTTTCAGATTGGTGAGTGCGTGAGTAGGAGGAATCCAGACCCTATTGTACATTCTTACATGCTTTGATTATGTCAATGTGTTGACTTTTTGAGATGCCTTAGGAGGAGAATGGTGAAAGAGCAAAGTCTGATATTGAGAAGTATGTATGGTCGAATCACAAGCCATGGATCCCAAGACCTCTTCTGAGTATGCATGTAAGGATGGGAGATAAAGCATGTGAAATGAGAGTGGTTGAATTTGAAGAATACATGATGCTTGCTAATAGGATCAGGAATCATTTCCCAAATCTCAATAACATTTGGCTATCAACAGAAATGCAGGTAGGTAAATAATATTTGTCTTTGGAGACACGGAACACGTGTCACTGACACGTGTCTGACACCGAACACATCTGTTATTGTTGTTTCTTGTGATTAGGAAGTGATAGAGAAAACGAAAGAATATTCTTCAAGATGGAAGTTTCATTATACAAAGGTAAGAAGGCAAGATAGGAGTAATGTGTCGATGGCTGAGTATGAAGGAAGCTTGGGAAGGGAGAGAAGCACAAACTATCCACTTGTTAATTTTCTTATGGCTGCTGATTCAGATTATTTCGTTGGAGCATTGGGTTCAACATGGTGCTTTCTTATAGATGGAATGAGAAATACTGCCGGAAAGGTTATGTCTGGTTACTTGAGTGTCAACAAAGACAGATTTTGGTAGAAATATAAATATATTTATATCTATCAATTTTTTACTATTTTCAATAATAACACACAACATTTATGTAATCTTTTGTAAAATACTGTAAATTATTCTTATCTATTATAATTGTACATGTCAACAATAGTACACGTTGCTGAAGAATCTTGTGAAGTAAAAGAATCCACATATTTGCAACTAGTTTTTGTGCTTTCTTTTATTTTCTTTTGTTCTGTATATTCTGCAAACTACTCAACTTAAAATTCTAGACAATTGAAATGTATTGATTTAATTTCCTTTGTTTTTATTTTTTTTTTTAAAGTAATTTTGCCTTTTAAGTAATATTATAATTTTACCATATCAACGATGAATATTTTATCATATTCTATTCTGATCAAATTTTTATTATATTTTATTTATATCTTATCATGCACACCAACTAACCCTAAATATTTTTATCATATTTTTATATTTGCGAACCAAAATCAAAGCAACCCTAAATATATATGTCCCGAAGTATTTATCATCTAAAAGAATAAACTTAAATTATTGGTTCTGGACCAAAAAAAAAAATAGATTATTGGTTTCTTCAGAGCTTATAGACAATGTAGATGCAATGCAACTTTCTGTTTGACAATAAATCCTTTGTACTCACTCATCTTGTAGTTCAATCATTGAATATGACGTTTGAATAAACTTTACTATGACAGGTCCTTTGAAAACAACATACAAAATCTTAATGAAAGGAATGTAACTAAAGAGAACAACACTCAAGAAAATCTAAAATCGATGATCATCGACATACGAAAATTAGAATGAAGGAAAGCAATTGATGAGCAAGACTATATAGCTCTTCAATTTCACTTCACATGACAAATACAACAATTTCTAGAAGATGATTGCTTCCTTGGCAAAACGGCTAATAACAATTGGTTGCACAAGAAGTTTCTAGTAAATTCTTAGAGAACCCCTCCAATGTTGAAATGTAAAGTCAGCTGTGGCACTGTGCATAATAAAGAAAGACTCTTTCTGTCGGGTAACAATTATCAGACCCAGAGATGCATACCGTAATATTACTACTATTCTTCTATGTCCTCAGTGCTGCGATGCACTCCATCTCCAGGTTTACCTACTGGCGGCTTCTTATGTTTCTTACTTTTGGCTTTCTTTGCCTTCATTCGCCGTTTCTTTTCATTGGCGTCTACCCATTTGTAGTCTGCAGGTATGCTGAAAGGATCAGCTTCGTCCTTATATCTGTGACTGTCGGAGTCACTGGACTGCCCCCCTCGGCCTCCTTTCATCCATGAAATCCATGATGCAGACCCCTCTGATTCTTTGGATTTGGCATCCTGGAAATGTGCAGGGCTGGAAAGTGGTGTTGAAAACTCCTCTACTGGCTGAAGCTCCTCAAATTTTGTAAATGTGACAAGCACCCTGATAGTAGGGACTATTGGGATAGCAACCTGTGCAGCACAAAAATTATTATTACCATTTCAAATCAAAAGTCATCATTATTATAAACAAGAATGGATGATGAACATACTACAGCACAGATAAAGAGTGACATGCAGAGATGCAGATATTAAGCTCAATATTATTGCACTAACGCTCAGACATAGTTTGATTTGTCTCAAGTTTATATGAGATAAGCTAAGCAAGTCAACTGAGTCATAACTAGTTAAAGATAATTCCAGTATTAATCACCCAATTTTCACTGCCAACTGACAACTCCTTATTAGGCAAATTGAACAGTGGAGAAGGGAAAAATTGAAAAACCCTCGAGTTTATATGGTCATCTGACCAAAAGCAGACAATCTTGGCTTATGCATGAATCAGTTTTGTGTCGTCATAGCTTGACACTATTAAAATAACAAAACAAAAAGAGTGAAGATTATCAGTTAAACAAGACATTTGAATCTGTTTTATATAAAAATAAAAGACATTTAGAATATACTCATGCACATATGTTAATGCAATTATGCAAGTATCACTGGAGATGATAGAAACAGTCCCTGTGAGTCAGAATCTCATCACAGTTGTGAAACCTAAGCAACTTTCTAATTTCGGAGAAAATTCAGATGTTTAGCATGTGTATATTTATGCCAATAAATAAAGATCTATCTCACTTTCTGCCCATAAAAGGTAGCTCAGGTAATATGAGCACTCTTTACTGACAGATTGCAGAGCAAAAGTGCATAAAAAGTTTGGAACTTCAGCTATAGTATTTGGATTACCTTGACAGGAAAAGTTCCATGAGGAAGCTTAGTTGTCAAGAGCTCTCTGAGTCTTCTAATAGCCTTAACCTTATTAGCCAAGATGTCAAGTAGAGGCAGCAGCTCGTCAGTTTTCAATGGGAAGTCAGGCGTTAACCACAAGACAGGTCTTAAACCCTTTTTATATTCACTCTCGTTTTTAGACTCACTAACTGCTCCCTTCTTCTTCTTTTTAATGTTTTTATCCTTTCCCTTCTTAGTGTCTCCGCTATCCTCCTTCAGAAGCTCAGATGCTAACTTTTGTTGATCACCTAACCTCTGGCTGCTACCTTCTGCGCCAAGCCTTGAAGTTTTCTTTGAAGTTTTTAAATCCTCAGGGTCATCACCTTTGCTCTTCAAACTTTTCTTATTCCAACCAAACCAGCTCTTTTTCTCTTTAACCACGCCATTGGCTTCAGAGTTCTCAAAGGAAGTTGATGAGCCATTTTCTTGACCATCAAAGGCCCCATGCTCTTCATCTTCACAAGCTGCGTCGGAGTTCCCCATTCGTAGGGCAGAATCTAATTGCATTCTTTCCTCAGCAGTCAGTACATCATCGTATTCGTCATTGTTTTCCCCATTCAACATACTTTCTCCATCCTCCACAGCAAAAAGCTCTTCATCTGTCATAGCACCTGGAACCCGCCTTGATTTCACACTGACCATCACATTAAGCATGTCATAAACTTTCGCCTTCCAATTCCCAACCATCTCTGTCTTCTCTTGGCGCCTCCAAGATAAATGAGGAATAAGCTCAGCCTGAGTAACATCAATACCAGGTCTGTACATATTTGTCTGAGACATCAAGGAGACTTCATGGGCTACTTCAGCTTCTGTTGGTTGTGTACCAGCCCCTTCCAAAGCATTTGTAACTTCCTTCTCCTTGTGTGAAAGAGCAAGCAAAGAACCATGTGGCAGAGTTAAATTACCATCCTCGGAAGTATAACCCTCTCCAAGGAACAAAAATGTTTGGTCAGATCGTTGGATGCGTAAACCATCAAAACCAGCAAGAGTCATATCAGCGCGGAGATTAGAACCACGCTTCCATATTCGATAGGTATCAGAAGGGGCTATGCGTCCAATAAACGGAATCACAGAGCTTTCAAAATGAAAAGTTATCTCCATATAAAAATCCCGAATACGAGTTGCCGAAGCAACAATGCGTGGAAGCCTACGACACCATTTAGCCCAAGCCAGAGGCTGATAATGCCGTGCAATAATCATAGCAATAGCTTCCTCTCTAGTACACACCGCCTCTTGCAAAGCACTCCAACCATTCTCATTCTGTAGACTCCAATCCGCACCAACAGCCATCAATATCTCAGCAGAAACATGATCCCTAAGACGCACTGCAAGGTGAAGAGGTGTCTCCCTACCAGGCACATCACGACGATCAATAGCAGCCGATACCTCGTCCGCTCGAACCTCGGCAGCAAGCGACTCAGCTTCATTGTTCACCTCACCAGCCTTAGCAAGCCTAGGCAGAGCAGCAACAATCCGCCTCAGGGCAGCATGGTCACGTCTCGCAACTGCCAAATGAGCTGGACTATGCGCATATTTAGTTAAATCCTCCACCGACTTATCTACTACCTCTCTCTTTTCCCTTCTCCCCCCTCCTACACCACTATCATGTACACCTCCATTCACTTCCATAATTTCCTAACTAATCTCAACCTATAAAACAGCCCCTCCCATAACCTTCCCCTCCCCTTCCAATTTCAGAAACCCCAATCAACAAACCCTAAAAAACACGTAATCCTTGCAAACTAGTTCAATTTCTAGATCTCAACTGCCACAATTACAACCAACAATGACAACTGTTTTCACTCAAAATCACTTCAATATTACAAATTCTTCTCCGAAATTTCAAACATTAACTTGAAAATCCAAGTAAGTAGTTGGATCTTAATTCTTAAAGCTCTCATCAGTGTTCCAATCAAATCAAATTAAATCAAATCAAATCTGCAAACAGTTATATGTGTCAATTAGAATGCATTCAATTAAATAAAAAAACATTTATAATTGAGAAGTTAAAATTGAAAAAGAAACTAGAAATTCAAAAAGGGGAAAGTGAAGATCTGTGAAGAATGATTGATTAAGAAGAAACAAGAATGGAAGAAAGTAGTAGAGATACCTTGGTGAGAAGAAAGTATATATCTATGTATGAGTGAGATTCAGAGTTCTTGTTGTTCTTGTTTTTGCTGGTTAGGGTTGAGTTGTTAAACTGTGGTGGGTGATCGGACGGTGGAGATGGAAATGGAAAGATGGGATCTAAAGGTGGTGTGGGGCTCTGGTATGGACCATTAATGCTGACACATGACTACACAGCGATAAAGTGGACTCGCTTCAGAATCGGTCGTGACTCGGTCCTAGTGTGTTTTGCTTTTCCATTTGGTTCACTTTGGTTAGGGCCTTCGGGTATACTTTTACACTTTAACTTCATAGGTGATGGTCACCATCCAATAGGGGAATGCATTTTGAATATTGAGACTCTTGTTCAACAAGGTACTTTTTTTACCGTTTAAGTCTGACTGTTTTTTTAGTACTCGTTGTCTCAGATATTTGATCAAACATTTATAATTTTATATTTTTTATTCACGAAATTGATGAATACGTTATGATGTGTAATACTGGCTATTTTCTGGTACACATTTCTTTACTCATTTATTTTGATGGTGTAATTTATGAAAAGAGAAAGTAGGTTATGATAACCACGAAGCTGATGAATACATTATGATGTGTAATACTGACTGTTTTCTGGTACACGTTGTCTCAGATATCTGATCCAACATTTATAATTTTACATTTCTTTACTCATTTATTTTGATGGTGTAATTTATGAAGAGAGCAAGTAGGTTATGATAACCACGAAGCTGATGAATACGTTATGATGCGTATACGTTGTCTCAAATATCTGATCCAACATTTATAATTTTACATTTCTTTGCATACTTATTTTGATGGTGTAATTTATGAAGAGAGAAAGTAGGTTATGATAATCAAGAACTGATTAATATGTTATGAATTTATCTAACAATGTTTATCTTAGGGTCTTTTTCTAACATTCCTTAAGAAGTTACTAAGATCATGAGTTTAATGGAAACAAGTGTGGAGCAATTCAGTTAGTTTTTTTTTTCAAAAGTCAAAATAGTAACCTGTTGTTAGAGGAAATATGAGAAATAAACTAAGAATAGGGAATAAACTAGCATTCTCCCACTTGGTCCATATCATGCATAATCAATCATAACAAAAAACAAACATAAGAATCGTGATGATATATCTTTTAATAACGAGTAGTATCTTTCATGTATTATTATATATCAATCTCCAACTTAATGAAGTAACCATATGTTAATTTATAGTTTAAATGATGTGATATTTCTCTAAATAAATAAATACGTGCACATAACAAAATGAAAAAAATCAAACTGAATAAGAGTTTCATCAAAGTAACAAAGGTTTACAAAATGAATATCACATCGTGGAACCAAGTCTCATTTGTACTTTGTACTACATGATCCTTAAAATTATTTGGTGGCATGCCTTTAGTTAAAGAATCAACAATCATCAATTATGTGCTAATGTGTTCAATGACCATTTTATTTTCTTTAACACATTCTCTTACGGTTAAATATTTGATGTCGGTGTGTTTACTTCGACTTCCACTTTCGTTATTCTTAGCCCTAAAAATCGGCGCAGAGTTGTCAAAACTCGAACTATAGTCAACAAATATGAACCCATATATGAAACTCCTTAACCACACATCATGTGAGGTGCCCTCAAAACAAGAAACAAACTCAGCTTCTATATTTGAACTCCATGATACCTTCATTAACTAGCATAAAAACATAGGTCGGTGTTGATTTTCAAGTATCAATGCAACCAGTTGTTAGCCTGTGATTTTGACACTACACTAAACCTCATTGAGTATGGTTCGAAAGAGTCTTAGGAACAAATCTACAAGATTAGAATCATTCTCTCTTCAAAATATGTTTAGAATTTTGAAAAGGTTTGTAGTGAGTTTATATTTTTGACATGAAAGTGTGATGGAAAGGTGATAAGTTCGACTTGCATGTCAGTTGTTTTGGGACTTAGTATATTTTAGAGTCCTAAGATTAGGCGTTGCAAAGACTCTTCGATACTACACTACAAGATTTGACAGAACAGCTCTTCAGCAGAGATAATTAGAGGTTCTAAAGACAATTTTAAAGGCGAATAATAGTTTAGAAGCAATCAAAGGCACGTAGAAACATGACAGAAAATAGAAGTCCACGTAATGGGATATGTGTTGAGGGTAATAATCGTTAATGACGGTTATTGTTGTATATAGTATATAAGTTAATTTCATTCATTTAATCAAGGTTCCGAAATTTTATCATTATTCCTTATAAAACTAGAGTATCCAAGTCATAGAGAGAGAAAATAGTTTATAAGAAAACGTTTATGAATATGCGTCTATGCCTTTAAGTTTTTAATTCAAGCATTTTATTTGATTACTTTTATTGTGTTTATCTTTATTTATTTTACATCGTCGAACAATTTTGTATTGTTTTGAGTGGAATTTCCACACAACTTTTTTTACATAATAAAGTGAGCAGGATAAGATATTTCTCCTAAATAATATAAGACTAAGAAATTTTTTCAACTAAGACACACCGGGACTTAAAAAAACATTTTTCAAATTCATATCCATATATTTAGAATATTGTCCTAATATTTCAAAATGATTCACAAGGTATCATTATGTGGAGAAAAGAAAAACTATGAGGCATTAGCTACGAGTGGTACCAATAAAAGAGATATTCTTTTCTATAGGAGAAAACCCTTGAAATATTTTAATCAATACCCCTATTCATTTTAGTTAATTCATTTCCTTATTTCTTCTTCTCTCTAAACATTTTTCTATCACTAAACTCTCTCACCCAAATTTCCTTAATACTCCTCTACCCTTTTCGCCGGCGGCGGCGGCGCCACCCACCACAACCACCATTCTACTTGGTTTGCCATGCTCTACTATTTATTCAATACTTAAACATCATTCAAAAAGTAATTAAGGTAACCAATTTTTCATAATTTTATTTTAGGGTTTTGCGAATTTTATTTTCCCCTTTTTCAAATTTGTAACTTCAGTCTTTAGGGATTAGAGAGAAATTTGTTAGAAATGATTAGTAGTATCCATCATCAATGGGTGTTGAAGTTGAACCATTTTACAAGGAAAAGTTGTATGGTTGAAAATCCAAACTTGGTTGCTACTGTGAGTGAAATCAAATGATGAGTGTGAATTATAAAGTACTCTATTTTGTTTTTACTAAAATATTAGTTTTGTTGCTTTCACTAACCTTGACTTTTGGCTCTTGTCTACGGTAAAATATTGGCTTTTGTCTCGAGGGTTTTGTTTCTTTGACTCTAACATTGGTTTTGTTTCTTTAATTATAATATTTGCTTTTGTTTATTATGAGTGTGCGAATGTGAAGTTCTTTGACTACAATATGTGCTAAAATTTGTTTATATTAAGTCTATGTCTTTTAATTAAATTTAATTAGTTTTGTTAACTATGTTGGTTGTTTCATTTTTGGTAGGAGATAATGGAGAAAAATTTTAAACGAAAATTATCATCGGAAGAAGAAGACTCAATTTCTCAACAAGACTTCATTTTTCAACAACAATATACTGAGTGTAATTTGGAAGAGTTGTCATTAGATCCTGGAAAGCAGCCTAAAATGTCAGCATATCATCTGAAGGAGATAATACACATAACATGTTTACAAAGAGGACATGCGTTTCTGGTGGTTTAATGAATTTGAAAATAGGTTAGAGTATAATTTTGAAAAAGATGGTCCATTTTGTTTATGTTGTTATCTTTTTAGATCCGATTTTAGAAAGCAATTAGGTGGTGATACATTTGTAACAGGGGAATTCATAAGTTGGAATAAACAAGCTAAACTCGCATTACATGTTGGAGGCTCTAATTGTGCTCATAACATTTCTTAGAAGAAATGTGAAGATTTGATGAATCAAAAGCAACATATTGAAATGATGGTATCTAAACAATCTGAAAAAACTTATGACATGTATTGAAGGCGGTTCATAGTTTCACTTGATTGTCTTTGCTATTTTTTGAACCAAGGATTGGCTTTTCGTGGTCATGATGAATCCATTGAATCTTCTAATTAAGGAAATTTCCTTGAAATGCTTTGATGGTATGCTGACAAAAAAAAAACAAAAAAAAAAACAAAAGTGAAGCAAGTTGTATTAGAAAATGCTCCTCAAAATCTAAAAATGAATTTTCCATCAATTCAAAGAGATATTATTAAAGTTGTTGCTTTGGAAACTACTAAAGCAATTAACAATGATCTTGGAGATGAATTATTTTCTATTCTTGTTGATGAATCTGGTGGTATATCTAATAAGGAGCAAATGGTTGTTATTTTGCGTTATGATACAAATATGAAAGTATTGTTGAACAATGAAAACGTTCATAGATGGTATGTTATTTTGCGTTATGATACAAATATGAAAGTATTGTTGAACAATGAAAACGTTCATAGATGGTATGTTATGTAAACATGGACTTACTACTTCAAGAATTCAAGAACAAGGTTATGGTGGTGCTAGCAAAATGCAAGGTGATATTTTTGGTCCTAAGAGTTTAATTTTAAGGGAAATCCCGTGTGCATTTTACGTACATTGTTTTGCTCATCAATTACAACTTACGTTAGTTGTTATTGCTAAAGACCACCTTCAAGTTTGCTCTCTTTTTAGCTTGATAACGTAGTTTAGTTTATGATTATGAAAGTAGAAAGGGAAATAATTTTTTAAATAAAAAAATGTAAAATGCTATATTAAAAAATTTGCTCTCTTTAGCAAATGACCACCTTCAAGTTTTGCTCATCAATTACAACTTACGTTAGTTGCTATTGCTAAAGACCACCTTCAAGTTTGCTCTCTTTTTTAGCTTGATAACCTAGTTTAGTTTATGATTATGAAAGTAGAAAGGGAAATAATTTTTTAAATAAAAAAAATGTAAAATGATATATTAAAAAATTTTATAAAAAATTCTAAAAATAAATTTAAAATAATTTTTTATTTAAAATAATTTTTTATTAAAAAAATTCAAAAACAAGTATAATGGTTCAATTCTTTAGCAAATGATTCTATTTGGAAAAAATTGTCTTCTAATGGTTTGGTATGGTTCAAAATTCTAAACCGTTATACCAAATCAAAATCTTTGGTTCAATTGAATTCTAAAAAAATTAAAACAACTTGGTTCAGATGACCTTATATAATGGTTTAGTTTGGTTCTGTTCAATTTTTGGACAGAACTGTACCATACAAAACCTTAGTTTTCGGCACATACCAACTCAACTAAAAAACTTGATCATATTGGATATTCTTTGTTGATCTTCTTAAAGTGGCATCAATAATTTCCATGACTTTTGTTCTTCTGTATTTTCCTAATTGGAGTTCATGTTTAATGGTAACAATGTGATATTTTGTTTTCTCCCAGCAAGTTCATTGACAAAGTCGTTGATGGAAGTTCAATTGTTTTCAAGAAATGTCAAATGATAAGAGCCACATTGATGATAGAAATTTTAGTTTTGGGATTGCTGACTTTGACTTAAAAACAATAATGAACCCTAATTGAACAAGGTCGGGGTATTACTTCAAAATTATAATAAAGCATATCCAATAAGTTTTATATAAAACCTGATTTTTTTGCCTTAAGCATCACTCTTTATCACCTCACTTTCACCACACTCACAGTGACCTTTGCTAAAAGAAAGAAATTTAAAGGAGAATATATCAAGATCCAAATATAGATATCTTATAAAGCATGAGTGCACTTCCACTATTGTGGTGGGAACAACATTGGCAGCAGAGGTGATAATTCCATTCATCCTGGTCTTAGCATCAACAAACCTTCTTATCCACAACCTATATGTCATCAACATCATCGATTACCCTCACCACCTTATTATTACAATTTAATCATGTTCTTTCAAGGACCATTCACATGGAAAATTCACCACTATATAGTTCCATGTTCAACGAGAATGCATATTCATATGGAATATTATGAAAGAACTAAAGATAAAGATGAACACTAAGAGAATTTATACTTATCTTTTTTTAGGTGCGTCGAGTTTGGTCAAATGTCGTTTATTTAACCTTTCTTTAAAATAAAGGCAACGAAGTAGTTTAAAGACCTTAATGGTAACTCTATTGATTCGTGGTTCAATCTCCCATGATAATTCACAACAAAATTCACCGTGTCATAAAAACAAACAAAATAAGTTTTGTCATACCCTAATTTTTACCCCTAAGATTCCACCTCATCCACATCATTTACATAAAATTTAGCATTACATATGTGTGTGTGTCTTTATGCATCAATAACCCCTATCAAATACAAGAAGTATGTGTTTGCTTACTTTACAAGTTAGGTTGTGCCTCAAGATGTTCAAGTTGATGATTAGTCAGGGATTGGTATGATCATCAACCTATCAAGCCCTAATTCATTCAACATTGATCAAGGGCCTCCTCTCATCAATAATCAAGTGTAAGATGACATTGAATCAAGATAAACAAGTCTCAAGTCATCTGGTGCACCCAAATTAGGGTTTTGACCTAATTTAGTCCCTGGGTTAACTTTTTCATCTGAGGATGATACAATACCTCAAAAATATGATTCAAGGACCTCAAATATATATTTGAATACCATTCACAAGATCCTAATTGTCCAAGAAGCTTGATTCATTGACAATTACAAAGTGGGATTCATCTGGTACAAAGTGAAACAACTGGTCAAGTCAAAGCCTGATTTTTGGCACTTTTAGGTTAAACATGATTTCCTCAAGTCAAATATCATGAAAATATGATTTATGAATGCATTTGATCATGATAAATCAATAAAATCACAGAAAAAATCAAAGTTGCAAAATTAGGGGTTTGGAAAATTTCACTTAGTTATGAAATTCTATGATTTTTACCCTACTTTCCAAGGCCATAACTTCCTCCTCAAGCAACCTTTTTTTTGCTTCAAATACCAAATTGAAGATCTTTCTACATACTACAACTTTTTCCTAGGGGGTGATTTCCAAAAAAAATGCATGGATGAAGAGATATGAGGCCATGAAGTGGAGGTTTCATTACTTTTAGAACAAAAACACTTACAAGGAAATATTTCAACCAAACCTGCATATGTCATGAAGCTAACTGTACAAGCATTTTTTATCATGATCCCAATTGAATCAAGCAAAGTTGTCAACATGGAAGTTGTAGAGGAGGTTTCAAGCTTCCTAAAGAGTCCAAGAACAAAGATTTATCTTACTTGAGCTAGAAGTTATGATTTTTGCAAGAAGCATTGATTTAGGCTAAAATCAAGACAACATACAAGTTTGGACACACTTTTATCACTTTTTAAGACTTATCTATGCACAAGATCAACATGAATCTTGTAGTATCCCTTAATATCTACAAGATGGTACCAAATTTGCTGAAGTTATATCCCTTTGAGTGGTAGAAAACCTCATCCCAAGGCATGAACTTAGGTTTTATTTTGATGCATTAAGTGAAATGCCACAAAGTCAAGAGACTTGATCACCAAGACAAGAATTGTTTCTAAATATCAAGACTAAAGTCATAATCTAAATGATGGTGATTCACATGGTCAAGATATGATCTTTCTTAGAAACAAAGCTACTTGAATTTTGCATTCAAATCCTGTAACATGACAAAATATATTGGATAATAGGATGCTTTCCAATCCAAAATTTTCCTCAAAGAAAACCAACTTGTTTTCCTATAAATAGATGTCATTTCTGATCATTTCAAAGGCACACAATACAAGTACAACATCTCAAAACATGATTCTCACTTTTGGAGGTAAGTGTTGTTGCACCCTAAAATTTGCCCAACCTCATTCTTTGGTTTTTGTTTCATTATCATTAGCATTTGCATATAGAGTCATGTACATAGACCAACTATCTGCATAGCATAAGTATAGCAAGTCATTCAACAGGGGACCAATCATTATCCTCATCTCTAGAGGCCTATCAAGAGGTTATTATCTTAATTCCATCTCATTCAAGTCATCAGGAAAGAACTTGAAAGCAAAGAGTTCAGCAGATCAAGCCTTGAGTCCATCTCCTAGCTGAGGGTATCTGAGGATCAACAAGAGGGTTGTGAGCTGTGAAGTGAAAGCATGGAGAGCATCTAGACATTATGAGAGACTTAGAAAGTCATTTGGAGAAGGAGACAAGTCATTGAGGAGAGCACAAGAGCTACAGTTGAAGACAGTCAACTAGGGTTTCATCTGGGTCAACCCTAGGTCAACCCTAGGTCAATTGACTGATTTAAAGGGGCATTCAAGTCTATTAAGGAGATGTGGGGTTCATCATTGGACATATAAAGAAGGATATGGAGATATGTCAAGGAGAATTCAAGAGAAATCAAGGAGAAGAGGAGTTACTAAATTAGGGTTTCTCTGTAAAATCCCCTAGTTTAGGTCAAATTTCCAAGCAAGATAAGTCAAAATGCTAACTTCAAATGGCTTCTTGGCCAACATGAAACTTGTAGAGGATCTCAAGACCTTTAATTTGAGTGGTGGAAGACATCAAGGAGATTTATAGAACTCAAGTTATGGTCCTTGCAAGTTACAGGTCATCTGAGGTGTCTGAATTTTTGTCTGTGAAAGTGACTTGACTTCCAAGCTAGTTTTACCCCTCAAGGAGATTTCAAATGAATTCTTGGTCAACATAAGAATTGTTTCTCATTGTCTTAGCTTTCTAGAATGGTATGGCATGCCTTCATATGATGTGTGGAACTCAACTTATGGTCTTGGCAAGCAAAGGGTATTTTGGGCATTTGTGAATTACAGGTCATTTTAACCTATGTCCAAAACTCATACAAGGAGGCCTCAAATGGAAAAACTTACAACATCAAACTTGCTCCAAATGGGATTTTAAGTCTAGAAAGAAGGTCACAAATTATTGGAGAAGCTTATAGCATAAAGTTGCATAATTGGTCAAAATATGAACTAAAATGGCTTATAAAGTGAATAAATTCAAGATGGGAAATGGTTTGGGAGATTTACAAGTCCAAATGGAGACTTCCAATATATGATTTTGAATGGAAAAACAATTCTAAGAACAATGGTTCAAACACTTTTTTGAGTTTAGAAGGAAAAAAGAAAGTTATCTTTGGTTACTTGTAATTGAAGAAACATGACCAAAATGGATCAAAGTTGGAAAACAAGGGAATGTGCAAGATGGATCTAGAAGTTACCATTGGGGTCTATATAAGCATGAAATGAGAATTTAGCAAGGGTTGGCTTCATTTGCACCAAGAATTTCACAAAATTCCCTCATTCTTTCTCTTTGAAGTTTCATTCCAATCTCACAAATTCTTCACAAAATCATCATCCACATCAATTCAATCTTGCTCCATCATCATCCTAGATCAGAATTGAAGCAAAGTTTTGGTGTGAATCATCCATTTTCGAGCACCTTTTTCATCAACATCAAAATTGGAGTTTCCATTGGACAGCATAATTCAAGCAAGGAAGCTCCAAAATATTGCATACAGAATTGAGTATTGAGTGTGTAGATCAAGATCCAAGTCTCAAAAGTCTCAGATCCTCAATCTTCCATAGCTGTTTTCAAGCTTTTGCACCAGGTATGTTTTCATTCGATTTGCTTGATCCAGTTAGTTAGGCATGATTTTATTAGTTTAGATGCAATCTAGGTGGTTAGGAGAACAGTTAGGGTGAATTTGGAGAGGTTTGGTGATGTTGATTAGCAGGTGCCATAAACTGTTAGGAGGTGAAACTCTTAGGTTAGTGCATTAGAATGTTAGCTTGATAGCGCAGGTTAATCTCCATTAGGCATAGATTAGTTCAGGTCAAGTTTGAGGAAGAATTGAGTTGGTGCATATCAGTGTAATTTCATGGTGGCCAGAGTTTGATACCATCGGGTTTGTTGATCTAGTGAATTTCAAAGCAATCTAGTGCCATAGGATTATAGAGGAAGAAATTCTGAGCATCTTTCATGTTGGAAGTATGTTGATTCATGGCCTGGTGATGGAGAACCGAGAGCTCGAATTAGAGCGTGCATGGAGTTTCATGGAGCTGAAACCCTAAGTTTCAGAATCAGTGAGGAAGACGAAATCTGGACCCTTCAATTTGTGTTAGACTCTTGACTGGGAGGGGGATCATGTGGCTCACATTCAATCTGATTTGTGGAGGGAGATTGCATTGGCCAAAACGCACCGTTTCATTAATTGAAACGGGCGGGCCTGAGTTGATATGTGCTATCCCCACCCCCAGAGTTAGGCCCAATTCCATTTTCAACGTGGTTTTGTTTCTTTTCTCACCCCCCTGGTGTTTTTATTTCTCATTATTTCTGAGCTTGTTCTGGGCCTTGGTAAAAATGCTATGCGCACCCCCTGGCTATGTGGCCCATTCTGATTATAACTGGGCGTATCTGCTATTCTAACCCCCCTCCCTCATTTTTTAATTCATTTTATTTCTTAATTCATTTTAATTTTACCAATTTTTAGAAATTCATAATAAATTCATAAAAAATGCATTTCACTTCATTCTTTTTACCATATTTTCTTTAGGATGTCTAGAATATTATAGAAAAACAAAATTTCATTTTTATTTTTATTTCATATTTTTTCCATATTTTCTAAATAAATGTCATATTAAATAGATTCATTTCATGCATCATTTTAATAATTTTTGTTCTCTTACATGCTTTCATATTTTTTGTTCATTCTTTTTAGGTTGTTTAGATTAGACATTGAAATTGTAGATTCAATTTAGTTCCCATTTTTAGAAATTAAATTTAGATGCTTAGTGTAAGTGTGAATAGCATGAACAAACTAGGGTTTTAGGTGACAACTTAAGAAGTTTGATTTCATTTCCCTTAGGACTTAGGATTTAATTAGATTAGTTATGGGACTATAGGGGCTATGGGTAGTTACTAGATCCCTTAGAAAAAGTCAGGATTCCCCTACTGCTATTATTACTGTCTGTATATCTGATTGTCTGGTGTGGAGTGCCCTCTGGGGATTTATTGCTTGTTTGCTTGGGTATTGGGTTTGTCTGGGGACCTGGGGAAGCTGAAGACTTGTGAAAATGAAGGCCATTGGAGATTCAAAGATTGAAGATCCACTGTCAGAATTGAGGAGGAGTTTCTTGCTAGCAGATGCTGAGGAGACTAGGGTTTAGGAGCTAGGCAGAGCTCTAGATTAGAAACCTTGTTTCTCAAACATGGATTGCCTTGTCTGCATCCATCCTTCCTCTATGATTCAAAGTCTCTTTCAAATATCCACCTCCTTCCTTTGGAAGGATCAGTGAATATATTTGAAAGATAGAACTTTTGAGAGGAAACTTTCTGATCAATGTTAACAGTTGATGAACCACCCTTGGTAGGTAATTAACTGTATAACATTCATTCACTCCATTCTTGTGACTGATCCCTCATCCTGGAGGTTTGAGCTTGAGGAAAAGCCATTGCAGATGGAAGATAGATGATCAAAGCCCTTTGCCTGAAGGCCATGAAGATGGAGATGGATGCTTGTTGAAGCCTGTAGCTGATTGGAGATTATTTGGAGCCAGATGGTGATTCAGGGCTGCTGATGCTGTTTCTTTTGCTGTTGTATTTTATTGCTGATGTATTGATTGGTTTTCTGAACTGTATTGTTTGCTGTTTACCCTGCTGGGTTGAAAGTGAAGCCTGTTCACTTTTGCCTATTGTTTTCTAGGTTCGAGGTTGAGTGGGACTCCCTTGCCTCGCTTGTGCTGTTGCATCCATGCATTTTACTGTTTTACTGTATATATCTGATATTGTTTCTGTTTCTGCCTATCCCTTAGGATCTCTGTTTTTCTCTGTGCAAGAGAGGAGCATGATAGACACTAGGTCTTAACCCATGCATGATAACATTAGGTTAGTTTGATTCCCTTCGCAACCGTAGGTTAGAGTTCTGTCTCTTTCTTTCTCAAAACAAACAGAAAAACATTAATAAGATTTCAAACACAATAAAAGACACTTCTTTCGTAAAAGAACGTGAACTCATCAAGACGTCATTTTTGTCCGCTTGGACCAGTACTCAAGGAAAACCTTTTTCAGAAGGAATAAAATCAATCAAGACAAGCTTGTGTCGTACGTGGCCCGAACTACGTTTGCTCTGATCTTTCATGCTGTATGAAAGTACGTAGGCATAGGATGCGATATCCTAGCGAGCAACCTTCCCCTCCTTTCCCGTAGGTAGGCGAACTACGTTGACTCTGATTTCTCGTTCCAGGCGGGAATACGTAGGCATAAAGTGCGATACTTTGCCGAGTCATTTTTATTTTCATTTTATTTTCTTTTTAACCCTTGACCTATAGAGTAGATAGAATAACAATCCATACCCGAAAACAAGCGTGGATCCCGTCGAGTACGACGGACGTGAGGGGTGCTAATACCTTCCCCTTGCGTAACCGACTCCCGAGCCCAGGTTTTGGTTGCGATGACCATACCTTTCCCGTGTTGTGCGAGGTTTACTCTGAGCGTTTCCTTTCCCTCCCGTGGGATAAATAACGCACGGTGGCGACTCTTCTGTTCAGCCGGCGCCGATTTTCGCAGTAGCGACAGCTGGCGACTCTGCTGGGGACCCAACGTCCCCTGGCTGCTAAGGACTGCGATAGTTCTTATGCATTTGGGATCCAACGTCCCTTGAGAGAGTCAATCCTAGCGCTTGTTTTCCCGTCGAGGATTTTGTATGGAGTTATTGTATATTTCTAACCTTGTATTTTCAGCCTTGTATATTGATTATTATTGCTGTATTTGGGGTGTGACGGGTGTTCTGATATTGAGAGATAAGCCGGACCTGGGCTTGAGTGCACCTAGAATTAGCGTAGAAAGTAGTGGGCGCGTGCCGGCTTTGCTTGCATTAGTGTCTCATGAAATCTACACTCGGACGAGGTTCTTCTGGTTGGCTTCTTTTTCCACCCTTTGGGTCGAAGGGGTTGTTGGTCAGCTGAATTGTCGACTCCGGGAACCGATCATTTGGAAGTTGGCAGAGTGAGGCCTCTTCAGGAATTGATGATGCCACTCCTTCTGGGAATCGTATCATCAACCCTGAAAGTCTGTGACGCCGATGACCGCATAGGATGCCGTACCTTGTGCCAGTTATAGGGACACCCACCTGTGAGGGGATTTTGGGGTTATGCAGGTAACTAGACTTTCAGACTACCGGTTATTTCTTGATCAGAGATCCTGGTTATTTATGGAGTGTTCTGAGGTCTGTCAGAGACCATTTGGAGATGTGTTCTGAGGTCTGTCAGAGACCATTTGGAGATGTGTTATGAGGTCTGTCAGAGACCATTTGGAGATGTGTTATGAGGTCTGTCAGAGACCATTTGGAGATGTGTTCTGAGGTCTGTCAGAGACCATTTGGAGATGTGTTATGAGGTCTGTCAGAGACCATTTGGAGTTGTGTTTTGAGGTCTGTCAGAGACCAGTTGGAGAGTTCTGAGGTCTGTCAGAGACCAGTTAGAGATATGGTTTGAGGTCTATCAGAGACCAGTTGGAGTTATGGTTTGAGGTCTGTCAGAGACTAGTATGGGAGGTTTGTGTTAGGTCTATCCGAGACCAGGGTTTGATGACTTCTGGATGGTCTATCTGAGACCTTTCTTGATTGGGTTTAGGCTATTCAGCTGTAGCTTTGGTCCCTGTTGCATGATACTTGCATTGCATTGCCTGCATATCCATTATCATTTGCATTTCACTAACGTGTGTCTGTGCTGCAGGTGCATTTGCATTTCCCTAGTTCTAGTGCCCGGACTTCTGAGTATTGATTATGGCTGGTTTGAGGAAAACAGTTGCGTATAAGCTGCCCTCACCTGATATTACTTCTTTGCTTGGTCTGATATCTCTTGCTGATGAAGGGGTTAGGAGAAGCTTCAGAATGAGCCATGGGAGATTACTGAGATTAGTCTGTAAGCCCACTGCTGATGAGATGAACGGGCTATACACCTTGATGCAGTTCTATGATCCCGCATTGAGATGCTTTACTTTTGCTGACTTCATTCTGGGACCTACCATTGAGGAGTATGTGGAGTTTACTGAGTTACCCGTGCAGAACAAAGTTCCTTTCATCCACTCTGCTGCTGAGCCCAAGTTGGAGGACTTAGCCAAAGCCTTGCATATGAACGCTGCAGATCTGTTATTGACTTCTTGGCTTGGGGTGTCAGGTTTCTCTCTGGATTTCTTAGTCGCCAAAGCTCGAGAGTACGCCAAGAACGGTTGTTGGGTGGTTTTCAATGCTATTCTGGCTTTATGCATTTATGGAATCGTGCTGTTTCCTAACTTGCCCAACTTTGTGGATTTGGATGCTTTCTATCTGTTTGCTGCAGGCAACCCAGTGCCAACTTTGATTGGAGACTTCTATCACTCATTGCACTACAAGAATGAGAACCGGAGAGGGAAAGTTGTTTACTGCTGTACTCCTCTGTTGAATATGTGGTTCAAGAGTCACCTTCCCACCAAGGGACCCTTTGTGGACAGTGCAACCTCAGCCAGTTGGTCAGAACGCCTGATGAGGCTATCTTCCGAAGACGTTGTATGGTTTGATCGAGATCTGTTGGGATCTGAGCTCATCTTCAGTTGTTCTGGGTACCCTAATGTGCCGCTGATTGGAAGAAAAGGGTGTATCAATTACAACCCTTCTCTATTCATTCGCCAGTTCGGATATGCGCTGAAGAATCCACCTCAGGAGGAGGAAGTACAGGAATCTCTGTACTTCACTGGAGACGTGAAGGGGGAGTTATTAGCTAAGTTGCAACATGCCTGGACGCGTATTAACCGCAGAGGGAAGCCTTTGTTAGGAAAGAATGACTGTCAGGCCTATGCACCTTATAGGGTTTGGATTCAGGAGAGGGCTAGTCAGTTGAGGATGCCGTTTCCAGATGCACCAATTCTTGTTCCCGTTCCGGTAGCCGAGCTCACTACTGTTTCTAGAGAAGCCTATGAACAGGTTGTGAAGGAGAAAGAAGCCTTGGTGAAGATTAACGAAGGGTTAGAGCAAGAGTTAGCCCAAGTACGCAGTGAGAAAAACAAGGCCGTATATGCTTTCCAACAACAGATCGAGCTGGTAAACAGGTTAGGAGCTGAGTTGACCGAGGAAAAGAAAAAGCGTGAACGTCTGGGGCAAGAGTTCAGAAGTTCCCATGACATGCTGGAAGCCAAAAAGAAAGCGCTCGACGCGGCACACCGAGAAATCTCCTCTTGCAATAAGACTTGGAATGCTACACTCACTAACAACAAGAAGAGGGAAGATAAGCTGAAGCAGCAAATCTCAGACCTCGAAGAGAAGTTGAAGTCTAGCATCAAGAAGTGTGAGGAAGAAGTGATGAACCGGTATAGTGTCCAGCATGCACTGAACAAGGCAATCAAATCCAGAGATGAAGCAGTGTCTCAGAAGCGAAAGTTAGAAGATTGTTTCGGAGAAGCAACCTGGGAAGAAACTGCTGAAGACGTGCGCCGTGTCCTTAAGAGGAGAAACCAGCTTGTTGAAGGGCTGCTTGATCGCCCAAGCCATCCGGAGACCAAGAAGTTGATAGAGGAGTACCAGACTTTTGGGAGGATTTGATCATTGCATGTAGTATCTTGTATGCTTTATTTTGCATAGTGCTGACCATCACCAGGATTGTTGGTTGAGGTCATGCCTTCTTTGTACTCTCAGTGATATTGTACCCTGGGCTTATTGATTCTCTCTGCAATATATGAGGCTTTATATGATTCAGCTCCGATATTCCTATTGTCAGCACTGTCACTGCACCGGCACCTTCGCACTAGAACCGGGGGAATGAACTTCCCTAATGCACAGACACATTGCATTGCATTCATTTACATATTGCATTACAGGTAATCTTTGAATGGTGTCTTATTTCCTGCTCTGTACCAGGTACTTAACAGGATTCCAGATCAACATCCGCACCGCTATTCTACACGCTCCAACTGTCGGAAAGTCATGGACCAGATTCAGAACGAGATGCAGGATGTGCGCGAGAAGCTCGCCCTCTTCATGCAAACCATGGAAGCTATAGCAAAAGGGCAAGAGAACTTGCAGGCCATGGTCCAGCCTCTGTAGGCTCGCAACGCTGGTCATGGTAATGACGATCATCAGTCTGTCCGGGTTGATACTGCTCAGGGAGACGGCACTCCCACGCCAGTGGCTCCGCCCGTGGTCAATATACCTGCCGCTAACGTCAACAACGCTACCGCTGCTGTGAATGGTAACGTCGGAGTTGGAAATGATGCTGCTGTCCATAATGCTGGGCTGGGTGATGTCAATGTGGGAGATAATCTCGGAGGCAATGGCTTTGTCAATACTGGGTTCGGATTCAACGATCAGGGATTCGATAACACTGGCAAGTATGGCTTTAATGCTCAAGGCTTTGGGCAAGATGGTTATGGTATGGTCAATCAGGGTTACGGAGGCTTTGGAAACGGAAACGGTGCTGGATTTATGGCTTATGGTCCTGCTGGAGGTGTTCAAGGGTACGGCAACAGAGGCCGAGGTCCCGGGATGAACCAGATCAGAGCTGGACGTAATAATGCATATGATGGTTACGGGGATGGAAACGGTCTGTGGCAAGAGGATCAGCAGGATGACGCCTTCTCTGGAGGAGGTTTTGAAGGGCCGATGGATGATTCCCAAAAGATTAGAATGCTGGAAGAGCAGATGAAGGGAGTCCTAAACCAGAGTGCTGTGGGACTGGACATGGCAACAATGGGCTTAGTACCTGGCTTGAGGGTGCCCATTAAGTTCAAAGCGCCTGCGTTCGATAAGTATAAAGGAGATACATGTCCGAAAGTGCATGTGCGAGCTTATTATAGAAAGATGTCTGCATACTCCACTGATGAAAGAATGCTCATGCATTTCTTTCAGGATAGTCTATCGGGTCCTTCCCTAGAGTGGTACATGGGGTTGGAGCCAACTGATATCAAGACTTGGAAGCAATTATCGGAGGCATTCGTAGCCCATTACAAGTATAACAGCGACCTGGCGCCCAATCGGGTCCAGTTGGCCGGGCTTTCGCAGAAGAAGGGGGAGAGTTTTAAAGAATACGCGCAAAGGTGGCGCGATATGGCTGCCAGGGTCCGTCCTCCTGTGGAAGATAAAGAAATGAATGATATGTTTGTTGGCACATTCACCGGGTTGTTTCATGATATGCTGTTTCATACTTCTCTGGCCAGTTTTTCAGACCTGATCTTGATGGGGGAAAAGATTGAGCGTAATATTAAGCAAGGAAAGTTCCAAGTCGAGGAATCAACTGCATCTGGCAGTAATAGGAAAGCTTATGGTGGGCGCCGTCAGGGCGAAGCTAGCGCTGTATTTGGAGGCCGAGGCCGAGGCCGAGGCAGGGGAAGAAATCAATATCGTCAGCCGCAGCAGGTGTCGAGTGTCACTATTCCCTATCAACAGCAACCAATCCAGCAACAACAACCGGTTCAGCAGCAACCAATGCCACAGCAGCAGCAGCCTCAGCAGGGGGCACAGCAAGCTCAACGAAGATTTCAGGGTAATAAGCCGAGAAGGGTGTTCGAGAAGCCTCCCTCTACCTATGCTGATTTATTGCAGACATTGTTGGGATTGAATCTGGTAGAGAAAAGAACCTTGGCGCCGATAACGGGAACTCCCCCGTTCGGCTACGACGCAAACAGGCACTGTGAGTTTCATTCTGGAGCCCCGGGCCATGATATCGAAGGTTGTCATGCTTTTAAGCACGTTGTGCAGGATCTTTTGGACAACAAGTCTATCAACTTCGGAACGGCAGTTCCGAATATAGTCCAGAAACCCATGCCTAATCATGGGGCGAATGCCGTGCTGACTGAGGAAGGTCTGAATCTGATTATGAATGTGGAGGATTTGAAGACGCCGCTGAGCGAAATAAAGAGCCGACTGTTGCAGGGAGGTGTTTACCCAGGATGCAATGAATACTGCTTAGACTGTTGGACCCTGGCTGGGGGGTGTGAGGATTTGAAGAAAGGCATTCAGGCCTTAATTGATGATGGCATATTGCAGTTTGACAGAATAGCAACTGATGAGCCTGCAGGGGCAGTAGTGGACAATCGGAGTGATGTGGCCACGGTAACGATTCCGCGGAAGACGATCACTATTGCAGCACCAGCTCAGCGACCACCGATTACCATAACTAAAGCCGGGCCAATCCCGTATGAGAACACGAAAGCAGTCCCATGGTCATATGGGCTGGAGGTGTATTGTGATGGGATTAAGATCGACGTCAACAAGCAGCCAGTAGAGATTGTGGATAATGTTGTTGGCTCGGGAGGCATGACGAGGAGCGGCAGGATCTTTATATCTCCTGAAGTGGAGGCCGAAAGGCTAGCGAAAGGAAAAGGGAAAGCGGTTGAGAATGTTCCGGTACAAGCAAATGAAAAAGAAGCAGCATCTAAGGATGTAGAAGAATTCATGCGCTTAATTCGGAAAAGTGATTATAAAATTGTGGAGCATCTGCAGCAAACGCCATCCAAAATATCTATCTTGTCACTGCTGCTGTGTTCGGAAGCTCACAGGAACGCTTTGCTGAAAGTCCTGGACACTTCTTTTGTACCCCAGGACGTCTCCGTAAACCAGCTAGAAGGAGTGCTGGCACACGTGAATGCAGGCCACAGTCTGGGCTTTACTGATTTTGACTTGACTCCGAAAGGGAGAGATCATAATATGGCATTACACGTGTCTGTGGAGTGTAGGGGATCGACAATGTCGCACGTATTGGTTGACACCGGATCGTCTTTGAATGTGCTGCCTAAGAAGGCGATGATGAAGCTGGATGTTCGAGGGATTTTGTGTACACCCAGTGATTTGGTAGTCAGAGCATTTGACGGCACGCGGAGAACAGTCTTCGGATCGATTACCTTGCCTCTGCAAGTGGGGTCGGAAGTGTTTGCAACGGAGTTTTATATCATGGATATACAGCCTGCGTACAGCTGCTTGCTGGGAAGACCCTGGATTCATGGGGCAGGGGCAGTCACGTCTACCCTGCATCAGAAGTTAAAGTATATGGTCGGAGACAGCGTAGTCACCGTATGCGGAGAAGAAGACATCCTGGTCAGCCATCTATCCTCATTCAAATATGTGGAAGTCGACGGGGAGATCCACGAGACACCATGCCAGGCATTCGAAGGTTTGCGCATCAAGGACAAGGGTCCCGGGCCGAGCAAAGTGCCAGAGATAGCTGTTTCATCGTATAAAGAAGCTCAAGCGCTAGTGGAAGCAGGAGAAGCCAAGGGCTGGGGCAAAGTGCTGGACATTCCGGTGAAAATGGACCGGTTCGGACTGGGGTACCGACCGTCGTCATCAACTCCTTCCGTGGGGGCCCCTCATTTCAGAAAGTCAATCACCATCTCTGCCAGGGGAGTATGTCATGAAACTGTCAATGCTGCTTCAGAGTCTGATGAAGGAGACAGCGACTGTGATATGGATGCCTGGATTCAGCCAAGCACGCCAGGACAAGGACTGTGCAACTGGTCTATTCAGGAGCTTGTTCCTGTGACTTTTAAACAGATAACATTTTCAGATGACATCCTTGAGCCACCTATGACTCATCCCGACTTCGAGCACCCGGTATTCCAGACCGAAGAAGAGGTTGTCGAAGATAGCGACGTTCCTGAAGAACTGTCTTGGTTAGTGAAGCAAGAGGAAAGAGCCATTCTGCCTCACGACGAGGTTATCGAAATTATCAATCTGGGGTCGGAAGGGGTTGAGAAGAATATTCGTATCGGAGCCGCACTGCAGTGTGATATCAAGCGAAAACTGGTTGAAATGCTCCGAGAGTATAATGATGTATTCGCTTGGTCGTATCAAGATATGCCAGGGCTCGATACAGATATGGTTGTGCATCGCCTGCCACTGAAAGAAGATTGTCCGCCAGTCAAGCAAAAACTTCGCAGAACTCGACCAGATATGGCAATGAAGATCAAAGAGGAAGTTCAGAAACAGTGGGACGCTGGTTTCCTGGCTGTGACGAAGTATCCTTCATGGGTTGCTAACATTGTACCAGTGCCAAAGAAAGATGGCAAGGTCCGAATGTGCGTGGATTATAGAGATTTGAATAAAGCAAGCCCAAAAGACGATTTTCCACTTCCTCACATTGACGTGTTAGTTGATAATACCGCTCAATACTCTGTATTCTCCTTCATGGATGGCTTTTCAGGCTATAATCAAATTAAAATGGCGTCAGAGGATATGGAGAAGACTACTTTCATAACGCCTTGGGGAACATTTTGCTACAAAGTGATGCCCTTTGGTTTGAAAAATGCTGGGGCAACATATCAGCGTGCGATGACGACTCTTTTCCATGACATGATGCACAAAGAGATCGAAGTTTATGTTGACGATATGATTGCTAAATCCCAGACGGAGGAAGAGCATCTGGTGAATTTGTTGAAGTTGTTTAAAAGGCTTAGGAAGTTCAGACTGAGGCTGAACCCTAACAAATGCACCTTCGGGGTGAGATCGGGTAAACTGCTGGGGTTTATCGTAAGCGAAAGAGGAATATAGGTCGATCCTGCTAAAATAAAAGCGATTCAAGAAATGCCGACGCCTAAAACAGAGAAAGAGGTGCGCGGGTTTTTAGGGAGATTGAACTACATTGCTCGGTTCATATCTCACCTGACGGCCACGTGTGAACCATTATTCAAGCTGTTGAAGAAAGATCAAGCTGTAACGTGGAACGAAAATTGTCAGAAGGCGTTCGACAAAATAAAGAAGTATCTGCAGGAGCCTCCTATTTTGATACCCCCAGTGGCAGGGAGACCCTTGATAATGTATTTGACGGTTCTTGAGGGAAGCATGGGCTGTGTTCTCGGTCAACACGACGAGACAGGGAGAAAAGAGCATGCGATCTATTACTTGAGTAAGAAATTCACAGACTGTGAATCTCGATACACAATGCTGGAGAAAACTTGTTGCGCGCTAGCCTGGGCCGCTAAGCGTTTGAGGCAGTACATGCTGAATCATACAACCATGCTCATCTCAAAGATGGATCCAATCAAATATATATTCGAAAAGCAGGCGTTGTCAGGTAGAATTGCCCGGTGGCAGATGGTCTTGACTGAATATGATATTCAATACGTCTCGCAAAAGGCGATAAAGGGGAGTGTGTTGTCTGAGTATCTGGCGGAGCAGCCTATTGAAGAGTACCAATCGATGAGATTTGATTTTCCTGACGAGGATATCATGTATCTCAAGATGAAAGATTGTGAAGAGCCGTTACCAGACGAGGGACCAGAGCCGGGGTCCCAATGGAAAATGATATTTGATGGAGCTGTGAATGCTTACGGTAGCGGAATAGGGGCAATTATCACTACGCCGCACGGGTCGCACATCCCGTTTACTGCCCGATTGACCTTTGCCGTTACCAACAATGAGGCCGAATACGAAGCTTGTATAATGGGGCTTGAAGAAGCCATTGATTTGCGAATCAAACATCTAGACGTATACGGAGACTCAGCTCTGGTGGTGAATCAGATCAAAGGGGAATGGGAGACACGGCAGCCCAATTTGATACATTATATGAATTATGCAAGGAGATTGTTGCCTTTCTTCGACAAAGTTGAGTTGCATCACGTACCACGGGCAGAAAATCAAATGGCTGACGCCCTTGCCACCTTGTCTTCCATGTACAAGGTCAATTTCTGGAACGAAGCTCCCCAGATCACTATCTCTCGGTTGGACAGGCCAGCTTATGTATTTGCTATTGATGAAGCATCTGATGACAAACCGTGGTATTTCGATATCCTTAATTTCCTGAAGAATAAAGAGTATCCGGCTGGGGCATCCAGTCAAGATCAGAAGACTCTCAGGAGATTAGCGGGTAATTTCTACTTGAACCCGGATGGCGTCTTATACAGAAGAAACCACGATTTGGTGTTGTTGCGTTGTGTAGACGAGAAAGAGGCAAAACTTCTCATGGAGGAAATTCACGAAGGTGCCTTTGGCACGCATGCTGGCGGGCATGCTATGACGAGAAAACTGCTGCGGGCAGGTTATTTTTGGCTGACGATGGAAACTGATTGTTTCAAGTTTGCAAGGAAGTGCCACAAGTGCCAAATATATGCTGACAAGATACACGTGCCTCCAAGTCCTCTGAATGTGATGTCATCTCCATGGCCATTCTCGATGTGGGGAATCGATATGATTGGAAAGATCGAGCCGACGGCTTCTAACGGGCATCGGTTCATCCTAGTAGCAATCGATTACTTCACCAAGTGGGTGGAAGCGGCGTCTTATGCAAATGTAACAAAGCAAGTGGTGGCTAGATTCATCAAGAGAGATATCATTTGCCGATATGGGATTCCCGAGCGGATAATCACGGATAATGGTTCAAATCTGAACAACAAAATGATGAAGGAGCTCTGTCAGAATTTCAAGATCGAACATCACAACTCCTCCCCTTACCGACCCAAGATGAATGGCGCTGTCGAAGCGGCCAATAAGAATATCAAGAAAATCGTCCAGAAAATGGTGGTGACCTATAAAGATTGGCATGAAATGCTACCTTTCGCTTTGCACGGTTATCGTACGACGGTACGCACATCAACCGGGGCAACTCCGTTCTCGTTGGTATACGGAATGGAGGCGGTATTACCATTGGAAGTGGAGATCCCTTCTCTGAGGGTATTGCGAGACGTTCAGCTGGACGAGGCAGAATGGGTAACGAATAGATTGAACCAACTGAGTTTGATGGATGAGAAGAGGCTAGCTTCTCTGGCATACGGTCGTTTGTACCAAAGACGAATGAAGAAAGCGTACGACAAGAAGATACTTCCGCGAAGCTTTCAGACGGGCGACCTTGTGCTGAAAAGGATTCTCCCGCCGCAAGCAGATCACAGGGGCAAGTGGACCCCCAACTACGAAGGGCCATACATTGTCAGTAAGGTCTTTTCAGGAGGAGCTTTATTGTTGTCCACCATGGACGGGGAAGACTTTGCGTCACCTGTGAATTCGGACGCAGTTAAAAAATACTTTGCTTAAGTCAGACCCGCTGGACAAACAAAAAAAAAAGAGTCCAGGCAAAAATGGGGCATCCTGGCGAACCAAAAACAGAATAAAAGGTTCGGGCAAAAATTAGGGATAAAATTGAAAAAAATGTACACCCGCGAAGTTGAAAACCTACACTGGGCGGCTTCGGCAAAAAGGGGTATCCCGGTGAACTGAAAACCCGTAAAGGGCGGTTCACGCAAAAGTTAGGGATTTGAAAAGCAAATGACTGCGGTTCGAATTTGATATTGCAATGAGCATCAATGCGGGAGAATGCATTTGAGGAGTCAGTTATCGGATACAACCTCTTCAGAAGTGGGGATACCGGGAAAGTATTAGAGTCGGACGAGTCATGGGAGGATTAGTTCGTGGTGTTCATCTGCATCCAGTTGCCGACATGTGTACAAAACTTAATTTGTCAAAATATTCATGCTTCCTGTGCATACTTATGTATTTGCTTTGCGTAGCTTCCTCTTTTCAGGAGTTACATCCCGTGTACAGAAAACTCCGCCCATTCAGGGGCCCAATCAATGAAAATGTGTTATTCAGTACTTGATGCCTGTTCTTTACTGTTTTTGTGCATGATAAAACGCCTAAGTTTGATGAAACTAGCATGAGTATAACATCACTGGCCCTTGCCAACAATCATTAAAGCTTTGAATTGACTGAGTGTAACGTCACTAACCTGAATTGATTTGATTGCACAGGCTTGTCGTGTCTTGTTTGTGTTGTTGCAGGTTTCATAATCACACGAGGAGGATAATCAAAAGATTGTGTTAACGAAAGACTCAGTCTCCACGCAGGTCCTGCATGTTCTTCCTGAAGAAGGATGGAAATCCCTCAGCTAGCCGTAGCTTATCCAAAGGACGTGCTCCAGAAAAGTTATTCGTCCTCAGCAGAGTGTGGCGATTCCAAGATCGTAAGGCTGTATTCAGACAGGTTCATCTTTCCCCGCAGGGTCATGCATTCTCCCCCAGTGGAGTCAGTTAATTTTCCCCAAGAGAATCATCCCATCCCCAGCGGAATTCTCTTTGCAAGTGTTTTCATTCCTTCTAGAGGAACTCGAAGATCAAGACTCTCCAAAGCAGAGTTGATGGTGGGTCCTGTCATTTGTTTTGTCAGAGATACTGGTGATATCAGTTCACGTTCCAGCAGAAAGTCCGATCGTACTGTGCGCGTCTGCTATTCTCCAGCAAAAGTTATATTCCCCAGCAGGGGGTTACTTCAACAAGGTGTTTGGTGAGTTCCCAATTTCCCAGCAGGGATGACTTCACCCTTCCAGCATTTATTTTGCTGGAATAATTCTGTAGCATCTGGCTATCCCCGGCGGAGTCGGCATTATATTTAGCATTTATTTTGCTGAAGCAGTTTCTGTATTCTAGCAATTCAGGAGAAGAGAGCTCTTGCTCAAATGAATTACCAAACAGTCAAGATTTCGGTATGAGACATCCAATGTCAGTTTTGGCAGTATTCCCCACAGAGTTAGCATGATGAGATTCTCTTTGTCTTTAACAGAGTCATTTATGCAAATGTCTCTTATTCTTCCCACCAGAGTTGCCAGGATAAGTGTCTCCTTATCCCCAAGCAGAGGTTGTCCGTCATCAACAGGTTTCCGTGAATCAGAATTTCAGAGGCCACTGCCGGTTATCAGAACAGGCGTCCGATAGTGGGTTTCCAGACATCCCCAGTAGAGTTCATCTCAAAGTCGCTGTTACGTCAGTGCTGAGAAGTTTGTGGTTGAGAATCATGGAGAACTAAGTCCTGACGTGGACGATTTATTCCTATATTGACGGGATTTCTTCAGAAGTGGGCGTCCTAACGTGGACAGGTTTATTTCCCTGGATTGGGGAGTTGTGTTAGTCTTATCGTGGACAGGTTTATTTCCCTGGATTGGGGAGTTGTGTTAGTCTTAACGTGGACAGGTTTATTTCCCTGGATTGGGGAGTTGTGTTAGTCTTATCGTGGGCAGATTCGGTTTTTCGAAATTAGTGGAATGGGAGGTCATGACGCTGAAAAAAGTGACTACTCTTTGTGTTGGTGTCCTGACGTGGACCAGTTACTCTCAGCAGTTATCCTTTTTCGTGTTGGCAAAACATGGGTCCTGACGTGGACAGATCAGACCAGGGAGTGAGTCTTTACGTGGACAAGTCTTATTTCCTCAGCGGGTCGAAGAAGCCTGAGTCCTAACGTGGACAAATCAAGACGAGATCAGTGTCCTTACGTGGACAAATCAAAGAGATTATTATTCCTAACGTGGAGAAGTGGGTCCTAATGTGGACGATGTAGTCCTTACGCGGACATATCAACAGAAGTGATTCCTAACGTGGAAAGATGGAGATTCCTTACGCGGAAAAGATCGAGTCCATACGCGGACATATCAGAGAGAGATGATTCCTTACGTGGAAAAAGATAGTTTCCTTACGTGGAAAAGACAGCATTCCTGACGTGGAAAGTATGGAGTCCTTACGTGGACAGATTAAGATGGTATTCCTTACGTGGAAAGATTTGAGTCCTTACGCGGACAAATCGAGAAAGAGTTGGTATTCCTTACGTGGAAAGATTTGAGTCCTTACGCGGACATATCACGATTGATTCCTGACGTGGAAAGAAAGTGGATTATTCCTGACGTGGAAGAGTTTAGTCCTGACGCGGACAGATCAAAGAAGATATTCCTATTGTGGAAGAAGAAGTTTATTCCTTACGCGGAGAAATTGGAGTCCTTACGTGGACAGATGCAGGAAAAGTTGAGTCCTGACGTGGACAGGTTCAGAAAAGTTGTTTTCCTTACGTGGAAAGATTGGAGTCCTGACGCGGACATGTCAAGTGGTATTGGAGTCCTTACGTGGACAGATTGATGTAGTTCTCCTTATGTGGAAAAAAGATTGATTCATGACGTGGAAAGAGGCGAGGGTTAGTCCTGACGTGGACAGATACAGAAGAAATGATTCCTAACGTGGACGATGTTATTCCTAACGTGGACAAGTGTTACTCCTAACGTGGAAGTATTTTATTCCTAACGTGGACGATGCAGTTTATGGAAATGCAGACGAATTATCCCCAGCGGGGCTGCCAAGAGTTTACTGGGTTAACAGCAAGAGGGCGTCCTAACGTGGACAGGTTTTAGTTGAGATTTTTTCGTATTGGCGACAGACAGAGTCCTAACGTGGACAAGCAAGCAATTTGTCATGACAGAATCCTCTTCAGAACGATGAAGACAATCCCCGGCACGGTTGCGCGAGATCAATGGGTTACTGTAATAGTCAGATTCAGCTGATGGATGACGTTCTCCAAGCAGTGACGCAGTTTATTTCTGCGGTTGGCAAATTTCTGGTTTCACTAGTATTCAACCGTCTCGTACCGCGAATGTCTGAAGGCTCCGGGCTCTTCACCCAATCGGGTCCAAGTCGTTTGAATAGGGGCAGCTGTTGCACCCTAAAATTTGCCCAACCTCATTCTTTGGTTTTTGTTTCATTATCATTAGCATTTGCATATAGAGTCATGTACATAGACCAACTATCTGCATAGCATAAGTATAGCAAGTCATTCAACAGGGGACCAATCATTATCCTCATCTCTAGAGGCCTATCAAGAGGTTATTATCTTAATTCCATCTCATTCAAGTCATCAGGAAAGAACTTGAAAGCAAAGAGTTCAGCAGATCAAGCCTTGAGTCCATCTCCTAGCTGAGGGTATCTGAGGATCAACAAGAGGGTTGTGAGCTGTGAAGTGAAAGCATGGAGAGCATCTAGACATTATGAGAGACTTAGAAAGTCATTTGGATAAGGAGACAAGTCATTGAGGAGAGCACAAGAGCTACAGTTGAAGACAGTCAACTAGGGTTTCATCTGGGTCAACCCTAGGTCAACCCTAGGTCAATTGACTGATTTAAAGGGGCATTCAAGTCTATTAAGGAGATGTGGGGTTCATCATTGGACATATAAAGAAGGATATGGAGATATGTCAAGGAGAATTCAAGAGAAATCAAGGAGAAGAGGAGTTACTAAATTAGGGTTTCTCTGTAAAATCCCCTAGTTTAGGTCAAATTTCCAAGCAAGATAAGTCAAAATGCTAACTTCAAATGGCTTCTTGGCCAACATGAAACTTGTAGAGGATCTCAAGACCTTTAATTTGAGTGGTGGAAGACATCAAGGAGATTTATAGAACTCAAGTTATGGTCCTTGCAAGTTACAGGTCATCTGAGGTGTCTGAATTTTTGTCTGTGAAAGTGACTTGACTTCCAAGCTAGTTTTACCCCTCAAGGAGATTTCAAATGAATTCTTGGTCAACATAAGAATTGTTCCTCATTGTCTTATATTTCTAGAATGGTATGGCATGCCTTCATATGATGTGTGGAACTCAACTTATGGTCTTGGCAAGTAAAGGGTATTTTGGGCATTTGTGAATTACAGGTCATTTTAACCTATGTCCAAAACTCATACAAGGAGGCCTCAAATGGAAAAACTTACAACATCAAACTTGCTCCAAATGGGATTTTAAGTCTAGAAAGAAGGTCACAAATTATTGGAGAAGCTTATAGCATGAAGTTGCATAATTGGTCAAAATATGAACTAAAATGGCTTATAAAGTGAATAAATTCAAGATGGGAAATGGTTTGGGAGATTTACAAGTCCAAATGGAGACTTCCAATATATGATTTTGAATGGAAAAACAATTCTAAGAACAATGGTTCAAACACTTTTTTGAGTTTAGAAGGAAAAAAGAAAGTTATCTTTGGTTACTTGTAATTGAAGAAACATGACCAAAATGGATCAAAGTTGGAAAACAAGGGAATGTGCAAGATGGATCTAGAAGTTACCATTGGGGTCTATATAAGCATGAAATGAGAATTTAGCAAGGGTTGGCTTCATTTGCACCAAGAATTTCACAAAATTCCCTCATTCTTTCTCTTTGAAGTTTCATTCCAATCTCACAAATTCTTCACAAAATCATCATCCACATCAATTCAATCTTGCTCCATCATCATCCTAGATCAGAATTGAAGCAAAGTTTTGGTGTGAATCATCCATTTTCGAGCACCTTTTTCATCAACATCAAAATTGGAGTTTCCATTGGACAGCATAATTCAAGCAAGGAAGCTCCAAAATATTGCATACAGAATTGAGTATTGAGTGTGTAGATCAAGATCCAAGTCTCAAAAGTCTCAGATCCTCAATCTTCCATAGCTGTTTTCAAGCTTTTGCACCAGGTATGTTTTCATTCGATTTGCTTGATCCAGTTAGTTAGGCATGATTTTATTAGTTTAGATGCAATCTAGGTGGTTAGGAGAACAGTTAGGGTGAATTTGGAGAGGTTTGGTGATGTTGATTAGCAGGTGCCATAAACTGTTAGGAGGTGAAACTCTTAGGTTAGTGCATTAGAATGTTAGCTTGATAGCGCAGGTTAATCTCCATTAGGCATAGATTAGTTCAGGTCAAGTTTGAGGAAGAATTGAGTTGGTGCATATCAGTGTAATTTCATGGTGGCCAGAGTTTGATACCATCGGGTTTGTTGATCTAGTGAATTTCAAAGCAATCTAGTGCCATAGGATTATAGAGGAAGAAATTCTGAGCATCTTTCATGTTGGAAGTATGTTGATTCATGGCCTGGTGATGGAGAACCGAGAGCTCGAATTAGAGCGTGCATGGAGTTTCATGGAGCTGAAACCCTAAGTTTCAGAATCAGTGAGGAAGACGAAATCTGGACCCTTCAATTTGTGTTAGACTCTTGACTGGGAGGGGGATCCTGTGGCTCACATTCAATCTGATTTGTGGAGGGAGATTGCATTGGCCAAAACGCACTGTTTCATTAATTGAAACGGGCGGGCCTGAGTTGATATGTGCTATCCCCACCCCAGAGTTAGGCCCAATTCCATTTTCAACGTGGTTTTGTTTCTTTTCTCACCCCCCTGGTGTTTTTATTTCTCATTATTTCTGAGCTTGTTCTGGGCCTTGGTAAAAATGCTATGCGCACCCCCTGGCTATGTGGCCCATTCTGATTATAACTGGGCGTATCTGCTATTCTAACCCCCCTCCCTCATTTTTTAATTCATTTTATTTCTTAATTCATTTTAATTTTACCAATTTTTAGAAATTCATAATAAATTCATAAAAAATGCATTTCACTTCATTCTTTTTACCATATTTTCTTTAGGATGTCTAGAATATTATAGAAAAACAAAATTTCATTTTTATTTTTATTTCATATTTTTTCCATATTTTCTAAATAAATGTCATATTAAATAGATTCATTTCATGCATCATTTTAATAATTTTTGTTCTCTTACATGCTTTCATATTTTTTATTCATTCTTTTTAGGTTGTTTAGATTAGACATTGAAATTGTAGATTCAATTTAGTTCCCATTTTTAGAAATTAAATTTAGATGCTTAGTGTAAGTGTGAATAGCATGAACAAACTAGGGTTTTAGGTGACAACTTAAGAAGTTTGATTTCATTTCCCTTAGGACTTAGGATTTAATTAGATTAGTTATGGGACTATAGGGGCTATGGGTAGTTACTAGATCCCTTAGAAAAAGTCAGGATTCCCCTACTGCTATTATTACTGTCTGTATATCTGATTGTCTGGTGTGGAGTGCCCTCTGGGGATTTATTGCTTGTTTGCTTGGGTATTGGGTTTGTCTGGGGACCTGGGGAAGCTGAAGACTTGTGAAAATGAAGGCCATTGGAGATTCAAAGATTGAAGATCCACTGTCAGAATTGAGGAGGAGTTTCTTGCTAACAGATGCTGAGGAGACTAGGGTTTAGGAGCTAGGCAGAGCTCTAGATTAGAAACCTTGTTTCTCAAACATGGATTGCCTTGTCTGCATCCATCCTTCCTCTATGATTCAAAGTCTCTTTCAAATATCCACCTCCTTCCTTTGGAAGGATCAGTGAATATATTTGAAAGATAGAACTTTTGAGAGGAAACTTTCTGATCAATGTTAACAGTTGATGAACCACCCTTGGTAGGTAATTAACTGTATAACATTCATTCACTCCATTCTTGTGACTGATCCCTCATCCTGGAGGTTTGAGCTTGAGGAAAAGCCATTGCAGATGGAAGATAGATGATCAAAGCCCTTTGCCTGAAGGCCATGAAGATGGAGATGGATGCTTGTTGAAGCCTGTAGCTGATTGGAGATTATTTGGAGCCAGATGGTGATTCAGGGCTGCTGATGCTGTTTCTTTTGCTGTTGTATTTTATTGCTGATGTATTGATTGGTTTTCTGAACTGTATTGTTTGCTGTTTACCCTGCTGGGTTGAAAGTGAAGCCTGTTCACTTTTGCCTATTGTTTTCTAGGTTCGAGGTTGAGTGGGACTCCCTTGCCTCGCTTGTGCTGTTGCATCCATGCATTTTACTGTTTTACTGTATATATCTGATATTGTTTCTGTTTCTGCCTATCCCTTAGGATCTCTGTTTTTCTCTGTGCAAGAGAGGAGCATGATAGACACTAGGTCTTAACCCATGCATGATAACATTAGGTTAGTTTGATTCCCTTCGCAACCGTAGGTTAGAGTTCTGTCTCTTTCTTTCTCAAAACAAACAGAAAAACATTAATAAGATTTCAAACACAATAAAAGACACTTCTTTCGTAAAAGAACGTGAACTCATCAAGACGTCATTTTTGTCCGCTTGGACCAGTACTCAAGGAAAACCTTTTTCAGAAGGAATAAAATCAATCAAGACAAGCTTGTGTCGTACGTGGCCCGAACTACGTTTGCTCTGATCTTTCATGCTGTATGAAAGTACGTAGGCATAGGATGCGATATCCTAGCGAGCAACCTTCCCCTCCTTTCCCGTAGGTAGGCGAACTACGTTGACTCTGATTTCTCGTTCCAGGCGGGAATACGTAGGCATAAAGTGCGATACTTTGCCGAGTCATTTTTATTTTCATTTTATTTTCTTTTTAACCCTTGACCTATAGAGTAGATAGAATAACAATCCATACCCGAAAACAAGCGTGGATCCCGTCGAGTACGACGGACGTGAGGGGTGCTAATACCTTCCCCTTGCGTAACCGACTCCCGAGCCCAGGTTTTGGTTGCGATGACCATACCTTTCCCGTGTTGTGCGAGGTTTACTCTGAGCGTTTCCTTTCCCTCCCGTGGGATAAATAACGCACGGTGGCGACTCTTCTGTTCAGCCGGCGCCGATTTTCGCAGTAGCGACAAGTGTCTATTTCCCTAACTCTATGATTCATGCATCATTATGAGTCATTCTTGTTGCAAACATGTTTATCATGATGTATGGATTGATTTCCCCATATTAATTGCCATGAATCAGTAACATATAGGATTTCATGATTGATTTTCAGTTTTAAGGTTTATGTAGTTCTTGCGTGTTAATTTTAATTATGGGCAATATACATAAAATTGAATTATACCATTGAATTCCTGGAAAAATTTCAAGCAAGTTTCATCTTTACATTTTTCAATTTCATAGAGAGATGAAGAAGTTAGCATTTTCAAAATAAGAAGATG
Source organism: Lathyrus sativus (assembly GCA_963859935.3). Lineage (NCBI taxonomy): Eukaryota > Viridiplantae > Streptophyta > Magnoliopsida > Fabales > Fabaceae > Lathyrus > Lathyrus sativus. The sequence goes on from OZ012737.1 coordinate 706,939,323, forward strand.
ATGATGAACTCGGGGAAGAAGACAAAAATGGCCATGGCGTAAAATTTGCATTTTAAATATTTTTTTACTATTTTATTTTTTAGTTTCCACTTATGTATTGAATTGGCACCGCTCCCTAGTGGAAACACTTGTATTTGTGCATTATGTGTGAGCATAGGGTCTGGGGTTCGAATTCCCTCGCCCCAAACCTTTTGCATTTTATTTTTAAAACATTTTCAACTGAAAGCTTCATATATATTTTAGTACACGCGTTATATGTCATAACTAAACCACTTTCCCCAGTGGTTAAGTTTTAAGCAGCGAGTTAAAGGGCGCAGGTTCAAGCCCTAGTTACAGCCACCCTTTTAGTTTTCATCACTTGTTATTTTATGCTTTTTCTCTATCTTCTTTCAATCATATCTCATGATCTATTCATCATTTTAATATAGTTTTTCACACACCTATTGTTTGTCATATATATTTTGAGGATACTTCAAAAAATACCAAAAAAAATATTCATTTCATGTATTTTTGTGTAGTTTAAAACATGTACTTTTTGTGTTTTAAAAACCTTTTTAAATGGTGTTCTTTGGATTATTTATTTGATCTAATCACCATACATGTTTATGTGACTATAGTATGATTTGTTTTAAGTCTTGTTAATGACTTGTACCATGCTTAGTTGTCCTTTTTCTTTGAAAAAAACTTTGATTAAATGGTTTGTTTGAGTGATACCTTAAGGTTTAATCTTGCTTAATCTTTTGAAATAACTTGATGCATACCTAAGGCTTCCACTTGAGTTTGGTTCCTTTAGCCTTTGTTTCAACCATGTTAAATATCTTATCCATATGCTTACCTTTGTTAAATTGTTGACATGATCAATTATTTCCTTCATAAACTCCCACAATGTCAAGCATGTCTATTTGTCTTATGTTTTGCCTGTTATACACGTGTCTTGATACCATGCTTAAACATTTGTATATTCATACTTAATGTTTTACTTGTTCACACTTGCTAAGCTTTATCTGTTAAGTTTCTCTTGACATTATTATTTAGGTTCATCATAACCTCTCCCTTTATTTAGACTTAGTTCAAACATTAGGATTCCCCTTTAAGATCAACTTCAATCAAACCTTAGCCATCTTTGGCTTCAAACTCAAAACTCTTCCTTAAGAGATTATACATGAGTCATTTCTACAAAAGAAATGTTTCTTCTATCCCCGCAATATAAATCAAAATTTTGAAACTTTCTCTTTTATTTAAGTGATGTAAGTGGCCTACTTGTCTATTCTATATCCAAGTTGATGTCCCTCCCTTATTATAGTGCAAAAATACTCTTTCATTTAAGTGATGTAAGTGGAATACTTGTTGATTCTATATCCAAGTTGTAGTCCTTCTCTTATTATGCAAAAAATCTTTATCTTTCTATGTTTGTGGTGGTATAGTTGAGCAGTCCCTCTTAAGGTGACAACTTCTCTTTTCTCCTAAAAAACCAACAAACATTGCTTTTACCCGTAGTTCCCCGAACTACAAATGCCATGACTTCCTTTAGGGATATGTAGACAAAGGATTGCAAGATCCTATCAAGCACAACTTTTTATTGTTACCCCCATTTATTATACATTACAAACAACAAAATATTTCCCACTCCTATCACTCACTAAAAAATAGTCAACTCTCCCAATCAAAGAGCAGATAACTTAAGCAAATAACATAAATATTTTAAGAGGTTCCTATAGGATATGATAGATGCTTAGGGTGCTAATACCTCCCCTTTGTATAACCAACCCCCGAACTTCAAGTCTCATTGCATTGTTTCACATTGCATGATTATGGGTTATTCTTTCTTTACCCCTTCCCTTGGATAAATTAAAGTCTGGTGACATTGCCTTGATTTGTGAGTCAAGTTAATCAAATAGCTTGGTCTCCTGATTCACCCAAAAAGTGCACGACAAGTTTTATCCCTCAAAGTAGTCTATTGAGAGAAAAGCAAAACACCCAAATATTGTAAGAACAATATTTGGTTTACATTTGGCATTTGAGTTTTGATGATAACTGCATATGTTATCTAACAGAACAATTATGTATGATATGATTTCATTCTAGTGAGTGACTGTTGTCAATATGATTCTGACTCTGATAAGAAGGCGTGTGACATTATCAGACTCTGTTATCAACACTTTAGAAAGAAAACATATAATGTGTACATGATAAAGTCAAGATTCAGAAATACTTCTAATGAAACGGTTCTAAGGAACGCTAGTAACAAGGTTTCTAATTGAGACTTTATAAGTAAGCCTATAAGGCTTTCTGATGTGATGTGCTTCTAACATAACAAGTTCTGAACATTCTGAAGACGCGATTCGAGTGAACTTGGTTCTGAAGACTTTGAAGACGCAACATTTGAAGGACAAGTTCTAAAGAGTTTTTGAAGACAAGGTTCAGGTGAACGAAGTACTTAAGACTCTAAAGACAAGAATGTGCTTAATGAATTCTAAAGACAAGGTTTTGAAGGAACAAGTCCTGAAGACTCTGAAGGTATTACTTCTAAAATAACGAGTGCTGAAGATTCTCAAGATAGTTCTGCTGAACAAAGATCTTGGAATTTTAAAGATTGGGTTTTTGAAGTTGAAAAGAATTGACTCTTCTACAACATGCTTCATCAATGTTTTATTTGAAGCCACTGAATACATTAGAAAGACTGAAAATAAGAATGGTTTTGAGCTGAACACAAGAATACAACAACTGTAACCTCTACCTCAATAAGATGCGACAAGAGAAGCTTTTTGTACAGTGATGCTGACCATTCCTTTATGTGAATATTGGGATATTGTTGTTGGAATATGTTTCTAAGAATTCCCCTCAATGGATCTATTCTCTCAAGCTCTATAAATTGAAGATCAAGAAGCTTGAAGAATTGTTGGTTGCTAGTGATAGCATGATGCCATACAAAGCCAAAGTGCTGAAGAAAACGCTACAAGCTGAAGCTTAAAAGAAGAATGCTCAATGAAGAAGAAGCTAAAGCAAACTACTGAAGTTTATACAATAATGAATATGCTAAAGTCATGTGAAACTAGTCAAGTGAAACATCAATAAGTGAAGCATAGTAACTTAGTTGATCTTGATGGTTAAACTGGAAGAAGCATTATATGCTCAAGAAAGGAGTTCATCAAAAAAAGGTTAAAGCTCATGATAAGAAGTCGCAGTGCTTAGTAAGAAAGGTTTTAAGAAATGCAAGACTAGTATACTTTATAAGCTCTTAGAGATTTATCATTAGATAGTTTCGTATTAAAAAGCAGGGAGTTGTTGTTCAAGAACTTGCTAGAAACACTTAGGTGTTTATGTACTTCATTTGTGTAACCAACTTGTAAGAAGCATATTAGTGCACAATAAAATCCTTGTAAAAGGTGTTGCTCCTTGAGAGGCTAAGTTGTTATCCAGGTTGCTTGAGAGGGCCAGGTCGTTTTCTAACAACTTGGAGGTTGATTCTTTGAGAGGCTAGTGAGAGCCAGGATTCTCAAGAAGGCAATGAAAGGTATCAATTGTGGTTGTAATCGTTGATGATTTCCTTGAGCGGCTAAGTGAAAGCGAGGATGCTTGAGAGGGCTAAGTGTGTTATTTAACAGCTTAGATGTTGTAATTATTTTGATGAATATTGGATTAAGTCATTGTCTAAGGCGAAATCACCAAGGTTGGTGGAGTGGAGTAGCTTCGTTAAGAGTGAACCAAGATACAAATAATTGTGTTCATTTATTTTTATTTACTTGTTAACGTCATTAGTTTAATTCCACAAAAGGGGATGAAATGTGAAACTCAATTCAAACCCCCCCTTTCTTGTATTTTTCAACCTTCAATTGGTATCCGAGTTCCGGTTTTGTTATTGATGTTTATCAAACGCTTAATCGTGTCATATAAAGATCCGGACAAGCTTTGAGAAATGCTCTAGCTAATCTCCTCCATCATCTACAGTTTCAGTATCATACGATGATGAAAAGTTTGAGTACCGAAATGACAAACCAGAAAGGTTAATTTTGGATTGTATCATTGGTTCTTAGAGCTGGTTGTTATTGACAACATAATCTTCTCTTATGGTTCTTGCAAGAAGATTGAAAGCAAGATGAAGAATCAGCTGGTAAAAGGATAATAGACTCATCAGATAATTAGAAGGATCTGATGAATGTTATTCTTGAAATACGTTAGTTGAGAGCTACGTATCTTCTCAAGGTGATGCCTAGACAAGGCTTAAGAAGAATGTTCTAGAAGAGATCAACAAGAATCATTAGAAAGCAAGAAGTCTTATTTGCTGAAGGATAATTCTTTTGAGTATGGGATGTTTTCAACAAACAAACTTGGTCTACCGTTGACTTTCTCAGTATTGCTCATTAGGAACTTTTTCATGTAAAGAGAAGAGAATGCTCATGTCATGATTCTGAAGCATGGAAACTTCAAGCTGAAGTATGCTGAAGATGTTAGAAATATTATCATCAAGATTTTAAATCATGACTACAAATAAACATAGGATATGGCTATCAGATTCTGACTACCTGCTCTAGAAACTTTGCAAGATTCTAAAGTGATCAGAAGGGAAGTTTTTTCAGTTGTCAGAAGTGCATTCAAGAAAGAGCAACTTACAATTTTCTGATTATTATCGTATGTGTGTCTATGAAGAGAATTGGCTAAAGCATAAGATAAATTAAGTCATGTTAGCTTGAAAAAAATATCTCAGTTGAACAAGCTTAAGTTTATCAGAATGTTATCCAAATTTTCTTTTCAGGAGTTCTTGATACATGAATGTATCCTTCTATGTTCACTACTTTCTGGACTCATGTGACTGAGTAAAAGTATGAGCTTAAGAAGCTATTCAGTGAAAAGAAGATTCTGATGTTCTATTTCTTCACCATCAGATACAGATGATTGAAGATAGAACAAGATTGGAAAAGAAATGGCTTAAATCATGATATATGAGAAACCATCACGACAAAGCATTTCTAGGAAGCAACTAGCATGTTTATTCAGAACAAAATATGATTCAAATCTATTTTGATGCATATTGGTTAGATTTCTCTGAATATCCAAAGGCTACTGAAGTAACTTCATTAGAAATCAAATCAATGTCGGATTTGATAATGAGCTTGGAAGTCAGAAACTAAAGCTTAGTAGAAGAATACAAAGCTATAAACTATCTTCTCTGAATGAAGTTATTGATGAAAATCAGAATGAAGAAATCAGAAGATGCTTAATTAGAAACCATCACAGTTCATTCACTCCCTAAGAAAGGAAAGAATAAAAGTTGTCACTTTCTGATGAACTGATTCTGGATGAAAAGGCTCAGCCAGTAAGAACAAGATTATCATTCAAACCCTCTAAGAAATATGTCTTGGTTTGATGATCATGATGATATATGCATGTGGTGAAGATTAGCATTTGTTTAAAGATTGAACTCTGATGATGCAAGAGGAAATTCAACAAATTCTCTCAACACATAACTTTTCAAAAGTATATGCTAAGTGCTGAGAAACTAGTGGTTTTTCGGGAACTAACCTTCTTGAAGACTAAAGATGTTTGATCTCAAGATGAAGACTAGAAAAAGAACTTGGTTCTTCTCCAACTATCAAAGATGAAACAACTGCAGAACTCATCAACGACTGCAGAAGTTGAACATGTGGTGACTCTGAAGAAGTCTCTACGTCAGAAGCTGGAAATCTACAGAAGTATTGAGCAATGTATTTTGAACCCCTCAGTTTAATTAAATAGTTTAGAAATATATATTTACATATAGAGAAATACATTATAAGAGACTATATTCAAAAGGAATTTATTTTCTAATATATATGAGATATAATTTAGGGTTGATATCTACTTCAAACTTTTCCTTACTGAAAGTAGACTTGTTTTTGTTTCTTATGTGTGAACTTAGTTCAACATCAAGAATGAAAAGAGCTATATCAAAATACAACTTCCTAGAATAGAAAAATAAGTTTATATTGCTTAGTGATATTTTCTCTACTACCGAAATATGAGACTTTTGACTAGTGAAGTTTTCTTATTTCATAAGTAATCAAGGATGGAACGCATGACTGTTGGTAAATGCTTTTAACCTTTGGAAACTAAAGAGCATGATGCATTTACTGGTCATTATGATGCATTTACATGCGTTAACAAGACTTTTGTCTTACTTGTATCACACCTAGTATTTGATGGGGCACATCAGGTAATGAGAATATCTTGGATAAAGGTAATGAAATCATTCGCTTTACCTCTTGCCAGAATTTCCGTGTTCATTCCTTCTTTAGAATGTCTCCACTAGTTCTTTCAAATATTATGTCTGATCAACACCTTCAATTTCATTTTTCATTTGTCATATTACTCTAGCCCTTATCCCTATCAGGCTCACTCTAGTATATGGCAATAGTCTATAATTCATCATTAAATTCTCTGTCAAATTCAAAGTCCCCTCTCATATTTGTTGTTCCTATCTACCTCTTCCTTAGTCACTTATTTTGTTGCTAACTTATTATCCTCTCTTTCATCTTGAGTCATTCTTTCCCTGTGAATTTCATATACTTTGTTTGTTATGATCCTCTCTCTTTCAACTATGTTTGTCAAAACCTTATGTGGCAATGAAGAGATTCTTGAAGTCATTATTGAAAAACAACCTGATTTTATGAGTCTTAAGGGAACATATCGTGACATTATCCTTAGCCAGCACATACATGATTGGCCCAACTAATTTGCTTTGTTGAGAGGCCCCGTTTATCCAAACCTTGTGAAAGCCTTCTGGGAATATGCTATAGAAAGTGAAAATGGTAACTCCATCAACTCATCTGTGTATGGCATTCCAATCACAATCGTTCCCTCTTCTATTGCTAAGGTCTTACGTTGTATCCTAACCGGTGTCACTGTTGATGAGTTCCGTCTAAAATACATTTTCGTTGATAAGTTTCGTGACATCTTCAACATTTCCTTCCTTAGGTTTGAACCAAATAACCCGGATATACTTTCACCCACTGCAAAAGCTTGGTTCAATCTTCTTCTGAACAATTTTCGACCTCGGGAAACAGACAAAAATGTTTTGTCTCATGGAGACAGATTGTTTATCTATTTTCTAATGAAGAATATCAGAATCAATCTCCCTTTAACAATCTTCAATCACTTGAAGGATTCTATTAAAACTTCTAGAGGTCAGCACAAGTCATACATTCCTTTTGAAAGATTTTTGACATAGCTTTTCTTCAAGGATGAAATCATTGGTTTAGCCAAACGGCTTAGACCAGATGAGGCATGTGTAGAAGTAATATGCAAAGTTGTTAATGTTCTACTAGGAGACTAGTTTCTTTGTTCTGAATGGAATGGAGCTTATAAACCTCACTTTTTAGACTTTACAGATAGAATTCAAGAAGAGCTTACAAAGCTCCTCTCGAAGACCATCTGACACAAGGAGAACTTACAAACCTCAGGCCCTGAAAATTTGTTGAATCTTAGAACTTCTAAGTCCTTAGTTTTGTCGATAGTCTTGAGTTTTTTTGTGTCTGTCGTTTCCCATTGTAATTTCTTAATTAGTATTAATGAAAATTTCATTTTCTTCCTTATTTAATTCTTTGTCAATTTCCTTTGTATACCTTTTTGATTTCTGACAAAGGGGGAGAAAGTATAATGATTTCGATATGCCTAAATCTAAGAATCTCGATCCCAAATATAATTGAATATGTTTTACTTCTAATCTTATTTGAGAATTTCTTAGGAACTTCGTAAAAGTTCATTGTATGTTAGAACAGGTTATCAGAAGACAAGACACATAAGAATATATGATCTATTATCAGAAGAGACAAGACATATAAGAAGCTATGATATATCAGAAATACATAATTCGCATTTGATAAATTATCAGAAGATATGTTCAAGAAAGGAAGTACTTTAAAAGTTAATATACTCAGAAGTCATTGAACAAGAAAGAAGAATGCTAAGCAAGCTTGATTTGATAATATATGAATATCTGGTGTTGACCACTAAGTTATCAAAAACAAAGGATATCCATGAGTTTCGCGCTGATACCCATAACTTGTAAGAAGTTGTTCACTTTCTGAAAGAATGATTCAATTGGTATCTAAAATTCAAATGGTATCTAAACTTCAAATGGAATCTAGACTCCAGCATTAAAAGAATGTTAATCTTTCGGAGATCAAATCAAGTCATGGTTATTGAAGAAAATATTTTGTTTCTGAACCATCAAATGACATGAGAATATGTGCACCTGTTGGTGATCTATGATAAGATACTTAAGATTTGGTTTTGATACATGATGTGTGGCATCTAAGAAAGTATCTACCATTTTCTGATATATAATGCAAGACATCAAGTCTGATAAGACAAATCAGGTTATGATACATCTACAGTTTTCTGATAGCAAACCAAGTTTTGAGATGAAGACCAGGCAGTTCTAGTCAGATTCTGATGAGACGTCTATGGAGAAGTATTCCTTTAATTGGTACTTAAAAGTCATTTTGTGAGTCTTGGGATCAGGGGAGACTCTGAAAAAACATAAATGAATTTTGAGAATAACAGAATTAGGGGAGCCCGTTAAGCTTATCTCTGACTTTGTGGATTTATGGTGATTACCCTATACGAATTTTCTATCAAAATGCATTGTTTGTCGTCATCAAAAAGGGGGAGATTGTAAGAGCAAGATTTGGTTCTACATTTGGCCTTTGAGTTTTGATGATAACTTCACATGTTATATAAGATAACAATTCTGTATGATATGATTTCTGTCTAGTGTGTGGCTGTTGTCAATATGATTCTAACTCTGATAAGAAGGCGTGTGACATCATCAGACTCTATTATCAACACTATGGAAAGAAAATATATAATGTGTACAAGATAAAGCCAAGATTCAGAAATACTTCTAATGCAACTGTTCTAAGGAATGTTAGTAATAAGGTTTCTAATTGAGACTTTATAAGTAAGCCTATAAGGCTTTCTAATGTGATGTGCTTCTAATGTTACAAGTTCTGAAGATTTCGAAGACGTGATTCAGGTAAACATGGTTCTGAAGATTTTAAAGACACAATATCTGAAGATCAAGTTCTGAAGAGTTTTTGAAGACACGGTTCAGGTGGACGAAATACTGAAGACAAGAATGTGCTAATGAATTCTGAAGACTCTGAAGACAAGGTTTTGAAGGAACAGGTTCTGAAGACTCTGAAGATATTACTTCTAAAAGAACAAGTGTTGAAGATTCTCAGGATAGTTCTGCTGAACAAAGATCTTGAAATTCTGAAAACTGGGTTTCTGAAGTTGAAAATAATTGAATCTTCTGAAACATGCTTCATCAACGTTTCATTTGAAGTCACTAAAGACATTAGAAAGATTGAAGATAAGAATGATTTTGAGCTGAACACAAGAATACAAAAATTGTGACCTCTACCTCAATAAGGTGGCGCAAAAGCAACTTTTTGTACAGTGATGTTGACCATTCCTTTATGTGAATGTTGGGATATTGTTGTTGGAATATGATTCCAAGAATGCCCCTCAATGGATCTATTCTCTCAGGCTCTATAAATTGAAGATCAAGAAGCTTGAAGAATTGTTGGTTGCTAGTGATAGCACGACGCCATGCAAAGCCAAAGTGCTGAAGAAAATGCTACAAGCTGAAGCTTAAATGAAGAATGCTCAATGAAGAAGAAGTTGAAGCAAACTACTGAAGTGTGTACAACGATGAATATGCTAAAGCCATGTGAAACTAGTCAAGTGAAACATCAATAAGTGAAGCATAGTAACTTAGTTGATCTTGATGGTTAAATTGGAAGAAGCATTATATGCTCAAGAAAGAAGTTCATCAAAAGAAACTTAAAGCTCATGAAAAGAAGTCGTGGTGCTCAATAAGAAAGCTTTTAAGCAATACAAGACTAGTGTGCTATATAATCTCTTAGAGATTTATCATTAGATAGTTTTGTATTAGAAAGTAAGGAGTTTCTGCCCAAGAACTTGCTAGAAACACTTAGGTGTCCAGGTACCTCATTTGTGTAATCAACTTGTAAGAAGCATATTAGTGCACAAGAAAATTCTTGTAAAATGTGTTGTTCCTTGAGCGATTAAGTTGCTATCTAGGTTGCTTGAGAGGGCCAGGTCGTTTTTTAACGGCTTGGAGGTTGATTACTTGAGAGGCTAGTCAGAGTCAGGATTCTTAAGAAGGCAATGGAAGGTATCCATTGTGGTTGTAATCGTTGATGATTTTCTTGAGCGACTAAGTGAAAGCGAGGATGCTTGAGAGGGCTAAGTGTGTTGTTTAACAGCTTAAAGGTTGTAATTATTTTGATGATTATTAGATTAAGTCATTGTCTAAGGCGAAACCATCAAAGATGGTGGACTGGAGTAGCTTCGTTAATAGTGAACCAAGATAAAAATAAGAGTGTTCATTTATTCTTGTTTACTTGTTAACATCATTAGTTTAATTCCGCAAAAGTGGATGGAATATAAAATTCAATTCAAACCCCCTTTCCCCGTGTTTCTCAACCTTCAGATATTACATAAACAAACTCATGAAGGATGTCACTTAATCAAATGAGTGAACGACATAACAGATATCTATTTGGTAAAGTACGAATTACTCCAAGAGTCTAAGTATCATCAAAAGGCATGTGTGGATAAGAACTTCTTAGCAGAAAATTCAAAAGGGAAAACTTTGGGTCATGATGAATTCAGGTGTTTACCATGACTCATATTTCTTTTTTTCTTTTTTTAATATTTATTTGTGATATATTTTATGATATTTTAGTGCCTCATATGTCTATAGTGTTTGTTGATTGAATATTACTCTAAATTATAGGACTAATCAAGGTAGACATTGCTTTAGTCACCCGTGTTCATGCTATTGTGGTTGGTTAGGTTTATCCAAGATAATCAAAGAAATATTCATGTTGATGTTGAATTCGATGTTATAAAAAAACATCCCCATCTAATGAGTTACTAACTTGCCTCGTCCTGGTCCATGGTATTTTCTAGGTTTATTTTGTGTTTTTAATTTATGTCTTAAAATTTAATTTTATATTAGATTAGTTGTTGCATTAAGAAAAATTATTTGTCGCATTAAGAAAAATTATTTGTGGCTTTACCTTATTAATGTAATTTTGAGTTTTATTTCTCAATTGTACCATCTAATTCATAATTTTTTTTTATATTACATTAATACTAATTCAAATACACTCATATTTGATAAGAAGAATTTAATAAAATTATTATTCTCTTTATTATTCGTTACATTTTATTAATGTTTGTGAAAGTGTCAAATGTGACACTTATTTTAGAACGGAGTACAATGTTTTAAAACTTCTATCGGTGATCGATTCTATCAAACTTTTGAGTCACTGATTTATTGGTCGAACAATTAGATCACTGGTCGGACCACATAAGTTATATATATATATATATATATATATATATATATATATATATATATATATATATATATATATATATATATATATATATATATATATATATATATATATATATATAAGGAGCATATCAAATGAGAGTGATTTTAAATGAGAGATTAGAGTAACAAACAACAACCTTTAGATCAAATTAATAAGAAAGATGAAATTAATAGTCATATTAATAAATAAGTTTAATCATGATCTAAAAGTTGTTGTTTGTTCCTCTCATCTCTCATTTTAAAATCCCTCTCACTTAATATGATCTCATATATATATATATATATATATATATATATATATATATATATATATATATATATATATATATATATATATATATATATATATATATATATATATATATATATATATATATATATATATATATATATATATATATATATATATATGAAATAAAATTCTTGACATAAATTTCATAACTATAAAATTAATAAAAGAAAATTCTATAAATTTATTTAGTTGAATAACAGTTTTAAATAAAATTTTAATTTCAAACATACCAATTAATTGATGTTTAAAATTAACAAAAATCGAAAAAATAGTTGTATGATATAATAATATCATAAATAAATAAATATTATATTCTATATAAATAATTAAAAATAAAAGTTAAAATAGAAAAATAAAAATCTATAATTAAAAGAGTTAGTAAAATCAATGTGACTTTTAGTTAAAAATAATAATGAGATTTATATTAAAAATAATGTGAAAATTTAATTCCATCTTTTTTTGATAATATAAGTTTTTTTTTTTCAAATAATGAGATTCTTACTGAAAATATAATTCTTTTTTCTTTGATAATATATTTTTTTCTAAATTTTTGTTAATTTATAGTATTAATATATCATATAATTATTTTTTTAACTTTTTAAATTTATAATATTATTATATTATATAGTAATAATAAATAAGTTCAATAAAAATGCATTAGAGAAAACTATTGAGAGAAAAACACCCAAAACCTAGAATCCTATAGTTCTCAAATCACCATTTTGCACCGTTCCGATTGTTTTTTATCGTCACCGGAAGAGACAGAGAACACTATTGAACTCCTCTCCTCAAGACCTTTCGTTTCATCCTAGCTCCTCCACCGTCCCGTCGGCGCTTCCACCGTCGTCCTTCTTCCGTTGCGGTTCTGTGAAATCGATGCAGGGTCCTTCTCAGAGATGGGGCTACATTCGAATCATGTCTGGCACAATCTTCGGAGGCATCCTCGGTTTCTATGTTATGCATCGTGTTGAGATCACTTACAAGGTTAGCATTCATGTTTTCTCTCTCTAGCTTCATGAAATTTCATTGATTTTTGATGATACCCAGTTGCATAATCTGAAACCCTTTTAATTTTGTGGAAAAAGATTTGATCTTTTTAGTGTTTGGAATGTGGGTTGATTGATTGCAGGAGAAAATGAATGAAAGGCTGAGAAATTATGAAGCTGAATTGAAAAGAAAGAGGGAAGAGAAACTTAATGAGTTTGAGATTGAGGAATCATCTAAGTTTTGAACTTTCATTCCATATTGTAACATTTCTCTATCTGCTTTCAATTGTTCAATTACCATAAGCAGTGGCAGCTTCTGCATTTATAGTGAAATTGTGGAAGGTGTTAGTTAAACCTTCCACCTAAGCTCTATTGTGCTCTATGAAAAAGTGATGCATAGAATATCAATATGGATTTTTTGCTTGAGTATAATGGTGAACTGGTGATTCAATGTGTTTCAATCAGTTTATTTTGTGAAAGAATGAAATTGCTGCTGAAATGAGAGTTGTTTTGGCTTGTTGTTGAGTTGAGTCATACTATGAGTTTCTTGGCTTGTTGAGTTGTTTTTTCATGACTTGAAACATGAGACATGAATAAGTATGTTTTTGAATTCAATCATGATAGAAGAAAGTGACACTATGGCAATGTGAAATCTAGACCCTTAGCAGATAAAAGAGTGGAAGAGTATTGTTAGGATAGAAAATAGAGATTATGATGTTTAAATGATGATGACACTATGCATTCTTGCTTTGTACCTCATCTTATGTTTCCATTTTGCAATACTTTTTTTTGTTGTTGGTATGTTCTATCATTATCTATAAGGGAAAATTCCACTCCTCCTCGCATTGAAGTATCTTAAATGACACTTACTCTTTCTCTAGTTTATGCACTAATTTGATTAAGTTTACATATATTAATATAAGTTTTTAGTAATAGGTAAATAATAGTAGAAAAATGTCATTTATATTTATGATTTTTTATTGTCAATATAAATTAGAGAAGAATGTCAATGTCATTTTAATAGATTTTAGAAGAGGTGGGTGTAATTTTTCCTATACCTAATATGTTAGGTACTTGGTTTGAACCTAAGTTCAACAAATATGTCAAATAAAGGAATGAGTTATATTTGTTGACTGTAGCTAGTTTGTTAGAGGGAAATGATAGTTATATAAAGGATATTTATAGAGGGGAGAAGACATTGAAAATTATTCAATTAGGAATCATATTCGTTTGGGCAAAGAGAGAATAGTTATTGTTATTCTATTAATAATATCATTTATCTTCTTTTGAATATTATGCTCCTAACATTGGTTCGACCTGCTGAATCTTGAATCTCGAGACGGAGTCGGTGAATTATTAAAATTAGATAACTGCTGGAAAATATTGAAAACTATCATGTAATTGTCAGAAACTCTCAGAAACTACCAGATAATTGTCGAAAACTAACGGTTACTGCAAGATAATTGCTAGAAATTGTCAGAAACTACTAAATAACGGTTGAAAACTGGCTGAAATTACTGGATATTATCGGATAACTATAGAAATTTTTTGGTTATTGCTGATAGCTGTCAGATAACTTTTAGAGACTATCAGATAACTACTTGATAACTCCCAAATATTGTCGAAAACTACAAAATAATTGAATAACTACACGGAGAGGAAACGATGGAGGATGTTTGGACTATGAAGAGGGAATTACCATATTTTATAGGGACTATCTTGGGTGGATCTCTCCGGCTGAAAAGTTCTTTGAGAATAACAAAGTTCATTTCGAAGATAAGCTGCAGTGGGCATTCATGAGCATGAAAGATGAATGAGTGATGTTATGTTTTTATTATTGGTGTGAAAAGAATACAAATGTTGATTAAAATTCATTTTCTATGGCTATGATTAGAGAATTTGGAGCACAAATGGTGCAAAATCAATAATCAAAGCCGAAACAATGGAACTATGGAAGGTGGCAGAAACACATGATGAACCAATGTAGAGTTCATTGTTGAACGGGAAGCAAAAGGTTATACAAAAGTTGAATCCGACTCTAAAGAGATTATTGATACAATGATAGAAACAAATTACCGAAAACAGGAAACAAACGTAATGTTTAATGGAAGAATGAATGTGACGCAAAGTAGAAAAGGGCATGTTTGTTGGTGGGCCACCTCCGTTGCAATGCAAACAAATACCGACCTTCATGTGGTGGCTAACGTGATTCAAATAGTCCAGGAGGTTGTCGTCGAACTCCGACCTCCACCAGAACCGCCAAATGCGGATTCACTTACACATATCTCTTCAAACTTTGATATGTAATGAAGAAAAAAAGAGTTCCATGGGTTGCTCAACTTTGTATTTTACAAAGGCCAATTTTTGTGTCAGGGACAAATTTGTTAGCAAGAGATGCAATATCTCAGTCTTTAGGTCAAACTTGTTTTCTAGAGGTGGGTATTGTTAGACATTTGGTTTGGGCCTAAGCCCAACAATTGTGTCAAATATAAGAATGGGTTATATTTGGTGATGTGGCTAGTTGGTTAGAGGGAAATGATAGTTATATAAAGGATAAAAATAACAAGAAGAAATTGAGAATTATTCAATTAGGAACCATATTGGTTTGGGTAGAGAGAGAGTTATCTCTTTTCCGATGAGCTTTGCTCTAGAATTGTAGAGGTTAATCTTCTGTAATAGTTATTGTTATTTTATTAATAATATGATTTTTTTAATATTGAGTTCCTAACATAATATAATCCTCTTCCTTTTCTCTTTCTCCTTCTACCACATTATTCTTCAACTCTTTTTCTCTCCCTCTCAATCTTTATCTTCATGAAAAATAGAGATTTGTAAATCTTAAAGTCACATGAGAAGATGAACTCACACCATTTATGTTGACATCAAGTTATCGATTTAAAGTAATATCCTTCCAGATTCAAGGTATACTATTTCATATCATGCTTCAAAATCGTTTTCATTTGATTTATTTTCTGCGTTCGTGCTTGAAAATGCTTCAAAGTCGTTTTTCCAACAATTTAATGATGTTTCATTGTTTTGGTGTTTTACTTTGTTTTTCACTTTGATTCTTGAACATGGTTGAAGTTTGTGCTTTTAATGATGATTTAAGGGTGTCAGAACACTATTTCTTGAAGATTATTTCTTTGATTCTTGAAAATGGTTGATGGTTTCTTCAATGAAAAAGACATTGCTTGATTTTGTGTGGTTTTACACTATAAAAACAAAAGTTGTGTTAATGGAACCCAAACTTGGTTTCCTGTTTTTTTGCTCTTTATGTGCAATTATGTTTCTTCTTTGATTTTTATATTGATAGTTGTTTTCATGAAGTTAATTTTTTTGTAACTGGATTGTTTTCATTATATAGTGTTTATGTGTAAGGTGTGAGATGAGAGAATTTGGAAGGTTGGTCCTTTAAAATCAGAAGCAAGAGCATATACTTTAATGCCATTGATCGGAAAAAGCCACTGTCAGAACAAATAGAGCTCAGGAGGGACCAAATCATTCGCCGTCCTCTCCACGCATCGCCCTGCCTCACGGTTTCCTGACAATCCGAAGGGGCTCTCTTCCCTTATAGGAACCTTGGGAGGGAAAATCTCAGTTGTTTGCAAAGTCTCACATTGCGCCATCCCCTTGGTGAAGCTAGCGGGATTATACCTGAGTGAATCACACACTCAAAGATACAATAGAGTTTCCACCGAACTTTATTTAGTCCCAAAGGACATAGAAAATATCGATAAAACCCAAGGAAAAGAGAAACGGGAAAGGGGGTCGGTTATGGGAAAGGAAGGTACTAGCACCTTAAGCATCTGTCGTACCCGACGGGAACCATTTCGCTTACTTATAGGCTTGGATGGATTATCCATCTAAAGGCTTCTAGATAAAGAAAAGAAAAGGAGAGGGAGAGAAAGAAAAGAAAGTGCTCGAGGAGGATTAGGGCCCTCATGCCTACGTACTCTCATAGTGCAATGAGGAAGTCAGAGCTTCGTAGTTCAAGGAACCAAGGAAAAGAAAGAAGAGGATTTGGACGGACCAGAAAGGCAGAAGAATGGAAGAAAAGAGAGGAAGGTGGCTCGCCAAGATTTTGCAATCTTGTGCCTACGTACCCTCATAGTGCAATGAGGAAATCAGAGCCTACGTAGTTCGGGGAACTACTGTTGGGAAAGAAAAAGGAAAGAGAGGGCGTTAAAGCCAAGAGCTAAAAGAGAAAGCAAGACCCAACTGGGGAATGCAAAAGGAATGATGTCAAAACCAAGATAAACTCTGCTGAGAAACACAGAGAAGCAAGGCAAAAACTCTGCGGGGAAATGCAGGAGAAAAGAGATAACTCCACAGGGGATAAAACAAGAGAATGACGACAGGGTCGGGGAAAAGAGACAAGAATTAAAGATAAGATCCACAGGGGATTCAGTGCATTAACTGGCAGGCAGTGATTAAACGAAGAAAGATAAGAGTAAAACTTGTGGGGAGAGCAAACAAGGTTAGGTGTCAACAGACGGATTGTGACGAAACAAAAGAAAGAAAGTATTGAATCAAAGAAAGGTGTTTGACTCGGAGAGGAAATCGGTATATTAATTGATAAACAGTGGTTAACCGAAAGGATAAAGGAGCTGGTTTTGACCGATAAATGGTGATCAACCAAAAGAAAGGGTGTGGAACCAAGCAAAGGTTGGGACCCAAGAGACAGGTGTAAAACCAAGCGAAGGTTGTGACCCAAAGGATGGTACACTGACTGAACAAGCAGTACTTGATCGAAGGAAAGGTTATTCGAACCGAATGAAGGTTACTAACCCAAGACTGACAGTATTTGAACCAAAGAAAGGTTGCTAACTACAGGGGGTTTGGTATTTAACAGACGAACTGTGATTAACCGAAAGGAATGAGTGATTAACCAAAAGAAGGTGATTAACTCAAAAAAACTCAGTATCTTAACAGAAGGATTGTGGTTAACTGAGGAAAAGGGTTATTGGTTCAAACAGGCGGACTGTGATTGACCAAAAGGCGGGTGATTAACCAAGAGAAGGTGATTAACCCAAAGAAAAGCTGGTTTTAACGGGTGGACCGTGATCAACCAAAGATAGGGTGATTAGCCGGAAGAAGGCGATTAACCTAGAGAAAAACTCAATATTAACAGACATACCGTGATTAACTGGAGAAAAGAGGATTTAGTGTTTGACTGTTAAACAGTGATGACCCAAACAAGGAGAAAGAACCAAGAGGAGGTTGGAAACTCTGGTGGGGAATAAGTTAGAACAGGAAGACTGTGTAAACCAGAGTAGAAAGATTGACTTAGTTGAGGAAGAAGGGAATTAGGTTTAAACTGAAGGACAATTGATCAACCAAGGAAAAGAGTGATTACAAATATCTGGGGAAACTAAGAATGGTGATTGTCCAAGAGAGAAAAAAGTGTTGGCTTGAAAGGAAGAAGCTACTTCCAAAGAGGAGGTAAGGGTGCAAGTGATCAAGGATTGACTCGACTGGAGAAAGAGGGATACCACAGTAAGGAGATAGAGGCGACTATTCCAGGAACATGGTCATTCGTCCCCTACCCAATATAGTCAGAACAAGTGTAGGAATTCTCTATTCTCATTCCTTTTCTAACACCAAAGCGTGGTGCAAGAAACAAACGGACAGCGCAATGACGTCAAATTTGTAGAGTGCTCCAAAGCGTTGCGAACCTTCAACTCCACGGGGGAAAGAGAAGGAGGACAAAGATATAAAATATCCAAAGGATAAGAAAGAGAGAAGGATCGATTAATCGAAACGAAGTTTAGATTTATCAATCAAAAGAGAATATGCTAATAATTTTCCAAAGGGATGAAAAACCATTAAAGCAAAAGGGTGATTTATTGATCATACAAGGTTGAGTTCATTCCAAAGAGGAACAAACTTAATGCAAACATGAATAAAAGTGAAAAATAGTACCAAAACAGTTAGCATGCATCACAAACCATGTAGCAAGTGATCAAAGAAATATGCAAGAATGATCATGATCAAAGTGTCGAAAATGCACATAATCAAGAATTGACAAACACATATTGAAATATTGCACAGATGCTTCAAAGAATAGGTGAATAGATCATAAAACATCCACAAATATTAAGCATATCAAGCCATGGAAGTTATATGAGGAAAGAATAGCAAACGAGCTTGAAAACGGGCAAAAAATGACATTCTGCCTTTGAGTAACCAGTTACTTTAAGCAGGTAACCGGTTACTTGCTCAAAAATGGAGAAAATAGGCTAAAATTATGCAGAGTAACCGGTTACCCTATATAGAGTAATCGGTTACCATTATAACAGTGGCAAAAACAACTTTTTGAAAATCACTTTTTACAACCAAAAGATTTCCCCAATCATCCACATGCTATGCTTGACATTTGTGCACGAAAAATGAAGTTCAAAAGCACTTAAACGTCAATTAATCATCAATGGAAAGCATTAAACATGGAGAGCAAAGATCAAGAAATCACATGATTAAGCAAAACCGAAAAACGATCGAACTACATCGTAAACGCGCGAAATAGATCGAAACGGTAAATCAAGTGAAAGATAACCAACCTACGCCAAGATTTGCCTTGGATGTTATTGCTATTGATATATGATGAGAAGAAGCAAAGAAAGCCATAAAATTCAGAATTTGCAACCGAACCGTGGTGAAACCGAGCAAATTGCGACGAAATCTCCAAATACGAAATTGCACCGAATAAGCTTGAAGTAATCACTTGAGATGAATCAAAATCCAACAAAACTCCTGAAAACAAGATAGAATCACAAGATGATGATGGCTAAGCTCAAGAGAAGCACTTCCAATGAAGAAGTTACTACTCTTTAATGGAGGATTTGAGCTTTAGTGAGGTTTTGGTAAGATGATGAAGATGAATGTACAAATTTTGCAGAAAATTCAGAGAGAATATGAGAGAATTGAGAATGATTAATGGAGAATTTGGAAAAAATGATCGAGCCCCCTTGTGAAATGGTGGTGATTTGCTTATATAAAGTTTTGCTTCGGAGTTGCTAGGTTCGGAGTGAGCTTTGGATGTAGCCTCGGAACTAGCCTTGGAGTTAGTTAGGCTCAACTCACTGAGTTGGAGGTTAACTCAGTTAGTTAGGTAGTTGACTTGATAACCATCCCAATGCAAGTTGAAAATCCAATGGTTCACATGCTTGGAAACAAAGGTGTATGGTGGTCTTGATTGGAAATGATGTATTGGAGCAAATGCCTTCAAGTGTCTTAATGTTCACGAAGTCTCTAGAATTGTCTTGAAATGTCTAGAATGTTCCACACAATGCTAGAACCACATAAACCTCAAAATGTAGAGAGAAAAGTGGATGTCCCAAAAAATGCAGCAAAAACTGCATTTTTACACAGAGTAACCGGTTACTTGGCTTTGCCTAGAAGATGAGTAATCGGTTACTTCAGGCAAAACTTGCATATTTGCTTGAAAAATGGTATTGTGGCTGCAGTTCCGACTTTCGACATTTTGCTCTGATGAATAGGCATATAAACCTTCATTTTATGCTTGTTTTGGTGATGTGATATCTTTGAGAGGATGTGATTAATCGGGCTTGCAAAACCTGAATACTCCTGCAACAAAAATCACAGAGAAAAAATGAGAATGCGTATGACAATGATGCGAATGCACACACTTATGCAAAAGGCCAAAAGGAGGTCAAATTTCGGGTTACGACACTTGGCGTCGACCATGTTCTAGGTTAAAGCACACACCACCTACATCTTTACCAAACACCCAATGTTCTCGTCAAGATGGATCCCCATCATCTCACATACAAATAACAAACATCATTATAATACATAAGCAAACAGAGTTAGGTTAGAAAATATTTCCCATAACTAAATATTCTTCCACTACATCACCATCTTCCTTATCCCGATTAATAAGGATAATAGACTTCATGGAGTGGAAGCACTTAAGAACCTGAATCACTTCTCGATCAAGGGGAGAAAGGACATGTGGATCCACCCTCGTAGTAAGTCGCGGATCCGAAGACCAGGATGAAGGGAAAATAGGTTTGCTCTTCACCTCCACTATAACATGAGAAACACCATCATGCTCTGCTTTTCACCCAAATTTCCGTTCCAATCTTCATAAGGGTTGGCGAAGGATTTTAGCAGGCATCCACCTGGAAAAAGGCGCAACGCCACCCAACCATTGGTAGGAAGGAGTTTCATCCTGGAAAATGGAGAAATACTCAAATAGATGGGGATACGCTCAAACTATATCAAACTATCTAGAAAGCTCTAAGTATATACCATACATTTATAGTAACTATCTGGAAAGCTCTGAGTATACACCATACATTCAGAGTAACTTGAGATGGAGAAACATTATATTGTGTTATAAATCTACTAAGGACTCTGAATCTCCATACCTTTATAGAGGGAATATGACCACCTATATTTTCGAACCAGTAATATATATATATATATATATATATATATATATATATATATATATATATATATATATATATATATATATATATATATATATATATATATATATATATATATATATATATATATATATATATATATATATATATATATATATATATATATATATATATATATATATATATATATATATATATATATATATATATATATATATATATATATATATATATATATATATATATATATATATATATATATATGTTCTGGACTGGGCCGAGACCTGTCCCTCAGTCGAGCAGACCCAACCCAGCGCTACGCTGGTGAGGCCCAACAAGGAAATATTCCCCCAGTTGGGCACAAACCTCAACAAGGCACATATGTCGGGCAGACGACTCCCTTGACAGGGAGGCTCGCGCGCTTCCCCCACGTTCTCCACGTGCTCCCCCATGCGGAGACACGTCATCAGGCAACTACCCACCTCCGAAAGAGTTGGTCAACCCACCTTTTGAAGATCACGGTGTAGTTGATCAAAGGCGAAGACCACGTGCTGGTCTTTCCTACGCCACGTAAGCCCTGACAGTTACTTGGGTTGGGCCTGACAGTTTGACCCAATGTAATGTAACTGTTGGCCCTGCGCTGGGGGCATACTATAAATACCCTCTTTCACTAGAGGGTCAGGTATCTTATTGTAACACCCTTTTCTACCCCACGATTATTATGGCAAAATAACACAGATATCAGAGTAAAATAATAAATTCAAAAAACCCACCAAAAGGACGTACATTTCTCAAATAATTAAAATAGGTCAAGACTCCGTAAACAACGGGTTTTTCCAAAATACATCAAATTGCACAAAGCAGCGGAACTCAAAAGGCATAAATCAAGGTTTTTCCTCATACGGGAAGATAATAAAAATAAACTCAAATAAAACATAATTTAACTCAAAAGACCCCAACCCGATGTTACATATCAGAGCAAGACCCTCTAAGTTAACCAAAAGGCTAACAACTCAAAACTTCAAAAATATCCTCGACGGCGTCCACAGCTAAACCTGGTCATCTACATATTACCCACGAGGAGGTAACATTCAAATAGGAAGGGTGAGTAAAATGATTCATAATAATCAATGTATGAAAATAAACATATAAATGGCGTCATAGTCATATTCAACATCATCATATTCATTAATAGGCCTCAAAGGCCACAACATCATAAGTTATTCCAAATGACTCATAAATGCAAATGCAACAAGACTCAATGCATGTGGTACCAATCATCACAACTCGATGGACATTGGGCCATCAACCCTCCATAGATCCCCATCAATAGGATCGATTCTACTAAAGAACTGGAGCACATCAAAACCCTTCACATCCATACAATGGGATTGAAGCCAAAGTAATCGAGCTCCTGAACCGAAGTCCGGATGCACGTGAATGCATGATGCACACGTCAATAATCATCCTTATAATAACAGCATAGGTGCATCATCATTCATCATAATCATCATCATCACAGTCATCATCATATCTCATGTTATCATATAATTCATCAAAATCATGGTAACATCATCATAGTTTTCCAATCAATACATCATAGAAATCATCATATAATCATGTACACATCACATAAAACTCACAGTCATACTCATGTCAATTCGTCAAAGAAATCACAAAATCAAACATCAAGGCATCGTTGTACACGATCAACATTTGCAAAACTCTGCTACGTTCGCTGGCATGTTTGCTAGGCGAGTCTGGGGCGAGTTTCTTCGCTATGCGAAGGATTCTTCGCTAGGCGAGTCCGGGAACAACATTTTTCGCTGTGTAAAGCATTCTTCGCTAGGCGAACAATGCGATGACAACAAATTCTGCTACGCACCAGAACCTAAATCCATCCAAATGTTCACACGATTCACTTTCCCAATGCCCCCAAAACATCCCTAAATTATCCTAAGATCTTACTGCGATAAAGGCACAAAACCTACGGTTTATTAGGCTAATCCCGTATCATATTCACACCCTAAATCACAAATTTCCCTATAATTACCCCAAAGGAATTATAGTTACTCACTATCTAATATTCATATCCCTTCAGGGTTAGACAAATAACAATTCATGGTTTTGGCCATGAAGGCCTAACTTTCCTTTTCCCCAATGAATTCCACGGTTAGATTCACAGATGATAGATTTAGGCCATGAAGGCCAAAGATCACTTTTTCTCATATCCACCCTCAAAACCCTTAAACCTTAAATCAACCTTAAATACATTGAAAGTTACACATGGAAAATCATAAAGGTAATACTCCCCATACCTTAATCGTCGATTCAAAGCCTTCACAAAACTTTCAGGGAATCTTCCAAAACTTATGCCTCCAATCCTCTGCTCAGAGCTCTGTGTTGTACCCCAAAATTTGTCCAACCTTTTTCTTTACTTGTCTTATGTTTCATTTCATTCTTTAGCATTTGCATTTGCATAGCATTGTCCTTTTGCAGGGGATCAAGGGAAGTGTGTCATCTAAGAGAAAGCTATCAAGGGTATTAAGCTCAACCAAGAGTGCTTACTCAAGTTATCTAATGCTTATATTCATCAGGAGGTAGTCAAAGCTCTTTGAGAAAGATGATAGATGTGTGTTGCTTGTCTCCTATCTTGGAGGGAAATTGAAGATCATCAGGGGTTCACAAAGCCATGGTTATGGATAGGAAATGTTTGAGAATCTCATTGAGTGCTCTTGAAGCCATTATGGAGCTTATCTAAGTGTTCATTTTACTTGCAAGAGGTTGCAGTCAAAGTTTGTGCATCTAGGATTTCATCTGCTTAGTGCAAAGTCAACTGTGAGCTTGAAGGAGTTGGAGACTTGGTTCCAAGTCATTGGAGTCATGGGAAGTCATGTTGAGACATCTAGTATGTCATTTCAAGTTCAAATCAAGGAGAATCAAGAGTCTAAGGAGTTACTAAATTAGGGTTTCAGTATAAAATCCCCTTCTTTAGTGCCTAACTTCAAGGACCATTTACCTCAAGATACAAGTTGAATATCATTTTCTTATAAACATGAGACTTGTAGGGCATGCTCTATGATTTCTTTTGAGTACTAGAACGCAT
The DNA here is from genome assembly GCA_963859935.3 of Lathyrus sativus. Lineage (NCBI taxonomy): Eukaryota > Viridiplantae > Streptophyta > Magnoliopsida > Fabales > Fabaceae > Lathyrus > Lathyrus sativus. The sequence continues at coordinate 706,963,534 of OZ012737.1, forward strand.
ACATTGGGTTTGTGGAACTCAAGTTATGATACCATCAAGTTATGGGTATCAGATGAACATATTTTTCAATCAACAAAAGTCAACTCACTTCCAAGGCACTTTTGACCTAGAATCATGTTTCTTATCAACTTTTGATGAACATGAAAGGTATTCCTCATGATCTTAGATTTCCAAAAAGTCCTAGAAGTCCTTCATATCATTTGTTCACAATACTCCAACAAGCAAAATGCACAGAGTAACTTTGGTTTATGAGGTGGAAAACACGTGAATTTTCAAGTTGCTTCATGAGGAAGTTTCACCTCTAAACTTGTTAATTGGATCACTAATCAAGCACAATTCAATCCTAATGTGCAATTCACACTCCCAACTGCAAAACCAAATGAAATTCAAGTGTGTAGGCATTGATATTCACGTGTGCATGAGCACATGCCAAGTTTTGGGCATTTTCAAAATTCAACCAAACCAAGCCTCATGGGCCATCCAAATCCAATATATAAAAGCTCCAAATTCATTTGGTAAGCTCAGAAGTGCAATTTCATGGAGGGAAGAGCAAGGTCAGTTTTGGAAACTTGAGAGAAATTTCAAAATCGTGAATCCAGATCCAAGGCTTTTCAACCCAAATTGAAGCAAGCCTCTTCTTCCTTGAGCTTAATGGAGTAGATATGCACATTTTGAAGTAAGCTAACCATCAATTGAAGCACCAACGGAGTGTCTCCATTAGGTAATATTCTTCTTCCAATTTCTCTCATGTTAGGCACTGAACTAAGATCATTTTGGTTGCATCTGAAACCCTACATCATGTAGGCAATGTTTGAGTGCTTGATTGCTATGTTTGATGAAGTTTACAGATGTGCAATCCAAAATTAAACCGTTCAATTCTCTTTTTATACGCATGATTAAAGCAACTGAACACTGGATTTGGATTGTACATGAGTATTGTAAGATCAGAGTATGCCTAAGAGGGGGGGGGGGGGGGGAGGGTGAATTAGGCTTCTGGAAACTTTTTCGGATTTTTGGTATTCTTTAATTTTTCTTTGGTTATGTTCTCGGTGATGAATGCAGTAGAAAGCATAAAGAAAGTGGACACCAAGATTTATAGTGGTTCCCTTCACAATCCGAAGGTACTCCACTCCCCTTTCCACATGAAAGAGAGTTTCCACTATTGTTTTAGAAAGTACAACCTATCACACCATCAACCGGTGAGGCCTACAATCTAACAACAAAACAAACTAGTGTGCAAGAATAATCCTCTTGCAAAACACTAACCCTTGTGTCCAACAATCCTGGATCACAAGTCACAACAGACTATTCTGTAATTCTTTTGTAATTTGAGAGTACAATAGTAATATCAATACTAAGATTGATCTTCTCCTTTAATCTGAATTCACAACTTAATCTCAATACAAGTGTTCAAACAAATGAATGTGAAAGGTTATGTAAGTATGAACACTTTTGAATGTATTTGAAATTATTTGAAATGTAGTGAATATGATTCAATGATTGTTTTTGAAAATTGTTGGAGGTTGTTGTTAATCTGAAATTTTCAGAATTTATATCATCCAAAACACCTTTTCAAAAGGGTATATTTTAGTATCAGTTAACATATGGAAAGGTATAATATTTAAATAAATTTTGAACTTGAAATCAAACTATTTTTCAGAAAATGTTCAGTGTTAATCGGTTAACCATATAGGTTAATCGGTTAACACTGTAACGTTGGCCCAAAGAATTTAAAATTTTAGGGCGTTAATCGATTAACCTATATGGTTAATCGGTTAACACTGTAAAAACTTTGAAAAATTCTTAATTTAAAAGTGTTATACCAATTCCAAATGGTTTTAAAACATGTTAATGCATTATGCAAAAATATTTTATAGTTTTGAACACTTGTATATCAATTAAAGTAGAGAATTTGATATACCATATCTTGTGTCCAAGTCTTGAAAGATGATCGAGCACATGTACATGAAGCTTGAATATTGATCACTTTCATAATACTTTGATCTTGGTCTTTTGAAAGCTTCTGACTTTTTGCACAGATGAAATAATCATGAATCTTGTTGTTGTTGTCATCAAAACCTTGAAGCCTTGAGATGAAGCATGCTTCTTCAAGTAGAGCTTCATTTTGGTATAAAATTTGTCACGTTTTGGTGAGATTTTCATATCTGATCTTCGACCACCTCGTCGGAGAAGACGACCGGAGCTAGGGCTCCGGCATCTGGTTCAAACTCAGTTGAAGCTGAGGTGTCCTTGGTTGACCTCTTGACCAGGCTTGATGAACGCTCCAAATCGTTTTGACCATACACGTGTGGAGATTGACTTCCATGTCAATTAATGATACGCAACATTTTGTTTTGGCTGAATAGATTGGGCTTTCATGCTATCCACACCCCACTTTTGGATCAACCCATTGTTTTCAATGTGAAACATTGCTATTTGCACCATTTCCCTTTTTTTGTTTTATTTTATTTTATTTTCTTTTCTATTTTGATTTTAATTAATTAAAAATACTTCCAATCATGATAAAATTCAACCAAAAATATTTTCTGACACTTAAATATGTTACTTAATTTTTGATAATCTTTAGTTTCATTTTCCATTTATTTTTCAATTAAATTTGAATTTAATGATTGGAGGTATTTTTGAGTTGCTTTTTCATTTGTTCTCTTTTGATCTTGCTTGCTTTTGAGCTAATTGAAACCTATAATGAATGAGACTTGCTCCTCATTTTGATGATGAGTTGAGGTGTCTTTAAGGATGGTTTTGGTCTATGTTTGACTTCTTTTTGGTTGACTTTCATCTCCATTTATTTGACCCTCGACAACCCTCCTTCAAAGTGGAGCACCCTTAGTGAATCAATTTCTTTGGTGATGCTTTGATTGGACTTTGGTTGTGGTGTTTTGGCCTCTGGTTGCCAACATTTTTGTGAGCTTTTTGATTTTTATTTGGTTTCATTTGAATCATTTTCCTATTTTTGGTGTACCTTACAAGTCAAGCTACCCCTAAGGATGGTTCACACATACTAGTTGACCTAGTTTGGATGGGAAATGACCTTTGTGGATTCCATATGCTTCCAACTCCTCTTGATTCAAATTTCTAACATGATGAAGTGGCTGGTTGTAAATTTTTAGGTCATAAAGTTGTGTGGTTTTTGTTGTAAGTTGCATCTTTGTAAGGCTTTCCATTTGTTTTCTAATGTTGAAAAAGTATAGAACTTAGGTTCTTTACCATGCCTTATCTTGCAAATTGCCTTGCTTTGCCTTATTCTTTGGTTTGCCTACCTTCTTCTCTTGTTCTCACTTCTGTCCTAGGACTTTGGAGACTCATCCAAGTTGATTTGGTGCCTCTTGTTTGCACTTTAAGTTTGACTTGGATGGGAGACCACTTTGAGAATTTTCTTTTGGTTTGAACTTGTTCAAGTTCTTTTGTTTGCATCTCTCATTTATTTTGCATTATTTTGTTTTCTTGGAGAGGTTGAGATGTGCTTCTGGTGGTTGTTACCCCACACCTTTTTCCTCCCTTTTCTTCTTTGTGTTGCATTGCATGTTTGCAAACTCTTTTTCTTTCATATATGCTTTCTTCTTCTTTTTGTCTTCGTTTGCCATGTTTCCTTAGGACCTCTAATCTTTCTTGTTCAAGATGGATTATGATAGACATTAGTCTTGAATCCAAGCACGATAACATTGTGGTAGTCTTCCATTTTCATCTCAATCATAGGTGTACATTGCATGATAACATTAGGTTGAGTTTAGTCTCCCTTTAGAGTGTGTCTTCTCTTCTCATCTCAAAACATCTTCAAGACACTTAATACAGGATAATGAGTGTTGTAGACTACGAGCCTTAAGAATTTGGGAAATGATGATTGGGGGGCCTCCTATCAATTGTCTAGAGTGTTTAGCGTATGTCCTTTGGACGATATGCGATGCATTCGCTCCTAAGTCATAGTCTTTAGTGCAACATGAATTACAAATACAGTTCAATTCACTTCTTCTTTCATAAAAGACTTCAAAAACAAACATCAAATCTTTTTTATCCTTCGGGATTAATTGAAAAACCTTTTTCATAAGGAGAGTTTTGTTAACTCTTGGTTCAACCGCAAACAGGTAACGCCTAAGTCTCCAATGGTCGAGCTGCATACACCTGACTGCTAGAACTAAGTTTTAACCCTACTCGGGTAAAACATTTGAACCAACCTGTGGTCTTGTTAGCCCGAACTACGTTTACTCTGATTTCTCATACCAGATAAGGATACGTATGCACAAGATGGCGATGTCTTGGCGAGCAACCTTCCCCAACTTCCCCCGTAGTTTCCCGAACTACGTTGACTCTGACTTTCCCATTGCACGATGGAATATGTAGGCATAGAACGGCGATGCTCTATCGAGTCTCTTTTATTTTCTTTTGTCCCTGTGGTCTGTAGCTTAGATAGTTAAACACCCTTTAGATAGATAACAAGCGTGGATCCTGTCAAGTACGACGAACGTGAGGGGTGCTAATACCTTCCCCTTGCGTAACCGACTCCCGAATCCAAGATTTGGTTGCGATGACCTGTCTTCTCCCTTTTTTCGTAGGTTTTCTCTGATCGTTTCCTTTCTCTCTTTGGGATAAATAACGAACGGTGGCGACTCATATGTCTTTGCCGGCCTCAATTCTTTTCACGGTCTAACAATGAATCTTAATCCCTTCACAATTTCCTTTTTGTTAAACCTAGTATTGGGCCTCACAATTGGGCTTTTTTCCATATTACCCTCACTAACTCCTCTCCATTGTCCAATTTGCCCTTATTTCACTTATATTTATTTTAATTAATAATAATACTAATATATTCATATTATATACTCTTAATTAAATAAATAACCCAAAAATGCATAATTCTTAATAACTCCACAAAACACCGAAAAAAAATGAATATTATTATTTAAACAATTAAATAAATATTCCAATTAAATTTGGGATGTTACAACTCTCTCCACTTAAAAGAATTTTTGTCCTCGAAAATTACCTCAAGAAAACAGAGTCGGATACGACCCCCTCATCTGATCTTCACGCTCCCAAGTCCAACTTTCTCCAGCTGGTCCTCCCCAAAATACCTCCACCAAGGCAATATCTTTACCTCGCAGTTGCTTCACTTCTCGTCCATCAATCCGAATTGGCAACACATCAATAGTCAAATCATCTCTTACTTGTACATCATCCATCTGAATCACATGCGACAGATCTGGAATGTACTTTCTCAATTACGACACGTGAAACACATCATGCAAATTCGCAAGCTACGGTGGTAAAGCAATCTGATATGCTACTTCCCCCACCCTCTGTGAAATCTGTTACGGACCAACAAAACGCGATGTGAGCTTTCGAGACTTCAAAGCTCGGCCAACACCAGTTACCAGCGTAACTCTCAAAAACACGTGATCTCCCTATTGGAATTCAAGTGCTTTCCTCCTCTTATCACGGTAACTTTTCTGATGACTCTGTGACATTTTCATCTTTTCTTGGATCACCTTGATCTTTTCAATTGTATCTTGCACAATCTCAGGTCCGAGTACAACACTCTCGCCTGACTCAAACCAACACAAAGGAGTCTTACAACTCCTACCATACAAAGCCTCATACGGTGCCATTCCGATACTAGAACGATAACTATTATTGTAGGTAAACTCAATCAACGGCAAATGACTATCCCATGATCCACCTTGATCCAACACACAAGCCCTCAGCAAATCCTCTAAAGACTGAATAGTTCTCTCTGTCTGTCCATCCGTCTGCGGATGATAGGCAGAACTCAACCTCAACTTAGTACCCAAAGTTGTCTACAAACTCTCCCAAAACCTCGATGTAAATCTCGGATCTCTATCAGACACGATACTCAAAGGAATACCATGCAGTTTCACAATCTGATCAATATATACTTCGACAAGCTTCTGCAACGAATAATTGATCCTCATTGGTATAAAATGAGTCAATTTGGTCAATCTATCAACGATCACCCAAATCGAATCATATCCCTTCAAAGTCTTCGGTAAACCGGTTACAAAATCCATAAAAATGCTATCCCATTTCCATTTTGGAATACTCAACGGTTGCATCAGACCCGACGGTCTCTGATGTTTAATCTTTGACTTCTGACAAGTCAAACAAGCATACACAAACTTTGCGATTTCCTTCTTCATACTCGGCCACCAAAACAATTTCTTCAAATCTTGATACATCTTTGTAGCACCAGGATGAATACTTAGCCCGCTTCTGTGACCTTCCTCAAGAATGCTCTTCTTGATTTTTGGCACCTCGGGAACAAACACTCTTTCTCTAAACCTCATCACACCATTCTCATCGATTCGAAAATCACCTCCGCTACCTTGATTGATTAACATGAGATGATCCACAAGTCTCAAATCAGATTTTTGACCTTCTCTGATCTTATGGAGAATACCACTAGTCAACTTAAGCATTCCCAACTTCACATTCTTAGGAGTCTCTTCACAAACTAAACTCATATCTCTGAATTGCTCAATCAGTGCTAACTCTCGAACCATAAGCATCGACATATGTAAGGACTTCCTGTTTAACGCATCAGCCACAACATTAGCCTTACCAGGATGGTAAATCAATTCAAAATCATAATCCTTCATAAGTTCAAGCCATCTCATCTGCCTCATGTTCAACTCTTTCTGATCAAGCAAATACTTCAGACTCTTGTGATCACTGAACACTTCGAACCTAGACCCAAAAAGATAATGTCTCCAAAATTTCAACACAAACACCACAGCGACCAACTCTAAGTTATGCATAAGATAATTTCTTTCATGAACCTTCAGTTGTATGGAAGCATAGGCAATGACCTGACCATTCTGCATCAGAACGCCTCCAAGACCCATCTTCGATGCATCACAATACACTACAAAAGACTCACTCGGATTTGGAAAAATCAACACTGGAGCAATCGTCAACTTTTTCTTGAGTTCTACAAAACTCTTCTCACAAGCAACATCCCACACATAAGTTTCACCCTTTCAAGTCTACTGAGTCAATGGCAGTGCCAACTTTGAAAATCCTTCTATAAACCTACGATAATAACCAGCTAATTCCAGAAAACTTCGAATCTCAGTAGCAGACTTTGGAGTCTCCCACTGCAACACAACATCAACTTTTGACGTATCAACAACAATTCCTCCACTAGAAATTACATGGCCAAGGAAACTCACTTCCTTCAACCAAAACTCACACTTGGACAACTTGGCATAAAGCTTCTTGTCTCTCAAAACCTGCAATACCACTCTTAGATGTTGTGCATGCTCTTCCTCAGACTTAGAATATATCAAGATATCGTCAATGAACACTACCACAAACTGATCCAAATAAGGATGAAAAATCCTATTCATATACTCCATGAATACACCCGGTGCATTAGATACACCAAACGACATCACAGTATATTCATAGTATCCATACCTCGTCTTGAAAGCTATCTTCGAAATATCATCAGGCTTAACGCGAATCTGATGATAACCAGACGTCAAATCAATCTTGCTAAACACACAAGCACCCACGAATTGATCTATCAAATAATTAATCCTCGGAAGTGGATACTTATTCTTGAGTGTTACTTTATTCAACTGCCGACAATCCACACACAACCTCATGCTACCATCTTTTTTCTTCACCAACAACACAGGAGCACCCCACGGAGAAACACTCGGTCGAATACACTTCTTCTCAAGTAGCTCTTCCAACTGTTTCTTCAATTCTCCTAACTCAGATGCAAACATACGATAAGGAGCCATCGACACAGGACTAGTGCCCGACATCACATCAATAGTAAACTCTACCACATGCTCAGGAGGTAAGTCACTCACGTCATCTAGAAACACTTTTGGAAATTCCCGAACAACTTGTAGTTCCACGCTCACTTCTTTATAATCAACTTGAAGTGATGCAAACAATGCAAACATCTGAGCCTCATCTTCTAAGAGTTCTTTTACTTGCTTGGCAGATACATGCATTAGCTCTCCACTATCACCAAACTCTAGGAACCTCACAGTCTTGTTGTAGCAATCGATATGAACATACTTGTACTCCAACCAGTTCATTTCAAGAATAACATCGATTTGATGCAAAGGTAGATAGACCAAGTCCATCACAAAATTCTTATCATAAATGGTCAAAGGGAAGTTCAAACAGACTAACGCAATAGTCACAGAACCATTAGTCAGGGTATCGATAACCATACTCCCAATCATAGAAGATAATTTCAAATTCAACCTCTTAGCACATTCAAGCGAAATAAACGAATGAGTAGCACCAGTATTAACTATAGCAATCAATTCAGCATCATTAATAAAACAAGTACCTATGATCAAGTTATCTGTCTTGGATTCTTCTGCACCACTCAAAGCGAACACTCTGCCACTTGTCTGAGTAGCAGTAGCAGTCTTCTTTGGCTGCTGACACTGGGTACTAATATGACCCTTCTCTCCATAGTTGAAGAAAGTTGGAGCTTCGTCTTTACAGTCTGTAGCTCTATGACCTCTCTTGCCACAACAATGACATCTAAGCGCTCTACAATTCTCAGTACGGTGACCTTGCTCGCCACACTTATAACACTTACCTGGAGCAGTAACCGCTCCCCCACTTGACTTTTTCCCATATGAAGCCTTCTGCTTCCCTTTATCACCAGAAGTCACATACGGTTTCCCTTTATACTGACCTTTCTCTTTCTTCTCACTCAGCTACTTATAGTGAGTAGACCGAGCTCGACTATCCTCATCATAAATTCTGCTCTTGTCTACTAGTTCCACAAACCGACGAATCTGCTGGTACCCAATTCCTTGCTTAATCTCTGGTCTCAATCCATTCTCGAACTTGAGACACTTTGACATCTCTGCATCAGCACGATTGTAATGCGGACAAAACTTTACCACAGACTCAAACTTTACCGCATACTCAGCCACAGTCATATTACCTTGTTTCAGCTCAAGGAATTCCACCTCTTTCTTGCCCCGAACATCTTCAGGAAAAACTTCCTCAAAAATTCATCCTTAAACACAGCCCAAGTTATTGCAATTCCAACATCTCTCAATCTCTGACAAGTATTATCCCACCAGTCCTCAGCTTCCTCTGCTAGCATGTGCGTACCAAACTGCACCTGTTGAGCATCAGTGCACGCCATAACTCGAAAAATCTTCTCAATCATTTTCAGCCACTTTTGCGTACCATCAAGATCATTAGTTTCCACAAAAGTCGGCGGATTGTTCCTCTGGAACTTTCCCAAAGCACGAAACTCATCTGGAGGTCCACCATTCTGAGCCATCACTTGGGCAAGTGATTCCAGCGCATCAGCAATAACACGATCATTTCTTCTAGCCATCTGCAACCACCAACAGGGTTAGAAGAAAACAACTCATCCAATAGTGTTCTCACACTATTGACTGACAGGGGACTAACAACATAAAAAATTGGTCGGACGGGCCGACCTGCTCTAATACCACTAATATAACACCCATTTTCTACCCCATGATTATTATGACAAAATAACACAGATATCAGAGTAAAATAATAAATTCAATAAAACCCACCAAAAGGACGTACATTTCTCAAATAATCAAAATAGGTCAAGACTCCGTAAACAATGGGTTTTTCTAAAATACATCAAATTGCACAAAGCAGTGGAACTCAAAAGGCATAAATCAATGTTTTTCCTCATACGGGAAGATAATCAAAATAAACTCAAATAAAACATAGTTTAACTCAAAAGACCCCATGTAACACGGTGGGAGAACTGACTTTAAACAATGTCGCGGATAGCAAGAGTCGCCACCGACTTTTATTTTATCCATAAGGAAAGGTTATAAAAGAACAGGAAAGACCTTAGAGAATATTTTGGGTCCGGGGGGTAAGTTATGAAAAGGGAAGGTGTTAGCACCCTTTTCATCCATGGTTATCCATGGGCTCTTAGGTACTTAAGCTCACTTTTGAATTGTTTTGAAATTGTAGTGTGTGAATAGAAAATTTTCAGAATAGTTAATAAATAATCCATGTAAGGATGTGTTAAGAACTTGTTTGAAAACTTGTTGAAGATTTGTTTAAGTGTGAAAAAGTTTTGAAGTGAGCAAGTATCTAGGAGTAGCCTACCCTAGTGTTTTAAGGTCTTTCTTATTCTTTATCCTTTCTTCAGTAAGACTATCCCTACTATAATGGAGTAGGTAGTCCTTACTTTGGATGTTAAGGGACATGTGAGGGACGATTGGATTTTTTTGAAGGCCATTGTGGGGTGTAATAAGCAAACTAGAGGGACTATCATCATTTTTCGAAAGGGACTCGATTCGTAAAGGCAACCATAAGGGACTTTGATGATTTTCTTTTTGAGGGACTTGCTTTATACACCCCACTTAACCATTATTCGTAGGCAACTGGAGGGATATCCTTAGGAAGTGTGCAATGTGACATAAATAATAGTGATGAAAGTGTGAGAAATTTAAATCATACAAGCGGAAGTAAAATGCGGAGAGTAAATGCGATTATTGATTCGCGAGATTACAACCAGGAAACAGTTACAATTATAAATAAATAACGGTAAACATAATAAGCTGCAAAACGAACAAACAACGTTAGCGGGCAAAATTAGATGAATTATCAGACACGCCAGGAAGTGAAATTATGTATATTTTTGTGGTTTGTATTTTATGATATAAACTTCAATTTGAATTAAAATAGGATTTTTAATTTAACTTAAATCCCCAAAAACTGTTTTAAACTATTTTTTTATTTTTTAAAAAAAAAAGTGGATTTTAATAGAAAACATTTTAAAAAATAATTATAATAATACAAATAAATAAAAACTAAATAATAAAATAAAAAAAAAAGGGATTGATTAATAATTAATAAAAAAGAAAAAGGTTGATTATATTCTAAATTAATGTTTTAGCGGGTGGTTAAATGATTAAACTGGTGTATTAGGCGAGTGAATTAGTGGTTAATGGTGATTATGTGTGTTTAGTGCTATAATCTGAAAATTACAAAAAAGAACAATAATCAAACGAAAAAAAACATGGAGGGCAAACATAAGGAGCCTCCCTCGCGACGGAACCCTAAACCTCTCACGGATTCGCTCGATCCTCCCCTCTCATTCAATCTCTATTTCTATTTCCATTTCGAAATCCACTGGTTCTCGTACCTGAAACGAAAATCAAAGCATTAGTCGTTCATGATCTTAATGCGGGTAGAGGTTTTACCGAAGCTTTATGCGTAGCGGCGGCGGTGTTTGAGACGGTGATGACAAGGGCGGAAGCTTCGTTGGGTTCACGGTGAAGGGCGAAAGCGGCGATGTACTTCGAGAATTTAGATAAGTTTTCTTCTCCTTTCGGTCTAGGGTTTCCGATTGTGGATTTCTCCGCGTGTCTCTTAGGGTTTCTGTGGTGATTGCGAATTCCCCTTCTTCTGTCTCAAATTCCCCCTTTTATAGGCTTCATATGAGATTAAATTCCATGATTGCTTGATTGGATTTTCTGTTAATGTTTTGAAATGTTTCCTTTTTCGAATGATTTTGTTTAATGGAATCCCAATCTGTGATATCCAGTATCAATCATGCTTAATGCCTCTGTCTTTCTAGATTCAATGTCTTGGGAATCTTTTCTTTTAAACCGACACATTCCTCCTCTAATTGCTAACTCTTGAATTGTAACCTGACAGGTGTAGGTAGCGAAGGATTATGGGCCAGGAAACTAACAGACCGAAGTGGTTTACGGTAAAAGAGCTAGTGAGCCCAAAGCCTCATCGTTGGGAGCAATCCTGAACTTTGCAAACTCATCTTCGTGTGCTTGAATTGGTGATTCCAAAGTTGCGAATCTATCCCTGTTTCTTGAGCAAGAATCTAATGTGAATTACTGCTATGGGGGTTTGTGTTGCAGGTGAAGATGTTGTTCTGAGATGGATTTGGATACACTCCCAGCCCTCAAGTGGTTGTCCTTGTACTATGCAGCAATTTGTTCTGATTAAAAGAGTTTGAGTCCTATTGGTTTCTTGATGACACTCTTTATCATTGCTGTAGGTTTGCGAATGATTTTTTTTTATAGAATAATGGTCTTTGAGACTAGCAGTGGTTATAGCTCTTTGCTTTGAATTTTGTAATTGATTTCTCTATTTGTTCTATTGATCTTGCTGCATATTTTCATTGTGATTTCCATTATCGGTTTGGACAGGTGGCTGTTCCCCCAGTGAATTTATGCTAGCACCAACAGCAGGGCACTCATTCAATATTGAAGATGCACCAAATGGAGATGCAGGGTCAGCATAGTCTTCCCATTCTGGATCGTACATGCTCCAAGCTGGGAGGTCATCTCTTTCACAAGGATTTGCAGCAGATGGATTTGAACTTCTGTCATAATGTTAATTTTGGGGACTGCTCAGGGTCTTCCGCTGATGAAGTACAGATTGTAGCAGGCCATTATTCGTGGAGAAGAACGATCTATAAGCTTCAAAACTTTATGTGTGCTCTTGTCTTGCAGGTTGAGTTTCTCACGGAGGTAGCGGCAATGATCCCTTATTGTGCACCATAAAAAGAAGTTGGTTGCTGCTGTTCTGCAATCTGACCATTCCCAGACAGGGCATGTACTTATGTATGCAGTGACTGCTCCTACTGAGGTGAACCAGCATTTGGCACACTTCCATTGGGGTAGAATACATCTTGAGATATGAATGTTTGTTGTTGTTAAAATTGAGGGGTTGTTGGTTGGGCATTAACAAAAAGTGTCGCGTTATTTCCATTAGAAAATGTATCAAAGCGAACAAAGGCATTTTGTTGAGATTTAGGACTGACTGCTTGTTGTTTTCTCGCAGGACCAAAAGCAGGTGAATTATCTACTTTGGTGAGTCATAGGTATCACCACTGAGAAGGTCTCACTTGGGATCAACTTTGGCGGGTATAGCAGAACCAATAGATGTAGCTGGTGCAGGAAGCATTAACTGATTCAATGTTTGGGTGCCTGCTTCAACACTAGCAGTTCTGTTATCAATTTGCATACTAGTATCCCCTGTTTGATGTTTGGAGAAAAGGTAGAAGCCAATACAATCATGGCAGTTTGTAAATGGGGGAGGATTCTCCGCACGAGGATGTCTTAGCACGGTTTCGATAGCGAAGAGACAACTGACAACTGTTGCATCGAGACCTAAAGAAGTTCAAGCTGCCGCACCAGCCGCAATAACTATTCCTTTCTCTTTTGTTTTCCACCATCAATGAGAATCCATTGGCGCATGACTTTCCAATATTCGTACCAGGATGACAAGGTGTCCAACTTTGGTAACTTCAAGAAGTATCACAAGGCAGCTCACTCCATCTTGAACTTGATAAATATATGGAAATTCATCCTTTTTGTAGAAGAACTGTGGAATGATGATGTATTTGTAACTTAAAATTAGCTCATTCTTGTACATCAAAGAAAATTTTCTTATTGTAAAGTTTGTGATCTTGGAATCTCTTGAGTTTGGATCTTGATTCAAAATATATGTAAATCCTCTTGATTTCATAACTTAAGTACACTATGTTTCTCATGCCTTGAATCTTGAAATTCCATGCTTGATCCTTTAAATTTGAGTCTTTAACAACCTTCTACATCAATCTCGAGTCTTGTAAGGCAACTAGACTTTGTATCTATACATGCAAAGTTTGGCATTTGTCATCAACATAAACTTTTTGAAAAGAACATGGATCTTAAATACCTAACTTGGTAAACTTTCAAAGATGAAACCTCTTGTCATGAATTTTGTGGATATTTCAAATTGAATCATGACTTGACTTTGAATTCCCTTCTCTCTTTTTCTTCATGAGCACAATGGATAAATCTTGAATTTTGGTCTCATAAATCTCTAGTATGGAACTTATTGCTTGTATTTTGAACGATGGTAGACAACCCTTGACAACAAGATGGTGTAACCCGGTGAACATCATGAAGTGGCTTTGTAGGCCTCATGACCCTTGGGAAAACTTTGTAAGCATTGTGAATCTTGTGAACCTTATGAACCTCCAAGAAGCAACCTATAGACTTCATGAACCTCATGAAAGGTATTGAAAGCACTGTGGGACTTGTGAACCTTGTGGACCTTCTTAGAACACAAAGTCTTGTATTGTGAGGGCAAATTTTGGGGTGCAACAGCTGCCCCTGTTCAATTTTCCGAAACCTGAGGGGTTAGATTGGTATATTTGCCAGTCGTAACCTGGAAGGTTGAAGGGGATTGAACACAAAAGCCCAAAAATTTGCACTCACTAGTGCACTAGAGTGGTACAGATGGCTAGTTGAATATGATTGAGTGGGCTTAAAGATGCCACTAGGGGGGAAGAGGTTCAAAATATGGGTGTAGGAGGAAAGCTATCAGGATTCTGGAATAATAATGATGTAGCAGCATGTCTTCATGAGGATAGAGCAATCAATAGTGATAACTCTAAAGCAGTCTTGAAGCAATGATATGATTTCAGGAGGATAGAACAATGAATGGCTCTAAAGCAGTCTTGAAACAATAATGTGATATGTCTTCAGGAGGATAGAGCGATCAATAGCTCTAAAGCAGTCTTGAAGTAATGATATCAGGAGGATAGAGCAATCAATAGCTCTAAAGCAGTCTTGAAATAATTAGATGGCTTCAGGAGGATAGAGCAATGAATAGCTCTAAAGCAGTCTTGAAGTAGTAATATGACCTCATGAGGATAGAGCAATGAATAGCTCTAAAGCAGTCTTGAAGTAATAGGATGATTTCAGGAGGATAGAGCAATCAGTAGCTCTAAAGCAGTCTTGAAATAATAATGTGATATGTCTTCAGGAGGATAGAGCAATCAATAGCTCTAAAGCAGTCTTGAAGTTATGATTTCAGGAGGATAGAGCAATGAATAGCTCTAAAGCAGTCTTGAAATAATAATGTAATTTCAGGAGGATAGAGCAATGGATAACTCTAAAGCAGTCTTGAAATAATTAGATGGCTTCAGGAGGATAGAGCAATCAATAGCTCTAAAGCAGTCTTGAAGTAGTAATATGACCTCATGAGGATAGAGCAATGAATAGCTCTAAAGCAGTCTTGAAGTAATAGGATGATTTCAGGAGGATAGAGCAATCAGTAGCTCTAAAGCAGTCTTGAAGTCATGAGAGGCTATCAGGGGAATAAAATAACCCTGAGGTTACAATAAAGCAGTCCCAAAGTAATAAGAAGCTCATCAGGAGGATAAAGTAACCCTGAGGTTACAATAAAGCAGTCCCAAAGATCATAAGATTGTTTGTTAGATAATTAACCTGAACACAAGGTAGCGTTCTGTATAACAACATTAGTTTATGCTTTATGTATGCATGTATGACATGATGCACTTAGGTAATGTACTATAGACATATATGTTATGGTATGATGTAAATGATGTATGTATGCTATGACACTGCTGGAAGTGTCTGGATATCCTTGTATAACAACTGCTGGCCAAGGAAAATAAATCCCGATTCGTTGTTGAAGAATACATAACCCTCCGTCTGCTGGGGATAACAAGGTATAGATAACCTCCCATTGTTGGGGATAACAAGGTATAGATAACCTCCCGTTGTTGGGGACAGTAGGGTATGGATAACCTTCGTTTTCGTTTGATAGTAGGATAAGTATAACATCCCGTCTTCGTTCACCGTGCCCTTATTGGAAAGTAATTTCCCGTATATCCGTATGAGGATAAAAGAGATGGATATAAATTCCAGGGGAGATTAGACTTTGTGAAAATGGATTAGTCCTACTGATGGTTTGTAACTGCCTTGTAAAGATGAACCGGCGAAGCTTCGTTGAAATCCTTCCCTCGTTCGTCCTTAGTAAATACTATTACTGCATTTTCATGCATTTCTGGTAAACATCAATCATATTAAAAGCATACATGCGTTTCTGGTAAACATCAATCATATTCAAAGGCATACATACATTCAAACACAACCAATGGACGTTTCGCTTATGTAAATAGGGTAAAAGTGAATCTGGATTCAAAAGATGGAATTTATTTATATCAAAAGTGACCCATACACGGGTAAGTTTGTACAAGGAGACATAAACCCTAGTAAGAGAATTTTGTCATGAAGTTTTTACAAAAAGAATCAGCTATGTGGGAAATAATCCTATTGAGTTTCAATTCTACTATTGCCACTCAAGTATCTCATCTTCTTGCTGTTGAGACGGAAACGATTGGATTGAGCTTTATCTGTTTGAGCTTGAGTAAGTAGTACAACTGGTTGCAGTTTCATGAGTGATCCAAACGAGACATAGTCATACGCTTTAATCCCTAACTTTTGCCTGGATTGCCCTTTCAGGTTTTCAATCCACCGGGATACCCTTTTTTGCCCAAGCCGCCTTTTCAGGTTTTCGACTTGCCGGGTGTACATCTTTTTATATATATATCCCTAATTTTTGCCCAAACCCTTTTGGTTTGCCGGGATGCCCTTATTTTTGCCTAGGCCTGTCAACCTAGCGGGTCTCTTTTTATGCGTAGTATTTTTTAACTATGTCTGCGTTTACAGGTTGTGGGAAGTCTTCACCATCCATTGTAGTCAGTATCATGGCACCTCCTGAGAACACTGTCTTGACTACAAATGGTCCCTCATATGTTGGAGTCCACTTGCCCCTAGGATCACCCTGTGGTAATATGATACGCTTGATTACCAAGTCACCAGCCTGATATACCTTTGGCTTAACCTTCTTGTTAAAAGCTTTGACCATCCGTTTCTGGTACATCTGGCCATGACAAACTGCTGCTAACCTTTTCTCATCAATCAAATTTATCTGGTCAAGTCGAGTCTGAATCCACTCATCTTCATCCAAGCCTGCATCCTTCATAATTCTCAAGGAGGGGATCTGAACTTCAATAGGCAGAACTGCTTCCATACCATAGACTAAGGAGAATGGGGTTGCCCCTGTTGAAGTACGTATTGTAGTACGATAACCATGCAGAGCAAATGGTAACATCACGTGCCAATCCTTGTAAGTAACAGTCATCTTCTGTACAATCTTCTTAATGTTCTTATTAGATGAGCCAAATGATCAGCAACAACACTCCCCTTAATGGCCTTCTGAGTAGTATACTGTATATCATATTCCGTCAAGATCATTTGCCATCTTGCAATTCTTCCGGAGAGAGCAGGTTTCTCAAATATGTACTTGATTGGATCCATTTTTGAAATCAATAAGGTAGTATGGGTCAACATATACTGTCTTAGTCGGCGAGCAGCCCATGCCAAAGCACAGCAAGTTTTCTCGAGCAGTGTGTATCTTGTTTCACAGTCGGTAAACTTTTTGCTAAGGTAGTATATTGCCTGCTCTTTTCGACCAGACTCGTCATGTTGCCCCAATACACACCCCATTGAGTTGTCTAATACTGTTAAATACATAATCAAGGGTCTTCCGTCAACTGGTGGCATTAAAATTGGAGGTTCTAGCAAATATCTCTTGATTTCATCAAAGGCAGTCTGGCACTCATCGTTCCATTCCATCACCTGATCTTTCTTCAACAACTTGAAGATTGGCTCACAGATGGTAGTTAATTGGGAAATAAATCTTGCAATGTAGTTCAATCGTCCCAAGAAACCTCTAACCTCCTTCTCAGTACGGGGAGCTGGCATCTCTTGTATAGCTTTCACTTTTGCAGGATCCACTTCAATACCTTTTCCACTGACAATGAAACCCAGGAGCTTTCCCGATCTAACTCCAAAAGTACACTTGTTTGGATTTAATCTCAACCTGTATTTCTTCAACCTCTCAAACAACTTGTGCAGATGATCAAGATGTTGCTCTTCATTCTGAGATCTGGCTATCATATCATCCACATATACCTCTATCTCATGATGAATCATATCATGAAACAAAGCCACCATAGCACGCTGATATGTTGCCCCTGCATTCTTCAAACCAAATGGCATTACCTTATAGCAAAAGGTGCCCCACTGTGTCACAAATGTAGTCTTCTCCATATCTTCAGGTGCCATCTTGATTTGATTATAACCAGAGAAACCATCCATAAAAGAGAATACCTTATGCTGAGCAGTGTTGTCTACCAGAATATCAATATGAGGAAGTGGAAAGTCATCTTTAGGGCTAGCCTTGTTCAGATCTCTTTTCTGTTTTCTTCAGTTCCCAGATTCACAACTTCGACTGGCTCTTCATGTGGCTGTATAGCTTTCTCTT
The DNA here is from genome assembly GCA_963859935.3 of Lathyrus sativus. Taxonomy (NCBI): domain Eukaryota; kingdom Viridiplantae; phylum Streptophyta; class Magnoliopsida; order Fabales; family Fabaceae; genus Lathyrus; species Lathyrus sativus. Next base: position 706,981,714 of record OZ012737.1, read on the forward strand.
CTTGTTGTAACAACCTAGCAAGCTCCACAGGTATTTCACAATCGTCCTCGTTTCCGTCTTCAGTTTGATAGATCGGATTCTCGAAATTGTAATTGGCAATAGTAGAACTGTTATCAACTGGATCCAGAGTGGATGAGGATCGGCATTTTAGTGACGTGGGTGTGTGTAAGAACACATAGCTGATAAAGCAAAAATAAAAGAAAAAGAAAGACAAGGAACACAATATTTACGAAAACGAAACGTCCATTGATTTTATGGAATGAAGTATGCGAATGAAATGACAACCCGTAATAAGCACACCATTGTGCCCCGGGTAAGGCACATGGCTTGAAAGTTTTAATTGTTCCAAATTTAAAAAACATAACACAGTAATAGTATTTACTCCTGACTAAAGGAGATAGGGATAACATCTTCAGCTTTCCAATTATTGAGTCCAGCACCCACAGTAGGAAAAATCCATGCCTCCAAGTTGTGGTCTTCATCTTGATCTCCCACAGCATTGATAACCCCTTGATTGGTGATGCGAACAGCACGAGCACGACGAACAGCCTTCTGGGACTCTTCTTCCACCATAGCTTTTGCATCATTGAGGGAGGCCATTGCCATTGTTGGAGGGTTTCTGATGACCACAGGAACCTTCTTCACAGCAGGAGGAGTCACACAATCCTTAACAGCCCAGGGAACCACTTCAAATGACTGACATGGAGTTTCAATGTATTCACCTTCTACTTCCAGATACTTGAAAGTGTTTACATGGCTGACAAAGTATTCTTCCTCTCCAAAGACAGTAACAACTTTTCCATTCACCGGATACCTCAACTTTTGATGTAATGTGGAGGTTACAGCACCTGCCCCATGGATCCAGGGACGACCAAGCAGGCATGAGTACGAAGGATGAATATCCATCACATAGAATGTAGCAGTAAACACCTGAGAGCCAACCTTGATTGGAAGATCAATTTCCCCATGCACTACTCTTCTAGAACCATCAAAAGCCTTTACCACAATATTACTGGGCTTCAATACCGTATCTTCAGGACTCAGCTTGTCCAGGACTTCCTTTGGCAACACATTCAGAGAGGAACCATTGTCTATCAGCACATGAGACAGGGTAGTGCCCCTGCACTCAATTGAAATATGCAAGGCCCTGTTATGATCCCTCTTGGCAGGGGTCAAGTCAGCATCAGAAAATCCTAACCCGTTGTCATAGGTCAGGTGAGCAACACAATTCTCAAACTGGTCCACAGAAATTGCACTGGGTACATGAGCCATCTTTAGAAACTTGATCAATGACTTGGCATGAGCCTCAGAACATAATAACAGGGAGAGCATAGAAATCTTGGAGGGAGTATGCCCCAGCTGATCAACAATATCATAATCACTCTTGCGAATGATTTTCAATACTTCTTCCATCTGCTTAGAGAGGTCATCAGCAGCTGGCACATCAGTAGATACAGGCTCAATAACAGGACCCTTGCCCCCGAGCATTAGTGGTGGAAGTAACAGCAGGAGTAACCGCACTCTTAGAAGCAACTGGAGGAGAGAAGACTCTTCCACTACGAGTGATCTTGCTAGATCCGGCAATATTATCAATGTCAACAGGCATATCAGGTAAAGGCTCCTGTTTGACACCATGGATGTAAACATCAGACCCATAGTGCCAAGGCACAGCTTTGTCAGATGTATAAGGAATAGGACCAGGAGTGGTAATGATCAGAGGAGCTACTCTGGCTTCAGTGACAACTTTCACAGGACCTTCAGCAGTAATCTTGATTGGGCCCTGATGAGTGATTTTAATGGGACCCTTTGAAGTGATTCTTAGTGGTACTTTGTCAACCATGTCAACCTCTTCAATCTTTTTACCCTGAGTCAGATGATCCACCATACTTTCTACAGATGCTGGTCTTCTTTCAAACACTATAGTATATTTATCCATGAGACGTTGAATCCCATCTCTCAAAATGAAGCAACTATCCGGCTTATAGGTACAATATAGACAATCTTCATGACAACCTGGAAAGATCCCAGCTTGTACTAACCTCTTTTTGATAACAGACAATGGTGTGCTCAACTCCATAACTGAATAGACATGCAGATCTTCATCAATATCTTTATCAATGGCGTTGACAGTCTTCTCGTGATTTGGCATTGGAGCTGTAATCACATTTGGAGTACCTGGTGGATCAAACTCAATTTCTCCAGCATCAATCATATCCTGAATTTTGTTCTTCAAGACCCAGCAGTTATTAGTATCATGTCCTGGACAGTTTGAATGATATGCACATCGTGCATTGGGATTGTACTTGGGAGAGGTAACATTGGGATTCTGAGGAGCCTCCCTCAGGGTAATAAGTTCAGCCTTCAACAAATGTTGCAATGCCTGAGCCATTGACATGTTGATCTTCGTGAACTGTCTTCTAGCCCTCTGTTGGTTGCCTTGAGGCTGCTCTGCTGTTGCAGGAGTTGGATTTGAAATATGAACTGCACTAACAGACTGATGCCTTCTGTTACGATCAGGCTGACCATACACAGCATTAGATTCTTTCTTCCCAGTGGGAGGCTTCTTTGCAGCACCTGATGAAGAAGTGCCCATTTGGATCTTGCCACTCTTGATGCCATTCTCTACTCGCTCTCCTGTCATGATCAACTCAGTGAAGCCAGATGATGAGCTTCCAATGAGATGACTGTAAAACGGACCATTCAGCGTACACATGAACATATCAACCAATTCCCTATCAGTCAAAGGGGGTTGAACTCTTCCAGCTAAGTCTCTCCACTTCTGAGCATACTCCTTAAAGCTTTCTTTGGCGCCCATAGACATGCTTTGAAGCTGCATGCGAGTGGGGGCTAAGTCAGCATTATATTGGTACTGCTTGTAGAAAGCTTCAGCAAGGTCATTCCAATCTCTGATGTTGACACTCTCCAACTGATAATACCACTCTAGCTGAGCTCCAGATAAACTCTCTTGAAAGAAATGGATCCACAACTTTTTATCAGCAGTGTGGGGTTGAATTCTTCTGACATAAGACCTCAGATGCAATTTGGGACAAGAGACCCCATCATAGACAACAAATGTAGGAACTTTGAACCCAATGGGTATGACCACCCCAGATATCAAGCTCAAATCCTCAAAATCCAACCCAGATGATTTCTGTAATTCCATAGCATCCATTCTATCTACCAGCATCTTGAATTTGTCTTCGTTAGGCTCATGGTAGTAGTTAGCCTCCGAATCAGAGTCCCCCATAGTGTTGTGGAGACTGCCTCTCTCCTGCTCAGATTCTTCAGATTCATAGTCTTCAACCTGTTCCTTGGTCTTGGCAGGACCTTTGAACCTTCTTCCCATGTTGAGCAACCCAGCAGACTTTCTAGCCTTCTTAGTCTTCTTGGCCAGCAGTGCCTTCAATTCATCCTGCCCCTTGGATAGGTTCAGAATCAGCTCTTGGAACTGTGCATTCTGTGCCTGGAGATCCTTAACTGATTGTTCAAGAGCCATTGCTGAAATAAACAGCGAGAAGATGAGAAACCTGTGCACAATTATAAACCTGTGATGCAATGATATGGGAATGCATATGCGATGTTTTCAAGGACCGCAGGATTTAAATTTGCTTAAACAAACAAGAAAGTAACTTTTTATTAGTAATAACTTGTTTTGCCTTATAGGCTTACAAAAAAATGAAAACGAAATAAGTACAAAAGATGGGGTTTTAAGTCTCCCATGGACGTTTCCTCTTTGAGTTGAGGTATGAGTTGAGGTTTCGTTCCTCATGAAGTAGCTAGATCCAATAAGTGACCATGTCTCTGGACGAACTGGGAATGATCAGACACTTGGGAAACCAACTCTTTGAGCTTGGGAGGTATCCTTACAAGGTTGATCCTGATGGTGTTTCTACGAGCAGAAGCCATGACCTGTAACAAAGAACAAAGATAGATCTTTTGGTCCTTGAAATGGTTAGGGAAAATGATATGCTTATGATGCATGATGATGTCATGATGTTATGTTCAATCACAAACATGTGGCACACACAAGCAAGTCACACAATTGCCCTAGGTTTAAAGGCTTGCATGAGGTTTAAAGGTAAGTACCCTCCCCTGAAGTTAGATGGTTCATCCTGTCCTACAAAAGTAACCAGGTTCTAAGGGATCTCAATATCATTGATCCTTCACAAGGGTGGTTGTTCAGAAGGCAACTTACTTGCCAACCAAAACCCTCCAAGTTTAAGATCTCAATGAGCGTAGTATCGAGTGTCAACCAACTTCGGTCTGCACCAAAGCCGGTTACCTCACTACTTTCTAAAGGCCAAGATGAGTTAACTAGGGTTCTAAAAGTCAGTTAGTGCATTGACAACATATGGCAGCCTCAATATTATCCTCAACTTGACTTAAGGAATATAAGCACCAACCAAGAAGTCGCACTAACTATGGCCACCAGATCAACCGTATCGATATACGTCGTACAGTTTCCTTGGTCTATTGCCATTTACCTAAGGTACACTAGATCCGGGTTAGGACCTTTCACACATAAGAGCACCCCAACAATATAATAATAAAGCAAACAAGGCAAACAATTTAAAGTGATCTTAATTCCTAAGGGTACCCCTCTTAAATAGATCCCCAGCAGAGTCGCCAGTTCTGTAACACGGTGGGAGAACTGACTTTAAACAATGTCGCGGATAGCAAGAGTCGCCACCGACTTTTATTTTATCCATAAGGAAAGGTTATAAAAGAACAGGAAAGACCTTAGAGAATATTTTGGGTCCGGGGGGTAAGTTATGAAAAGGGAAGGTGTTAGCACCCTTTTCATCCATGGTTATCCATGGGCTCTTAGGTACTTAAGCTCACTTTTGAATTGTTTTGAAATTGTAGTGTGTGAATAGAAAATTTTCAGAATAGTTAATAAATAATCCATGTAAGGATGTGTTAAGAACTTGTTTGAAAACTTGTTGAAGATTTGTTTAAGTGTGAAAAAGTTTTGAAGTGAGCAAGTATCTAGGAGTAGCCTACCCTAGTGTTTTAAGGTCTTTCTTATTCTTTATCCTTTCTTCAGTAAGACTATCCCTACTATAATGGAGTAGGTAGTCCTTACTTTGGATGTTAAGGGACATGTGAGGGACGATTGGATTTTTTTGAAGGCCATTGTGGGGTGTAATAAGCAAACTAGAGGGACTATCATCATTTTTCGAAAGGGACTCGATTCGTAAAGGCAACCATAAGGGACTTTGATGATTTTCTTTTTGAGGGACTTGCTTTATACACCCCACTTAACCATTATTCGTAGGCAACTGGAGGGATATCCTTAGGAAGTGTGCAATGTGACATAAATAATAGTGATGAAAGTGTGAGAAATTTAAATCATACAAGCGGAAGTAAAATGCGGAGAGTAAATGCGATTATTGATTCGCGAGATTACAACCAGGAAACAGTTACAATTATAAATAAATAACGGTAAACATAATAAGCTGCAAAACGAACAAACAACGTTAGCGGGCAAAATTAGATGAATTATCAGACACGCCAGGAAGTGAAATTATGTATATTTTTGTGGTTTGTATTTTATGATATAAACTTCAATTTGAATTAAAATAGGATTTTTAATTTAACTTAAATCCCCAAAAACTGTTTTAAACTATTTTTTTATTTTTTAAAAAAAAAAGTGGATTTTAATAGAAAACATTTTAAAAAATAATTATAATAATACAAATAAATAAAAACTAAATAATAAAATAAAAAAAAAAGGGATTGATTAATAATTAATAAAAAAGAAAAAGGTTGATTATATTCTAAATTAATGTTTTAGCGGGTGGTTAAATGATTAAACTGGTGTATTAGGCGAGTGAATTAGTGGTTAATGGTGATTATGTGTGTTTAGTGCTATAATCTGAAAATTACAAAAAAGAACAATAATCAAACGAAAAAAAACATGGAGGGCAAACATAAGGAGCCTCCCTCGCGACGGAACCCTAAACCTCTCACGGATTCGCTCGATCCTCCCCTCTCATTCAATCTCTATTTCTATTTCCATTTCGAAATCCACTGGTTCTCGTACCTGAAACGAAAATCAAAGCATTAGTCGTTCATGATCTTAATGCGGGTAGAGGTTTTACCGAAGCTTTATGCGTAGCGGCGGCGGTGTTTGAGACGGTGATGACAAGGGCGGAAGCTTCGTTGGGTTCACGGTGAAGGGCGAAAGCGGCGATGTACTTCGAGAATTTAGATAAGTTTTCTTCTCCTTTCGGTCTAGGGTTTCCGATTGTGGATTTCTCCGCGTGTCTCTTAGGGTTTCTGTGGTGATTGCGAATTCCCCTTCTTCTGTCTCAAATTCCCCCTTTTATAGGCTTCATATGAGATTAAATTCCATGATTGCTTGATTGGATTTTCTGTTAATGTTTTGAAATGTTTCCTTTTTCGAATGATTTTGTTTAATGGAATCCCAATCTGTGATATCCAGTATCAATCATGCTTAATGCCTCTGTCTTTCTAGATTCAATGTCTTGGGAATCTTTTCTTTTAAACCGACACATTCCTCCTCTAATTGCTAACTCTTGAATTGTAACCTGACAGGTGTAGGTAGCGAAGGATTATGGGCCAGGAAACTAACAGACCGAAGTGGTTTACGGTAAAAGAGCTAGTGAGCCCAAAGCCTCATCGTTGGGAGCAATCCTGAACTTTGCAAACTCATCTTCGTGTGCTTGAATTGGTGATTCCAAAGTTGCGAATCTATCCCTGTTTCTTGAGCAAGAATCTAATGTGAATTACTGCTATGGGGGTTTGTGTTGCAGGTGAAGATGTTGTTCTGAGATGGATTTGGATACACTCCCAGCCCTCAAGTGGTTGTCCTTGTACTATGCAGCAATTTGTTCTGATTAAAAGAGTTTGAGTCCTATTGGTTTCTTGATGACACTCTTTATCATTGCTGTAGGTTTGCGAATGATTTTTTTTTATAGAATAATGGTCTTTGAGACTAGCAGTGGTTATAGCTCTTTGCTTTGAATTTTGTAATTGATTTCTCTATTTGTTCTATTGATCTTGCTGCATATTTTCATTGTGATTTCCATTATCGGTTTGGACAGGTGGCTGTTCCCCCAGTGAATTTATGCTAGCACCAACAGCAGGGCACTCATTCAATATTGAAGATGCACCAAATGGAGATGCAGGGTCAGCATAGTCTTCCCATTCTGGATCGTACATGCTCCAAGCTGGGAGGTCATCTCTTTCACAAGGATTTGCAGCAGATGGATTTGAACTTCTGTCATAATGTTAATTTTGGGGACTGCTCAGGGTCTTCCGCTGATGAAGTACAGATTGTAGCAGGCCATTATTCGTGGAGAAGAACGATCTATAAGCTTCAAAACTTTATGTGTGCTCTTGTCTTGCAGGTTGAGTTTCTCACGGAGGTAGCGGCAATGATCCCTTATTGTGCACCATAAAAAGAAGTTGGTTGCTGCTGTTCTGCAATCTGACCATTCCCAGACAGGGCATGTACTTATGTATGCAGTGACTGCTCCTACTGAGGTGAACCAGCATTTGGCACACTTCCATTGGGGTAGAATACATCTTGAGATATGAATGTTTGTTGTTGTTAAAATTGAGGGGTTGTTGGTTGGGCATTAACAAAAAGTGTCGCGTTATTTCCATTAGAAAATGTATCAAAGCGAACAAAGGCATTTTGTTGAGATTTAGGACTGACTGCTTGTTGTTTTCTCGCAGGACCAAAAGCAGGTGAATTATCTACTTTGGTGAGTCATAGGTATCACCACTGAGAAGGTCTCACTTGGGATCAACTTTGGCGGGTATAGCAGAACCAATAGATGTAGCTGGTGCAGGAAGCATTAACTGATTCAATGTTTGGGTGCCTGCTTCAACACTAGCAGTTCTGTTATCAATTTGCATACTAGTATCCCCTGTTTGATGTTTGGAGAAAAGGTAGAAGCCAATACAATCATGGCAGTTTGTAAATGGGGGAGGATTCTCCGCACGAGGATGTCTTAGCACGGTTTCGATAGCGAAGAGACAACTGACAACTGTTGCATCGAGACCTAAAGAAGTTCAAGCTGCCGCACCAGCCGCAATAACTATTCCTTTCTCTTTTGTTTTCCACCATCAATGAGAATCCATTGGCGCATGACTTTCCAATATTCGTACCAGGATGACAAGGTGTCCAACTTTGGTAACTTCAAGAAGTATCACAAGGCAGCTCACTCCATCTTGAACTTGATAAATATATGGAAATTCATCCTTTTTGTAGAAGAACTGTGGAATGATGATGTATTTGTAACTTAAAATTAGCTCATTCTTGTACATCAAAGAAAATTTTCTTATTGTAAAGTTTGTGATCTTGGAATCTCTTGAGTTTGGATCTTGATTCAAAATATATGTAAATCCTCTTGATTTCATAACTTAAGTACACTATGTTTCTCATGCCTTGAATCTTGAAATTCCATGCTTGATCCTTTAAATTTGAGTCTTTAACAACCTTCTACATCAATCTCGAGTCTTGTAAGGCAACTAGACTTTGTATCTATACATGCAAAGTTTGGCATTTGTCATCAACATAAACTTTTTGAAAAGAACATGGATCTTAAATACCTAACTTGGTAAACTTTCAAAGATGAAACCTCTTGTCATGAATTTTGTGGATATTTCAAATTGAATCATGACTTGACTTTGAATTCCCTTCTCTCTTTTTCTTCATGAGCACAATGGATAAATCTTGAATTTTGGTCTCATAAATCTCTAGTATGGAACTTATTGCTTGTATTTTGAACGATGGTAGACAACCCTTGACAACAAGATGGTGTAACCCGGTGAACATCATGAAGTGGCTTTGTAGGCCTCATGACCCTTGGGAAAACTTTGTAAGCATTGTGAATCTTGTGAACCTTATGAACCTCCAAGAAGCAACCTATAGACTTCATGAACCTCATGAAAGGTATTGAAAGCACTGTGGGACTTGTGAACCTTGTGGACCTTCTTAGAACACAAAGTCTTGTATTGTGAGGGCAAATTTTGGGGTGCAACACCCCAACCCGATGTTACATATCAGAGCAATACCCTCTAAGTTAACCAAAAGGATAACAACTCAAAACTTCAAAAATATCCTCGACGGTGTCCACGGCTAAACCTGGTCATTTGCACTTTACCCACAAGAAGGTAACATTCAAACAGGCAGGGTGAGTAAAACGATTCAAAATAATCAATGTATGAAAATCAACATATAAATGGCGTCATAGTCATATTCAACATCATCATATTCATTAATGGGCCTCAAAGGCCACAACATCATAAATTATTCCAAATGACTCATAAATGCAAATGCAACAAGACTTAATACATGTGGTACCAATCATCACAGCTCGATGGACACTGGGCCATCAACCCTCCATAGATCCCCATCAATAGGATCGACTCTACTAGAGAACTGAAGCACATTAAAACACTTCACATCCATACAATGGGATTGAAGCCAAAGTAATCGAGGTCCTGAACCGAAGTTCGGATGCACATGAATGCATGATGAGCACGTCAATAATCATCCTCATAATAACAACATAGGTGCATCATCATTCATCATAATCTTCATCATCACAGTCATCATCATATCTCATGTCATCATATAATTCATCAAAATCATGGTAACATCATCATAGTTTTCCAATCAATACATCATAAAAATCATCATGTAATCATGTACACATCACATAAAACTCACAGTCATACTCATGTCAATTCGTCAAAGAAATCACAGAATCAAACATCAAGGCATCGTTGTACACGATCAACATTCGCAAAACTCTGCTACGTTCGCTGGCATGTTTGCTAGGCGAGTCTGGGGCGAGTTTCTTCGCTGTGCGAAGGATTCTTCGCTAGGCGAGTCTGAGAACAACATTGTTCGCTGTGCGAAGCATTCTTCGCTAGGCGAACAGTACGATGTCAGCAAATTCTGCTATGCAACATAACCTAAATCCATCTAAATGTTCACACGATTCACTTTCCCAATACCCCTAAAACATCCATAAATCCTCTCTAAGGTCTTAGGGCGATAAAGGCACAAAACCTACGGTTTATTAGGCCAATTATGTATCATATTCACGCCTTAAATTACAAATTTCCCTACAATTACTCCAAAGGTATTAGAGTTACTCACTATCTAATATTCCTATCCCTCCAAGGTTAGACAAATAACAATTCATGGTTTTGGCCACGAATGCCTAACTTTCCTTTTCCCCAATGAATTCCACAGTTAGATTCACAAATAATAGATTTAGGTCACAAAGGCCAAAGATCACTTTTTCTCATATCCACCCTCAAAACCCTTAAACCTTAAATCAACCTTAAATACATTGAAAGTTACACATGGAAAATCATGAAGGTAATACTCCCCATACCTTAATCGTCGATTCAAAGCCTTCACAAATCTTTCAGAGAATCTTCTAAAACTTCTGCCTTCAATCCTCTCCTCAGAGCTCTGGCCTCAATTCTTTTCACGGTCTAACAATGAATTATAATCCCTTCACAATTTCCTTTTTGTTAAACCTAGTCTTGGGCCTCACAATTAGGATTTTTTCCATATTACCCTCACTAACTCCTCTCCATTGTCCAATTTGCCCTTATTTCACTTATATTTATTTTAATTAATAATAATACTAATATATTCATATTATATAATCTTAATTAAATAAATAACCCAAAAATGCATAATTATTAATAACTCCACAAAACACCGAAAAAAATGAATATTCTTATTTAAACAATTAAATAAATATTCCAATTAAATTTGGTGTGTTACACTTATTCTCTACACCTATTTCTCTGTACTTGCTCTCTCTTTCTCTTTGATCTTTTTCTCACTTAAGCATCAAAGTGCCTTGCAGGTACACCCTATCTCTCTCCACAACTCTGGCGAGAACATCAATCTAACGACACATGGCAGGCTATTGGTTCTTTCTGATCAAGTAAGATCAATGGCGCCGTCTGTGGGAACTCTCAGCTTCCCCATTCTTTCTCTTGTCCGAGAACAGAAGCTCAAGAACTAAAGAAAAATCAACCTTCAACTTCCATTCTGACCATGGCCAGCCCACACAACAATAATGCCTCAGGATTTACTGTCACCCTCCCCAACATGGACGACCACGACCCCAACACGGCAGTCCACAATGACAAAGGTGACCACAGGGACGTGCGCCGCCTCTCCTTTCTCAGAAGACGCGACCTTCAACACCGTCCAATGCTTAGCCAGCCCGGCTGTCTACCAGCCCGTTCCAGTTCCGGCGGGCGTCGACCTTACCATCACGGCCCTGTTTGCGGCGATCAATCAAACTAACCTGATGATCATTGGGCAGAACGAATAAATATGGATACTCGAGAGAGAATAACCGTCGCACTCGCCCCCACGGAGACACCTTTGATGGCACTCTGTCAGCCTCTCAGCCTCAAGGAGACACCGTCGACAGTGTTCTATCATCCTCTCTCCCTCACAGAGACACCATCGCCAAGCTTCCCTCAGTCCCTCGTCTCCTCCATGATAGACACGGTACATAGAGGACTCCATGAGCCCATCGCCTCGACCAGCAGGGCACCGTCCCCGTTATAACACCCACTTTCTATACCCCTAAATAATCACATAATCAATTAGTCACATATTAAAAATTTCGTCAGAGTGTAATTATAAACATATTATAAAAGAGGCGCGTCACATTACGCTTGAAATTAAAACATACAACACCTGCTCAACAAAAGATATGCAACAGTGGGGTAACATTGCAATAGAGGAACTTAGTCCTTACACCCACATCTCAAAATTTAGAATAAAAGCGAAAAATCTAAACATTGATAACGTCAAATATATATATATCATCCAGTATAATTCAACAACATAAGTCATGTTTACATAAACATTCATCAACAAGATACATATACAAATGTATCATAAAAGAATCATGTACATCCTAGCTACCCGGTGCTACATATCAGAGCCGACCAACCAAAAGAATGAAGACACGCTTCACAAAAATACCTCCAGCATACCTACTCTGCAATGCCTCATAGAGCATCATAAAACAACAGAAGGGTGAGAAATATTATCATAATAACAATGCATATAATTATATATCTTAGCATAAAAATACACATATTCTACATTCTCACCACAATTCATCACAACTCACTCATATACATCGCAATGTATATATATATATATATATATATATATATATATATATATATATATATATATATATATATATATATATATATATATATATATATATATATATATATATATATATATATATATATATATATATATATATATATATATATATATATATATATATATATATATATATATATATATATATATATATAACCAAGCATATTCATCATGCATACTTTCACAATTCTTATCATTCCACATAAACATACACATTTATGTTTATTCACCAACGCACAATTATAAAGATGATAAATGCAAATCATAAAGATGTTTATGCAAATGCAATGCGGTACCAACTCAATCATCTCAAGTTCACTCAGGAACTTATTGGAACCATCACTCGTTACCAATGTGACTCCTCGTCGGGCCTACGATGTTCACCCATTGCTCACACCTCACATAGGCACACAATGTTTGTGGATTGCTCACACCTCACATAGGCACACAGTCTGATTGCTCACACCTCACCTAGGTACACAATCGTTTATAATCATCGCTCACACCTCACATAGGCACATGATGTTACAATGAATTCTCATTAGAATCACACAACACAAGAATGTACATCATTATGCTTCACATACAAAATGACTCAAGACACTCTTGAAATGCATACATATTTACAATATATTCATGCATTCATCTCATTCTATCACATACAATCTATATACATTCATAATATATTCCACAATCTAGGATTTACGCCATACGGCTACCCACATCATATCATATAACAACACACAAGCTACACGTTTCGGGAGAATGTTGATCAACATCCGAGTCAAAGAATCGATATTGGATGGGAATCCACATTCTTTTTGGAAAATCTTGTTAAGAGATGAAGAATAATGAGAAAGTGGGTTTCTAGGTCACAAATATCACTTTTAAGCAAAAACAAAAGAAAACAGATGAAAAAGATATTTATTTTTACAAAAAGTAGCCCATGCCACTTATAGAAAAAGTGTTGCGCTGACATGCTCGCTAGGCGAGTAGAATGGTTCGCCTAGCGAGCCCTTCGCTGCTTCACTCGCTCTAGCGAGTTTTGGTCTTTTTGATTCTGTCCAAGTCTGGGAGTGTTCGCTGGCAGCTCGTTGTGTGCTCGCCTAGCGAACACTTCGCAACCTCACTCGCCAGTGATTCGCCTAGCTTCCACTCAAAACTCAAACCCTCAATTATCCAAAAATGTCAAAAGTTACGAAATCACCCGAATTCAATCAAACAAGTTTCAATAGTCACGGCCTAACATTCCTTGACTAAACTACGCAATTTATTTCGAATTCTAATCGTGAAAACATCGGTTTCTATCGATTTTACCAATTCGACCTAAAATAGAAATATGTGGAAAAACAACCAAAACAATCCAAACAAAACCATACATAATCATACACAATGATAAGATAACAATATTTCACACCCTTATCCGATTAAATCGATTCCTAGAAGTTGTTTTGAAGATTTCCAAGCTTTCTCTCTTTTCTTCTTTCTTTCTCTTCTCTTTCTTCTTTCTCTTCTCTTCTTTTTCTTTCTTTCTCTTCTCTTTCTTCTTTCTCTTCTCTTCTCTTTCTTTCTATTCTATTTCTTTTCTATTACTTTTTCTCTTAAAATATCTAATAAATCATTTTCTCACAAAATATCTAGTAATTGATTTTCTCACATAAAATTTCTAACTTAACATTAATTAAGAAATATCTAAAATACCCTCCAACCTAATTTCCTCAAAAACTCTCAAAAACGATAAAATAACACAATATGCAAACATAACGTATTAACACACCAATTCCACAAATAAAATAATAATCACCCAAATAAAATAAAAGACTAAAAAAAATGAGAAATCAGAATCGGGGCGTTACACCCGTCTTGAGCGACCCCAGCTGACAATTTCTCACAAGAGGGACAGGTCTCCTCCTCGAGAAGAGCGACGCTCCCCGACTCAGAAGAAGAAAAAAGCAGTTGCAGCCTCCTCCAATGGCCCAGCAGAAGAGCCCACGCAGGCGAAGACACCGTCTGGACTCAGCCTCCCCCTCGCCGTCGCCTATCCAAAGCGACGAAGATACTCGGTGCTCACCACTATGCAGGGCCATCAGAGAAGCACTGTTGCCTCTCGGGATGGAAAAACCCTCAATCCTACAACATATGATGGGACGACCGACCCGGACGATAACATCGAAAGCATAGAAATGATATTGGACTACAGAAACGTCCGGGGAGCTATCAAATATAAATTGTTCCCACCATATTGAGGAAAAGGGCCATGACGTGGTACAATCGCCTTGCTCCCGACTCCATTGCCTCATGGAGCAAACTGAAGCACCAGTTCTCCAGGCACTTCACAGTGTCCTGACGCCATCCGAAGACAGAGGCGGCCCTGGAGTCTAGTATCTAGGGGAAGAACAAGCCTCTTAGAAATTACATTGGGAGGTTCAATTGCAAGGTCGTCCAAGTGTCCACGACGAACGAAATGAAGAAATTCTTGATCCAGAGGGGCATAAGGCTGCACTCTGACTTCGCCAAAGTCGTCGGCCTCATACGTCCCCTTACCCTGAACGCCCTTCTCCACATGGCTCAGTCACACATCAAGTACGAGGAGATAGATGCCACAAACACCGCCCTGGCCAAGCGCAACCGGGAAGCCCCCAAAAGCGCGAGGCGTGAAGAAACCTCGCCTGCTCCTCCTTGATGAAACGAGCAGAAAAGGTGCGAAGATCCCCCACGCGAGCAGAGGGGCCAGCAGGTCGGTTCATTAAGTACACGCTACTCACAGCTCCCCGCGAGAGCATCCTGATCGAGTGTATCAATTCAGAGTTTCAGAGGGGCGGTGTCCGATTCCTGAAACCGACAGCCCCGAAGTCCAATTCAGATAAGTCTAAATACTGCCGGTTCCACCGGAGCTACAAATACGTGACAGAAGATCGCATTCACCTCAAAGATACAATCGAGATTTTAATCAAAGAGGGGCATCTGAAATAATACACCTGGAGAGGAGAAGCCCCCTAACCTGAGACCCGCGAGGCGAAGAAGGTCGAAGAGGCGTCAATCCCTCCGACGAAGCGAGATTGCAAGTGGCCCTATGCGTCTCCCGACCAAAGGATTTCTTCTTCAGTGAGCCCTCCAGACCGCTGACCGCCCTCAGCCTGTGTGAGGACTTTTCGACTACAACGGTGATATCAGATGGAGGACCCAGCCAGCTGTCGGTCGGGTATGTCAAGAGAAAATTGAAGGAGCTCATCGACAAGATCTCGAAGATGAACGTTACCCTTGACAGGTTCAAAGGGAAATTGAAACCAATCACCTTTTATCTCGAGGAGCTTCCCGGAGGGGAACCCAACGCCAGTATTCCCATCCTGATCAGAGCACAAATGGAAAACTTCGATGTTCACCGAATTTTGGTCGATCAATAAAGTTCAGTGGACATCATGTACGCCCATCTATTTACCACACTGCAGCTGGACGAGAGCCACTTGACCCCGTACGTGGGCTCCGACCTCCAAGGCTTCAACGACACAACCACCAAGCCTTAGCGATATGTGGAGCTGCTCGTCACCTTTAGGGCAGAAGAGATGACCAGACAAGTGAAAGTCCGCTTTTTGGTGATCGAGTGTCCCTCGTTGTACCAGTGCATCTTGGGATAACCAACCCTAGCCGAGCTGACCGTAGTACCGTCGACAGTCCACCTGAAGATGAAATACTACACGACCAGAGGGCTAGTCGTCACCATCCATGGAGACATTGAAGCAGCCAGAAGATGCTTTGAGGCAGCATTCAAAGGACTCAACTTCATCAACGTCGCCCCCAAACCGACCAGCCATCCAACTCGAACTGAGGAACCAAATCCCCTTCCGCACGTCAACTCTGTCAACCTCGGTAGCCGTTTCTCCGGCAAGCAGGGACAAGACAAAGACCCTGAGGACACGCCTTCAGAGGACAACAGGCAGCTCCCTTATCCGACACTCCTCATCCCAAACGGAGACTTCGAGCTCATCATGCTAGGAGATAACCCCGAAAGAGGCGTGAAGATCGATACAAGCCTGCCCGACCTAGCGAGGAAACAACTCAAGACCTGCCTCCGAGAGAATGCGGACCTCTTTGGATGGAGCGCTGTCGGGATGCCCTGGCTCAACCTCGACATAGCCTGCCACCACCTCTCCATAGATCCGACCACTAGTGCCATAGTTCAACATAGGCGTAGGCAGTCTACCGAGAAAGCGGAAGCTGCTGAAAAAGCTGTAAAAGACCTCCTAGAGGCAAATTTTATTTCGGAAGCCCGATACACAACCTGGCTTTCCAACGTTGTACTTGTTAAGAAAACTAATGGAAAATGGAGAATGTGCGTTGATTATACTGATCTCAACCGGGCGTGTCCCAAAAACGCTTACCCGTTGCCTAACATCGACAAACTCGTCGATAATTCTGCAGGTTTCAAACTCCTGTTATTCATGGACGCATACTCGAGATACAATCAAATCCCCATGGCAAAGTCCGACAAGCAGCATACGACCTTCATGACCGAGTTGGGAAACTACTACTACAACGTAATGCTTTTTAGCCTGAAGAATGTCGAGGCGACCTATCAAAGGATGATGAACAAAGTCTTCCAAGGAGAAATCGGCGATATGCTCGAAGTCTACATGGACGACATGATCGTGAAGTCGTGAGACGAGGTCGACCATACCACTTACCTCCAGAAATTCTTCGAAACAGTGAGGAAATGCAGGATGAGGTTCAACCCGACAAGTGCACCTTCGACGTGTGAGCAGGCAAGTTCCTCAGCTTTTACCTGACGGAACAAGGAATAGAAGACAACCCAGACAAGTTTCGAGCCTTCTTTGAGTTCGCCACCCCAAACACAAAGAGGTCCATCTAATCACTAAACGGGATACTCACATCTTTATCACAATTCGTCGCCAAGTCTGCACAACACGCCTTCCTCTTTTTCAAACTATTGCGCAAGGAAGTCGCGTTCGAGTGGACTAAGGAATGCAAGCAGGCTCTCTGCCACCTCAAACAGGTTCTCTCGTGGCCGTCAGTACTATCGAGTTCGGAGGTCGGGGAAACCTTGTACTTGTATATCGCGGTCGCCACGGAGGCCATTAGCGCGACATTGATATGCCAAACACCAGAAGAGCAGAAGCCGATATACTTCACGAGCAAAGATCTCCAAGCCTCCAAGCTCAGGTACCAACATATCAAGAAGGTCGCTCTAACCCTCATAAATGTGTCCAGGAGGTTGCAACATTACTTCCTGACCCACACGGTCGTAGTCAGATCGGACCAGCCCGTCAAATAGTTACTCGGACGACCAGATATGTCGGGACGAATGCTCAGATGGTCGCTCGAACCATCAGAATTTGACATCCAATACGAGAGCATGGAGGCTCTCAAAGCCCAAGTCCTGGCCGAATTTTTCGCCGAAATGAATTCCGCGGACTCACTGACACCCGGGTCGCATAAATGGACCATCTTCGTCGACGACGCCTCCAGCTCGACGGGAAGTGGGATAGGCATTATCTTAGAAAATGAAGAAGGTATCCTGATAGAAGTTTCCCTCGCCTTGGTGTTCCCTATGTAGAACAATCAGGCCGAGTACGAACCATTTCTTGTGGGCCTACGTCTGGCCGAAGATCTAGGTGCCAAAGAGGTGAAAATTTTCACAGAATCCAAGCTCGTGGTCTCACAGGTGTGAGGTGAGTATCAAGCCAAGAATGACAACCTCGCCGAGTATCTTTTCATGGTAAAAGAAAAAATGAAGTGCTTCATTCCGCGGAGGCAAGACACGTCCCGCGCGAACACAACACCCGAGCAAATGTCTTGTCCAAACTAGCCAGTACGAAGAGGAAAGGCAGGAATAAACCCGTGATCCAAGAAATCCTCCCTTCCCCCAGCATCAAGAGGAACGCAACACCCCCTGAGGTAAACTCCATTGGCGACAACGACTGCTGGATGACCCCAGCGGTGTACTTGTGTACGAGGAAACTTCCCTACAATTTGAAGGAAGCAACCGTCGTTAGGCGCCGGGCATGTTCTTACGTCATGGTCGAAGACAAACTATACAGGAGAGGATTCTCTATTCCCCTCCTCAAGTGCGTTGACGAATCCCAGGTGTTGGGCATCCTCCAACAGATCCACGAGGGTATCAACGCCCAACACCTAGGCGGGAGAGCACTCGCCTGCAAGGCGTTACGAGCAGGGTACTATTGGCCCACCATGCAGCAGGACGCGAAACAACACGTCACAAAGTGTGATAGATGCCAACGACACGGGGACATGCACCTCGCCCCACATAGCGAGCTGAAAACGCTCTCATCGCCGTGGCCATTCGCCTGGTGGGGAATGGACATCCTCGGACCCTTCGCCATCGGATCCTATCAAAACAAATATTTGATAGTCGACGTGGATTACTTCACCAAGTGGATAGAAGCCAAAGCTCTGGCAAAAATCACGGCCCAAAACATACTACGATTCTACAAGCGAAACATACTTGCCCGGTTCGGCGTGCCCCATGCCATAATCACCGATAATGGGACGCAATTCACCGGTAAGAACGTCCAGGACTTCGTCTCCAGATTAGGCACGAAACAATTTCACGTTGGTCGAACACCCGCAGACAAATGACAGGTTGAAGCAGCGAACAAGGTGATTCTGCGCGGGCTGAAGTGTAGGCTAAGAGACGCCAAGAAATGATGGGTCGAGGAGCTGCACATCGTCCTCTGGGATTACAGGACCACTCCGCATTCCACGATCGGAGAAAGCCCTTTCCGATTGACCTACAGGACAAAAACAATGATCCCTATCGAGATAAGAGAGCCCTCAAAGAGAACTGAATTCCCCTTGCCCGATGAGGAAAACGACGAGGCGCTCAGGGAAGAACTCAACCTATTTGAGGAGATCAGGTCGGGAGCATCCCTTCAAGAATCTTCCCTGAAACAAAGGATAACTTTGCGCCATGACAACAAAGTCATCAGGTGTGAATTCCAAACGGGCAGCCTGGTCCTGCGAAGAAACCAAAAGGACTCACGCGAAGGCAAGCTCACCGCAAACTAGGAAGGCCCCTACCGCGTCCGGGACAAGACGGGCAACAGGGCCTACTACCTCGAAAACCTACAAGGGGACAAACTTGCTCGACCATGGAATGCAAAAAAACTTAAACAATATTACAATTAAACATTGCCCACGACTCTTTGACGTCGCGACACAGGGGCGCGACACGGTACCACCGCGACTCCTAAATTTAAAAACAAAAAGACAAGAGTCAGCCCTTTGCTTTTGCGAGCATGGCCCTTGCTCCAACAGGGATCCCTTGACCGAGCTCCACCACTGTCGTACCAGTTGGATAGAACACCAACTCGCGATGGGAAGTTCACGCCTGGGGAAGGGCCTTTGCCAAGGACCTTAACCCTTAGCCGGTCGGGTATCATCTCCGACCACCCGACTCGTTCTCCACACAGTCGGTTACACCGCATGTCGAGCAAGTAAACAAACAACATTCACACATAAAAGAAAATAGACATACAAGCACACGCAGTAGAAAATAACAAGATTCATTCAAGGAAAAAGGGTAGAACCCATTGTAAATAGTTACATAAAGGGGCATGTCGGTCCTACAATACATCACAAAACAAACACAGGCGCGCATGCCCGGAAATACTAAAACAAACCCTAAGAGATCTCCTGCCGCTCTCTCTCTTCTTCCTCGGTAGTCGAGCTGTCGTCATCATCCTTGGTTCCAGTCGCTACCATCCGTTCATCGACGACCTGGTGATAGGGTCCCGTCCCTTTAGTGATGAGAGCAACCTTGAGGGTTCACTACCTCGAGCTGCTCTACGACGCTCTCATAGCCAACCTCGACAGCCTCTAAGCAATCCTGCTCGAGCTCCCGAATCCTCGCCACCAGCTCAACCCGAGAAATCAGGAGCTTCTCCTTATCGGCAGGACGAAGGGCAGCCTCCAGCTCCGTGATCCACGCCTGCAACTTCAACTTGTCCTCCCCGGTGGCCTTCAACTACTTATCGACCTCGCTATTCCGCTTGCACTGAGCAGCGTTATCCTCCCTAGCTAAGTCCAGCTCGGCAACCAATTTGGTCATCTTCGATTCAGCAGCTGCGAGCCCCCCCCTCTCCCCCCCTCCCCCCCGCAGTTTGGCAAGATCAGTAGAGGAGCAACCCTCGTTTCTCAGAGCCAAGGCCATCGAGAAGACTCACATCATCGTAGCCAAGTCCTCGGTCAACCTTTGTCTCCTCGTCTCCCGGATGGCCCCGAGAACTGCCTTTGCCTCCGTAGCAGACACATTAGGAGACCTGGCCCCATGAAAGAAACCAGGTGCAAATGGCAATGGGGAATCAGGAACCCCTCCTCAGAGCTGCCCTCGGTAAGGTCGACGATAATTTTCGGTCCATGGATCCTCACCCTCTTCGGAGTCCCTTGCGACAAGGGAGATTGGCTCCCCTGCGGTGACACTGAAGAGCATCCTTCTCCTTGCTCGGTATTAGGCAGTTGCTGCACCTGGGCGACCCTTCCTTTGCCACCCTTCGTGCCACTTCTGGTGGCCGCCAGTCGCTTCACGCGCTCCTGCATGGTCGACATACTCCCAGCAAAACAAAAGAGCAAAGGGTTAGCAAAATACAAGAATAACATAGCCCAAAAATGGGCGAGCAGAAGACAACCCCAGGACGGGCCGGGTAGAAGACCTCGTCAAATGCACATTCAAGCAAGGCCTTCATATTGATGAACCTCGACTGCTGGAGAATATTCCCGTTTTTGTCGAGGATGAAGTTGCTGTCGGACGTCACGCATTTCTCCAGGGTGAAGCTGGCCATGAAGGCCACCAACCTTTGGTAGCCCACCTGGTCCTCCGCGTCCAAGGTACCTGCCCGCACGATATAGTGGTTCGTGCTTTGTTTGTAGTGTTCCTCTGTCCAGTCCAATGGAACCCTCGACACCATGACCTATTCCTGTTGCCTGTTCACCTCTCGGGCCTCACGACGGTATAACGAGGCGCAAGCCTAATGAGACACGAGCCTAACCACGAAGAATCGATCCTTGAAGGTCCGAACATAATCCATGTACGCCCTGAATAACCTCCTCGTCTGCTTTAAGGACACCCAGCCCTGTCGACCATCAACCATTTGTCTTTGCGGATTATAGAGCCGAAAAAACAGATGAAGCATGGTCCCGATCTGAAGGTGCCGGCAGACGAACTCATATGCCCAGATAAAAGCAACCGCGTTGGGGTGCAACTGCCAAGGCGCCAGCCTCAACCAGCCGAAGACCCCCATTTGAAATTCTGAGAAGGGCAACCGGAGTCTCGCTTCGCGAAAGCAAAATTCATACATGGGAAATCGCATCTTCCCATAGCTCGAGCAGATCCGATGATGGGCCCGCGGTCTATACACTTGCCGACTCACAGAGGAGCCCTCACGGCGATCCTCGACCATGGCAAACGCGTCAGAATCATCCTCGATAAAACGGGAAGGTGTACTCTAGGGCTCCTCCCTAGTCCAGTCTTCGACTGTCCGATTCTATCCCTCGACGGGCGGGGCCACTGGAGACTCTGGTTCTTTGTCGACTTCTATAACTCCAGGTATCCACGCAACCATGTTCACCTGAAAATCAGAGGAAAATGGTGAATTCGACGTTTCAAGATCAAATTCACCCTTCCACCACAGCTTAAGTGAAAGGGCGAAGGGGATGATATCTACGACCTAGGCTCCTCCAACCTCGACACCCACTTCCCCGCGTTATTTACTATCGTATGTCCCTGGGGTACTCATCCAGCCCTATCATCTATATTCCTGGGACATTCATCCAACACTAGCATATGTCCCCGGGGAATTCCTCTAGACCTAGCATATGTCCCCGAGATACTCATCCATACCTATCATATGTCCCCGGGGTACTCATCCAGCCCTATTATATGTCCTCGGGGTACTCATTCAAGCCCTATCATCTGACCCTTAGGAATCTATCTAGAACTACTATGCGTCCCCGAGAGCGTCATCCTAGGCCGTCCTTGATCAAGGGAATCCCGTCGTAATCGTCGCAAAACCCGCAGCCTCCTCGGGACACTCATCGTGTCCGCTGTAGGAGTTGCCGGAATATAAAGAAACATAAGAGAAGGAAGAACAGACTATCTTGATACAATAGTTTGAGTAGACATACGACAGACTTCGCGACGGATGATACGTCGACAGAGATTGCACGGCGACGTAGACGGTGGAGGAGCAAGAGAGATTCCGTTCGTTAGAATTGGGAGCGAAAAGTGATGAAGGAGTAGGCCCCAACCTATTTAAGCCTAACACGAAACTCGAAGCACCCCTATAGCTAGCCGCCTTAGGAGGGACAATGGGCACCTGACACGTGGCAACCGTGACTGACCGTGCCCCGACATGATATTCTGACGAGCGCAGCTCTCGACTCCATCTTCCGAGCATAGGACCACCTTCCCTATTTGTCCTCGACCTGGGCTTATCCTTAAGTCATCACTCCTCCGCCTCGGAGCAACGACTTAGGGGGCTCCTGTTCTAGACTGGGCCGGGACCTGCCCCTCAGTCGGGCATGCCCAACCTAGCGCTACGCTAGTGAGGCCCAACAAGGCCCAATTCTCCCCTGTCGGGCACAAGCCTCAACAAGGCACATATGTCGGGCAGACGACTCCCTTGACGGAGAGGCTTACACGCTCCCCCCACGTTCTCCACGTGCTCCCCCACGTGGGGACATGTCTTCAGGCAACTACCCACATCCGAAAGAGTTGGTCAACCCACCTTTCGAAGATCACGGGGCAGTTGATATAGGGCGAAAACCACGTGTTGGTCTTTTCTACGCCGCGTAAGGCCGGCCAGTTACTTGGGTTGGGCCTGACAGTCTGACCCAATGCAATGCAACCGTTGGCTCTGCGCTGGGGGCACACTATAAATTTCCTCTTTCACTAAAGGGTTAGATATCTTATTCTATACACTTATTTCTCTGTACTTACTCTTTCTCTTTTATCATTTACTCACTTAAGCCTCAAAGTGCCTTGCAGGTACACCTCTTCTTTCTCTACAACTCCGATGAAAACAACAATCCAACGACACGTGACATACCCTTGATTCTTTTTGATCAGGTAAGATCAATATATATAACCTATAACAAATATTCAATACAACTTTTATTTCTCTCGAACAACTTAGCCACATGTTGCTTTTTTTATTGGCCGCCAATCCTTATTATACTACTAATTTTTATTTTTATTTTTAATCACACCTATTTTTTAATATATTTAATCACTATTATAACTTGCAGGTTGCAATAATATTCTATAGTCTGCAGTTCTATTTTTACTCTTTGTTTTAAACTTTTCTTCTCACTTACAAGCAAACTCAGCTTCAAAACCGTTTCTCTTCCACGCCTAAAATCCTTTCCAAACCTTTTCATATTCTTCCATAGCTCCTAACCGCATAAACAACTTTCCACAGTCACTTCAAGGAAAACTTTCATTTCCCATTTCATTTTCTTTCCTTCTTCTACACGGAATAACTTCATATTACTATTCAAAATTAATTTTTTATTTATCTTTCAGTAATAATATGAAAATTAAAACATCTAATAACTCGGTTCGATAAAAATAATTAATAGTTGATAAGATATTTACTGTTAATTTATAATTAATAATTATTGATGACTGATAAATTAATTTAATCATTTAATAAATCCAATATTTTTAATTAAAACTAGTGATTCTATTATTTATTAAATTAATTAACCATTGTGCGAAAGAAAACATTTCACGATGGTACAGTGATAGAGTGTGAAACAACACTATTGTACATGCTTGATGATTTTATTCTGTCTTATTTATTGGAAAGGTAAAAAGCTATTATTCTTTTGGTTGATGCACCATCATCACCATCATTAAATACAAGAAAGACTCTACAATCTAGAACCAACGTGACACTCTCTCTTCTCTCTCTATTCCACTTTTCACAATGCCTCAACAAGATGAAGAAGAGTATTGTTTTGAATGCAAAGATGGTGGACAACTTGTTATCTGTGATCACAGGTATGCAACCAACTCCATTTCTTCTTCTTCTTCTTCTTCTTCTTCTTCATCACTACTACATTGTTTCATTATATGTTTATTCATTTCAGAAACTGTGTAAAAGTTTATCATCCTCATTGTCTTGAAAAGGACCCTTCCTTTTTTCATACTGCAAAATCTTGGACCTGTGGTATAACTGTATAAGCCTCTTTCATTTTTTATTTATTCATAATATTTTACTTGTTACATGCAAACTAACGTTTTGCATGCATTTGCATTTTCAGCTAGACATAGTTGTTTCAAATGCAACAAATACTCTAAGTTTTCTTGCCTTGGCTGTCCAAATTCTCTATGCAAACACTGTGTTTCCGCTTCGGATTTTACCCTAGTTAGAGGTGTTCATGGATTGTGCTGTGATTGCGTGGAGATAGTTGAGATTGTAGAACTAAATTTGGATCATGACTTGGAAGGGGTAAGGTTATAAACATGGTTGTAGAATGTTTAACTTTAATCCAAAGTTATAGTATGGAATTTTCATTTGTCTGTTTTTTGTAGAACAAGATAAGTTTGGATGATAGAGAAACATATGAATGTCTATTCAAGGAATATTGGGAAATTGTTAAGGCCAGAGAAGGACTGACTAAAGAAGATGTGCTAGTCGCGCTTCTCCGCAATAGAAGGCGGAAAGATTTTGTGCCTAGTAAAAGTCGCGGTGAAGGCGAAGAAGAAAAGAAAAATGACACTGGAAGTAATGAAGATTATACTAGTGTGGATAAACCTAACAAACGGAAACGGTTTGGTTCGATGGAACCAGAAACCGGAGATGAAAAAGATGAAAAGTTGTGTTTTGAGTGCAAAGATGGTGGTGGACTAGTTATCTGTGATAAGAAGTAGTAACTCATTTTCTTTTTCCGTTTTTTTACTCGCAAAAACCTTTTACTTAGGATTCGATCATCTTAATCTCTACATTGTGTATCATATGTTTAGGAACTGCGGAAAAGGTTATCATCCAAACTGTGTTGGAAAGGATGATTCATTTTCCGAGACTGCAAAATCTTGGACTTGTGGTAAGTTTGTTGTTTGTAATATCTTTCGTTCGATGTTATACATGAGAAAGTAATGTTTCGCATGCATTTTCATTTTCAGGTAGGCATTGTTGTTTCAACTGCAAAAAAGGCGCTAAGTTTTCGTGCCTTGGCTGCCCGAATTCTGTATGCAAAAAGTGTGTTTCTGCGTGGGAGTTTAAGGTAGTTAGAGGCGGTAAAGGCTTGTGCTGTGTCTGCTTGGAGATAGTAGAGATTATAGAACTAAAATTGGACCATGACTCGAAGGGGGTAAGTGTCGTAACTTCGATTTGTAGAATATTTACTCCGAGGGGGAAATGTGATCCTATGAAAATTGTTTAATCTCTGCAGAACAAAATAAGCTTGGACGAGAAAGGAACGTATGAATCCCTATTTAAGGAGTATTGGAAAATTGTTAAGGTAAGGGAAAGATTAAGAGACGAAGATATCTTAGCTGCACTGCGAAAAAATATAAAGGGTAAAGATTTTGAGCTTCATGCAAGTCGCAGTGAAGGCGAAGAGCGAAAACAAAATGACATTGACAGTGATGAAGATTATACAGCTATGCATAAGGAGAACAAATGGAAGCGACACGGTTCAATGGAATTCGTCGGATGGGCATCAAGACCTCTCGCGAACTTCCTTGCATCCATAGGGAGATATGACACTGAAGTACCAATGCTGCAATGGGGTATTAAATCTCTCATATGTGAGTACATTAAAGAGAAAAATCTGTATCATCCCAAAGGCAAGGGAAAATTCATCACTGATGACTTGTTGTTTGCTATATTTGATAAGAAAGTAACGTCGATCAATCAGATAAATTCTTTACTCGAGTTTCACTTTGCTAAAAAGTCGGATGATTCATCTGGAAAGGAAAATCATGACCAAAACAGAAACGGCTCTACAGACAAGAGTCGTTTCAATGATCAAACATCTATTGAAAGCAGGTTTTCAAGGTCAATGGAAAAACCGCTAATAAAAAAAGCCGATTTATTGATGAAACCTGGGCGTTATGCATCCATCAATGCCAATGAAATCGCGCCTATCTACCTCAAAAGAAGCTTGGTGTTGGAGTTGTCGAAAAAGCGTGAAAGCTTTGCGAGCAAGGTTGTTGGAGCCTTTGTTAGAACCAGATCAGATTCCAATGATCATAAGCAAAGGAATTCATATCATCTTGTGAGAATCATAGGTAATAAATTTTATACTTTATATTTTAAATACGTACTTAAACGATTGATAATTTCTGTCGTATAAATTTTAGGTGTCGCACATGCTGAAATGTCTAATGAAATACTCTTGGAAGTTACTTTCATGCCTAAACCGATTTCCATTTCCGAGCTTTCTGATGAAGACTTCACCGAGGTAATAACATTCTATTCACTCTTTCATTCTTAAGAAATGCATGCTAATTTTGTTCTTTCACTTGCAGCAAGAATGTGAGGATTTGCAGCAAAAAGTGAACACCGGCTTGCTCCCAAAATTAACCACTGTAAGTTGTATGTTACACGCAGGGCGAGTTTTATCATATAAAACGGAAAGTATTAGTTATGTTTTCCCTATCGGCATTGGCAGAGAGATCTTGAAGAGAAGGCTGCGAGTATTCATGACGATAAAATAAAACATGTATTTATTCTTGACTCTATGCTTGTTTATATCTTATTTTTTCCGCTAATGTTCATGCTTGTGGATTGTGAAGCGCCTAGCCTATTTGCAAAATCAAATCGATCGTGCAAATATCAGAGGAAGAATGAAAGAATATCCTTCTTGTATCATATCAAAATGATTATATGAATTCTTAGTATCATATGACTATAGTACTTTATCCATTTTCCGCAGCATGTTATGTTCATGTCCGCGACGTTACATGTGCATAAGAAAATGTAATATTTTGCTTATTTATAAGTCCGAATAAATATTCTACATTGTCACCTTGACCATTTGTGTTATACAAAATTTGCATTACTAGAAGAAAAGGAAGAGCTTGAACAGCGATGGAAACATGAACAACTGTCGAGGCGTGTGCCGTCAATCCCTGGGCTTATGGAGGTAAAGCGTGATGATTTTGATAATGACATTTTGGAATCATTGTTTTTATGTCTTGTTTTTGTTAAGGTACGAGAAGGACTAACCGATGAAGATGTTCCTGCCACACTTGTCAACGATAAAATACGTAAAGATTCTGTGTCTCATACAAGTCGCAGCGAAGACAAAGAAGGAAAACGAAATGACACCAACAGTCATGGAGATTATACAGGCCTGGGTATGCCAAGCAAACGGAAGCGATGCAGTTCAATTGAACCAGAACCTGATGAAGAAGAAGATGAAGAGTTGTGTTTTGAATGCAAAGACGGTGGAGAACTCGTTATCTGTGATATCAAGTAAGTAACTCCTTTTCTCGCTAGAAACTATTTACTCTTCTTGATCATCTTAATCTCTACATTGATTGTGTCATTTTAGGAGTTGTAGAAAAGTATATCATCCAGACTGTGTTGGAAAGGATGATTCGTTTTTCGAGACTGCAAAATCTTGGACTTGCGGTAAGCCTCTTGGATATGATTTATTCATAATATTTCACTTGTTAACTCCATGCAATATAATCACTTCACAACGTTCCTGTTTAGCGTTATGATACTACTTGTGAGGTTAACGGATAGAAATCAAAAGTACGGTTTTTGCATGCATTTTCAGGTAGGCATTGTTGTTACAACTGCAATAAACATGTCAATTTTTTTTGCCTTGGCTGTCCAAATTCTGTATGCAAAAAGTGTGTTTCCGCTTTGGAGTTTACCGTTGTCAGAGGTGTTCAAGGCTTGTGCTGTGACTGTTTGGCGATAGTTGAGATTATAGAACTAAAATTGGACTGTGACTTCGAAGGGGTAAGTGTTGCAACTTCGATTTGTAGAACATTTATTCCGAGGGGGAAATGTGATCGCCATGAAATTTGTTTGATCTTTGCAGAACAAAATAAGCTTCGATGACAAGGAAATGTATGAATGTCTATTCAAGGAGTATTGGGAAATTATTAAGGCAAGAGAAGGACTGACTGATGAAGATGTCTCGGCTGCACTGACAAGCCATAGAAAGCAGAAACATTTTGTGCCGCATAAAAGTCGCAATGAAGGCGAAGAAGAAAAACAGAATGACACCAATTGTAATGAAGATTGTAGAAGTACGCATAAGCTGAAGAAACGGAAGCGGCACAGGTCATTAGAATTCAATGACACCAATTGTATTGAAGATTGTACAAGTATGCATAAGCTGAAGAAACGGAAGCGGCGCAGTCCATTGGAATTCATCGGATGGGCATCAAGACCTCTGACTAACTTCCTTGCATCCATAGGGAGATATGAAACTGAACCAATGATGCAATCCGGTGTAAAATCTCTCATACGTGAATACATTAAGGAGAAGAATCTTTATCACCCAAAAGACAAGAGAAAATTCTTACCTGACGATGACAAGTTGTTTCCCATCTTTGGAAAGAATGTAATGTCGATCGATAAGATACATTCTCGTCTTAAGTTTCACATTGCTAAAAAATTGGATGATTCATCTCAAAAGGAAAATCATGATCAAAACAAAAACTGTTCTACAAACAACAAGAATATCAATGATCAGTCATGTATCGGAAGTAGCTCGTCAAGCTTAATAGAAAAGCCTTTTCAGAAAAAAGTCGATACATTGATAAAACCTAGTTGTTTTGCTTCCATCAATGTAAGTAATATAGCGCTTATCTACCTCAAAAGAAGCATGGTGTTGGAGTTATCGAAACAGCGTGAAAGCTTTGTGAACATGGTTGTTGGAACGTTTGTTAGAGCAAGATCAGATTCCAATGATCATAAGCTAAAGAATTCATATCAACTTGTGAGAGTCATAGGTAATACATTTTACTAAGCTATTTTATATTTCCAATATGAAAATATGAAAACTCTATGTACCTTATTATTTCTATTATACAACTTTTTAGGTGTCGCACACGATGAAATACCGAATGGTATACTATTGGAAGTTTCCTTCATGCCTAAAGCAATTTCCATTTCCGAGCTTTCTGACGAAGACTTCACCGAGGTAAATGTTTCTAGATGAACCTATTATTCACTCTTAAGATATACATATTAACTGTGTTGTTTTGCTTACAGCAAGAATGTGAGGATTTGCGGCAAAATGTGAACACTGGCTTGCTCCCAAAATTAACTGTTGTAAGTTGTAAGATACATGAAGAAAAAATGTATTAGATTTTGAAGGACGAATATCAGTTTTCATTCGTCGACTATGCTGACATGTACATAGCAAAACTTTTAACGACGGTGTTTTTGGCATTGACAGAAGGATCTTCAAGAGAAAGCTGCAATTCTTCAAGAGGATATAACAAAACGCGTATTCATACTTGACTCTATGCTTTCCCACTAATATTAGTACAAATTTTTGTTCTTAAACATAGATCTTGTTTTTGTTTACTGATATTCCTTGCTTTATGAATATGTTCCTGCAAGTCGATTGCGAACCGCCTAGCCGATTTGGAAAATCAAATTGACCGCGCGAATCTCAGAGGAAGAACAAAAGAATATCCTTCTTGTATCATATAGGAATGATTATCTAAATTCTTAGTATGATATGTACTGCATCCACTTTTCACAACACATTACGTTCATCTCCGCGACGTTTAAGTCCGGAGTAATATACTATATTGCTTCCTTGACCATTTGAGCTATACAAAAATTGCATTGCTAGAAGAAAGGGAAGAGCTTGAACAACGAAGAAAACAAGAACAACTGTTAAAGGGTGTGCCATTTGTTATCCCCGAGCTTACGAAAGAATCGGATGATTTTGTGTCTCGTACTGATGAAGACGTCTCTGCCGCACTTCCCAACAAAACAATTCGTAAAGATTTTGTGTTAAATGCAAAAGAATCGGATGATTCACCGGGAAAGGAAAACTGTTCTACAGACAAAAATCATATCAATGATCAGACATGTATCAAAAGCAGATTGTCAAAGCTAATTGAAAAACCTCTAATGAAAAAAGGCGATGTACTGATAAAACCTGGATGTTTAGCATCCATCAATGCCAATAATATTGCGCTTATCTACCTAAAACGAAGTTTGGTGCAACTGTTATCGAAACAGTCTGAAAGCTTTTCGAGTAAAGTTGTTGGAACCTTTGTTAGAGTAAAAGTAGATTCCAACGATCCAAAGCTAAGGAATGCTTATCATCTTGTGAGAGTCATAGGTAAGAAATTTCTAATACATATCAGCACAAGTTAATTTGTTTTTTCTATTTTGAATGATTGATAATTTCTTTTGTGAAACTTTTAGATGTTGTGCATGATGAAATATCGAACGGAACACTCTTGCAAGTTTCTTTCATGCCTAAAGCTATTTCCATTTCTGAGCTCTCCGACGAAGACTTCACCAAGGTAATCGTAGATTATTTGCGGCAAACCTATTATGTTCGTAGAATCAGATTCAGAAAATTCTTAACTATGCTGTTTTATTTACAGGAAGAATGTGAGAATTTGCGGCAAAAAGTGAACACTGGCTTGCTCCCGAAGTTAACTGTTGTAAGTTGTATTATCCGCGCGGGACAGAATTTATCGAAAGTTTTAACATATATAGTGAAAAGTTTTAACTATGTTTTCCGTATTGGCATTGGCAGGGCGATCTTCAAGAGAAGGCTACAAGTCTTCATGAGGATATAACAAAACATGTATTCATTCTTTACTCTATGCTTATTAATATCTATATATTTTCCTGATGTTCAAAATTTTCTGATTTCTGATATATTCTTTGCTAGTGGATTGCAACACGCCTTGCGAATTTGAAGAATCAAATAGAGCGCGCAAATATCAGAGGACGAAATAAACAATATCCTTATATGAATTGTTAGTATGATATGAATATAGGATTGTATCCATTATGATGGCGTCGGACACAGACACAAAACTACTGACATGTATATTAGTGTTTCCTTGACCATTTGTGATGTACAAAAATTGCATTACTAGATGAAAGGGAAGAGCTAGAGCAAGAATGGAAACAAGAACAGCTGTTAAAGCGCGTGCCATCGGTTGATCCGGAGCTTATGGAGGTGAAATATGATGATTCTGAGGAAGGCAATGGGGAATGAGATCTTGGTGTGGTATTGTTGGAACTAATATCAAGTAACAAGTGATGATGAGACTCTTTTTGGGATGCATAAGTGATGATGAAACTGTGTTTGTAGTGTGAATGGTTGAGTTTTGGAAATTGGGTAATGCATGAATATTTTAGTACTAGTTAATTAATCAATATGTAGGCATGGTCAAACCTAAAGCAATGAGTTTTGTTGTCTTTTATTGTGGTTAACTCAGATAGTGTTTAAGGAAAATGTGTGTGGGTATATAGTGTTTTGTAGGACATAATGTTTTTAAGGATACCCGGGTGTATCAGTGTTTGTCAAGACAATTTTTTTTTAAGTATATATTTGGGAGGATATATAGTTTTGTTTTAAAGTGTCTCTTTTAAATTTGTTTAGGCTTACTAGTATGTTTATAAATATCACTCTTCAATTGTAATTGAAATAAAACTCAAGGTAATTACTCTTTTATTTTTTCTCAATTTATCATCATTTGTCAAGTAATTAGTGATACAAGTTAGCTCTACAAATTGATATCAAGAGTATTGGTTCGGTTCTCAATCTCTACGCATGGCGAATGGAAGCACTAACTCTAATCTCTACGCATGGCGAACGGAAGCACTACCTCCAATTAATTCTCAACCAATCTACTAGTTTTCAAGCGCATGGTGAACAGAAGCACTACCTCCAATCAATTCTCAGTCAATCTACTAGTTTTCAAGGGAGAAAACTATGATAGATGGTATGCACAGATGAAAGTCATATTCAGATTCAATCAATTCTCAGTCAATCTACTAGTTTTCAAGGGAGAAAACTATGATAGATGGTATGCACAGATGAAAGTCATATTCAGATTTTAAGATGTGCTTGAAATCGTGAATGATGGTTTCTCAGCATTAGAGACAAATGTTACCGAGGTACAAAGGGTTGCTCATCATAAAATAAGCAAGAAAGATGGGAAAGACTTATTCTTGATCCATCGGTGTATGAATTTGAATATCTTTAAGATTATCGAACAAGAAACGATCAAGGAGGCTTGTGATACTCTCAAGAAGGGTAGGTACCAAGGTTCTTCTAGTGGGTCAAATGCCATTAAAGGCAGCAACCTCGAATAGAGTAGGAGTCACCATTCCACAACGATGTGAAAGATGTTAGTCGAGTCTTCCCCCCAAAAAAGGACTGAAATAACCATGTTGGCATTGTATTTGGGTCAAATCTAGACAATTGAATCAAGTATAAATACCTTGATTTTTTCAAAATTGTTCCCCTTTCTTCTCAACTTTGTCTAACCAATGGATGTAAGTCTCACTTTTAGTAGTGGGAGAGGAGCAGAAGACTCGGTGGGGTGCACTTATGAACCTAAACTCATATACTTTGTCTACAAGTGTCTGAGATTTGCAGTGATGGTAGCAAGGGAAAAACCTCATTAGCTGTTTAGGTTTTTCAGAAGATCTAATAAATGGACCCAATAATGCAAGAACAGTACAAGAGATAGAGAAAAGGATCAATACCTGAGAAGCCTAGATCGTGGCCTTTTCTTAAAAAGTAATACTCAAAAAGAGAAGATTCCCTAGTTGACCTACCAAAAAGATCCTTCCTGACATCTTCCAAGCCAACTTCTACTAGTAAGCATGTCTCTATGTTCCTATTTAATCGCCTCCTCGACGTTGCTTTAGGAGGAACAACACCCCCGACGTAACCTAGAGCCTCAAAGAAGAACATACACTACTTCTTTTGGAAAAGGTCTTCTTGAGTAAAATAATCAATCATATAAACATAGAACCCTGACTCCGACAAGAATTGGCTTTGCTGCCAAAACTTGGAGAATATGTCTAAACATTGATAAGGCGACCCAGGGTTTATTGAGCATATTTTAGCAAAGGCCTTTTCATTGAAAGGGGTGACCAAGAAAAATTGATCCTTAAAATGCTTCACATTGCCTGAATAAACGTCAAACATCTTAGTGCATTATCATAGAGATATCAAGCTCGAACCCTTTGATTTAGCACCCAAGCTACTCTAGGCTTTAAAAGGTGGAAGAAAAGCGTCAAGATTGACACACTCTTCTTGTATTCGCACCAGTATTGGAAGATTTTAACATAACTCCAACTCACTAAGTGTAGTTGCATAAGAGCGATTAACAAGTGATTACGAATTTCAACCTTGAAATCGTTGAAAGAGAGATGAAAACCTTTTAAGGAAAATAGACACTCATGAAGAGGAATAACACACATATCATACTTGTTATACACCCTCTTGTCTTCTTGATGGATAAGCTCTCCCTAGTTAGACAAAGGATCCACCTCATTGAAAGCTCGATTCTAGTCACTCTCAGAGTCAAAAATAGAGGCGCCGCCAACATCTTCTGACCCATCCACACTTACACATTGTCCCCCCTTTCCTTATGAAGCATAGTAGATGAAATTTCCATTATGAAAAATGCAGACAATAGAGAAAAGATAAATATGAAGAAACTCACTCTGATCAAACATACTAATAATAGAAGCTCGATCATCATAGATGCCAAAAGTCCACTATCTAGAAACCCTAACAGATAAGAAAGCAAAAACAAGAAAAATATATTGACTTTACCTTAAAAGGAATGGTTTGGTTGCCTATGTATATTGAGCACCACCAAAAGAAGATCAAAGATGGACTTAACCAAGAAATTGGTGCAGAAGAGCTCATGAGGAAGAGTGAAGTTAGAAAGACAAAGAAGATCTTTTGCAGTTTGTGAATGGAAAAAAGGTAGAGAATGGTGCTTCACAAAACCTTTCGTGTGTGCCCTCAACCATAAAGGGTTGTACGATCCACTGTGCACTACCAACAGTTGAGATTTCATCGAAGATTGTTCAAAAGTACTTAAGTAACATAAGGAAGAAGAATTATCATTACCAACTAGTGTAGGGACACATGTCATAGGTTCCCTGCAAAATGTTACCTATTACAAGAAAGACATGCAATGCGCCAATTTCCAATGATAGTGACGTCTTATCAAGGATTTTCGCCTTCTTATGTTAAGCAACTATAGGGTGTATATGATATATCTTCATCCTACAAAGTAGGGATAAAGGCCTGGGGAAAACTGTAATGCGCCAGTCTCTCTCATTCTCGCCTAAAGCAAAGAACTTTTCCCTTGAGGCATCACTCATCGTCCAGATGAATTAGATGACGGTCTGTACTACACGCCACACTCCTTAGAGACGATTTAAACCACTTCTGCTATATAAGAGAGAAAACGCTGCATTTTCAAGTATTTAAATCTTTTTTCAATCTCACTTAACTTTTGATTCTCTTACTTACTTGGACGTTACAGTGCTAACCTTGTAGGTCAGTAGGTCAATTCCCCCCCCCCCCCCCCCCCCCCGCTCCGTTGTACTAGAAGCTTGCTCCACCGTGTCAAGATTCTATTTCAGTGTTCACCGAATAATTCTCATTCCACACCGGAACAAGTGTCTTTAAGGCACATATAAGTAGTATCCAGAAAATATTGGTGACAAGGTTAAAGATGAACAAGATGATGGAAGAGAGAAAAGAGAGAAACTGAATCGGTAACTAACTTTCTCTAATTGAATGAAAATAGTTACAAAATGAATTCATCTTACAAATTGAACTAACCTTCAGTATTTATACAATCAGAGTCTCAAAATATCAAATGTAAATTAATCCTAAATGAAACTTAAATGAATCTGAATTATATCTAACACCATCCCATAATTTATATTTAGCTAATCAAAATGAACAACACCAATTCCATCCCTCAAATGGATAAAGTGTTCAGTCTTGATTGCGCTAGTCAGAACATCTACAAGTTGCTTATGAGTGTTACAATGAACAATTTCAAGCATTCCATTCTGAACCTAATTGTGTAGAAAATGGAACTTCGTGCCAATGCGCTTGCTCCTTCCATGCAACACTGAATTCTTGGCAAGAATTATAGCTTATTTGTTGTCAATTATTAACCTCACAAGCTTGTTCACCTTGATCTTCAGATCATGCAACAAGTTTAGAATCCAAACAGCTTGGCAAGCAGACAAAGCACCTGCGATGTGACCATTTTGGTTTATTCATAAACCTACTCACCATTCCAACTGCATAACAGATGTCAGGTCTTGTATCATAGAGATATCTTAATGAGCCCACCAACTATTTAAAAGTTGTAGCATCTACATCATCACCCTCAATATCAGAATCCAGCTTGTGATTTGTTTCAACAGGTGGGATTGCAGACTTGTAATTTATTAGCTCAAATCTCTTCAGAAATTCAAGTTCATACTTTAGCTAATGCAAAATTATAACCTTATTAGAGTACAAGTCTCCATCCCTATAAAAATATGTCATATTTCCTAGGCCAGTCATTTCAAAGTCATTCATCAACACCTTCTTGAACTTAGTTATCTCATATAAACAACTCTTTATTAGTAGTATGTGATTAACATAGAGACACACCAAAATCATATTAATATCATATGTATGCTAAACATAAACAGCATACTCCATATCACATCTCTGAATCCTTGAAGCTTGAAAAATGAATCACTTTTCAGATTCCAAGCTCTAGGAGCTTGCTTCATTTTGTACAAGGATTTATGTAACTTGTACACCATACCTTCCTGATTCTTTTTCACAAATCCAAGGGGTTATGACAAATAAACTTCTTATTGTAGAGGATCATTCAGAAATGAAGATTACACATCTAAATGTATCAAAGTCCAATTTATGTTAGTAGCCATAACAATCACCAATATGATTATTTCATGCCTAACTACAGGGGCAAACACTTCAAAGTAGTATAAACCAAATTTCTGTAGAAATCCTCTGGCTAATGACTTTGCTTTGTGTTTTCTAATTGATCCATCTAGCTTTAGTTTCAACTTGTAAACTCATCTTACATTGATGTCTTTCTTGTTCTTTAGAAGCTCAATCAACTACATATCTTGTTTCTTTCTATAGCCTCAAGTTCTTCTTTCATGGTCTTCACACACACTTTCTTCTTGAGAGCTTATTCATTACTAACTAGTTCAAAGTCTACCAACATGGAACACTGAATGACTTCCCCTTCAGAGTCTATCTTAGTATCTTGCAACGTGTCAAACTCTGCAAGTCTTCTTGGTATTTGTCTGATTCTTTGTGGTCTCATAACTTGTTCAGAATCTTCTTCAGATGTTGGAACAATATTATATGTTGGACTACCTATTGACGCTGGACCAACTTTAGAGGCATGACCACTAGAGTTTGGATCGTCATCAGAATCTGGATCAAAGTCAGATTCACCTTCAAAGTCAGACTCACCTTCAGACTCATCTTCAGTATCAGAGTCACCTTCAGACTCTTACTCATCTTTAGAGGAAGAATCTCCTTCAGAGTCTAAAATATTTTTAGAAGTTAATTTAGGTGTCAACACTGCAACAAAGATCGATTGAGACAATCCCATGCTTCTGCTTCCTTCACAATGACATCTCTGTTGAATTCCACCTTGTTAGTAACTAGATAATAAAGCTTATAAGTACCTGTACTATGGTACCTAATCAGTAACATCACTTTGCTTCTATCATTCAACTTCTTTCTAGTAGCACCTGTAGCATATTTGTAACAAACAGAACCAAATACTCTAAAATGACTCACACTTTGCCTATCTCCAGTCCACTTCTCAATAGGAAATACTTCCTACAACTTCTTTTTGGAAGATCTATTGAGCACATATGTTGCAGTGGCAACAACTTCTCCCAACAAGATGTGAGAGAGCTTCTTCTCCTTCAACATGCTCCTTGTCATATTAAGAAAAGTTTTGTTTCTTCTTTCAACAAGACTATTTTTTATGGAGCGTATGGAGTAGTAACCTCATGCTCAATTCCATTCTCCTCACATACCTTTTGACCACTTTGTTTTTCAGCCTTTACCTTGAACTTCTAAAACTCTGTAGACACCTCATGCTTAAACTTGATGAATGCTACCCATGAATCCTTGTGAACTCATCCACAAAATGAAACAAGTTCTTATTTCCTCCAAGTGAAGGTACTTCAAATGGTCTACATACATCAGAATGCACTACTTCTAAATAATGTTTTTGCTCTTGGAGCCACTTCTGACGCAAATGGCAATCGAGGTTGCTTGCCTTTCGTGCATATCTCACATGAATTCTCAAGCTCCACAATCTTAAGGATGCCAAGTACCAACATCTTAGAACTCATATGTCCTAAGCTTCTGAGGTTCGGATGCCCCAACCTCTTTTGCCACAACTTACAATCACCTTTAACACCTTCTGCACTAAGGCATTTAGTTTAAGATGTTTACACATTCACTTTGAATCTTCTGTTGCTTCCCTGTTCAGATTTCATAATCATCTTCTGATCATAATCATACAACTATAAGATATTGTCCTTCATAATAACTGAGAAACATTCTCAATTAGTTGGCCTACACTTATCAGATTGCTCTTTATGTCGGGTACATACCAAACATCCTTGATCAGAACAGTTTTTCCATTCCTTACTCTGACCTTGACATTTTCCATTTCTTCAACATTCAAATATTTATCATCAGCACGTTTGATCTTTGTCCCCTTTCGAGATTCAAAATTAATCAGCGATTGTTTGTTTCCAGTTCAGTGATTTGAGCAACTAGTGTCCATGTACCCCCAGTCTACCAAATATCCACCATCAGATTCAGAAGCCATCAATAACACAGGTTCATCATTATAATCTCCTCTAACTATGTTTGCTTTTTCTAATTCCCTTTCCTTGTTTTACGAATAGTCAATAACAAAGTGACCAAAGCTCTTACAACAGTAGCATTGAACCCTTTTCTTGTCAAACTTCCCTTTTCCCTTCTAATGTTTCTTTTCATCGGAGTTGGAGGCTTCTGAATTTTGATAACTACCACCATGTCTTTTCTTGGCCTCTGACCAAGATATCTTTTGATTCTTCTTACCAGAAGATGCCTTCAGAGTCCGCTTTACCTCTCTTTCAGAGGTTCTCTCAGTCAAACACAACTCTTGAGCCTCTAGACTACTTTGAAGATCTTCAATTCTCATGGTACTAAGGTCCTTAGAGTGTTCAATTGCTACAATAATATAATCAAACTGAGGAGTAAGTGATCTCAATATCTTTTCAGTGATTACTTGTTCAGAGAGAGTTTCTCCACAAGATTTCATCTCATTTGTGATCAGAATTACTATGTATAGATGTAATTAGGTACCTTCTTATTTTTCTTCATGTTGAGATTCTCATACTTCTTACGTAGAGACTAAAGTTTTATCTTCTTCACTAATATATTACCACTGTAGCATCGTACAAATTTATATCCACACACTGATGTATATATAACAATATCTTTCGATCCTTCTTCCTCGTTTCTTTATGCGTGTTTCTCTGTGCTTCAGTTGCATTTGCTGCAACCGCTACGTAATCGTCATTCACGAGATCAAGAACATCTTAAGCAGCAAATAACACAAGCATCTAAATCATTCGTCGATTTCATTTCTTTCCATCACAGACTGTAAGCTTTGTATTCAAGCTATCGTTTCCTCCATTCATCTTCAATATCATGCAAATTCACTCAAATCTCACTAACACTCATGTTTCCCAATCCCTCAGAATTAAGAAATACGATTTTGTTTAGATTCCGAACTTCAATTCACTGTGAATTTTAGAATCGAAATCAATCACACACGCCTCATGTACACTCGTATTTCCAGATCAGAATCAGAATCAAAGCTCTAGATACCAATCGTTCATGCACAAGATTGAAGATGAAGAAGATGATGAAAGAGAGAAGAGAGAGAAACTGAATCTATGACTAACTTTCTCTAACAGAATAAAAACAATTACAAAATAAATTCCTCTTAAAAAGTGAACTATCCTTCACTATTTATACAACTATATAATCTCACAAAATAAAATACAAATAAATTATAAATACAACTTAAATAAATCTGAATTATATCCAACATAAAATACAATATACAATATGGTGTTATTATTATTATTATGGGTTAGCAGAAATCCATAACAAGATTGAACAACACTTTAAAAGGTCACAAGGATAATAATGGAAAGAGGCGGCATTGAGACAATATCTAGTCCACCAAGCATACTTCTTTTGACTCTTTATACTCAAATTATCATTGCATTAGGCTTCAAGAGAACCAACCAAGAACCTCACTGGAGCTACAAGTCCACAAAGCAACGATACCACTTTTCTGACAAAACGTTTAAAACTGATTATTCTTGCATTTTAAATTATGGCATCCGTATCTTAAGGTGGCCCATTTATACATATTATCAAAATCTTGTTATCATCATCTTGTTCAATTTCAACTGTGCGTGCGTGAGTGCATTGGACAAGTAAAAAGGAATTAGAATTCCCACAAACCAAACCCTACTGTTCATTCATCTATATATACCCTTAAAGTTACACCAAATTTATGTAGTGGTGACCATGGCCAAGACTCCTTGTTGTGAAAGGATGGGAATGAGGAAAGGACCATGGAGTGCTGAAGAAGATCATATATTGATTTCTCATATTCAAACACATGGCCATGCAAACTGGCGTGCCCTTCCTAAACAAGCTGGTTAGCACAAATATTTATTATTAGATAGATTAATTTTTCTAATGTATGATCAATTATATGGTATGATTATTATCTAGGTTTGTTAAGGTGCGGTAAGAGTTGCAGACTTCGTTGGATAAACTACTTGCGACCAGATATCAAACGAGGGAAGTTTAGTGAGGAAGAACAAGATTCTATCTTAAAGCTACATCAAATTCTTGGAAATAAGTGAGTAATATTGTAATGATATGCATATAGTAAATAAAAGTGATTGATTAGTGACTCTTTGATATGATCAGATGGTCTACTATTGCAGCAAGGTTACCGGGAAGAACAGATAATGAAGTAAAGAA
The DNA here is from genome assembly GCA_963859935.3 of Lathyrus sativus. NCBI lineage: Eukaryota > Viridiplantae > Streptophyta > Magnoliopsida > Fabales > Fabaceae > Lathyrus > Lathyrus sativus. The sequence goes on from OZ012737.1 coordinate 707,022,023, forward strand.
TTTTTGGCATACACATTTGAAGAAAAGGGTCCAAAATGCTGATATTTCTAGTTACTCATATACTTTGAAATTGCAAGAGGCACAAGCAAGTGATGGTTCTAGTGGTTTAGGTTCAAGTAAGGATTCATCTATTGTCTCTTGTGATACTAATTTAGAAGAAAATATGGAAAATCATGGTTCATGTCAGATAAGTGAAGAAATGGAATTTTGGTATAATGTGTTTATCAAATCAGGACAGAAATCATGACTAAATGGAAATCTAGGATATTGTTCATGTGTACTTCTTTTAATTTTCAGATGTTCATTTTCTAGGTAGAGTTAGTTTAGTGGTGCAAATTGCAAGAGGAAAGATAGAGTTAGTTTTGTCAATGGATTTTTGTTCTTTTAAGTGTCTTAGGTTAAAAATCTCAAAACCTAACTGAATTAACTGTCAATTTAGTGATTAAATAAATTCCAACCAATTTGTTTGCCTGTAAAAAAATTGTGTTAATTATGAAAAAGTTTATTTCTGGTTGTCAGAGAGCTTATGTACCAGGGCGCCAAATCTTGGATGGAGTTCTCACCTTAATGAAATAGTTGATTTTGCAAAGAAAAAAAAAGTGAGAATCTCTGTTGTTTAAAGTTGATTATGAAAAAGTTCATTGTGTGAGTTGAATTATTTGATATATGTGATGAGAATGAAGGTAAGAAAAACACAAGAACGAAAGGTTGAATTGTGTTGATTTTTTCTTTTAAAGTTTTTCAGCTTATGTTTCTGATGTTTTTCAACTAGAGTTTGAACATTTGGTTCAGAGTCTGACTCAGAAAATTTGGTTTACTTCTGAATGATCTTATTAGAGTCTGAACCAGAATCTAATTTGGATTATCAGAGTTGATCGCAGTGGAATAAGTAAGAAAGTAAAAGCACAAAACACAAGTAGTTTATCATGGTTTCTCTCACAATCTGAGAGTAGTACAGTCCCCTTGCACTTCTAAGGGATTTTCACTATAATCAAATCTGATTACAAATGCTCAAGCGCACAAACGAAAGAATTAGGTAACAGAGTTGTATTAGCGCTTAGGTGTATCTTCTTCAGGTCTACAAATATTTTTATAGAGAGGGAGAAAAAAGATTGAAATTCTGGCACGCAGATACCAGATGTCGAGACAAATGTCCCAACATTGGGATCAAGACAATTTGAACACTCATAAATATGAAGAAAAATAAATGACAGAAAGATAAATAACACCACTAGTTGTTAACCCAGTTCGGTGCAACATCACCTACATCTGGGGGCTACCAAGCCAGTAAGTAAATTCACTATGACAGTATTAGTTTAAAGTTAAACTCCCCCGTTTATAACTTATCACATAATCACTACCTTGTGCAAATTCTCCCTAGACACCTTCTAGATATGAGATTCCCATCTCACTTCCTATCAGTCACAAACTAGTGACAATTCAACAACAACCCAAAAAAGAAGTACCAACACTTCCAAATACAATACTTAGTTTTGCTTAAAAGGTTTAATTAAGAACAATACACTCTTACTTAAAAGCTTATGAGTGAACAATTAAAAATTAACAATCAGTCAACTCAATGCATCAAAACTGATACAAGAGTGACATACAAAGAAAACACACTAAACCCTAAAGAACCACCAAGACACGACAAATCATAATTCTTCAAATTCATGTCTTCTTTAGGTTTAAAAAACCTCTTTAAGTAAACATCACAGTTGCATGGGTTTGACCTCTCAAAATAAAACGAAAATCACAAGGAATCAACTTTAAATCAATTGCATAATATCCTGCACAATAATAGGAACAATAACATAAATTTTCCTAAAAAGGCTCAACGATCCTTTTTAAGAAAAACAATCAAATTTGTCACAACAGAAGTTCCCAAAATATCCTCCCTTGGATAACAATTACGTGTGAATTAAAACACACTCAAAATTCACACTTAAAATACCAAAACAATCATACCATAACTTTCTGGTATAACATGTCCTGACACATTTCACAACATCATGCTGAACATGATGTATGACTCTCATAGCAAAACATCTGACTTAACATCTTGATGACAGCGTGTTTTACCAAAATATTATCAATCCAAAAACCAAAGAACTTGCAATCTCCCCCTTTTGCAAGTTAGGCTAAACAGTCTTAAAACAAACCAGGAGTATACACAACGAAATCAAAAATAACAAAAGCTATATGAAACCATGTAAGCTTTATACAAACTGCAACTTTGCAGCAATTGATCAGACATGTTCATAACTCCCCCTGCCACACATAGACAATACTCCCCCTCAAGGAGAAAATCCAAATGACAATAAAAGAAACAAATATGAACTATCCAAGTTCACACATCACAAAAAAAAATATCAAGACATCTTGTCTGACATCACAAAACTAGTAGCAGCACATACCCAGTAGCAGAACTCCCTCTCAAGACCACAACCCACTATAGAGAAAATAAATTCTCCCAGACAAGACATACCATTACTCATTATCACAAAGGAAATTCTGAACTATCTCAGAGACACATGCAACTAGAAGATCCTTCATTAAACCACAAGCATGATAGACACTCATGCTCCCTGTAACACCCTTTTCTACCCCACAGTTTTAAAGGCAAAATATTCACATTTATCAGAGTAAAATATTAAACTCAATAAAAATCACTTCAAAGGGCGTACATTTCCCAATAAATCAAATATAGGTCAATGCTTCGTAAACAACGGGTTTTGTCAAAAGATATCAAAAATTTCATCAAAAGGCAGCAGAACTCAAAAAGGCATAATCTAAAGTTTTCCTTATACGGGAACATAATCAAAATAACCAAATCAAATAAATCATGGCTTAACTCAAAGACCCCAACCCGATGTTACACTATCAGAGCAAGACCCTCTACATTAACAAAAAAGCCAACAACACAAAACTCTGAAAATATCCTCGACCGCGTCCACGACTAAACCTGGTCATCTGGACGTTACCCACGTGGAAGCAGCATTCAAACAGGCAGCATGAGTAAAACGATTCATAATAATCAATGTAGGAAATAACATATAAAATGGCGTCATTTTCATATTCAACATCATCATATTCATCAAGGAACATCAAAGGCCACAACATCATAATTTACTCAAGATCATCTCAGAAATGCAAATACAACAAGACTCATGCATGTGGTATCAATCATCACAGCTCGATGGACACTGGACCATCAATCCTCCATAGATCCCCATCAATAGGATCGATTCTACTCGTGAACCGGAGCACATCAATATACCTCACATCCGAACAATGGGATTGAAGCCAAAGTAATCAAGGTCTTGAACTGAAGTTCGGATGCACATGAATGCATGATGCACACGTCAATAGTCATCCTCATAATAACATCATAGGTGCATCATCATTCATCATAATCATCATCATCAAAAATAATGTCATCATAGAATCATCAAAACTCATGGAATATCAACATAATTCATCAATCATTACATCATAGGAATCATCATATAATCATGTACAAATCACATAGGATTCACAGTCATTCTCATATTAATTCGTCAAAGAAATCACAACATCAAAACATCAAGGCATCGCTGCAAAAAATCAGAATTCGCGAAACTATGCTACCTTCGCTAGCAAGTTTGATGTGCGACTCTGGGACGAGTTCGTTCGCTGTGCGAAGGATTCTTTACTGTGTGAACAACGCGATGACAACAAAACGCTGTTACGCACCAGAACCTAAAATCAGCCCAAAAGCCCCACGATTCACTTCCCCAATGCTCCCAAAACATCCCTAAGGTCTTACGGATATAAAGGCACAAAACTTACGGTTTATTAGGCCAATCTCGTATCATATTCACGCTCTAAATCCCATAAACCCTTACCACTACACCACAATCATCAGAGTTTTTCACTATCAAATTTCCCTACAGGGTTAGACAAATGTCAACTCAGAGCTCTGGCCACGAAGGCCTAATTTCCCTTTTACCCAAATAAATCCCTACGGTTAAAATCTCAATAATAGATTTAGGCCACGAAGGTCAAATTCCATTTATCTCAAAATCAGCCTCAAACCCTTTGAATCCTTAAATCGACTTTAAATACATTGAAATTATACATTGAAAATAATGAAGGAAATACTCCTCATACCTTAATCGTCGACTCTAAGCCTTCTCAAATCTTTCAGAAAATCTTTCGAAGCTTTTGCCTCAAATCTCCTCCTCAGAGCTCTGGCCTCAATTCTTTTCACGGTCTAACAAAATGAATCTTAATCCCATCACAATTTCCTTTTTGTTAAACCTAGCCTTGGGCCTCAAAATTGGGCTTTCCAATATTACCCTCACTAACTCCTCCTCAATTGTCCAATTTGCCCTTAGTTAACTTATATTTATTTAAATTAATAATAATACTAATATATTCATATTATATACTATTAATTAAATAAATAACTCAAAATGCATAATTCTCAATATTCCACAACAACCATAAAAAATTACCAAAATGTGAATATTCTTATTTAAATAAATTAAACAAATATTCTAATGAAATTTGGAGTGTTATAACTCTCCCCCACTTAAAAGAATTTTCGCCCTCGAAAATTACCTCAAGAAAACAGAGTCGGATACGACTCCCTCATCTGCTATTCACGCTCCCAACTCCAATTTTCTCCAGCTAGTCCTTCCCAAACTACATTCACTAAGACAATCTCTTTACCTCGTAGATGCTTCACTTCTCGTTCATCAATCTGAACTGGAAACGCCTCAACAGTCAAGTCATCTCTCACTTGTACATCATCCATCTGAATCACATGCGACGGATCTGGAATGTACTTCCTCAACTGAGCCACATGAAACACATCATTCAAATTCGCAAGCGACGGTGACAAAGCAATCCGATATGCTACTTCCCCCACCCTTTGCGAAATATGATACCGACCAACAAAATGTGATGTGAGATTTCGAGACTTCAAAGTTCGGCCAACACCAGTTACCGACATAACTCTCAAAAACACGTGATCTCCCTCTTGGAATTCAAGTGCTTTCCTCCTCTTATCATGGTAACTTTTCTGACGAATCTGCGACACTTTCATCTTTTCTTGGATCATCTTGATATTTTCAGTCGTCTCTTGCACAATCTCAGGTTCGAGTACAACACTCTCGCCTGACTCATACCAACACAAAGGAGTCCTACACCTCCTACCATACAAAGCCTCATACGGTGTCATTCTGATACTAGAATGATAATTGTTATTGTAGGTAAACTCAATCAACGACAAATGACTATCCCATGATCCACCTTGATCCAACACACAAGCTCTCAGCAAATCCTCTAAAGACTGGATAGTCCTCTCTGTCTATCCATCCGTCTGCGGATGATAGGAAGAACTCAACCTCAACTTAGTACCCAAAGCTGTCTGTAAACTTTCCCAGAACCTCAATATAAATCTCGGATCTCTATCAAACACAATACTTGAAGGAATACCATGCAGTTTCACAATCTGATCAATATATAATTCGGCAAACTTCTGCAACAAATAACTGATCCTCATCGGTATAAAATGAGCCGATTTGGTCAATTTATCAACAACCACCAAATCAAATCATATCCCTTCAAAGTCTTCGGTAAACCGGTTACAAAATCCATAGAAATGTTATCCCATTTCCATTCTAGAATATTCAGCGGTTGCATCAGACCCGACGGTCTCTGATGTTCAATCTTTGACTTCTGACAAGTCATGCAAGCCTACAAAAACTCTGCAATTTTCTTCTTCATACCTGGCCACCAAAACAACTTCTTCAAATCTTGATACATCTTTATGGCACCAGGATGAATACTTAGCCCGCTTTGGTGACCTTCCTCAAGAATGCTCTTCTTGATTTCTGGCACATCAGGAACATACACTCTATCTTTGAACCTCATTACACCATTCTCATTGATCCGAAAATCACCCCTGTTACCTTGATTGGTTAACGTGTGATGATCTACCAGTCTAAAATTAGATTTTTTACCTTCTCTGATTTGTTGGAGAATACCACTAGTCAACTTCAGCATACCCAACCTCACACTATTAGGAGTCTCTTCACAAACCAAACTCATATCTCCTAATTGCTCAATCAGTCCTAACTCTCGAACCATAAGCATCGACATATGTAAGGACTTCCTACTTAACGCATTAGCCACAACATTAGCCTTACCAGGATGGTAACTTAATTCAAAATCATAATCCTTCAGAAGTTCAAGCCATCTTCTTTGCCTCATGTTTAACTCCTTCTGATCGAACAAATACTTCAGGCTCTTGTGATCACTGAACACTTCGATCCTAGACCCAAAAAGATAATGTCTCCAAACATTCAACACAAACACCACAACGGCCAACTCTAAGTCATGCGTAGGATAATTTCTATCATGAATCTTTAATTGTCTGGAAGCATAAGCAACGACCTGACCATTCTGCATCAGTACGCCTCAAAGACCCATCTTCGATGCATCACAATACACTACAAAAGACTCACTCAGATTTGGCAAAATCAACACTGGAGCAGTCGTCAACTTCCTCTTGAGTTCTACAAAACTCTGCTCATAAGCCACATCCCACACATAAGCTTGACCCTTTCGAGTCAAATGAGTCAATGGCAGTGCCAACTTTGAAAAACCTTCTATAAACCTTCGATAATAACCAGTCAATCCAAGGAAACTTCGAATCTCAGTAGCTGACTTTGGAGTCTCCCACTGCAACACAACATCAACTTTCAACGGATCAACAACAATTCCTCCACTAGAAATCACATGGCCAAGGAAACTCACTTCCTTCAACCAAAACTCACACTTGGACAACTTGGCGTAAAGCTTCTTGTCCCTCAAAACCTGCAATACCACTGTTAGATGGTGCACATGCTCTTCCCTGGACTTAGAATATATCAAGATATCGTCAAAGAACACTACCATAAACTGATCCAAATAAGGATGAAAAATCCTATTCATATACTCCATGAATACACCAGGTGCATTAGATACACCAAACGGCATCATACTATATTCATAGTGCCCATACCTCGTCCTGAAAGCTGTCTTCGGAATATCATCAGGCTTGACGCGAATCTGATGATAACCAGACCTCAAATCAATCTTACAGACACACAAGCACCCACCAATTAATCCATCAAATCGTCAATCCTTGGAAGTGGATACTTATTCTTGATTGTTACTTTATTCAATTGTCGATAATCCATACACAATCTCATGCTACCCTCTTTCTTCTTCACCAACAGCACAGGAACACCCCACGGAGAAACACTCGGTCGAATAAACTTCTTCTCAAGCAGCTCTTCCAACTGTTTCTTCAACTCCCCTAATTCAGATGCAGACATCCGATAAGGAGCCATCGACACAGGACTAGTGCCCGATATCACATCAACAGTAAACTCCGCCTCACACTCAGGAGGTAAGTCACTCACGTCGTCTGGAAACACCTCTGGAAATTCCCGAACAATTGGTAGTTCCACGCTCACTGCTTCATAATCAACTTGAAGTGATGCAAGCAATGCAAACATTCGATCCTCATCTTCCAAGAGTTCTTCTACTTGTTTGGCGGATACATACATCAACTCTCCACCATCACCAAACTCTGGGAACCTCACAGTCTTGCTGTAGCAATTGATATGAACATAGTTTTACTTCAACCAGTTCATTCCAAGAATAACATCGATTTGATGCAAAGGTAGACAGACCAAGTCCATCACAAAATTCTTATCATAAATGGTCAAAGGGCAACTCAAACAGATTAACGGAGTAGTCACAGAACCATTAGTCGGGGTATCGATAACCATACTCCCAATCATAGAAGATAATTTCAAATTGAACCTCTTAGCACATTCAAGCGATATAAATGAATGAGCATCACCAATATCAATCATAGAAATCAATTCAACATCATTAATAAAGCAAGTACCTCTGATCAAGTTATCTGTCTTGGATTCTTCTGCACCGCTCAAAGCAAACACTCTGCCATTTGTCTGAGCAGCAGTAACAGTCTTCTTTGGCTGCTGGCACTTGGTATTGATATGACCCTTCTCTCCACAGTTGAAGCAAGTCGGAGCTTCATCTTTACAGTCAGTAGCTCTATGACCTCTCTTGCCACAACGATGACATCTCAGCGGCCTACAAACCTCAGCACGGTGACCTTGCTCGCCACACTTATAAAACTTTTCTGGAGTAGTAGCTGCTCCTCCACTTGAATTTTTTCCATATGAATCCTTCTGCTTCCCTTTATCACCAGAAGTCAAATATGGTTTCCCTCTATACTTACCTTTCTCTTTCTTCTCACTTAGCTACTTGTAGTGAGTAGATCGAGCTCGGCTATCCTCATCATAAATTCTTCCTTAAACACAGCCTAAGTTATTGCAATGCCAACACCTCCCAATCTCTGGAGAGTGTTATCCCACTAATCCTCAGCTTCCTCTGCTAGCATATACGTACCAAACTGCACCTTTTGAGCATCAGTGCACGTCATAACTCGAAAAATCTTCTCAGTCACTTTCAGCCACTTCTACGGACCATCAGGATCATGAGTGCCCACAAAAGTCGGCGGATTGTTCCTCTGGAACTTTCCCAAAGCATGTAATTCATCTGGAGGTCCACCATTCCGGGCCATCACATAGGCAAGTGATTCCAGCGCATCAGCAATAGCACGATCATTTCTTCCAGCCATCTACAACCACCAACATGGTTAGAAGAAAACAACTCATCCAATAGTGTTCTCACACTATTGACTGACAGGGGACTAACAACATAAAAACTTGGCCGAACGGACCGACCTGCTCTGATACCACTAATGCAACACCATTTTCTACCCCACAGTTTTAAAGGCAAAATATTCACATTTATCAGAGTAAAATATTAAACTCAATAAAAATCACTTCAAAGGGCGTATATTTCCCAATAAATCAAATACAGATCAAGGCTCCGTAAATAACGGGTTTTCTCAAAAGATATCAAAAATTTCATCAAAAGGCAGTGGAACTCAAAAAGGCATATTCCAAAGTTTTCCTTATACGGGAACATAATCAAAATAACCAAATCAAATAAATCATGGTTTAATTCAAAGACCCCAACCCGATGTTACACTATCAGAGCAAGACCCTCTACATTAACCAAAAAGCCAACAACTTAAAACTCCGAAAATATCCTCGACGGCGTCCACGGCTAAACCTGGTCATCTGCATGTTACCCACGTGGAGGCAACATTCAAGCAGGCAGGGTGAGCAAAACGATTCATAATAATCAATGTAGGAAATCAACATATAAAATGGTGTCATTTTCATATTCAACATCATCATATTCATCAAGGAACATCAAAGGCCACAACATCATAATTTACTCAAGATCATCTCATAAATGCAAATGCAACAAGACTCATGCATGTCGTACCAATCATCACAGCTCGATGGACACTGGGCCATCAACCCTCCATAGATCCCTATCAATAGGATCGGCTATAATCGTGAATCAGAGCACATCAAATTACCTCACATCCGCACAATAGGATTGAAGCCAAAGTAATCAAGGTCTTGAACTGAAGTCCGAATGCACATGAATGCATGATGCACACGTCAATAATCATCCTCATAATAACATCATAGGTGCATCATCATTCATCATAATCATCATCATCATCAAAAATCATGTCATCATAGAATCATCAAAACTCATGGAATATCATCATAGTTCATCAATCATTACGTCATAGGAATCATCATATAATCATGTACAAATCACATAGAATTCACAATCATATTCATATTAATTCGTCAAAGAAATCACATCATCAAAACATCAAGGCATTGCTGCACAAAACCAAAATTCGCAAAACTCTGCTACATTCGCTAGCAAGTTCGATGTGCGAGTTTGGGACGAGTTCATTCACTGTGCGAACAACACGATGAGAGCAAAACACTGTTACGCACCTGAACCTAAAATCAGCCCAAAAGCCCCACGATTCACTTCCCCCAATGCCCTCAAAACATCCCTAAATCATCTCTAAGGCCTTACGTCTATAAAGGCACAAAACCTACAGTTTATTAGGCCAATCCTGTATCATATTCATGCTCTAAATCCCATAAACCCTTACTACTACACCACAATCATCAGAGTTTCTCACTATGAAATTTTCCTACAGGGTTAGACAAATGTCAAATCAGAGTTCTGGCCACGAAAGCCTAATTTCCCTTTTACCCAAATAAATCCCTACGGTTAAAATATCAATAATAGATTTAGGACACGAAGGCCAAATTCCCTTTATCTCAAAATCAGCTTCAAACCCTTTGAATTCTTAAATCGGCTTTAAATACATTGAAATTATACATTAAAAATGATGAAGGTAATACTCCACATACCTTAATCGTCGATTCTAAGCCTTCTCAAATCTTTCAGAAAACCTTTCGAAGTTTTTGCCTCAAGTCTCCTCCTCAGAGCTCTGGCCTCAATTCTTTTCACGGTCTAACAAAATGAATCATAATCCCATCACAATTTCCTTTTTGTTAAACCTAAGCCTTGGGCCTCAAAATTAGCTTTCCAATATTACCCTCACTAACTCCTCCTCAATTGTCCAATTTGCCCTTAGTTAACTTATATTTATTTAAATTAATAATAATCTAATATATTCATATTATATACTATTAATTAAATAAATAACCCAAAATGCATAATTCTCAATATTCCACAACAACCATAAAAAATTACCAAAATGCGAATATTCTTATTTAAATAAATTAAATAAACATTCTAATGAAATTTGGGGTGTTACACTCCCCCCCCCCCCCCCCCAATAGTTGCATACAGCAAGCAACCATAAAGCACACTAAAACATGACACGATGTCATGACATCCGATCCAACATCAAAAACAACAAACATACTAACACTTTACTGCCCATTTTTAGCCAAAAATTGAGTAAATATAAACAAGCATAAATGGAAGCACACAGTAGCAATGGCAACAAACAACTCTAATGGAAACACAAATTTAAATCATATTCAGATAATCTTCCACATCTTGTCCTTGTCAAAGATCCTTCTATACTCCTGGAAGCTGTCACATGTTTTAGAAGAATTGACACTAAATTCCCTTGCCACATCCTTAGAACATGTCTTCTTCAAGTCATCCCTTTTACCTTGCACATATCTTTTTCTCCACCCCTTAAGTATAGTCACTTGCTTAGACTTATCAAGAATAAGAAAATAGAGGGAAGATGTAGTATCTGTTGCATCCCTCCATATATGTATTTGCTATAACTCCTTAATAGTGCAAGTTCCAACCTTACACCTTATGTGCTCAAATAAATTTGCATGTGAGGCTTTAGCCCACATAATATTCAGTTGTTCCTTTGTGTCCACATGCTCTAAAATAACAACCTTTCCCCTAACAAGATTCCTGATTAGTTGATTATGACTCTCAAGATTCTTGTTCCAGCCATGTTGAATGAGATCTTTGATAATATTTAGATATTCACAAAGTAATGTCATGATATCAGATTTATCATAAGTTTCTTCAACATCTGTTTCATCTATACTAATTGAAAGCAACCTCCTATGATTTCACCATATTCAACTTCAGTGGTACACCAAGAAGCATATACCTGCTTCTTATTGATCATGGAATTCATATTTGTTCTAATGATGCAATTCAAGATCTTCTTTTCTTGAATACTAGGACTCATCCTTAGTTCAAGCTTTCAGACAAGACATGAGTTTGATATTTCCTTTGTAAACCCAATGATGTTTCTTTCAATAGAGTGTTTGGAAATTACATCCTTGGATTGATCTGAATGACCCTTAACAGAGAGATTTGAAGTGACTTGAGAGTTATCTGATATAATGCTAGTGAAATTACAACTTTATCTTCTTCCTGCCTTATCAATCTACACAGAGGATTTTTCAACATTGTCTTCAACATCCATCATTTATTTGGTAATTGAATCATCAATTATCATATTGATGGATTCCATTGTCATTCTAACACTGAAGTTAAAGACTATATAAGCTCTACTACTTGATGAGTGACCCATAAATATTCCTTCATCATTTATGGGATTCATCTCACTCTTTTGATCTTTGTTAGCCAAGACATAACATTTACTTCCAAAAATATGAAAGTATTTGACTGTAGGTATTTTTCCTTTCTATAGCTCATAGAGAGTAACTGAAGAGCTTGCCCTTAAGGTGACCCTATTATGAATATAACAGCAGTATTCATAGCTTTAGCTCAAAAGTGATATGGCAGTCACTTAGCATGAAGCATGAATCTAGTTGATTCTTGTATAGCCCTTGTCTTTTGCTCAATAGTTCCATCTTGCTGAGAAGAGATGGAAGAAGAAAATTCACAACTGATGTTTTTAGAAGCACAAAATTCAGAGAATTTTGCATTCTCAAACTCCTTGTCATGATAGCTTATAACCTTGGCAATCATACTATTTTTCTCCTTTTGAACATTTTGACATAAATCTTTAAAGACTTCAAAAGTGTTAGATTTTTCTCTAAGAAAGTTCACCCATGTAAACCCTGAAAAATCATCAACAAATATATAGACATATTTCTTTCCATCCAAGTTGTCTACCTGCATTGGTCCCATTAAGTCCATGTGAATAAGTTCCAATACCTTGGAAGTAGTCTGAGGTTGTAACATTGGAGATGACATCATGGATTACTTCCTACCCTTACATTCACCACAGACTTTCCCATCTTTGACCTTGAGTTCTGGTATTCCTCTAATGGCTCTTTAAGATAAGGTGTCCAAGTTTCTGGTTCCATAGCTTCACTTCATCCTCATTTGTTACAGAATATGTGGAAGAGTAAGCAGTTATTTGAGGTTCCCACAGATAATAGTTATCTTTAGACCTTATACCTTTCATCAGAACAACATTTTTATCATTTTTGACAAGGCATTTTGTCTTTGAGAAATTAACTAATGATCCTTGGTCACATAACTGACTAATTCTGATGAGATTAACATTTAGTTCTTTCATAAAGAGAACATCTTCTAAAATAGGTGATCCAACACACACCAGCTTTCCAACTCCTTTGATTTCACCTTTAAACCCATCACTAAATCTGACAGAACCTGTGGGATGAGGCTTGATATCTACCAACATCTTTGGAGCCCCTGTCATATGTCTAGAGCATCCACTGTAAAAGTACCAATGTTCTCTAGTTGAGATCCTCAAGGAAGTGTGATCTATTAGGTTTATATCCTTCTCTTTAGATCTTCTCTTTTTGCTTACTTGATTAACCTTGGTATGAGCTTAAGCTTTTTGATTTCAATACAATTTATAACAGAAAGGCTTTATATGACCATACTCTCCATAACAATGACATCTCCAACAAGATTGGTAATTATTTGGAGGTTCATTATGTCTGCCAGGATGTTGTAACATGTGGTTAGACATTGTGACCATCTTCTTCCTTTCAGAAGGAAAAAACTTTTCTTCAGACACTCTTCTTTGTTTATTATTAGGTTGATAATGAACTTCTGCATCTCGAGTATCTTTTATTATTTCAGCCCTATTTTTCATCCTACTCAAGGAATCTGTCATGTCATAAAGCTTGGAAATTAAGAGATTTACCTCATTTTTAAATTAAGAAATAGTACATAAGAGTTCCTTCTTCTTATTTTTCAATTCAGCTATGACCTTTCTCTGATTTTCCTCTGTCTTAAGTCTTTCTTCACATATGTCACAAGTTTTCTTATAGGACACATCCAAATCTTCATAGAGGACATTTTCTTCACAAGATTATACTTCATCTGCCCATCTTCAATAGAGAGCAGTAACAGGTTTGACAGTCTCTGTGTTAGATTCATCTTCTGACTCATCATCATACCAAGATACAGTCAAACCCTTTTTCTGTTTCTTAAGATAGTTGGGACATTATGGCCTAATGTGACCAAAACCTTCACACTCATAACACTAAATCCCTTTACTTTGATTTGACTTCTCTTTAATTCTGGTATTCTTTTGAGAATCATAGTTACTCTTGATGTCAGATGTAATGTCTTTGACACCTGGTCTTCCCTTTCTATCCATTCTCTTCAGAATTCTATTGAATTACTTCCCAAGTAAAATAATTGTATTTTATAGTCCCTCATCAGTATCCAAGTTAGCTTGACCCTCTTTATCTTCAGCATTGGATACAAAAAGCAATGCTTTTGTTCTACTTTTCAATTCTATCATTCATGGTCAATTCAAAAGTTTGAAGTGACCCCACTAGCTCATCAACTCTCATATTGCTGATGTTTTGGGCTTCTTCAATGGCTGTGACCTTCATGTCAAATTTTTTAGGGAGATACCTAAGAATCTTCCTAACCAGCTTTTCTTTTGATATCTTTTCTCCCAAGGCACTAAAGGCATTAGCTATTTCAAGAACATTCATGTGAAAGTCATGAATACTTTCATCTTTCCTCATCTTTAGATTTTCAAATTTGGTAGTAAGCAATTGAAGTTTAGACATCTTTACCTTATATGTGCCTTCATGAGTTATCTTGAGACTTTCCCAAGCATCCTTAGCTAAAGTACATGTGTTGATCAACCTAAACATGTTCTTGTCAACTCCATTGAATAAAGCATTCAAGGCTTTGTAGTTTCCAATATAAGTCTCATCTTCTTCCTTGGTCCAGTCCTCTTCAGGTTTCAAAGATTCCTTCCCATCTTTATCTTTAACCACAAAATGTTCCCAGCCCTTGATGACAACTTTCCAAGTTTTGCTATCCATGGAATTTAAGAAAGCCACCATGGGTGCTTTCCAATAGTCATAGTTGGTTCTATCCAAGATAGGCGGTCTATTCACATTACCTCCTCTTTCCTTGTCCATAGTTCCAGAAAAAAAATAAACATTCTTGGAGCTCACCCAAAAACAAAACAGAGTGACATGCTCTGATGCCAATTGAAATTCAGGCACGCAAATATCAGATGTCGAGACAGATGTCACAACACTGAGATTAAGATAGTTTGAACACTCACAAATATGTAGAAAAATAAATGACAGAAATATAAATAACACTAGTAGTTGTTAACTTAGTTTGTGCAACGTCACCTACATCTGGGGGCTACCATGCAAGGAAGGAAATTCACTATGACAATATTAGTTCAAAACTAAACTTGTTGGTGTAAGCTCTAGAGGCCAATACTTTTGGTACTTGTATTGAATTATTTATTATTAATAAAAGGCATTTCTTTATTATGTTTGTTTTTTCAGAATAATAAAGTCCCTAGAATAGATAGTTCGTTTAATGAAATATTAAGTGTGACTTAATCATGAGATCCCATTAAACATAAGAACACTATTCTTAAAGTATCCATAGTCGAGCTTTACTGTGAAGTGGGATAACCTTAAAGCATTAACATTATTATGTAGATAAACTGATTATCACATCTCATGGATCATGGATAAGGAGTTATCAAGTCTTAACATATGTATGAATATTAGGAGTAATATTTATACTGGATTGACCCGCTATGAGAGTATTACATAGAATGTTAGTGTCATAAGTTACTCTTGTGGTGATAGTGGTGTATACTACCCTTCGACCTGAAACCACTATGCACCTAGATGTAAAGTCGAGTACTTTATTATTGATCTAACATTGTCCGTAACTGGATGACCATAAAGATAGTTGATGGGTACTCCACAAAGCATGCTGAGGGACATGAGTGACCTAGATGGAATTTGCTCATCCTGCATAACAGGATAAATGTCTAAGGGCCCAATATTGAACTAGATAAGGATGACACAATATATGTCTTGTGTTCAATATAGACATAAGGGTAAAGGGGTAATTATACACACAAGTATTATTACAAAAGGTTTTGTTAGATTACATGACATTTTCGTGACTTGGGTAGCAACGATGTGTTGCTAGATACTACTCACTGTTTATTATGTTAAATATATGATTTAATATAATTATCAACATCACGAGAACCTACAAGATTACACACATAAGAACAGATTGATGAGAGATAGAATAAATAAGGAACATTGTAAGGTACGGTGTACTTGAGAGAATTATGGAACACCGTAAGGTGCAGTGTACTTAAGTGAAATATGAAACATCGTATAATATAATAATAAGAGTTATTGTTATTATTATTATTATTATTATTATTATTATTATTATTATTATTATTATTATTATTATTATTATTATTATAGTTATTATAATAATAATAATAATAATAATAATATGAAACATCGTATAATATAATAATAAGAGTTATTTTTATTATTATTATTATATGGTGCACTTAAGTTAGGCTTTTTAGCTTGCAGCCCATATAAGTGGTTTCTATAAATACAACCCTTGTGTAGAAGTTTTAGAACTTGATGAAATTCAGTTGGTGAAACTCTGGCTGTATTTCTATCTTTCTCTCTCTCTCTCTCTCTCACTCAAAGTCTTCATTCGTAGCAGCTAACACTGAGATTGAAGGCACCCTGTTCGTGTGGATTGAGTAAATGCGTTGTTCTTCATTCACCACTCGCGATCATTCATCTGGATCTGCATCAAAACTGTTAATCACCACAAGAGGCAACTGTTTCTATCAATAATCATGCTCATTCATAAGGATCACTAAAGGGAAAATTTAAATTTCCGCTGCGCTTTGAATCGCAATTTCTCTTCAAAATTCCTCTGTTTACAACTTATCACCTAATCACTACCTTGTACAACTTCTACCTAGACACCCTCTAGATATGAGATCCCCCTCTCACTTCCTATCAGTCACAAACTAGTGAGAATTTAACAACAATCCAAAATAGAAGTACCAAAACTTCCAAGTATAATACTTAGTTTTGCTTAAAAGCTTTAACTAAGAACAATACACTTTTGCTTAAAAGCTTATGAGTGAATACTTAACAATTAACAATCAGTCAACTAAATGCATCAAAACTGATACAAGAGTGACATACAAAGAAAACACACTAAACCCTAAAGAACCACCAAGACACGGCTAATCCAAATTCTTCAAATCCACACCTTATTTAGGTCTAGAAAACCCCTTTAAATAAACATCACAACTGCATGGCCTTGGGCTCTCAAAATAAAATACAAATCATCTTTAAATTAATTACATAATATCCTTCACAATAATAGGAACAATAACATAAAGTTTCCTAAAAAGTCTCAATGATCCTTTTTAAGAAATACAATCAAATCTGTCACAATAGAAGTTCCCAAAATACCCTCCATTGGATAAAAATAATGTGTGAACTAAAAACACTAAAAAATCACACTTAAAATACCAAAACAATCATGTCCAAACTTTCTGGTATAACATGTCCTGGCACATGTCACAATATCATGCTGAACATGATGTTTGACTCTCATAGCAGAACATTTGGCTTAACATCTTGCTGATAGCATGTTTTACCAAAATGTTGCCAATCCAAAAACCACAAAACTTACAGAGACGTTGAATACTTTCACCAAATATATTAGACTAGCTTTGTACTTGATTAGACATATCAACAAAGCATATTTTTGCAATAGTAATTATTCGTTGAAGCTCAGACATCCAATAAGTGATTTTTCCTCAAGTCTTCTCCTGATCAAAAAGTCTATGAGTTTTTCATAGTTGCCTTGGTAGAAGAGCTTCTGCTTCAGAGGTTGAATTTCCTTCAAAATTCACTCTTCAGAGGGTGATCACATCAGAGTCCAGTTCTTGACTTCTGAAGGTTTAGAGTTTGGGTCACTAGAGGTTGACTTTCTTCATAGTTGACTTCTTTAGAGTCTGGATCTCTAACAGAGGCAGGGTCTTCATACGTGATCTTCAGATCCAGAGTCTAATCTTCAGACTCCTTAAGCAATTCTTCATCTGTTCTTAATGATATAATCTTGCATACTTGAACAGATGTTAGAAAGTCCAATTTTCTTTAAATACTTTGTTATTATCAAAACTTGGGGGATATGGTATTAACCAATTTTGTTCCAACAATCTCCCAATTTTTTATGATAACAAACTATAGTACTTAAGAAGGCTAAATACCTTTTTTGCTCCCTTAACTATACCCTTAGGTTCATATTGGTCCCTTAATTATTTTTTGTATCAAATTGATCAACTGACTCTTTAAAACGTGTCATATTGGTCATTTTAGTCTAATTAGCAACGAAAAAAATTCAAAAATTCGTCGCTAATTAGACAAGAAGGACAAATATGACACATTTTAAATAGTTAAGGGACCAATCTGACACAAAAAATAATTAAGGAACCAATCTGAACCTAAGGGTATAGTTAAGGGACCAAAAATGATATTTTTCCATTTAAGAACATTGGTTATTTATTTAATTAACATGTTTATTTTAGGATTAGAGGTTTGTAAGCTCTCTTTGAGCTGATAGCTCAGAGGGTGAGGTTTGTAAGCTCCCCCTGAATCTTATCCATGTTAATTAAGTTCATTTAATAGCACAATAAAATTGTTCTATAGAAATTAAGCACAACAAGAGTAATCTTCAGAGATACATCTTCTTAAATACTCTCTATTTCTCCCCCTTTTGTCATCAACAAAAAGATAAGGAAAGATACGGAAGAAAAACAAATGTATGAGAAACTAGTTCTGAATAAAAATGATTTAAAATTAATCTTTATCTCCCTTTATTCAAAGAAGTTTTTGAAAATGAGCTAGTCGAGTTGATAAAAGCCTCTTCAATTTTTAAGATGGTCAAATCTCGGTTCTGACAGTTAAGCGCAGATAAGCAGGAATTAGAATTAGGAAGGTGTACCTAAAGACCAAGACCAGCTTCTCTTTCATGCATTTATTACGGCACATATATCAAAACTGATTGTGCATTATCTCAGACAGTCTATAATAAGCAAATTTACATTATCACTAAGATCACATTCCTCTTTTTCCAAACTCCTTTATTTTCAAAAATTATGGGAAATCCAAACCAACATAAGAATTTGAGGAGAGAAACTCAGGTCCACTGAAGCTGCAAAAGCTCAAAAAGTTGTAGAGACTGAAGGTTTAAGCACATCTGCCGAGGCCTCCAAGATAGGGGAAATTTTAGAGACAACAACGAGGTACCCTAAAAGGAAAAAGAAGCCTGCTGAAGAATTTGATTACATCTCATATGGTGATCAGGACTGGATTAACTACCGCAAAACTTGTGTTGAGGATGATAGCCAAGTTTGAAGATTCTAAGCTGTAATGATTTATCTTCAAAACCTAATTCTAAATCTTTGTACTCCTTTTCTTTGAATAATAAAATAGATCCATTTCCCATAGTTCCTTATAATAATGATTGATAACCACTAACAATCTTTGATTTAACCACTGATATTAAGATCTCAGAGCAGTTTTCAACCTTTTCATCCATAATTTTGAATTGAAAAACAAATCTTTGACTAAGGGAGAATCGTGACATGATTTTGTTTTACTAGAATTAAAATACTAAGTACCAGTTAATATAGCTCAGAGTATGATAAAATAAGCACAACCTGAACACTTAACAGCTATAAGACCAAGTCCAAATAATTTTTTAGGTTTATGACACATAAGTGGTTAGCAAAAAGAATTAACAGAAAAACCACTTATACGTCAACAGAAAAAACCAATCAAGTTTTGAGCGTCAGAGGCTGAGATGCTTCAGAGGCTTCTGCTTATCAGAAGCTGGTCCAGAGCTTCTGGTCATACTAGCTTGCAATCATGTCAGTCTCTGATCCTCTATTCAGAAGCAATCACTAATCTTCCATAAAATGCATGTTCAGATTCTTTTTAATGAAATCAAATATATTTATTGTAAGAGACTTGGTAAATATATCATCCCATGTGTATCAATGAACTAAACATCTATTACACCTTTCTGAACATAATCTCTAATAAAATGATGTTTTATCTCTATGTGTTTGGTTTTAGAATGTTGAACTGGATTTTAAGCTAAACAGATGACATCAGTATTATCATATAAGATGGGAATACTGTTTCCACAAATCTAATAATCTTCCCATTGATATTTCATCTAGATGAGCTATGTGTAACATTTAGCAACTGAGATATATTCTACTTCTACTATGGACAAAGCAATAATTACTTTTCTTATACTAGCCCAGGATATTAGCCTACTATGAATTGACAGTTTCCACTAGTGGATTTTCTTTCAATTTTATCCCCAACATAGTCAGCATCACAAAATCCAACCAGCTTGTAATATAGGGATTTTTTATAAAGTAATCCTAGATTAGTTGTTCCCTTTAGATACCTAAAGATCCTATTGACAACAGTTAAGTGAGTCTCCCTAGGATCTGATTGAAATATTGCATGCATGCACACATTGAACAAAACATCTGGTCTAGAAATTGTTAAGTAGAGTAAGGAACCAATCATACCTCTATACTGCTTCTCACAACCTTTGGAGCTTTCTTCTTCCTTGTTCATATTGCATGTTGGACGCCTAAGAGTGTTTATGACTTTGCAGTCTTCAAGCTTGATCTTTTTCAGAAGTTCTTTAGTATATTTAGATTAATGAACATAAATTCTATCTTTGCTTTGATTAATCTGAATTCCAAGGAAGAACTTCAATTCCCCCATCATGCTCATCTCAAATTCAGCCTGCATAGTCTTAGAAAATTCTTTACTAAGAGATGCATTAGTAGAAGAAAAAATTATGTCATCAACGTAAACTTGGACAATCAAGATTTCCTTATTCAGAGTCTTTCTGAATAGTTTTGTGTCAACTTGACCATTTTGAAATTCATTTTCTAACAAGAAGTTACTTAGTCACTCATACCAAGCTCTTGGAGCTTATTTGAGTCCATAAAATGATTTCTTGAGTTTAAAAACAAAATCTGGGCGGACTGAGTCCTCTAGTCCAAGAGGTTGGTTGACATACACTTATTTAGGAATGACTCCATTTAAGAAGACACTCTTGGCATCCATTTGATATAAAAAAAAATATAATTGTCATACCCCAAATTTATCCTACCTCGGTAGTTAATGAGTTTTTACTGCTTCACGACTTCTGGCCATGATTCTCTAAGACTTTGTTTATGAAGACCTGGTGTATGCTTATTGTGGTTTTAATCCCTAGCAATTTATGTTGATTTCTTGTGGGAAGAGCACGCCTCCAGCCCCTTATACCCAAACTCATGTGTGTCCTCATTCTCACGATCAGACGGATATGATATGAACCATAGCGTCAAGCTATGTTTGGATTCTAAATCAGTTTGTGACAAACTTAGGTTTCACTTGCCAATTTCAAAACATAATTGAATTAGAATTTAGATGCAATTGGTCCAAAAGATATTTCAAAGGCCTATGGTATAATGCATTAGTGCATAACCATACAAACTATGTTTGAGGAATAGACCGCCTATACAAATCGAATAGCTTCAAGGCCAATCTCACCGATATAGAAATGATTATACAGATGTTCAAAACAAGGAGTTTTTGTGTTTCAAAGTAATGTTTTAAAGCACAATTGGAGAAATTGTTGTAAACTGCTAGTCACAGGAGAATCAATGTAATGCTATTGATACAAAGTATTTGAGGTCCAAATGAATCCCATAACCGTTGCATATCAGGGATACTTTAGATTAAAGATAGTAAAGTGATAGCTTCATGAACAGAACTCTCATAAATTCCAAAGGACCAACAACTTTGAGGGATGGAGAGTTCAAAGAATGAGTGGGACGGGTTTCAATTGGCTTCCCTAGTAGAATATCATTTTTGTAAAATAAATCATTAATTTATTATAGCACTTGGCAATACTTGATGGAGTTAAGTTTGTCTCATATTCACAAAGATGTCATGTATGGAATTGCATAAAAAAAAGGAGACAGATATTATGTTAGGCCGTATATTGTGGCAGGAAAAGCGAACTCCATTCATGACAGAAAATTGCAAGGCTATGCTGCAAAATCATAACAAAGAAAAACAACTTCAAATCCTTGATATTCTGTTAATAGAATTTCAAAACTAGCCCCTAACAAAATTCAATCAGAAAATGCTATCCTACACTCCAATATTTCCTGTACAAATTATGTTCTTTCATCACATTTGGAAGGCGCTGGCTTTGAGCTCCTCATTTTCTCTTCATCTCCATTATCAATTTAATGAATTTCCTGCAAGAAAATCAGAGGAAAACACCATTATCACCAGAACTTTTCCTTGTCGCATTATGAGCTAGTTGAATGTATTTGGTGTGTTAGTACAACCCTCGATCCATCACGATTTGGTTTAAGTTAATGAAGCTATAAGTCTCATGAGAACAAATTCTCACGTGAAAATGTACCTGTGAAGGTCATGACAGTAGTGATAGATGAGCCCCAAAGGAAAAAACAGAAATATGTTGTTAGAGACATGTTCTCGACGCCCACACCATGGTCAGTTCACAATGTGAAAATAACGAGATAACCACAAGACCGGCTTTAAGTTATTTTGAGCCATGAGTACACTGCAAAAAGAAAAGGGCCAAATTCCTGAGATCAGTTTGAACAATATTAAAACAAGCAGGAAAAGGAAAGGAGCATCATTACTAAAGATAACAGAAAGTTGCAGGTCTTCCTCAAAATCTCGCGGGACTGCTCGCACCAAAGCGGTGAACAAATCGTCAAGTCTTTTAAAAAGCTTTCTTAGGATGATCCACTCCATCAGAGCTGTTTAAATGCCAATTACATGAATTAGTTCCAGTTGAATACATAAAGGACAAAGTTTGGAGATAGGTAAAAAACCGTGCGACCTGCAATATTCTTCCAAGAACGATGTCTAAACACAAGTTCATCAACCAGGGCGTGTTTCGGTACCTCAACACAGCTTGCCAATCATCCTTCTAAAGCCATTGTATAGACCTCCCAGTTCTGGTCAAGGCTTCAACTTCCGCTGTCTTCTTCCACACCGTCTCTGCACACGTGAAACCAATACCAGTCAAGTTGGTTGAAATCATAAAGAGGAATCAAAATAATGATCTTACCATGACAAATCCAAGTTATTAAAGAATATGTTTACAGTTTGGATGGCAAAATATTGACTCGAAAAAGCATCAAGCATCCGGTTAGGAATATCATTAATTCAAATATGGTCTCCTACCTGCAAGATGATTATCAAAGAGAATTCCTGCCCCTCACTTTGACCCAACAGACTGCAACTCCCGCACCACGTCAAAGATTTGTGTGTTCCATCGATACCAAATTCGGGCAAGTGTTGGTGAATATGATGAAGTTAATCTATGCAAAAGAGAGTAGACATTGGCTCAAGTTGAACTAACCCTCTCACCAAGAAACTTCTGAGTCTGAATTCTTTTGCTTAAAATCCACAAACTATCCATCATCAGAGTACCTCAAAGCCTCAGCATAACACCAACTTACTCCAAAAGTAATACATGAAAAGGAAAAGAATGTGTAGGGTCAAAAGATGAATGAAGGAAGGATAATCCCATATAAAACCAGATAAAAAGCACCATTGTGTTACGATATGAAGCTCATGCATCGTGTGCTATTTCAATACAAGAAGGGAAGTTCAGCTCACAAAGAAATTCACAGCTGTTGACAAGTTTTCAAAAGAGTCCAAACCATATATTTGATAACAGCAGCAGTAGAATAGCAGCAGAGTACACCACATGGTGTGCTGCAAAATGCCAGCTTATTTCTATCCCTTAAATTCTTTGGAAATTCTCCCACATCACCATCGCATCAAGGTCCTGCATAATTTTAACGCAAGACAACAAAATTAACAAAGAGTCAAGAATCATGTTGAGTCGGCCAAAAAACCATACATCAGTAAAAGCAATAGCAGTAAAAATGGTACATTTTACGTGTGGTAAAAATTCAGTGAAAATCAGATATTTTGCAAAAACACTACAGACAAGAACAAAGAATGAGTCACTACCCCTGGTCCCCACAAAATCTCAGCAAAAATTCCTTCTAACATTCACACGAATGAGAGCATATTCCTCTAAAAATCCTTAAGTTCACACGCACCAGAAAACCCTAAAATCCCCTATAAATACAACTTCATTCATTGGTAGCAGAGGAGAGAAAAAACCCTAACGGAACTCTGCCGAAATCTACATTCAAACCCATACCCAAAGCTTACACCATTGAGTATTTGAAGCTTTACCCTGAAACTTCAAGTTACTCAGAGCTTACCCGTTCATAGCGCATAAAAGCAACAATACCAGAAGAAATAGTGAATAGTGAAGTTTCAGATGGAAGGAAGACCAAAATAAGAACCGAAGCAGAAAAGAAAGAAATTACTTACTAGGAGTTCATTTGGACGTCGCTGAAGGAAGCGTCATCGGAGTTTTTCTCCGATCAGGTATTTTCATCATTTCCTGTGCGCCTTTTTCGTTTTCTCCGTGCATGCTTAAGTTTGATCTGAGTGTGAATCGCGTGCCAATCACCCTAAATCATTGTCACAGTGGTTTCAATTTTCCTTCTAGGTTTTGTTTGTTCTTTGATTTGGGAATTAGAGGTTGAAGTTGGTTTAGATGTTAAGTTTAGAGAAGGTGAAACTTTGAAGTTCAGAGGGAGAGGCGAAAGAATGAATTTGAAATGAAGAGTAGAAATTAATTGAAAGAGATATAGGTTTAGGAGATTTTCATGTAGGTCTCACTAGGTTCGTTGCCCATTTATTGAGGTTGTTCAGGTGACCGAGGTTGGGATGCATGCCTCACACGTGGTGATTTGTCATCAATGTTGTAGGCCATGCGTGTCTAGGGAAGGAGTCCACGTGACTTTCTTCCCATTTCCTCGAGACAGCGGGTGGCATTATTTGCTTATCCCTCCTTTTTTTTCTTTTTTTTCACTTAGGGTTTAGGAGTTTTTGGCCAATCGAGCCATGTTTTGAGGATTTCAACCCATTAGCCTATTACCCATCATCACTTACAGCATTAATGTTTATAATAGTGATTAGTGTTAATTAATGTAATTAAAACTTAATGGGATCACTTTAGGAACTAAATATTATTAGTAATATTATTAGTTTTATTTTATTTTTTTAGATTTTATTTATGATTTATGATAATTAATATTTGCTTTGCAATTTGACTTTATTTATATTCTATTTTATCAAAGTTGTTTTCCTTTTATTAAATTCAAAACATTTTATTTGTTTTTAAAATTAGAATAGGTAGAAATCCCTTTTGAATTTATATGAAAGTAGTGGGTCTTTGGAGTCTAGCACCCCTTGGATTCTTAAGCGACCGCTCTCGAGGTGTACGCCTTGAGTTGTGGTCGTTTCGTCTTTCATCTTTAAAACTTTTATCGGTTTGGATATTTTTCTCAAACTAAAATTTTAAACTTTTAGAAAATTATACTTTATTAGTTAAGTTAAAATTTTTTAAGATATTAAACTTTTCTCAAAACAATTTATGATTAGCTTTTCTTAAAATCTTTTATAATTGATTAATTAATTTTATATATGAAAATTAAAATTATTTTTAACCAAATTAAATTATTTTCTTAAAGCAAATTATTTCCTTCCGATCTTACATTCCTAGAATACCTAGCGCGTCCAATCCGAGTATGCTAACCTATTCAAACTATTTTCTTAGTTAAATTATGAAAGTATCGAGTTCTTGGAGTCGCGCATTCCTTGAATTCGAGAGTGACAACTATTGAGGCGTACGCCTCGCATAGCATGTCATTCACCCTTTCGTTCTTAAAACACTTCTCCTAATTACTTGGACAAGTACTTTCACTGTCCAACAAATACTATTTCATAATTAATGGGATGAAAAATATGTCATTGGGATCTAGCATTCCAATGATACCCCGACTAATTGGTTACGAGGCTGACGTCTCGCTTATCAAATAGTCGTCATCCCTCCTAAACATACAACTCGTCTAACCTCGTTTCTCACCCTCGTGTGATTGAATATAAATCTCCTTCAATTCAAACTTTTTCCCGTTCTAAACCATCCATCAAACACAACTTTCGAAATTGAATGAAAAAGGTATCGTTGGGATCTAGCATTCCAATGATATCCCGATTAATTAATTGCGAGACTGACGTCTCGTTTATTGAGTAGTCGTCATTCTCCCTTAAAATATTCAACCCGAATTTCTTTTCTCGCCCCGTGCGATTAAAACTTTCCAAACACTAAATCCTTCGCCCTCGTGCGATTCCCGACTCAAACAAACCTTTCCCAAAGAACATTGTTTAGTCCTTTCTTCCGCGCATAACAAACTAGTGCTTCAGCCTCCCCTAGTGAGCAGACAAGCCAATGCTTAGCAGTTAGAATGCGACCTAAACTTTTGTTCGATTCAAACACAACTCTTTTCAAAGAACATTGTTTATCCCTTCTTTCGCGCATATGAACTCGTGCTTCAGCCTACCCTAGCAAGCAGACAAGACAATATTTAGCAATTAGAATGTGACCTAAACACTCGTTCGTTCACAAACCTTTTACCGTAGTTAGCCGAACTACGACTGCTCTGATTTCTCATTTATCAATGAGAATACGTAGGCACAAGATTGCGATGATCTTGGCGAGCACAATCCCCTCTTTTTCCCGTAGTCCCACGAACTACGAATGCTCTGATTTTCCACTTCTTACAAGTGAAGATACGTAGGCACAAGGGCACCAATCCTTGGCGAGCACCCTATCTAAAAACCACCCATTTCCCTATAGGAGAAACCTTAGAAGAAAACTGACAAGCGTAGATAACTTTACTCTCGAATTGATCAAGAGGTTCCCGTTCAGTACAACGGACATGAGGGGTGCTAATACCTTCTCCTCATGTAATCGACTCCCGAACCTAGAATTTGGTTGCGATGACCAAGTTCTTATCTCTTTAAAGGTTTTATCGATATTTTCCTATTCCATCCTTGGAATAAATAAAGTTCGGTGGCGACTCTATTTCAAACGTATTTTCCGCGTCCATCGCGAGGATCGTATTTTTCGAGGTATGACAATAATGATTAATAACATATGTGAGTATATATCTTGCTTTTCCACCATTCAAATTCAGTAGAGTCTTCACTGAATATTGGAGGTCTAGCAACATAATTGTTCCTCTCAGATATACTTTAATCATTATTGTTATCACCACGATGAGAACCCCCACTCAAACCAATTATTTCAGATTCATCAACCATTATAAAAATGTATTTTTCTATGGATCTTTTCTGCACCAATGTTAAGTGTTTAGCACAGACCTTGCTTTGATGCCAACTGAAGGTGAGAAAAACACAAGAATGAGGGGTTAAATTATGTTGGCTTTTTCTTTTTAAATATTTTCAGCTTTTGTGACTAATGTTTCTTAACCAGAGTCTGACTCAAAAAACTTGGTTGACTCTTGAAAGATCTTACCAGATTCTGAACCAGAATCAAATTTGGATGACCAAAGTTGACAGTAGCGAAATAAGTAAGTACAAAAGCAATAAAGGAAAAACACAAGACACAAGCAGTTTATCCCGACTCCTCTCACAACCTGAGAGTATTCCATTCCCCTTGCACTTCCAAGGGATTTTCACTATAATCAAATCTGATTACAAATGCTCAAGACCACAAGCAAGAGACTTCCTTTGCTCATACACACAAGTATAAGACTTCCTTGATCAAACACACAAGTCTGAGACTTTCTTGCTCAAGCACGCAAGCTCAAGACTTCCTTGCTGTAAACACATGCTAAATACTTCCTTTTCTCAAACACACAAGCCTGAGACTTCCTTGCTTAAGCATACAAGCTTAAGACTTCAAATGCACAAGCAGTATAGCAAGATACTTCTGACTCTAAACAAATTGTTAAGATATTTGGGTAACAAACTAAACTTGATATGCAATCAAAGGTGTAGATATAATACAGCTTAGAAAGACTCTAAGACTTAATAACTTCTAAAATATACAAAATTTAAGATGTCTTAAGTCTAAACAAATTAACAGAGTAGCTTCTCTTTGAATGTCAAGTTTCAGAGTTTATAATAGAGTTGTATTAGTGCTTAGGTATATTCTTCTTCGAGTCTGCAACTCTTTTTATAGAGAGGGAGAAAAGAGAAGTTGAAGAATTTCACATAATAGTTTGGGTTATCTTTGTACTTGAATAGACACATCAACAAAGCACATTTTTACAAAAGGAATTATCCATTAAAGCTCAGGATTTTAAGAAGATGTTTTTCCTTAAGTCTTCACATGATCAAAAAGACTATGAGTCTATCAAAGTTGCCTTGATAGAAGAGCTTCTACTTTAGAGGTTGACCTTCCTTCAAACTTCACTCTTCAGAGACTGGTCACATCAGAGTCCACTTCTTGGCTTCTGAAGCTTCAGAGGCTAACTTCTTCAGCGTCTGGATCTCTATCAGAGGCAGAGTCTTCAGATATAATCTTCAGAGCGAGAGTCTGATCTTCACATTCTTTAAGTAATTCTTCATCTGTTATTAATGATATAATCCTGCATACTTGAACAGATGTTAGAAAGCCCAATTATTTTTAAATACTTTGTTATCATCAAAACTCAAGATATATGGTATTAACCAATTTTGTTCCAACAGAGAATGATGGGGTTTGGAGATAGATGGATTTTTTGGATGGAAATTTGTATACTTGGTAATTCTATGTCGGTATTAGTAAATGGAAATCAAACAAAATATTTTTGGATTGTTCTAGGGGAACCCGTTATCTCCATTTTTATTTTTGATTGTGACGAAAGGATTAACTGGTAGGATTAAAAAGGTGGTGGAGAATGGGTTGTTTAACATTTTTCGAATGATTAATGACATCCAATTCCAATTATTACCATTTGCAAATGATATAATAATTATTGGAAAAGGGAATTGGAATTTTTTTTTGTATATGAATTTTATATTAAGGAGTTTTGAATTTGTCTTCAGAATACAATAAATTTTCTTAAAAGCAAGATTTTGGGTTACATTTAAATGACTATTTTATACATGCAGAGTCCACTTTTCTAAGGTGCAATGTTGCCTCTCTTTTTTTCATTTATTGGCTTACCCATTGGAGATAACTCAAGAAGGTGCTCAACATAAAAACTGATAATTGCAAATTCAAGAAGGTGGTTGTCATCATGGAAGAGTCTTCATTTGTCTATTGGGGGGAGGGGGAGAGAGGATATGTGACACGGCTAAATGTCATTCTTAGTAGTATCTCTTTTTTCTGTCATTTTTTAAAATTTTGAAAAAAAACCTCTTAAAAGATTGTGTGAATTTAAAGAAATTTCTTATGGGGTGGTGTGAAGGAGAATAATTAAATTTTATGGTTAAAATGGAAAAATATGTGTAAAAACAATGAAGAAGGAGGATCGGGAGAAAAAAGTATTGAGAATTTTAATGTTGCTTTGTTGCGTAAGTGGAAATGACGTATATTAATGGAGCCCGGAGCCATTTAGGAAAAATAGTTCGCATTTAGATATGAAAATTTGATTAAAGAATTAGCAATACCAAGTGATGAAAATTTAAGAAAGTTTGATTATTCATGGTGCCTTGTTTTGATGTTTATCAATTGTAATGATTCCCTGAGGCAAAGATGTTACATGAAGAATCACTATTACAAAATATATATTTCGTAACATTCTCTTACTATGGACATTTAGTCAAACATAATAATAATTCATTTTTAGGCGTTTTTTTTTTGTTATTTTTTAAAAGATATTTCACCACGGTCAAAACTAGCAACCATAGTGAAAAATACCTAGAGTGACGGATTTTGAATTTCAGCACATGCTATTTTCCTTTTTTTGGTTATAAAATGGGCGTTCACTTATAATCTTATGTTTATATTAAAATTAAAATATATTTTCACCATGATCTAAAATAGAAAGCATTGTGAAACATATCAACATTTCAGCACGATTGTTTTTATCAACTGTGGTGAAATATGTTACCTATATATAAGTGAAGTTTCTCTCATTTCAGTACAAAATATTTGTCTCTCGTTAAACAAAACAAATAACATCTCTCTCACGTCTTATCCTAATCTCCATTAACTTTTTACACATAATTTCTTTACAAAACTCCAACATATATTCTTAAATTCTTATGGATCAAGGAAAGATGTTACATGCCACGCAAGATGTAAACATCCCAACTCATTTCTTTGACTTCCTTTTCACATTTCATATACGTGAGATATTTCCCCATTTTATGTTATGAGTTGTGATGTTTTTGTTATTTTTGTTGGGGTATGTTCATGTTATTGCTTAGGTATATAGATGTTTAACTCATATATGTTGTGGTTTGTGCATCTTGTTGTTTTGTTTAGCTCATAATTTGTTTGTTGTTGTCTGTGTTATTATGAATGTTATTATTTAGGTATATTGAAGTATCTTGTTGAAGTATGTTGATATTCTTGTTGAAGTATATTGAGGTATATTATTTTTTCTATATCTTTATGTTGCAGTAAGTTGATCTTATTGTTGAGATATTTTGTTGTTCTGTTAAGGTAAGTTTTAGTTTTTATTGATAAAGGTAAATGTTTTTGTTATTGTTGATATTTTTTTAGGTATGTTGTAAAATTTTGTGTTATTGTTGATGTACTTTAGGTATGTTGTAAATTTGTTATTGTTGATGTTTATTGTAAATGTTTGTATTATTGTTAATGTCATACCTTGTGCATTGCAGTTTTTATTATGTGTAGTCAACATGTCATAGAAGATGGGTTTACTATATCGTATGTGGTTTGAGTGTTTTTCCAACCCCTTACTGAATATATAACCTTTCAAGTTAAATTAGAAAAATATAATGTGAGATACTAAGTCATATTAGAAAAAAAACTTACACTTATCAATATTTTATGAGCTTTCGTAGTCTATTATTCGTATCTTGCTCTATAATGGTTAGAATTTGGTTCAATGCTTCTAGTTCTTCTCATATCACTTCCTTCACCTCTAATTTTGTCTACAAAGTAAATAATATTTTTCAAAATGAACTAGAGGTGAAAGAAGTGTTAATAGAAGAATTAGAAGCATTTAAACAAGTTCAAATTATTAAAGAGCAAAATGTAGATAATGGGTTATGTAAAGCTTGTACAATATTGATTAGTGTGACTTGTTCTTGTAATATAACTTAATTTATCATACTATTGATTTCTAAATCAGATTGAAAGGTTATATTTTTAGTGAGTTGTTTGTGAAATAAACATTCCATATAAATAATAATAAACTCAAGTAAGCATATCACCACGGTTGGAATCTAGGACTGAAGTGAAATATGGTGCGCTATATCCTTCACTATTGTGGTGAAATCTTCAAAAATCTAGGTGCTAGGTATCGAACCCCTGACCTCAACCTTTTACTACAGTTGTTTTATACAACTGTAGTGGTATGTTACATGCTATTGTGGTTTTGCCACGGCTAGTAGCCTGTGGTGGTAAAAAAGGCACATACAACCAACGCTTCTTTACCACGGGTCATCATTTGTGGTGGAATTCTTCTCCCAACTGTTACGAAATATGTATTTTGTAGTAGCTGTTGCACCCTAATTTTTGACCTTAAGATCCCACCTCCTTGCTATTGTTCAAGTAATACCCCAAATTTGTCCTACCTTTCCATGATTTCTAGTGCCACTTTATTTCAAATGAATAAAATAGCACAATTGGCAAGAGGGCATGTGTAAAGATTTGTGTGTGTGAGAGGTTGAGAGTTCAAGTCTCACCTTTGTCACTTTTTGTTTTTTTTTATTATTTTTACTCTAATTTTTTCTATTTTTCATTAAAAAATAACAAAAATAGTTTTTTATTATTATTTAACTATTATTTTCGTATTTTAATTAAATCATTTTTTAAAAAATATTATTTTTTTCACTTTTTCTGAATTATTCATAAAAATATCCAAAAAGTCATAAAAATAAAATATTAGAAAATACGTTGTTCTTTTTAAATGTTTAGTATAAATAAATAGAACTTTAAGTTTATTTTAATTACTTTAAATTATTTAAGTTTTATTTAGTTTTAACTAATTATTTAATTTGGGCTTTAAAATGGGCTTTAGGGATATTATTGACAATTGATAGTTAACCCTAATTTGACCCCTATATATATTATGTTGCATTGTTGAAAAGGAGGCTAAAAAAACCTAAGAGGAGTGTCATTTACAGTTATTTCTCCTTCTTCATCTATTATTGATATAGTTTGATTTCTTCTTCTTCATCTATTACCGAAATATATATATATATATATATATATATATATATATATATATATATATATATATATATATATATATATATATATATATATAAAAGATTATTTTTTGATCAAATTATGTCGATACGATGTTTGCACATTTGTGTGCATGACGCATGATATTTGTGTTAGTTCGATCCGGTTGCGATGATCGCATTTTTGCGTGAGCAATACTATATTTTGCTTAAAATTTCTTTTTCTTTGCGATAAATTTTGTTTCGTCCGATTTAGATCTGGTTGCGATGAGCGCATTTCTGCGTTAGCAACATTGTTGGGTTATTTGGCACATTTAAAATTCCTTTTGCTTTATTATTATTATTATTATTATTATTATTATTATTATTATTATTATTATTATTATTATTATTATTATTATTATTATTATTATTATTATTATTGTTATTATTAATTATTATTATTTCAATAAATTTAGATCTGTACGACTTGGATCCGGTTGCGATGATCGCATTTTTTGCGTTAGCAACATTATTGTTTTAAAACATTTTAAAATTTTTTTTGCTTTACGTTTTTTTATAAATTTGGATCTAGCACAATTTTTGGTCCCTCTTGTGATGATCACGTTAAGTGCAACAAGATAGTGATGTTTTTTTATTAGTTTATGTGCGGATCTATTGTTGTGTTTCAATCTTATACGCGTCTAATGGTTTAGCAAAGCAATAATCCATTTTTTTTGCGCTTACCTATTCGCGTTTTGATTCACAAATTATGATTTTATCTAATTTTATTATCTCGGTTTCTTGATCTGACTTGCGATGACCGCTAACGCGGTAGCAATTTGCTATTTTAATTCGTATTATTTTTTAATAATTCAACATCGCTATTGTTATTATTGGATCTAATTTCTTGTGATAGTCTTTACACGTTTTCGCATACGCGACTTGGAATCGCGTATTTGCCTCTTGATTTTAATCCGTGCACTTTTCGTTTCAACTTATTTTGAGTTATTTGATGTATGATGTTAATATTGTGTATATATTTTATTCTCGTTCATACTTAAATTGTTTTAAAACTAATTCTTGATTTAATCAAGCCATTTTCATACCTTGTAAGTCGATCATTCATGATCGCCATCGACCTTAATCGTTAAGGTATTTCATTGCACGATAATATTAGCATAATCTCCCCCTTGATCTTAATCTTTAGGATCATAGAATTAGGTTAGTCTTTCTCTTAAAACTAGAATTTCTTTTTATAAAAAATCCATAAAAAATATACTTAGTTTAATTTAATTTATTTTAATTTTAGAACTTAAGTTATTGTTTTTTTTAAACTAATTGCTTGCCTTAATAAATAAATAAACTCTTTTTAATTTTTGATTAATTTAATTCATCTTTGCGATTTAATTTAATCTCTAAACGTATTTTAAACTTAATTATGAAATACTCTCAAAAATCACAAAAATAATTAAACTCCTAATTTTCAAATCAATAATTTCACCGTTGCTAATCTCTAAATCCACTTAACCATAATTCCACTATCTAACTTCATTTCTCAGTTTTATCCCTTTACATTTAATCTCTAATCACTTTTCGTCGTACACATTACCTACATTTCATTACCTCGTGCTTATCAATCACATCATCGCTTTTATCCATTCGCTATTCTCCATTACCGATATTCCCCTCCAAAGGAAAGGTTCACATGCTTGACCCCCGTGTCAATGCCTTTACCCTCACCCTAGCCTTAGGATTTGAGTCCCCGTACTCACCTCTTTAGGCGTCCCTCCGTGGACATTCTCTGTTTATCCTAGCCTTAGGATTCGAGTCTCCGTACTCACCTTTTAGGCGTCCCGTCGTGGACATACCTTCATCCTTTTCAATTTAACTTTTAACGTAGATAGGAGTTTTCGCACTCCAAGTAAGCGTTTCCATATGAACGCTTATTTCCCTTTGGAACTTTGACTCACAGACAATAATTCCTCAAACCCTTTAGGGGAACTACAGATACTCTGATTCCATTTCCGTCAGGATATGTAGGCACAGGATGCGACGTCTTGGCGAGTATACTTAGGACTAACCCCTTTAGGTCCTTCTCTTTATCTTTAACCCTTAGCATTACCCTTAAGCAGATAAACCATAGCAATAAACAAACATAAAACTAGAGGTTCCTGTAGAGTACTACAGAAACTTAGGATTCTAGCACCTTCCCTAAGTTTAACCAACCCCCGAACCTTAGATCTCTCCCTGCGTTGTGTTTACAATGCAAAATAGGTTTTCCTTCCTTTAACCTTTCCCTCGGATAAATCAAAGACCGGTTGCAAATGAATTAAAGATTCAAGTTAATCAATAGCTTGGTATCCAAATTTCACCGTGACAGAAATGGCGACTTCACTGGGGATAGGCTTAGTGGGTTTCCCTATCTTGTTTTATTTTGTTTGCTTATTGCTTTATATTTGCTTACTTGCTTATTTTTTATTTGTATATTTGCTTATTTATTCTTTTGGGTTGTTATCCTTGAGTGGTGAGACAAAGGCCTACACCCAAACTTGAGAGAAATTAAGATAGGATGGTGATATATTCGACGAGGCTTATAGGGAGTTGAATCCCGACCAAGTTGACTCGAGAATCCTGCTCAGTTGAGACCCTTTCGAAAATGGTTCGGTTGAACGAGTAATCGTGAAAACTTTTACTATTGTCGATTGGAGTCTATGATGTTGAAGACCGTAGTTACCTTTAACCCCACTTTGGCCTTTATTAGAACGTAGTGCGGGACTATGAGGGAGTACTCCCAAAATAGTGCTACGTGATGCTACACTCAAAAGAAGTTCGCTTGAGAATATTATTAATCACCGAGTAATTGGGAAGTTGATAATATCCGAAAGATAGGCTGATGACTTTGGGAACCATTTTAGAACCTTGTTCTGCAGGTACAATCAACCTTTAGTCCATGTCCTTTGGGAATGGGTACACCCTTGCTCCATGCTCGTTGCAAGCCTAGGGTCTCCCTTTTGTTTGTTTATCTTTGTGTGTCCTTATGTGCTTACTTGTGTTTGTTGCATCCATAGAGCATCATATTGCATTGTTTTCATGGAGTTCTTAGTTTATTTATAAACATTACAGAAACCAATAGGGATTACAAAAGAAAATATTTTGAAATATTCTTTTAAGAGTCTTAACTTGGATGACCTAAGGAAGTAGGAGCTCAGATTGAAGAAAACTCAAAAGACAAATACAAGAGGTTTTCCGTATCATAGAGGATCATTAGAAGTTCAAAAGGCTCTCATTATCATTGAAGATCCAAGTGAACAAGGGGTTCCCCCTTACTTCCAATAAGAACAAAAGAAGAGATGGATGATTTATTTTCCTCCATCAAACTAATCTTTAGACGTTGGTCATGGACAACTTATATTCAAGAAGATCCAAGTGGAAGAACAAATCAACAAGCACGATGAAGGACTTCCTTAGGACTTTATTAGCTTTTATGTTAGGATTCCTTTAAGAATGTTTCTACATAATCCGATATCAAAAAATAATAAATGAATTTTCTTTGTTACTCTGTGATGTTTGTAAATACACAAATTCCATGAAACCTTTCATCTACATCCTGCATTCTGCATTTTGCATCCTTCATTTAGCATTTGCATGTGCATGTGTCTCTTCTCTGTTGTGGCTCATCTGGTCTTCTGTCTTTGTCTTGTCAGTGACATCTTGATCGTCTGACCAAACTCGAAGCAATCATTGAAGGATAGTAAAAAGAACAAAGGATATGGATCCCATGACCAAATTCAAGATGATGATCTTACCAATCTCAGCCTGTGTAAGATAACCTGTTTGTTCAAGTTGATGAAAGAGATTCCCAGTTTCCACGGTATATACCACACCCTCAGATTATCCATATTAAGAGGATCGAATCGAACACCAGCTATGAATTTCATGATGGAATAGTGGGGCATTCGATTGAAGAATGAAAAGTTCTCCAAGAAAAGTTCAAGAGATGATCAACGACAAATTGTTGACCTTCAGAAGAGAAAGCTCGGTCTTGAATGGAAAACTGTTGTGTTAAGGAATACAAAGACTTAACGAAATCCCTTAGAAGGGCTTGTTTGCCTGTTCATTTTGTTTGCTTATATGTATTTTATTTCTCTGACTATAAAAGCATAATTGGCAAGTAGGAACTTGTTTTTTATTGAACGATAATGCATTAAACGTGTTTGTCTTGAATAAATCCATTCGTATTCACTCATAAAATTATTTTTCATAATTTATAATGCCAATTTTACCCAATCTCTTGCTTTGACAAAGAATTGGGAGGAGGATGACGAATAAAAATATAAAAAATTTCCTGTCGTATGCTTTTGAATGAAACTCTGCTGATGATGTAAGGCATTGTTTCAAATCCTAAACACTGGAGATATAAGGAAGATAATCCCTCTTTAACTCCTTTTGAGCCTTGAAGTAGGAGTTTTTTTTCTTTTCCACAAAAACCCTCAATTTTAACCTGGGGCAGGGTAGTTTTTTAGTTAAGCTGGTCGAGCAATCAGACTCTAAAAAAGGAGAAATGAACATTCGAGAATCCATTTTATCTACCCTAACATATTAGGAGGCTAGAAGTCAAAAAACACGAACGAATATCCCTCAACTATCCAAAGAGTGGGGTAGTCACAATCCTTTCAAAAAGATCAAACTGACTTAGGATCACACGACCTGTTCAAAATGATGAAAAATGAATGAAAAGGAAAGTTTACTGAGTCAAAACCTGTGAAGGAGACTTAAGCAAAATAGAGACATCCTGCTGGACTTCAAAGTCAAATTCAAAAGAATTCGTCCAGGAAAAAGTTAGGGAATACGAAAAATGCGAAAAGAAAAAAAAACAAAGGATCACAAAGAAATATCCTTAGTAAAGAACAAAGTCGTGATCAAACACCAAAAGAAAATAGGTGAGTGACTGCCATGTCCAAAGCCTCGATTGAGTTCTCGACCATATCAAAATCCTCTTGAGAGATGAGTGCTCGTATCAAGTTTAGCTGAATGTAGGACTGGAGAACATCACGAAGAAGGGGTGGGTACAAATAAACTTTAAGCTTTTATCCTTTGTTTCTTAAATCGTGAATCGAGCCACAATACTACCTTTAAAAGACCTAATTGAAGTAGGGTTTATTTTGAAAGCATACTCGATGAGATGACGTTTCCTGACTCCTATGAGCTATGCTCAATTTGAGGTTGGCTTTATAAATTAAATTTGTATCCTAACTAGTGATTCGGTCACGAGTTATTGTGATATCTTTTTCAACGAAAAAAAAGAAAAAAAACTTCAAGACAAACATATATGTTACATTAATGGTTTCAGGAGTAACGTTTCATGCGTGTTGATTTTGCCTGATATCTTAGAAAGTTTACATATAGACATCGATGATGAAACTTGAAGACCATGTTGAACAGGGGCAAGTAGTTTCCAAGTTGTCTACTAATGCAAGTCTGACTTTCTCAGAAGTAAGTTTTGAAGACTCGGTTATATATAACACCGTCAATTCGGGCCAGTTACGTCGAGATTCGACAATCTCTCCAAGAGTTTGAAAATAGTGGGGAAATTGAACTCCATGTTCTTTGTAAAATCCTCTTGAAACGACTTTTTTCTCATAAAGCATGTACTCTGGGGCATTTGAGAAGTGAAGAGCACGTCATCCACTCACAACACCTATTGTCCAAAATGGCGACTATTACAAAACTACTTGGTTTTCACAACATTCTTCATGTCCCTGGTGAATTTTACTTCAAATGGCCATTATTCCTCCGATGGATCTCTATTTTAAGCAGTGATGATAAATGTGGGTGACCTGTTTGTTTCTCCAGTGATTTTCTCAACTTCACCTTCCCGAATGAAGTGAACATTATTTCCCTCCTCAATGGATCTTTCATAACGCTAGTTTTCCCCAGCGAAGCGGATGTTTATTTCATCCCCATCAAAGTTTCGACTCTGACATATTCAACAGTTTTATTAACCCAGGGTTCCTCATTGAAGTGGATATATATCTTACCCCCTATAAGACCTCAGTTCGAGTATCTCCATCTATAACTCCAGTAGGAATTCCTCCAGCGAAGCGGGATATGCATCTTATCTACAAAGTTTCTTCTAAAATGAGATCCATCTTGACGAACCCGTCAATAAAAAAAAAGGATATTACACCCCAAGTGGGATGTTTTCTATCCCCTAAAGGAATTTTAAAACCCTGAAGCAGGATTGTGATCCCGTATTTGGTTCTCCATCTATCCCCCAGCAGTGCTTCTATCTTTGAGGATTGGTTGGATGTTTGTTCTGAGATGTTTATTTCATCTCAGGTTTCCTCTTTCCATTTGTTGTGTCAACGTCAGCATATAGCATACGCATAACATATAAATAGATAGCATGGCATATGCATTTTGCATCTTTATGTCTGTTTGTTCTGTCACTTTGGTCGCGTTTATCCCCAAGGACTGGGTTGTGTATTCTCCTTCCAAGTAGAATTGTCATCCCTAAGCAGAAAAAGCACAATATTTCTATTTCCCCACAGAGTTCGATCCTCGTGGAAGACGGTTGCTTTAGTTAAATCCCATTTGAGTTCATACCTCAATGGACGAGTCTTGCTTGACAGTTTCTCTTCGGCTACTTCCCGAATTGAACTTCGGTCCTTGACAATCACACTGTGGACACCTCCAACTTTCGAATATGGATTAAGCGTGCATTTATTTTGCACTTTTGCTCCCAAAGAATAATTTTATGGAGATCATCGTCAAAGATAAAATACTTTCTCCAGCAGTATCACAAGATCTTCCCGGAAATTTATACCTAGACTACAAGAGACCTTTTTATTTGAGCAACTTGTTCGATCAGGTTTTCTATCAAAGATGACAAATGGCAGTCTCCTCAAGACAGTTTGTCCATCCCCAGTGGATTTATCAACATTATTAAACTTGTTAAATGAAATCTCTCCAGAAATCCATCAGAGAAGTTTGTCGAAGACATTACAAGACATCTCTCTTTATTTGAGAGGACATATTTTGCAAATTAACCGGCCCACATCTCTCCTGAAGATCCCCAGTGATGTTTTGCAACCTCCAGTTCATTATGGCTTACAGCCGAAGTTCTACAACCTACAATGACATCTACAATCTACAAATGACATCTACAATCTACAATGACATCTACAATCTACAAAATCTACAATCCCCTGTGAAGATGCTCTCGCAAGTTTTCATCGTTTCGGGTAGGAAACTGAGACCCGTTCAAGGCATCCAGACCATGAGGCGTGGGGAGGTTATTTCCAGAATTGAGACCCGTTCATGGCATCCAGACCATGAGGCGTGGGGAGGTTATTTCCAGAACTGAGACCCGTTCATGGCATCCAGACCATGAGGCGTGGGGAGGTTATTTCCAGAACTGAGACCCGTTCATGGCATCCAGACCATGAGGCGTGGGGAGGTTATTTCCAGAACTGAGACCCGTTCATGGAATCCAGACCATGAGGCGTGGGGAGGTTATTTCCAGAACTGAGACCCGTTCATGGCATCCAGACCATGAGGCGTGGGGAGGTTATTTCCAGAACCGAGACCCGTTC
The DNA here is from genome assembly GCA_963859935.3 of Lathyrus sativus. Taxonomy (NCBI): domain Eukaryota; kingdom Viridiplantae; phylum Streptophyta; class Magnoliopsida; order Fabales; family Fabaceae; genus Lathyrus; species Lathyrus sativus. The sequence continues at coordinate 707,061,693 of OZ012737.1, forward strand.
ATGGAATCCAGACCATGAGGCGTGGGGAGGTTATTTCCCGAACTGAGACCCGTTCATGGCATCCAGACCATGAGGCGTGGGGAGGTTTATTCGAAGACATCTTTTTTTTTCCTGGCTAATCTCGGCAGTAGATTCCCAAAAGACCTCGGCAGTAGGTATCTCTATTTTATTTCCTGGCTAATCTCGGCAGTAGATTTCCAGAAGACTTCGACGAAAGTATCTCTCCAGCAAATTTCAACATAGAATCTCGATAGTAGATTCCTTACAAATTTTAACAGTACATACTTTGGCAAAAGTATTCTCAATTAAATTTACACGTCTTGACAATAGACTTTTCCGGCTGATAATTGCATTTGACCTGTGCAGCAAGTTCTTCAAGTGGTTCTCTCGCCAAATGCTCCACAACATATTTTTAGACACTTTGTGATTGTCAATCTTTCCCCGTGGAGTCTCGCTTTGTTGAGCCTGTTCTTCCCGTGTGTTGTGTCTGGTTTTCTCCTGTGACATCGTTTCCTCACAGGCCCGTCTGTCTTGCATTTTCATATCATTGCATATCATTTACATTCGGTGGCTTCTTAGGGCCAAAAATTTGTGCAATGATTGTATTTAAGTCCCTCCTATCTCGTCGAGAAGAAGATTTCAATCTCCATATCTCCGAATAGGAGTAACTTAAATAGGGGCATCTGTTGCACCGTAATTTTTGACCTTAAGATCCCACCTCCTTGCTACTGAAACCACTATTGTTCAAGTAATACCCTAAATTTGTCCTACCTTTACATGATTTCTAGTGCCACTTTATTTCAAATGAATAAAATAGCACAATTGGCAAGAGGGCATGTGTAAGGAGTTGTGAGTGTGAGAGGTTGAGAGTTCGAATCTCACCTTTGTCACTTTTTGTTTTTTTTATTATTTTTACTCTATTTTTTTCTATTTTTCATTAAAAAATAACAAAAATAGTTTTTTATTATTATTTAACTATTATTTTTGTATTTTAATTAAATCATTTTTTAAAAAATATTTTTTTTTCACTTTTTTCTGAATTATTCACAAAAATATCCAAAAAGTCATAAAAATAAAATATTAGAAAATAGGTTGTTCTTTTTAAATGTTTAGTATAAATAAATAGAACTTTAAGTTTATTTTAATTACTTTAAATTATTTAAGTTTTATTTAGTTTTAACTAATTATTTAATTTGGGCTTTAAAATGGGCTTTAGGGATATTATTGACAATTGATAGTTAACCCTAATTTGACCCCTATATATATTATGTTGCATTGTTGAAGAGGAGGCTGAAAAAACCTAATAGGAGTGTCATTTACAGTTATTTCTCCTTCTTCATCTATTATTGATATAGTTTGATTTCTTCTTCTTATTTCTCCTTCTTCATCTATTATTGATATAGTTTAATTTCTTCTTCTTCATCTATTATTGATATAGTTTGATTTCTTCTTTTTCATCTATTACCGAAATATATATATATAAGATTATTTTTTGATCAAATTATGTCGATACGATGTTTGCACATTTGTGTGCATGACGCGTGATATTTGTGTTAGTTTGATCCGGTTGCGACGATCGCATTTTTGCGTGAGCAATACTGTATTTTGCTTAAAATTTCTTTTTCTTTGCGATAAATTTTGTTTCGTCCGATTTAGATCTGGTTGCGATGAGCGCATTTCTGCGTTAGCAACATTGTTGGGTTATTTGGCACATTTAAAATTCCTTTTACTTTATTATTATTATTATTATTATTATTATTATTATTATTATTATTATTATTATTATTATTATTATTATTATTGTTATTAATTATTATTATTTCGATAAATTTAGATCCGTACGACTTGGATCCGGTTGCGATGATCGCATTTTTTGCGTTAGCAACATTATTGTTTTAAAACATTTTAAATTTTTTTTTGCTTTACGTTTTTTTTATAAATTTGGATCTAGCATAATTTTTGGTCCCTCTTGCGATGATCACGTTAAGTGAAGCAAGATAGTGATGTTTTTTTATTGTTTTATGTGCGGATCTATTGTTGTGTTTCAATCTTATATGCGTCTGATGGTTTAGCAAAGCAATAATCCTTTTTTTTTTGCGCTTACCTATTCGCGTTTTGATTCAAAAATTATGATTTTATCTAATTTTACTATCTCGGTTTCTTGATCTGACTTACGATGACCGCTAACGCGGTAGCAATTTGCTATTTTAATTCGTATTATTTTTTAATAATTCAACATCGCTATTGTTATTATTGGATCTAATTTCTTGTGATAGTCTTTGCACGTTTTCGCATACGCGACTTGGAATCGCGTATTTGCCTCTTGATTTTAATCCGTGCACTTTTCGTTTCAACTTATTTTGAGTTATTTGATGTATGATGTTAATATTGTGTATATATTTTATTCTCGTTCATACTTAAATTGTTTTAAAACTAATTCTTGATTTAATCAAGTCATTTTCATACCTTGTAAGTCGATCATTCATGATCGCCATCGACCGTAATTGTTAAGGTATTTCATTGCACGATAATATTAGCATAATCTTCCCCTTGATCTTAATCTTTAGGATCATAGAATTAGGTTAGTCTTTCTCTTAAAACTAAAATTTCTTTTCATAAAAAATCCATTAAAAATATACTTAGTTTAATTTAATTTATTTTAATTTTAGAACTTAAGTTATTGGTTTTTTTAACTAATTGCTTGCCTTAATAAATAAATAAACTCTTTTTAATTTTTGATTAATTTAATTCATCTTTGCAATTTAATTTAATCTCTAAACGTATTTTAAACTTAATTATGAAATACTCTCAAAAATCACAAAAATAATTAAACTCCTAATTTTCAAATCAATAATTTCACCACTGCTAATCTCTAAATCCACTTAACCATAATTCACTATCTAACTTCATTTCTCAATTTTATCCCTTTACATTTAATCTCTATTCACTTTTCGTCGTACACATTACCTACATTTCATTACCTTGTGCTTATCAATCACATCATCGCTTTTATCCATTCGCTATTCTCCATTACCGATATTCCCCTCCAAAGGAAAGATCCACATGCTTGACCCCCGTGTCAATGCCTTTACCCTCACCCTAGCCTTAGGATTTGAGTCCCCGTACTCACCTCTTTAGGCGTCCCTCCATGGACATTCTCCGTTTATCCTAGCCTTAGGATTCGAGTCTCCGTACTCACTTTTTAGGCGTCCCGTCGTGGACATACCTTCATGCTTTTCAATTTAACTTTTAACGTAGATAGGAGTCTTCGCACTCCAAGTAAGCGTTTCCATATGAACGCTTATTTCCCTTTGGAACTTTGACTCACAGTCAATAATTCCTCAAACCCTTTAGGGGAACTACAGATACTCTGATTTCATTCCCGTCAGGATATGTAGGCACAGGATGCAACGTCTTGGCGAGTATACTTAGGACTAACCCCTTTAGGTCCTTCTCTTTACCTTTAACCCTTAGCATTACCCTTAAGCAGATAAACCATAACAATAAACAAACATAAAACCAGAGGTTCCTGTAGAGTACTACAGAAACTTAGGATGCTAGCACCTTCCCTAAGTTTAACCAACCCCCGAACCTTAGATCTCTCCCTGCATTGTGTTTACAATGCAAAATAGGTTTTCCTTCCTTTAACTTTTCCCTCGGATAAATCAAAGGCCGGTTGCAAATGAATTAAAGATTCAAGTTAATCAATAGCTTGGTATCCAAATTTCACCGCGACAGTAGCGAATGAGAGTTTCAAGCTAGAAAGAGGAGAAAACATATTGTTTTGGAAGGAGCGATAGATTAGAAATACTTCTTTGTGTGTGCAATTCCTAGTTTTATATGAGCAAGCTAATGATAGAGTTGCATGTATTATTGAATGTAGCATATGCGATACAAATGTGTGGCGGTGGTATCTTAATTTTGGAATTGTGGTATTACGTCAAGATGAAATGAAAGAATTATAGAACTTGCAGAAAGTGTTTGCACAAACCGCACCGATTGCAGATATTGATGAGAGACTCATTTGGATTTAGGACCGTGTGAAAGACCTTTTAGTTAAATCATGTTACTAATTGGTGAATAGCGGAGTGGAAGCAACAATATGCAACAAAAGGTCGAAGAAGACGTGTTTGAAATTATGGAAAGAGAACCTACCGTTAAAAATCTAGGTTTTTTGTTGGACGGTTATTTTGGGAAGATTATCAACTCATGATGATTTGGACAAAGATGTTTAATTGAAGTAAACAATAATCTTTGCATGTGTTTTATGCTCACAAAGATGTGAAAGTCATTCATATTTGTTTTTTCATGTGTGTTTGCTAATACAGTGTGGAGAAAAGTTTATGTATGGTTGTGATGGGTCATTATGATACCTAAACAGGTGAGAGAGATGCCACATGATCACCTAAAATATTAAGGTGGTGGGTGTATGGATTCTCTCACTTATAAAGTGCTCAACCTTCAATTTTCAAAGCAATGTGGGACATACAACTCACACTTATTTCTCAATGATCTCCTCCTCAAATGTGAGTTCATCTACTATATTCTCCCTCAAGTAGAACCTTTTTCATCTATATGTTTGTATCATTGACGAACACCCTTATTCGTCATGGACACTGTAATGGGACACATCTCCTGACCACCACCATGTTAGGAAGACTTTCGATACAAGGAGTCAGCCCCTTACTCGAACCATCAGCTTTGATACCATTGATGGATCATCACGAGGGGGAAACATTCACATTAAGCTAAATATTCGCCTAAAGGTCAAAGACTCGTCCAAACAAGTGAGAGAGATATCACATATTTTACAAAAATTTTAAGGTGATAGGCGTGTGGATTCCCTCACTTATAAAGTGCTTAACTTTCACTTTTCCAAGCAATGTGAGGCTTACAACTTATTACAGTTAACAAGTTAGTTAAGTTAGTTGTAGTTAGTTATGCAACTAACAACAGTTTGTTATCAGTTAGTTCATTCTCATTTTTTAGTTGGTCTATATAAGTTGTAATGAACTTTTAATACATAAGGCAATCACTCTCCAATTATGTGGAGCATTCCCTTCCATTTCTCCCTTACTATTCTTCTGTTATGAATTTACATTTTCTGCTATGAATTCTGTTAAGAATTCTATTACACACAATATGGTATCACGCGCCTTTTCGGTCCTTCTTCCGCTTTCTCTTGCATGATTTTCTCTCAGCCTCTATGGCACCTTCCCGTTCTTCCACCGTTGACCCTATCATGGATCTAAATTCTCCTTTTTTTCATTCAACCAAGTGATGGTCCCGGTTCCGTCACCGCTCTTCCCAAGCTTACTGATCAAATTATCACTCTTGGGCTCGACCTATGAAAAGAGAACTTGGTGGCAAGATGAAGATCAAGTTCATTAATGGATCTCTACCAGCTCCATTGGATCCTTTCGATCCGTCAATTCGAGCTTGGAATTGATGCAACATGTTGGTCCATTCATGGATCATGAATTCAGTTTGATATTCGATTTCTCAATCCATTGTTTTCATTGAAAATGCTATTGACGTGTGGAATGACCTTAAAGAAAGATTCTCCCAAGGAGATCTCATCCACATCTCTGAGCTACAACAGGAAATTTACCATCTCAAACAAGAATCAAAACTGGTAATTGAATTTTTTTCTGATCTCAAGATTCTTTGGGAAGAACTTGATTTGTACTTACCATTGCCTATGTGCACATGTTGAATCAAATGTTCTTGCGAAGCTATGCGTCGTGCTCGAACAAATAATGAATTGTTACGTATAATTCGTTTATTAACGAGTATGAATGACCAATTTGTTGTAGTCAAATCCCAAGTGTTGTTAAAGGATCCCTTACCTCCTATAAACAAGTTTTTTTCCATGGTCATTCAACATGAAAGGCAAGTACAATTTCATCCACAAATTGATGAATCTCAGTCTTTGATCAATGCTGCAGATTCCAAGAAGTTTGGATCAAAACCAACCTTTTCTAAAGTTGGAAATCGTGTATGCACCTTTTGTGGTAAAACTAACCACAATGTTGATCATTGTTTCAAGAAACATGGTGTTCCTCCACATATGCAGAAGCAATTTCCAGCTGCAGCTAATAACATCACAGCTGAGAGCAATGATGATGGATCTATTTCCCATAATATTGACACTAAAGATGACAATTCCCCTATGACTCAAGGCCAGTTCAACATGTTAATAGATCTGCTACAGAAGTCTAGCCTTGGTCAGATGACAGGACATGCTTCTTCCTCAAATCAAGTTTTTGTTGGTCATTCATCAACAGGTAACATGCATCATAATAATCATATTAGTAGTCTAAGATCTTGGATCATTGACTTAGGGGCTACTGAACATATCAGTAGTTCCATTGCATGGTTCCATACATATAAAGAAATAGTTCCCATTGATGTCAAATTGCCAAATGGGCAATGTCTTATTGCTAGATATTCAGGCACAATTAAATTTTCTCATGAATTCTCTGTTTCAAATGTTTTGTTCATTCCTGAATTTACTTTAAACTTGTTGTCTGTTTCAAAAATGTGTGATGGATCTAACATTGATGTAAAAAAATTCAAATTCAAATGTATCATACAGGATAAAACCAAGAAGAAGATTATTGGTTCTGCTGAAAAGAAAGGTGGGTTGTACTACTTAAAGCTAAGAGATAATGATTTGCTTGTCAGTACTGAACATAGCCACTCTTTAGCAGCCACCACAACCTTACCTGATCAATCCCTTTGGCATTTTAGACTAGGACATCTATCACACAACAAACTATTGTACTTACATTCTCAATTTCCCTTTATCACAGTTAATAACAAAGATGTTTGTGATGTGTGTTATTTTGCTAGACATAGAAAGCTTCCTTACAATGTTAGTGATAGTAGAGCTGCACACCCTTATGATTTAATCCATTTTGACATTTGGGGACCTCTTGCTATTAAATCTTTACATGGCCATTCATACTTCTTAACGGCTGTCGGTGACTGCAGCAGACACACATGGATAACACTTATGAAATCCAAGTCTGAAGCTAGACAGCATGTCATAAATTTTGTCAAACTAATTGAAACCCAAACAAACAAACTGAAGGTGAGAAAATACTTAGAAGGGGGGTTGAATAAGTATGTAGAAAAACTTAGAAATAAAAACTTAAGTATTTTTATCCTGGTTCGTTGAACTCAACTACTCCAGTCCACCCTATCAAGAGTGATTTGCATTTCTCAAACAAGGACTTAATCCACTATTAAATCAACTGATTACAATAGTAAGCACTAAGAACAAATGTTCAAAGTCTTCTCAAGAACTATTGATCCTAACTGGATCTTCTTAAGGTTCTTTACAATCAAATGTAATAATAATAATACAAGTGTTTAATTTGCTTCTAATCAAGCTTTATCACAACTGTGATTTTTCACTTAAGATGAAGAACAATGAAATAAATTCAGCAAATAAGTATAAGTTGTATGAGAGCTTGTAATGAATTCTTCAAGTATTTCGTCAACTGAAGAAGATGAATGGAGTCTTGCTTTTATAGGCACAGAGGTCCAAGAGCTTTTCACGTTGAAGGTTGTGTACCAAAAAGGTCTGAGCCTTTTTGTCTTCACATCGCATGACCTTTCCTAGAAGTAGAATGCACAGAGAAATCCTTTTTGTCTGTGTTCTTGTGTCTAGCATAAATGAGGAAAGAGTCGTTTGGTCATTCCAACGGACATAACTTTGAATTCTTCTTCAACAAGTTTTAGCAAGAATCATCAGAGTCTAGATTGGTCAGAGCCTTCTGATGTTCATCAGAGTTTGCTGAATCAAAGTCTTTGCAGCATGTGTGCTTTCAGCATGTAAATGTTCAGAGCAGAGTTTGGGATCAAAACCTCAGTACTGGCAGCGTTAGTACTATCAGAGTCTTCTGAAATAACTGTGCTTGAAACTCTTCATACAGAATTTTTCATTGCTTCAGATGCTTCTGGCTTCTGCTTCAGATTCTTCTGTTGCTTCTGCTTCAGATCCTTCTGTAGACAGAGTCAGAATCTTCTGGAGGCAGTGTTCAGAATCTTCTAACAGATGCTTCTGACGCTTCAGAGCCTTGCATAATTTCATGTTCAGATCTAATTTGCTTCCAAAATGATATTCACTTTAATATCTGCAGCAAACATTCTTAAACAAATTTTAGAGTATATAATTCTTGAATGCAAAATTTCATAATAGTTATCATCAAAACATAGAGATATTATTAAGAACCAATCTGTGTTCTAACAATCTCCCCATTTTTGATGATGACAAAAACATAAGAAATTTTGTTCAATAAACAATATAATTATAACTCCCCCTGAGATGATGAATCTCCCCCTGAATTGAATACTTAGAAGGAATAGAAACTTCCCTTTTTGCATGAGTATTCTTTTCAGAATCATAGCCTGATTGTTCCAAAAATTAGATCTTGACTTGGGATGCATGTTTCAGAATCAGAGTCTGATAGGTTAAAACTAGATCTGGGGATCTCAGAGTTATTCTTAAAGAACTTGTCAGAGTTTTCAAATGTTCTGAAATACTAAGAATTCACGTTAGTTAAAAAATTACATAAATTTATATGTCTGAATTTTCATTTAGGTAGAGTTTATTTGAACAGTCTGTCGCTACTGCGAAAATCGGCGCCGGCTGAACAGAAGAGTCGCCACCGTGCGTTATTTATCCCACGGGAGGGAAAGGAAACGCTCAGAGTAAACCTCGCACAACACGGGAAAGGTATGGTCGTCGCAACCAAAACCTGGGTTCGGGAGTCGGTTACGCAAGGGGAAGGTATTATCACCCCTCACGTCCGTCGTACTCGACGGGATCCACGCTTGTTTTCGGGTATGGATTGTTATTTCTATCTACTCTACAGGGCAAGGGTTAAAAGAAAATAAAATGACTCGGCAAAGTATCGCACTTTATGCCTACGTATTCCCGTCTGGAACGAGAAATCAGAGTCAACGTAGTTCGCCTACCTACGGGAAAGGAGGGGAAGGTTGCTCGCTAGGATATCGCATCCTATGCCTACGTACTTTCACACGGCATGAAAGATCAGAGCAAACGTAGTTCGGGCCACGTACGACACAAGCTTGTCTTGGTTGATTTTATTCCTTCTGAAAAAGGTTTTCTTGATTACTGGTCCCGGCGGACAAAAATGACGGCTTGATGAGTTCCCGTTCTTTTACGAAAGAAGTGTCTTTTATTGTGTTTGAAATCTTTATGGTATTTTTCTGTTTGTTTTGAGAAAGAAAAAGACAGAACTCTAACCTACGGTTGCGAAGGGAATCAAACCATCCTAATGTTATCATGCATGGGTTAAGACCTAGTGTCTATCATGCTCCTCTCTTGCGCAGAGAGAAACAGAGATCCTACGGGATAGGCAGAAACAGAAACAACATCATATATATACAGTAAAACAGTAAAATGCATGGATGCAACAGTACAAGCGAGGCAAGGGAGTCCCACTCAACCTCGAACCTAGAAAACAATAGGCAAAAGTGAACAGACTTCACTTTCAACCCAACAGGGTAAACAGCAAACAATACAGTCCAGAAAACCAATCAATACATCAGAAATGAAATACAGCAAAAAGATAAACAGCTTCAGCAACTCTGAATCAACATCTGGCTCCAAGTAATCTCCCATCAGCTACAGGCTTTAACCAGCATCAATCTCCATCTTCATGGCCTTCAGGCAAGGGCTTTGATCATCAGTCTTCTATCTGCAATGGCTTTTCTTCAAGCTCAAACCTCCAGGATGAGGGATCAGTCACAAGAGTGAATTGGGTGTTAAGCAATCAGTTGACTACCAAAGGTGGTGAACAGACTGCTTCTAACACAAAAGATATTTTCTCTCAAGAGTTCTATCTCTTAGACACTATCACCAAGCCTTCCAAAGGAAGGGGGTGAGTGTCTTAGAGAGACTCTGAATCACAGAGAAGAATGGATGCAGACAAGGCACTCCATGTTTGAGAAACAAGCTTTCTAATCTCGAGCTCTGCCTAGCTCCTAAACCCTAGTCTCCTCAGCATCTGCTAGCAAGAATCTCTTCTTCAACTCTGGAAGTTGATCTTCAATCTCTGGATCTTCAATGGCTTTCATCTCCTCAAGTCTTCAGCTCTCCCAAATCCCCAGACAATCCCAATACCCACACAAGCAAGCAATAATCCCCAGAGGGCACACCACACCAGTCAATCAGATATATAGTACATTAATAGCAGTAGGGGGAATCCTAACTTTTTCTAGGGGATCTAATAACTACCCATAGCCCCTATAGTCCCATAGCTAAACTATTCAAACCCTAAGTCCTAAGGGAAATGAATTGATTCTCCTAAGTCATCACCTAAAACCCTAGTTTGTTCATATTATTCACACCTAAACTAAACACCTAAAATTAATTTCTAAAAAATGGGAACTAAATTGCATCTACAAGTTTAATGTCTAACCTAAACAACCTAAAAAGAATGGGCAAAAAATATTGAAGCAATTAATAGAACAAAAAATAACAAAATCATGTATGAAATGAAACTATTTAAAATGTTATTTATTTAGAAAATATGGGAAAATACCAAATAAAAAATAAAATGCAATTTTTATTTTTTATAATTTTCTAGACATCCTAAAGAAAAATATGCAAAAAGAATGAATTAAAAATGATGTTTTTTCTATTTATTATGATTTTTATAAGATGCATAAAAAATGAAAGAAATTAAAATAGAAATATTAGGAATAAATGGGAAGGGGTGTGGAAAGCAATGCGCTGCAGTTGAGATCCCAGTTGGGATGAGGAAGTGGGGTGCGAATATCACTTGTAGCTAGGCCCAGCGTATCCAGAAATTGAATTAAAAAAATGCCAGAAAAATGGAGAGGAGCTCGGTGTAAATAGCAGCCAGCTCATGTGTATTTCATTGGGCTTGTTGGAAAGGAGGTGTGCATAGCGAATTGAATCCAGGCCCACCCAGGATACTTAAATGAAACGCTGCGTTTCATATCAAATTCTTCCCTCCGTTTTCAGCTTTAAACGTGGATCGTTGGATGGTGATTCTAGTCCAAGGTCAAGACCTCATCGTGTGGTCTAGCCGTTATCTTCAACCTTGGGCTCTCCTAGGGTTTCAGAAAACCCTAACCATGCATGACCTTCTCTCACTCTGTTCTCTCTCCACACGCCATGGATTCACACGATATAAAAAGCAAAACTCATCCATTTCTTTCCCTCTACAAGTCTATATCTTTAGTTTACCTTAAAACTCAAACAATCAGCCAATTCGATAGGTGGAACATATGGAAACCACCATTAGTACCTGACATGGAACCTCTCCAATTCTCCACAAAAATCATCCTAAACTGGTCTACACTTCACCCTGATCACAGCATGCTACTCTACTAACAATCTCAGGCCTTATCTTATCAATTACAAACCTCAACAGTTTTGATGCATCATGCTCAAACTTCATGGAATCTCCCCAAATTCATCCAAAACAATCCTCTACCCTACCTTAACCGTTCTACACTATCAAAACCCTAAAATTCTAACTAATTCATGCCGTACGAAGAGGAAACAAACCTGGTGTAATTTCTTGATACAGGTGCTAAGATCTTCAAATCAACTGCTTGTGATGAAAGGAAAGTGATCGGTAGGCTTGGTGATTACTTCTGTATGCAACAAGTATGGTTCTAAGGCCTTGAATCACTCACTTCCAAAGTTGATGCTTCTTGAATGGTAATGATGAATGACACACTTCCTTCCTCAATTTGACAAATGAAGGTGTGGATTCTGATCCTTGTGTGATGATGATGAAGATTGAATCAAGAATAGTGAAGATTGATGGAGATTATAGAGGTTTTGGGAAGCTTATGCAAGTTGAAGAAAGTGTGGAAAAGTTGGGGTTTTGAACAAATGGGAGCACCAACCCTTGCATGAACCAACTCGTATGAATATATAGATGAGGTTAGAACCTCCTAGAAACTTGGAGAAGTTTCCCTTGCACTTTTCCCTTTCAATTTGGTTTATGTAACTTTCAATTCAAGCAACCATGGATAACTCTCAAATTATGAACTAAACTCAAAATTCCACTTTATCCAATGTCTTTGAAATGCCCTTTCCATTCAAAATGACCTATAATTTTGCTTCATTTGGCCAAGATATGAAAAATCTCATTTTTAAGGCCATTTTTCTTCATTAAATTCAACAATTTTGAAACCTTGTGCTATGGACATTTCCAATCTCTCATGGTCACTTTTCTAGACTCAAAATGTAATTTGGAGCAAGTTTGATGTTGTAAGTTTTTTCATTTGAGGCCTCCTTGTATGAGTTTTGGGCATAGGTTAAAATGACCTGTAATTCACAAATGACCAAAATACCCTTTGCTTGCCAAGACCATAGGTAGAGTTCCACACATCATATGAAGGCATACTATACCATTATAGAAATCTAAGACAATAAGGAACAATTATTATGTTGACCAGAAATCCACTTGAAATCTCCTTGAGGGGTAAAAATTGCTTGGAAGTCAAGTCCCTTTTACAGACAAAATTTCAGATACCTCAGATGACCTGTAACTTGCAAGGACCATAACTTGAGTTCTATAAATCCCCTTGATGTCTTCCACCACTCAAATTAAAGGTCTTGAGATCCTCTACAAGTTTCATGTTGGCCAAGGATCCATTTGAAGCTTGCAATTTGACTTATCTTGCTTGGAAATTTGACCTAAACTAGGGGATTTTACACAGAAACCCTAATTTAGAAACTCCTCTTCTCCTTGGTTTCTCTTGAATTCTTCTTAGCATAACAACATATCCTTACTTTCCATGTCAAGTGATGAACCCCACATCTCTCCAATGGCCCTTAATGCTTTTCAATCAGTCAATTGACCTAGGGTTGACCTAGGGTTGACCCAGATGAAACCCTAGTTGACTGTCTTCAACTGCAATTCCTGTGATTACCTCAACAACTTGTCTCCTTCTCCAAATGACTTTCTAAGTCCTCCAAGATGTCTAGATACTCCCCATGCTCAGCTCACAGCTCATAATTCCCTTGTTGATCCTCAGATGCCCTCAGATAGGAGATAGACTCAAAGCTTGATCCACTGACCTCTCTGCTTTCAAATTCTTTTCTGATGACTTGAATAAGATTGAATTAGGATAATAACCTCTGGATAGGCCTCTAGAGCTGAGAATAATGCTTGGTCCCCTGTTGGATGACTTGCTATGCTTATGCTATGCAGATGATTAGTCTATGTACATGACTCTATATGCAAATGCTAATGATATTGAGACATAAACCAAGTGAATAAGGTTGAGCAAATTTTAGGGTGCAACAGCTGCCCCTATTCAAGCGACTTGGACCCGATTGGGTGAAGAGCCCGGAGCCTTCAGACATTCGCGGTACGAGACGGTTGAATACTAGTGAAACCCGAAATTTGCCAACTGCAGAAATAAACTGCGCCACTGCTTGAGGAACGACATTCATCAGCTAATTCTGACTGTTACGACAACCCACTGATCTTGTGCGACCGTGCTGGGGATTATTTTCATTGTCCTGAAGAAGATTTTATCATCGCAGAGATAGAACATTGTCCACGTCAGGACGCCTGTTTCGTCAATTCGGAAAACTTCAGCAACTTTGCTGGGGATGGCTCGTTTGCCTTCTCGTCAGAAATAAATCGTCCATGTTAGGAATAAACTCTTCCACGTTAGGAATAAACTCTTCCACGTTAGGAATAACACCATCCACGTAAGGAATAACACCGTCCACGTTAGGACTAAGACTTCGTCTGGATCTGTCCACGTCAGGACTAAACTCTCTGGGTTATGAGTACTTCGTCCATGTTAGGACTCACCCTTCCACGTTAGGAATACATGTCCACGTCGGGACCCACCTTTCCACGTAAGGAATATATCGCTTTTCCACGTAAGGAAACCATCTATTGTCTTTGGTTTGTCCACGTGAGGACTCCCCTTTCCCCGTAAGGAACACAATTTCTTTCCACGTAAGGAATACCTTCTCAATCTGTCCACGTAAGGACTCCACTCTTTCCACGTAAGGAATCACCTCTTTCCATGTAAGGAAAACTATCTTTCCACGTAAGGAATCAATCTTTCCACAATTTGGAATCACATTTGGATTCGCCCACGTAAGGACTCCAACTTGCTCCACGTAAGGAATCACCTCTTTCCATGATTTGTCCACGTAAAGACTCCAATCTTTCCACGTAAGGAAACGCATTTTTCCATGTAAGGAAACCACAATCTCGATTTGTCCACGTAAGGACTCCACCTCGATATGTCCACGTAAGGACTCAATCTTTCCACGTAAGGAATCCACCTCCTTTCCACGTAAGGAAACCAATCTTCTTCCACGTAAGGAATAAAATTCTCAATCTGCCCACGTAAGGATTCAAAGCTTTCCACGTAAGAAATAAACTTGTTTTTTCCACGTAAGGGACTAAAACTTCTCTTTCCACGTAAGGAATAAACCTGTCCACGTCAGGACTCACGTTTCGCCTTGATTTGTCCACGTCAGGACTCACTTCTTGACTTGCTGAGGAAATAAAATTTTGTCCACGTCAGGACTCATACTTTGCCCACAACACGAAGAAGGATAAATTTGTCCACGTCAGGACTCTCGCATCTTGTCATCTTAAAGAACTATAAACGTCCATGTCGGGACGCTCCTTTCACCATTACGAATAAAGCTATCTGTAGGAAATAAATTGTCCACGTCAGGACACCAACACGAAGGGTGATCAATCTTGTCCACGTCAGAACTCCACACTCAGTCAATACCGAGAACTCGCACCTGTCCACGTTAGGACTAACACGCATCGCCAACTCGAGGAAATGTCCCCGTTAGGACTCCACATTCCAACAGTCTTCTCTAGCACACAGAAAACCCGTCAATAAAATTGCCCACGTTAGGACTCATCCTTCCATTGGTCCGCAAATTTCTTATCACTGACGTTACAGAAACTTTGAGGCTGACTCTACTGGGGACATTTGGAAACCAAACTTCCGGACGCCTGTTCTGACAACCGACGCTTGCCTCTGAAAAACAACAATTTTGAAGCAAATAATCCGCTGGTCGGACTAGAGAAACTTCAACCAGAAACCCTGGCGGGGAAATAAGTAACTCTGCTTGGGGACAAGGAGAACTTATTCTGCTGACTCTGTGGGGAAAACACGAGAAATTCATAAATAACTCTGTCCGAGAACTTCATCTTGACAACTCTGTGGGGAGTAGTGCCAAAGCTGACACTTCGCTGAATGTCCCATGCCGAGACCTCAAATGTTCATTGATTTATTTGAGCAAGAACTCTCTCTACCTGCAGGAGACACAATACTGGTAACAAAAGGTCAGCCAACCTAGTTTATGTTCCAAACTGCATGCGTTCGACAATGATGCAATGCTCCCTTCGACATGGAAATGCTACGCTTTTATTTGGTGAATGCAAGTATGACATTGTATGCCAATGCAAATGCAGACTCGAACTGCTGAGATATAAGAACTGCTTCAGCAAAATAAATGCTGAAGATAATGCCAACTCCGCTGGGGATAGCCAGATGCTACAGAATTATCCCAGCAAAATAAATGCTGGAAGCGTGAAGTCGGCTCAGCTGGGAAATTGGGAACTGAAACCAAACACCTTGCTAAAGTAACGCCCTGCTGGGGAATACAACTCTGCTGGAGAATAACGGATGCGCCTGGTATGATTGAACTTCTGCGGGAAAGTGAACGGACATCATACGGTATTTTGACAAAATAAATGCCATGACCCACACCAACTCTGCCGGGGAGAGCCTCAATCTCCGAATTCCACTGGGAGGAAAACTCGCTGAGAAGAGAAATCCACCGGGGATGGGATGATTCTCTTGAGGAAAATCAGCTGACTCCACTGGGGGAGAGTAAATGACCCTGCGGGGAAAGGTAAACTGCCTGAATACAGCTCACCAATCTGAAATATTAATCTTCTGAGGCTAAACCCCTCTGCTTGAGACAAGGGATCCTTCTGGGGGACACCACACTGCCTGAATACAGCCTATAATTTTGGAATCGCCAATTCTGCTGAGAATAAATGGCTTTGTTGGAGCATGTCCTTTGGATAAGCTATGACTAGTTGGCGAATTCTATCCTTCTTCAGGAAGACCATGCATGACCTGCGTGGAGATCGAGTCTTTTGTTACTGCAGTCTCTTGATCATCTTCCTCGTACGGCTATGAGACCTACAACAACACAAACAAGACAAGACAAATCTATGCAACCAAGTCGATTCAGGTTAGTGACGTTATTTTCAGTTAATTCAAAGCTTTAACAACTGTTGGCAAGGGCCAGTGACGTTATGCACATGTTAGTTTCATCAAACTTAGGCGTTAATCATGCACAAAACCGTAAAGAACAGTGTCAAGTACCGAATAACGTATTTTATTGATTGGGCCCCTGAATGGGCGGAGTTTTTTGTACACGGGATGTAACTCCTGAAAAGAGGAAGCTACACAAAGCAAATATACAAGTATACACAGGAAGCAAAAATATATCGACAAACTAAATTTGCACACATGTCGGCAACGGGATGCAGATGAACACCACGAACTGATCCTCCTATGACTCGTCCGACTCTAACGCTTTTCCCGGTATTCATACTTCTGAAAAGGTTGTACCAGATAACCGATCCTCCCCGTTATATTCTCCCGCATTGATGCTCAGTGCAATATCAAATTCGGACCGCAGTCATTTGCTTTTTCGAATCCCTAACTTTTGCGTGAACCGCCCTTTACGGGTTTTCAATTCACCGGGATACCCTTTTTTGCCGAAGCCGCCCAGTGTAGGTTTTCAACTTCGCGGGTGTACATTTTTCAATTTTATCCCTAACTTTTGCCCGAACCTTTCATTCTGTTTTTGGTTCGCCAGGATGCCCCATTTTTGCCTGGACTCTCTTTTTCTGTCCAGCGGGTCTATTTTAAGCAAAGTATTTTTTAACTGCGTCTGAATTCACAGGTGACGTAAAGTCTTCACCGTCCATAGTGGACAACAACAACGCTCCTCCTGAAAAGACTTTCCTGACAACGTATGGCCCTTCGTAGTTGGGGGTCCACTTGCCCCTGTGATCTGCTTGCGGCGGGAGAATCCTTTTCAGCACAAGGTCGCCCGTCTGAAAGCTTCGCGGATGTATCTTCTTGTCATATGCTTTCTTCATTCGGCTCTGGTATAAACGACCATATGCTAGAGAAGCTAGCCTCTTCTCGTCCATCAAGCTCAATTGATTCAACCTGTCCTTCACCCATTCTGCCTCGTCCAGCTGAACGTCTCGCAATACCCTGAGAGAAGGTATCTCAACTTCCAATGGTAGCACTGCTTCCATTCCGTATACTAACGAGAACGGGGTTGCCCCGGTTGATGTGCGTACCGTCGTACGATAACCGTGCAAAGCGAAAGGTAGCATCTCATGCCAATCCTTATAGGTCACCACCATTTTCTGAACGATCTTCTTGATATTCTTATTGGCCGCCTCGACAGCGCCATTCATCTTGGGTCGGTAAGGGGAGGAGTTGTGATGTTCGATCTTGAAATTCTGACAGAGCTCCTTCATCATTTTGTTGTTCAGGTTTGAACCATTATCCGTGATTATCCGCTCGAGAATCCCATATCGGCAAATGATATCTCTCTTGATGAATCTGGCCACCACTTGCTTCGTTACATTTGCATAAGACGCCGCTTCCACCCACTTGGTGAAATAATCGATTGCTACTAAGATGAATCGATGCCCGTTAGAAGCTGTAGGTTCGATCTTTCCAATCATATCGATTCCCCACATCGAGAATGGCCATGGCGATGACATTACATTCAGCGGACTCGGAGGCACATGGATCTTATCAGCATAGATTTGGCACTTGTGACACTTCCTCGCAAACTTGAAACAATCAGTTTCCATGGTCAGCCAAAAATAACCTGCCCGCAGCAGCTTTCTCGTCATAGCATACCCGCCAGCATGCGTACCAAAGGTACCTTCGTGTATTTCCTCCATGAGCAGCTTTGCCTCTTTTTCGTCTACACAACGCAACAGCAACAAGTCGTGGTTTCTTCTGTATAAGACGCCATCTGGATTCAAATAGAAATTACCCGCTAATCTTCTGAGAGTCTTCTGATCTTGACTGGATGCCCCAGCCGGATACTCTTTATTCTTCAGGAAATTAAGGATATCGAAATACCATGGTTTGTCATCAGATGCTTCATCAATAGCAAATACATAAGCTGGTTTGTCAAGCCGAGAGACAATGATTCGGGGAGCCTCATTCCAGAAGTTGACTTTGTACATGGAAGACAAAGTGGCCAGGGCGTCAGCCATTTGATTTTCTGCCTGCGGTACATGATGCAATTCAACCTTGTCGAAGAAAGGCAATAATCTCCTTGCATAATTCATGTAATGTATCAAATTGGGCTGCCGTGTCTCCCATTCCCCTTTGATCTGATTCACCACCAGAGCTGAGTCTCCGTATACGTCCAGATTCTTGATTCGCAAATCAATGGCTTCTTCAAGCCCCATAATACAAGCTTCGTATTCGGCCTCATTGTTGGTAACTGCAAAGGTCAACCGGGCAGTGAACGGGATGTGCGACCCGTGTGGCATGGTGATGATTGCCCCTATTCCGCTACCGTAAGCATTCACAGCTCCGTCAAATATCATCTTCCATTTGGAACCCAACTCTGGTCCCTCGTCTGGCAACGGCTCTTCACAATCTTTCATCTTTAGGTACATGATATCCTCGTCAAGAAAATCAAACCTCATCGATTGATACTCTTCAATAGGCTGCTCCGCCAGATACTCAGACAGCACGCTCCCCTTTATAGCCTTCTGCGAGACGTATTGAATGTCATATTCAGTCAAGACCATCTGCCAACGGGCAATTCTACCTGACAACGCCTGCTTTTCAAATACATATTTGATAGGATCCATCTTCGAGATGAGCATGGTTGTATGATTCAGCATGTACTGCCTCAAACGCTTGGCGGCCCAGGCTAGCGCGCAACAAGTTTTCTCCAGCATTGAGTATCGAGATTCGCAGTCTGTAAATTTCTTACTCAAGTAATAGATTGCATGCTCTTTTCTTCCTGTCTCGTCGTGTTGACCGAGAATGCAACCCATGCTTCCCTCAAGAACCGTCAAATACATTATCAAGGGTCTACCTGCCACCGGGGGTATCAAAATAGGAGGTTCCTGCAAATACTGCTTTATTTTATCGAACGCCTTTTGACAATTTTCGTTCCACGTTACAGCTTGATCTTTCTTCAACAGCTTGAATAATGGTTCACACGTGGCCGTTAGGTGAGATATGAACCGGGCAATGTAGTTCAACCTCCCTAAAAACCCGCGCACCTCTTTCTCTGTTTTAGGCGTCGGCATTTCTTGAATCGCTTTTATTTTAGCAGGATCGACCTCTATTCCTCTTTCACTTACAATAAACCCCAGGAGCTTACCCGATCTCACCCCGAAGGTGCATTTGTTAGGGTTCAGCCTCAGCCTGAACTTCCTAAGTCTTTTAAATAACTTCAGCAGATTCACCAGATGCTCTTCCTCCGTCTGGGATTTGGCAATCATATCGTCAACATAAACTTCGATCTCTTTATGCATCATGTCATGGAAAAGAGTCGTCATCGCACGCTGATATGTTGCCCCAGCATTTTTCAAACCGAAGGGCATCACTTTGTAGCAAAATGTTCCCCAAGGCGTTATGAAAGTGGTCTTCTCCATATCCTCTGGCGCCATTTTAATCTGATTATAGCCTGAAAAGCCATCCATGAAGGAGAATACGGAGTACTGAGCAGTATTATCAACTAACACGTCAATATGAGGAAGTGGAAAATCGTCTTTTGGGCTTGCTTTATTCAAATCCCTATAATCCACGCACATCCGAACCTTGCCATCTTTCTTTGGCACTGGTACGATGTTGGCAACCCATGAGGGATACTTTGTCACGGCTAGGAAACCAGCGTCCCACTGTTTTTGAACTTCCTCTTTGATCTTCATTGCCATATCTGGTCGAGTTCGGCGAAGTTTTTGTTTGACCGGCGGGCACTCTTCTTTCAGTGGCAGGCGATGCACAACCATATCTGTATCGAGCCCTGGCATATCTTCATACGACCAAGCGAATACATCACTATACTCTCGGAGCATTTCAACCAGTCTTCGCTTGATATCGCCCTGCAATGCGGCTCCGATACGAATATTCTTCTCAACCCCTTCCGACCCCAAGTTGATAATTTCGATGACCTCATCGTGAGGCAGAATGGCTCTTTCCTCTTGCTTCACCAACCAAGACAGTTCTTCAGGAACGTCGCTATCTTCGACAACCTCTTCTTCGGCCTGAAATACCGGGTGCTCGAAGTCGGGACGAGTCATAGGTGGTTCAAGGATGTCATCTGAAAATGTTATCCTGCAAAAGGAACGGTTAAGTGCTTCAAAATGCGTATAAAGCGAACAACCACGTTGCCATTTTATTGAAAAATATAAAACAAGAAAGACAGGGATTACAGTATTTGCACATGAAAAAACGCCATTTATTTAATGATTAACACGCAATGTTCATAACAACACAGCCCTAAGCAAATCCTGATGCCCCGGGCAAGGCATCAGATTATTCAACAATTAATAAAGCAAAGCATTACTGTTTAAAGGTCACATGAACAAGCTCCTGAATAGACCAGTTGCACAGTCCTTGTCCTGGCGTGCTTGGCTGAATCCAGGCATCCATATCACAGTCGCTGTCTCCTTCGTCAGACTCCGAAGCAGCGTTGATGGTTTCATGACACACTCCACTGGCAGAGATGGTTATTGGTCCTCTGAAACGGGGTGCCCCCACAGCAGGTGCTGACGACGACGGTTGGTATCCCAGCCCGAACCGATCCATCTTTACAGGAATATCCAGCACTTTGCCCCAGCCCTTTGCTTCTCCTGCCTCTACCAGAGCTTGAGCTTCTTTATACGATGAGACGGCTATCTCTGACACCTTGCTCGGCCCGGGACCTTTGTCCTTGATGCGCAAACCTTCAAATGCCTGGCAGGGTGTTTCGTGGATCTCTCCGTCGACCTCCACATATTTAAATGACGACAGATGGCTGACCAGGATGTCCTCTTCTCCGCATACAGTGACTACGCTGTCTCCGACCATATATTTCAACTTCTGATGCAGGGTAGACGTGACTGCCCCAGCCCCATGAATCCAGGGTCTTCCAAGCAAGCAGCTGTACGCAGGCTGTATATCCATAATATAAAACTCAGTTGCAAACACCTCCGGCCCCACCTGTAGAGGCAACGTTATTGATCCGAAAACGTTTCTTCGCGTACCATCAAACGCCCTAACCACCAAGTCACTGGGCGTGCACCGGATTCCGCTAACATCCAGCTTCATCATTGCCTTCTTGGGCAGCACATTCAAAGATGACCCAGTGTCGACCAATACGTGCGACATTACTGATCCTCTACACTCAACAGATACGTGCAGCGCCATATTATGATCTCTCCCTTTCGGAGTCAAATCGAAGTCGGTAAAGCCCAAGCTGTGGCCTGCATTCACATGTGCCAACACTCCTTCCAGTTGATTCACGGAGACGTCTTGGGGTACAAAAGAAGTATCCAGGACTTTCAGCAAAGCATTTCTGTGAGCTTCCGAACACAACAGCAATGATAAGATAGATATTTTGGACGGCGTCTGCTGCAGATGCTCCACAATCTTATAATCACTTTTTTGAATCAAGCGCATGAACTCTTCTACATCTTTCGATGCCGCTTCTTTTTCGCTTGCTTGCACCGGAACGTTCTCAACCACTTTCCCTTTTCCTTTTGCTAGTCTTTCGGCCTCCACTTCAGGGGATATAAAGATCCTACCACTCCTTGTCATACCTCCTGACCCCACAACATTATCCACAGTCTCGGTTGGCTGCTTATTAACATCAATCTTTATCCCGTCACAATACACCTCCAACCCATATGACCATGGGACTGCTTTCGTGGTCTCGTACGGGATCGTCCCGGCCTTAGTTATGGTGATCGGTGGTCGCTGAGCTGGTGCGGCAATAGTGATTGTCTTTCGGGGGATCGTTACAGTGGCCACATCACTCCGATTATCTGTTACCGCCCCTGCAGGCTCTTCAGTTGCTGCCCGGTCAAACTGCAATATGCCTTCATCAATTAAAGCCTGAATGCCTTTCTTCAAGTCATCACACCCCTCAGCTAGGGCCCAACAGTCTAAGCAATACTCGTCACATCCCGGGTAAACACCCCCTTGCAACAGTCGGCTTTTTATCTCGCCCAGCAGCGTCTTCAAGTCTTCGACATTCACAATCAGATTCAACCCTTCCTCAGTCAGAATGGCATTTGCCCCGTGATTAGGCATGGGCTTCTGCACTATATTCGGACCTGCCGTTCCGAAATTAATAGTCTTATTGTCCAAAAGATCTTGCACAACGTGCTTAAAAGCATGGCAACCTTCTATATCGTGGCCTGGAGCCCCAGAATGAAACTCACAGTGCCTGCTTGCATCGTACCCAAACGGGGGAGCTCCCGTTATCGGTGCCAGAGTTCTCTTCTCTACCAGGTTCAATCCCAACAATGTCTGCAATAAATCGGCATATGTTGAAGGAGGCTTCTCAAACACTCTTCTCGGTTTGCCACCCTGGAATCTTCGCTGAGCCTGCTGTGCCCCCTGCTGAGGCTGCTGCTGCATTGGCTGCTGCTGAGACGGTTGTTGTTGTTGAAGCGGTTGTTGTTGATACGGGATAGTAACACTCGCCACCTGCTGCGGCTGACGATATTGGTTTCGTCCCCTGCCTCGGCCTCGGCCTCGGCCTCCAAACACTGCGCTTGCCTCGTGTTGCACCCCAAAATTTGCCCTCACAATACAAGACTTTGTGTTCCAAGAAGGTTCACAAGGTTCACAAAATTCATAATTGGTCAGAAGAGTTGACAATTCTCTCAGACAATGCACCTCCTTGCTATTGAAACCACTATTGTTCAATCTGTTTATTTTGCAGGAATTACATTAACAGTAAAAAGGGCGAAATGGTCATTTATGCACTATGGTTTCCGTTTCTGAGTTCCGTGTTTTTGTCTAAAATGGATTTGAATTTTCATGGCTTATTGCGGTTTATGAGTGCTGTTCAATTACGATTTTCTGGGCCGGATTGATTTATGGTTTGGTATTTTATCAATGACTAATTGGATTTTCTTCTCCGCGGGTTTAGAGTCTATCTGGATTTGGGATTTATTTGTACAAGTCTGATTGGTGAAGTTAATTCATTTGTGAAAGTTTAATTGATTAATTTCTAGTCATTTGAATTTAATCTGAGGCGCCCATTCATTTAATTGGATTTGTTTAAGAAATTCATTTGGTTTCGGGTGAAACATTTGAAAAGAATATTCGGAAAGTAATATAAAAAAATATTGAATTTATTCATAATATCTTTATTATTATTTAAAGCTACAAGGAGGAAATAATTTGAAAAGAAGAAATATTTATTGAATTTTATTCATGAATATTTTCTTACAAGGTACAAAAATAAGATCAAATTACACTAAAAAGTCCTAATCTTTCTAAGTCCTTCATGCTAGATTTTTCAACCGACTTCATGGTGAATTTTCTTCTGGTACCTGCAAAACCGACACAAGCAGAGCAAAAACAGAATATCAAATTTAAAAGAAGTTTTTTGATCGGTTGACACCCTCAGAGTAAAGTTCATCACCGGGTGTCGGGAGGGCACGACTAATGCCGAAACCAAACTCCCATTCCAATCTCCGACCTCGGCTACCAACCGGCAGCATCCGTTCTTATTTTTGGGACAGCCGAGAAAGAGAGATAAAAGAAGTTTTTGGCCGAGAAAAAGATTTTGCCGAAAAAGTGATTATCTGCCGAAATTGGATTTGTAAAGCCAAACTGATTGTAATCGGGATATGTTTCATCAAGTAAATATTGGATATCCGAGTTTCAGATCCAGATGCCGATAGATCCGAACCGGTTCCGAAAAGTCCAACACCTGAAATTTCCAAAACAGATTGATATCAGAATGAATCCATATCAGCAAGTGAAATACAAACCAAAAACCGATATCGAAGTGAAATCTGTAATCAAACCAATCCAAACATAAGTCACAACAAAACAGGAACTGATATCGAAGTGAAATCCGGAGGCAAACCAGTCCGAAAATGAATCACAACTGACATCAAAAAATGAAAACAGATTCAAAATATCAATATCGACAAAATCAATGAACCCTATCAGAAAATATCAGATCCAAAAACAATATCTAATATTCAAAATCCAAACTGCATTTGAACCAGATATCCAACTATATCTAAAACTCAGGTGAATCCAAAACGAATCCAATCAATATCAAGGGATTCCAATCCACATCTGCAAAGGAAAACAATCCAAATCAATCCAACTTATCCAGATAAAATCCGTATCTCAATCAAATCCAATCAATATCAAGTGAAATCTCAATCAAATCCAAAGAAATCAAATCTCAGGTCATCACAATAATAACGAGAATCAAACTCAAGTCCAAGCCCACGAAATCACAAAATCAGAAAGTATATAAAAAGAACAGTCTCACCGCGTCACAAACCCTGGAGGGAGAAGAGAGGGCGAAGAAACCCTAGAGCGAAGAACAACGCGAACGGCGGCCGCGAGGAGAGAAGACCGAAAATTGTCACCAAGAGGAACTCGCGAACTAACCCACAGAGGGTGGTTCACCGGCGCCGCCTCAACGGCGAGCAAACCCCCCTCGAGCTCAGACTATACCATCATCATCGCCACTCAATCATATCACGTCACACGAACGGGGCCTCACAAAGAAGTTCACCGGTGCCGATTAGCTCACAGAGGCAAACCTCTTCTCGAGCTCAGATCAAATCTCATCACCGCCCAGTTTCCGTTCACCGCTGATCGCAACATAAAACGTAAGCGTCGCATGCATAACACTTCATATTTGATGGTTTGATGTTTTGACATTTTAGGGGTTTCAATATCGGAACGAAAAGAGGCAACGGCGATGGAACGAGACAGAGCGAACCAGAGGAAACAAGAAACGAACGGCGCCGTGGGGAGAATGGGGTTTTGAAACCCTAGATCTTGTTTTTGATGCACTTACCGGCCCAACTCCCCTTTTTCTTTTTTTATTTTAGTTTTTGTTTATTTTTATTATTATAATTACTTTTGATTTGTTAAAATATTTTCTAAAATAATATTAAAATCCATTTTTTAAAATAAAAAATTAGGTTAAAATAGTTTTTGAGAATTTAAGTAAATAAATTTATCAATATTAAAAATCCTATTTAAATTTAAATTGAAGTTTACATCATAAAATAAAACCACAAAAAGATGCATAATTTCACCTCCTGACGTGTCTGATAATTCATGTAATTTTGCCCACTAACCTTGTCTGTTCGTTTTGCAGTTTGTCATGTGACCCTTTATTTAGTTATTCATGCTTTATTCAAATTTTCATTGTTGTTGTATCTGCTTCCCATATGTAACCTTACAAACCCTAATTTCACAAATATCTCGCCGTGGACAAAATTACAATTTTACCCCTAGCATTAGGTCAAAGAGCCGTCGCGCTCATTTTAGGGTTTCCCGCCGTGGAATCCCTAATTTAACCCTAATTACAACTTAACATTTCAACGTAGAGATTTGGAGTCTCTACACTCCACGTAAGCGTGCCCTTAAGATGCGTTTATTCCCCTTGAGACCTTGACCACAGTCAAGAAGTTTCTAACCTCCCTATTGAGGGGAACTACGATTACTCTGATTCCACTCCCGTAAGGATACGTAGGCTCAAGATGCGATGTCTTGCCGAGTAAACTTAGAATTAACCCCCTTTATTATTTATTATTGCTTATTTATATTTTATTTATCTTTGCTATTTAATTATTTTGCTTATTATTTTGTAATTGTTTCTTGGATGTAAAGTTGTTTAATTATTTAATTATTATTATGGTTAGTAATTAGGGAGTGTAACAACATGTATGTAATATTAAAATAAATTTAGATCACTTTTAAATAAAGATAATTAAAATAAACACGTCACACACGTAAGTCGATTTTAATCGCCGTCTCACTTCCTAAGGATATCCCTCAAGTTGCCTATGAATATTGGTTAAGTGGGGTGTATAGAGCAAGTCCCTCAAAAAGAAAATCATCAAAGTCCCTTATGGTTGCCTTTACGAATCGAGTCCCTTTCGAAAAATGATGATGGTCCCTTATATGTGCTTATTACATCCCACAATGGCCTTCAAAGTCAAATTGTCCCTCACATGTCCCTTAACATCCAAAGTAAGGACTACCTACTCCATTATAGTAGGGATAGTCTTACTAAAGGAAAGAATGAAGAATAAGAAAGACCTTTAAACATTAGGGTAGGCTACTCCTAGATACTTGCTCACTTCAAAACTTTTTCACACTTAAACAAATTCTCAACAAGTTTTCAAACAAGTTCTTAACACATCCTTACATGGATTATTTATTAACTATTCTGAAAATTTTCTATTCACACACTACAATTTCAAAACAATTCAAAAGTGAGCTTAAGTACCTAAGAGCCCATGGATAACCATGGATGAAAAGGATGCTAATACCTTCCCTTTTCATAACCTACCCCCCGGACCCAAAATATTCTCTAAGGTCTTTCCTGTTCTTTTATAACCTTTCCTTATGGATAAAATAAAAGTCGGTGGCGACTCTTGCTATCCGCAACATTGTTTAAAGTCAGTTCACCGGGTTACACCTCGCCCTGACGGCGCCCCCCAAAAGCCTTCCTATTACTGCCAGATGCAGTCGATTCCTCAACCTGGAACTTTCCTTGCTTAATGTTACGCTCAATCTTTTCTCCCATCAGAATTAGGTCTGAAAAACTGGCCAGAGATGTGTGAAACAGCATGTCATGAAACAAACCCGTGAATGTGCCGACGAACATGTCATTCATTTCCTTATCTTCTACAGGAGGACGGACTCTGGCAGCCATATCGCGCCATCTTTGTGCGTACTCTTTAAAGCTCTCCCCCTTCTTCTGAGACAGCCCAGCCAATTGGACCCGATTGGGCGCCAAATCGCTGTTATACTTGTAGTGAGCTACAAACGCCTCCGCCAACTGCTTCCATGTCTTGATATTGGTTGGCTCCAACCCCATATACCATTCTAGGGAAGGGCCTGACAAACTATCTTGAAAGAAATGCATTAGCATTCTTTCATCAGTTGAGTATGCAGACATCTTTCTGTAATAAGCTCGCACATGCACTTTCGGACACGTGTCCCCTTTATACTTATCAAACGCAGGAGCTTTGAATTTGATTGGCACCCTCAAGCCAGGTACCAAACTCATTGTTGCCATGTCCAAACCCACAGCACTTTGGTTCAGGACTCCCCTCATCTGCTCTTCCAGCATTCTGATCTTCTGGGAGTCATCCATCGGCCCTTCGAAACCTCCTCCGGAGAAAGCGTCCTCCTGATGATCTTCTTGCCACATACCATTTCCAGCTCCATACCCATCATATCCATTATTACGTCCAGCCCTGATCTGATTCATCCCCGGACCTCGGCCTCTGTTGTCGTACCCTTGAACACCTCCAGCAGGCCCAAAAGCCATAAACCCCGCACCGTTTCCATTTCCAAAACCTCTGTAACCCTGATTGGTCGCACCATAACCATCTTGCCCAAAGCCTTGAGCATTGAACCCATACTTCCCAGCGTTATCGAATCCCTGATCGTTGAACCCGAATCCAGCATTGACAAAGCCGTTATCCCCCATATTATCGCCCAAATTGACGTCACCAAGCCCAATGTTATGGACAGCAGTCTCATTCCCAACTCCGATGTTACCATTCACAGCAGCGGTAGCGTTGTTGACGTTAACAGCAGGTATATTGACTACAGGCGGAGCCACTGGCGTGGGGGTGCCATCCCCATGAACTGTATCGACTCGCACGGACTGATGATCCTCATTACCGTGACCAGCATTTCGAGCCAACAGAGGCTGGACCATGGCTTGCAGATTTTCCTGACCCTTTGCAATAGCTTCCATGGTCTGCATGAAGAGAGCGAGCTTCTCGCGCACATCTTGCATCTCGTTCTGCATTTGATCCATGATTCTTCGACAGTTGATGCGGGTAGAATAGCGGTGCGGGTGTTGATCTGCAATCCTGGAAAGTACCTGGTACAGAGCAGGAAATAAGACACTATTCAAAGATTACCTGTAATGCAATATGAATATGAATGCAATGCAATGTGTCTGTGCATTAGGGAAGTTCATTCCCCCAGTTCTAGTGTGAAGGTGCCAGTGCAGTGACAGTGCTGACAATAGGAATATCGGAGCTGAATCATAGAAAGCCTCGTATATTGCTGAGAAAACCAGAATACAATGTCACCGAGTACAACAAAAAGGCATGACCTCAACCAACAATCCTGGTGATGGTCAGCACTATGCAAATAAAGCATACAAGTTACTACATGAAATGATCAAATCCTCCCAAAAGTCTTGTACTCTTCTATCAACTTCTTGGTATCTGGATGACTGGGTCGATCAAGCAGCCCCTCAACAAGTTGGTTTCTCTTCTTAAGAACACGGCGCACGTCTTCAGCAGTTTCTTCCCATGTCGCTTCCCCAAAGCAGTCTTCTAGCTTTCGCTTTTGAGACACAGCTTCATCTCTGCATTTGATTGCCTTGTTCAGTGCATGCTGGACACTATACCGGGTCATCACTTCTTCCTCACACTTCTTGATGCTAGACTTCAACTTCTCTTCGAGGTCGGAGATTTGCTACTTCAACTTATCCTCCCTCTTCTTGTTGTTGGTGAGCGTAGCGTTCCAAGTCTTATTGCAAGAAGAGATCTCTCGGTGGACGATGTCAAGCGCCTTCTTCTTGGATTCCAGCATGTCATGGGAGCTTCTGAACTCTTGCCCCAGACGTTCGCGCTTTTTCTTTTCCTCAGTCAACTCAGCCCCTAACCTGTTTAACAGCTCGACCTGTTGTTGGAAAGCATATACAGCCTTGTTTTTCTCACTGCGTACCTGAGCTAACTCTTGCTCCAACCCTTCGTTGATCTTCAACAAGGCTTCCTTTTCTCTCACAACCTGCTCATAGGTTTCCTTAGAAACAGTGGTTGGCTCTTCTGCCGGAATAGGAACAATGACGGGTGCAGCTGGAAACGGCATTAATAACTGACTTGCTCTTTCCTGGATCCAAACCCTGTACGGTGCATAGGCCTGGCAATCGTTCTTACCTAACAGTGGCTTCCCTTTGCGGTTAATACGTGTCCAGGCATGCTGCAGCTCAGCTAGCAGTTCTCCCTTCAAATCGCCTGTGAAGTACAGAGATTCCTGTACTTCCTCCTCCTGAGGTGGATTCTTCAGCGCATATCCGAACTAGCGAATGAATAGAGAAGGATTGTAATTGATGCACCCTTTTCTTCCTATCAGCGGCACATTAGGGTACCCAGAACAACTGAAGATGAGCTCTGATCCCAACAGGTCTCGATCAAACCACTCCATGTCTTCCGACGATAGCCTCATCAGGCGCTCCGGCCAACCAACTGGGACTGTAGTCTCTGCAACAGATCTTCTCTTAGGAAGGTGACTCTCAAACCACATACTCAGCAAGGGTACACAAAGGTGAACATTCTTTCCTCTCCCTTTCTCATTCTTGTAATGCAGTGAGTGATAGAGATCTCCGAGTAAGGTGGGTACAGGATTACCAGCGGCAAACAAGTAGAAAGCATCGAAGTCCACAAAATCCGGTATATTGGGAAACAAGACTATGCCATAAATGCACAAGGCCAACACAGCATTGAAAGCAACCCAGCACCCGCTCTTGGCATACTCCTGGGCTTTACCAACTAAGAACTGAAGTGAGAAGCCTGGAACTCCATGGGAAATAGTAGTCAATAGTTCAGAAGCGTCAATATGCAAGGCCTTTGCCAAATCCTCCGGCTTGGGCTTGGCGCCAAAATGGATGAATGGAACCTGGTTCTGCACGGGCAGCTCAACATACTCAGCGTATTCCTCCAGGGTTGGTCCCATAACAAAGTCAGAGAACGTAAAACACCTCAAAGCAGGGTCGTAGAATTGCATCAAAGCATATAGCCCATCTAACTCTACCTCTGTAGGTTTACACACCAATCTCAGTAGTCTACCATAGCTCATCCGGAAGCTCCTACGAACACCCTCATCAGCAAGAGAGATCAACCCCAGTAAAGGAACAATATCAGGAGTAGGCAATTTGTAAGCAACCGTTCTCCTTAAGCTAGTCATGATTAAACACTCGGGAGTCTGGGCACTAGAACTAGGGAAATGCAAATGCACCTGCAGCACAGACACACGTTAGTGAAATGCACATGGTAATGGATATGCAGTGATGCAATGCAAGTAACATGCAACAGGGATCAAAGCTGTAGTTGAATAGCCTGGACCATATCAAGAAGTCTCAGATAGATTCTCTAGAAATCCTCAAACCCTGGTCTCAGATAGACCTAAAACAAAGCTCCAATACTGGTCTCCGATAGACCCCATAATCACAACCTGAATGGTCTCTGGCATACCTCAAATCATATCTCCCCCTGGTCTCTGACAGACCTCAGAACACATCTCCAAATAGTCTCTGACAGACCTTAGAACACACCAACTGGTCTCTGACAGACCTTAGAACACGTCTCCAAATAGTCTCTGACAGACCTTAGAACACACCAACTGGTCTCTGACAGACCTTAGAACACATCTCCACCTGGTCTCTGACAGACCTTGGAACCCTCCATAAATATCCAGGATCCTGATCAAGAAACAAACCGGTGGTCTGAAGGTCTAGTTACCTGCATAACCCTGAATCCCCTCACAGGTGGGTGGCCCTATAACTGGCACAAGGTACGGCATCCTATGCGGTCGTCGGCGTCACAGCCTTTTAGGGTTGATGATACGATTCCCAGAAGGAGTGGCATCATCAATTCCTGAAGAGGCCTCACTTAGCCAACTTCCAAATGATCGGTCCCCAGAGTCGACAATCCCACTAACCAGCAACCCACACCAACCAAAGGAAGGGGCAGGAGGCCAACCAGAGGAACCTCGTCTGAGTGTAGATTTTATGGGACACCAAAGCAAGCAAAGCAAGCGGGCGCCCACTAATTTCTACTCTAATTCTAGGTGCACTCAAGCCCAGGTTCGGCTTATCTCTCAATATCAGAACACCCGTCACACCCCAGATACAGCAACAATAATCAATATATAAAGCTGAACATACAAGGTTAGAACTATAAAATAACTCCATACAAAATCCTCGACGGGAAAACAAGCGTTAGGATTGACTCTCTTAAGGGACGTTGGATCCCAAATGCATAAGAACTATCGCAGTCCTTAGCAGCCAGGGGACGTTGGATCCCCAGCAGAGTCGCCAGCTGTCGCTACTGCAAAAATCGGCGCCGGCTGAACAGAAGAGTCGCCACCGTGCGTTATTTATCCCACGGGAGGGAAAGGAAACGCTCAGAGTAAACCTCGCACAACACGGGAAAGGTATGGTCGTCGCAACCAAAACCTGGGTTCGGGAGTCGGTTACGCAAGGGGAAGGTATTAGCACCCCTCACGTCCTTCGTACTCGACGGGATCCACGCTTGTTTCGGGTATGGATTGTTATTTCTATCTACTCTACAGGGCAAGGGTTAAAAGAAAATAAAATGACTCGGCAAAGTATCGCACTTTATGCCTACGTATTCCCGTCTGGAACGAGAAATCAGAGTCAACGTAGTTCGCCTACCTACGGGAAAGGAGGGGAAGGTTGCTCGCTAGGATATCGCATCCTATGCCTACGTACTTTCACACGGCATGAAAGATCAGAGCAAACGTAGTTCGGGCCACGTACGACACAAGCTTGTCTTGGTTGATTTTATTCCTTCTGAAAAAGGTTTTCTTGATTACTGGTCCCGGCGGACAAAAATGACGGCTTGATGAGTTCCCGTTCTTTTACGAAAGAAGTGTCTTTTATTGTGTTTGAAATCTTTATGGTATTTTTCTGTTTGTTTTGAGAAAGAAAAAGACAGAACTCTAACCTACGGTTGCGAATGGAATCAAACTATCCTAATGTTATCATGCATGGGTTAAGACCTAGTGTCTATCATGCTCCTCTCTTGCGCAGAGAGAAACAGAGATCCTACGGGATAGGCAGAAACAGAAACAACATCATATATATACAGTAAAACAGTAAAATGCATGGATGCAACAGTACAAGCGAGGCAAGGGAGTCCCACTCAACCTCGAACCTAGAAAACAATAGGCAAAAGTGAACAGACTTCACTTTCAACCCAACAGGGTAAACAGCAAACAATACAGTCCAGAAAACCAATCAATACATCAGAAATGAAATACAGCAAAAAGATAAACAGCTTCAGCAACTCTGAATCAACATCTGGCTCCAAGTAATCTCCCATCAGCTACAGGCTTTAACCAGCATCAATCTCCATCTTCATGGCCTTCAGGCAAGGGCTTTGATCATCAGTCTTCTATCTGCAATGGCTTTTCTTCAAGCTCAAACCTCCAGAATGAGGGATCAGTCACAAGAGTGAATTGGGTGTTAAGCAATCAGTTGACTACCAAAGGTGGTGAACAGACTGCTTCTAACACAAAAGATATTTTCTCTCAAGAGTTCTATCTCTTAGACACTATCACCAAGCCTTCCAAAGGAAGGGGGTGAGTGTCTTAGAGAGACTCTGAATCACAGAGAAGAATGGATGCAGACAAGGCACTCCATGTTTGAGAAACAAGCTTTCTAATCTCGAGCTCTGCCTAGCTCCTAAACCCTAGTCTCCTCAGCATCTGCTAGCAAGAATATCTTCTTCAACTCTGGAAGTTGATCTTCAATCTCTGGATCTTCAATGGCTTTCATCTCCTCAAGTCTTCAGCTCTCCCAAATCCCCAGACAATCCCAATACCCACACAAGCAAGCAATAATCCCCAGAGGGCACACCACACCAGTCAATCAGATATATAGTACATTAATAGCAGTAGGGGGAATCCTAACTTTTTCTAGGGGATCTAATAACTACCCATAGCCCCTATAGTCCCATAGCTAAACTATTCAAACCCTAAGTCCTAAGGGAAATGAATTGATTCTCCTAAGTCATCACCTAAAACCCTAGTTTGTTCATATTATTCACACCTAAACTAAACACCTAAAATTAATTTCTAAAAAATGGGAACTAAATTGCATCTACAAGTTTAATGTCTAACCTAAACAACCTAAAAAGAATGGGCAAAAAATATTGAAGCAATTAATAGAACAAAAAATAACAAAATCATGTATGAAATGAAACTATTTAAAATGTTATTTATTTAGAAAATATGGGAAAATACCAAATAAAAAATAAAATGCAATTTTTATTTTTTATAATTTTCTAGACATCCTAAAG
Source organism: Lathyrus sativus (assembly GCA_963859935.3). Lineage (NCBI taxonomy): Eukaryota > Viridiplantae > Streptophyta > Magnoliopsida > Fabales > Fabaceae > Lathyrus > Lathyrus sativus. The sequence goes on from OZ012737.1 coordinate 707,095,130, forward strand.
AAAAATATGCAAAAAGAATGAATTAAAAATGATGTTTTTTCTATTTATTATGATTTTTATAAGATGCATAAAAAAATGAAAGAAATTAAAATAGAAATATTAGGAATAAATGGGAAGGGGTGTGGAAAGCAATGCGCTGCAGTTGAGATCCCAGTTGGGCTGAGGAAGTGGGGTGCGAATATCACTTGTAGCTAGGCCCAGCGTATCCAGAAATTGAATTAAAAAAATGCCAGAAAAATGGAGAGGAGCTCGGTGTAAATAGCAGCCAGCTCATGTGTATTTCATTGGGCTTGTTGGAAAGGAGGTGTGCATAGCGAATTGAATCCAGGCCCACCCAGGATACTTAAATGAAACGCTGCGTTTCATATCAAATTCTTCCCTCCGTTTTCAGCTTTAAACGTGGATCGTTGGATGGTGATTCTAGTCCAAGGTCAAGACCTCATCGTGTGGTCTAGCCGTTATCTTCAACCTTGGGCTCTCCTAGGGTTTCAGAAAACCCTAACCATGCATGACCTTCTCTCACTCTGTTCTCTCTCCACACGCCATGGATTCACACGATATAAAAAGCAAAACTCATCCATTTCTTTCCCTCTACAAGTCTATATCTTTAGTTTACCTTAAAACTCAAACAATCAGCCAATTCGATAGGTGGAACAGATGGAAACCACCATTAGTACCTGACATGGAACCTCTCCAATTCTCCACAAAAATCATCCTAAACTGGTCTACACTTCACCCTGATCACAACATGCTACTCTACTAACAATCTCAGGCCTTATCTTATCAATTACAAACCTCAACAGTTTTGATGCATCATGCTCAAACTTCATGGAATCTCCCCAAATTCATCCAAAACAATCCTCTACCCTACCTTAACCGTTCTACACTATCAAAACCCTAAAATTCTAACTAATTCATGCCGTACGAAGAGGAAACAAACCTGGTGTAATTTCTTGATACAGGTGCTAAGATCTTCAAATCAACTGCTTGTGATGAAAGGAAAGTGATCAGTAGGCTTGGTGATTACTTCTGTATGCAACAAGTATGGTTCTAAGGCCTTGAATCACTCACTTCCAAAGTTGATGCTTCTTGAATGGTAATGATGAATGACACACTTCCTTCCTCAATTTGACAAATGAAGGTGTGGATTCTGATCCTTGTGTGATGATGATGAAGATTGAATCAAGAATAGTGAAGATTGATGGAGATTATAGAGGTTTTGGGAAGCTTATGCAAGTTGAAGAAAGTGTGGAAAAGTTGGGGTTTTGAACAAATGGGAGCACCAACCCTTGCATGAACCAACTTGTATGAATATATAGATGAGGTTAGAACCTCCTAGAAACTTGGAGAAGTTTCCCTTGCACTTTTCCCTTTCAATTTGGTTTATGTAACTTTCAATTCAAGCAACCATGGATAACTCTCAAATTATGAACTAAACTCAAAATTCCACTTTATCCAATGTCTTTGAAATGCCCTTTCCATTCAAAATGACCTATAATTTTTCTTCATTTGGCCAAGATATGAAAAATCTCATTTTTAAGGCCATTTTTCTTCATTAAATTCAACAATTTTGAAACCTTGTGCTATGGACATTTCCAATCTCTCATGGTCACTTTTCTAGACTCAAAATGTCATTTGGAGCAAGTTTGATGTTGTAAGTTTTTTCATTTGAGGCCTCCTTGTATGAGTTTTGGGCATAGGTTAAAATGACCTATAATTCACAAATGACCAAAATACCCTTTTCTTGCCAAGACCATAAGTAGAGTTCCACACATCATATGAAGGCATACAATACCATTCTAGAAAGCTAAGACAATAAGGAACAATTCTTATGTTGACCAGAAATCCACTTGAAATCTCCTTGAGGGGTAAAAGTTGCTTGGAAGTCAAGTCCCTTTTACAGACAAAATTTCAGATACCTCAGATGACCTGTAACTTGCAAGGACCATAACTTGAGTTCTATAAATCCCCTTGATGTCTTCCACCACTCAAATTAAAGGTCTTGAGATCCTATACAAGTTTCATGTTGGCCAAGGATCCATTTGAAGCTTGCATTTTGACTTATCTTGCTTGGAAATTTGACCTAAACTAGGGGATTTTACACAGAAACCCTAATTTAGAAACTCCTCTTCTCCTTGGTTTCTCTTGAATTCTTCTTAGCATAACAACATATCCTTACTTTCCATGTCAAGTGATGAACCCCACATCTCTCCAATGGCCCTTAATGCTTTTCAATCAGTCAATTGACCTAGGGTTGACCCAGATGAAACCCTAGTTGACTGTCTTCAACTGCAATTCCTGTGATTACCTCAACAACTTGTCTCCTTCTCCAAATGACTTTCTAAGTCCTACAAGATGTCTAGATACTCCCCATGCTCAGCTCACAGCTCATAATTCCCTTGTTGATCCTCAGATGCCCTCAGATAGGAGATAGACTCAAAGCTTGATCCACTGACCTCTCTGCTTTCAAATTCTTTTCTGATGACTTGAATAAGATTGAATTAGGATAATAACCTCTGGATAGGCCTCTAGAGCTGAGAATAATGCTTGGTCCCCTGTTGGATGACTTGCTATGCTTATGCTATGCAGATGATTAGTCTATGTACATGACTCTATATGCAAATGCTAATGATATTGAGACATAAACCAAGTGAATAAGGTTGAGCAAATTTTAGGGTGCAACACAGTTAGATCCATTTTCTCCCCCTTTTTTGTCATAATCAAAAGTAAAAACTTTTAAAAGACAAATAAAAGGAAATACAGAAAAGAAAAATCATGTAGAGAAAACACTGAGTCATTCATTCATTCAGAGCAAAAGATACAACTCATCAGATAAAATTCAAGAACATGTGCACAAACATCAGATACAGAAAAAAAAAACATAAACTAGGTTTGTTTGGACATAATCATCTTCAACAGGTTAGTGATCTCAAATGAACACTCTTCTTGCTTTGTAATCCACTTAGCCATGTTGTCATTCTTCTGATCTTTCTTGGACATTCATTGTGCCATGTCTTCAGTCTTCTGGTCTTGCTTGGCCATCCATGACTTAATCTCAGATTGTCCAGCTTCCAGAACTGCAATCTTATCTTCAAGATCTGGATACTCTTTCTTGATCTCAGATGAAGAAGGTGGGGCAGAGTCTGAAGCAGGAACAGAGTCAATTTCCATGGGAGATGCAGAGTCATGAGCAACAGATCCAAAGGGATGTTCCACAATAGTCATAGCCAGAGGATTTTCTTCAGAAGCAGATTCAGCAGATACTTCTGTATCAAATACTTCAGAAGATGAAGGAACATCTTCAAGAAGCAATGGTTCAGATCTTTTTACAGTCCAGAGCATGCTTCTAGCAGTCTCAGCAAATCTGAGCTTCGCATCATCAGAACATACATTCTTCAGATTTGAGGCTACAGTATTGAATATGTTGATGAAGCTATTCCATATAACATCAAATTCATTTGCATTCATTGTTGACAGACATCTCTTCTGAACAAAGCCTAAATGCATCTTTATTTCTTTCAGAAAACTTGTAAATAAATTATCAACATTCAGCCTAGATTTTGGTTTCAGAAGGGTTTCCAAAGTGAAAGGCTTAGGTTGAGGTGGTGGTGGAATGGTGAATTCTGGAATAATAATTAGAGGGCTAGAATATGATGGTTTCTTCTGAGCTGGCATAATACGAAAGAATGGTTTGATTCTGCGAATGGAAGGTATGACAGCTTTTGGATTGTCAAAATAAGGAACAAACGCAGATTGGTTTTCCTTAATAAGAAAAGGAATAAAAGCTGATTGAGGTGGTAGATCAAAAAAAGCGTTCAATTTCAAGTCCAGATGGAAGAGGATCAGATGGAAAAGGTTTAGCAGAAACAACTGAAACAAATTCAGATGTTCTTGGTTCAGGAATGGGTTCAGGATTGGTAGTTTCAGAAGAAATGGGTAGATTTGGTTGGTTAGATTCAAAAGTTCTAAGAGAAGGGGGTGAGATGAAATCTGGATGGATATCAGATTCAGATGAATCAGATGAGGTTGTTGGGGTACAAGATGTAGATGATACTTCAAATACAGTCTTGAGAGGTTGGACATTCAGAATCTCAGATTCATGAATATCTGATTCAGGAGGATTGGATGGTTCTGGTTGAATCTCAGAAGGTTTGGATGAAGGTGGTTCAGACACAACAAGGTCAAATGCAACATTTTCTGGTGCAACAGTTTTAGGTGTAACTTTTTCAGATGCAACTTGCTCAGATGCAACTGGCTCAGATTGTATGGGTTCAGATGCAGTTGGTTGTTGAATTTCTGGTTGTTGTATTTCTGGTGGTTGTTGTGTTGAAGGTTGTTCTGTTGGTTTTGTTAGAGGTGTTGGAATTTGATCTGCAGGTGTTGTTGTTGTTGGTTTAGATTGAGGAATATCAGAAGTTTTAAGTTGAGTAGTGGATATGGGATCAGATGATTTTGGTGGGGAAGGAATTTTTTATGGTTCAGATTTTTGAGATGGAGCAGGAATAGATTGTTTTTGAGTGGGAGGAGGTTTAGGAATAGAACTAAATGTTGATTCATTTATAACAATTTTAGAGAAAGAAGATACAAATGATTTAGTACCTTTAGTCTTTATACGCTTGTTGGGAACAGAGGGAACTTCTCCAGAAGCTTTTCTCTTGATCTGCTTCTTTGGCTTGTCAGCAACTTTTGGCTTCTTCTGAGCAGCAGCTTCTTCTGCCTCTGATTGATTTCTTTTCCTCATGTTCTCATTATATAAATATGGCATTGGTTCTCTTGCTCTTATCAGAATATCTGCAGGAATAGGCGTTCCATCTGCTTTGCATGAATCAATATACCTAACAATGATATCCCTTGATTCTTCAGCACTAAAAAGTGGAAAATTGTCAATAGGAATCCTCTTCTGACTAACTTCAAAAATGTTTAGCTTCTTAGGTGCAGTTGTGAGTTCATCTACAATCTTTAGCCTCTGAAGACTTTTTACATTCAGTGGTTTTCCAATAATAGATTCAAGCTCATCTTTAACTCCAGCTTCATACAGAGCAGTTACTAGACCATTCTCTGTCAGAATGTCTGAAATCAACCTTCCAAAGGGAATCCATGTCCTGATCTTCTGTCCCTTATCCTTTACAGATTCTCTTGATGCATTGATATGATTCCACAGATGCATGAAGAGAATGTGTGGAAGATCTACCTTTGTACTCTGACTCAAACAGTACATAAAGTAGAGTTGTTCATTGTTCACGTAATCTGGAGAATTGGTGGATTTCCTGTGATGGATGCATCCCAAAAAAATATTTGCCCAGATCTTATAGTCAGGCTTCAGATCCTTAAATTTGTTAGAGGCTTGTCCAGATGTAATGACTTCCTCATAGACTTCTTCCATATCCACACGCCCAGCTGGCAGACGACATACACCATCAGTTTCCTCATACCCTATGAGTTTCCTGATGAGATCTTCAGTGATGATGATCTCCTTTCCCAGAACAGAAGAAAGTATAAATTTTGGATAGACAGAAGCATGGATCCAAAATTCCTTTACCAGATGAGGGTATACTGGTCCAAACAACCTGTCAAAATACTTAACCCATCCTTGTGCATCAATTATAGAATGAAACTCAAACCCATTTTCAGCTAAAGAGTCAAATTCCACCATAGATTCACAAAGAACTTCAAGTTTGTCCATAGGGGTTAACAATGTCCTCTTAGGTACCGTGAATGGAGTCACTCCCATATTTGCTGACGTAACTGCAGCCATAGTTGATTGAAATTGAGCTGCTGTAGAGGATGAGGTTGTCATTGAAGAAGATGAAGATAATTTGTACGAAGGTTTAAGGTTTTTGTGGAGAGCAAAGAGAAGGCAGAAATGCATAAAATGGTTTGTGAAGTGAAAAGTGTGAATTTGGTGTGAAATATGATATATATATATATATATATATATATATATATATATATATATATATATATATATATATATATATATATATATATATATATATATATATATATATATATATATATATATATATATATATATATATATATATATATATATATATATATATATATATATATATATATATATATATATATATATATAAAGCAATTAGGGTAATCAAACAGACACAAAAGCACGTTTTCACATAGCAATAAATGACAATTAATGAAAAAGAATAAAAATCATTTCAAAACATTTATTGATTCTGACAACTTGGGGGGAAAATCAAGATTTTCACTATTCAAACCATACCTCAAATGTCTCTTCAGTAGTGTACACGCTATCTTTTCAGATTCAGAGTGACACGTGTTTGCTTGCATGTGCTTCTGAATTCTCTTGAGAAATGAAACGTTAGCCAACGTTCAGATCTTCTAAGATTGGTTAGTTCAGATACACACAAATAATAATAACTAAATAAATCAAATAAGTAACAAATGAAATACTTCAGAGTTTTAAACATTTTGCATCTGAGAAATTTGCTTCTGATAAATATCATTCTGGACAAAAATCCATACCAACATTTTTCAGAATAAATTTGAACCTATCTTCAGCAAGGGGTTTTGTGAAAATATTTGCCCATTAATGATCTGTATCAACAAAGGCTAAGTTTATAATACCCTTCTGAACATAGTCTCTGATGAAATGATGTTTAATTTCTATATGTTTTGCCTTAGAGTGTAAAATAGGGTTTTTAGACAAACATATAGCAGAAGTATTATCACAGAATATAGAAATATTACTTTCAAAAATTTGATAGTCTTCTAGCTGACTTTTCATCCAGAGCATCTGCGTGCTACATCTAGCAGCAGCAATATATTCTGCCTCTGTAGTTGATAGTGCAATTGTGGGTTGCTTCTTGCTGTGTCGCTACTCGAAAAATGCATCGCGCAACGACGGGAAGGCGAAAAAGATAGACAGAAGAGTCGCCACCGAACTTTATTTATCCCATGAGGGGAAAGGAAAATATCGAGAAAACCTTAAGAAAATAAAATGGATAAGATGGTCTCGCGACCAAGAACGGGTTCGGAAGCCGGTTATGCAAGGGGAAGGTATTAGCACCCCTCGCATCCATCGTACTCGATGGGAACCTTTTGTTTGTCGACGTGTGATTATATTTGCTAAAATATTATGCTATAAGAAGTATTCCACAGGGTAAAAGAAGGGTTAGAAACAGGAAAGTTAGGAGGAAAGAGAGAACAGGGGAAAAAAAAAGAACAGACTCGATAGGACTTCGCAGTCCTAGGCCTACGTATTCTCAACGGATGAGAAAGTCAGAGTCGACGTAGTTCGGGGAACTACAAATATGGGGGGAAGTGTGCTCGGCAATGATTGTGGCCCTTGTGCCTACGTATCTTTACTTGAAAGAAGTAAAGAATCAGAGCAGCCGTAGTTCGGCCTACGGTATGCGGGGAAGCGGGGTATACTGGTAGACGATGCTATCGTGCGCATTCTAGCAGTTAGGTGTATTGCTGCTCGCTCGTTGGAGACTTAGGCGTTACCTGTTTGCGGTAGAACGGACGTAGCATGCCTTTCTGGGAAAGGGGTGAAAAAGAAAAAAGGGTGCTCGCTAGGATATCGCAATCCTATGCCTACGTATTCTCAATATGCATGAGAAATCAGAGCAACGTAGTTCGTGCCTACGATGCGGATAACCGGTGTGTTTGTGTGGATGATGTTATCGTGCGCATTCTAGCAGTTTAGGTGTTTTGCTGCTCGCATGTGAGGAGACTAATGCGTACCTGTTTGCGGTAGAACGGACGTAACATATCCTGTTTGAAAGTTTGGTTTTCATCATGCGAGGCAAGGTATCATGTTTGATTGGTTGAATTGTTTTTTAGGGGGGAGATAGGTCCTCGGATAGTAACCCCTACGGGTAGTACCCAATTCTTTATCTCAAAGTTTTTGTTATAAAAGGGTGTGGCGAACGAGGCGTCTTCGTATTGAAAGACGAGCGTCGAAACCACCCTCACTACAGTGGGCATCCCTACGCTCGGAGAAGAAGAGGTCTACACCTAATCCTCTCTCTTTAATTCAATGCAAAGAGAACGAAGTTCTCTTATTAAAGATGTTTTTGGTTTTGAATGGTAAGTGCTTTGCGACAGAGAACCCTACGGTAAACGTCAGCACTCGGGATAGGAGAAGGCCTACGCCTAACCAACCCACGACCATTCAAGCTTTTGTTATAAAAAGATTTGAAAATGCACTCGGTACAGGACCGAGGTTTTAGGTGACAAGGGTTGCGGGATGAAGTTGTGAAAAGGAGAGGTGGTGGATAGAGGCGCGTCTTCGTATTGAAAGACAAATATCGAGACCACCCTCACTACAGTGGGCATCCCAACATTCGGAGAGGAAGAGGTCTACACTCAATCCTCTCTCTTTAATTCAATACAAAGAGAAATCAATTTATTATGGTTTGAAAATGGACTCGGTACGAGACCGAGGTTTTAGGAGAGACGGTATGGAAACGTCTTCATATTGAAAGACGAGCGTCGAAACCACCCTCACTACAGTGGGCATCCCAACACTCGGAGAGGAAGAAAGTCTGCACTTAATCCCCTCTTTTTAATTCAATACAAAGATAATTTTATTTACAAGATGGTTTGATAGCGTCGGTGAATCGAATCGGGACAAGAAATGAGGAGAGAAAATAGGTGGTCTCAGATCCTTCATTTCTCATCAATAATTTGACAGAGAATCGAAGGTAGTCTCGTCATCGACCAAAACAGCGAAAAAATGCCCAATAACAAAAGAAGAAAGAATACAACTTCAAAAATAAAATAAGTCTTAGAATCTCTAAAAGAAAATGAAATAAAAAAACTTAAAATAAATTAAAGCTCTAAGAGAAATATAAAAAAAAAGAACTAATAAAAAAAAAACCACAAATAAAATATATAACATAAATGATATAATATATTCAAAATAATAATAATAGTATAAAAAGTATTTACAAAATGAAACAAAATTATGTAACAATAATAAATAATAATATTATGAATAATATGTGCTTATTAATAATTTACAATAAATAAAATATATAATATAAAATTTGAATAAATAATAAAAAGAAAAAGAGACAAGCTTCTTCTTCTTCGTAATGTTTCTGTATCTCACCGCGTTCTCGCTCTCACTCTCACTCTCATTGTTTTTCGAAACAAATCCTTCTATTTCTTACTAACACTCTCACTCTCTCTTGTTTATGAATCACATCTTCTCCTACATCTCGTTTTTGCTTGTGTGTGGGTTTGTGGTTTACGGCGGGTTGACGGTTTCGAAAGGGGTTTATGGTTACGGGTTGTTTTGGATGTTAGATTGAAGGTAGGCTTCGAGAACAACAAATCTGCGGTGGAAATGGGTTGGTGATTTACATTTTTTTTGATTGAGTTTTCACGGTGGAGATTATGTAAGGTAGGTGGTTCGTGGAGTTTGAACGAAAGTTGTAAATGGTGAGGGTTCGTGTACTCAATGTCAGGAAACAAAACAAACAAAACAACACAGATCAAGACTATGAAGACAGAAAGAGTAACAGAATACTTACAGAGTAGGAGCAAATACCACCAGATTGTTGATACAGAAAACAGATAAGCTCCTTCTTCAATCCCTTTTTTCGTTTTTTGTTCTTGTGTGCTTTTTTTTTTGTCGAGGGATGAAGATGATCTGTGAGAGAGGGTGACTGCTGCCTCTGTTAGGGTTTTTTTTTCTCCCCCTTTTCTGAGTGAATAATGCTGCTATATATATCCAATCCAATTAGGTTTAGCAGACAATCTCTGCTACAACTTCTGAGATCTCTGCTCTATTATGGTTGTATTTTTTTTGCCATGGTTTGCTTTATTCCTTTTTTTGGATGTTTAAACCTGTTGTGAAACTGCTGTCATTGGTGTTTTTGCCATTTTTGTGAATGTGCCCCTGCTATCATTTGCTGAGCCTCCTGTCCTGTTTTTTTTAGCCTCTTAATTTTTGTTTGTTTATGCTGACTGTATCTTTCTATGTGTTTTTTTTTGTAGAGAAGGTTTGGAGTGGTGCTGCTTGAAAAGTAAAGCTGGGTATTTAGCCTCTACCTTGCGTACAACCACTGATGAAGGGGAAACAAAGCTGACAAAAGAAGGGGATGAAAGAAAACTCTTAGTCATTCTTCCAAAGAGAAATGTTGGATTAGGTGGTTTTCCAACCAGTGTTGAATTTGTTGAATTTCCTGTATTCAGGCTTTGTTCAAGTAAAACAAGAATGCTGATAAATTTGACATCCAATAGGCCATAAGATCATTGTCGTCTTGATCCTCAATTGCGGAACCAATCATCTGGACAAGGCGATCAAATACACTAGATCTTTCATCCTCAAATGATTTCCAGTGGAGAAGACATTTGTGAATGGTAAATGCAGCAATAGGCTTTCCATGGTTGAACTTTTATTTTCATCAAGTCTACTGATGTTTTGAGGAAAATTATCGTCTAGAACATCGGCAGAGGTAGTTTCAGCAGAACCATCACCACTTAATAATGACTCAACAAAACGAGACTTGTGATCTTCCACGTTGTCTTCTAGTTTGGTTAACGACTCCCCTTCCATCCACTTCATAAAAACTGACGCATAAGGCTCAGTAATCACAAGATGAATTGGGACATCAGGAAATAGTAGGGATAAAGCATATGCAGCCACTTTATTCTGTGCGTCCTCTGCAGATTGAAAGATTTCATTCTGATCTGGAAGCTTAAGTGTTACCAGCCCCCCGGCTTTTCGGTTCTTTCCCCTCCCACTAGCTTTACGCAATATGCTTACAGTATAGGAAAAACTCTTTCCTCTGCCAAGTATTTTATTGAATTTTGGAGCTTCCCATCCTGATTTCTGGCATAGCTGATGAAGAATAGCCTTTGGAACCTTTTGAGGGTCTCCCTTCTTCCAAATGCCATCTAACTTATCCAAGTTCTTCTCAGATAATCTTTTGATTTTTTCTAGTTTTTGTGCTTTCAAAATATCATAGTGTATTTCATTAGACGGCACATTCTCCAAGAAGAAACCACCAAGCTCAATGTCTTCGACCACTTCTTGTGCAGAATCTTTTTCAACATGACCAGCTGGCCAGCAAGAATTAGCAAGATTTTCCTCCAGGTTAGGAAGCTCCACAGCACCTCCATTTATTGCTTCCACGTTAGAAGGCAAAATAATGGCTGAATTACTTTCTCCGTCATCTGTTGCTTCTTCTGTCAAAGGCTCATGGCCCATGGATGCTCTCTCAGATGCATGGTTAGTACTGATTTGCTCGTATTCTAATGCCAAGTTGTCATCTGATAATCCTAAAGCAGACAACTCCTGTTTCAGTTTCCGTATAATAAGGCTTGCCTGCTCCTGTTGTTTTTTGTCCCTTTTCTCCTTTGCCTTTGTAGCTTCCAATCTTGCAGCAAGATACTCCTTGGCAATAACATCATAAGGCCTAGGTTCACGGAGCTTGTTTGTACCACTATTTTCGTAAAAAGGATCATCTTCCCAAGACGTATTTTGATCCTCTTGTTCCTGCTGCTCCACATATTGCCTAATCCAATCTGCTTGAGATGATTGGCAAGAATCTAAAGTATCACTGTTCAACTGTCTTTTGATTAAGACGGGAGATTCTAGAAGTTGGTCCTTAGTTGTTGTGATGGATGGATCCTCTAAGGAAGTTGAAGTGTGATGTTGATTTAATATAACACCAACAGAACCCCCTTGATTATAATGAGAAGAAGTTCCAGTGGAAAACTTGAGTGGAAGTTCATTTCCGGGCAAATTGAGGCATAACCAATCAAGAGCGGACTCAAACGTGGTAGAATCCTTGAGAGCGGAGAGAGCGAGTTCAATGTGATGATCAGTGAATCCTTCGCAAGAGAGTTTCTCGTAAACAGCTTTGAGCTTCTTCGCTTTCTGATCCTTTGTTAGGGTATCGTCGGTCGCCGGATTGGGACGGGAAGAGTTGTTGAGCAAGAGGCGGCGGAGGCGGTTCTCGTTTTCAGCAGAAATTTGTAATTTGGGAGCTGATGAAGAGGATGATGACTGAGGATTTTTTTGCTCGACAGTTCTACCTTCAGCAACAGACGCTCTCCCTCCCATGTAAGCAAGATATCGCATGAGTAACTTAGAACTTTCTGTTTTACCAGCACCACTTTCACCACTCACCAATATTGACTGGTTGATTCCATCATTTATCATGAGCCTATATGCTGTATCGGCAACAGCAAAAGGGATGTGGACTTAACTCACCAAATGCTGCTGCAGGTACATGGTGCGCCTTGGGTAGTGGCTAATATTGCTTCGGTATTATTTCGCTCTTGTCTCATGTGGCAGCTTACTCGTTAATTTTCGGTTGAAATTTCCTGTCATGAGCTTAGTACAACGGGCCTGTGGCCTTTTTTATTATGGTTGACATTCACTGTGAGCTTATGTTGTCATTATCTTTGCAGCTGGCTATCTACGAGTTTGCTCGCCGTGTTGTGAATTGCAGGTACGGATTGAAGATGGTTGCAGGATTTGTAGTGTATGAAGTGTGAGATCAAAGGGTGCAGATATTTTGTAGAGCAAGTGTAAATGGTTTATGGGTGAGGTTTATATGTGATATGAGGTGGATTGTTGTTTGATCTCTAGTGATTATATGGTATTTAAGCTGATGTTTTTTTTTGTAACAGGTTATGATGAAGTGAAAATCAAAGTGGGAAAGAAATTTCAGCAACGGTTTGAGGGTGTGTAATGCCTACAATTCCTGCATTGTTCAGTATCCAGTTCCATGGATGACACGGAAGATGATGCTTGCTGACCCAATTTTTGGTTTAAATTATCTTGAATCGTGACTGATAGCTTGTACCCGGCCGTTCCTTTATATCCATACACACCAATACTGTAAGTCCCAGCAGCCAAACTTTTATCTTTAGAGCTGAGAATCAAAGTCTTTGATCCAATATCATGGGAAGACCACTCATGCTGGTGTCGTGTGGGAAATATTAGAGGATGTCTAGAAATGAAAAGATCAGTATCTCCCTCACCTGTCTCTGATTCTAGTTTTACCTCGATACTAGAACTCCCACTAGAAATTTTCTCCCAGGTGTCATTGACTATTGAAAACTTGTAATACACAAACTTTCCTTCTTCTACTGTTCCGGTTTATGGCGTCCGAAATACAACGGGAATCAAAACATGTTGATGAGTCTGTTCTGAGAATTCAATTAGTTCAACTATGTCAACTTCAATATCTGTTTCTAAAACAGATACACTTGAAGAAGGGTTTAACTCAAGCACCTTCAATTTGTATTCCAGTTCTCCATAGTTTACAATGAAAATGTCACCTTGAGAAAGAGTAGCATGCTGCCGAAGACTTGTTTCAAGGATAGTCTTATGGTAGGGTTTATCATACCATAGCAATCTCATGTAATTTGACTTACATATAAGGCTTTTGAAAACCTTTTTTTTTTGTATTGTTTATGACATGGACTTTTGTACTTAAGAGAAAGAAGTAAACCTTTGGGATTTTTGTGAAAAGGAATTTTCTATATGTTACTCTTACGGATGTGGTTTTTTTCTTTTCATGAGCTTGTACCATTCTTGTAATGATAATGACTCATATCCTTGATTTTATGATTTCTTGCTCAAAAATCCATAATGCTATCTTGCAAATACAACATTTTCATTACAAAAAAAATGAGAACAAAATTCTATCCATGATTTGTAAAATATCAACATATTAATCCTTAAGACCTATTCAAACATGAATCCTGAGGCAAGCATGAGTCACTCCTCCTTTAAAGCATGAATTGTCATAATTTGCACAAATTTAAAATAAATCCAACCATAACTTATCTCGCTTAATTCTCATAACCTCAATACTTATCTAAGGATGTGGCTCCAAGAATATTGGAACACAAAAATAAAGATATTCCAAAAATCTCTTAAAAACGATAATCATGCCTTGAAAGGAATCAAACCTATCACTTGAATCAATCATCTCTAACCCTCAATCATGAAATAAAATTCGCCAGACCAAGATCAAGTCAGACCTGACTGATTTCCAACCTTTACTGGGCCCACACATTGATACAGATAGCCCTTCAATGAACCTCAATGATTACCACATACCACCGTCCTGCTAGCCTAAAAACACCTCATTTCCCTTCGACCCTGCCTTGTGAAATCTTGAGTTTGGGGCAACAAGTAGAAACAACATATCTTTTGATTTTCAGATTAATGGTTGATGGAAAGATGTACAGACAAAAGATAAACAGGTAGGACAAATTTAGGGTATGACATGCTGTACCAAGAGATTAGATTTCTTCCTAGAAGTTGACAACTTCCAGAAGTACTATTTCTTTCCACTCTGTCTCCAGCGTAATCAGCATCACAGAATCCAACTTGAAATCATCAGATTTTTTGTAACACAAACCCACATTAGAAGTACCTTTCAGATACCTTAGAATCCTCTTAACAGTTGTTAAGTGTGATTCTCTAGGATCTGATTAGAATCTTGCACACAAGCATACACTAAACAAAATGTCAGGTCTAGAAGCAGTTAAGTAGAGAAGAGATCCTATCATACCTCTGTAGAGTTTCTGATCTACTTTCTTACTTACCTCTTCCTTACCAAGTGTACTTGTTGGATGCATGGAAGTTTTTGCCATCTTACTATCAGTCATGTTAAACTTCTTCAGAAGCTCTTTAACATATTTGGTCTGATGAATGTAAGTGCACTCTGGAGTTTGGTTGACTTGAATTCCCAGAAAGAATCTCAATTCTCCCATCATGCTCATCTCAAACTCTGCCTGCATACATTGAGCAAACTCTTTTCCCAGCATAACATTGGTAGATCCAAATATAATATCATCCACATATATTTGACAAATTAAAAGATCTTTCTTAAATGTTTTACAAAAGAGTGTTGTGTCCACTTTGCCTCTGATGAAATTTTTCTCCAGAAGAAAATTGATTAATCTCTCATACCAAGCTCTGGGAGCTTGTTTTAAACCATAAAGAGATTTCTTTAGTTTGAAAACATGTTCTGGAAATTTTTCACTCTCAAAACCAGGAGGTTGGTGAACATAAACTTCTTCTTCTATAATACCATTTAGAAAGGCACTCTTAACATCCATCTGATATAGAGTGATGTTATTCTGTGCAGCAAAAGAAATGAGTAAACGAATAGACTCTAACCTTGCTACAGGAGCATAAGTCTCTGTATAATCAATTCCTTCTTGCTGACTATAACCTTGAGCAACAATCCTTGCCTTATTTCTTTCAACTTCTCCTTTCTCATTAAGTTTGTTTCTGAAGACCCATTTAGTTCCAATTATGTTGAATCCTTTTGGTCTTTGAACTAAATCTCACACATCATTTCTTGTGAATTGATTGAGCTCTTCTTGCATGGCAATAATCCAGTCATTGTCTTGCAGAGCTTCATCCACAGAAGTTGGTTCAATAACTGACACCAACCCAAATAATGATGCTTCAGAAGATCTGAGGAAGGATCTTGTTCTAATGGGGTCATCCTTCTTTCCAATGATCACATCCTCTGGGTGAGAGGCCTTGATTCTGGAAGATGATCCTCTAACAGTTGATTCTATAGAAATGTTCAAGTTGTTCATCTGAAAAGCTAAAGGAATTGCATCTGGCGTTGCTTCAGGTTCCTTCACTTGAGCTTTGTCTGCCTCTGAGCCTTCAGAGTCTGTGAGAATTACTTCTCTATCTGTAGAACTTTCAAATTGCTTTGGCTTTTCAATGCCAAGCTTATCATCAAATCTAACATGTATAGATTCCTCCACAATCTTTGTTTCAGTATTGTATACTCTGTAGCCTTTAGAGCGTTCAGAATACCCAAGCATGAAACACTTTTGTGCTTTAAAATCAAACTTGTTAAGATTCTCTTTAGTATTCAACATATAGCAAATACATCCAAAAGGATGGAAATATGAAATGTTGGGCTTTCTGTTCCTCCACAATTCATAGGGAGTCTTTTCCAGAAGAGGTCTTACAGACACTTTGTTCTGAATGTAACATGTTGTGTTTATTGCTTCTGCCCAAAAATGTTTTGCCAGATTAGTCTCGTTGATCATGGTTCTGGCCATTTCTTGCAGAGTTCTATTTTTCCTCTCTACAACCCCATTCTGATGTGGAGTTCTAGGATAGGAAAAATCATGAGCAATGTCATTTTCATTAAAATATTTTTCAAAATATTTGTTTTCAAATTCACCACCATGATCACTTCTGACTTTAATAATTTTGAAATCTTTTTCATTCTGGACTTGTTTGCAGAAGTCAAAGAACACAGAATGTGACTCATCCTTGTGTTTTAAGAACGTTACCCATGTCCATTTGCTGTAGTCATCAACAATGACTAATCCATACTTCTTGCCTCTGATGGATGCAGTTTTCACTGGTCCAAACAGATCAATGTGAAGCAATTCTAATGGTCTTGAGGTTGAAACAACATTTTTAGATTTAAAAGAAGATTTTGAAAACTTTCCTTTTTGACATGTTTCACAAAGAGCATCTGAGTTGAACTTCAGCTTAGGAAGTCCTCTGATCAGATTGAGTTTATTAATCTGAGATATACGTCTCATATTAATATGCCCCAATCTTCTATGCCAGACCCATTGCTCATCATTAACAAACAAGAGGCATTTAACATTTTGAACTTTAAGTTCTGAAAGATTTATTTTGTAAATGTTGTTCTTCCTCTTTCCGTTAAATAGGATTGAGCCATCCTTCTGACTAACACCTTTGCAACATTGTTGATTAAAGATTATATCATAACCATTGTCACTTAATTGACTTATGGACAATAGATTATGCTTTAATCCATCTACAAGAAGAACATTAGATATAGAGGGAAGGTTGCCATTACCAATAGTACCAGAGCCAATGATCTTGCCCTTCTGATTCCCTCTAAACTTTACTTCTCCTTCAGATTTAAGCTCCAGGCTTTGGAACATAAATCTTTCTCCCGTCATGTGACGTGAGCAGCCAGAGTCTAGGTACCATGACTGGCGTCTTGACTTTTCTGCTAAAAACATCTGCAACAGGGATAATCTTATCCTTAGGTACCCAGATCTTTTTGGGTCCTTTTTGGTTAGCTGCCTTGAAAGTTGGTCTGAACTTTTGTCTTTTTACAACAGTTTTGTTCTGACTTACTTTTGGCTTAAACACAGGAACGTTCTGATCAGAATGTGTGTGTTTAATGTCATTCAGATGACCAAACTTGAAATGAGAGTACAAGGGAGTTTTCTTAATAACAAGTTTATCAACAGGCATTAGATTTAAATCCTTTCCAGAGGAAGATTCATATTCAATTCCTTTCCTGTTATTTCTTCTAACCCCATAGATCATAGAAGCCATCTTGCTTCTGTCTATGCTTTTAGCAAGAAATTTCTGAAAGCTAAAGTCATATTCTTCTAAAATGTTTTTGCATTTAGACTTACTTTCAGATTCAGAGTTTTGTTGAGCTATTTCAAAATTGGCTTTCATTTTCAAATTATTTTCTTTTAGCTCAGCAATTTCTGATTTTAGCAGATTATTCTCAGAGCCAAGATTGCACTTAAGCTTCTTGAATTTGAGCTTAATCTGATTATAATTTTTCAGGACTTCAGATAAGACTTTAATAAGCTCTTCCCTAGTCAGAAAGTACCTCTTCTGAGTCAGATTCATAATCAGACTCAGATCCAGATGATTCTTCATTCTGATCTTCAATGCCTGCCATCAGAGCCATATTGGCGCATTCATCTTCAGATTCTGATGAGGATCCAGATTCATCAGAGTCATCCCATGTGGCCATTAGAACTTTCTTCTTGTGCTCAGGATTTCTTCTGGGATTTTCTTTCTGAAGCTTTGGACATTCACTTTTGTAATGACCAGGTTGTTTGCATTCAAAACAAACAACTTCCTTCTTTCCAGATCTTTTTGGTCCAGATGACTCTTTGCGCTGATCTGGCTTTTTGAAGTTCTTGAACTTCCTCTGCTTGTGCTTCCAGAGTCTGTTGATTCTTCTGGACAGCAGAGATAGTTCATCTTCTTCTTCTTCAGAAGATTCTTCAGAGCTTTCTTCTAACACCTGCAAAGCTTTTACAGATTTGTTAGATTTTAAGGCAATAGACTTACCTTTCTTTTGAGGCTCATATTCCTCAAGTTCAATTTCATGACTCCTTAGTGAGCTGATTAGCTCCTCCAGAGTGATCTTGTTCAGATCCTTGGCAAGCTTCAGAGCAGTGACCATAGGTCTCCATCTGATAGGCAAGCTTCTGATGATCTTCTTCACATGATCAACAGTTGAGTAGCCTTTGTCCAGAACTTTTAGACCAGCTGTAAGAATCTGGAATCTAGAGAACATAGTTTCTATGGACTCAGATTCTTCCATCTTGAACGCTTCATACTTCTGTATTAACTCTAGAGCCTTGGTCTCTTTTACTTGAAGGTTTCCTTCATGAGTCATCTTCAAGGACTCAAACATGTCAAATGCAGTTTCTCTATTAGTGATCTTTTCATACTCAGTGTGAGATATTGCATTTAACAAGATTGTTCTAGCCTTGTGGTGATTTCTAAACTCCTTCTTTTGGGCTTCTGTCATAGATTTTCTATCTACTTTCTTGTCATTCCCATCAGTGGGATGAACATATCCATCTATAACCAAGTCCCATAAATCAGCGTCATAACCAAGGAAGAAACTTTCTATCCTGTCCTTCCAATAATCAAATTTCTCCCCATCAAACATAGGGGGTTTAATGTTGATTTTGTCCCTTTCTTCATATCTGTTGTTAATGTTAGATGTTGAAGTATCAGCCATAATAACAACCAAATATATATCAAAGTTTTTCTCACTGGATATTTTTTGTCACTGTGAAGTGGTAGCACACACAGAACCGGAGCTCTGTTGCCAACTGAAGGTGAGAAAATACTTAGAAGGGGGGTTGAATAAGTATGTAGAAAAATTTAGAAATAAAAACTCAAGTATTTTTATCCTGGTTCGTTGAACTCAACTACTCCAGTCCACCCTATCAAGAGTGATTTGCCTTTCTCAAACAAGGACTTAATCCACTATTAAACAACTGATTACAATAGTAAGCACTAAGAACAACTGTTCAAAGTCTTCTCAAGAACTACTGATCCTAACTGGATCTTCTTAAGGTTCTTTACAATCAAATGTAATAATAATAATACAAGTGTTTAATTTGCTTCTAATCAAGCTTTATCACAACTGTGATTTTTCACTTAAGATGAAGAACAATGAAATAAATTCAGCAAATGAGTATAAGTTGTATGAGAGCTTGTAATGAATTCTTCAAGTATTTCGTCAACTGAAGAAGATGAATGGAGTCTTGCTTTTATAGGCACAGAGGTCCAAGAGCTTTTCACGTTGAAGGCTGTGTACCAAAAAGGTCTGAGCCTTTTTGTATTCACATCACATGACCTTTCCTAGAAGTAGAATGCACAGAGAAATCCTTTTTGTCTGTGTTCTTGTGTCTAGCATAAATGAGGAAAGAGTCGTTTGGTCATTCCAACGGACATAACTTTGAATTCTTCTTCAACAAGTTTCAGCAAGAATCATCATAGTCTAGATTGGTCAGAGCCTTCTGATGTTCATCAGAGTTTGCTGAATCAGAGTCTTTGCAGCATGTGTGCTTTCAGCGTGTAAATATTCAGAGCAGAGTTTGGGATCAAAACCTCAGTACTGGCAGCGTTAGTACTATCAGAGTCTTCTGAAATAACTGTGCTTGAAATTCTTCATACAGAATTCTTCATTGCTTCAGATGCTTCTGGCTTCTGCTTCAGATTCTTCTGTTGCTTCTGCTTCAGATCCTTCTGTAGACAGAGTCAAAATCTTCTAGAGGCAGCGTTCAGAATCTTCTAACAGATGCTTTTGACGCTTCAGAGCCTTGCATAATTTCATGTTCAGATCTAATTTGCTTCCAAAATGATATTCACTTTAATATCTGCAGCAAACATTCTTAAACAAATTTTAGAGTATATAATTCTTGAATGCAAAATTTCATAATAGTTATCATCAAAATATAGAGATATTATTAAGAACCAATTTGTGTTCTAACATAAATGTGTCAAAATCGTTAGGACTGATAATGGTCATGAATTCACCATGGCTGAATTTTATGTTTCTAGAGGCATTTTACATCAAACAAGTTGTGTGGAATCTCCACAACAAAATGGTAGAGTGGAGAGGAAACATCAACATCTTTTGAATGTAGGCAGAGCCCTCTTGTTCCAATCAAAACTTCCAAAATCTTTTTGGTCTTATGCTGTTTTACATGCTGCTTTCATTATCAATAAACTTCCTACAAAAGTTCTTAATAATCACTCACCTCATTCCATTTTACACAATGCTCCTCCTGATATGCACAACTTGAAATTTTTTGGCTCACTAGCATATGCATCAACTCTTCATATGCATATGACAAAACTTGCAACAAGAAGTAGAAAATGTGTTTTTCTAGGATACAAAAATAGTATGAAAGGTGTTGTACTCTATGACCTTGATACTCAAGAAATCTTTGTGTCTAGAAATGTCACACATCATGAACATATCTTTCCTTACTCAAACAACAGCCCTTCTACTTGGGAATACCACTCACATTCTTATTCTAATCATAATCACCATACTAGCATTGATGATGAACCTAGGCATTCTCTAGACATTCATCCTGAAACTTTTGCACATGAACTTTCAGAATCCCACCCAAATCAGACCATTTCAGAAAACAATTGTATTGATCATACTCATAGCCCTAATCAACAAGTAACAAATTCTGACCCTGTCCCACAAACCAGACCTGTTAGAAATAGACTGGTTCCTCATTATCTCTCAGATTACGTGTGCAACACTTCCAATGTTTCAGCAGATACAACATCTTCAGGTAAAACTCCAGCTTACCCTATTTCTAAATATGATTCTCTGACTCATCTCTCTGCATCTCATAGTATCTTTCTATCTTCCATCACACACACACACACACATGAACCAAAGAATCATAAAGAAGCATGTTTATCTGAACATTGGATCAAGGCCATGAAATATGAGTTGGATGCATTACACAAGACTGGGACTTGGGACATTGTTGATTTGCCACCTCATGTCAAATAGATGGGTCTTCAAGATTAAGCATAGAGCAGATGGCACGATAAAGGGGTATAAGGCCAGGATGGTTGCCAAAGGATATAATCAGATTGAAGGATTAGATTTCTTTGACACATGCTCCCCTGTAGCAAAGCTTACCACTATTAGGACACTCCTTGCAGCTGCTGCTATAAATAACTGGTTCTTACAACATCTTGATGTGAACAATGCCTTTTTACATGGAGATTTGCAGGAAGATGTATACATGATAGTTCCTAAAGGTGTTTCCTGTGCCAAATCCAGCCAAGTGTGTAAGCTTAACAAAAGTATATATGGATTAAAGCAAGCCAGTCGAAAATGGTATGAGAAATTAACAACTATGTTGATCCAACAAGGCTATACTCAATCTATCTCTGATTATTCTTTATTTTTTTTGAAAATTGACAAACATTTCACAGCCATTTTAGTGTATATTGATGACATAATTCTAGCTGGAAGTTCCATGCTTGAATTCATACGTATCAAAACTTGGTACTTTCTTGGTCTAGAAGTTGCTCACTCAAAGGAAGGTGTTTGTTTGTCCCAAAGGAAATACTGCATGGATCTCTTACAAGGATAAGGATTACTTGGTTCTAAGCCAGCAGCAACACCACTAGATCCTTCCATCAAAATCCATGCTGATGGTGGAAAACCCTTTGAAGACATTGGAACATATAGGAGGATGATTGGTCGTTTATTATACATGAACACAACTCTACCAGATATCATGTATGCCACGCAACAACTGAGTCAATTTCTTCACCACCCTACTATGGCCCATTTTCATGCTGCTTGCAGCATCATTCGTTATCTCAAGAACAGTCATGGCCAAGGTCTCTTGTTTAGCAGAAAATCAGAACCTTGACTCCTTGGCTTCTCAGATGCTGACTGGGCAGGATGCCTTGATTCACGAAAATCCATATCTGGTTATTGCTTCTTCCTTGGTTCTTCCCTCATTTCATGGTGCACTAAGGAACAACAAACGATTTCTCGATCCTCTTCAGAAGCTGAATACCGGGCATTATCATTTGCTACTTGTGAATTACTTTGGTTAACCTTTTTAATGAAGGAACTGCAGATTACTTTCTCAAGAGTACATGTCCTATATTATGACAGCCAGAGTGCGATGCATATTGCTTCCAATCCCGTATTCCATGAACGAACTAAACATTTGGAAATTGACTTTCATCTAGTGCGCGAAAAACTTCAGCAAGGCTTACTTCGATTGCTTCCCATCTCAACTAATGATCAGCTTGCAGATTTCTTGACCAAAGCTTTACCGACATCAACTTTCAACAAGTTTGTTTCCAAGCTTGGCATGATAAATATTCATCATGCTTAGCTTGAGGGAGACTATTACAGTTAAAAAGTTAGTTAAGTTAGTTGCAGTTAGTTATGCAACTAACAACAGTATGTTATCAGTTAGTTCATTCTCATTGTTTAGCTGATCTATATAAGTTGTAATGAACTCTTAATACATAAGGCAATCAATCTCCAATTATATGGAGCATTCCCTTCCATTTCTCCCTTACTATTCATCTGCTATGAATTTACATTTCCTGCTATGAATTTTGTTACACACAATAGAACTCATAGTTGTTTCTCAAAAGGTTGAATATTTCAATACATAAAGGTTTGATGCAATGTTTTAAAAACCGGACCAGAGATCCAACTAGTGAAACATTCGGGTTAAGGTTTAATTGGTCCAACCGGTTAAACCTATGGTCTAACCATTTATTAAATAAAATAATGATATGAAACTAAATTTTATAGATATGTCACACAGAATCATATGTTTACAATTTAATAAAATAAATATTTCAAAAATCTATTACAAACTCAAAACAATAATATCAATAATACATATAATGATACAACATAGTTGTACACTTAGTTAAAGAATAATTATTCTTAAATTAAAAACCTTCATTTAAGAATAATTTGAACAAATTAAAGAATTAAAATAAAATAAATTAAAAATTTCAAAGCAAAATTTAAATAATAGAACATAATAACTAAAAAAAATTCAAATAATTAAAAATACTTAAATTAAATAAGATAGAATTACAAATATAAACAATACAACATACTTAATTGAACAACAATAAAAAAAATCGAGTTGAACAACGTTGTTTAAATTTATGTCTGATGTAAAATCTTTAAATCAAATATTTCTCACATCATATTGTTTATAAATCTGATGTAAAATCCTTTAACAAATATTTTTCACATCATATATCTAAAAATCTGATGTAAAATCATTTAATCAAATGTCTTATTTTTAGTAGTGAACGACAAACAAGAAATTATTTTTTGTAATTGAGGAATATTTTAAGTTTTGATATTGATATATTAAAAAAAAATTTAAAAACTTTAAAAAAAATGACTGATTGATGCATTTTTTTTAATCGGACGATTTTCCAAAACCGGCTCGGATTCTTTAGTTCGAATGGTTTAGAATGCTTTAATTTGGTTTTTTAGTTTTACTCTGATTTTAACTCACTAGCGGTTTTAAAAGGTTAATTAGACCAAAATTAACTCCGATTCTCAATTCAACCGACCGGTTCGATCCGATTTTTTAAACATTGGTTTGATGAGAATCGTAAACCTTTTAAACTTCAATCTAAATTGAAGGGTTTCGGTTCAAAGAGGCTAAAAAGTGTGCTTTGGTTGGTTATTTATGGAGCTATTATATCATTCAATTATTTATTCCTTACAAGAAACTAAATAGTAGACATCTATCTATTTATATCTATTAAATCGAGTATATTAAACTATCTTACTAACACTTCAATTTCTTTTGTGCCAAATCATTTATTTTTTTATATGGCATCTATCAAAATTCATCTTCAATTTTTAAAAGGTCAAAATATATTGTTACTCTCTATAAAAGGTTTCGGGTTTGAGTCCTAACAAATACAAAAATGCAAAAATCTAATATTGAATTATTAACTTTGTTTATTTCAAAAAAAAATATCACTACTTACAATAATTTTTTTTTTAATAAAATACATCATAAGATGAATATAATTAATTTTTTATTAAATCTCAACAAATTGTTTTCAACATACAACTAATTTGCTCATATATATTACTTTCATAAACTTTATAAAATGTTATTCATACTTTTCTTAAAATAATTATTTAATTATAAAAATGAAAAAAAATAGATATTTTGATTATTTTTTACTTAGTATCTGTAATATAATTTAAGAATCTTTCAATTTTTATAGTACTTCTTCATCGTATATTTTACAAGAAAGAATACTAATATTTAAATACTTTATTTGATTTAGTATTTAATTTTAAAATATAAATTAAATAAGTTACAATATAATTTTTAGAAAAAGAGATAAAATATATTATATTATAAGATAAAAAAAGATATAAGTGCATCAAAAAAAAATAAAATTAAATTTTTTGAAAATTCACGAAATCAATTTGTTTATATATTTTTGAAAATCTGTGAATCAATATGTAAAATTTAAAAGATTAAGAATAATCAATGTCAATTTATATTAATGGTTAAATATTTTTTTGGTCTCCTAAATATTTTAAATTTCATTTTTAATTTTTCAAAGTATTTTCTTCAAATATTTGTTCACTTGAAGTTCTCAATTTGCATTTATAATCTTGTCAGTTAATTTCTATTAAAGAAAGTTGATGTGACACGTCAAATAACATTTTTCGTAATTGAATACATATATGACAGTGACAACATGAAAAAAAAATATTAATATAGTATATCACGTGACAATATGTTTTATTATTATATATTTATATAAAGACTAACAATTTGATCGCTAATAAATAAAATCGATCACTAACTCATATAGTGGTTGATTTAGAGACATATTTGGAAAACTAGTCACTAATTCATATAAGGGTGAAAGTTCAGACCTTGATAAACTTGATAGATCTCATGATAGCTTCACTTGGAAAATTATCAGAGGCTTTAAGCTTATTTTTGTTAGAACAACATAAAACATAAAACCAGAATTTTGAAGGTAGTAACAATGGTGAAAAGAAACTTGGGGAAGAAAATGAGATTGAGAGAGAAAGAGAGGATAGGGAAGAGAGTAATATTGGATGAATCACTAAATTGGCATTAACTATGAATTGGGATTACAACAATATATATATATATATACACATGAGAGAGTAATAAAAAACAACCAAAACTAACTAAAGTGGCCAAAGCTGTTAAATTTTCAAAACAGAATTTAACAGCTTTCAACACACCACCTCACTTTAGTTGCTCCAAATTCATCATGCTCAAGCTCTTCAACAGTCTCTTGAACACCTCATTTGTCACACCCTTTGTCAATAAATCCGCAACTTGGTCCTCACTTCGGCAATAGCTCAATCTAAGCTTTCCATCACCGACCAATTCTCTCAAGTAATGAAACCGCATCTCAATATGCTTGCTCCTTCCGTGTGCAATTGGATTCTTCGCAAGATTTATCGCGGAAACATTATCCACAAACAGTGTGGTGACATCATCATGACCACATCTCAATTCCTTCATGAGATTCACTAACCATATAGCTTGGCAATCACTCAATGATGCCGCAATGTACTCGGCCTCACAAGAAGAGAGTGCTACAACTGGTTCCTTCTTCGAACACCATGAGATTGGTGTACTAACGAACATAAAGATGTAACCCGTCATAGATTTCCGATCATCTTTATCTCCGCACTAATTAGAATCGGTGTAGCCAAGTAAAGTACATTTGCGACCCATATCCGACGTGGGAAACAAAATACCACAACTAAGAGTACCTTTCACATATCTAAGGATTCTCTTGACCGCCATCAAATGAGACACCTTAGGTCTCTCCATGAATATACTCGCAATACCGACACTAAAAACCAAGTCTGGTCGAGTATTGCACAAATACCGTAACGATCCAATCAAACTCCGGTAAAGTGTTGGATCCACATCATCCTCATCATCACTTTTGGACAGCTGAACTCTAGCCTCACAAGGTGTATTAGAAGCATTACAATGCTCCATTTCACACTTTTTCAAGATATCTAGAGCATACCTTCTTTGATGCATAAGCAGCCCCACTTTTGACTTGTGGAACTCTATGCCAAGAAAGTATCTCATGACACCAAGGTCCGTCATCTCAAACTCACTCATGAGCTCCCCTTTGAACCTTGAAATACTCTTGTCATTACTGCCCGTAATCAAGAGATCATCAACATACAAGCATAGTATAATAACACCATCAATATTATCCGATCTTACATAAACACCATGTTTGGATACACATTGTTTGAAACCGATGTCAACAAGAAAGTCGTCTATACATTTGTTCCAAGCTCTTGGAGCTTATTTCAAACCATACAACGCCTTGTGTAGATTGTAATACCTCTTCTCTTGAATTTTAATCACGAAACCGGGTGGCTGCCCCACGTAAACTTCCTCGTCAAGAGGACCATTCAAAAACGCAGATTTTACATCCATTTGGTAAATCACCCAATTGTTGTTATGCACAATCCCAACAACCAAACGAATAGTCTCCAATCTAGCCACCGGTGTGAATACCTCCTCGTAATCTATACCTTCACGTTGCAAGAACCCTTTCGCCACTAATCGAGCTTTGTGCTTGATTACTTTACCTTTAGGATTTGCTTTAACTTTATAGACCCATCGCACACCTATCGGTTTCTTTTCGAGTGGTAAATCGACCAACTCCCAAGTACCATTCTTCTCAATAGATTCCATCTCCTCTTTCATTGCACATATCCATTTAGGATCGCTTAAGGCTTCATCCTCATTTACCGGTTCAGATTCGGCCATAAGCGTGAAATGAACAAAATCACCATCATTATTCACTTCGTTATCTTGGAACCTATCGTAGTCTCGGAGTCTATGAGGCAAAGCTCTTTGCCTCACTGGTCTACCATTATTCACTACAACATTTTCCGCTACTGTAGGTGCAGGTACAGCAGCATCGGAACCCTCCGGATCAGATAACTCGAAGAACTGTTGTTGTTGTCCTGCTGTTTTAGCAGCTTTTATTTCTTCAAAAAATACATCCCGGGTTATCACGATTTTCTGATTCTTCTCATCAAATAGCTTGTAACCTCCAGTAAAGTGATATCCAACAAATATCAACTTCTCACCTTTATCATCCAACTTCTTTCTAAGTTGATTTGGTACATGACGATATGTAATCGATCCAAAAACGCGCAAATAATTCACACTCGCTTTGAAACCACTCCAAACCTCTTCTGGTATGATCTTCTCTAGCTTCTTAGTAGGAAACTTATTCAACAAGTAGGTGGTTGTAGACATGGCCTCACCCCACAATTCCTTTGGCAACTTCTTCCCACAAAGCATACTACGCACCATGTTCATTATTGTACGATTTTTCCTCTCGGCAGCCCCATTTTGTTGAGGCGTATATGGAGGCACCACCTCACGCACAATACCTTCAAGATCACAAAAATTCCCAAACTCACTGGAGGTATATTCACCTCCGCCATCCATTTTGAGAATTTTGAGCTTCCGACCGCTTTGACACTCCACCATGGATTTGAAACTCTTGAACACTCCAAATACCTCATCCTTCCTCTTGATAAGATATGTCCAAAGCTTCCTACTAAAGTCGTCAATAAACGTAACAAAATATCCATTTCTGCCATAAGTCTCTACTTTCATCGGTCCACAAACATCGAAATACACCACCTCAAGTAAGCCTTTGGTTCTTCGACCCGCATCCTTGATAAACACATTCTTGTGTTGCTTACTCTTCACACATTCCTCACACAATTTTGTTGAAACACTAATATGTGGCAGCCCCGTTACCATTTCACTTTGTTGCAACATTTTGAGATCCCTAAAATTTAGGTGACCAAGACGGTAATGCCATAACCACTCATCTCTACTTGTTGCGGTAGCTAAACAACGATGTTCCATAACCTTTAAGTCAACCTTAAAAGTTCTATTGGCAGCCATCGGCGCTTTTAGAATCAATACACCACTTGAATCTAAAACGCGTAACATCTTGTTCTCCAACCGAATTAAGTATCCTCTTTCAAGTAATTGGCCAATGCTCAAAAGATTGCACTTAATTCTCGGTATGTACAAGACATCTTTGATCCTTGAATGTCCACCCTTCTTCCTTCCGATCAAAACATCTCTTACCCCTTCGGCGCTTAAAGTGGTGTCGTCGGCAAACTTGACTTTACTCTTTGCCGCTTGATTGATTTCCATAAACCAATCCTTCCGACCCGTCATATGTGTTGAACAACCGGAATCCAAGTACCACTCATCTTTACTTTGAACTCCATCACCCATGGTAAGTAATGCATTTCGATCCGAGCGCATTTTTCCACCACTTTCCAAAACAGTACAGTTGCTGTCCCGCAAACTATCACCACAGTAGTTGCTGCCTGGAGCATCAACAATGCCATAATTCTCCTCCGTAATCATCACAAGAAGGGTATCTTCATCATCTACCTCTTCCCTAGCAACCTTAGCCTCATCTGCATCTTTTTCTTTGCGTTTTGAGCGACATTCTTTCGCAAAATGCCCAAGCTTTTGACAATTATAACACTTCACAGAATTTTTGTCAAACGGTTGGTAGGCGCTTTGATTACCCTCTTTGGAGCTTCCTTCAGCCTTCGAATTTTTTGGATATTTTCCATTAAAATTCTTCTTACTCTTTGAAGACCACTTCCCTTTTGTTCTCTTGTTCTTCTCATGTAAACGCGCTTGCAAAGCGATCTCCGCTTTGGCTTTGTCGGCACCTCTCTCATCCATCCTTTGTTCATGCGCTTCTAACGAACTTTGCAACTCATCTTTGCTAAAAGTTGTTAGATCCTTTGACTCTTCAATAGCCACAACAATGTTATCAAACTGTGATGTTAACGAACACAACACTTTTGATACAACATTCTGCTCAAGAATCATTTCGCCACATGACTTGATTTGGTTGACTAACCGGGTAATGCACGTAATGTAATCATTGATCGTTTCTTTGTCCTCCATTTGTGTTAGCTCGAATTGACGTTTGTAAGTTTGTAACCTTACCACCTTCGCTTTGACGGAACCGGCGTATGCTTTCTCCAAGATTTCCCATGCTTGCTTCGTGGATTCACAATCGCCAGCCTTCTCGAAATTGTCGTTATCAACACAAGAGTAAATCAAGAATAGGGCTTTGTAATTCTTCTTCTTTTCTTCCTTGTGTGTAGCCCTAATAGCTTCGGTAGCATCTTCCCCTAACGGTGTAACTCCATTGATGACGATCTCAAGAACCTCTTGATAACCAAACAAAACCTTCATTTGTTTCGCCCATTTGTCGTAGTTCTTCGAATCAAGAATTGGGAGATTGGTGGGAATTCGATCATTAGAAACGGTAGCCATTGTTGCAGCGGATTAGGATCAATAACCGGAGCTCTTGATACCAAATGTTAGAACAACATAAAACATAAAACCAGAATTTTGAAGGTAGTAACAATGGTGAAAAGAAACTTGGGGAAGAAGATGAGATTGAGAGAGAAAGAGAGAATAGGGAAGAGAGTAATATTGGATGAATCACTAAATTGGTATTAACTATGAATTGGGATTACAACAATGTATATATACACATGAGAGAGTAATCAAAAACAACCAAAACTAACTAAAGTGGCCAAAGCTGTTAAATTTCCAAAACAAAATTTAACAGCTTTCAACAATTTTCAACCTTGATAAACTTAACTTGCACATGAATATTCTCGATGGTCCTTTCGATCTTGAATTTATTATTATTTCCATCTCCTTCTTTAAATGTGTGTATTGGTGAACTATTGCGGGAGCACAACCTTAAGGGGGATGTCGATAAGGAAATCTATTATTATTAGTTTCCTATTATGTTTTGTGTAATGTAGGAAGTTGCTAATTGTATATTATTAGAATTCAAATTATAACACATTTGTAATTAGTTGTGGTAATTATATAATTATTTATAGTTATTAAGGTTATATTATTGATAAAAGATTATAGAATGAGAGAAGGCATTAAGTTGGAACTCATTCTAACACGAGCATTCCAGTCAGCAAAAAAAATGACATTTAGCCATTCATGTTAGTTAGAATGACTAAAAGTGTAGATGGAAGACTTTAAGGGAATGAATGTTTGAACAAAATATTTTGTGGGACAAAAAAAACAAAATTTTAGAATATTTGGAGAACCAATAAGATATTAAAGATTTACATTAATAAAATATGTCATATAGCTTGCACAGTTTAGTTGGTTAGAGCACCTATTTAGTAAGTGGGAGTTCTTGAGTTCAACATTCAATAAGAGCAATTTTCAGTTATTAATTGAATCTCAGACATATATATTCACACTCAACTATAAATTGAAATTGAGTGAAACTCTCTTGAGAAAGATTTCTCTCTTCTTTTCTCTCTTCTTTTGAGTGAACTATAAAGATTGTTTCCAACCCAACAACGGCTACCCCCGACCTTTTGTGTATGTGGTTTGATTTTTGGGTTTTGTATGATTGAAGAATATTGATTTATATTATTTTTGTAAGCCCATTCTCTTTTGTTGCAACGCTTCGTCATCGTAGTGTTAGGTTCTCATTACAACCTCATATCATGTGCCGTTGTTCCTCAAATCCTTTGGTTTTGCAAGCCTCAAATCGAAGCTTATGATCCTTGATGCCCATAGTTAACTCTCGATCATGAACATGTTTCATATTTAAATATTATCCCTAGCAACCACATTTCAACACCACTGACACAACCACATAAAAAAATTCTATGCACAAGCATTGACAAAGGTACCCAGTATTTCTTTAAGTCAATTACCTAAGCCTTGTGTTAAAAGGAAATGCATAGACATCGCTATACTTGAAGAGGAATACCTTGTTCTCTAATTCTATAAGAATGTGGCATGCCTTTCCATATACAAGTTGGTATGGAGGAAAACCTATATGAGTCTTAAATGCTATTAGATACACCCACATAACATCATCTAACTTCTTTGACTAATATTTTCTTGATGCGACAATTATCCTTTCTAAAATTTGTTTTAGCTACCTATTTGACCACACGTCTCTGAGTGATATGGTAGTGACACTTAATGTTTAAAATTATACTTCACCAATACACCTTCTAAATACTTGTTGCAAATGTGATTCCCTCAATCATTGATCAAGACTCTAGGGACTTCAAACCTAGAAAACAACGTTCTTTTTCAAAAAGTTAATCACAATATGGGCATTATTAGCTACACAAGTGTCGCTACTCAAAAAATGCGTCGCGCAACGACGGGGAGGCGAAAAAGAAAGGACAGAAGAGTCGCCACCGAACTTTATTTATCCCATTAGGGGAAAGGAAAATATCGAGAAAACCTTAAGAAAAGAATGGATAAGATGGTCTCGCAACCAAGAATGGGTTCGGAAGCCGGTTATGCGAGGGGAAGGTATTAGCACCCCTCGCATCCATCGTACTCGATGGGAACCTTTTGTTTGTCGATGTGCGATTTATTTGCTTAAATATTATGCTATAAAAAGAGTGTTCTAAAAGATAGAGAGAAGGGTTAGAAACAGGGAAAGAGAGGTAACGGGGAAGAAGAGAGAAAGAACAGACTCGGTAGGACTTCGCGGTCCTATGCCTACGTATTCTCAACAGATGTGAGAAAGTCAGAGTCGACGTAGTTCGGGGAACTACAGATATAGGGGGAATTTGCTCGGCAAGGATTGTGGCCCTTGTGCCTACGTATCTTTACTTGAGAAAGTAAAGAATCAGAGCAGCCGTAGTTCGGCCTACGGTGTGCGGGGAAATGGGGTGTACTGGTAGACGATGCTATCGTGCGCATTCTAGCAGTTAGGTGTATTGCTGCTCGCTCGTTGGAGACTTAGGCGTTACCTGTTTGCGGTAGAACGGACGTAGCATGCCTTTCTGGGAAAGGGGTGAAAAAGAAAAAAGGGTGCTCGCTAGGATATTGCAATCCTATGCCTACGTATTCTCAATATGCATGAGAAATCAGAGCAACGTAGTTCGTGCCTACGGTGCGGATAACCGGTGTGTTTGGGGATGATGTTATCGTGCGCATTCTAGCAGTTTAGGTGTTTTGATGCTCGCATGTGAGGAGACTTATGCGTACCTGTTTGCGGTAGAACGGACGTAACATATCCCGTTTGAAAGGTTGGTTTTCGCCATGCGAGGCAAGGTATCATGTTTGATTGGTTGAGATTGTTTTTGGGGGAAGATAGGTCCTCGGATAGTAACCCCTACAGGTAGTACCCGATTCTTTATCTCAAAGTTTTTGTTGTAAAAATGTGTGGCGAACATAGCGTCTTCGTATTGAAAGACGAGTATCAAGACCACACACACTACAGTGAGTATCCTGACACTCGGAGAGGAAGAAGACTACACTCAATCCTCTCTCTTTAGTTCAACACAAAGAGAACTTCATTCTCTTATTAAAGATGTTTCTGGTTTTGAATGGTAAGTGCTTTGCGACAGAGAACCCTACGGTAAACGTCAGCACTCGGGATAGGAGAAGGCCTACGCCTAACCACTCCACTACCATTCAAGTTTTTGTTATGAAAAGATTTGAAAATGCACTCGGTACAGGACCGAGGTTTTAGGTGAAAAGGGTTACGGAAGGAATGTGGAAGTGAGATGGTGGATAAAGAGATATGTGATGGATAAAGTTACGTCTTCGTATCGAAATACGAGTATCGAGACCACCCTCACTACAGTGGGCATCCCAACACTCGGAGAGGAAGAAAGTCTACACTTAATCCCCTCTTTTAATTCGGTACAAAGATAAATCAAATTATTATGGTTTGAAAAAGGACTCGGTACGAGACCGAGGTTTTTATGAGGAGATGTCGGAAGCGTCTTTGTGTTGACAGACGAACGTCGAGATCACCCTCACTACAGTGGGCATCCCTATGCTCGAAGAAGAAAAGGTCTACACCCAATCCTCTCTTTAGCTCAACACAAAGAATCGATTTTAAGGAGATGAGATTCGAACATGGACGGGAAGCGTCTTTGCATTGAAAAACGAGTGTCAGAACCACCCTCACTACAGTGGGCATCCCAACACTCGGAGAGGAAGAAAGTCTACACTTAATCCCCTCTTTTTAATTCAATACAAAGATAATTTGATTGTGAAAATTGTTTGACAAAGTTTTGAATCGAGTCGGGACAAGTAATGAAGAGAGAAAAGAGGTGGTCTCAGATCCTTTGTTTCACGTCAACAATTTGACGGTTAAACGTTGGTGGTCTCGTCATCGACCTAAACGGAAAATGGGACAAAACGCCCAATAACAAAAGAGAAATAAGATTCAACTTCTAAAAGGTTATAAAATTAAATTCTAAAAAGAAAAGTTAATGCTAACTTCTAAGTAAAATAAAACATAAAATGGTATATATAAACTCTAAAAGAAAATAATTATAAAGAGGAAAATCTAAATAATAATAATATATAGAAAATCTAATATAAACTAAAGAAATTATTTAGAAAAAAAAGTTAAAACAAACAAATCTAAATCTATATATTAGCATGTTAATTAATTACAAAATGAAGAAAAGGATGGGAGTCAAAATTAAAACGGGGAGTAGGAAGGTGATTAAAAGAATAAGTGGGATCATCATGGGCCCATCGTCCCATTCACCCACAGGCTATGGTGGATACAAGGGACAGGGGTGCGGATAGGAAACAAATGGGGTGTGAACTTGGATTAAAACGGGCTTTCAGGCCCATTAACCACAACCAGCCATGAAAAATAAAATAAAAATAAAATAAAATAATAATAAAATAAATAAATAAATAAAGAAAAGACAAAAAAAACGAAGACCCAAATCATCTTCCTTCTCTCGTCAAACTGCTCTCCCTCTCTGTCTCGATCCCATTTCTTCACCTTCTGTCTCCACTAATTCGCCTTCTTCATCACCTGCAACAAACATAATCATCAACAACGTGTTAAAAAACTCAATCTTATCTCTGATGTTTTTTTTGTGTGTGTTAGGTTGGGGTTTCAGCGATGAAGGTTGTTGACGTGTTATGGGTTTCGGTTCCGAATCTGGATACGGCGGGTTGTTTTTCCAATGATAAATGGGTGGATTTGGAGAATGGGTTGTGTTGATTTAAAGGTGACTTGTAGATTGAAGCTCGAGGGAGGTTGAGAGTGGGTTTCTGAAATGGGGTTTGAAGTTTTGATGAGGTCTGGGTGTTGTTGAACGTTACCGGCAACTCTGGGTTGGTATCTTTGGGGGTTTGTTCGGTTGAAAGAGCTTCTGGGCGTGTTGAAGGAAGGATCTTGTGGTGAGTTTCGGTTTTGGATGCTTCTGGTTTTCGCGTAGGTTGATGGTGATAAGGGTGAGGTTTTTTTTTTCCGATGGAGATTAGGGATTTGCGGTTTGGTGTTTTTTCGAAGCTTCACAACGACTGGCTTTGGGTGAGTCGAGGGGAGAATTTGGAGTTTGTTTGATGTACAGGGTTGCGTTTTTCTGGTGATTTGAAACTGGGCTTGTTCTGAGTCAGTTTAAATGTTTGTGTGTGAATGAGTTTTCGGAGGTTGATGCCGGTTTTCTGTTACGAGATGATGAAGGCGAGAGGCTCGTTTTGTATTGAAGAGTGGAAGTTGGATTTGGAGATGGTGAATTCGTGAGTTTGGAGGTGGCTTGGAGATGGAGGTAGTGAGTTTGGGAGGTTAACAGGTAAGTTCGTTGATTGAAGATTTGAGGGAGCTTTTTCCGTTTGAGTTTAGAAGCTTTGGTCGGGGGAGTTTGGAGGGCGTGTTAATGGCGGCGTCGGTTTCTGAAGTTTGTTTGGTGAAGAAGGTGACGATAGGTTGTTGTTGAACTCTGGGTTTTGAGGTAACGGAAGATGGTGAGAGATTTGGTTGAATGACCTTCTGAAGAAGGTTGAGGAAGGGGGCGGCCAAACCTAGCTAGGGTTTTTTTCTGGGAGACAATGAATAGTATCTTAAATACTCAAATAGCAACACGTGGCACCAACAATCTTCTTTTTTTACTTTGATTAATATAATTTAAACTGATAACGTTAATTAATGAAGCAGATTCACATAAAAATATTCTAACACCTATGACTAAATACCAACTACATCATAATTAAAATAATTGCAAATTAACAAATATTCTAACTAACTAATAAATCAAATTAAATAACCAACTAAATTAACTTCTAAATAATCACATCCTAAATAAGTAGATAAAAAACTAATCTAAATCAATAAATAAATCAGAAAATAACAAACAAATAAAAAAAACTAATTAATTATCTAAATAAAAGGAAAACAATTTAAAAAGATTAAATAATTAAAAGTCTATATTCTAAAAGTAAACAAATATCTAAAATTAACTCTGTTTCTATATAACAAAATAAATAAAATCCTATTTTCTGTTAAACTTAATTAAATTAAATCTAAGTCTAAATAAAAAAAACATATT
This sequence comes from Lathyrus sativus, assembly GCA_963859935.3. Taxonomy (NCBI): domain Eukaryota; kingdom Viridiplantae; phylum Streptophyta; class Magnoliopsida; order Fabales; family Fabaceae; genus Lathyrus; species Lathyrus sativus. Next base: position 707,130,655 of record OZ012737.1, read on the forward strand.
TAAAATACAGTTAAGACAAAAATAATAAGCAAATTGATATTTACCAGGAAGGAAAAAATAAAAAGATAAATTTAAAAGGATTGAAAATATCCTTAGGCCACGAGTCACGCTCCCATTGGACAAAATAATCATGGTTTGAAAAACGCTCAATCGGAGGCGGACACGTGTCTAAATGGCGTGAAAAATGCGAAATAAAATGCGAAAATATTTACAAAAGTTGGCGGGCAAATTTAGGGTATGACAGATGCCCCTATCTAATTGGCTTAGGCCGAGTAAGATGAATTACTGCAGCATTCATCTTTCAAGGTATAAGTTGATTAGATACAAAGAAGACCCTGAATTTGTCAAAAAAGGAAAACAAAAATTTAAGAAATGAAAATACAGACAAACCTGACACCCAAAAGGATGTAGGGAGATAAGCTTCTCCGAAGAGATTGCCACTTATCGTTGAAGATGGATAAGCTTCTCTGAAGAGATTGCCACTTATCGCTGAAGAAAGATAAGCTTCTCTCAAGAGATTGCCACTTATCGCGGATGAAGGATAAGCTTCTCTGAAGAGATTGCCACTTATTGCTGAAGACGGATAAGCTTCTCCTAAGAGTTTGCCACTTATCGCTGCAGAAAGATAAGCTTCTCTGAAGAGATTGCCACTTATCGCTGAAGTCTGGATAAGCTTCTCCCAAGAGATTGCCACTTATCACTGAAGATGGATAAGCTTCTCTGAAGAGATTGCCACTTATCACTGAGGATGGATAAGCTTCTCTGAAGAGATTGCCACTTATCGTTGATGAAGGATAAGCTTCTCTGAAGAGATTGCCACTTATCACTGAAGATGGATAAGCTTCTCCCAAGAGATTGCCACTTATCGTTGATGAAGGATAAGCTTCTCTGAAGAGATTGCCACTTATCACTGAAGATGGATAAGCTTCTCCCAAGAGATTGCCACTTATCACTGAAGATGGATAAGCTTCTCCCAAGAGATTGCCACTTATCGTTGATGAAGGATAAGCTTCTCTGAAGAGATTGCCACTTATCACTGAAGATGGATAAGCTTCTCCCAAGAGATTGCCACTTATCGTTGATGAAGGATAAGCTTCTCTGAAGAGATTGCCACTTATCACTGAAGATGGATAAGCTTCTCCCAAGAGATTGCCACTTATCGTTGATGAAGGATAAGCTTCTCTGAAGAGATTGCCACTTATCACTGAAGATGGATAAGCTTCTCCCAAGAGATTGCCACTTATCGTTGATGAAGGATAAGCTTCTCTGAAGAGATTGCCACTTATCATTGAAGATGGATATGCTTCTCCCAAGAGATTGCCACTTATCACTGAAGATGGATAAGCTTCTCTGAAGAGATTGCCACTTATCACTGAGGATGGATAAGCTTCTCTGAAGAGATTGCCACTTATCGTTGATGAAGGATAAGCTTCTCTGAAGAGATTGCCACTTATCACTGAAGATGGATAAGCTTCTCCCAAGAGATTGCCACTTATCGTTGATGAAGGATAAGCTTCTCTGAAGAGATTGCCACTTATCACTGAAGATGGATAAGCTTCTCCCAAGAGATTGCCACTTATCACTGAAGATGGATAAGCTTCTCCCAAGAGATTGCCACTTATCGTTGATGAAGGATAAGCTTCTCTGAAGAGATTGCCACTTATCACTGAAGATGGATAAGCTTCTCCCAAGAGATTGCCACTTATCGTTGATGAAGGATAAGCTTCTCTGAAGAGATTGCCACTTATCACTGAAGATGGATAAGCTTCTCCCAAGAGATTGCCACTTATCGTTGATGAAGGATAAGCTTCTCTGAAGAGATTGCCACTTATCACTGAAGATGGATAAGCTTCTCCCAAGAGATTGCCACTTATCGTTGATGAAGGATAAGCTTCTCTGAAGAGATTGCCACTTATCATTGAAGATGGATAAGCTTCTCCCAAGAGATTGCCACTTATCGTTGATGAAGGATAAGCTTCTCTGAAGAGATTGCCACTTATCGCTGAAGATGGATAAGCTTCTCTGAAGAGATTGCCACTTATCGCTGAAGATGGATAAGCTTCTCCCACAGAGATTGCCACTTATCGTTGAAGATGGATAAGCTTCTCTGAAGAGATTGCCACTTATCACTGAAGGATAAGCTTCTCTGAAGAGATTGCCACTTATCACTGAAGATGGATAAGCTTCTCCCAAGAGATTGCCACTTATCGCTGAAGTCTGCTGGAGACAATTCACTGGGGATCATCCATGGATTTACTAGAGATGCCCCTGTCTGGGCTGAATGATTTGAAGATCTTGATTAACCACGAGGTTGAAATACATCATGTGATACACCCATGGTCTTAAAAAGGTGCCCTTAACTGGCCTGGATTTTGCTTTTGATTTTCTTGAATTTCGTGGGATAACCCACGGCCTTTGCAGATAACGCCCCTGACTGGGATGCTGATTGCGTTGAAGCTCTTGGATTTGTGCAACAAATATTGCACAGCTTTGTGGGGAACGCCCACAGTCTTGAATGAAATGCCCCTGACTGGGCTGATAGTTGCTTTGAAGCTCTTGAGTTTGCGCAACAAAAGTTGCACAACTTCGTGGGGAACACCCACAATCTTGCTGAGAATGCCCCTGACTGGGCTGATGATGATCTTGGGAATCTTCAAGATTGATCCTGGATCTGAAACTCGCATACGCGGATGCTTAATGATAATGATGTTCCATAAATGGAAATGCAAATGTAAATGCTAGAGCGCGAAGATGCAAGGGCTGGAGAAACATGATACGATATTGGATATGCGTATGATGCAAGATGATTATGATGTCGAATGTGATGCGTATGATGCATATGATGCGTATGATCCCATATGGGTGATTGAAAATGCAGGTGCCGACATGGCAGACTTTTGGTGGTTGTCAATGTAAATTGGACTTTGGGTTGGAAGTACCAGGTGAGGGCTGGTATTCGGAGGGTAGATCAGATGGGACTGGTTAGCGAAAGACTAAGTTGTCAAAGGAGGGCTAATTTTGTGGTTTTCCAGATGGGAGCTGGACTTAGGGATGAGGTTTACCAGGCAAGAACTGGTGGCAAAAGGTTAAGTTGTCAGACGAGAACTGACTTCTAGGTTTGGTGTCAGACGGGAACTGACTTTGTGGTTTTCCAGACGAGGACTGGACTTAGGAATTGTGCTTTCCAGACGAGGACTGGTTAAACGGAAGGCTAAAGAAAAGGTGACCAGATGGGAGCTGGTTCAAAAGCTGACATATACCGGACGGGAACTGGTATTCAGCGGAGGTTGACCAGACGAGGACTGGTTTGAAGGTTTGCCAGACAAGAACTGGACTTTGAAGGTTTCGAATTGGGCTGGTAATAGGTTTTGGGATGAAAATCCGATGACAGCAAGGCCTTTTCGGAAGGTTAGGGTTGGGTGAGTTGGCGGTGTGATTCCCTGACACTTGTTTTGAACTTAATAGTTGCTGATGAAGATGAACTTGCTTGAGTAGCTTTCCATGAGATGACCTCAAGATGGCTTGCCCCAGAGTTTATACCACGAAAGGATTCATCGTTGTTTAACCGACTCTTGTGGTTGTTGGCTTCAATGTACTCTTTAGAATAGCTTGCTCTTGAAAGAGCGTTGAAGCGACTTGACTTATCCTGACCGATCATTGGAGGAATCTATCCTCAAGTCAAAGAAACTATGGGTGGCCTGCCCCTAATTGGTATAATTCACTTTTGATCAACCGCTTCTTGAATGATTTTCCCCATGATCAACCATTGCTTGGGGATTTGCCTCAGACTGATCCAGACTGCTGAATGATCCAGTCCTGCTTGATTGCTTCGTGTTGGAATTTCCTCTATGCCAACTACTGACTTGCAATTAAAATTGTTTGTTCACAAATGGTAATTTTAACGCGAAGTTCATGCAAGTTTTTTGAAAGAATTGTCGTTTATTGAGTGTCGTGGTTGTGAGACGAATGGACCGTTAGTCCAAACGTTGTGCTAATTTGATTGGTGTGAAAGATATAACAAGGATATTGACACCAATACTGATGATTAACAAATATGTGAGGAGTCAGGTTACGCAGCCTCGCAATAGTATGCTTTCAGAATAAACCTCGCCTCAATTAGGTCTTTCGAGGGTTGTAACATGGCCTGGTTCACGGTTTATAGAACAAAGGATATTAGGCTCAAAGAATTATTTGTACCCACCCCATCTTCTTGATGATCTCCAAACCTATGTTCAGTTAATTCTGCGCATATATGTCTTGACGGTGTAAGCTTAATGGTTCAAGGTTTGCTCGAAATGGCAGCCACCTTATTTTGATGGATGTCAATGACCCTTTGATTTGGGTGGTCACTGAATCTTATTTTGTTTTTGTTGAGGGTTTGAGGACCTCTTTTGATTTTGTTTTTGATCCCTAACTTTTGCATGGACTGATTTTGCTTGTCAGATCCATCGGGATTGCCTTGATTTTTGCCTAAGTTCCCTTTGAGGTGCTTGACTTAGCAGGCTTTTGATTTTTTTAAATTTTGTTGGAAGATTATGACTGCCATGTCATGAGACATTGATGAACAACCGTCATGTCTTTGGATTTTTCTTTTGTTGATTCGAATGCGGGATTAGATTAACTGAACACTACCCTGCCCCAAGTTGAGTGTAAGGTTTTGAATATCCGAAGGAAACTCCTACTTCTAGGCTCGAAGTGGTTGACTAGGGATTAACTCCTTATATCTCCGGTGTTTAGGGGAATTGAAACAATGCCTGTACATCATTAACGAGGTTCTATCCAAAAGCATACGATTTGCAATTATGGGTACTTCGTTTTCGTCATCCTCCCTCCAATCTTTGCTAAAACAACAGTAATAAAGTGGAGTGGATAAAAGTGTATGTGTATGTGATAAGCGGAAATAATGAGTGAATACGACGTGACTGATTCAGAAAATGCATAATAACTCCATTAATATTACCATTCAAAACAACAATGTTTAAACACAAGTAGCAATTAACAAGAAATAAACTACAAGATGCAAATGATGAAAGCGTTCAAGGACTGCCAATGTTGAGGACGTCTGCCTGTCTAGACCACTGGCTTCTGGAAATGACCCTTGAAATATTTGAGTTTAGACAGCTGAGAGGTTGACATGGACAACCAAACCTCCTTCTGGAAAAGATATGTACTCTTTGTCAATCAATTGTTGCACTTTGGCTTGGAAGGCTTTGCATTCTTCAGTCGAGTGCCCCATGGATCCACCATGATATCCACACTGAACATTGGGATTGTACCCAGGAGGGTAAGGTTCTGGCACAGGCTTAAGAGTTTTAGGCTCCACCAATGAGTTTTGAATCAGATGTGGGAGAAGCTGACTGTGCGACATAGGGACTGGATGAAGAGGAGCAGTCCTTCTTTCCAAGTTGTTGTTGGGCCTATTCTGATTTTGGCGCTGATTCGGATGACCTCGGCCATGGACTCGTTGATTTTCATGAGGAGCGACCCATGGCTTCTGGGATGAAGCTTTAGGCATGGCCGATTGTCCATGAGGATAACATGGCACTGGTAATGATGCATGTTGAGCAGACGAGGGACCATAGAGTTTTGTTGGTACATCGTGAGAGTACTCAATGTTTGCTATGAATTCATTGGTCTCATCTTTCTCTTCCTCATGGAAATCGTCGAAAGATTCGATCTCACTGGCCTGACTGCTTGAGGCTTCTTGAATTTGTCCACTTTTAAGGTAGCTTTCGATGCGCTCTCCTACAATCACAAGGTCAGAGAAGCTTGATGGCGTACAACCAACCATTCTTTCAAGATAAGAGCCCTGCAAGCTGTTGATGAACATGTCAATCAGTTCCCTGTCCGAGAGTGGTGGTTGCACTCTTGCTGCAAATTCTCTCCACCGCTGTGCATATCCCTTAAAGGATTCATTTTCATTCTGAGATAAACTTTGCAACTGCATGCGGGTGGGAATAGTGTCTAGGTTGAACTGGTAAAACTTTAGAAAAGTGCTGGCTAGGTCCCTCCATGATTGGATATGACTTCTTTCTAAATCTGTGTACCAACTTAATGATGACCCACTCAAACTTTCTTGAAAACAGTGAATCATTAGCTTATCGTCATGAGTGTAAGGGGTCATTTTTCGACAGTACATCACCAAATGACGCTTCGGGCAACTATAGCCGATGTACTTCTCGAAGTTGGGCATCTTGAATCTTGGAGGAATCACCAAGTCTAGCACTAGACACATATCAGCAGCGTCAAGGCCGAGCATATCAGACACTCTCATAGCTTGAATTGTCTCCTCAAGGGCGCAAAGCTTTTCTTTCATGGGATCGGTCGTTGGCATCCTCTGGGGTCGAGTAAGAACGTTTACTTGCGGAGAATGGCCATCCGGCGGAAGATCATACAGTGGATTAGTTGTCACAGTAAATCCTGGTGGAGACTCAACATCCTGGCGATTATTCTCTGGCATAGCTACCTCAACTTGCCTTGTTTGATTGGCCCTTCAAGGCGTCTACGTTCCTCTTTGCTTCAAACTCTTCACAGCTCTCCCAAGTTCAATGGGAGTGTCGGGAAATCAACTGCGGGTTATGAACAGAGGATGGGTAAGCTTGGAATCTTGGTCAGGGAAGAAAATGCAAAATGATGCAGATATGCTTATGCAAATGCAATGCAATGAGTGCACACGAGAACAGATCCACAACAACGATTAAAGTCACAGATCCTGCAAGACAACAACAAAAGGTATCTCTCCCCTCGGGTGGGCAATCTACTGGTTTAATAAGAGGGTATCCCAAAGGCCTTTAAACAAAGTCCCATGCACTAACCCTCAAAAGTTTTCCATCAGAACGACTACTCGTAAGACGGTATTCCCTTTAAAGGATGAACACAGAGTTATGTTTTAGGAACCTTCGGAATAAGGTTCTACAAAAGGTCCTCAGAGTCACGGACTCCCAAGTTGGAAATAAAGACGCCGTTACGACTACACGTAAGACATAATCATCCCAAAGGGGTCTCGTCTGAGCGGTGGAATTCGATCCAACTCAACGAGTCCTAAGTCTCGCAAATCAGAAAGAATCCACCTCCTATCTTAGTGTATACTCGAAAGCTCGGGTAGGAAGCTTTTATCCTCACAAACCATTCAAATAAACCCAACAGTTAGAGAATAAAGCATAAACAAATAAAGCAAACAAAAACACAAACACGACAAACAAAAAGGCTTGGCTCGCTGTAGTCCCCAGCAGAGTCGCCAGCTGTCGCTACTCAAAAAATGCGTCGCGCAACGACGGGGAGGCGAAAAAGAAAGGACAGAAGAGTCGCCACCGAACTTTATTTATCCCATTAGGGGAAAGGAAAATATCGAGAAAACCTTAAGAAAAGAATGGATAAGATGGTCTCGCAACCAAGAATGGGTTCGGAAGCCGGTTATGCGAGGGGAAGGTATTAGCACCCCTCGCATCCATCGTACTCGATGGGAACCTTTTGTTTGTCGATGTGCGATTTATTTGCTTAAATATTATGCTATAAAAAGAGTGTTCTAAAAGATAGAGAGAAGGGTTAGAAACAGGGAAAGAGAGGTAACGGGGAAGAAGAGAGAAAGAACAGACTCGGTAGGACTTCGCGGTCCTATGCCTACGTATTCTCAACAGATGTGAGAAAGTCAGAGTCGACGTAGTTCGGGGAACTACAGATATAGGGGGAATTTGCTCGGCAAGGATTGTGGCCCTTGTGCCTACGTATCTTTACTTGAGAAAGTAAAGAATCAGAGCAGCCGTAGTTCGGCCTACGGTGTGCGGGGAAATGGGGTGTACTGGTAGACGATGCTATCGTGCGCATTCTAGCAGTTAGGTGTATTGCTGCTCGCTCGTTGGAGACTTAGGCGTTACCTGTTTGCGGTAGAACGGACGTAGCATGCCTTTCTGGGAAAGGGGTGAAAAAGAAAAAAGGGTGCTCGCTAGGATATTGCAATCCTATGCCTACGTATTCTCAATATGCATGAGAAATCAGAGCAACGTAGTTCGTGCCTACGGTGCGGATAACCGGTGTGTTTGGGGATGATGTTATCGTGCGCATTCTAGCAGTTTAGGTGTTTTGATGCTCGCATGTGAGGAGACTTATGCGTACCTGTTTGCGGTAGAACGGACGTAACATATCCCGTTTGAAAGGTTGGTTTTCGCCATGCGAGGCAAGGTATCATGTTTGATTGGTTGAGATTGTTTTTGGGGGAAGATAGGTCCTCGGATAGTAACCCCTACAGGTAGTACCCGATTCTTTATCTCAAAGTTTTTGTTGTAAAAATGTGTGGCGAACATAGCGTCTTCGTATTGAAAGACGAGTATCAAGACCACACACACTACAGTGAGTATCCTGACACTCGGAGAGGAAGAAGACTACACTCAATCCTCTCTCTTTAGTTCAACACAAAGAGAACTTCATTCTCTTATTAAAGATGTTTCTGGTTTTGAATGGTAAGTGCTTTGCGACAGAGAACCCTACGGTAAACGTCAGCACTCGGGATAGGAGAAGGCCTACGCCTAACCACTCCACTACCATTCAAGTTTTTGTTATGAAAAGATTTGAAAATGCACTCGGTACAGGACCGAGGTTTTAGGTGAAAAGGGTTACGGAAGGAATGTGGAAGTGAGATGGTGGATAAAGAGATATGTGATGGATAAAGTTACGTCTTCGTATCGAAATACGAGTATCGAGACCACCCTCACTACAGTGGGCATCCCAACACTCGGAGAGGAAGAAAGTCTACACTTAATCCCCTCTTTTAATTCGGTACAAAGATAAATCAAATTATTATGGTTTGAAAAAGGACTCGGTACGAGACCGAGGTTTTTATGAGGAGATGTCGGAAGCGTCTTTGTGTTGACAGACGAACGTCGAGATCACCCTCACTACAGTGGGCATCCCTATGCTCGAAGAAGAAAAGGTCTACACCCAATCCTCTCTTTAGCTCAACACAAAGAATCGATTTTAAGGAGATGAGATTCGAACATGGACGGGAAGCGTCTTTGCATTGAAAAACGAGTGTCAGAACCACCCTCACTACAGTGGGCATCCCAACACTCGGAGAGGAAGAAAGTCTACACTTAATCCCCTCTTTTTAATTCAATACAAAGATAATTTGATTGTGAAAATTGTTTGACAAAGTTTTGAATCGAGTCGGGACAAGTAATGAAGAGAGAAAAGAGGTGGTCTCAGATCCTTTGTTTCACGTCAACAATTTGACGGTTAAACGTTGGTGGTCTCGTCATCGACCTAAACGGAAAATGGGACAAAACGCCCAATAACAAAAGAGAAATAAGATTCAACTTCTAAAAGGTTATAAAATTAAATTCTAAAAAGAAAAGTTAATGCTAACTTCTAAGTAAAATAAAACATAAAATGGTATATATAAACTCTAAAAGAAAATAATTATAAAGAGGAAAATCTAAATAATAATAATATATAGAAAATCTAATATAAACTAAAGAAATTATTTAGAAAAAAAAGTTAAAACAAACAAATCTAAATCTATATATTAGCATGTTAATTAATTACAAAATGAAGAAAAGGATGGGAGTCAAAATTAAAACGGGGAGTAGGAAGGTGATTAAAAGAATAAGTGGGATCATCATGGGCCCATCGTCCCATTCACCCACAGGCTATGGTGGATACAAGGGACAGGGGTGCGGATAGGAAACAAATGGGGTGTGAACTTGGATTAAAACGGGCTTTCAGGCCCATTAACCACAACCAGCCATGAAAAATAAAATAAAAATAAAATAAAATAATAATAAAATAAATAAATAAATAAAGAAAAGACAAAAAAAACGAAGACCCAAATCATCTTCCTTCTCTCGTCAAACTGCTCTCCCTCTCTGTCTCGATCCCATTTCTTCACCTTCTGTCTCCACTAATTCGCCTTCTTCATCACCTGCAACAAACATAATCATCAACAACGTGTTAAAAAACTCAATCTTATCTCTGATGTTTTTTTTGTGTGTGTTAGGTTGGGGTTTCAGCGATGAAGGTTGTTGACGTGTTATGGGTTTCGGTTCCGAATCTGGATACGGCGGGTTGTTTTTCCAATGATAAATGGGTGGATTTGGAGAATGGGTTGTGTTGATTTAAAGGTGACTTGTAGATTGAAGCTCGAGGGAGGTTGAGAGTGGGTTTCTGAAATGGGGTTTGAAGTTTTGATGAGGTCTGGGTGTTGTTGAACGTTACCGGCAACTCTGGGTTGGTATCTTTGGGGGTTTGTTCGGTTGAAAGAGCTTCTGGGCGTGTTGAAGGAAGGATCTTGTGGTGAGTTTCGGTTTTGGATGCTTCTGGTTTTCGCGTAGGTTGATGGTGATAAGGGTGAGGTTTTTTTTTTCCGATGGAGATTAGGGATTTGCGGTTTGGTGTTTTTTCGAAGCTTCACAACGACTGGCTTTGGGTGAGTCGAGGGGAGAATTTGGAGTTTGTTTGATGTACAGGGTTGCGTTTTTCTGGTGATTTGAAACTGGGCTTGTTCTGAGTCAGTTTAAATGTTTGTGTGTGAATGAGTTTTCGGAGGTTGATGCCGGTTTTCTGTTACGAGATGATGAAGGCGAGAGGCTCGTTTTGTATTGAAGAGTGGAAGTTGGATTTGGAGATGGTGAATTCGTGAGTTTGGAGGTGGCTTGGAGATGGAGGTAGTGAGTTTGGGAGGTTAACAGGTAAGTTCGTTGATTGAAGATTTGAGGGAGCTTTTTCCGTTTGAGTTTAGAAGCTTTGGTCGGGGGAGTTTGGAGGGCGTGTTAATGGCGGCGTCGGTTTCTGAAGTTTGTTTGGTGAAGAAGGTGACGATAGGTTGTTGTTGAACTCTGGGTTTTGAGGTAACGGAAGATGGTGAGAGATTTGGTTGAATGACCTTCTGAAGAAGGTTGAGGAAGGGGGCGGCCAAACCTAGCTAGGGTTTTTTTCTGGGAGACAATGAATAGTATCTTAAATACTCAAATAGCAACACGTGGCACCAACAATCTTCTTTTTTTACTTTGATTAATATAATTTAAACTGATAACGTTAATTAATGAAGCAGATTCACATAAAAATATTCTAACACCTATGACTAAATACCAACTACATCATAATTAAAATAATTGCAAATTAACAAATATTCTAACTAACTAATAAATCAAATTAAATAACCAACTAAATTAACTTCTAAATAATCACATCCTAAATAAGTAGATAAAAAACTAATCTAAATCAATAAATAAATCAGAAAATAACAAACAAATAAAAAAAACTAATTAATTATCTAAATAAAAGGAAAACAATTTAAAAAGATTAAATAATTAAAAGTCTATATTCTAAAAGTAAACAAATATCTAAAATTAACTCTGTTTCTATATAACAAAATAAATAAAATCCTATTTTCTGTTAAACTTAATTAAATTAAATCTAAGTCTAAATAAAAAAAACATATTTAAAATACAGTTAAGACAAAAATAATAAGCAAATTGATATTTACCAGGAAGGAAAAAATAAAAAGATAAATTTAAAAGGATTGAAAATATCCTTAGGCCACGAGTCACGCTCCCATTGGACAAAATAATCATGGTTTGAAAAACGCTCAATCGGAGGCGGACACGTGTCTAAATGGCGTGAAAAATGCGAAATAAAATGCGAAAATATTTACAAAAGTTGGCGGGCAAATTTAGGGTATGACAACAAGCAATCACTTCAACCCACTTAGTAACATAACAAACACAAACCAAAATGTATTAATTATAATGAGATGAAGGAAAAGGGCCCATAAAATCTATACCTTAATAGTCAAAAGGTTTTACCTCAAGGATCCCATTATGGGGAATTTCGCCTCTCTTGGAAACATTACCTATTTTTTGGTATTGAGGATAAGTTTGAACATATTGATTAGAATCCTTGAACAATGTAGGCCACCAAAAACCACATTGTAGTACTTTTGCAGAAATACTCTCACCACTATGATGGCCTACATAAGTTGAGTTATGGAAGTGCCACATGATAATACTAGCTCCTCAATTGCAACAAATATTCTAATTAAACAACCAAGTCGTACCTTAAACAAATATGTATCATCCCATGTATAGAAGTTTACTTCCTTGTAAATATCTTCTTTTGCTGCCAAGTGTACTCTTCCAGGACACTCTTTGTTTCTTTGTAGTTAGCCATAACTACAAACTATGGCCTTTCACTTATTGCTAAAAAATTCTCATCTGATAACTCTTCAGTGATGTTCTTTTCTTTTTTAGTCACCACTGCATTGTCCAACCTTGATAGATGATCAACTACTACATTCACAACTCCCTTCATGTTCTTGATCTCTAAGTTAAACTCTTGTAACAATAATATCCACCTTGAAATCGAGGTTTGGAGTTTCCCTTGGTGAATAGGTATTTGAGTGTTGCATGATCTGTAAAAATAACATACTTAGAACCAATTAGCTAAGAACAAAAATGTTCCAAGGCAATAATACTACAAATAAAAAATCCTTTTCTATAGTTGTATAATTCACTTGGTTTTCATCCAGTGCATTGATAACATATTAAATAACATGTAAACTTTTCTTAGATCGTTTACCTAAAGCCACTCCAACCGCATAATCACTTGCATCACATATAAGTTCAAAGGGAAGTTCCTAATTAGGAGCAATTATTACAGGCGTGGTGACTAAGTTTTATTTAATAACAGAAAAAGAATTTAAGCAATAATTTAAAAACAAAAACAAAAACTTTCTCTTTCACAAGGATTTTGCATAAAGGTTTTGGAATCTTAGAGAAATATTTTATGAAACGATGTTAAAAACCTATGTGCCCTAAGAAACTTCTCATTCCTTTCACATTAGCAGGAGACAGTAATTTTTCAATCACTTCTATCTTTTCTTGATCAACCTCAATACCTTTTGAAGATATTTTATTCCCTAAAATAATTCCTTCAATTACCAGAAAATGACATTTTTCCTAGTTTAAAACAAGGTTTGTTTCAATGTTGCTCTTAATAATGACATTTAAGTTATCAAGGAAATTGTCAAAAGTATTACTAAAAATAAAATAAAAAATTATCTATAAATACCTCAATTGAGCTTTCAATCATATCAACAAAAATAAAAAGTAGATGGAGTGTTGCATAATCCGAAAGGCATCATCCAATACAGAAAAACTTTGAATGGACATGTGAAATCAATCTTTTACTAGTCATTCGGGTTCACAACAATTTGGTTATACCCTGAGTAGCCATCTAGAAAACAATAATATGATGTCAGGTTATCCTCTCCTACATTTGATCCATGAATGGTAGAGGAAAATGATACTTTCTTGTTGCTTGGCTTAGCCTTTAGTAATTAATGCATGTTCGCTACCCTGATAACTGTATGAGTTAGAATTAACTTGTTTTTCTCGTTTCTGATGACTATCATTCCTCCCTTCTTTAGGACCACATGATATATACTAACCCAAGAGCTATTAGTAATAGGATAAACCACACATGCTTCAGATAACTTAATTACCTCTTTTTTCACAATCTCTTTCATTGTAGGATCAAGTTTTCGCTGAGGTTGAACCACTAGTTTGAATTCTTCCTCCAGTTTGATTTTATGCATACAATAAGCTGGACTTATTCCTTTCAAATCAGTGACATTCCAACCAAGAGCCTATTTATTTTCTCTCAAAACTCACATAATATTTTTTTTCTTCCACTTTAGATAAGGCTCTATTGATGATAACTAGTTGTGTTGCCTCTTCACCCAAGAAAACATACTTTAAATGTGAGGGACACTCTTTCAGTTTATAGGGCGTTAAAATTCTTGATTCATACTCTTTTCCCAACTTCCCATAATTATTCAAAATTTCTAGATCTCTTCTCTAATTGGGCTAGATACAATTGTCTCACGCATTCCATCACTTCTTAATCTTGATCTTCTTTAATATTCTCAACGGAATTCACAATAAAATTCTCTAATGGTCACAATGATGACTTGCCTTTAGATGTTTCCTCAGCTGTTTCTTCAATTATATTAATTCTATAGGATTGAGGATTTTCGTTCTAATGCTTCATAGCTTCAAACACATTAAACACCATTTTCTCATTGTTGAAGCGCAATATTAACTCTTTCATCTTATCATCTATCAAAGCTCTACTTATTGCAAGAAAAAGGTCTTCCAAGCAATAAGGGTGTCTATGTGTCTTCTACCATGTCTAACATAACAAAATCTGCAGGAAACAATAAATCATCGACTCAGACCAACACATCTTCTAAAAATTCATATAGGTAAGTGATAGATCAATATTCTAAAGTCAGGGTCATTTGAGTAGGCTCTGGTTCCCAACACTCAAACTTTTTCATCATAGATAGAGGCATCAAGTTGATATTTTCCCCTAAATCACAAAGTGCATTCCCAATGTTTAATTTTCTAATGGTGCATGGGATAGTGAATAATCCTAGATCTTTAAGCTATGGTGGAAGCTTCCTTTGCATGATTGCACTACACTCTTCATTCAATGTTATGTTCTCATCATACTCCGGCTTAGACTTTCGAGTGATTAGAACCTTCATGAATACAACAACGTATGTTCTAAAGCTTCACAAAATGGAATACTGGCTTGTAGCTTTATAAAGTTTCCATGAACTTTTTAAACTATCTCACTTCCATCTCTTTCTTAGGCTTCTTCTTCAAATTTGGGTAAGGCGACTTGACATATTATTGGATTTCGGAATTTAGTTTATTAAGAATTTGCTTCTTAGTTCTCCTCAAAGGTGGATTTCTATCAATGAGCTTGTCAAGTGTACTCTCCATAACATGTTCTTCACTCACTTTCTCACGTTTTTCTCTCTCTAATTCTTTTTCTTTTTTTAACCACTCCATCAAATACTAAATCACTTTCTTTTTCCACACCTTCCTCATTTTCACTCACTTTTTTTCTCTCCCCATTAGTGTTAGGAATTGAAGGTGACACTCGCTTCTCAACTCTATAACCTTACAAATCTCATTCTTAGGATTTTATAAGGTATTTCAATTGAAAATCCACTTATTTCTAATGTTAATTGTCTTGATAATTGACCAATTTATGTCTCCAAATTTGTTATGGACACTTCATGGTTCTTTCTCAAAGTGTCTTGATTCTTTCTCATTGTCTCAAAGTTACACTTAGTCATATCTTCATAAACTGAGCCATAGTTTATTCAAATAGAGAAGGATTCCTGGGTTGTTGCATTTGAGGAACTTGACGAAATCCTTGGATTGGATTCAAACTTGTGTTATTGCTCCATTTGAAATTATGATCGTCCTTCCAACCTAGATTATAAGTGTTATAATAAGGGTTACCGCTTGGAAAATTAGTTTCATATTGTGTTTATTCTGTGACTCCTTCTAGTAAGTAGTTGTCATTAGCATTTTCTTGCCCATAAAAATCACATTGTAATGCTTGAACTTGACTCACATTTACAGGAATAATTGTAGCTCCAACTAGATGTTTAGTAAGAACTTCCAACTGTGATAACAAAGTTGTGTTGACACCCAACTCTAGCACACACTTCTTATATCCTTCATTCTTCATTCTGATACATTTTCTTAATTAATTCCTTCACTTTGTCTTCATTCTTTGTTTTCATTGTAGCTCCAGTAAAGGCATTAAGAAGAATTCTTGTATGAATTGTGAAATGTTGAACCTGCTGCATGTTATCCATATTGTGATGGGCACCTTTTGAGTAAAAGCTTGAATATTTCCCATGAGTCATAAAGTGATTTCGAATCACCTTGTGCAAAATTTAAAATTTCAGCTCTTCTTTCAACAAACTGAGCATTGGCGAATAATCTATCAAAGGATTTGTCTTCCACATAGAGCATGTCTCATAAAAGCGTGTCATATGCTCCCACAGATCTTGAATTGCGCTTCTATCAATCTGTTTGTCTTTCAAACTTGCAAGAAACATATTCTTAATGTTAAAAGCAACAGGTTTCGCCGGTTAGAGCCCCAACTAGCGGATTGGGACTTTAATTTTAAAGTTCAAATATCATATTTTACCCTGTTTATAAATCGGACCAAACCGACTGATTAAACCGGTCGGACCGGGAACCAGAGCTGAATCTGGTACAGTTAACCTTTTAAAACCACTAGTGAGTCAAAATCAGAGCAAAACCGTAAAAACCAGATTGAACCATTCAAAACCGTTCGAATCAAAGAACCGGAGCCGGTTTTGTAAAAGCTCCTGGTTCAAAAAAATGCATCAAATCGGTCTTTTTTTTAAATATTTAATATTTTAATATCAAAACTTAAAACATTACTCGATTACAAAAAAAATTCTTATTTGTCGTCGTTCCACTCAAATTTACATATTGTTGTTCAATTAAATATGTTATATTGTTTATTTTTGTAATTATATCTTATTTAATTTAGGTATTCTTAATTATTTTATTTTAGTTATTATGTTCTATTATTTTAATTTTAGTTTGAATTAGTTTAAGTTATTTTATTTTAATTCTTTAATTTGTTCAAATCATTTTTAAATGAATGTTGAAATTAAATATACAACTATAATATGTTATTATATGTATTATTGATATTGTTGTATTGAGTTTGTAACCGATTTTTTAAATATTTATCTTATTATTAGTTTATTTAATAAACGGTTCGACCGTATTTTTAACCGATTGAACTAATTGAACCTTAATCTGGATGTTTTATCGGTTGAATCTCTAGATCAGTTTTTAAAACATTTATTCCAGTGTTACTATTTATTTTTAAATAAAAATTCAAATCAATGATCATTTATTTTATTTTAAACCAATAAAAAATTTCCAATTAAAATAATAAATATAACCATGTTAAAAAAATAAATATGAAACTTACATCAATTAGCAATATTTGAGACTATTGATGATGAAATTCAGAAATAAAATGATTTAAAATTATAAATTCCCAATGAAAAAAATTGGAAATTTTTAGGACGTGGAATCATAATTTAAAGAGAGCAAATATGCTATAGAAAATAAAAATGTTATTTGAAGTTAAATTTAATATTTAATAGTGATTCTTAAATAAATATAAGAGAATATAAAATTGATGGGTTACAATTAATTAACAGTTATTGCGATAACTGTTATATAAATAAAA
Source organism: Lathyrus sativus (assembly GCA_963859935.3). Classification (NCBI taxonomy): domain Eukaryota; kingdom Viridiplantae; phylum Streptophyta; class Magnoliopsida; order Fabales; family Fabaceae; genus Lathyrus; species Lathyrus sativus. The sequence goes on from OZ012737.1 coordinate 707,147,752, forward strand.
GATAAAATAATAGAGCTGAAAACCATTAATTGAAATCGTTCACGATGGGACTCGAACCCACAATCTCCCGCTCCGGAGGCGAGCGCCTTATCCATTAGGCCACGCGAACTGTTGTGACTAAATTTCGTGTTATAAATACTTATTACTAATAATTTGACTTCCTCAGTTTGTTTTTGTTTTTATAAAATTTAAACTAGATAATGCAACAATGTTTATTTGAACTAAAAGCAGTCCCTAGAGACTAAGCTATATTTTTCTTCTTTAGTTTCATATTTTAAAGAAATGGAAAATAAAAAATTGTGAAATTAATTATTATTTTATGTTATTCCAAGTGAAATTAAGTTAAGTCACTTAAGTTTTGCCACGAACACCTATTGAATAAATGTAAATTTATTATTCTACATTTATATTTTAGATCCAAATAAACTTGGGTATATCATTCATGAATATGAAGTGTTTTAAAAATTAAGCTTGAAACTGAGTTGTAAGAAAATATTTTAAAATTTATGAAATATTGAGACTAAAAAGACTTCAATTCAAAATAGATGGATTAAATCTAATATCACTCTTAAGTTAAAAAATGAAAGAAAGATGCATCTAAACCTAATTAACAATAGATTGTGTATGTTAATTTGTCTTTAAAACTTTGAACAAGTGTTTTTTTAATAGAATGATATATTATTATATAACCAAAACAATTATTTACAAGTAATCTCAAGGATCCAATTAACAAAATATTAAGAAAAACTTATAAGGTCACTCAAATCCTAACTCATCATCAAGTGAGTTACATGAACACGTATTTTGGGTTTAGTCCACAGTCTATACGTTATAGTATATATAACTTTTTGACTTATGTTATCTTAGTATGTACCATTATAAAAAATTTTGTCATTTCTAACTTTCCAGCGTTCATAAACCGTCTCTGCTAACAAGGTTTTGATAGTCATATCTTTCCAATTCTTGCATTTACTTCTTTGAATAAGCCACTCCAATTCACTCGTCCACTTTTCAGGTTTGTGCTGAACTTGTAAACAATCCAAGACATTCTGCCACACCATCTTCATATGGTCACAATCAAACATAAGGTGATCCAAAGTTTCAACACCTGTGCAAAAACAACAAATACTATTATCCAGCATACCAAATCTTTGCAATCTTTCTTTGGTTGCAAGTCTATCTTGAGAAGCAAGTCAAAGCACAAATTGGACTCTTGTCCTAGCAACATTATCATAAAAAATACGTCTCCAATGAACAGGTTACTGACTCTCTAGCATGCATAATAAAAAGCTTTGGTGCTAAATTTTTTACTCTGCAGCGCTTGATCCCACTCTTGTAATCTACCCATATTTTCCCTCTGCTGCAGGATATTTCTGAGGATCCATGAACAACTATTACGGATTGGGACCCTCATTATGTCATCACTCTTAACATAATAGGTGTGAACCCATTTATTCTACAAGCTGTCTTTTTTTGCTGCAGAGATTCCACGACAGCTTAATCATTTGAGCCTGGTTCCACTCAGCCAACGTAATAACATTTAACCCTCTATGCTTTTTTCTAGCACAAACTTTCCTCCAAGCTACTAAAGACTTTATGTTGTTATCACCCTTTCCATTCCAAAGAAAAATTATGCACAATGTTGAAAGATAAAACTTGATTTAGGGATAAACATATTATTTGGATTTTTGGGCTTAGTTATTTTGGACTTAGGTAATTTTAATTAATGTTTCTAGAAAATTCTTGTAATGTTTGGAGTGTCTAGATATTTCTTAGGGTTGTAATATTCTCTAGAATGCTCTTGAAATTCCTAGAGTTGAGAACTCTCTAAAATTAGTGTGTCTAGAGTTCTCCTTAGAGTACTATAAATAGAGATGTAATTCTACACTTTTGCATCAAGAAAAATAAAAAGTTCTCTCTTCCATAAATAATTCTTCTACCTATCAAGTTTCTCTTTAAGCCTCTAATATTCCCACACACTTTTCCTAAACACAATAGGTCTTATTTCTAACAAAGTGGCATCAGAGCTTGAAGGTTCTCAAAAGATGGCGAATGGATGTTTCCCTTTTCAAATACCGATACTCACAAAGAACAACTATGACAATTGGAGTATCAAGATGAAGGCGCTACTAGGAGCTCAAGATGTGTGAGATATTGTTGAGAAAGGCTTCAAGGAGCAAGATGAAGCCTCCTTAAGCCAAGGTGTAAAGGAGACATTAAAGGAGTCAAGAAAGAGAGACAAGAAAGCTTTCTTCCTCATTTATCAATCGGTGGATGAAGATACATTTTAGAAGATCTCCAATGCAACGACGGCCAAAGAAGCATGGGACAAGCTTCAAACTTGCAACAAAGGAGTGGAGCAGGTGAAAAAGATTCGTCTTCAAACTCTTAGAGGTGAGTTTGAACGTTTATTTATGGAAGAGTCTGAGTCAATTTCTGATTATTTTTCTCGAGTATTGTCCGTAGTCAATCAACTTAAAAGAAATGGTGAAGATGTTGATGAGGTGAAAGTCATGGAAAAAATACTTCGCACTTTAAATCCAAGTTTTGACTTCATTGTTACCAACATTGAAGAAAACAATGATTTAAACACCATAACTATTGAGCAACTTATGGGTTCCTTACAAGCATACGAAGAAAAACAAAAGAGAAAAACTAAACAAAAGGAGACTATGAAACAACTACTACAAGTCAATGCAAAGGAAGCAAACTATGTGAGTTACAAGAGTCAAAGAGGACGAGGTTGTGGCCAAGACCGTGGACGTGGACATGAAGGAGAAAGAAGAGGAAGTTACAACAACTACTCCAACAACTTCAACAATGGAGAAAGAAGTTGGAATCCACAAGCAACAAGAGGTCGTGGAAATGGAAATTCATGGTCAAGGTGCAACAAGTTACAAATCAAGTGCTTCAATTGCAACAAAATCAGTCACTATGCATCTGAGTGTAGATTCTCAAAGAAAGTTGTGGAGAAAGCTAACTTTGTAGAAGAAAAAGGTGAAGAAGAAGAAACTTTGCTACTCGCGTGCCAAAACCAATTTGAAGAGAAAAGAAACAAGTGGTACCTCGACACCGGCGCAAGCAACCACATGTGCGGCGATCGAAGCATGTTCATAGAGATCAATGAAGCGACAACTGGAAATGTCTCATTTGGAGATGACTCAAAGATACGGTCAAAGGCAAAGGTAAAATTCTCATACGCTTAAAGAATGGGAGTCATCAATTCATATCCAACGTCTACTATGTTCCTAACATGAAAAATAATATTTTGAGCTTGGGACAATTATTGGAGAAAGGATATGACATCCACTTGAAAGAAAATAGTCTTTTCTTAAGAGATTGTGGGCATAAATTGATCGCTAAGGTGCCTATGTCAAAGAATAGAATGTTCCTCTTGAACATTCAAAATGATGTGGCAAAGTGTCTCAAGGCCTGCTATACCGACTCTTCGTGGCTATGGCATCTACGATTTGGACACCTCAACTTCGGTAGTCTAGAATGATTGTCAAAGAAGGAGATGGTGAGAGGCTTGCCTAGTATAAACCACCCAGACCAACTATGTGAAGGATGTCTAATTGGGAAGCAATTCCGAAAAGGTTTTCCAAAGGAATCAACATCAAGAGTGACAAAACCACTAGAGCTCATACACACTGATGTTTGTGGACCAATCAATCCAAACTCTTTTGGTAAGAATAAATACTTTCTCCTATTTATTGATGATTATTCTAGAAAAACATGGGTTTATTTCTTAAAGGAGAAGTCAGAAGTGTTTTAAAACTTTAAGAAGTTCAAAGCCCTTGTGGAGAAAGAAAGTGGTCTTTCTATTAAGGCTATGAGATCTGACCGAGGAGGAGAGTTTACCTCAAATGAGTTCAACAAATATTGTGAAGAGCATGGAATCCTCCGCTTACTAACAGTGCCAAGATCGTCACAACAAAATGGATTAGTAGAGAGAAAGAACCGGACCATACTTAATATGGTGCGAAGCATACTTAAAAGTAAGAAGATGCCGAAAGAGTTTTGGGCCGAAGCAGTGGCATGTGCGGTTTACCTGACAAACCATTCCATAAAAAGAAGTGTGCATGAGAAGACACCACAAGAAGCATGGAGTGGAAGGAAACCAGGGATCTCTCACCTCAAGGTGTTTGAAAGCATTGCATATACCCACGTTCCAGATGAAAGGAGAACAAAGCTCGATGATAAATGTGAGAAGTATGTATTCGTGGGTTACGACTCAGTCTCCAAAGGGTACAAGCTCTATAATCCAAATAGTCGAAAGATTGTCATAAGTCGTGACGTGGAGTTCGATGAAGAAGATTGTTGGGGTTGGAGTGTTCAAGAAGACAGGTATGATTTTCTTCCTTATTTTGAAGAAGAATAAGATGAAATGGAACAACCAATGATAGATGAACATATTACACCACCTGTCTCACCGACACCAAGGTTGGATGAAACAAGCTCAAGTGAGAGGACACCACGATTAAGGAGCATTGAAGAGCTTTATGAGGTAACCGAAAACCAAAATGACATTAACCTATTTTGTCTTTTTGGTGATTGCGAGCTTCTAAGCTATCAAGAAGTTGTTGAAAATGTAAAGTGGAGAGACGTCATGGATGAAGAAATAAAGTCAATCACGAAGAATGATACGTGGGAACTTACTACACTTCCACGAGGACACAAAGAAATCAAAATAAGATGGGTGTACAAGGTGAAGTTGAAGTATGTGATGTCTAGAGATCAAACTGCTGACATTTTCGCCAAGCCACTCAAGTTGGAAACTTTCGTGAAGCTAAGAAGCATGCTTGGAGTCACAAATCAAGTTTAAGGGGGATGTTGAAAGATTAAACTTGATTTGGGCCTAAACATATTATTTGGATTTTTGAGTTTAGTTATTTTAGACTTAGGTAATTTTAATTAATGTTTCTAGAAAACTCTTGTAATGTTTGGAGTGTCTAGATATTTCTTAGGGTTGTAATATTCTCTAGAATGCTTTTGGAATTCCTAGAGTTGAGAACTCTCTAGAATTAGTGTGTCTAGAGTTCTCCTTAGAGTACTACTATAAATAGAGATGTAATTCTACACTTTTGCATCAAGAAAAATAAAAAGTTCTCTCTTCCATAAATAATTCTTCTACCTATCAAGTTTCTCTTTAAACCTCTAATATTCGCACACACCTTTCCTAAACACAAAAGTTCTTATTTCCGAGCTTCAATTCTACCAATGGCACCTTTAGGCAAAGGAATACAGTTCAACTTTTTTAGTACTTACTTCCGCAACTGAAACAGAAACCAAAAAAAACACAAACAACAACAACAAACAAACCATGTTTTCTTCTCAACTTTGTTGTTCCATTGCAATGTGTGTTGCAATTTTCCTCCACCTATGTTCCTTTGCAGTTTCGCACCCTAACAAGATCAATGATTTACCAGGTCAACCTCATGTTGAGTTTCGTCAGTTTTCAGGCTATGTTAATGTTGATAACAAAAACCAAAAAGCACTTTTTTTCTACTTTGTTGAAGCTCAGAATGACGCAGCTTCTAAACCTCTTGTTCTCTGGCTCAATGGAGGTAGCTTTTTATATTTTCATCATTCATTTAGATTGTTATGATTTTGAAGTTTGTGTTTTGGTTCTTTGAAGGGCCCGGTTGTTCTTCTCTTGGTGTTGGTGCATTTTCTGAAAATGGTCCTTTTAGGCCTAAAGGAGAGGGTTTGGTTAGGAACCAATTCAGCTGGAATTCAGGTTTGTATTTTAAAAACCGGACCAAACCAGCCGATTCCACCGTCTTAGAGTTTGTTGAGTCATTTCAATTATTACTATGGTTTCATTTTTTTTTGCTTAATTATGATATGAGATACTAGTACAGACACCAGAAACACGACATTGGCACGCAGACACCAACACGAATATTTTTTTTTTAGAGATGTCGGTATTACAGAGCTTATAAGCATTTATGTGAATGTGATTATGAATTGCAGAAGCAAATATGTTGTACTTGGAATCACCAATTGGAGTAGGATTTTCTTATTCAACTAATACCTCATCTTATGAAGGTGTAAATGATAAGATTACAGGTAACTTTTTCCTCCTTTAGAATGATTCCCAATGTGATTCTTTTGAATGCTCAAGCACCATTAGATGCAACTAATCTGAAGTGTTTTTTCTTTATCTTTTTTCAATTTTTTCCATTCTCAATTCTCATTATCTCTCTTTTGCTTTTTCTTTAATCTTTACATTTTACTAAATTCTGTCATTTTCCTTTTGTCCAAAGTTTTGCATAGCATAATGTTGTTTCACTATCTACTCGTTCACTTTAAAGTTATGTATGTTATGTCCACTTCCTAATCATAGCTGTCTCAAATTTTTTGAGGTTCTGTATAGATTAGTCGCAGATTAACTATGTCAAAATAAATAGAGGGCTATTTAACTACGGTTTAACTGAGACAAATTGTAGGCTCGGTGTGGTAGTTTGACTTACACGCCCTCAAAGACGGTCTTGTTTCTGATAGTGTTGTTTTTCTTTTGAAGGTTGAATTGGTTTTCTGACACGGTTTTTCTTTCTGTTTATAGCCAGGGATAATCTAATCTTCTTGCAAAACTGGTTTGTGAAGTTTCCAGAATACAGAAACAGAAGTTTGTTTATTGTGGGAGAGAGCTATGCTGGTAAAACAGAAGTTTGTTACTTGTACATAACTTTTAGGGGAAGTTAGTATTGATGTGTTTTGCAATTTCTCATTAGGTCATTATGTTCCTCAATTGGCTGAACTTATGCTTCAATTCAACAAAAAGGAGAAGCTTTTCAATTTAAAAGGCATTGCTGTAAGTTAAACCACAATGTCTGGTGTTCCTGTCTGTGTCGATATACAACATGGTGTCTGGTATTCGTGATTGTATCTGTGTTAGTATATAATATGGTGTCTGGTGTTCGTGTTTGTGTCTGTGTTAGTATATAACATGGTGTCTGGTGTTCGTGTTTGTGTCTATGTTAGTATACAACGTGGTGTGGTGTCTAGTGTTCGTGTTCGTGTTGGTGTTAATATACAAAATGGTGTTTGGTATTCGTGTCTTTGTCAGTATACAGTCTGGTGTTTGTGTTTGGATCTATGTTAGTATACAACATGGTGCCTGGTTTCCGTGTTTGTGTCGGTGTTTTATAGCTAACGAGTTTCCTATGATGCAGCTTGGCAATCCAGTACTAGAATATGCAACCGATTTTAATTCAAGAGCCGAGTTCTTTTGGTCTCACGGATTGATCTCAGACTCAACATTCAAAATGTTTACTTCTGTTTGTAACTATTCAAGATATGTGAGGGAATACTATAACGGCGCAGTTTCTCCTCTTTGTTCAAGTGTGATGAGTCGAGTTACTACAGAAACAAGTAGATTCGTCGACAAGTATGATGTTACACTCGACGTTTGTATATCTTCTGTTTTTTCTCAAACCAAAGTCCTCAACCCCGAGGTGAGTTTATCGTTGAATTTGAATTGTGTGCACTCCCGATCCCTTAGTCAGATACTTTAGTAGTGAAATATGAAATGATGGTGTTGTTTTTGTTTTCATTTTTCGAATAGCAAGTGAAAGAAACAACAATTGACGTATGCGTCGAAGACGAAACGCTCAATTACCTTAACAGAAAAGATGTCCAATCGGCTTTACAAGCACGTCTGGTCGGGATACAAAGATGGTCTCCTTGTAGCAAGTAATTCTCTTCTATACTCTTCATATGCTGCTTTCCCTAAGACCTATCTTGAACATTGTGTTTATGTTCATCAGTGTCTTGGATTATGAGTTGCGCGACTTGGAGATTCCGACAATCACTGTTGTAGGCAAGCTAGTCAAGGCCGGAATACCAGTATTGGTATATAGGTATGTGGACGCATCGTGTTCGGATTGACTTATCTGAATTTATCTACTGATACAACCACTTGTTATGTTTTGCAGTGGTGATCAGGATTCGGTTATTCCATTGACTGGAAGCAGAACTTTGGTAGATCAATTGGCAAAAACGTTGAGAATCAATACAACTGTGCCATACAGGGTGTGGTTTGAAAGACAGCAGGTGAATCTTGTTGAATTTTCCTAATACTGAATCCACGTAAACCGACACTTCATAGTGATAGTGTGTCTGGTGTCGGACGTGTGAGTGTCGTGTCTCTGGTGAACGGTGTTTATGCTCAAGAGTTAACTCATTTTTGTTTTCAGGTTGGTGGTTGGACTCAAGTTTATGGCAACATTCTATCATTTGCAACAGTGAGAGGAGCATCACATGAAGCACCCTTTTCACAACCTGAGAGATCACTTGTGTTGTTCAAGTCCTTCTTAGAAGGAAAGCCTCTGCCAGAAGAATTTTGATTGGTGTGTAAAATTGGTTGTGTGGTAGTTAAGTCTGAACTGGTTTTGTTTTTTTTTTAATATCAAATCTTATAATCTTCAAGTGTAGAAAGTTTTGTAAAGTTGTCAACAAGAAGAAGAAAATGATTCGTAATTTGAAAAAAATAAAATCACTTCCTTATCATTTACTCATTGGAAAAACGTTTCACAAACTTTGAAGTGTAAAGTGCTATTGAAGGGAGCAACAGAATAATATACACTTTCAACTGCTAAAGAGTTTCAATCATTGTTGATGTAGTTTACTCTCCCTAAATCATAGTGAAGTGATTAAGTTGAGCTTTTGTACACTAAATGCATGTTTGGGTTGGCTTTAAGCATTTTTGGTCCACTACAATGTGAAAATTGATTTTTCTTTTTTTTTTTTGGGTTTTTTTCCAAAATTAATTCTTCTCCTCCAAATGCAATTCTCTTAGAAACTACTAATACTATCTTTTTTGGTTAGTAAAAATTATTTCTATATAGAATTAACTCTATTTTATTTGTTACAATCACCTCTATATTATTATTTGTTATATTAATTGATAACAAATACTACTTTTATATTATTTTATCCAAATATATATATCAATTCTACAAACACGCACTTAGATGGAAAAATAGATTGTCATTTAAGTAAAGAGCCATGTTATTTTGAGTCTGATAAGTTAAAAGAGTCATGCTATTTTGACACTAATATTTGATACAACGTAATTTATAACAAAGAAAACTTTTTTTGTGAACAACATTCAAAACAAAATTCATTATTTAAAAAATGGATTTGTGCATTGTTGTATGTATTCAATTAGGGTGTAGTGTAAATAATGGTGTCAACATATCATTTCTCTTAAGTAAAAGCAAATTGAATAAAAAATTTCATTGTAAAACACAGATACTATAAATTCTAACAATTAATAGAATCAATTATAGACCCAAATTCAATTCTATTTTTGAAACACCAACCGCCTCAAAATCACTTCCGAATTAATTCTAGCAAAATTATTGGGCTATGGCATAGAGATATCCATAAAACATAGTTACTAAAATACAAACCTGAGAATTATTTAAATGTGGTGACAAGTCTAAATTGTGCATTACAGCATGTTACTACTATCAAAAGTTATAGATATCTAGCTGCGGCGTAGTGACTTTTGGAAAGAGGTGAGTTTTGGGAAGAGATAAATGATGAATCCAAAGATGCAAATTAAACTTTTTTACTCTAAAAGTTGTTATTTTTTGGGGTTGCAATTCAAATTCAATGTCAACAATCATAAGCAATCAAACACAGAAATTAAATATCAAACTGGAAATATTATCTATAGTAGAAATCAGCACAATGAAACAAAAATTGCATAGACAAAATTACTCAATGCTCAAATCATCTCAATATCAGAAAATATGAGCATTGTACAAAGTTTACAACTAGAAATTCTTTCAACAATGTCTAGAAAGCTGAGAATAGAAAACACCATTGAAATGTCTAACTACTTTACTGGTCAACAGGAATTGACTTAATGATGTCAGAATCACCTGAAATCAGAAAACAAATAAAATTAGAATATTGAAAATAATTACAGAATACGAGTTCTAATATTATTGAAATAGTTAAGGAAAGCTTCAAATACCAGGATCAACAATGCTCAGGCAGCACACTCTGTAGTACTTTCCACATGCAGTACCCAAATCAACATTGTCTAATTAAAAGAGTAAAATTTGTCAATGAAAGATCAATCAAAATATTTGTGCATAATACCAAAATAGAGAGTTAACCAATAAATTCAACCACATCAACGCATTAGACAGCTAAATTCAATACTATTAAGAGTAATCAGTGTATGTCAAAGTTTGTCAATACTAAGAGTAGCAGCAAGTGTAGGTCAAAGGTTGCCAAGACTAAGAGAAACAAGGGCAGGTCAAAGGTTGTCAAGCAGTAGCATATCTATAATTATGCATTATTTAGGGGGAAAAAACAGTAGAACAATGGAGAGTAACAAAATGCTACAAGTTCAGAATCATGTGAGTATGCAAGATTACCAGAACCGTGTTTGGAAAACTCAATGGCCAATTTAAAATTAGTCCCATTTCCAACTACTAAGATTATTACAAGTTATAACAAACAAAAAACAAAAGCTTATAAAATAAAACAAATGTTTACAACAGCATTGAAAGATTAGATTGAATGATTCAATAACCAGACACTGGAAAACTAAGTTGATAGAAACTACTATACCCACAAGGTTTGATGGATCACATTCATTCTTTTGAATTATACATACTAGTCTTACATTCTTACATGATTATCAATTTTATCAATAGACGTCCAATATTCGAGACAATGACAATATATTGGTATTAGTGTGATAGGATTTAAACCTAACAAGTCTATTCATTTAGGGTCACTACATTACAATATATACCATCAATCAAAACATACTCACGTGATAAAATAGCATTCTGAAAAACTGTGAACAATCACTAAATGCGCATTAACATTGAAAAATGGTAACTTACTTCCGTTGTAGTGATGTACCCCAACCTTAGCCAACATGGCATAGTATTCAATTTCAGATTTCCTCAAAGGAGGACAGTTGTTAGCAATGATAATCAACTTTCCTACAAAATAATCAAATTAAAAACATACTCACTTACCTCTTAATTCCACTAACAAATCAACATAAAAACTGATAAAAAAATCAAATTCAAAAATAAACATGAAGGAAAAAGTTACCTTTTGAACTCCTTAGGGACTTAAGAACGGTTTTGTAACCTAGGGTATATTTGCCACTCTTCATGACAAGAGTGAGCCTGTTGTTGATACTCTCATGAGTCTTCTTCTGTAAAATTCAATCAAAATTCAATTAAATATAATTGGGATTAGAAACCCTAAATCTGAAACGAACACACCAAATTCATCGTAATACAAAATAAAATGCTTAGAGCAGAGAAAGAAGAGAAGAGTGATAGCTTACGGTTTTCTTTTGCAGCAGCTTCTTTGATTTCTCAACCTTCTTTGAGCTTGACTCTTTCCCATATTCTTTGTCAAACTCTTTTTCGAAATTGTTGCCAAATTCTTTCAGATAACCAAGTATTACTTTACAATTGCTGCACTTAATATCTGCACTTGTGAACCTTCTCTTATTTCGAGTGTTCAATAATAGTTCAACAACTTCATTGTCTCAACCGAACAACTCACAACTTATATGACTCTGGAAAAAAAAATCAAACAATTGAAACTATAAGAAATTGGGGAGGAATGGTTTTACAATACCCAATATCAATTATTTCGAAACCAATGATACTTACCTTTTCAAAAAATTTGGATCTCCAGAACTTTCTCTTAGGATTTTCGTGGGTGTTTAAAACCCATATCTTCATTAATAGATTTCAACCACATCTGCGTATTTCTCTCCTATTAGGATTTTCGATAAAAGAATTTCTACTACCACCCATTTCAAATCCTAATTTCAAATCCTAATTTCAAATGAAAATGACTAGGAAAAGAGGATGAAAAACACGAGTTGTTGTAAACTATGGAGAAGACAAGTTGCAGTTAGCAATGGAGAAGACGAGGATGGAATGGAAAAGACATTTTTATAAACTCAAATTTCGGAGGCGGCATAAATTTGTCCATCTGTCATTTTAAAAAAAATGTCACTTATCATGACACGTAGGCATTAGTCGTGTGTCATTTCCCCTAAGGTTTAAACAATTAGAATCTTTATATGACAAGATTATTTTTACAAAAACAAAAATATACAGAAGTGTAAATCAGAACTTACCTATATAACAAGCTGGTAAAATGATATTAATCCATAGTTAAAAGTCCTTCAACACTCACCTGGTCTATCCCATACCCTATCCCACATGATAAAACTTTTATGGGGAAAATAGATAAAGGAAATTATCACTATGTAACTGAAAATCAAAGTGTAGAAGATAAATCAGTCATAAGCCTCATGGAAACTACTTTTACAATGACAGTATATTGAGAATGGATTATTTAACCACATCACCCCACTTTTGTAACTAAATTTTAAGATTGGTGTGTGACATGGTAAAATGGAGGCTTCTCATTAAATGATAGTGCAAAATTATTTTACACTCATAGTATATAGCATTAAACTCTTAAAAGAAACCGCTTAAAAAGAGCAAAAATCTTAACCCTTTTGTGCTTCCTTTCTCTGTAACTCAATTTCATCCTTAACCATGAATTACCATCAATAACAAACTTCCAGCAGCAGCCCTTCTAAAATCTCTCCTTCCCTTCTCAAGTGCTCCTCCCCTTTCCCTGTCAACCATGGCTAAAGGACCGCTAGGTAGAATTGTTATGAGGCTCTTTGCATCATCAAGCAGTCCCAAGTCATCCCTCAGGTACAAGCAAGAACATAAACTTAGTTTGCTTGATTTGTAAAGAACAAATAGTTTGTACCTTAGTAACCTTGGTGCCAATCATTCTCATCAGTTCTGCAATAACCAGACCATCTAGGTTATGAAAGCACACAACTATGCAAATCAGCTAACATGATCAAGATGCAACAATTTTTTATACATTTAATCCGATTACAGCGGCTGATGAATTCGCAGGGCTTATCATGGCGATCTCTTCCACCAGACAACAAAAAATTATTAGATGCTGGCTTCAATAGCAGTCAAATCTTGGATGGGAGTTAAACAATTCTCATTATTCACAACAGTTCCGTAGAATATTTGTATAACCTACATGAAGCCGATGCTGCTACTAGTTAACATTCTAGCTCAACATTGCCAAACGGGCAAATACTAGGTCATTAACCATAGCTTCCAATAATCTGCCAATTTCTATCATCACACTGCCTCTCCCATTGCTAGAATACTGCTTTTGGGGTTACAGCTACATTGTACAAGAAGTAGCAACCACATTTGTTGCATTTATCTGAAATTTTAAGAGTCATAATGCAACTACACCAATGACTTAAGAGTCATAATCTTATTGCAACTATGTCCACAGTTTAAAATGTTGGTCATCAAATAGCTTCCTGCATGCTAGAATCACTTTTTCCAGTACAAACGTTCACATGAGAACCCTTCCGATTTTCACTATCAATCCAGCTCTTACCGGGCAACTTCTTAACCCCTCTATCTTCCATCAACTTCCTGATCTCCACAGCATCGTCCCACCGGCCAACCTCTCTGTAAATGTTACCAAGCAGAACATAGCTCAAATGGAAGTTAGGCTCCAATTCAATCATCTTCTTTGCGACGCGTTCGGCAGTGTCATAGTCAGAACACTTAGTACAAGCTCCAAGAAGAGCTGCCCAAAGTGATTTATCATATTTGCAATCTGCATTTTCCAACAAACACTCAGCCTCCTCAATAAACTCAGCACGCCCCAAAAGATCAATCATGCAATTATAATGTTGCACAACAGGCTTAATCCCATATTCCCCCATCAAGGCAAAAAACCTCCTCCCTTCATCAACCAAACCCGCATGACTACAAGCAAAGAGAACCGCAACAAAAGTGATGGAATCAGGTTTAATCTCTTCCTTAATCATATCCTCAAACAATGCCAACGCCTCAACCCCTCTTCCATTCTGCGCAAACCCACTGATCATCGAGTTCCACGTGATCAAATTCCTAACCTCCATATGCGCAAACACCGTACGTGCAAAATCAACCATACCACATTTTGCATACAAATCAACTAATGCAGACTCAATTATAACATCTTTCCAACCACCATTCCTCACATATTTACAATGAACCTCCTTCCCATGGTTCACTGCAGCCAACCCCGAACACGCACGAAGAACAATGCCAAACGCGTAAAAATCCACAACCCCCCTCTCCCTAACAAGATCAAGCACATTTTGATATTCTTTATTCTGACAATACACACCAAGCATTGCAGTCCAAGACACTGAATTCTTATCATCACTCAACCTATCAAACACAATCCTAGAATGCCCAACAGACCCACATTTTCCATACATATCCAACAAACTACTCTCAACAACCACGTTTCCACAAAAACCTAAACCAAGAACCTTAGCATGAACCTCCTTCCCTTGCCTCAACAACCCTAAATTAGCACAAGCAGTCAACACCGTCCCAAACGTAAAAGCATCCGGAACCAACCCACGAACCCTAAGCATAACATAAAATGACTTGAGCGCCTCTTTAAACATATCATTTCGCGTAAACGTCGATATAATCGCAGTCCAACAAAACACATCGTCTGGTTCAGGCAAATCGTCAAACACCCGCCGTGCATCCTCAACCGCGCGACTCCAACCATACATATCAATCAAGGAACAATTAATAACAGTGTTGGAATGAAACCCGCGTGTTATAACCATGGAATGAAAGCAACGACCGAGGGTTAAGTTGTTAAGCTGTGAACATGCTTTAATAACGGAAGAGAGAGTGAAAGCATTGGGCTGAATAGGAAAGGTTAACATTTGGTGGAAAAGAGAGATAGATTGATGTGGGAGGCCGGAGCGGGTGTAACCGGAGATGAGAGAAGTCCATGAGATGACATCTTTGATGGAGAGTGAGTCGAAGAGTTTACGGGCCTGAGATAAATGGGGGCCCGGGCTTAGTTTAAAGTAGAGAGTGAGGAGGCTGTTGCCGACGAAGCGGTCGGAGTGGAGCCCGGATTTGAGGACGTGGGCGTGGACGGAGGTGCCGTGGTGGAAGGAGGAGGTTTTGACGCAGGTTTGAAGGAGGGAAGCGTAGATGACTGGTTTGAGAGAGAGGGTTGGTTGACAAGTGTTGAGGAGGTTGATGGCTTGAGAGAGAGCGCCGTTTTTTAAGTGATGGAGGATTTGGGTGTCGGAGGAGAGGAAAGTCTGGTGTTGATTCAGGGGGAGACCATGGAGGTGGTGCTGGAGATTCTTCATCAAACTTGCGACGGTTTTGTTCGATGGTAAAAGAGTGTTTCATTATCAATTTACCGTTAAATTTTATATCATTCAATAAAAAAAATCACTAATATGTGAAATTATTTTACCTTTAATTAACCCATAAGCAGTATGACATAATCATGAATTCTCTTGTATGGAACAAAAGCTGCCTGGTTATTACTCATAATACTTCACAACACTCAACTCAATCTATTATCCAACACTTTATAGATCATTTTGTAAATACTTGTACAATAAGAGATTAGTCTATAATCTTTAAGAGTCTTGGCATTAGGGCTTTTAGGGATTAGAGTAACTAAAGTGTCATTCAACTTGCCAATCTTACCTCTCTCAAACAACTCCCTAATGGCTGCTATGAGATCTTACAGTATGTCAAGATTTTTTTGAAGAATTTTGACCCATAGCCATCCAACCCAGAGGCTTTCAACTCATCAATGCTCTTCACAACTGCTTCAATTTTTGTCACTGTAACAAGAGCTATCAGTATTGTCCTTTGATCATGTTAAGTTGATTCCCATTTATCAAAGCTACAATGTGATACAGATACAACATCTAGTGGTAGAATTAGTAATGAGCAGCCCAACACTGTTGAAGTTAGGCCCACCTGTACCAAGAGGATTCCTTCAAAATACAAGGACCACTTCCTTTATTAATGAATATTATAGTTGCATTTTATTCCCTTATTTCTAGTATGTTTCTAGAAGGTTGTGACTCAGCCAAATTTGTTAGGATTTGCTTAGCTGTGAGATCTCTCATTAGATTCTCTATTTTGCAATTCCTTTATATGTTGTAATTGCTATTGAAGCAAGATATGGAATGAAATTCTGTTAAGAAAAAAAAAGTCTCTTCTCTCTCTTTATACTTGCTTGAGGAGGTTTGCTCAGTCCTTAAAACTGAGCCCTATCATTTGGTGCTTTCATTGTGTTGAATTCATCCTTCTTCCATGGCTCCACCACCAGATCCCATCGCTGATCTCACTCGCCAAATCGCCACACTCACCACTCAGCTTGATGTTATGCGTAAACGCTTCGACGATTCCGGCGGTTCTCGTTCCAGCGTCGATTCGCAACACCGTCCCCGTCTCAAACTTGATGTCCCTCGCTTTGATGGTACTGATACACATGGGTGGATTTTTAAGATTTCTCAATTTTTCACCTATCATCACACTCCAGATGAGGAACGCATCACCATTGCTTCATTTTATCTTGATGGTCCGGCGTTGTCGTGGTACCAGTGGAAGTACCAGAATCGCCAGATCGCGTCGTGGGATCAATTTCTAGAGAAGTTGGCGATTCGTTTCGCTCCAACGGCATTTGATGATCCTCGTGGCAATTTGTTCAAGCTCACCCAATCGTCGTCCGTGACGGCGTATCTCTCCGAGTTTGAAGCTCTTGCTAACCGTCTTGAGGGTTTATCTGAGGCTGATTTACTCAGTTGTTTCATTTCTGGGTTGAAGATTGAGGTTCGCCGTGAAGTGTTGGCTCACCAACCAAAGACTATTGCTCAGGCCGTCGGTCTCGCACGGTTACAGGAGGATAAATTGCAGGACATTGCTTGTTCTTCTCGTTCACAGCCATCACCACCACCGTGGCATTCTCCGTCTGGTTCTCGTCCTTCACCAAAACCTAATTTCGACCCCCCTCCACGGCGAAGTCTTCTCAAGGCTTACTTCCGACCCCACCTGCTAAGCCTCGATTTCGGCATCTTTCTGGGGCGGAAATGGATGATCGACGTAGCAGAGGGTTATGTTTCAACTGTGACCAACCTTGGTCTAAGCAGCATAAATGTGGTGCCCGTGTTTTTTTGATGGTGGCTAATGATGATGATTTTTCTTCTGTGACAGGTGATTTAGAAGTAGCGGTGGCTGACTTGGTTGACAGCGGTGTCACGACGGAGGACACCTCGATTCCCGTCGTTCAATTAAGCTTGCACGCTCTTTCTGGCGACCAAGCTGCTGACACCTTTCGACTTTCGGGTCGAATCTCTTTGGAACCAGTGGATGTTCTTGTTGATGGGGGCAGTACCCATAATTTCATTAAAGAGACTATCATTGCAGCTTTGGGCCTGAAGCTGCGCCCAATCGATCCATTCAGGGTTTTGGTAGGTAGTGGCCAAGAATTGTTGTGTTCTCACATTTGCCAGGGGGTGTCAATAGTAATGCAAGGCCACTCCTTCTCCATGGACCTATTTGTCTTAGGTTTGCGGGGTGTTGATGTAGTGCTGGGAGCCCAATGGTTGAAAAAGCTTGGTCCAGTTTTAATGAATTATAATTCACTTACTATGACCTTTTTTCACAACAATGCTTGTGTTGAGTTAAAAGGCGACTCACCCACTCCTACTGTGGGCCTACATCACTTCCAAAGGCTTATGAGACTTGACCCAGAAGCTCAATTATTCTCCCTTCATATCATCAGTCCATATGATACACCTACTCAACCCACACCCGCTCACTCACCTTCTTTACCCGATACAGACCACCTTGACCCAAACTTCATTTTCCCTCCTCTCTAACTACTCCCACATATTCACTGAACCCTCCACCCTCCCCCCATATCGTCTCACCGACCACACTATCCCCCTCTTACCTCAATCCACACCAGTCAACGTCCGACCCTACCGTTACCCTCATTCCCAAAAATTAGAGATTGAATCCCAAGTGGCCAAGTTTTTGAAGACAGGGTGGATACAGCCTAGCACAAGCCCATTCTCATCTCCCGTGCTTCTGCTTAAAAAGAAAGGTGGTTTTTGACGTATGTGCGTCGATTACCGTGCCCTGAATGCAATTACAGTCCCGGATCGTTTTCCCTTGCCAACCATCGACGAGTTATTGGACGAATTGGGTAGGGCCAGGGTATTTTCCAAGTTAGACCTTACTTCGGGTTTCCATCAGATACGCTTGGCTCCACGTGATGTTCTTATGACCGCCTTCCGCACTCACGAAGGCCATTATGAGTATCGTGTTATGTCGTTTGACTTGTGTAACACTCTAGCAACCTTCCAGACTACGATGAATGACATATTTCGTGAGTTGCTGCGTAAATTTGTCATCGTCTTTTTTGATGACATCCTGGTCTTCAGCTCTTCACTTGATACACACTTGGATCATCTGACACAGGTATTTACTATCTTGGCTAATCACAAATTTCACTTGAAACCCACAAAATGCTCATTTTGTCAAAGCCAGATTGCTTATTTGGGTCATATTGTTTCTGAGGGCACCGTGTCACCTGACCCACTTAAGGTACAGGGAGTGGTAGATTGGCCAACTCCTAAATCAGTGAAGAGTTTGCGTGGATTTCTTGGCCTGTCGGGTTTCTATCGGAAGTTTATACAGGGGTATGCTACTTTGGCTCACCCTCTAACTTCATTACTTAAGAAGAATTCCTTTGAGTGGTCTGATCTTGCTCATTAGGCTTTTGATAAGTTGAAAGTCGCTTTGGCCACAACACCGGTTCTTGTGTTGCCGGATTTCTCATTTCCTTTTATAGTGCAAACTGATGCTTCTGGGTATGCTATGGGGGCTGTTTTGTTACAGAATGAACACCATGTCACCTATTTTAGCAAGTTGTTCTGTCCTCGTCTCTCTAAAGCTTCAACTTATATCCGAGAGCTTCATGCCATTACTTGTGCCGTGAAAAGATGGCGTCAATACTTGCATGGCCATTACTTTATAATCCAAACTGATCACCGTAGCTTGAAGGAGTTGCTTACTCAAGTGATACAAACCCCAGAACAACAATTCTATTTGTCTAAATTGTTGGGGTACCATTATGACATTCAGTACAAGCCCGGGAAGACGAATACTGTTGTGGATGCCCTGTCTCGCTGTCCAGAACCATATGTTGATGAGTTGAATGTGCTCTCCACCCCTCAGTTCTTGTTCATTGATGATTTACGAAAAGAATTGAGTTCGGATGTCGACTATCAGACTAAGTGTCAACAAGTTGTTGTTGATTCCTCTCTTGCTCCGGATTACACTGTTTCTAATGGGTTATTGTTGCACAAAGGGCGCATTTGGATCCCTTCTACATCTCGTTTTAAGGCCCTGCTGCTTCATAACACGAAATCGTATATATATATATTGATGCATAATTCAACTGATGTTTAACTGTTTTCGATCCGATTTCGGGTTATTTATGTGTTATTTGTCTGATGTTTTGTAGGTATTTGATAATCACGTCTAAACAAAGCAATATGAAGAAAAGAAGCAATCACAGATAAAATATGGACGAAAATCGGATGAAAACAACATGAAAAACGCAGAATGCATATTTTGCTGCTGTGACGACCGTCACAGCCCCATGACGACCGTCACACACCGTGACGACCGTCATGCAGGCCAAAACGCCCAACTTCAAATGCACGTGCAAGAAGCAGTTCCAAGTCCCAAATAGTGGACCACTACTCCCTGATAATTCTGCCTCAAAGTCCACCTTCTTCAAGTTATAACCGTTAGAATTCCATTTCTATAAAAAGGGAAGGAGGGGGACTGAGAAAGGGAGCCGCATTCAGACAACGAAGTGCTGCCAATTTATCTTCAGAGCAACCTTTCCAGTTTTTCTATTCTTATTTGTTTCTCTTTTCTTTTTCTGCATTCCTTTGATATTCTGTAATTCTTATTTCCCTTGTACGATCAATTGGCACAAAGACCAAAATCCTGCCAACATTTGAGGAGGATCTGCCCAAAGGTCAATTGGAATATTTACACGTTTCTAATTTTAATTGTAATTTTAGTTTTCATTATGATGCATGTTATTATTTACTGTTTTTATTTATGTTTTACCTTTCCCAAATCCATGTCTAGCTAAATCAAAGTAATCGATATGTAATAATAATTCGGAAGGGATTTGATAATAACCGGTTGAAAACTTTCTTTTTCAAAAGTTGTTTATGGTCTGAGTGTTTAAATTAATTGACTGAATAAACTTCGTCGCGAAAGCGAGAACTTATTTAAAAGTAGTTTTGCCACGAAAGTGGGAAATTAATTAAGGTACGAACCAACAAGCAAAAGTTGCGGCAAGACCAGATAGTAAACACTAGTCATTTGTTTTAATAACAGCGAAAGCACTTTAAAATGAATTAGAACTTAGAGATTTCCAAAAAATAGTTTTAACCCCGAATGGGACACGAAAGCGTACGTTTGGCCCTTAGAATTATGATTAGCGTCAATAACCATCGTGAGACGAGAGTCTTCAGATCACTATTTTCTGCTTAAATAAACTCTGAAAAATATTTCCTATACCGGTAACTTGTCAAATCCCCGAAGAACATAATTACTGCATATCGATTCACCTAATTATAATTTAAGTAACATTCTTAGTTCCCTTTAGTGACAATCTTATTCCCTTAAACATTATCTACCTAGCTAAACATAGTGACTCCCGAGAACACTAGTTTGATTACGAGTCCCTGTGGGATCGATATCTATTATTACTACGCGATAGACTGTGCACTTGCAGTTAGGCTGTATTAGACATAGAAAGTCGCGATCAAGTTTTTTGCGCCGTTGCCGGGGACCCGTTTAGTCAATAGTGTAACCTTCTGTTACGCCGTATAGACTAGGTTAACTATTTTCATTTTTCCTTTAATAGTGTTGTCGATTGTATGCCAAGTAATCGCGCACAAGGCGATATCTTGAAACCTTCAGTCGCAGAACTAGAGCGCTTCTTACATTTAAGAAGCCGAATTATTGAGTACCAACTCAAACATAACATTCCCGATCCTCTCACTCCCATTCCCAAATCAGAAGAAAAATCAAAGATGGCTGAAGGACCTCCAAACAAACCGCTGAAGGCATACGCTACACCCTCTCAGATGGAGCCTAGAAGTAGCATTGCTGCCCTAGCTATTACTCGAAATGATTTTGAGCTGAAACCATCATTGCTGTCAGCTGTACAACAAAACCAATTCTCAGGAAATACAACTGAGGACCCAAACGAACATTTAACGAAGTTTGTACAATACGCAGACACAGTGAAAGCAAATGGAGTAACTCCAGACGCGATAAGACTTCGTCTTTTCCCATTCTCTCTTAGAGACAGAGCGTGGACATGGTTACAATCTTTACCATCCAACTCCGTTACGACGTGGGAACAGTTGAAGAACGTCTTCTTAGCGAGATATTTCTCGCCAAGCAAAACTGCTATGCTTAGAGCTCAAATCAATGGATTTCGACAAAAAGATACTGAATCTCTTTACGAAGCATGGGAACGATTCAAAGATATGATGAGAACATGTCCTCACCACGGTCTAGAAGACTGGGTGACAATCCATACTTTCTATAATGGGCTTTTATACAATACTAGATTGACAATAGACGCTGTCGCGGGCGGTGCACTTATGGATAAGCCATACGACGAAGCCTATCAACTAATAGAAAACATGTCTCAGAACCACTGCCAATGGGGAGGTGAACGCACTCCAACAGAGAAAACCACAGCGAAAGGTGGGATGTACGAGATCAGCAGCCTTGAAAAGTTCAATGCTAAAGTAGATGCTCTAGCATATAAGATTGACAGTTTGGCCGTTAACCCCACTGCAACCGTCGCTGCCGTAACTCCAAACTGCGAGTTATGCGGAAGCACCACTCATAATGTGCCCGAATGCCCATTGCTAGCCGGAATCCCACCAGACCAAGTAAATTATGCTCAAGGAAATCCTTACGCAAATACTTACAACCCAGGTTGGCGAAATCATCCAAACTTTTCTTACAAAAGCGATAATGCATTGCAAATGCCTACTGCTCCGCCAAGATATCAGAAACCAGCTGCTGCTCAGACTGCACCTAGGAAATCAAACCTCGAGTTGATGATGGAAAAATTCATAGCTACTCAAGCTCAAACAAACAAAGAATTCCTGAATCAAAATATACACACTAGCGAGCAAATTAAATAGTTGACCGGAAAAGTAGACGCTTTAGCCACCCACAACAAAATGTTAGAAACACAGATATCACAAGTGGCTCAACAACAAGCCTCTGCTAC
Source organism: Lathyrus sativus (assembly GCA_963859935.3). NCBI lineage: Eukaryota > Viridiplantae > Streptophyta > Magnoliopsida > Fabales > Fabaceae > Lathyrus > Lathyrus sativus. The sequence continues at coordinate 707,170,006 of OZ012737.1, forward strand.
CGCACCCGCTGGCACATTTCCTGGACAACCCGAACAGAATCCAAAAGGCCAAGCAAATGCTGTCATATTAAGAAGTGGAAAAGAATTGGACGAACCGATCGATCCGAGGACCGAAAACTCAGCCATGCAACAAAAACCAACTGAACAAGCAGAAAAGGAATCCAAGTTAGAGAAGAAGGAAGACAACGAGAAAGAGGATACCGCAAGTGAAAAAACCCAAGCACCTCCAGCGCCATATAAACCACCTATCCCTTATCCTCAAAGATTAATAAACTCCAAAACTTCAGGACAGTTTAAGAAATTTGTAGAGCTCCTTAAACAGTTGAATATCACTATTCTTTTTACAGAAGCGATAACTCAAATGTCGTCATACGCTAAATTTCTCAAAGAAATTCTGTCCAATAAGAGAAAGATCGAGGATAACGAGAAAGTTACACTTACTGCAGAGTGTAGCGCTATTATTCAAAACCGCATGCCTCCTAAATTAAAAGACCCAGGTAGTTTCTCCATACCCTGCGTCATAGGAAAGTTCGTAATAGACAAAGCTCTATGCGATTTAGGAGCCAGTATCAGTGTTATGCCTTTATCTATATGCAAAAAGCTGAATATGGGAGACCTAAGACCAACCAAAATGTCCGTACAATTAGCTGACCGATCAGTAAAATACCCCGTCGGAATACTGGAAAACGTTCTAGTACGCATAGGACAATTCTACATCCCAACCGACTTCATAATCATGGACATCAAACAGGACTCTGTTACCCCGATTATCCTAGGAAGACCGTTCCTAGCCACAGCCGGAGCTATTATAGACGTGAAGAAAGGAAGGCTAACATTCGAAGTAGGAGAAGAAAAGATAGAGTTCATTCTCACCAAGTTCTTACAAGCACCAGCCATAGACGATACCTGCTATTTAGTGGATGAAATTGACGAATGCATAAGAGAACTTGAAAATGAAGAGACCATGTATTCAGAAATAATAAAGATTCAAATACCCGATATTTCTGAAGACGATGATTGGCGTAAACCATATAAAGATGACAGCCTAAGCGAAAGCTTAGCACTGACCCCAAACCATATGCCAGGTCCGAAGAACCCATCTTTAGAACTTAAAACACTACCCAAAAACCTTAGATATGAATTCCTAGACGATGAACTAAAAAGACCAGTGATAGTCAACGCCGACTTAGGACAACCAGAAACTGAAAAGCTATTAGAAGTCCTAAAGAAGTACCCCACCGCGCTAGGCTATAACATAAGCGATCTAAAAGGTATAAGCCCTTCACTCTGTATGCATCGAATTACAATAGAGGAAGACTCTAAAACCTTTAGAGAGCATCAGAGGAGACTGAACCCCATCCTAAGCACTGTAGTCAGAGGTGAAGTAAAGAAATTGCTAGATGCAGGAATCATCTATCCAATCTCCGATAGTGAATGGGTCAGCCCAGTTCATGTCGTACCGAAGAAAGGAGGAGTCACAGTAGTTAAAAACGAAAAAAGCGAATCAATAACAAAAAGAGTCGTGACTGGAAGCAGGATGTGCATTGATTATAGGAAGCTTAACAAAGCCACACGAAAAGATCACTTTTCGTTACCCTTCATATACCAAATGTTGGAAAGATTAGTCAAACATTCATATTTCTGCTATCTAGATGGTTATTCAGGATTTTTCCAAATTCTCATTCATCCTGACGACCAAGAAAAGACTACATTCACATGTCCTTATGGTACTTTTGCTTACCACCGAATGCCGTTCGGACTCTGTAATGCTCCAGCAACCTTCCAAAGATGCATGATGGCAATCTTCGCAGATTTCATAGACGACATAATGGAAGTATTTATGGACGATTTCTCGGTATGTGGACAAAGTTTCGAAGGATGCTTACAAAACTTAGAAATGGTATTAGAACGTTGTGTAAAAGTGAACCTCGTCCTAAATTGGGAAAAATGTCATTTTATGGTCCGACAAGGAATAGTTATAGGACATGTCATATCAAATAAAGGAATTGAGGTCGACAAAGCTAAAATAGAGATTATAAAAGATCTCCAACCTCCAAAATTCGTACGAGAAATACGGAGTTTTCTAGGACATGCCGGTTTCTACCGAAGATTTATAAAAGATTTTTCAAAAATCACAAAACCTTTGATCGGCCTGTTGATGAAAGATGCTAAGTTCGTCTTCGACGACGACTGTCTAAAAGCATTTGAAACATTAAAATCAGCCCTTATCACCACACCGATTATGCAACCACCCGATTGGCGACTACCGTTCGAAATCATGTGCGATGCGAGTGATTATGCCGTAGGCGCAGTTCTAGGACAAAGGAAGGATAAGAAACTCCATCCCATCTACTATGCCAGTAGAACCTTAGATCCTGCCCAAATGAACTACGCTACAATAGAAAAGGAACTTCTAGCAGTTATATTTGCGCTTGACAAATTCCGTTCTTACTTAGTAGGAGCAAAGATTATCATATACACAGACCACACTGCCATTAGGTACCTAATAAGCAAAAAGGACGTCAAACCAAGACTATTGAGATGGATCCTGTTATTACAAGAGTTTGACTTAGAAATCAAAGATAAGAAAGGAATCGAGAACGTTGTTGCAGATCACTTATCCCGAATAGAAGGCATCAAACATGAACCAGTACCGATAAATGACGATTTCCCGTACGAACGTCTGATAGCCAAATTAGAAAGTGACACGCCTAACTCAATCTCGGAAGATCCAAAATTCGAAAAAGCCGTAGAAGTCGTCTATGCCCAAGTCACATTACCTTGGTATGCTGACATCGTTAATTACCTCGCTGCAGGCGTGCTTCCACCGGATCTCACTTATCAGCAAAAGAAGAAATTCTTCCACGATCTGAAACACTATTATTGGGACGAACCTCTACTCTTCAAGAGAGGGGCCGACAACATATACCGTCGCTGTGTCCCAGAAGAAGAAATAGAAAATATCATTTCCCAATGCCATTCAGCACCATATGGTGGTCATGCTAGTACATCCAAGACGTGCGCTAAGATTCTCCAAGCCGGCTTATTCTGGCCTAACCTCTGGAAATACGTTCACATCGCTGTGCAAAAATGTGATAGATGCCAACGAATTGGCAACATCTCACGACGCGATGAAATGCCTCAGAAAGGAATCTTAGAGGTAGAAATTTTTGACGTATGGGGAATAGATTTCATGGGACCATTCCCACCTTCTTTTGGTAATAACTACATACTCGTCGTTGTAGACTATGTGTCTAAACGGATAGAAGTCATTGCTGCTCCAACAAATGACGCACGAGTAGTAATCAAACTCTTCAAAAACACAATCTTTCCTAGATTCAGTGTACCCAGACTCGTCATTAGTGACGGCGGATCACACTTCATATCGCGAATATTTGATAAACTTCTTTATATATATGGAGTCCGACACCGAGTAGCTACACCTTATCATCCGCAAACTAGCGGACAAGTAGAGGTCTCGAACAGGGAAATAAAACAGATATTGGAAAAGATTGTCGCTACCTCAAGGAAAGATTGGTCATCAAAGCTACATGAAGCTTTATGGGCTTATAGGACCGCTTTTAAGACACCAATAGGTACTACACCCTACAAATTAGTTTACGGTAAATCCTGTCATCTCCTTGTAGAATTAGAGCATAAGTCCTTCTGGGCCATTAAGACACTCAATTTCAACTACATTGAGGCAGGAGAGAAACGAATCTTGAACTTACACGAATTAGAAGAACTTCGATTAGACGCTTGCGAAAATGCCCGTATCTACAAAGAACGAACTAAAAAGTGGCATGATAAACGTTCAGTCAAGAAACAATTCAGTGTGGGAGACATCGTATTGCTATTTAATTCAAGATTAAAACTCTTCCCAGGTAAACTAAAATCTAGGTGGTCTGGACCTTATGAAGTGACTAAAGTACTTCAGAGTGGAGCTGTTGAAATTACCGATAAGACAAATGCACCGTTTATCGTAAACAGGCAACGTTTAAAACATTATAATAAGAACGAAAACAACCCTCAAGTCTGCAGTATAGCATTGCTTGAGCCTCCAGCTCAAACACCCGAATAGCTTGTCACCAAGCTATCGTCAGGCTTTAGACGTTAAAAACAGCGCTTACTGGGAGGCAACCTAATTTTCCCGCATTTTTCCTCGTTACTGTATTTAATTCTCATTTTTATTTTTATTCTACTTTGAAACTTTAACAAAAACTCTACAATAGAAATTGCTACTATTTTTCCTTTCTTTTATTTTCATATTTTTATTTTATTTTTCTCTTTTATCTTTTGTTTTTACCGCTTTTTGTTTTTAAAAATCCTGACTTCAAACTTCTGTTTTAAACTTTTCAGGATTTTAAAAGTCTTCAAACCTTCCTCCTGTTTTTCTCCGAACTACCTGAGAGTATGGCCGCGTATGACTTCACAAAGGTTCATTTTCGAGGACTAGCTCAAAAGGCAAGATTTAAGGCATTAACTGAGAGAGAACTAGCCTTAACGTTGTATTATGATAAGTCTACCATGGAGAAACTCGGAATCACGGATAACATCCAATACCTGTTTAATCAACTGGGTTGGGAGAACACTGCTTTGAAAACCCGTTTTGCTACCTATAAGGACCTCACCTACGAATTCCTTAGTTCCTTCAGGTACCTACCCAACTATGGTTTTGGATCCAACACAGAGCTGATCACCTTTAGGATGTTTGGGATGGACCAAACCCATAGCCGAATGTCATTAGCTAACCTCCTAGGATTTCCTAGCGGACCGCATGTGTTCATCAGTGCAGAAGATGACGATATTGATTTTGAACTCGACCAATTCTGGGGTAGAATCACAGGCGACTATCACCCTGAACCAGACAGAATGTATAATGATGAGATTCATAACCCAGCTTTCAGATACTTTCATAAGATACTAGCCCACACCTTTTTCGGGAAAGAAGAAAATATTACTACAGTATCTAAAGAGGAGTTATTTATCATGTTTTGTGCTTCTCAGGGACGTACAGTGAATGCAGTACCTTTCATGATGCGATCTTTCCGACGCCTCACTCAGGACCCACAATCACCTATTCTTATAGGAGGCCTTGTGACAATGATTGCCCACGAGCTTGGCCTTAGATTCCACCTTAATGCAAGCACTAGTTTTGGCACCATCCGACCCATGAATATCCAGTTTTGCTTTAACAGGCGCATTTTAGGAACTATGGGACCTGGACCTTACGAGTACCTCATCAATGAAAAACCTGTCCAGCTATTCACATTGCCAAATCATCAGATGACAAGTATCCACAACAAGGACAACTGGCTTTATGAATTGGATGAGCCTATGGGACCTCCTTCACCTCAATCAACACCACAGAACTACATGTACGACAGTGATCACATCTCTGAAGCACACGATTATATGTACTATGAGGATGCTGTATCAGAAGCTGAAGTAGACCCTACGACTCCTCCGCATTACAACACCTATCCTGAGCCTATTCCTGAGGAGACCGCCGACAAAATGGATACTATTCTGCTCCGGTTGGACAACGTTGATGCAGCTCTGACTACTGTAAAAGACGACATCGCAGGCATACACAGCGAACTCGTAGTCTTCATGGACTTAGTCTGTAACCAGCTCGACTACTACGCACAGAAGTTCGATGAGTTGAAGGCACGAAAAGACTAGATATTAGCATTACATTTAGTTTAGTTTAGTTTTTCTACTTTCCGTCCGTTTTCAATTCTTTTGATTTTTGCATTGTTAATTTCTTTATATATTACATTACAATCATTTTAATTAATGTTATTTCAATTATATTCCTTATTCATTTATTCTGTTACTCTTTGTTTATTGGCCGACATAATGCATTGCCATATCATTTATAGGCCTAAAAGTCATTGCAAGAACACCCTCAAAGCAAAATTCTGCGTTCTGCAAATTTTGCTGGTGTGACGACCGTCACAGGATCCTGACGATCGTCATACGGGTGACGACTGTCACAGATACGTGACGACCGTCACAAGCCCAAAACTGTTATCTGATATAACAGGGGTTGCGTTTTCTCTCCCACTCATCTCCTTTCAACTTCCAATCATCAGAAACTCCCACCCCACTCCAAATTTTCGTTTTCCCCACCTTGCACCATATATTCCAACTCCCATCTCAACTTCCTACTACACTTCTGTCACATTTTTCCCACTCCACAGAACCACCTCAATCCACAGAACCAACTCAATCCTCCAACAACGGCGAGAAACAACGAAACCCCAGACCTCAGCAACATTGTGTTCAGTGACTGTGACTCAGGAGAAAGACAGCGAGCCAACTATATCGCCTTCCACCAACGGTCGCTCCAGCCGACCCATTATCCACATATCCCATTGCTCACGGAGCTCGTACTCCTTGAAGGCGTCACTTGGCTGCTTCAAAGAGCCGGCATCTGGAACCTCTGCACCAATCCGCTGCCGACGTACGAACAACTCACCCTCGAGTTCCTAAGTTCGTTCACCTATGTCACTTCTAGCGGCGACCTCAGCCAACACTCCGGTGCCGTGTGCTTCCGGATGTTCGGCATGAACTATCAAGTGAACCAGAACCAGATTGCCGCCATCTTACAATTCCCTCGTGGCGACAATGCTCACTGCCGCCTCACCGATCAGTTCCAGCAAGAAGCCTTCGCGCTCTGGTACCAGTTAACCGGCATCAATGCCGATGGTTGGGATTTTCTGCACGTAACGCATATCCACAACCCGACCATCCGGTATTTCTACCGAGCATTGAGCAACACCATCTTCGCCCAGGATAGCAACCATAAAGTGAACTCGAAAGAGCTCTTCTTTCTCCACTGTATCTTCAACAACGGACCCATCAACGCCGCTCCGTTCCTCCTGGCCCACATTCAGGCCAACTGTAACCGTGGCTCTAAGCCATTTTACTTTGGCGGGATTGTCACTGCCATTGCACTTGGGCTGAACCTCGGTGACCGCCTCCAGCACCTCCATGCCATTCCCTCCGTGTTCCTCGACACTGACCACTGCAGAGCCTCTCACCTCATCCGTTCCAGAGCCGATGGCAAGTACCACCCGGTAGTACGTGGCAAAACCGTCTGAAGCATCATCCTTCCATCACGCACCCGGATGCACCCAGAGGATCGTACCAACTGGTTATTTGACCTCACTGCCCCTCCTGTTACTGTTGTTCCAACTCAGGACCACACCCAAGGTTCTGATGACGAAATCCAAGTTGAGTTGGACAGACCAGAGCAACCGGAGGCATCACAACCACTTCCTTCCGAAGGTACATCCTACCGCCGCCGCCGCCATCGTCCAGAGCCCAACTACTCCGAAGCAGACCTCCGCCGCTCTCTCGACCAGCAGGCCCAGATACTCGCTATGATGCAGCAGCAGAATCAGCGAGCAGAGCAGTTCGAAGCTTGGCACCGGACCCAAATGCAACAACTTCAAACCGGCCAAGAAACCATTACTGAGAACCTGGCGAATCTGACCTTGCAGTTCGAAGGACTCCGCGACTATGTCTACCACACCGGAGCAATGAGTTTTGAGGACCGAGTTGACCAAGTCAGAGCCAGAGGACGCGAGCGAGGACGTGACCGAGGCAGAGGCCGTGATTAGTTATCATTTTCCTTATTTGTTTACTATATTTTCAGTTTCTTTGTACTTTCATTTCCGTTGTATCTCCCTCTCGTATTCTTTCAAATCAGTGGGGACACTGATTGAGATAGTGTGGGAGTGGAGCGTTTATTTCCCTTTCTTGTGTACTTTTATTTTCGTAATTTCTATTCAAACATTTTCACGTTTTAGCAAATAAAAGCTCGTTTATATATTCTTTTTCCGTTACGCAAACATCCCCACGTTATTCGACGTAAACAAAAAATTTTTCGTTCGTTCCTCAAAAGCAAAAGCATCACGAGAATGTGCCCAAGTTCAAACCAAGTTTTGAAACTCCGAGGATACGACAATTCTAACAAAACCAGTACCGTCTTGACACCTTAGATCTCCGGTTTATGCAAGTCGGTTTCACTACCTACGTGTACCAAAGTCTCAAGTGTCTACGCAAACTCAGCCCCAAGTAGTTTATACTAGCAGTCAGCACCATCCTAAAACACTTCTAAGCGAGCGACCGATGCAAATAAGTGTATGATCTCCAAAAAGATGAAAAATCATGAAAAGAAAGCCATATAGCAAAAATATAAAGACACGTTTCCTTCTAAGCTAGATGCTCCTCACCCGAGCATTTAGCCCAACGACACGAAAACTCATTGAAAAATCAATGGTATAAGCTTATGATCAATGAAAAAGATCAAAACAGAAATGAGATCATATTCACTAACAGGTCGACTTGCCATGAAAGTGTATGGACAACGGGCTTAATGTGATTGCGCTAGAACAAACAGGGTGAACTTGCCGCGAGAACCTTGACACCAAGCTACAGTAGCATGACTGGGACCGATTTGCATAAGAAGGAGACCTCCGAAGACTTATAGTCCAGTGTTGTCACCGTACTTGTTTCGTTCTTACTAAGAATCCCGGTTTTTCCCAACTTTACGAATGAAGAAGCTGCCTCGTGCTTGCCGACTTTTTCCTGTTTTACTTGAGGACAAGCAAAGATTCAAGCTTAGGGGAGTTTGATAACACAAAATCGTATATATATATTGATGCATAATTCAACTGATGTTTAATTGTTTTCGATCCGATTTCGGGTTATTTCCGTGTTATTTGTCTGATGTTTTGCAGGTATTTGATAATCACGTCTAAACAAAGCAATATGAAGAAAAGAAGCAATCACAGATGAAATATGGACGAAAACCGGATGAAAACAACATGAAAAATGCAGAATGCATATTTTGCTGCTGTGACGACCGTCACAGCCCCATGACGACCGTCACACACCGTGACGACCGTCATGCAGGCCAAAACGCCCAACTTCAAATGCACGTGCAAGAAGCAGTTCCAAGTCCCAAATAGTGGACCACTACTCCCTGATAGTTCTGCCTCAAAGTCCACCTTCTTCAAGTTATAACCGTTAGAATTCCATTTCTATAAAAAGGGAAGGAGGGGGACTGAGAAAGGGAGCCGCATTCAGACAACGAAGTGCTGCCAATTTATCTTCAGAGCAACCTTTCCAGTTTTTCTATTCTTATTTGTTTCTCTTTTCTTTTTCTGCATTCCTTTGACATTCTGTAATTCTTATTTCCCTTGTACGATCAATTGGCACAAAGACCAGAATCCTGCCAACATTTGTGGAGGATCTGCCCAAAGGTCAATTGGAATATTTACAGGTTTCTAATTTTAATCGTAATTTTAGTTTTCATTATGATGCATGTTATTATTTACTGTTTTTATTTATGTTTTACCTTTCTCAAATCCATGTCTAGCTAAATCAAAGTAATCAATATGTAATAATAATTCGGAAGGGATTTGATAATAACCGGTTGAAAACTTTCTTTTTCAAAAGTTGTTTATGGTCTGAGTGTTTAAATTAATTGACTGAATAAACTTTGTCGCGAAAGCGAGAACTTATTTAAAAATAGTTTTGCCACGAAAGTGGGAAATTAATTAAGGTACGAACCAACAAGCGAAAGCTGCGGCAAGACCAGATAGTAAACACTAGTCATTCGTTTTAATAACAACGAAAGCACTTTAAAATGAATTAGAACTTAGAGATTTCTAAAAAATAGTTTTAACCCCGAATGGGACACGAAAACGTACGTTTGGCCCTTAGAATTATGATTAGCGTCAATAACCATCGTGAGACGAGAGTCTTCAGATCACTATTTTCTGCTTAAATAAACTCTGAAAAATATTTCCTATATCGGTAACTTGTCAAATCCCCGAAGAACATAATTACTGCATATCGATTCACCTAATTATAATTTAAGTAACATTCTTAGTCCCCTTTAGTGACAATCTTATTCCCTTAAACATTATCTACCTAGCTAAACATAGTAACTCCCGAGAACACTAGTTTGATTACGAGTCCCTGTGGGATCGATATTTATTATTACTACGCGATAGACTGTGCATTTGCAGTTAGGTTGTATTAGACATAGAAAGTCGCGATCACTGCTTAAGGAATTTCATGAAACTCCTATTGGAGGTCATGCAGGGGTTGTCAAGACTCTCAAGCACCTTTCCGCTAATTTTTGCTGGCCTGCAATGCGCCAAGACATCAAACAGTTTGTGTGTGAATGTGTCACTTGCCAACAGACTAAATATGTGACAAGTAAACCAGGAGGGCTACTCCAGCCACTGCCCATTCCGGTATGTATTTGGGAAGACATTTCCCTTGACTTTGTCACCGGGTTACCTGCTTCTAATGGGTTTACAGTCCTGCTAGTGGTGGTGGACCGTTTCTCCAAGTATGTGCACTTAGGAGCATTGCCTTCTAATTTCACTGCATATAAGATGGCTGATTTATTTGTCAATATTGTTTGCAAATTACATGGGCTGCCTAGGAGCATTGTTTCGGACAGAGATCCGGTGTTTATTAGCAAATTTTGGACTGAGCTGTTTAAGTTCAGTGGTACTCTTCTTTGCATGAGTTCGTCTTACCATCCTCAAATGGATGGCCAAACGGAGGTTACTAATCGCACTATTGAGCAATATTTGAGGGCATTTGTTCATCACAAACCCTCTCTTTGGCATAGATTCCTTCCTTGGGAAGAATTGCACTATAACACCTCCTTCCATTCCGCTGCTGGCCTGACACCATATGAGGCGGTTTATGGTAAGCCACCCCCCTCTATTCCATCTTACGTGGCTGGTATGTCTGATTTGGCTGCTTCTGATGAGTTGTTGAGCTCACGTGAAGCTCTCCTTGACCTTCTTAAGAAGAATTTGACTAAAGCCCAGTTTACCATGAAGTTCATTGTAGATGGTAAACGTAGAGATATTGCTTATGAGGTCGATTCCTGGGTATATGTCAAACTGCAGCCATATCGACAGATCTCTCTTTCGGGTATCAAGTATAATAAGCTGCATAAGAGGTATTATGGTCCCTTTCGTGTGCTCGCTCGCATTGGACCCGTAGCTTATAAATTAGAACTCCCTTCATATTCAAAGATCCATGATGTTTTCCATTGTTCGCTTTTGAAACCATATGCTGGTCCACCACCAGCTGAGAGTGGATAGCTTCCTGCTGATTCTTTGGGGAATAACCTTATACTCACTCCTCTGGTTATCTTGGATAAGAGGATTGTTACAGTTGATGGCGGCCCTCAACAACAAGTTCTAGTGCAATGGACTGGTTTAGCACCAGAGGAGGCATCATGGGAAGCTTGGCAGACTATGCAAGAAGTTTACAACCTTGAGGACAAGGTTGAATTTGAAGGGATGGGTATTGATACAAATACAACATCTAGTGGTGGAATTAGTAATGAGCAGCCCACTGTTTTGCAGCCCAACACTGTTGAAGTTAGGCCCACCCGTACAAAGAGGATTCCTTCAAAATACAAGGACCACTTCCTTTATTAATGAATATTATAGTTGCATTTTATTCCCTTATTTCTAGTATGTTTCTAGAAGGTTGTGACTCAGCCAAGTTTGTTACGATTTGCTTAGCTGTGAGATCTCTCACTAGATTCTCTATTTTGCAATTCCTTTATATGCTGTAATTGCTATTGAAGCAAGATATGGAATGAAATTCTGTTAAGAAAAAAAACTCTCTTCTCTCTCTTTATACTTGCTTGAGGAGGTTTGCTCAGTCCTTAAAACTGAGCCCTATCACAATGTCAACTCCATCTAACTCATCATTGGCTCTACCCATCAGATTTCCAAAGAAGTTCAAGACTTCCCTTTCAACAAATATTTTTTTTTATAAGCTACAATTGTCTTATTAGTAGCATGACCATTTATGTGGTATTCGCCTCTCTCAACAAATTTAATACATTTTTTTTGTACAATAAACTTAATACAAATTTAGATAGGCATGAAAAGATGTTTTCTTGATCGATTGTATCGTTCTCAATATGAAGTTATGGGTCAATTTAATAAACTTGAAATAACAAGTAGATAAATTGGTTGTTGATTTAATTGAAAGGTTCAGAATGAAGAGTGACAAATGTTCAATTCATTTTCCTGGTGTCGACAATACATTAATGTCTATCAATGACATGGATCTTCAACAAAAAGAGAATCTGGTATAATATTTTTTCCATGATTTGAGCAAATTGGTTTTCGTAGCAACACACATTGAACAAGTCATCCATAAGAGGGAGAAAAAATGTGTTATCAATAAGAGGTTCACACACGATCTCCGTCATTTATATGAAGGAATATAATGACAACATGTCACCCAATTCCATGATAATTATATTAGCAATTTAGATCCTAAATGAGAGAAAAAATATTCGTGTCTTGCCTTGAAGCTTGACAGCAAGAAGGTCCCTAATTCATAAGAAGATAAAATGGATTTTTCATTTGATACCACGGGAGGGAGGTTGACAAAATATTTTATTATCTACTTAAAGATAATAAAATTCGACTATCATATGGTCACATAATTCCTTTATAAAGAAAATCAAAGGCAATAGACATTCCAACTGGATCAACTTATATAACCAATAAACGACTAAATTAGCCAATATAAGAATGGAAAAATGGAAATTGATGTTGATCCCTTACAGACTATGAGTATGATTATGGGGTCTTTTTAAAAATCTACAAGGTTCAAGACGATTAGGAAGAATAAGAAAAAGGTGAAACATGTTTGACATAAATGACACATTAATGTTTGATATGATGACCGTGACAATAGGTAGGTTTGCCAAAATTACCATGAAAGAATGACTAATGTCTCTTGAAATCACTATCAAGGACAAAGAGGAGCTGGTAACACAAATACTGGTAAAAAAACCCAACCAACCTCCTTGAAGGGAAATGGATATTGAATGAAAAGACAAAGTCTAAAATGCCTCACACTGCCACCCTCACCATAATTCAAAAGAGGAGATAAAAGAGGAATCATTTCATCTATAAGATGAAGAAAATTCTACACATGATTGCCAAAGTTTTGAATCAACATAAAAGATAATGTATTGTCGCCACAAGTATTGGAAGCACTAAAAAAATGTTTCCTCTCAATCGAACATGACTATGTTAAGAGCGATGAACATCACATTCAACTTTATTATCATTTATTTGTGGTTAGGGTTTCTGTAACACCCCACTTCCCAAAAACAATTAAAATAATAAACATTATAAATAAACATCAGAGTTTTTCTTCCCAAGTGGGATATCACATAGCAAAACCAACATTTCCTTATAAAAAGGTTTTTCTCCAAATACAGCAGAATATTAAATAGTAAAATCCAACAAAGGTTTTTGATACGTTCACAGGAACAAAATACAAGTTCAACATAAAACAAATAAAAACACCCAAGTCTCGTGCTACGTATCAGAGCATCCTAGACTCGACTGGCACACCATAATCCAAGCTAGCTAAGTACCTGGAGTATTTGTACTTCCGAAGAAGCACAAACCACAACAACAACAAAGGGGTGAGAAAACATGATCAAAATATATTGGTAATGTAATACATGTAAACAAGGTAGTAAAACACACCAACACCCCAATATTCACCCCACAACACCAATCACGAACCTACTGTTCAAACTACAATATAACATATTATAATGCAAATATGCAACTCAACATCATGCATGCGGTACCGACTCATTGGTTCATTCAATCGAACCTGGACAGATCACTTACGCTCCTACTGAGATATGATCTATCCCTGACATATCACTTACGCTCCTATTGAGATATGATATATCCCTCACCATTCTCCTCAAAAGAGTACGGATGAATCACTTACGCTCCTACTGAGATATGATTCATCCCACCAAACACCATGATATGCAAGACACCAATGCATAACTATTATATTCAGGCACACTAAGTGCACACGATCCTCCTGATCATATCATCATACATCAATGCATATGTGTAGATATATTACACACCAACGACTTATAATTCAAATCACACAGTGAGCAGTTTCACATTCTAACACCAAGTATAAACACATCCCATCACCCGGGGATACCCTATCATAGTGATAACCTTACGATACTCCATATCGCACACTCATCCATCATTCACTTAATTTAAACGATAAAGAATCCACATCCTATCACCAAATGTACTCCCTACATTATCCAATCTCCATCCCTACACTCATCATGGTCTAAGGGATACTACACAGCTAGCACACCATGCACGACAGCACAAAAAGTCACATTTTGCTACGCTCGCTACTCCCTCGCTAGGCGAGCTCCTAGCGAATGCTCGCTAGGTGTTCGCTTAGCGAACCTCTTCACGAATGACAATAGTGGCTACTGTAATGGTTCGCTACCCAACTCGTCACAGCGAATACTCGCTACCTGTTCGCCTAGCGAACTACCTCGCGAAGGCAAACAGAGACTACTGGACACACTCGCTACCTCACTCGCTAGGCGAGCACCTAGCGAACGCTCGCTACCAGCTCGATTAGCGAAGTGCTAGCGAGTTGCCTGCGACTTCCCAAATTATCACAGTTCAGAATTCTCATTCTCCTCCGATTCAAGCCTATTCCACAACATCCACTTTCTATCCTATCAGTATTACAACCAATGCATATTACGCTTATCAATTGTCCTATAACTCTACTCCAGACCAACATTACGGTACATTACCGGCGCTCCAGAGTTACTCAGAACCTTACTCAAACCACACCAACACCAGCACTCATTCAACAATGGCAACATCAAACATCAACATATCATCATATACATATTATTTAACACAATTCATCAATAATCAACAACATACAACAATCCACACATATTCATCAGAATACCTACGGGGTTAAGGAAATCCCCTCTACCCAATTTCATGTATTTTACCATCCCAATCCGTTTCTCCCCCTTACCTTGTTAATCGGTTTGATCGATGGAAATCCTCCTAGATTTGGTCTCTTGGCTTTCTCCTTTCTCTTCCGTTCCTCGTTCCTTTGCTCGTTCTATGCTCTTCTCACTTCTCTCGTTCTTTCTCCCAACTCTCCAAATGTATCGTAAAAACCACTAACCCCTCACATTCCCTATTTTAATTATCTAATCTTAATATTAATAATAACTTAATAAAATAATATAATAATAATAATCTTAATAGTAATACTAATATAATATTACTAATATAAATGATAACACTTATTAATAATAATAATAATATTATTATTATTAACTCACCAAAAGTCATAATAATATTAATAATGATAACAAATATTATAATAATAATAATAATAATAATAATAATAATAATATCACCACCAATATTACTATTATTTATTATATTATTATATCCACACCAAAACACCACCAATAATCCTCCCATATCAGGGACACCCACCAATCATTATCCAACACACTCCACCAAAGGGCACACCAACACCTAATAATTAAAATTATAATAAAATGACTAAATAATTAAAATGGGTGTTACAACTCTCCCCCACTTTAATTATTTTCGTCCTCGAAAATTACCTGATGGAAATAGTTCCGAATACACTTCTTGCATCCTACTTTCCAACTCCCAAGTCACACTGCCTCCTGCAGCACCTCCCCAAGCTACCTTCACCAAAGGTATCTCCTTCCCTCAGAGCTGTTTCATCTTACGGTCCTCGATCCTCAACGACATCATTTCAACAGTAAGATTCTCCCGAACCTGAACATCATCTCTTTGAATCACATGAGATGGATCAGAAACATACTTTCTCAATTGCGACACATGAAACACATCATGTAAGTTCGACAACTCAGGCGGCAACGCCACCCTATAAGCCACATCGCCAATTCTCTGCAAAATCTCATAAGGTCCAATAAACTTAGAATCCAGCTTCTTGGACTTCAACGCACAACCCACACCAGTCATCGGATTAACTCTTAGGAATACGTGATCACCTACACATAATTCCAACTCTTTCCTCCGATTATCATGATAACTCTTCTGCCTACTCTGAGACACTTTCATTTTCTCACGAATCATCTGAATTGTCTCAGTAGTCTGCTGTACAATTTCTGGTCCAAACACCACATTCTCACCAGTATCATACCAACACAGAGGAGTCCTACACCTCCTCCCATACAAAGCTTCAAACGGTGCCATTCCGATACTCGAATGGTAACTGTTATTGTACGTGAACTCAATCAATGGTAAATGAGTATCCCACGTACCACCCTTTTCCAACACACAAGCTCTCAACAAATCCTCAAGCGACTGAATAGTCCTCTCTGACTGACCATCAGTTTGCGGATGATAAGCTGAACTCAACTTCAACTTAGTTCCCAAAGCTTCCTGCAAGCGTTTCCAAAATTCCGAAGTAAACCTCGGGTCTCTATCTGACACAATACTGGACGGAACACCATGTAACTTTACAATTACCCGAATATAAATCTCCGCCAGCTTCGTCAACGGGAAACTAATATTAATCGGCACAAAATGTGTAGACTTTGTCAATCGATCCACAATCACCCATATAGCATCAAATCCTCTCTCCGTATTCGGCAAACCTGTAACAAAGTCCATAGTAATACAATCCCATTTCCAAACCGGAATCTCTAATGGTTGCATAAATCCAGACGGTCTCTGATGTTCTACTTTCGACTTCTGACACGTCAAACAGGCATACACAAATTGAGCAATGTCTCTTTTCATACCAGACCACCAAAATAATTTCTTCAAATCATGATACATCTTCGTAGCTCCCGGATGGATACTCAAACTACTACGATGTCCTTCACTTAAAATTGACTTTTTCAATTCTTCATCATCTGGTACACAAATCCTGCTTCTAAATCTCAACACACCTGTACTATCTAATTTAAAGTCACTATCGGAGTCACTTCCTATTTCAGGCATCAAATCTACTAATTTCACATCCAACTTCTGATTCTCTCTAATCATATCCAAGAAGTCATTATTTACCTGCAACATACCCAACATCACACTATCTGCAGTAGTCTCATAAACCTTGCTCAAATCTTTGAACTGTTCAATTAACTCAATTTCTTTCACCATTAGAGCTGCCATATGAATCGTTTTCCTGCTCAAGGCATCCGCCACTACATTGGCCTTTCCTGGATGATAACTCAAATTGAAGTCATAATCCTTCAAAAATTCTAACCATATTCTCTGTCTCATATTCAGCTCTTTCTGATCAAACAGATATCTCAGACTCTTATGATCACTAAACACTTCAAATCTCGAACCATACAAATAATGTCTCCATATTTTCAATACAAAAACAACCGCAGCTAACTCGAGATCATGAGTCGGATAATTTCGCTCATGCACTCTCAGTTGCCGCGAAGCATATGCTACTACCTTACCATTCTGCATAAGAACTCCGCCTAATCCCATCTTAGACGCATCACATTATACCACAAACGGTTCACTCGGAGTCGGCAACACTAACATCGGTGCCGTAGTCAATTTCTTCTTCAGCTCTTCAAAGTTTTCTTCACAAGCAGCATCCCATACAAAAACTTGGTTCTTCCTCGTTAACTGAGTCAATGGCAACGCCAAATTAGAGAACCCTTCAATAAATCTGCGGTAATAACCTGCCAAACCCAAAAAGCTTCTAATCTTCGTTGCTGTCTTTGGTGGTTCCCACTGCAACACTGCACTTACTTTTGACGGATCCACCGCTATGCCATCACCAGATATTACATGCCCCAAGAAACTCGCTTTCTTCAACCAGAAGTCACACTTCGACAGTTTAGCAAACAATTTATTTTCCTTCAGCATCTGCAAGGCAATCCTTAGATGTCCTGCATGTTCTTCATCAGATTTAGAATAAATTAATATATCGTCTATAAATACCACAATGAACTGATCCAAATAAGAATGGAAGATTCTGTTCATATACTCCATAAATACTCCCGGCGCATTAGTCACTCCAAACGGTATTACAGCATATTCGTAATGTCCATATCGAGTCCTAAAAGCAGTCTTCTGAATATCACCTTCTTTTACTCTGATCTGATGGTAACCCGATCTCAAATCGATCTTACTGAACACACGAGCTCTCACCAGCTGATCCATCAAATCATCAATCCTTGGTAGAGGATACTTATTCTTAATAGTCACTTTATTCAACTGACGGTAGTCGATGCACAAACGCATACTACCATCCTTCTTCTTCACCAATAACACTGGAGCTCCCCACGGCGACACACTCGGTCTAATAAACTTTCTATCCAACAATTCTCCAATCTGAGACTTCAACTCAGCCAATTCCACTGCAGACATCCTGTACGGCGCCATAGAAATAGGCCTCGTACCAGGAACAAGATCAATACTAAATTCAACTTCCCTCGTCGGAGGCAATTCCGTAATGTCATCAGGAAACACTTCCGGAAATTCATTCACCACTGCCAATTCCTCCATTGACGCTTTGCTATCCACCGATAATGATGCAAGTAAAGCAAACACTTTAGCTTCATCTTCCAACAAGGTCTTCAATTCTTTACTAGACAAAGAATCTGCTAAAGCTTCCCCTTCTGGAGTCAGGAACAACAATTCCTTCCGAAAACAATCGATGTAGACTCGGTTGAACTCTAACCAGTTCATACCCAGAATAACATCCAAATTATCAAGTGGTAGACAAATCAGATCCACTCCAAATTCTCTACCGAAAATAGTCAGCGGACACTTCAGGCATACCAAAGAAGTAGTCACTGAGCCAATAGAGGGTGTCTCAATAGTCATTTGTCTCTCAAGAGTAGACGACACCAATCCTATCCTCTTCACACAGTCAACAGAAATAAACGAGTGGGTTGCACCCGTATCAATAATAGCAGTCAAAGGAATATTATTGATAATACAAGTACCTTTGATAACTCGCTCATCACTGACAGCTTGAGTTCCTGCCAAAGCAAACACTTTCCCACCAGCCGTAGATGTCTGAGGCTTCTTCGGCTTCTCACAATGGGTACTGATGTGACCCTTTTCACCACAGTTATAACAGGTCGGCATAGTAGCTCTGCAATCAGCTATCACATGACCTGGCTTCCCACACTTAAAACACTTCTTTACTTCATTAGGACAATCATTAGCACGGTGTCCCATGCCACTGCATCGGAAACATTTCCCATCAGCAGATGTCTTTCCCTCTCTGGGCTTCTTATCAACAACAGTTTTACGCTTTCCCTTATCAGCAACAACACTATAAGGAGTACCACTGAACCTCTGCTTACTCTTACGGTCATTAACAACTTTGTAGTGTGCAATCCTTGCCCGGTTGTCATTATCATAAATTCTGCTCCTGCTTACCAGCTCGGGATAACTCCTGATCTTCTGACAAGCAATCCCCAACTTAATCTCTGGACGCAGTCCATTCTCAAATTTTAAACACTTAGAAGTCATTGCCCCATCAATATTATAATGAGGACAATACTACACCAGCTCTTCAAACTTAGCAGCATACTTTGCTACCGTCATACTACCCTGCTTCAGCTCTAAGAATTCAATCTCCTTAGCACTTCGAATATCTTCCGAAAAATACTTTTCCAAAAAACCTTTCCGAACCACCTCCCAAGTAATGGCAGTTCCAGCAGCTTCCAATCTTTGGCGAATGTTGTCCCACCATGCTTCAGCTTCGCCCTCCAGCATGTGAGTACCAAACCTCACCTTTTGCTCATCACTATAATCCATAGTCCTGAAAATTTCCTCAATTGCCTTCAGCCACTTCTGTGCAGCTTCAGGATCCAGAATTCCTCCTTCAATCGTCGGCGGCTTGTTGCTCCGAAACTACGCCAAACTCCTGAATTGGGCATCTGCAGTTTGGTTCTGATTAGCAACCGCCTGCGCCATTGCTTGCATAGCAGCAGCCAACGCAGCATCGTTCCTTCCTGCCATACTGCTCAAAAATAACAACACCAGGTTAAAAGATACTCAACTCTATCCTAAAGGAGAGACTCAACTCGACTCAACAACACTGGCCGGACCGACCGACCTGCTCTGATACCAATTGTAACACCCCACTTCCCAAAAACAATTAAAATAATAAACATTATAAATAAACATAAGAGTTTTTCTTCCCAAGTGGGATATCACATAGCAAAACCAACATTTCCTTATAAAAAGGTTTTTCTCCAAATACAGCGGAATATTAAATAGTAAAATCCAACAAAGGTTTTTGATACGTTCACAGGAACAAAATACAAGTTCAGCATAAAACAAATAAAAACACCCAAGTCCCGTGCTACGTATCAGAGCATCCTAGACTCGACTGACACACCATAATCCAAGCTAGCTAAGTACCTGGAGTATTTGTACTTCCGAAGAAGCACATACCACAACAACAACAAAGGGGTGAGAAAACATGATCAAAATATATTGGTAATGTAATACATGTAAACAAGGTAGTAAAACACACCAACACCCCAATATTCACCCCACAACACCAATCACGAACCTACTGTTCAAACTACAATATAACATATTATAATGAAAATATGCAACTCAACACCATGCATGCGGTACCGACTCATTGGTTCATTCAATCGAACCTGGACAGATCACTTACGCTCCTACTGAGATATGATCTATCCCCGACAGATCACTTACGCTCCTATTGAGATATGATATATCCCCCACCATTCTCCTCAAAGGAGTACGGATGAATCACTTACGCTCCTACTGAGATATGATTCATCCCACCAAACACCATGATATGCAAGACACCAATGCATAACTATTATATTCAGGCACACTAAGTGCACACGATCCTCCTGATCATATCATCATACATCAATGCATATGTGTAGATATATTACACACCAACGACTTATAATTCAAATCACACAGTGAGCAGTTTCACATTCTAACACCAAGTATAAACACATCCCATCACCCGGGGATACCCTATCATAGTGATAACCTTACGATACTCTATATCGCACACTCATCCATCATTCACTTAATTTAAACGATAAAGAATCCACATCCTATCACCAAATGTACTCCCTACATTATCCAATCTCCATCCCTACACTCATCATGGTCTAAGGGATACTACACAGCTAGCGCACCAGGCACGAAAGCACAGAAAGTCACATTTTGCTACGCTCGCTACTCCCTCGCTAGGCGAGCTCCTAGCGAATGCTCGCTAGGTGTTCGCTTAGCGAACCTCTTCGCGAATGACAATAGTGGCTACTGTAATGGTTCGCTACCCAACTCGTCACAGCGAATACTCGCTACCTGTTCGCCTAGCGAACTACCTCGCGAAGGCAAACAGAGACTACTGGACACACTCGCTACCTCACTCGCTAGGCGAGCACCTAGCGAACGCTCGCTACCAGCTCGATTAGCGAAGTGCTAGCGAGTTGCCTGCGACTTCCTAAATTATCACAGTTCAGAATTCTCATTCTCCTCCGATTCAAGCCTATTCCACAACATCCACTTTCTATCCTATTAGTATTACAACCAATGCATATTACGCTTATCAATTGTCCTATAACTCTACTCCAGACCAACATTACGGTACATTACCGGCGCTCCAGAGTTACTCAGAACCTTACTCAAACCACACCAACACCAACACTCATTCAACAATGGCAACATCAAACATCAACATATCATCATATACATATTATTCAACACAATTCATCAATAATCAACAACATACAACAATCCACACATATTCATCAGAATACCTACGGGGTTAAGGAAATCCCCTCTACCCAATTTCATGTATTTTACCATCCCAA
Organism: Lathyrus sativus; assembly: GCA_963859935.3. Classification (NCBI taxonomy): domain Eukaryota; kingdom Viridiplantae; phylum Streptophyta; class Magnoliopsida; order Fabales; family Fabaceae; genus Lathyrus; species Lathyrus sativus. Next base: position 707,191,775 of record OZ012737.1, read on the forward strand.
TCCGTTTCTCCCCCCTTACCTTGTTAATCGGTTTGATCGATGGAAATCCTCCTAGATTTGGTCTCTTGGCTTTCTCCTTTCTCTTTCGTTCCTCGTTCCTTTGCTCGTTCTATGCTCTTCTCACTTCTCTCGTTCTTTCTCCCAACTCTCCAAATGTATCGTAAAAACCACTAACCCCTCACATTCCCTATTTTAATTATCTAATCTTAATAATAATAATAACTTAATAAAATAATATAATAATAATAATCTTAATAGTAATACTAATATAATATTACTAATATAAATGATAACACTTAATAATAATAATAATAATAATAATAATATTATTATTATTAACTCACCAAAAGTCATAATAATATTAATAATGATAACAAATATTATAATAACAAATATAATAATAATAATAATAATAATAATAATAATAATAATAATAATAATAATAATAATATCACCACCAATATTACTATTATTGATTATATTATTATATCCACACCAAAACACCACCAATAATCCTCCCATATCAGGGACACCCACCAATCATCATCCAACACACCCCACCAAAGGGCACAGCAACACCTAATAATTAAAATTATAATAAAATGACTAAATAATTAAAATGGGTGTTACAGTTTCCATTTTGATGATCGTGCCACATTTGTCAGAGTTGACTTCATTGCATTCCACATTCAATTAGAAACCCAAGAAATTGCGGGCTTTGACGCTGAAGGTGCACTTGTTCGGGTTAAGCCTCATGTTATACTCCCGAACACAATTAAACACCCTAGTGAAGTGGCCTTCATGTAGTTGTTCTTTGTTGGATTTGACAATTATGTCATTCATATATACTTCCAACATCTCGCTGATTTCATCTTCAAAGATACTCTTCATGATTCTCTTGTATGGTGCACCCACATTTTTTAGTCTAAAGGGCATCATGTTGTACCTTTAATTGGAGTGGTCCATCATAAAGTTTATATTATCTGTGGGTGGCAAACAGGCATGCCAACCCCATTTAGGCCTTCCCCGTAAAAGCCCGCCCCATTAAAAAGTGAGGGTGGGGCGTGCCCACAGACACTACACCTTTTAAGCTTGAAAGTGAAAAAAAAATCATGTTAATGCCCCCGTTCACATAGCCCGTAAAAATAACAATGGGGCGGGCACATTAAATAGTGCACATCTAAACCCTTTGCTCGTCTCGCACTAAAGTGCAGGCAAAATTGACATGTCCAACAAGCTTGACCCATTTTTCCACCCCTAGTATTATTCCTGTCGACCATGTGCACGGGAATTTATTCTATATGGAGTACATATCCATGAGTGATAACAACTTATGACCAACATAGTTGTCCATCAACTTGTAAATGGTATGTAGCAAGTATGAATCTCCAGGGAACGCCTTGTTGAGATCTATGTGGTCAACACACATTATCCATTTTACTGTCGCCTTTTTAACTATAATCATGCTATATGTTTATTTGATTTATTTTAGTTATGAAATTAAGTTTTCTTGAAAGAGTCGTGTGTTGGTGTTCTTGGCGGCTTCAACATTATATGGTGATTGACGCCTTATCATATGTGCTACGTACCAGATGGAGGGATCAATCTTCAATTCATGACATGCAACATTGGGGTTGATGTCAGGCATATCATATGGGTAGACGACAATGACGAATATGTCAACATTGTCTTTAAGGCACTTAATGAGGTCTCTTTCCATAGAGTCATGAACGTTGGACCTAATGTTTAAAGTTCTAGATGGATTCTCATAGAGATAGAAGATTATGAAATCACCATCTAGAATCGACCCTGGAATTTTCGTTTTAGCCTCCATAAGAGGGGTCCCTATAAGTCGTGTCTATCATCTAATGTTGCCTCTTCTAGACCCTCGTAAAAAATCCACGATGTAGATGTCTAATGGGTGTTGCTTAGAAAAATTAGTTCTTTTCACCCTTCTTTATTGTTGGATGGTTGTCGTGGTTGGGTTCTTTAGTAGCGCTTTGTATATTTGACGGGCTCTTATTGGATCAACGCACACGATTACTGGTTCTTCGTGAATGTTGTGATATTTTATCTTCAAGTAGACAATGGAAGCAAAAATATTAAGGGTTGTAAAGAAGGGTCTTCCCAACCCAATATGCAACTATAAATACTTTTATAGGGGACTATCAGGAAATGCACATCTAACGACCTTGCATCTATTTCTTTTTTCGAGAGTAATCATCAGTTCTATGCAGCCCTAGGGATGAGTTACAAAACCATTGAATGCTTGTTAACTTGTGCCCACGTAGGGTGATAACCTATCTTATTTTAAGACTAACTTCTCAAAAAATTTGGTGTATATGATGTCACACAAGATTCATTTTTCAATCATGAATCATGATTCTTGATATTGAAAACTGGAACTTCTATTTCATACGGGAGAAATAACTCTCAAGATGTGAAGGTTAGGACCACTGCAATGGTGACCGACGAAAAGGAGATGTCACTAAGAGATATATATTGAGTACCTTTTGAAGTTGCCATTGCTGGTGGTTATTGAGGTTAACAACAAACGAGTAAGCTAACATAAATGGTTGTGGCACTGCAACGAAGGAAATCACAGAAGTTCGACGTGGAATTTTGTGAAAATCAAAAGATAGTTCCTACATACGGCACCACTATTCTGAAATAGAAACAAAAATTAATAATAGGTTGATGAAGTCCACTATGCGATATCACACTTATATAAGAATAACAATTAAAACAACCTCAATAAGCGCAACAAATTGTTAAAGGAATCCCAATGGTTGAGACTAGAGCGTTATCAGACTAAAATGTAAGGCTCTCGCAACACTTTCGATTGTATCCTCGTATTGAGTCAGTCTTATTAGGCTGTTTTGTAACAAATTATATCTTTAAAAATATCTTTAATTGAAATTAAAATGTGTAACTTCTAATTCTAAAATTTATATTTATTTTTAAATTTATTGCTAAACTGATTTTTATATAAAATTTGCATATAAACATAAATCATTTAAGCTACGCAACAATATAACATAATCACTTATTTAAAAATCAATTTTCCTTGCACATACATATCCAGTTATCAAACACTCTCAATTTTGTCCGTTCACGAACACGAATCAACCGTCCGAGTGGGAAATTGGAGTCTAGTTACTTGGTGGCAACTATTTACACTTTTCTTCTCTACAAAGAAGAAGATAGAAACTTAAACCCTACAAAACGCACATTATAACAACACTTTCACGGCGACGGCGAAGGCGACGGCGACACCATAATCCGATGGCTTTGACAATCTCAAACATACTGCACTGCCCTAAATTGAATTCCTCTCGCAACCATTCCCGTCCCCAATTTTCATCCTCTCTCAGGTTATGCTTGCAAACTCACTTCACTTTTCTTCTTATTCTTCAACTTTCAAGATTAATTTCTTATCCTCAAGTGAAATTTGATTTGAATTTGCAGGTTTCCCAAGAGAGCAGCATGTAATAATAGGAAAATTATCTGTGCTTCTGCATCTGCTGCAGGAAGTTCTAATCCTAATAGCGACATAAGTCCTTATGAGGTAAACTTTACTTCATTATCTTACACTCACTTGTTTGTGTAAAATTGGTTATTATTCATGTATGCCATTGTGTTACTTCATTATCTTTTATAGGTTCTAGGTGTAAGCCCTATTGAGAAGTTTGACACGATCAAAGCGGCATATACTAAAAAAAAGAAGGAGGCTGAGAACAATGGCGATGAAGAAACTGCTTCTAGAGTAAGTTAACTGTTCTCTGTATGTTAGATTTGTTTTCTGGAAATGTCAATAATAGAGAATATTTTTTACAAATTTCTTTTTTGCATTGATGAGTACTATTATCCTCTATCATTAAGGAGCAACTTGTGGTGTCATTACTGATCTGGTTGCTAGCTTTTCATATTTCTAATGGGTGAGATTGAATTGTTGTGTAAATTTTCAGAAAGAATATACATAGGGTCTGTTTGGGAGTTTAGGAGAGGAGAGGAGAGCTTTGAAAAAAAAGAAGGATGAAGTGGGAATCATAGAGAACTCAAAAATTGTATTGGAGAAGGATTTTGGAGGGTTTTAAGGGGTTTGGATAAATTTTCCAATCTATTCTGTATTGTTAGTACTCTCAAAATTTAATATAAATTTTAATCATAAACATTTGTTTATCATTCTCTATGAATACACTGTCTACAAAAAGGTGAGAGATTTCTCTATTTTTCTCTCTACTTCATTTCCACCAAAGCCCTTCTCTTCTTCAAACTTTCAAACAGAGCTTTAAGGTCTCTACTCTCTAGTCTTTATTTCTAATACATGCTGTCCAAGTTAAAGCTCACACATTCTTAGCCGCTAGAGTCTATAATGCTTTTAATTATTTCAGTTTTTTCCGAGGTTGTTAAAAATCCATATTGTTATATCATTATATGTTTTTCTTTAAGGTTTAATGCACTAACACATGGGATTTTGTGAATGTATGGTCCAGCTAGAAAAGGCATATGACAAAGTTATGATGTCTCAATTGAGTAATCGGAAAAAAGGTCTGACTTTTGGATCATTTAAGGTAAAGTAGCGGTATCTTTATTTTTCTGAGCATTTGAAATCGTACAAAAAATATGAAGATATGATGGCACATAGACACTTCTTGTTTGGTTTGTTTTGGAGATTGAAGCTGCTTTATTAATTTAGTTCTGTAAGTATTTGTTGCATGCTACATTTGTTGGACTTCCTTTAATGAAGCAGCTTTTTACAGAGCTTCTCTTTTGACTTCTTTTTCCAATTCAAAATGAATAGAATCCACCCATAAATATTGCATATGAAGAGTTTGGGAGGAATTAATTTCTTATGATCTTGAATTCTTGACACTTTTATTTCAATGAATTAACTTCCAAGATTATGATACATCTTTATTCTTATTCATTGAATCATTATATGCACAGTTACCTACACAAGCATGTTTTTGTCTCTGCTATGCAATTCTTTCATGTTTAGCATGGATAGTAGATATTGAAAAATAAACAACTATCTTTGGAGGGGATAACTTTATGAAAAAGAATTAATTAATTCATTTCATCTAGGTTACACTGTGCCCACTTCCCATTGCCCCCCTGATATTTCACTCTAACTTTTTATCGTTTGCTTCTCAATATCTTACATATTTTTTAAGCGGAATGCAGGTTTCAAAGGACATAAAGTATGCTGACAAGCAGCCAATTATACCTTGGGGACCAAGGTTTTTTATTGCTTCTCTTGGTTAATGATATTATAGTACCGCTGTAGTGTTGCTGTACACTACTTTACCATCAGCTATATAATTCTTGTCTATTTTGGTGCATTGTTCTTGAAAATTGTATCTATCTTATCTCCCCCTCGAAAGTTCAACCCACTTTATGGTTGAATTATGTTAGATAGGATTTCTTTTATGCTTGATATGATCCAATTACTCATGTTACTTAGAGAAGATCATGGTATCTCTAACTTATGAAAAAAGATGGCGGGAATCATTTATATTTAGATTTATTTATTTTCACATACATTTGGAAACAACAGTTTGGAAGGAAAAAACCCATTTTTCCTGTGTGTAACTGACATTCACTTCCAGTGTCAACTTTCCCCATGTTCTACATTTTCTTTAAGTTAATGTTCTCCCGGCATCACTAAGCAGTATCATTTTATTATCAGCTACTTGGATTTGTTTTTTTTTACATTATTTGTACTTCCAATGCACTTTCAGGTTTGCTAAATCCAGTGAAAATGATATGCGCATCAACTTGGCAATATCTGCTGCTTTTGTGAGTAATAAATGAATAGTTGATTTTATTCATTTATTTTTTTGGAAAATATAAATGCTCACTTGCTCAGAAACCATATTGGTCTTAGGTCTTCTGATGCAGTATTAATCAGAAACTTTTCCATCCTTCTGCAGACAGCTTGGATCGTGGTCGCTCGCAGTGCTGAATATAAACCTTTGCAGTTTGTAGCTTTTGCTTTTGTTTATAGGCTTTTTGAGAAGTTAAAATCCTTTGAATCTCCTAAAAGCTCCACAATTAATGTGAGTTTCATATTCTATGACAACCTATTCAATAAAATCTTTAATTTTTCTATTTTTTTAACCATGTTGAATTTTCAATAAAATTGTATCGATCGTAAATCATGAAAATCTTGGCTACAGGAAGATGGTGAAGATCCAGGAGAAGGACTGCGCATGGGAAAGAGACTGCTCCGATCACTGGCCTTGGTTTTTGGATGTGTAGCTCTTTCATCCGTGGTATGATGATTCATCAAATCTTTTTGTGTGATTCAAGGATAAGTCCTTTTGATATTCCAATTTTTCGGCTTCCGTAATCTATACCAATTAATAAGGAAGCTGATATAGTGTGTGTGTATGATTTTCTTTTTAAATAAAAAAGAAGAAAATAAGTAAGGACTAAGGAGGAAGCGAGAGAGGGATCGGTTCACCTTATCATCTTCCTTCCCAGTTTTACTTTATTTGAAACCGAATTATTTTTCATCATGATATTGTGAAAAGATACATTTGCATAATATTCTTTTAATCTTCGTTGAAACTATTATTTGAACTGAAAACCATTTTTAAAGAAGAAATATGTTGCTGCTGATTTACAGAAATCAGAATTTTGCACTGTGCTGAACTTTCACTAGAACTGTAGGAGGAAATTTGGCAATTTATTGCTTTTGGAAGAGATTGAGCTTCAGAGATTTACATCATCAGATTCATGATACCCAAAATAATTTATATTATGTAGTTTAGGTTTTAGTTGAAAATATATTTTCAGTATGTTATTCAGTTATTTTGTTTGTCTCAGAATTCATTATAGTCAAATACGCCTGAAGTTTTCTATTTTCTTTTTACCACACATATTATTACTCAAAAATTAGCATACCACATAGCTATTAATATTCCACATTTCTTGCAGGCATTCACTGTGGGTTTAAACATAATTGAGTCTGCAAGTGGTTCTATTCCATCTATTCTTTATAACAGTCAGGTATAGATCAATTCAATCCTTCCTTGCTAAAAATATATAAGATGTAATTGTTCAGAAACCATACGAATAATATGACGCATGTCCTGCAGTTTATTTTTCTTAGGAACACTTTTATGTGGATTTTCTTGTCAAATGCCATTTTATTCCTCATTTTCCTATATGGCGAAGTGAAGAATTTTGTTCATGCTGTAAAATTGTGTTCTGGTCACATACTACCAGCTACAGTTTTTATTTTATTTTATTTTTTAAAATTTTTTTATAGATTGCAATTTTCTATTAACGTGTCCTTTGCAATATGAAATTTTCTCGGTGTTAAATATTTTCTCAAGCGAAGAGCAAAGGTCCTGGCCCTCTTCAGATATTTGCGATCTTTCATCATTCTTCCATTAATTAGCAATGTATTTGCAGGAGTTGATAATCACCGCATCATCAGCAGTCATGCTTTATATTTTGGGATCTTTTTATCGATAGTGGACCTTTCTTGAAGACAAAGAAACCAATCAAATCTAGTGATGATCAGAATACTGTGTTACTAATCTTCCTTTTCATTTTTCATTTTCTATTGTGAATTGAGTTATTTTGTTGTTTCACTCAATTTTGTCAAAAGAGAAATAGTTGTACTTCTAAAGTAGGAAATAGTGCTAATTTAAAGTTTTGTTCTGTTTTCTTCTTGGTTGGGAAAATTTGTTCTTTTTGAATTTGAGTATGATTCTCATTTGGGTTTATTCTGTTCGAAGTTCTTCCATGGTTAATAATGCTTGGTAAACTTGCCAATTCAAATGCATAGAAGAAAGGAAAAACAATTCCAAGGTCTTGAAATTAAATTGTTGACCTCGAGACTTGCACATGCAACCAAGAAAATGTGTAAGAGCAGAGTTATAAAGGTGCAAAAGGTATGCATTTGAAAATGTAAATTAATTTTATACTGACATCTTACAAAAATATAATTTTTCTTTTTGTAACGGGAATGAGTGAAATGAGATGTTGAGACCTATGTTTATGTATTGAAGCCTCCACCTTCTATCTGTATTTCCTTTGAGACCTCTATTTATAGGGGTATTGAGCGGGCATTTTTGTCCAGCGACCACATCATCCATCATTACTTTCTTCGCTAACAAGTTTCTTTTAACTTATTTATGTGGACTTTGAACCTCTTTATTTTTGCCGAGCAACTTAGTAATTTCTCCCAACGATCATTTTCTTACTTCACCATGAAGTAATTTTAGGCTCTGAAACACCTTAATTTCTCCTAGTGGCATAGTAGTTTTTTGAAACGAGCTATTCTTTTCTTCACCATTAAGTAACTTCTGTTCTTCGCCCATCGACCAAACTAATTTGCCCAAGAAAATTGTTCTGTGATAGATCATCTGCTCACTGTCTTGATTCCACGGATCGAGCCCATGCTCGTTCAACGAACCTTCTGTTTTATGATCCATGTTGCCTTCTAGGTTTTTTTTACCTGCATTTGAGAAATGTATAGTCATAGTGTTCATAAATATGCTAGAATTCAAGTTTATCCACTATTTATTAACTTATTTGTGAAATAAGTTAATAAATGCCCTAAAATGTATATGTAAAAACACATAACTTTGAAATTTATCAAACAGTCACACGCATCAAGTGTTAGACGTAGTGGTGTTAACTTTGCCGGTTCAGTCCTTCTCTACCGTATCGAAAACTTATTCCGTTCCTCTAAGATTCTACTTCATCATTTCACCATACATTTTTGGTTTCCTAATTGAACATATATAATCATAAATTAAGGTTTTTTTTCTCCATCTTGCACGTATACCGTTTGAATTTTAGATAGATCTTATTCGTTAGACTCTTTCTCACGAAGTTGGTCTCTAACTTTGTCCACATGCCAAAAATAGTTGTTTCTTGATTGGCCATGAATGCAACCTCCCTCTAAGCCATAAAATTATGGTTGCCCCTGTTTCAAGATATAGCTATTTCCAATCCTCATCGTTAATTTTCTTGAGTTATTGCTCTTCCTCTGCCAAATCTTTATGTAACTTTTTTGAATTAAGCCAAATTTCATTTGTATATTCCAATAAAAAAATTATTTTCCCCATTAAATTCTCATATTTCCAACCTTGAAGGTTCCGCTAGTATAAGTCATTATTTTTACAAAATAAAATATTAAATAATACAAGACTAAACATACTAGTCTTTGTTTAATTGTTATAGGTAGAATATTTTAAAAAGAAAATGACAAAAAAGGGCAAAGACATATCATGGTTGTTGAGAATACCTATGAAAATAAAACTCATGGTTGGTAGATAAATCCACGACCATGTCTAAATTTACTCCAACATGGATAACGTAATCTAACCCTATCTAATTTCAATTTAAAATAAGATTATATTAATGTGTTTTTCTATATATATATTATGTTGTAAGAAATAAAATTTGTCTCTTTTTCATATATTGATTTTCTTAGACTCAACTCTAAACCCAAGACACAAACATTTTCATATTCATATTTGTGTTTCTGTTAGAGAATCAGGTATTACTAATCACTACCTCTTCATCTTCTTAACCTATTAGTTACAAATTGTTTAGTACTAATTGCATGTTGATTAAGATTTGTTATATGTTAGTTAAGATTACTCTTTAAACTGTATTCAATCAGTTTATGAATATGCATGTTTGTGTGTTTCCATGTGATGTTTATGCATGTGATATTTTTGTTTTGGTTGCTTAGAAAATGGTAACAAGGACGGTGGATCTTCGATCGGATACAGTCACGAAACCGACCGAAACAATGCGGGTTGCTATGGCGAATGCTGAGGTCGACGACGATGTTCTTGGTCGCGACCCTTCGTGTTTTCGATTAGAAAAAGAGATGGCAAGGATAACTGGCAAGGAAGCTGGTTTATTTGTTCCATCAGGAACTATGGGGAATCTCATATCTGTGCTTGTTCATTGTGATATTAGAGGCAGTGAAGTGATTCTTGGAGATAATTCGCATATTCATATTTACGAGAATGGAGGTATTGCAACCATTGGAGGTGTGCATCCAAGAACAGTTAGAAACAATGAAGATGGAACCATGGACATTGATTTGATTGAAGCTGCAGTTAGAGATCCAAAGGGGGAGCTTGTTTATCCAACCACAAGGCTCATTTGCTTGGAAAATTCTCATGGAAAGTAAGCGATTTTTTGTTCGAGATTTTCTTTTGGTTTCATTCTAGTAACAATCCGTCGGATATGGCTCATATTTTAATGATAAGTGAGGAGCTCGGTCAATTGTGTCTGCGTCTTTGACTACATAGTGACTGCAATATCTTTCACACCATGAATGATTGGTACATTTGTTTTCTGAATGCAGCACCGGTGGTCGATGTCTTTCGGTTGAATATACAGATAGAGTTGGAGAGGTTGCTAAGAAGCATGGATTGAAGCTTCACATCGATGGAGCTCGTATATTTAATGCATCAGTTGTGAGTGTTTTTTTTTTCTTTTCTGTCTTACTTATGATGTTACCTTCTGCTATCATGACAGGAAATTTTGGTTTTTCAGGCACTTGGTGTTCCTGTGGATAGGCTTGTTCGAGCGGCCGATTCAGTATCGGTGTGTTTCTTATCTTATAGTAATTTTCTTCTCTGTCATGAAAAGGATCTTCTAGAGTAAATCTTTTCCTAAGTGATTAATTTGAATGTGCGTATGAATTAGGTTTGCTTATCGAAAGGTCTAGGTGCTCCGGTTGGATCTGTAATTGTTGGTTCGAATAGCTTTATCACCAAGGTATTTCAAAATCTTTGTGACGAATGCGTATACAATAGAAGTGATATTATTCCTTTTGAAAGAAGAACTTGATATTAATAATATTTGCCATTTTTTAGGCTAGAAGGCTTAGAAAGACCTTAGGTGGTGGAATGAGACAGGTTGGCATCCTTTGTGCGGCCGCACTTGTTGCATTACAGGAAAATGTTGAAAAGCTAGAAAGTGATCACAAGAATGCTAGATTTTTAGCCGGTATGTTTCATACATAGTTAACCTGTAAATCATAAACACAGACACCAAACACGAACGTATTGATACACACATGTCAGACACTGACATATGTCATATCAGAGACGGATACATGTCAGAAATGTCGGTGCTACATAGATGTTAACTTACTAACAACAAATCCTAACTAGTTTGCTTCTTAATTTCCTTTAGATGGATTGAATGAAATTAAAGGATTGAGAGTGAATACCTCTTCTGTGAAAACCAATATTGTAAGTATTTAATAAGTAGTTTTCATTCATATTATTACAACAATTCATTATGAATCATTTCTCTGATTGATTTTCATACAAGGTATATATTGAAATTGAAGAAAGTTTACAAACTACAGCTGCAAAGCTATCCAAAGACTTAGAAGAATATGGTATCCTTCTCATGCCAATAAGCTCATCAAGGTCTTGTCTCTCACACTCTACATTGTTACTAATAATTGAAATTAGTATTAATCAAGAATTTAATCAAAAGTAACTTATTCATATTACTTATTGATAGATTGAGAGTTGTATTCCATCACCAAATATCAGATAGCGATGTGAAGTTCGTATTGTCGCGCTTTCAGGTGATGACTATAGTCTTTTTGTTTGTTATATACATTCGTTTTCTTGGCATGTATTTTATGTTTCATATTTTATTGAATGTTGCAGCATGTTGTTGGTGGAGGACCAAATGAAAATGGCAACTAGTAGAAGAATTTCAAGTTTGTAAGCTTTTGTTGAAAAGTAAAATTCTGAATAATGTTGCATATGTATGAATAAATATGAACCTTTTTGTTTTGTTTGTAACCCAAATTATGGTGTTTTGCTTTTGATTAAAAAACATTGACTCTCATGTGTAACTATTAAGACAATTTTCTCATTAAAATTAGACATTTAGAGCGGAATCAAAAGGATCTAATAACGGATGATTCATATATGTAGAAGAAAAATTGGATACAGTAACAAAACTGATCGAAATAGTGTGAGTTTCTATGGCGAATGACGAGGTTGGTGACGACGTTCTTGACATCCTCTTTACATATTGTGTCATAGTGTGGTGATGATAGAAACTGACTAAGTTGATGTCAGACCTGATAGTTGTCAAATACATAAGCTTTTGTACCAATCTTGTGTCAAGCATGTCTTCATATGGTGTAGAGGAGTCTTGATGCAGGTTTACACATGGATCAAGAGGAGTTTTGGCATGTTTGCAACCAAGGAATTATGTTTCCTTTAAGAGGTCCAAACAAATATTAATGCCAATTTTGGAATGTATTTGAGCCTTCCAAGATCTTTAATCTTGAACTCATCGTCAAGTGTGGATTTGATTCTTTCAATCTCTTCTAAACTGTTTTCTGCTAAAATTAAATCATCGTTCCCTTGTGGAGAATGAACAAAGAATAATCAGAGTGTAAGAGATTAGAAAACCTGTCAATTTTTCATACAATTTCCTGCTATAATATTTCAATCCGTAGAGTAATTTTAGCAACTTACGCACTTAATTTGGTTTGGAATTTGTAAATCCTTAAGGAATTGACATGTACACTTCTTCATACAAATCTCCATGCAAAAAGAATTGTTTACATATAATTGGTGTAAATGTCAAGAATTGGTGGAGGCTAAAGCAAGTAGTGAAAAAGTATCAAAGAAGTCAAGTCATTCCACTAGTCTTGTAACTGGACAACAAGTCAACCATCAACTTGGCAAAGAATTCAGTCCTTCATGACAGAAGCTATATTTTATTTCATAAGGGGGCAACTGAATCAAGGAAAACTAGAGGTGAAGAATTGTCCAAGTGAATCTCAAATTGCTCACATTTTAACTAAGAGATTGAAGATTGGTAGGTTCTTGTCTCTTAGGAAGAAATTAAGATTCATTCAATTCAAGTAATTTGTATGTTTTTTTGTTTCATAAGTTGGATTATAGGGAGCATGTTATCAATCAGTCCAACTTATGTTTGTTATGACAGTTAGAAGGTTGTTATGTTAGGTAGTTAGTTACTTACTTGCGAGGCAATTAACCTCACATATAGTCTATAAATACATGTGTTTGTAATAGTTTTGAACTCACTCAATTCATAATATTACTTCACCAATATATAGTCTTATCTTGCTTATTCTTTTCAATCTCTTTCTATCATATTTAAGTACAAATATAGAATTCACACTAACAATATAAACAACACATGACCGAAAATGTTGGTTTTTAGACACTTGGTGTTCATGCGGAAAGGCTTGTTCAACATAGACACAACATTTATATATAGGCATATGACTAACACCAGACATACACCTTTCATTCTGAGACGTCAGTGTTTCATAAATTATTATTCAATAACGAATCTCTATCTTTGTCGGATTTTCCTTCGCTCCTTTCTTTGTTTTTGCGACTCCAATAAAGATAACGTTGTTTTGGGATTTCCAATAGATCAGATTACAACATGAAAAAACATAAGGTAACCACAATTATACTTTATCCTACCTTCTAAAGAAAGAAAAAACTAAAAACACAACCTAAGATTCTGGTGAATAACTACATGTCACTCCAATCACCAAAAAATTGTATACCGCACTAACGAGGCTCTCTCACATGTAAAAAAAAGGTGAGAAGTAGTCTCAGCCAAAAACCTGAAAAAGAGACAAGTATCATACTAGTGTCTGATAACACTCGTATTTTAGACAAGTTGACTCTGGAAGAGAATCTATCCTACAATAGCTATCAGGAAAAAACCAACATCTTAGATGGAGCCCAAATACTCCAAATAAGAGAAAGGATATGACTTTGAAATGAAAGTGGTGCCATAGAATAAGTTAAACTGCCCCTCTGGACGAGGTAAGTGAAGGCCATTGAAAAAGTATTGTCACTATAATGTTTCCAAATTCATTTATCTATATCTAAGGACAAGATAACATCTCTAAGAAAGGCACGAAACTCCTCAAGAACGAGAAAATCTCTAGGGAAGAAGAATATCCTCCTTCTAAAATCTCAGGTCATGAACTCAGTGATAACCTCCCATATCTCGCCCACCAACCCTTCTGTCTAGAGAGAATTGGATAACAGACTCAGAAACATTGACTTTAAAGGGATCCTCCCAAAAGGAAGTCCGAAGACCTAAATCCATTTTTTTTAGCAATTCCATAAGAGGATCAATCTGAGATACATTCATCTTTTGTCCACTATGAGAGGCGATATAAATACCCCCATATATAACTATTATAATATCCCTCCAGAGCCATGAATCCCCTACAAGCAACCCTCATCTCCACTTCATTAAAATAACAAAATTAAACAGTCGGATAGAAACATTATTTACCCCACCCCCCAAGAAATCTTCTTTGTAAAGGCACAATCTTCTTCCAAACCATAACAGACACTTAAAAAAAAGGACAAGAAGAAGATAAAAATATTATTAAACACCAAATTAAGGAGAATTCTTCTATACCCCAGACTCACATATGTATGCTTCCAAGAGTTTAGTCTCTTTTCCAACAAGACATCCAAAAGATTCTAAGTAGACTCAAGACGGGGATTGGCCCCCCACTGGAAACCCAAGGTACTTAAAAGGAATAAAGGCTATATCAAAATCGAGAAAGTTTCTTAGTGAAGTAAGAAAGACAAGATCTACATTAACCCCAATAAAACTACTTTTGAAGAAGTTAACACGAATACTCGAAGCCCTCTCAAAACCTCTAAGAATAGTATTAATGCACTACAAACTCTCTAGAGATGGATCAACCACCATAAGAGTGTGATTTGCACACTGAAGGTGAGACACTACCAACCCGAAATTACCAACTCTAAACCCCGAGTAAAGACCAAACTCCTCTTCCCCCAATCCAAGACCACTAAGCTCCTCACTAACCAAGAGAAAAAGGAAATAAGCTAGGGGTCCCTTTATTTCAAACCCCTTTGAACGCTAACTTCTTAGGTAAAACACCCATTCACCAAAACCACAAGATTCGCAGCAATGACACATGCTTTCATCCAAAACCTCCATTTCTCACTAAACCCGAATCTAATCAACATATAATCTTGGAAATTCAACTAACTTAATTGAATGCTTTCTCAAAATCCACCTTAAGAATATGACAATGTCTTTTAGATCTTTTGGCCAAGTCAAACACCTCATTAATATCCACAACTTCATTCACTAACATTATCTCCTTAAGAAAAGCCGATTGGTTCAAAGAGATGAGCTTCTCCATCCAACCCATAGTCCAATGGGAAATACTTTTACCACCAACTTATACAGGGATCGAACCAGGGAAATGGGCCAGAAGTCTCAAGGATGGGAGAGGGAGTTAACCTTAGGGATAAAACTCACAAAGTAAGAAGCAGAACTACGAGGCAGAGATTCAAAACGATGAAATTGATCGAACATGGTCCCCAGGTCAACTCTAATAAGGTTCCATAATCTTTTAAAAAATGAGAAGTTAAATTCATATGGACCCGACCCAGACTCTTATCCCCCCCACATTATGATAGTGCCATATCAAGCTCTTTGAAACTAAAGGGAGTTAATAAGGAAAGTTATCATCATTCAAAAGAGAGCAGAAGACTAGACCATCCAGAAAAGGTCTATCAACATCAGGTTCTCTAAAGATCTCAGTGAAATGATTCATAACCTCTTGTCTAATATTAGTTACCTCTTCAATCAAAACCTCACCAACCTTCAATTCTAAAATAGAATTCCTCCTTCTCCCACTCTTCACAAAAAGCATGAAAGAATCCATAACTAGGATCACCAACCTTGAGCCAATTAGATCTAGATCTCTAAATCAATTAGAAATCTTTAATCCTAAAGAGGGACCACATTGCTGATATAGGATTGGATCTAGTCTTAAACTCCTCCCTAGATAAGACAATAAGCACATCCACAACTGATTTTTGTACTTCAAGATAATAGAAAAATGATCAGAGGCATCCCTCAGAAGATCCCATTGAAATACACCCCCCACTAGAAATCAAAATACGGTCAATTCTATTAGTTGCCATTCTATTAAGATGAAACGAGATAAACTTTGTTTTTTAGGAGAGGTAAATCAATAACAAGAGATAAAATCATATGTTTGAATCGGATCTAAGTGATTTAACTAATTTTATATAGCTTATAATATTAGAATTTAAAATATATGATTATAACTTATTTTAATATTTTATTTTTGAAATTTTATATAAGATGTTTTTGAATTTTTTTTTGTCCTTATCAATATAAGAATATGTTTTGTTTTTAATTGTTGTCTCACTGGACTTGTGTTTAAATAGCCCAATTTCAAAATATATTTTAACTCTTTATTTTGTCACTTTTTCAATATCTCAAAATACATTCTAACATTAAAACAATCTTTCAAATTTTAGAATCCATAATATGTTTTGTGAATATTGAATTTTAAAATAGATTTAATGTATCTTTTAATCATTTAACTTAATTTATTGTTTGATCTCGTATCTTAACTAAAAAAAAACTTTATAAAATAGTCTTTTAAAAACCATTTTATTAGTTAAAATGGTATGTGCGGTTAATTTTTTTGAAAAAAAAGTTAACTTCTGCCTTGTTGAACATGTAAAATCACACTGAATTTTTTTTTCTCTTTATTTTTTAACTGTCTATCTAAATTCTTATTTTTTTTAACACATTAAAATTTGAAATTTTCACAAAAAAAGAAAAGAAAAGAAACTGTAAGTTAGTCATGACCCTTCAGTGTATCCTTTTGTTCCTATAAGAATTCTATGGGCAAGGAAATTCTCAGAGAGTAGCTACTATTGATGCTATGCAGAATCAGCTTGTTGGTCTTTGGAACCAGCTTTTCTCATATTTCATTAGCTATTATTCTATGATGGAGGTTTGTGTTTCAAGTTAGAAAACCGAGTACTCTCACACATAATTAACATTTTGATGTGGGTTTTAACCTCTAAAAAAAACCTCTTCGATTTAAACAATCTTTTTTAATATATCGACGGACTTAATTTGTTAACTAATGTCTATCTATCACGCTACATATTTAAAGTTAATATTTTTTTAACGGTAAAGATTTTTTTGTATAACAAATTTATTCTTAAGAGATCAATATGTAATATTTTTTAGTTAATAGATCAAAATAAAATATTAAATTAAGTTAAAAAATACTGATTATGTTTTAAAATATTATCATGCATATAATTCACAAATCCTCTCCCATTCTTCTCACATTTATACATTTACTTCTTAATCTTCAAATAAGAGAGTTCAATGTTGAATAACATCGTCTATCAATTTAATTTGAATATATCTTAAGACATGTGATGAAATTACGATGAAATTACTCTTGGTGCACAAGGTTAAAAGAGATGAATAGAATGAGAAAATTATACTCTGCAAATGACGGTTACAAAGTTGTAAGAAAGAATTACAAAAAGACATCTACCACTAATCTATTTATGCACAGAAAACTAGGGACACATAGGCAATATACAAAAGTACTAAATTACACTCTAACAAAGCTTAGTCACTAAGTTTTGTAAAATATAAATTATTTCTAACACCATCCTTTAATTTATATTTATCCAAAATCGACAACACCAATTCAATCCCTTAAGCGAAGAAATTGATCGGTCTTGATAGCCTTCGCCAGAACATCCGTCAGCTGCTTCTGGGTGCTACAGTGTACAACTTCTAGCACTCCATTTTGACCTTGATTTCTCAGAAAGTGATACTTAGTCTTAATATGCTTGCTTCTCCCATGCAGCACTGGGTTTCTGGCAAAATTAGTTGCAGACTTGTTATAAATCGTCAGCTTCAAAGGTTTGTTAACTTTGATCTTCAGATTCTGCAATAAGCTCAGAATTCACACAGCTTGACATGCAGTCACAACACTTGCGATATATTCAGCTTCACAAGTTGACAGTGCAACAACAGGTTGTTTCTTGGAAGACCAAGAAATAGGATCTTCCAGAAACTTAAACAAGTATCCAGAAGTACTTTTTTTATCAACTCTGTCTCCACACCAATCAGAATCTGAATACCTGTGAAGTTTTAATTCAATCTTTCTTTTCAGAAGGGAATAACATTCCATACTTCAGAGTTCCCTTGATATACTTCAGAGTTCTGACAGCAGCTTGGTAATGGGACCGCTTTGGTTTACTCAGGAACCTACTAACCATTCCAACTGCATAACAGATATCAGGTCTGATATTACACAAATACCCCATAGAATCAACCAATTGTTTGAAGGTTGTAGCATCCACATCCTCACCATGAGAATCATAATCCAGTTTCTGATTTGTATCTGCAGGTGCAATAGAAGCCTTACAGTTATGTAGCTTAAATTTCTTCAAAAGCTCAAGTTCATACTTCAGCTGATGCAAAATGATACCCTTCTTAGAGTATATAAACTTCATCCCTAGAAAATATGTCATTTTCTCGAGATCAGTCATTTCAAACTCATTCATTAGCACCTTCTTGAACTTAGCTATCTCTTGTTCAGAACTTCCTGTCAGTAATATGTCATCAACATACAAACACACCAGAATCATATTGCCTTCAGAAGTATGCTGAACATAAACACCGCACTCCACCTCACATTTTTGAAACCTCTGCTCATTGAAAAATGAACCAATCCTCAGATTCTAGACTCTGGGCGCTTGCTTCAATCCATACAAAACTTTATGTAATGTGTACACCATTCCTTCCTGATTCTTTTTAAAAAATCCAGGAGGTTGTGACACGTATACCTCTTCTTGTAATGGACCATTCAGAAATGCATATTTCACATCTAAATGCATCAGAGGCCAAATTTTGTTAGCAACTATTGCAATCACCAGCCTGATTGTTTCATGTCTTGCTACAGGTGCAAACACTTCAGAATAATCTAGCCCAGATTTTTGCAGAATTGCTCTTGCTACTAACCTCTCTTTTTGTTTGCCAATTGACCCATCTGGCTTTAACTTCTGCTTGAACAACCATTCTGACGCTGATGGCTTTCTTGTCCTTTGGAAGTTCTATCAGCTTCCAAGTCTTGTTCCCCTCTATGGCATCAAGTTCTTCTTTCATGACTTTCAACCATAATTTATGCTCAAGAGCCTCTTCCGTGCTTACGGGTTCAGAGTCTACTAAGATGGCACATCGAATAACTTCTCATTCAGAATCTACTTCAGTGTATTGTAGCATGTTAAACTCTGCAAATCTTTTAGGAATATTTTTTATTCTCTGTGGCCTCTGACCTTATTTAGAATCTCCTTCAGATGCTTGAACTCCAGATGTTTTATCTTTAGAAGTCTGACCTCCTCTAGAACCTTAACCGCCTTCAAAGTTTGGAATATTCCCATAATTTGAATTATTGCCAGAATCTGAATCACCACCAGAATTTGAATCACCACCTGAATCTGGATCATAATCATCTTCACCTTCTGAGTCTCCTTTAGAGTCAGAATCACCATCAGAGTTTACTTCAGCTTCAGAATCTTCTCCATTTTCTGACTCATCTTCAGAAACTTCTAATTCTGAAATTTCTTCAGAAGTTCTCACATCAAGTTCAATTGAGACTTGTTCCAATCCCAAGTTTTTGATTCCTTTATAATGACGTCTCTGCTGAATTCAACATTATTATTTTATGGATAATAGAGATTATACGCACCTGTAATATGGTATCCCACTAGTAACATTACTTTGCTTCTATCATCCAGCTTCTATCTTCTGACTTCTGAAATATGTTTGTAGCATACAGAACCAAATACCTTTAAATAGATAACACTTTTCTTATCTCTGGTACACTTTTGAATAAGAACTATTTTCTTCAGCTTCTTCGTTGGACATATGTTGAGAACATATGTTGTGGTGGCAACAACTTCTCCCATAAGGTATGAGGAAGCTTATTCTCCTTCAGCATGCTTTTCGTCATATCAAGCAAAATACAATTTTTTTTTATCTTAGTAAGACCATTGTGTTGAGGAGTATAAGGAGAAGTAACCTCATGCTCAATTATATTCTCCTCACAGAACTTTCTAAACCAGTGGAGTTATACTCACCTCCACCATCGATTCTAAGAATCTTCAGAGTCTGACCACTCTGATTTTCAGCCTTCATTCTGAACTTCTTGAATTCAACAAACACCTCATGTTTGAACTTTATAAGGGATACCTATATCATTCTTGTGAATTCATCAACAAGTAACACCAAGTATTTATTCCCTCAAATCGATGCTATTGAAAATGGACCACACACATAAGAATGCACTACTCTTAAGGCATGTTTTGCTTTTGGAGCTACTTTTGACGCAAATGGAAATCTTGGTTGCTTTACTTCCATGCACACTTTGCATGACTTCTCAGGCTTCTTAATTGTAGGAATTCCATGTATCAGCTTCTTTGAATTTAGATGCCCAAAGCTTCTGAAATTCAGATGACCAAATCTTCTGTGCCACAACTCACTTTCCTTCGCAACACTTGTTACACTAAGACATTCAAAGTCTACAGTTCTTACATTCACCTTGAATGTTCTATTCCTTCCCTGTTCTGAATCTATAATCAGCTTCTGATTACAGTCATACAACTTCAGAAGATTGTCATTCATGGTAACTGAAAAACCTTTCTCAATTAGTTATCCTACACTCATCAAATTGCTTTTCATGCCAGGTACATATCACACTTTCTGAATCAATGTTGTTTTTCCATTGTTCAGAACGACTCTGACATTTCTCATACCTTCAGCATTGAGGTATTTATCATCAGCACATCTGATCTTTGTCCTCTTACCAGAGTCAAAGTCAACCAACCATTTCTTATTTCTAATAAGATGATTTGAGCAGCCATTGTCCATATACCACCAGTTTTTCAAATTCGTATCATCAGATTCATAAGCCATCAGTAGCACAAATTCATCATCAGAACTTATGGTTATATTCTTTTGACTTTCTTTCCTTATTTGACCAGCAATCAACATCAAAATGATCAAACTTCTTACAACAGTAGCACTGAAGCTTCTTCTTGTCATACCTTTCTTTTCCCTTAAGAGCATTCTTCTGTCTATCAGAAGTTGAGGTTTCTGACTTCTGAACACCATCAGATCGTCTTCTGACCAAGATTGTTTCTGATGCTTCGTACCAGAAAATATTTTCAGAGCCTGCTGCTCCAGTTCCCTTTCAGAAGTTCTCTCAGTCAGACGCAACTCTTGTGCCTCTAGACTACTTTGTAACTCTTCAATTCTCATGATGCTCAGATCTTTAGAATGTTCTATTGTTACCACAATGTAATCAAACTGAGAGGTAAGGGATCTCAATACCTTCTCAATGATAACTTGTTCAGAAAGGGTTTCTCCACAAGCTTTCATCTCATTAGTGATCATAATCACTCTGGAGATGTACTTAGATACCTTCTCATTGTTCTTCATGTTGAGATTCTCATACTGCTTTCGTAGGGACTGAAGCCTCACCTTCTTCATTGATGCGTAACCACCATAATGCTTGACCAGTAGATGCCACTCAACCTTCGCCGTCATTGAATCAACGATTTTCTCAAACACATTTGCATCCACACACTGATGGATGTATAACAATGCTTTTTTATCTTTCTTCTTTGTATCTTTGTGCACGTTCTTTTGTTCCTCCATTGTATTTGCTGCTACTGGAACGTAATCTTTAGTGACAAAATCAAGCACATCTTGAGCATCGAACAATACACGCATATGAATCATCCAACGAGTCCAGCTTTTTCCATCAAACACTGGAAGTTTGGTGCTCAGACAACTGTTTTCGTTCATCTTCAACCTTGTGCAATCACTCAGATCTCACCAAACACTGTTTTCCAATCCCGCAGAATCAGAAAATGTGATTCTGTTACGATTTTGTTCAAGATTCAACATGAATTCAAGAAACGAAATCAACCACACAACCACTCACCGTTTCACTCGTGTTTCTCCGTTGATCTAAACCGAAGTTTTGGATACCAATTGTTGGTGCATAAGGTTTAAAGAGATAAATAGAATAAGAGAATTACATTTTGCAAATGACAGCTACAAAATTGTAGGAAGAATTACAAAAAAACATCTACCATTAGTCTATTTATGCACAGAAAACTAGAGCCACATAAACAACATACTAAAATACTAAATTACACTCTAACAAAATTTAATCACTAAATTTTTTAAAATATAATCATTTCTAACAATTACGAGTTATATTATTGAATTTGACAATAACAAATTTGTCAGAACTATAGTTTTATTTATATTTGACTATTTTCTTTAATAATTTTTTTTAGTGTAGTTAATGCTACTTCTTAAAATTTTTCATATAAATTATAAACTCTGAAAGCTTGAAAGACATGTTGCAGATTTTAGATTCTAAAAAATATTTTGAAGTTTTAGAATGATGGCAAAATAAAATCTTTTTTTTTTTACTTCCCTTGCCTTGTTGCTTTTTTTAAATTAAATTTTCTTTTCTAGATTTTACCTTGTGCAACCAATTTTCTTTCTTTTACAACCTTCAATAAATACAAGAAAAATAATATTTTGACATATAAAAAAATTTCAACATCAATTTAGCTATAGATAATACAATTTAAATATATTGTTTTGTTAAAATATTATATAAAAGATTTTACAGATTGAATGATAAGAAGTAGTAGTTTGTATTTATGTTGAGTGAGTGAGGGACCAATGAAGTCTGAATCTTGTCCAGTATCTAACAAGAGACAGTGACTGCAGGATGAATTTGTGCCTCACCTGAAGGAACCTCTTTTCATCCAAAATACAATGCAATGAACTTAGTTTTACTTTGTGATTTGATGTTTCATCCAAAAACACTTTTTTAAAAAATCACTTTCTGCTTGCTCAGTTCAGTGGATTAGATGGCCTTTCATTCAATACTATAATCTTCACTGTGGTTTCGTTTCTACCAATCAATTTCATTATTACCAAACTTATTTGAAAAAGTGAGCTATTAAGTATAAACATTTTTCTCTATTCCAGTACACTAATATGGGACTTTGTGAATAAACTCTAAGTTTAATACTAAGTATTTTGTCCTTTCTATATAGATATGTTTTTGAAAATTTATGAAAAACAATTTAGATTTTTCTCCTAATATATGAAAAAAACTTGTTTTAATGTTAAACTCAATCATTAGAATAGTTGACTTTTTCTTTTTTAGATTATACATTGTCTTATTTTATTAATTATTTTAGATTTTGAGATCTTAAAAATTAAAATTATTAAAATTTAGTTTCAAAAGATTTAAACCATTGATATCACACTTGTTCTGTTCAGAAATAAAAAATGGAATGATGATCGAACATGATGGTGTTTCGTTTTGTAATATTAGCATTTCAACGTTCAAGTTAGTATATGAAAAAGAAGAGTGAATTCAAATTGTGTTTGAAACTTGTTACATGAATTTAGCGTATTTCCTATATACAATAGAGAGGAGGAATAACAAACTAGTTACTTGTAAGGAGTGAATTGTGGAGGACCGTTGGATGCACTTGTAGTTGAGATCTTTGTGATCATTAGGACGAGCGTCCTCGTGTGCTAAGAAGATTCTGAAAGAATTATTGTTCCCTCGAAGTGGTTGGCTGAGGTCGATATGATCAGTCCAAAATAGTTGACCCCCAAGCATGTGCTTGTGCTTAGCAAGACATGAGTTTGTTACTTTAACACAAATTGTCGACCACTCCAATCTTTATGTCTGAAAGATCAAAATAAAAATTCAGTTACGTAGAGATTCAAGCATTTAAAGAGTCATACTTCAAACGTCTTTTAGGAAGTGTCATAATTATTGTTGGACATGTTAATTGTGTGTTTCAGAAAAACTTGGATTTGAAAATCTTTTAGGATTAAAATCTGAGTCCGAAAACATTTTTGAAAAGTTTTTAGAAGTAAGCAGCGGGAAATAAAATTGCAGAAGATAAAATATAGAAATAAAAAGTTAATGGAAAAGAGAAGACACCAGAAGTTAATGGCAAGATTCTGATGATCTTCTTCACATGATCAGCAGTTGAATAGCCTTTGTCAAGCACTTTTAATCCAGCTGTGAGGATCTGGAATCTAGAGAACATAGCTTCTATAGATTCAGATTCTTCCATTTTAAAGGCTTCATACTTCTGGATCAGCGCCAGAGTCTTGGTCTCTTTAACTTGTGAGTTCCCTTCATGTGTCATCTTCAAAGACTCAAACAAATCAAATGCAATTTCTCTGTTGGTAATCTTCTCATACTCAGTATGAGATATAGCATTTAATAAGATTGTTCTAGCTTTGTGATGATTTCTGAACTCCTTCTTTTGGGATTCAGTCATAGATTTTCTATCAATTTTCTTGCCATCCCCATCAGTGGGGTGAACGTAACCATCAATGACCAAGTCCCATAGATCAGCATCATAACCAAGGAAGAAACTCTCTATTCTGTCCTTCCAATAGTCAAACTTCTCCCCATCAAACATAGGGGGTTTTGTGCTGATTCTATCCCTTTCTTCATATTTGTTGTTGTTTGATGTTGAAGCTTCAACCATAATATCAACCAAGAAAAATTATCAAGAGTTTTCTCAACTGGATATTTTCTGTTCACGGTGAAGTGATAACATACACAGAATCGGAGCTCTGATGCCAACTGAAGGTGAGAAAATATTTAGAAGGGAGGGGGGGGGGAAGGTTGAATAAGGATATAGAAAATATTATGGCAATAAAAACACAAAGATTTTTATCCTGGTTCGTTGAACTCAACTAATCCAGTCCACCCTATCTAGAGTGATTTGCCTTTCTCCACAAGGACTTAATCCACTATAATCAAACTGATTACAATATCAAACACTAAGGAAAACTGTCTTAGTCTTCTCAAGAACTACTGACCACAACTTGGTCTTCTCAAGGAACTTTTACAATCAAATGTAAACTAAACAAGTGTTTGAAAATGCTTCTAAGAAAGCTATATCACAACTGTGATTTACACTTAAGTTTAAGAACGTATGAATTAAATTCAGCAAAGAGTAATAATTTATATGAGAGCTTTTCAATGAATTTTGTTCAATTTTCATCAACTGAAGAAAGTTGTTGAAGGCTTGCTTTTATAGGCACAGAAGTCCAAGACGTTGCAAGCTTGAAGATCGTGTACTGCAAAGTAGTTGTAGCCTTTTGTCTTCATATGGCTTGACCTTTCCCAGAATTAGAACGTTCAGAGAAATCCTTTTTTCCCGTGTTCTTGTGTCTAGCATAAAAGAGGAAAGAGTCGTTTGGCATAACCAACAGATATAAGTTTGAATAATCTTCTTCACAAGTTTCTAATTCACAACAATCAACATCAGAGCCTTGAGTGATTAGAGTCTTTGATGTCTTCAGAGTTTTCTGTATCAGAGTATTGCAGCAAGTGTGCTTTAGCGTGAAATTAATTAGAGCAGAGTTTAGAGATCAGATCCTCAGTACTTGTAGCGAACAGTACTATCAGAGTCTTCTGAAAAACAGTGCTTGAAACTCTTCATACAAAGTCTTCAGTCTATGCTTCAGATGCTTCTGTAGGCAGCGCTCAGAGTCTTTTGTAGAGATGCTTCTGACGCTTCAGAGCCTTGCGTAGTTCAATGTTCAGATCCATTTTTGCTTTCAGAAGAATATTAAATTTAATATCTGCAGCAAAAATACTTGAACAAATTTAGAGTATATAATTTCTTAATACAAAATTTCGTAAGTGTTATCATCAAAACATAGAGATATAACTAAGAACCAATCTGTGTTCTAACAAAGGTATTCAATCTGGATCTTTTAACTTCAGTGGTTCCTTCATGAGTCTCCACCAGGGTGTCCCAGATTTCCTTTGTAGATTTACATTGTGAAACACGAAAGAGTTCATCCATGCTTAATGCACTTTGTAATATGTTGATTGCTTTCTTCTCATCAAGTATTTTCTTTTTACCTTCAAAGACAAGTCATCAAGAGAAATCATAAAAGTATTGTTAATTCTTCTACCTTTGAGTTTTACCTCATGAATTACTTCATATTTTATCAAACATTCATCTTTGGTGAATTTGATTTTGAATCCTTTGTCACAAAGTTGGCTTATACTCAGAAGATTGTGCTTTACTCCTTCAACATAAAGTACATCTTCAATGAATGTGAAAGGTGGTGCTCCAACTTTGTCTATGCCAAGAATTCTTCCTTTGTTGTTGTCTCCATAGGTAACAAAACCCTTGGCCTTAAACACTAGATTTGAAAATTTGTCTATATCTTCGGTCATATGCTTCGAACAACCACTATCAAGATACCAAAGATTTGAAGTGGTTTTCAAGCAAACCTACAAAACAAATTACTTCTTGTTAGGTACCCAAATTGCCTTGGGTCCTTCATAATTAGTACCTTTCTTAACCCACACATAATGCCCACTTACTATACTAATTTTTTTAAACATAGTAAGCATTAAGTGTATGGCCAATAATTCCATAATAAAAATAAGTAGGAATGAAATTGCTCTTATATCTTGGAACATATGATTTATTTTTTGGAAATCTTTTCTTTTTAGGATATTGATGCACATTCTTAGGTTTGTTCACTTTCTATTTAGAAGAGTTGTCACTATCCTTAACAAAGATTCTTTTACTAGAACTTGGTTTTGAAAACTTTGAGTAACCAAGTCCACTCTTATCATTGGAATACCTTGGTTGGCTAAGGACCCCTTCTAATCCAATTTGTCCTTTCTCGTACCTTTCAAGGACTCTTTTTAGTTGAACAATTTGGAAAGAGAGTGACTCACAATTTTTACAAACCATGTCTTATTTATCTTCACTAATTTTCTCTTGTTCCTTATCTTTTGCTTCTTTTTCCATAGAATCAACTTTTTCTTCTAAGGATTGAATCTGTTTCTTTTGTAAAGATATTGTTTTACACAATTTTTTACATTCATTCAATAGTTCATTTATGACATCATATGCATCATTATTATAGAAAATTCATTACCAACCTCATCATCTTCATCATCGGAGTTATGGGTAGCCATCAATGCGAGATTTACGCTTTCGTCACTTTCCGATTTGGATGAGGAACTTATGTCATTATCGTCCCATGCAACATATGCCTTTTTGTTATTTGTTTCCTTCTTGCCTTTGAATCCTCATTTCTTTGACAACTTTGGACAATCGGGATTTATGTGGTCTTGCTTAACACATTTGTAACATGTAACCTCTTGTGTTGAAGTGGAAGCCTCCTTTTTCTTGAAGTTTTTCTTTCTCTTAGCAAAATTAGCGTTCTTGTCATTCCTACCAAAGAATTTTCCAATTATTTTAACTAGGAGCATAAAGGTTTCATCTTCTTCTGGTGTATCATCATCTTGATCATCTTTTAGGTTCACTTTCAATGTGATACCCTTGGACTTCTTCTCTTGATGTTCACATTTCTCAAGCCATCTAAGTTCTAATTCGTGTTCCTGAAGCTTTCCAAACAACGATGCAGAAGTTATGGTAGAAATACTTTTGTTTTCTGATATAGCTGTAACTTTTGGTTGCCATTATCTTGTCAAGGATCTAATAATTTTGAGATTCAGTTCATCGTTAGAAAATGTCTTACCAAGTGCTATTAAGTGATTGGTCAAATGAACAAATCTTTTCTGAAGAATAACTATGGATTCTCCGGGCTGCATGTGAAACATCTCATATTCCTGACTTAAGGTTGAAGGGCGGGGGGGGGGGGGGGGGGGGGGGGGGTTGAATAAGGATTTAGAAAATATTATGGCAATAAAAACACAAAGATTTTTATCCTGGTTCATTGAACTCAACTAATCCAGTCCACCCTATCTAGAGTGATTTGCCTTTCTCCACAAGGACTTAATCCACTATAATCAAACTGATTACAATATCAAACACTAAGAACAACGGTCTTAGTCTTCTCAAGAACTACTGACCACAACTTGGTCTTCTCAAGGAACTTTTACAATCAAATGTAAACTAAACAAGTGTTTAAAAATGCTTCTAAGAAAGCTATATCACAACTGTGATTTACACTTAAGTTTAAGAACGTATGAAATAAATTCAGCAAAGAGTAATAATTTGAATGAGAGCTTTTCAATGAATTTTGTTCAATTTTCGTCAACTGAAGAAAGTTGTTGAAGGCTTGCTTTTATAGGCATTGAAGTCCCAGACGTTGCAAGCTTGAAGACTGTGTACTGCAAAGTAGCTGTAGCTTTTTGTCTTCATATGACTTGACATTTCCCAGAATTAGAACGTTCAGAGAAATCCTTTTTTCCCGTGTTCTTGTGTCTAGCATAAAAGAGGAAAGAGTCGTTTGGCATAACCAACAGATATAACTTTGAATAATCTTCTTCAACAAGTTTCTAATTCACAACAATCAACATCAGAGCCTTGAGTGATCAGAGTCTTTGATGTCTTCAGAGTTTGCTATATCAGAGTATTGCAACAAGTGTGCTTCAGCGTGAAATTAATTAGAGCAGAGTTTAGAGATCAGATCCTCAGTACTTGCAATGAACAGTACTATCAGAGTCTTCTGAAAAATAGTGCTTGAAACTCTTCATACAAAGTCTTCAGTCTACACTTCAGATGTTTCTGTAGGCAGCGCTCAGAGTCTTCTGTAGAGGTGCTTCTGATGCTTCAGAGCCTTGCGTAGTTCAATGTTCAAATTCATTTTTGCTTTTAGAAGAATATTAAATTTAATATCTGCAGCAAAAATACTTGAACAAATTTAGAGTATATAATTTCTTAATACAAAATTTCGTAAGTGTTATCATCAAAACATAGAGATATAACTAAGAACCAATCTGTGTTCTAACAAAGGTATTCAGTCTGGATCTTTTAACTTCAGTGGTTCCTTCATGAGTCTCCACCAGGGTGTCCCAGATTTCCTTTGTAGATTTACATTGTGAAACACGAAAGAGTTCATCCATGCTTAATGCACTTTGTAATATGTTGATTGATTTCTTCTCATCAAGTATTTTCTTTTTATCATCTTCATCGTAAGAACTTTTAATCTTCGGAGTGCCAACACCATTAACCATACTAACTGGTTGATGAAGACCATTTTTAATAGTTTCCCAGATTCCTTCTCCTTGAGCTTCTAAATGTGCTCTCATACGAATTCTCCAAAAGTCAAAACTTTCTCTAAAAAATAGAGGAGGTTTGTTACTGCTACCACCATATTTGAAAATTGAATTTGCGCTAGTGGAAGCCATGCTGGATCAATAGGAACAAGTTACCTATAACTTGCTCTGATTCCAATTGTTAGTAAACGTTTGCACCTAAGAGGGGGTGAATTAGGTACTTAGAAATTTTTCCGGATTTTTCAAAGGTTTCAAGTTTTACTTTCCTTAGAGATTACCAAGTGATGAAAGCAATAAATGCGGAAAGTAAATGACACGGTAATATATCCTGATTCCCCTCACAGTCCGAGATTACTCCAGTCCCCTTTCAACATGAAAGAGATTTTTCAATAATGTTAGATCCTAAGACAAGACTATCATAGTCTTCCTATACAAGACTCTAACAATTACCCCAAGAAAAATCCTCTTGGATTTTACAACAAAGTTGAAATGAGAACAATCCTCTCAAACTCAACTCTCTTGCTTCCAACAATCCTGGACAACAAGGAATACAACCTTACAATCTTAAGTTCAACAATCCTGGACAACAAGGAATACAACCTTACAATCTTAAGTTCAATAATCCTGAAAATAAGATGTAATGAGCAAAATACTTAATTCTGATTTTGTTGGAGTGCTTTAAGTTGATCTTCAAATATAAATCAAATGATTGATCTTCTTCTTGAACATACAAACTCTATATAGGATATACAAGTGTCCTTGATGGTAGAATGAAATTTAAAATGATTTGTATGAAATTTCAAATGCAAGGTTTCACTCTTTTGAAAATTTCAGATTTTCACACTTGAAAATTTTGAGAGTTTGAATGATAATAAAAGTTTGAAAAATTTGTTTGCAAGAAGGTGAGTCTCAAAATCTGAGATTATGAGGTTTTTATAGCCTCTAAACACCTTTGTAAAAGAGAGCAAATGATCAAGGGTTGCCATGGTTCAAGTGGAAAAGAAAATGAGAGTTTCTGCCAAGAGATGTAACATTCTGGCCTACAGCGCCAGTGGTAATCGGTTACCCCAAATGGGTAATCGATTACATGCTTTAACATTTTAAAAAATTTGAAAATTCCTTCAGGGTAATCGATTACCAGGATAGGGTAGCCGATTACTCTGACCCAGTTTTACCAAAAAAACACAAAAACAGTGGCAGAAAGGTTTTGAAAATGCAAAATATTTTTCCAATGAACATCCAATGAAAATGTTATACCTTTCCCTTATGTTAAAACTATCTTCAAATTTTCATCATGTCTTGATATAATTCTTTGACAATGAAGGTCTTTGATCTTGATCTTGAACTCTTGAAATACTTTTAACCATCCTTGAGCTGATGAATGTTTGTCGTCATCAAAATCTTAGAGAAGCCATGCTTTCACATATCTTGTCTTGCCTAATGTGAGCATAGGATAAGCAACTAAATAATCTAAGTCTGTCAAGATTAGATGGATGTCTCGACTAGAATTCTTTAGGTGTCTTCATTCCCAAGGCAGTAGAAGGGCACCTATTTATCAGGTATGCTGCAGTCACATCAACTTCTGCCCAAAACACTTTTTTCAATCCTGCACTAACCAACATGCATCTAAACCTTCCCAGAATGGTTCAATTAAACCTTTTAGCGAAACCATTTTATTGGGGAGTGTCTGCAGTAGTTCTATGCCTTGTAATACCAGACGCGTCATAACAGTCGTCGAAAGCCTCATTGTAAAATTCAAGACCATTGTCGGTCCTTAACCTCTTGATCTACATACTAGTTTAGTTCTATGGATATGAAATAATTTGCACCTGAATATGAAGGATTCCTTGTAGGCCTTAAAATATCAACATGAATTTAATCAAGGGATTCACGTGTTCTTTGTTTTCCTTTGTTAAACTTCACCCTACAGGATTTACCAAATTAACAAGGTTTATAAAGCTCCAGTTTTTCAACTTTGTGCCACACAACATATTTTATTTTAACAATTCGACAATGCCTCTTTCACTGACATGGTCAAGTATCTTATGCCATAGCTCAGTCTTCGACACAGGTTTTGTGGATGCCACATCTGCTAAACCACTTACAACCTCATCCTCAAGGTTATACTATCCTTGTTTCTTCACGCCTCTCGAGACTTTCTTCAGCCCATTCCTTACTCTTACTATACTTTCCTCTCCTTTGAAAACATATATTTTATTTTCAAATTCACCAAGAGAAATCAAATTCATCTTAAGATCAAGTACATACCTGACTTCAGTTAATAGCCTTATTGACTCATCATGGAGCTTGAATCTGACAGATCCAATTCCTGCAATCTTGTAGACTTTATTATTTCCTAGAAAAATTAATTCACCATCTTGATCATATAACTCCTTAAAAAATTCCTTGTTTGGAGACATGTGCCAAGTGTAACCTGAATCCATAATCTACTCCTTGCTAAAGTCATTGCTTGAAACCACCAGGACATCAGATGATTCATAATCATCTTACACAATGGTTGCATTACCATTATCCTTTCCACCATGATTATTTGTTCGATCAGGGCACGCATTTCTTGTATGAACCTCCTTCTTAGAATGATAACACATGATTATTCTATGGAACTTTACCCTTCTTCTTCTTCTTCTTCTTCTTCTTCTTCTTCTCAAACCTATCATATTTCTTCAAGAATTTCCCCTTAACGCATAAACATTCACAAATAGAAGATGGCTTGTGTTTCTTTTTTTCATTCAATTCCTTAGAGTATAAGGATGATTGAACTTCTTCAAAGGTAAACAAATATCTTCCATACAAGAGAGTTTCTTTGAAGTGAGCACGAGACTCAGGTAAAGCACACAACATAGAAACGCTTGATCTTCATCATCAATCTTGACCTCAATATTTTCAAGATCAAGAATCAACTTGTTGAACGTATCCAGCTGCCCAGCTAAGACTTTGTATTCAATAATCTTGAATTAATACAAGGTTTGCTTCATGTATAGGTGATTGACCATTTTTTTTCATGTACAAACATTCGAGTTTCATCCACACACCCTCTGTTGTTTTCTCCTTTGAAACCTGTCGGAGAACCTTATCACCAAGGCTCAATATGATGATATTGTGGGCTTTCCTGCTCATCACCGTCTTCTCCTTCTCCGTTAGGGAATCATCCATATTCTCTGATCCTTTCAAGTCTTATATCAAACCCTTCTGAACTAGTAGGCTTGCATCTTCAAGTGCCATAAACCAAATCTTTCACACTGGTGAATTTCTCAATCTCATACTTTATTAACGACATATTCTCCTTCATGCTCACCGCACCTGTTTATTATGAATTGGTGTCATCAAGAGTAAAATAAAATATGATAAAAATATTTAGTTTCTTGAACAAACACAAGAAATCCTATTAGGTTTTACGAAAGAGAGAGGGAGAAGAAGGAAGAATAAGAACTGGAATTGGTTAAAACGGCTTTACTATTCACTTAATAAATAAGGGTTCAAAGATTACAAGTGAATAACAACAATTAACCTATCTCTCAACAACTTGATAGAAATAATATATTTATAGACTAATAAGCTAACTTAGGCTACAAGATAACTTAACATTTGGGCTTACAAGCAATGCTCAATTCAATATGTTAACAATCCTAGCATTTCGACTACTGCATGCTTGAGCATACTTCGACTACAACATATTGGATCGGCATTTGAATAGACTTCGACTACATGCTAAACCTTTTTCCAACCATGAATATATCCCTATCAATACTATAGTTTGATACAAATACCACATATATGAAATTAGCAAGGAATATTTAAAAATTAAAATTCAACAACTTGCGATTAGTATACACTGTTAGTCATTTGCCTATAACTTTAATTATAGATATATTTTATAATAGAAACTAAAACTTTTAGATACTAGAAAATATTTATCACATTATATACTTTTAATTGGATAATTTTCATTGTGACAAAGATGAGAAAACTGAACGACAAGTTCAACTAATGTTTTGAAATTCTGCAGCACAACTAATTGACACACTGTTAGTGTTTTGGGTATAACTCACTCTATACAAGTCCTTTAAGAGGAAATATTATATCATAAGAAAATAGACAAAACTTAATATGCATTAGACTTAATAAGTTTCTCATTTCATTAAGTACAGAAAGAGGGATACTAGTTACAAGTCAGACGAAACATTATGCCTTATTTCTGCACTAGTTTCTATTATTTGATTGTACCAATTGGGATCTTAAACTGTAAAATAAGAAAAATAGTCTTAAAATAGACATTATATGCTTTCCAAAACATGTTCATTTACTTGATTTTGACTCCGTTTGATATTTTAAATAATTATTTGAATTGAGACAGGATTAGTAGAAAACATGGTCTAAGACTGTTTTGATAGGAATATTGTTGCACAAATTGAACAACCAAATATATGCTATGTGAAATTATTTTTGCACTTGGTTTCATGTTTCATATATGATTTAGGGTAGAAGTCATGCTAGGTTATGAATTGCATGTTTGGGAGGGTGATAATCATGATGAACTCTTTGTGTGTCCTGCTGATTATGTGATATGTGCGAGTTAATGCATGTTAGTATGAATATTATTGAATATACATGTATTTTATCTCCCATGACATGTTAATGTGATGTTTTATGTTGTAAATCCGTGCATGATGATCGGTATATGTTGGGTTAGGGTTTAGAACGAGAAAATAGTGTTTTATGGCTGTTTCTTGAAAAATAATGTAACAATCAATCTGTTGACATAGGAATGATTGAAGAAATTTGAGTTTTTCAACTGTGTCAATCAATTGGCATATTATGTCAGCCGATTGGCATGCCCTCAGTCTGCATATTTTGGCATAACTTGAGTTATGTAACTCCATTTGAGACGCAGTCAATTGCATTGGAAAGGTAAGACTTCAACCTATCTTATGATGAAGAACTAATAATGTTTATATGTTTAAATGATACCATTAACATGGTAATTGTCTCATGATGTTATATATATATATATATATATATATATATATATATATATATATATATATATATATATATATATATATATATATATATATATATATATATATATATATATATATATATATATATATATATATATATATATATATATATATATATATATATATATATATATATATATATATATATATAAATAATGTTTGAATATGGTAATGGTTTCATGATGTCGTGGGTATAAATAATGTTATGAATAAAGACTATGGTGTAAAGTTATGTCATGTTTTAGGATATTAGTCCCATACTTTAATAAGATATTTTATGTTAATTAAGTTGTTATTTTTCTAGGATACAAGTCCAATATTTTGATAAGATTTGTATGTGAAATAAGTTGTGAATATTTTAGGACACATGTCTAGTGTTGATGAAGAATCTGTGTTGATTAAATTGAAGGTTGATAAGAACCGGTGTTCGACTATGTTGAAGGTTTGATAAGAACCAGTGTTTGACTATGTTTAAGTTCGAAATAACCGATGTTTTATCCCTAATCAGCAATGTTATTAGGTTAAAAATAATTATTTTTAGCCTTAATTAACAACATTGAATTGTTGTTTGGAGGTTCAGATGGAATATTTCATTTGTTTGAAGCATCATGCATTTTAAAGTTAGGTTAGAACTTCAGTCTAGTGTTAGGACTTTGGTCCAGTGTTATAGAACTTCACTAAAATAACTCTGAGTCCAGTGATGGTACCACATGCATTGAAGTAGAGGCGAAATGCATCTTATAAGCATTTATATGTGTATTATGATGCTAAGTGATTTCCTATGTGTATTGTGAAATGATAAGTGATGTTATATGTACATCGTAAAAAGTGAGTTGAGGTTATATGTATCTTGTGAGATGTTGAGGGACTGCATCACTGGAATAAAATCTCTGATATTGTAACATTAGGATTGGGATTATTACCGTGATATTTCTATGTCATAATATTATGTTAGAATCGAAAATTCTACGCTATTGTTATGTTTTGAAAATTCAAGTACTATTTCTAAATAAAAGTTTAAGTATTTAAGTTTGATGTAACACCTTAATCTATATTTCTACATTATATCATGCTATTTATATTAAATAAAAAAATTATTGAGGTTTAGGGTGTTACACTTATAACTGGCCTCGAGATTCACTTTTCAAATTAACCCAATCTACATATGTCAATGAGCATTATATGCAATTTACTGCACTAGTGAATATAGTAAATGGGTTAAGTATTGAAACTATTCCATATTATTTTTTAGTGAATTAAAATATGCTATTTGCAAAGATGTGAAAGTAATGGAACCTAGAACTCAATGCAAAGTTGTTGCCTTAGCCAAACTGTTTGAAGAAAAATATACACCTAACACCAAACCCAAAATAATACTCCAACAAAGCCATAAATACTAACCAAAGCAACTCATTAACCACAAAAACCACCAAAAATACCCAAACATTTGACAACAATACCAAACTTACATTACTACCACTACTACCAACCCCTACAACCATACTATTCAACCTTAGAAAACAAAATGTAAAGAAAATTTCACCTACATAAATTCAATTGAGAAGAGAAGATAATGTGTGTTACTTTTGTGATGAAAATTTGTCCCCATATCACAAGTGCCCCAATAGACAAGTGATGTTTCTTCAGCTCGAGGAAGAAGAGGAAACATAGATAAATCAACAATTATCCGAGGTAAAAGAAAAGGGCAAACCAAAATGATACTTGTCC
Organism: Lathyrus sativus; assembly: GCA_963859935.3. Classification (NCBI taxonomy): domain Eukaryota; kingdom Viridiplantae; phylum Streptophyta; class Magnoliopsida; order Fabales; family Fabaceae; genus Lathyrus; species Lathyrus sativus. Next base: position 707,227,547 of record OZ012737.1, read on the forward strand.
TTTAGCGACCCTCAATGCCATGAACGGATATAATGAAGTTGTTACCGTTATGTTCATAAGCTAGATGGGGAGCATAAGGGTAAAAATATTGGTGGATGTAGGTAGTTCTTATAATTTCATTCAACCTATAGCGGATCAAGTGCTAAAGCTACAAGTGTAACCAAATTTCAACCTCATATTTTTAGTTGGAAATGACCATGTGATGAGTGTAGAGGGCCTAATTCAACCATTACCATTACAAATCCAAGGTTAATAAGTCAAATTTCTAGTGTATTTGTTACAAACCTCTGGTGCATATGTGATTTCAAGATCGACTTGGCTAGCAACACTTGGTCCACATGTTATTGACTATGCAACACTAACATTGAAGTTCTTCTAAGATGGTCAAATAATTACTTTGCAAGGTGAATGAGGGTATGGAGCCAAGTCCTTCTTAATTCATTCATTTCAGAAGATTGCATCAAACAAATGCAATAGACATGTGCTTTGCAATACAATGGCTTTAGAATGAGATCCCTGAAGATACATTACTTGAATTACCAACAAGCATTGATCCTGAAATTTTCATATTACTACATATTTATGCTTAAGTATTCAAAGTATCATCAACCTTACTAAATAAGAGAGAGCATGATCAAACTGCACATGTGCAAAAATGATCAAGTAGTATTAGGGTAAAACCTTATATGTATCCACATACACAGAAGGAGAAAATAAAGAAAATGGTGAAAGAAATGTTGGATCAAGGTATCATACAACCAAGCAACAATATTTTATCTTGTCCAATTCTATTGGTCAAGAAGGAAGATGCGAGTTAGAGATTTTATAGTAATTATCGAGCCCTTAATGCAATCACTATGAAAGATATTTTTCTTTGTTGGGCGAGAATATGGGAAAACAATTTTTAGAAGGGGGGGGGGGGGGGGGGGGAGGAGGGAGTTTAATTAGACCCAAAATCCATTTAGACAATTTTAAAAAACTATTTAGGTTCCATAAAACGAAATAAGATATTTTAAGAAACTCGAAATCAAAACACAAAACACGAGAGCTTGGAAGCATCTTAATAAATCAAGTAATATAAAACGGTACACGAAGTTACCATGAGATTGATTACTTCTAGTATAAGTCACTTAGATGACAACTAAAGTTGCGTTAAATGAAGCAATTTAAAACACATTACTTAGATGTTCTTAACAATGCATAATTGAATTCATGATGATTCTTTAAGATTGATACACCACATACCTAAACTTATACATTAAATCGCTATAAGCACGGTCTAACCTATATGGTATACAACCAATGCAATCTTGCAAATATGCAACAACAAATATGAATGAATGAATAATTTCTTGTAAATTAAAAGGATATGGAAAGGGAAAGATACATAGAAATATATAGTGCTTTGAAATTAGTCCTTGATTTTCCCACATGAACTCTTCATTAGATGATGTCATCGAAACATAATCACGATCTTCTACTATGATGATAAAATATTTATAATGTTTTGATTATAAAGAACTATCACACGATAATTCCCTCTGATAATATAGACACTAAACTGCTAACAAAATACAAGATCTCTTAAGATCTTGATACAATAACCTCTTTATCCATAATAACTTGCTCAAAGTATTCGTGTGTGGTGATCCCTTTGATCCCACAGATTTCTTGTCCGAGCGATTTCCATTAATTGAGCGTATATAAAACTCCCAACTTTGTATGCAAACAATCTTTTTACAACACCACCAAAGAAAGACAACTTCCTACTCCTCCTTACAAATCGTTGATACTTGATCTTGTCAAGTCTTCATTGTAGTATGATGGAAACTCTCATATTGTTAGATAACAACTAAATTCTAAACTGTTGTCAAGAAATGATACCCGCACCTCTTATAATAAAAAAACTAACTACGCACCAAAACATTAGATACCCTAATGTACCACTAGTCTCCATACACTCAATTTTTAGAGGAGGGTCCATAAACATGGAAAAATACTAAGGATGAAGATGGTGAACGATTCCAGATAATCTCAACAATCACTGACATTACGAGCAGTTAGCCAAGTAATTTAATTTTGATGAATGAGGAACACACACACAAGGTTCAATCAAATTTCTAGACGAGTGGGTCTTGGTTATTGATTGTTATCAAAAGCTTGATCAATTTTTAACAAGATTGATTAACTCATTCTCAAATTCACATAAGAACAACAACCAAATTGCACAAAGTAAGATGAAACAAAAAAGATAAATAATTGACATGGGTTCAATATTAAAAGATTGGTGTTGGAGAAGAAGAAAAAAGAATGGTGTAAAGACGAACACACTAATAAGAGAATACAAAAATAATTTTTTTTTGTCTCTATGGATCACCATAGGGTTCCTAAATTTTTTACTTTCACCATAAGAAATAATCCTTTAAATAAGTGATGGAAAATTGGATTTTTGAGGTTTGATTCAAATTAAGAAGGATTTGTGATTCGAATTAATCTGGACAGTGCCAAAATGGGCGATTTTTTTAAAGCTAATGATTCAAATAATTATTTTCACTTGATTTAAATCAAATGAGGTTATGATTTGAGTCATGTTCAACTTTTTATCTGAATCATTTGATCCATAATGGTTTTCCAATTTTCAACACATGATCGATTCGAACCAAATATAACACATGATTTGAACAAATACCAAATCATCACAATTTAAATGTTCTAACTTGTGATTCAAGCTACTCATATGGAAATGGCAAAAAATTAATTTTCATAGGCTCAAAAAGGAATTTCCAACATGGATCAAATGAATATAACATGAAATGTAAAGGGTTTTCAGTGGTACAATTTAGTAGCTGAAGCAATTATAATCAACTAGAAAGAATAATACAATCACAGATAAATTGAGATATCATACAAATAACAAATACATAATGAAACAATAATCAAATCGTAAAACATTAAAACACAAAATAATACTAAAGCACGTAAACGATACCAAATGATACTATGTGTTTTCATCCGTATGCCAACAATTGATGAATTACTTCATGAAGTATTTGGAGCTTAATGTTTTCAAAGTCGGATCTAAGGTTAGGTTATCACCAGATAATGATAAAACAACATTTAGAACTCTTAATGGTCATTATGAATGGTTGATAATTCCATTGGGACTAACAAATGCACCAAGAACCTTCTAATGTCTATTGAACAAAATATTTCATAGGGCACTTGAGAAGTTTTCTTCTAGTATTTTTTTATGATATATATATATATATATATATATATATATATATATATATATATATATATATATATATATATATATATATATATATATATATATATATATATATATATATATATATTCTTGGAAAGATCATCTCAAACACTTGGAAGAAGTTTTGCAAATATTATAACAACCTAAATTGTATGCTAGACCATCAAAGTGTTCATTTAGAGCTTCAAAAGTAGACTACTTAGGCCACAAGGTATCTAATAAAAGGGTGTCAACAAAAAATATTAATACATAGGTAGTGTTAAAGTGGCCTACTCCTATTAATTACAAGAAAATAAAAGGCTTTCTAGGATTAACAAGATACTATATAAGGTTTATCAAAGCTTGTGCATACATTTCTATCCATTTAACTGATTACTTGAAGAAGGACACTTTAGGTGGAATTATGAGACATAAGCAACTTTTATGATGCTTAAAAAATTTATGAATGAAAACATCAGTATTAACATTGACCGATTTTACCTAGCCATTTATTTTGGAGAGTCATACATCTGATATTGGTGTAGGAGTAACAATGGGATGTAATGGACATCATATATCATTTTTTTTAAATAACACCTAGAATACAAAAATATTCTGTTTAAACTAGAGAGATGTTGGAAATAATGGAAGCTTTGGCTAAGTTCAGACACTACTTATTAGGAAACAAGTTCATTATCATAATTGATCAGAGAAGTCTGAAAAGTTTAGTGGACCAGTCACTCCAAACTAGAGGTGGCAATTGAATCCATTAAGACAAAATTCATCCAATCCATCCATCAAAAAATCCATCCAATCCATCCACCACACAAAAAATAAGTTAATGGATTGGATTAAATCCATCCATTTATATGCATGGATGGATTCAATCCATCCAACATATTTTAAAAATCCAATGGATTATTTTTATTTTCGTTAGATTTATTTTTTTAAAAATAATTAAAAAACTATATTTTTTTTCTGAAAAAAAAGTTTAACTTTTTTTGAAAAAAAAAAATTGTTTTTTTTCGAAAAAAATCGGTTTTTTTTTTTCAGAATAAAAAACTGATTTGTTTTTCGAAAAAAAATAGACTTTTTTTGGAAAAAAATCGGTTTTTTTTTCAGAATAAATAACTGATTTGTTTTTCGAAAAATAAAATAAATTTTTTTCTCGAAAAAAAACCGAATTTTTTTTTGTAAAAAAAAATCGGTTTTATTTTTTAGAATAAAAAACTGATTTGTTTTTCGAAAAAAAATTAAATTTTTCTCGAAAAAAAATCGACTTTTTTTTTTGGAAAAAAAATCGATTTTTTATTCAAAATAAAAAACTGATTTGTTTTTCGAAAAAAATAAAATTTTGTCTAGAAAAAAAACCGAGTTTTTTTTGGAAAAAAAATTGGTTTTTTTTTTCAGAATAAAAAACTGATTTGTTTTTCGAAAAAAAAATCGATATTTTTCAAAAATTAAAATATCAATTTTTTTTTGAAAATACAAAAAATTCAGTTTTTTTAATAAATATATTAAAAAATAGTTTTTTTAAAATACAAAAAATAAAATTTTCAAAAATAAAATAAAATCAATTTTTTAAAAATAAAAAAATATATTTATTTTTACGAAATAAAAAAAAAGTTGGATGGATGGATATCCATCCATTAAAAATATGTTAATGGATGGATTGGATGAATTTTATTCTTAATGGATGGATTGGATTGAATAATTTTTAAGAAAATTTTAGTGGATTGTTAATGGACTAATGGATTGTTTTAATCCATCCATTAACAATCCAATCCATATCCATCTAATCCATCCATTTTGCCACCCCTACTCCAAACCCATGAATAACATGCATGACTTCATAAATTTATAGGATATCATTTCAAAATTGAATATAAGTCGGTTAAAGATAATCAAGCAGTTGATGCTTTGTCAAGAATGCTTATGTTATATTGGTCTGAACCTCATCCATTATTCATAGATGACCTAAGATGCAAATTAACTTCTAATCCTTAATTGAAGCAACTAATGGAGGATTAAAACACTATGATGAAGCCAATCATTATACAATGAGAGAAGGATAATTATATTGCAAGGAAAAATTAGTCACACTAGTGGAAGAAGAGTTAATGCACAACATCCTTAAAGAATATCATAGTTCACCTATGAGGTGTCATGTTGGTATTTCCAGAACAATAATAAGATTAAAAGCTTAATTTTTCTAGCCTAGGATGTCAAAAGACATCAAGGATTATGTGCAGAAATTTCTGATTTGTCAATTGGCCAAAGTAAGTAACACATTACCTTCAGGGTTACTTCAACCATTGCATATTCCCCAAAAAGTTCGGGAGGATGTAGCCATGGATTTTATCACATCCTAAATTCTTGTGGGCTAACTATTATCATGGTTGTAGTGGATAAACTCATTAAGTATTCTCATTTTTTACTTTTGAAAGCTGACTATAATGATAAGACTATTGTTAAAATATTTATGAATAATATAATCAAGTTGCATGGTATACCTAAATAAATTGTGTATAATCATGATAAGGTATTTCCTTGCTCCCTTTGGCATAATTTATTCAAGCTACAATGTATTACATTAGCCATGTTATCAACATATCATCGGCAATCAGATGGTCAATATGAAATTCTAAACAAGTGGTTAAAAATGTATCTCAAATGCTTCATCTATGAAAATCCTAAAGGTTGGGTCAAAGCCTTGCCTTGGGCCAAATTTTGGTATAACATTACCTTCCACGCCAGCTTAGGGATGACACCATTCAAAGAACTGTATGTTCGAGACCCCTATACTCTCAACAAACAACCATGTATTACACAAGATCCAATAGTTCTAAATGAGCAGTTGGCAAACATATATGCCTTATTAGCTAAATTAAAGATAAACCTAAAAAGAGCATAACATGTGATGAAGGTCCAGGATGATAAAAAGAGGCAATAAGTATCAATGAAAATGGAAGATGAAGTTTTGGTTAAGCTATAACCATATAACCAACATTCTGCAATTCTAAGGAGGAATCAAAAGTTCTCAATAAAATATTTAGGGTCATTTAAAATAGTATCCAAGATAGGTACATTATCTTATTATCTAGATTTACTTTCTACTACAAGAATTCACCTGGTTTTTCATGTATCACAACTCAAGTTGTTCAAAGGAAATGTTGTAGAACTTTACTTGCCATTACCCTTAACATTTATTGAAATTGGCCAAGTAATACAACATTTACATGTACTTGTAACTCGTAAGATACTGAGTGGAACAAGCCATACTAATCATATACTTGTACAATGGGAAAATGAGTTGCAATTAGATATTACATGGAAACGGTAGGGGTGGATAGCGGGTCGGACCGTTTCGGGTTTGGGCCCAAAACTCAAAACCGACCTAACCATCATATGAGAAACATATGCCCATTTTCGTCTGGTTCAGGGTTATGTAAGTATGAGAGTTCACCTAAGAGGTGAGATTAGGTGTTTAAAAATTTTAGAGAAAATTAGTAAACTTTTTCCTTGCAATTTTACTGGTTTATGCAAATGAAGTGATGAGTTATTTTTGTGGTTTAAGAGATTAAAGTGATATGTAGAAAAATGAATGTAGTAAAGTAAATTAAAATAAGGAACTATACTATTTTCCCTTATCAATCAAGGGTACATCTATTCCCCTCACACGTTATGAGAGATTTCACTATTGTTAGATCTTTGTACAAGCCTCCCACCATGAATTCTCCTACAATCTTCGAACAACAACAAAGAAGTGCACCACTTCCTTGATTCCAAATCTAAGAGAAATATCCTTACTTCCTCTTTTACACACTTGTTATCAGAGTCTTATAAACAAGTTATAAACATTGATAATGTAACAATAAATTTGAATGAAACTTTAAGTACAATAGATTTTTGATAACAACAAAATTCTAACAAAGTTGTTCTTTCATTTCTAGTAAACATATGATTCAAAAATATAACTTAAGTTCTCAAGGAAAATATAAAACTTTTTATTTTATATAAAAATTATGCAGCAAAAACGTTTCCATGAAAGTTTGAAAACTGGTAAAATATGTTAGGAAAATAGGTGATTTTTGAATTTGAAAATTCCACTAATTATAATGATCATACACCTCTTGATTTTAAATAAGAAATTATTGGAAAACAATTATGAACAATTTCCATGATTTATGAAAAGGTTTACATATGAAAAGAGGTGGTGGAAACATGCATTGTTATAGTAAATTTTTAAACAAGAACATAGGTTAATTGATTAGCATCTCAAGGGTAATCGATTACCTTACTCTAACATGCAAAAATATATGAGAAGGAAAGGGAGTGTTAATCGATTATCTTTTACCCTTTCAAAGAAGATAATCGATTATCTTAGTGTGTAATATTAGAAAGGATTATCGATTAGATTGGGTTCCATATTATAGGATAATTGATTATGTCTTTAATAAATGCATGTTTTTCTTCAACCAGTGGAATAGGTAATCGATTATGTTGGTCTTATTACCAATGGGATAATCGATTATTCTTTGTGTGGACTTAGAAAAAATCAAAGTTTAATGATACCATTTTTTTTCTGTTTTGAAAAATAATGATGAAATAACGCATAGAATGATTTTTGAATATTTTTCCTTGAGTATCTAAGATTTATATCATCAAAACATACTGTACCTTAGATTTGTCATGATTAATTTCCAAATGACATAGCTTGATTAAATCTTGAATCATCCTTGCTAAGATACTTGAAACTTGTCTTGAAACTTTTTATGCATTGTTGAATCTTCATCAAAACATCTTCATATGAGAGTTGTCCTTACAATTTCCCCCTTTTTTGATGATGACAAATACTTGATGATTCTTGATTTCTGAAAAAGCTCCCCCTAGGTTGATTATCTCCTCCTTAATTCATAAAATTTTGAATTTCTTTGGATTTATAAACTTTTATACATAGATTGAAATAGGAAAAACAAAACAACAAACATATGCATACTTTCCCCCTTTTGATATTATCAAAAGAAAGGAAAGTTGGGTGAAAAATGAACGATAAAATGATACAAAAATCAATTATACACATACAAAATTTAAACATAAGATGACTTATCTTCTTCATAAACTATCATATGAAGTCAAAGTTCATATCAATGTTGATGTTTCTTCAAAATATTTTTCATTCAATAAAACTTTTAGAACTACCATTGTCGCAACTGCGAAAAACACCCGGCGGAAAACAGAAGAGTCGCCACCTTTCGTTATTTATCCCAAAGAGAGGGAAAGGAAACGATCGGAAAAACCTAACGAAAAAGGGAAAAGACGGGGTCATTGCAACCAAGTCCTGGATTCGGGAGTCGGTTACGCAAGGGGAAGGTATGAACACCCCTCACGTCCGTCGTACTCGACGGGATCCATGCTTGTTGTCTATCTAAGGGTGTGTTTAATCTATCTACGTTAAAGGTCTCGGGACAAAAGAAAAAGAAAATGACTCGGCAGAGCATCACCGCTCTGTGCCTACGTATTCCCTCGTGCAATGGGAAAGTCAGAGTCAACGTAGTTCGGCTAACTACCGGTGAAGGGGGGAAGGTTGCTCGCCAAGACATCGCCGTCTTGTGCCTACGTATTCTCATCTGGTATGAGAAATCAGAGCAAACGTAGTTCGGGCTGACACGAAACTACAGGTTGATTAAGCGTTTTAACCGAGTGGGGTTAAACCTCCGTTCCAGCAGTTAGGGACAAAGCCTGTTTGCGGTAGAATCAAAGCTTAACAACACTCTTTTTACGAAAAAAAAGTTTCCGATTAATCCCGAAGGAAAAAGGTTTGAAGTTTGTTTGTGTTTTTTTAGTGAAATGAATTAATTCGGTTTGTGATTCACGTTGCACTAAAGACTATAACCTATGAGCGAATGCGTCGCATATCACCCAAAGGGTGTACACTAAACACTCTAGGTCATTGAGAGGAACCCCCAAATCACCATTTCCCAAGTAGCTTAAGGCTCATAGCGCACAATGTTCATCATATTTATTAGATGAGTTAGAATTGTTTTGAGATGAGAAGAGAGAGATGCACGGAAGGTCTAAGGGAAGCTCGGCCCTAACAGTTTCATGCGAAGTGGTCCTAAGGTTTGGATCAAAGGGGAAACATCTACCCTAACGTTAGCATGCATGGTTTGAGTCCTAATGTCTATCATAACCTCAAAAGATATTAGAGATCCTATGGGGAGCATGGCCAAGAAAGACAAAGGAAGAAGAAAGATCATACGCAAATGAGAGTGAAAATAGGGATGCAAACATGGAATGCAACGCACAAGCAAAGGGAGGAACAAAGTGTGGGGTAAACACCACCACAAGCACATCTTGACCTTTATTAACGCAAGAAATAAAGATGCAAGTACAAGAGAAAATGCAAATGCAAGAACATCATCACTACGAATAACAACACACAAGTGTGCATCCGAGTGGAAAAAAAAACAAGTCGACGAAGTCTCGATTAAACAACCCAAAACAGTGACAAAATGTCTAGAACATTTCACTTCTAATGCATCGTATTGAACTACGATGATTCGATGCGAAACGATACTCAAACATGCAAGAAAATCAGAAAAACAGACCCACTGGCACAGTGTTAATCGGTTAACGCCAAAGGTTAACCGATTAACCACTGAAAAATGCTTGAAAATCTGGAAATTTGTTCATGTTAATCGGTTAACCATATGCGTTAACCGATTAACACCTTGAAAACGTTGAAAATTTTGAATATTTGAAATGGTTAATCGGTTAACCATATGTGTTAACTGATTAACACTGTGCCAGCAGCAGAAAAAACAGCAACAGAACAACATTTTCAGCAAATAAACACTTATCTGATCCATTGGATGATCGCATAATCACGAAATTAAACCAGCAAATCATGATTCAAACAGCATGTAAACAGATTAACACAACCAAATCATGAATCAAACGGATCAAATTAACCAAAATTCAATCAAATATGAAAATCCACATGATTATGCAAATAAGTTAAAAACAGATTCGGATCCAACCTTCGGAGCGGAGATTTGCTCCGGTTAGTGTTGTTTCAACTGTAATTGAACAAATTCGATGATAGAAGTCCGAAATACTTCAAGATCCACTCCAATTATTATATTAGCAATGCAGATCCTTTAAGATTAAACCAAAACAAGCCAAATAAGCACTTCCAAAATCACTTCCAAGTTCAGATCCACTTTTGCACGAAAATTGGATGAAGAAATTGATTCAATTGAGAGAATGGATGAAGGTTTAGCTCTTAGAAATCAAGGATTTCAATGAAGAATCAATGATCTCAATGAGAAGAGCTTTGGTGAAGGTTTTGGATATTGGAAAGTTGAGAGAGAATTGAGAGAGTGAGATCAATTCTGAAAATGAAATGAATTATGAGTGATTAGATGTTTGTGGTTTGGAGTGGATCACTTAAATACCAATTAGGCTTGGATCCAAATGAAAGGTTTGGAAAATTTGGTTTGGAATGAGGAATGGACATTTGGAGGGAAAATGAAATTAACCAAATTTCAAATAGGTTCTAGGTCCTTCCCAAAGTGAAAATCAAGCTTGCACATGACCAAAATTGGACCCCAAAGTGGTTTGGATTAAAAATTCACGTGCAGAGGCAAAATCTGCACTGGTTAATCGATTAACCATATAGGTTCATCGGTTAACACCTTCAAAAATCCCAATTTGCCCTAATTCTTCCTTGGTTAATCGATTAACCATATAGGTTAACCGATTAACACCTCCAAAATTTGAATTTTGGCGCCTTTTGGAGGGAAATCTGCCTGTTTGTCCGTTTCTTGCCGTTTTGAGCCCTGTTCAACTTCTGAAACTTGCTTTTGAATATCATAACCATGAAAATGCTCGCGATAGCCTGAATGCTGCTTTTTGAGCTGAAAATACCCTGCAAAATAAAATAAAATTGGTCGCCTGACCGTTGGGCAAAATAAATGCCAGAGCCTCTGATGCTCGCTGTTCAAGTTCATGCACTGAGATGAAAACCGAGCCCCGGGAAAACCTTGATCCCCTGCCTCAAGAATGAATTTTATGTAAATGCATAAATGCGAAAATGCAAAGAAATAAAAGTCAGACGCTGCCAAAACGGAAAGGCAAATTTTGGGGTGCTACAGCTGCCCCTATTCAAACAACTTGGACCTGAAGGGAAGAAAAGCAACCGCTTTCAAACATTCAAGGTATAAGTTGATTGAATACAAAAGAACCCGGAAATTTTCACCCTGCGGAAATGCAAAACAATGAATACCAACCAAGAGTTGGAAAACGACACGCTGGGGATAATAATCCAACACGAACAAAACTTCATCCAAAAGATGCCAACCAAGAGTTGGGAACAACGGTCACAGGGTACCAACCAAGAGTTGGGATGACAAATCTTGGATACCAACCAAGAGTTGGGATAACAAACCCAACGGATACCAACCAAGAGTTGGGAGAACAACTGAAGGGTACCAACCAACAGTTGGGATAACGAACCAAGGAATACCAACCAAGAGTTGGGATACAACCAAAGAATACCAACCAAGAGTCGGAATGAAGCAACCAACAGATACCAACCAAGAGTTGGGATAACAGCTGAAGGGGTACCAACCAATAGTTGGGATACAACCAAAGATACCAACCAAGAGTTGGAATAACAAACTTTGGATACCAACCAAAAGTTGGGATAACGCTCCCACAGGATACCAACCAAAAGTTAGAAAACAAAGCAAGGATACCAACCAAAAGTTGGAAAACAAACCAAGGATACCAACCAAAAGTTGGAAACAACCAAGGATACCAACCAAGAGTTGGAAAACAAACCAAGGATACCAACCAAAAGTTGGAAAACAAACCAAGGATACCAACCAAAAGTCAACCAAAATTTGGAAAACCGAACCAAGGATACCAACCAAAAGTTGGAAAACTGAACCAAGGATACCAACCTAGAGTTGGAATCAACCAAGGATACCAACCACAGTTGGAAAAACAAACAGAGGAATACCAACCAAGAGTTGGAAAATGGACCAAGGATACCAACCAAGAGTTGGAATAACGACTCCCACAAGATACCAACCAAGAGTTGGAATAACGACCCTGCTGGGGAACACAAGAGAACATTAGCCAAACAGCTCGGTGGTGACTTCACTAGGGAAAGAGTAGACTAACCAAACGACTCTGTGGGGAACAAGCATCTACCAAAAGATACCATCCAAAAGATGGGATAAAGGTTACTCTCTGGGGATAAAAACCAAATACTACCAACCAAGAGTTGGAATCAACCAAAGCTGCCCGAAATTTAAATAGTGAGGCAACTTCGCTAGGGAGGTATACTGACCAAAAGTCGGAATCATCAACCAGGAAACCAAGGTCACCAACCAAGAGTCGGAATAACGTCAACAAGACAACCAAATCGGATATTACGACCTTACTGGGGAATCAAATACTACCCACCAAAAGTTGGGAAACGTCAACCAAACCTTACCAATCATAAGTTGGAATAACAAGCAAGGCTACCAACCAAAAGTTGGGATACACATCCCCGAATTACCAATCAAAAGTTGGAATAACAAGCAAGGCTACCAACCAAAAGTTGGGATACACATCCCCGAATTACCAACCAAAAGTTGGAATGACTCCCTCAAACCGGCGATTACCAACCAAAAGTCGGAATAAACATCAACAAAACCTTACCAACTAAAAGTTGGAAACGAACACCCTGACAAGTCACAAATTACCAACCAAGAGTTGGGATAACACTCCATAGGAGAGACCAAGGACTACCAACCAAAAGTTGGAATCACCCAACGCTACCAACCAAAAGTTGGAATCAAATCTGCCGGAAAAACAATACCAAAGGAATACCAACCAAGAGTTGGGATAACTCCTACACATCGAAGATTACCAACCAAAAGTTGGAAAAAAACATCTGCCAAGTCCCCAATCACCAACCAAGAGTTGGAATAACGACTCCACTGATGAATAGAGGAGGATTACCAACCAAAAGTTAGGATAAACATCCAACAAAGGAAGACTACCAGCCAAAAGTCGGAAATAAACATCCAATCAAGCGAAAGACTACCAACCAAGAGTGGGGATAACGTCCAACAAGGGAAGACTACCAACCAAAAGTCGGAATAAACATCCAATCAAGCGAAAGACTACCAACCAAGAGTTGGGATAACAACCACGAATACCAACCAAAAGTTGGGAAACAACGATCCTGGATACCAACTAAGAGTTGGAATAAAATGACCAACAAACAACAGGCTACCAACCAAAAGTTGGAATAACGACAGGCTACCAACCAAAAGTTGGAAAAATGACTGCAGTGGATAACATCCAACTAAAAGTTGGGAAACAACGCTACTGACCAAAAGTTAAGATCACCAAGACAGATCATCATCAACCAAAAGTCGGAACACAAGCTACTAACCAAGAGTTAGGATTGCTGGGGAAAGATCAACGTCGACCAAAAGTCAGAACAAAAGCTACTAATCAAGAGTTAGGATTGCCAGGAAAAATCCTCATCAACCAAAAGTCGGCACAAAAGCTACTAACCAAGAGTTAAGATCGTCGGGGACGCTACACGAAGCTGACTCCACCACCGAAGACTACCAACCAAAAGTTGGGATAACACCCTGAGCTACCAACTAAGAGTTGGAATAAAAGGCTACTAACTAAGAGTTAGAATAAAAGCTACTAACCAAAAGTTAGAATACAAAGATTGCCAACCAATAGTTGGAACGAAGACTCTGCGAGGGGAAACCAGAGATTACCAACCAAAAGTTGGAATAACATCCAAACGCCAACAGGTCACCAACCAAAAGTTGGAATGAAACAAAGATTACCAACCAAAAGTTGGAATCGGGACTTTGCGAGGAAACCAAAAGACTGCCAACCAAAAGTTGAGGATAACACCCCGAATTACCAACCAAAAGTTGGAATACCAAACACAACGATTCAGACTACGCTGAAGAATACCCGCCAAAAGTTAGAATAACACATCTGGAATAGGCAGCAAAAGAATCAAACAACTCCTACCATCAAAGGCAAACCTCTTCGAAGGCAACAAACTTGGCTTATGCTTCAGATGTATATGTTTGAAAATGGTATAATGCTCCATACGAAATGGAAATGCTACGCATTTGGGAGGATGCCAGGCAAAATGCAAATGCAAAGGCACCACTCTAGCAAAATAAATGCTAGAGAGAGAAAACCAAACTCCGCCGGGGAGAAACAGGACCCCGAGTATGATCAGACTCATACTGAGGAGCAAACAAGCCCTGGATGACCTCCTTGTAAAGTACCTTCTCGGATACAACCGTTCTAAAGAGAACAACAAAACACCCCGATGGGAATCAAACTCTGCTGAAGAAAATTTCCTAAACGGCTTCCCAGGAAACAACTCCTATGGGGTATCAAATGCATAGGCTAGGGAAATGCTCTAGATGGCCTTCCTTGACAAAATTCACCTGTTAGAGAAAACAAATCCAACCCTACCGGGGGAAACACCAACAACTCCCCTCAGTGGGGAATCCAGAACACTGCCGAGAGTTCCACTCTGCTTCGGAAAGGAACCCACTCTGTTGGGGATATACAAGTAACCATCCGCCCTACTTGGGAACATCAGGGACTTCTACTAAGAATTCCACTCTATTGGGGAAGGGATCACTCCCTGCTCAAACATTGTTATGTCAAGGGAATCAGCACTAAACTCTGTTTGGGGAAGAAACCCTGAATACCGGTACTACCGGGAAAACACCAGAAAGTCGACTCCGTTGGGGAGAGGGCGTCGAAAACGTTGCCTCTGCTGGAGAATAACTACACACTTTCTTTGGCGACAGTACTTCTGATTTAGTAACAAGACTCTGCGTGAAAACCCAAATCCTCTGCTGTGGGGAAACGGACAAAATGCCCACCTGCACTTCATCCGAAGTAATCGCCCTTTCAAAGACTCGCTGGGCTAGTTGCTTCAGTGCGGTTCAACTTGCTCCAGCCTGATCTCTGGGATAGTTCATCTTGAACAGAAAAGCTTACCATGAAACTAACTCGAGATAGCTTACCCCAACGTCTGTACCACGAAAGGATTCATCCCTGGTTGACCAACTCTGATAAACTCTGAAGGTATGGAGAGGAACAAATCTTTCAATTCCACTTCTGCCCCAGCCTGTGGGATCTCTGCAAAAACTTCCTCACGAGAAGACTTGAAATTTACGTACCTGATGGGTTGAACCGCCTCAGCACTTTGAACTTTGAAACGGTGCTGGCTTCTGGATAAATATAGCTTCTGTGCTCTTAAGGTAGTCTGCCCCAGTCTTGCAACGACCTTGCCCCTGACTGACTGATTTATGGAGCGGAACCCTTGACCACTTCGAGAGGTTTATCAAATCTCGACCTGATTGCCCCGGATTAACTGACTTTTGGATGGCTGACTCCCATGATATGATCATTTGATATAGCTTACCCCGGCTCAACGGAGTGGGTGTTCTGCATTCTATCCTAATCAAACTTCCCACTGTGAAAACTTTCCTGATGTCAAGTGCTTATTCACAAGTAAAACAGATTGTTCTGCATAACAGATATACTAATGCAATGCATATGACAGTTTTGAAATCCAAGTCTGTTTACTGGAAAAACAAATTGTGACATATGGTGAACGAATCATTCATCAGAATGTCAACATTAAAACTTACAAGTTGAGCAGAATCCTTTTTAGGAGTCAGTTTCGACGGGATCTTTTCCGAAGTATGCTTTCGAAACCACCATGCTTCAATTAGGACTTTTAAAGGTTGTAACTTGGTCAGGTTCACAGTTTGAAAGAAAGGATAAAGGCTCAAAGTTTATTTTAACCCACCCATTCTCCTTGACATTCTCCAATCCTAAGTTCAGCTAATTCGACACTAGCACTCACCTTTCAAAGGTTGAGTGACAAGAGTGATGGTTCAGGAAACCACAAGTTTTTGGGAGTGACAGTCACTCGCTTTTAGTCTTTTGCGCCTGGAGTCACATGACTTATTTGTTCGAGGATTTTTCTTTTGTAATCCTTTTCATTTTTCTGCTTGTTCCCTAACTTTTGCCTGGACTGGCTCTTTTGAGCTTCTTTTGATTTCAAAGTCCAGCGGGATGCCCTGATTTTGCCTAAGCCCCTTGTTTTCAAGTTCGACTTAGCGAGCTTCTTCTTTTGATTTTTTTTCTGTCTCTTTTTTTTTGAACAATCGTGTGACACCGGCTTGTCTAATTTATTGAAGGGATTGTGACTGTTTCACTCCTTGGTCGGTAATGGATACCCATTGTGGGTTTTTTTTAGGCACGACCTATAGAGGTGTGATTGGTCCTCAAACGGGAACACTCCTTTTGCAATTTGGATGCTCGGTCAAATTAACTGACACCTACCCTGCCCCAGGTTAAGATCGAGGGTTTTTTCATTTTCAAAAAGAAACTCCTACTACTAGGCTCAAAGGGGTTGACAAGGGATTATCATCCTTATACCTCTGGTATTTAGGGATTTGAAACAATGCTTATACATCATCAGCAGGTTTCATTCAAAAGCATACAATCTGAAGCTTGCGCATCTTTCAATTTCGTCATCCTCCCCGGATTCCGCTTAAACAAGCGTTAGACATCAATTAAAAACATAAGTGAACACAAATGGATTTAATCAAAAACATGCATATTCATTTCATTATCAATATCAATTGAAAACAAACAAGTTTTATAAATGAGTTCGCGCTTCAACAGAAAAGAAACTACAAATGCAAAGAAATCACATGATAGAAAAGAGATTACCAGCTTTTGGGAACCGGGCTTTCACATCTTGACTTGTTGCTGAGTCAGCCATCTTCAGAACTGCCTGTCTAAGTCAATCTGTTGTTCTTCCGAACCTCTGCCCTCAGTGGATTCTTCCACGACACGAACTGATACACCCACCTAGCTGGATGAAGGGAGATTGTTAATCTGAATACCTTGAGGCGTGATCGAGAACATGTTGGAGTCCAGCAGAGTCTGAACCTGGATCTTAAGCACCTTACAGTCCTCAGTTGAATGCCCATGTGCCCCAACATGGTACTCACAGTGGGCATTGACATCAAAACCTGGCGGATACGGCTGAATCACAAGATTAACCCTCTTTGGCATTATCAATCCGCCCTTGATCAAATTCGACAAGAACTGGTTGTATGATATCGGCAGCTGAGTAAAATGTCTCTCTGGTCTCCTTGGTTTTTTCCTGGCGTGCTGATGCGGCTGATAACGGCCTGACCGTTGACTTTGGCGAGAAACTGATGCGTACCACGAAGATCCAAAAGATCGTTGACCAGGAATAATTGAAACATCTGGAGGCTGAGTTTGAAATATCAAGGACTTTCTTTGTTCAGGTGCTCTCATCCTCAGGCTTGGCCCAGGAACCGACAATAGTTGTGGGCACGGGGATTCAGAAGTCATAAATTGCAAGACATTCTTTTGGCCCAATGCAGCTTCAGGAGAAATAAGAGGAACAACCACCTCTTTTGCAGTGAATGGCCCACGACCACCTGGTACACTTACGCCGCCCGACGCGAATTCAACTGCCTTTGCATCAATTAAATCCTGAACTACGTGCTTAAAAGCTTTGCAATTCTCGACGTTATGCCCTGGTGCCCCAGCATGGAAATCACAATGGGCACTTACATCATAGCCTGGTGGTGGCTCACCTGTTAGCGGAGACAACTTCCATAGTTCGACCAACCGAAGCTGAAGCAAGACTTGCAGCAACTGAGTATAAGTCATTGGGACCTGGTCAAAGATTTGGTCAGGCTGCTTCAGCCTCTGAGCATACCTCCTAGTCTTAAAATTGTCTCGGGAAACAGGAGGTAGCTGTTGGCGTGACAAATCTGGGATCTCAGGTTGTGCAGCAGGTTTTGGAGGCACATCACGCCTTAGGAGAGGTTCCACAGATAAAGGTGGGACAACCATCTCTCCTGCAGCTTCAGGCACCTGATCGCCCTCCTTTCTTAGCACATTCCTTATCACTTCTGTGATCAGGCCCACCTGAGTCTTCAGTTGATGAACCTCCTCCTTAAGCGCCTTTTGATCCAGGCGCAAGGCTTGCATGCCCATCATGAATTGTCCCATCTGGCTTCGGACTTCCCTCAACTCCGCTTGCATCTGTTCCATAGCCATCTTCTGATTCCCTCGAGTTGAATATCCGTGGAAACTAAACTCCTCAATCCTGTTACTACGAACACCAAGCAGAGATAAGAACACGGGGCCACCGAGAATAACCTGCGATGCAAATGAGAATGCAAAATGCAAAATGTAAACATGTCTATGTATTTATAGGGAGATCTCCCTTTGATCCCAGTTTCAATAAACAAGACCAGCAGGGATGGATACGAACACCACAATAATCTTCTCCTATATCCGGTAAGATTCTTCCTGAAGGTTTCAAAGACGCCAGGCTCAGTCATGGAGATCAGACCAAATAAAGGCCCTAACTCAGGTGTCAGAAACTTGTGTACAACAATTCTTCCTCTCTTTAGAAGACCAGTACCAGAATCAAGAGAAAGACGAGAACCTTTCAAACACATAGACATGCAATGTTATATGCAGGATGATTATGTAAATGCAAATGCAACTGGGGATCAAAATTGTTGTGCTGTTGATCGAGAAGAACCAGCGCTCCGCTTTAGCGCGAACATAGCATAACTCTGATAATAGGAACCTCTTGTTATCAAGAATACAGATTCACACTGCAAAGAAAACCGGGTAATCTGAAAGTCAAGGTTCCTTGCATAACCTAATCCCTCTCACAGGTATGGACCTATCCACTGATAAGGTTCAACATCCTATGTGTTCATCAGCGTCACAGACTTTCAAGAAATGATGATATGTTCACCATTTCTGGTTTGGCATCATCATCTCCCGAAGAGGCCTCACTTAGCTGAATCACAAATGATCGGTCCTTAGAGTCGACAATCCTCATATCCAAAATCCCTTCGAGCCCAAAGGGTCAAAAAAGAAGTCATCAAAGAGAATCTCGTCTGAGCGCGAAATTCATGGTGAACTAGTACATGCAAAACATGCACGCCCACCACTACTTTCCACTACTAATGTTATGTTTGTACTCAAGCCCGGGTCCGGCTTATCTCTCAGTGGAGCATTCCCTCCCCACAGCACAACAATAATGATATATAATGCTGAAAATAAATGCGGGAAAAATAAAGTACATATATACAACACCCGAAGATAAACAAGCAAGCGCTAGGATTGACTCGCATAGGGAACGAGCGTTTCCCCAACAGAGTCGCCAGCAGTCGCAACTGCGGAAAACAGAAGAGTCGCCACCTTTCGTTATTTATCCCAAAGAGATGGAAAGGAAACAATCAGAAAAACCTAACGAAAAAGGGAAAAGACGAGGTCATCGCAACCAAGTCCAGGATTCGGGAGTCGGTTATGCAAGGGGAAGGTATGAGCACCCCTCACGTCCATCGTACTCAACGGGATCCACGCTTGCTGTCTATCTAAGGGTGTGTTTAATCTATCTATGCTAAAGGTCTCGGGACAAAAGAAAAAGAAAATGACTCGGCAGAGCATCACCGCTTTGTGCCTACGTATTCCCTCGTGCAATGGGAAAGTCAGAGTCAACGTAGTTCGACTAACTACGAGTGAAGGGGGGAAAGGTTGCTCGCCAAGACATCGTCGTCTTGTGCCTACGTATTCTCATCTGGTATGAGAAATCAGAGCAAACGTAGTTCGGGCTGACACGAAACCACAGGTTGATTAAGCGTTTTAACCGAGTGGGGTTAAACCTCCGTTCCAGCAGTTAGGGACAAAGCCTGTTTGCGGTATAACCAAAGTTTAACAACACTCTTTTTACGAAAAAAAAGTTTCCGATTAATCCAGAAGGAAAAAGGTTTGAAGTTTGTTTGTGTTTTTTTAGTGAAATGATATGTAGATCGTATTTAAATTACAGAAATAAAAAAAATGATATGCATATGATATTTTCTATCCAAGTTTCGGTCATACTGGTCACCGCATATATAATATCAAACATATATAAACATGCAATTTTTAATAATTTTATTAAAATTATTATCATATTTGACCACTTATTAAAATAAAATAAATCCATTATGAATTAATCACTTATTAAATCATATGGGTGGTAGTACTATAATTCTAATTCAATTAGCATTAAAATGTGGAAGTTATAGATTTAAACATATAATATATTTAATCACATGTTAGGATCAAAACTAAAATATAGGATTAAACATCATATTAATCACCATCATAATTTTAATTCAATTGCAAATTTACCAAGAAGCCAATTTAATTAAAAAATTGATCCTGAATATGCAATATTGGAATACATAATATTTTTTGTTTTCTTGTATTTTCAATTCAATTAATTTCAACGCAAGAATTTTAATAATTTATCTTAAAATATTTTTATGTATAAATTCATCAAATTCGACATAAATTACTGAATTTTACCACAAATAAAATCAAATATTTTAAGTGTCGTTTTAGATTGATGATTTTATACTTATAATAAGCATAAAATAAAAACATAAACATAAATTCAAACAAAAAAATTTCATATATATATATATATATATATATATATATATATATATATATATATATATATATATATATATATATATATATATATATATATATATATATATATATATATATATATATATATATATATATATATATATATATATATATATATATATATATATATATATATATATATATATATATATATATATATATATATATATATATATATAACTCTTTTATACCTTTGAATCAATTAAAATCATCATTTTAATCATGCATACTAATTCTAGAATAAATATTTTATTGAATAAAATTATGAACAAGTTAGCGTCTTATAGATCATATTAACATATGCAAGGGACTCTGATACCACTATTGCACTTTAGATGTTTATAGCGGAATTTCAAGAATCTCATTCTTGACATATAACCCCAAGATTATTATGCATATATCACTATGAATCATATAAAATATAAGAATATACCTTTGATGCGTGAATCCACAAAGGTGTTAGCTTTCAATGGAAGATATTAGAGAACGTCAAGTGTCGTTCCTCTAGTGTTGGCCCACAAGCAACAACCAGATCATCATGTATGTTAGTACGGAAGAAGGGAACAAATTCCTCTCTTACCTTTTGGGTTAGGGAGATCTAAAAGATAGATTGGTGAATATTTCTCATGTAACCTCTATTTTATATAGGGTTAAATAGAGGAGGATTGGTTGAGTCTATAATATCATACATTATGTGACTTAATCATCTCTTTTAAGATAATTTCTTTTTCCGTCCATAACCTTCCAATTTCTCTTTCAATCCATAAACTTTCAATTTAATCCTTATGTTACTATTTATGTGAACTCATAGGACCCAATAATATTAGTATTTGATCAAATATTTTTGTCCAATAAAACATAATTACATTCTAACAAAACATTATGATCACTTAATATTATTGAATATTTTATCTTGATAAATTGTTCAATTGATATTTAGATTAACACAATTAATTGAAAGACAAAATTCTTTAATATTAGATGTTACATGTGTTTTAGGATCACATTAATATCTTTTGTGACAATATTTACATGCCTCTATTGGTTCAAGCTCATCATATAAAATGTTAATGTCTTGCCAAACAAAAGAAGTGCCAACAACTCCTGGTTGTGTTTGTTGAGATGGAAAACGAGTTGCTCCATCATTGAAAAGATTTTGAAAAAATAAACACACTCATGCATGAAGGCACACAGTATTACTTTTATTCTACACTAGAAAGAGCATATATCACTAACAACCACAACTAGCATAATAGTGTACAAAATTTAATTAAAAAAACTTAAAAAGCTGTAAATATCAATAACTTATTTACTATACATAAATATAATTAAAATATACCGTTAGAAATTAAACTCTAAACTCAATTATATTTATTTAATTCAACTAACATATATCATAAAAATGAAAAAAAATCTTAAAGAGAAAAAACAAAAAATCTCTAAAAATAAATAAAAGAGATTTTAAGAGATTTGTAAAGCCAACAAAGGATATATTTCTAAAGCCTCTACTCCTATTTTAATAATTAATTGAAAATTTTAATAATATGTATCATAAATACTATTAATTATCTAAAATAAAACTAATTAATTAAAAATAAAGTAAAATAACATACACTCTTTAGGCAGAATTTTAAATGATCATGACTATTGACCAATGGTATTATCCCATGGTCAAAAGAATGATTTATAGTTAGAGATATTGAAGAAGATGTTTGAATTTCATAAATTTAAATTAATTAGTTAACTTAAAAGAAAAATAAATAAAATTAAAAGTAAATAAATATTCAAACCAAACAACCCATTTATTCTCATCAATCATATCACTAACAATTAAAAAAAAGAACTATTCTTCAAAAAGTAAATATTTTCTCACATACAAAATAACATTTTCTAATAATATTCTTTAATTATCATAAAAGTTTTTCCAAACTCTTCTTTTATTTAAAAAGAAAAACATATTGCTAGCATATTTCTTTTAGGGTTTATATATATATATATATATATATATATATATATATATATATATATATATATATATATATATATATATATATATATATATATATATATATATATATATATATATATATATATATATATATATATATGTGTCTGTCTATCTATGGTCATTTCACCTCACATCAGGAGTGCTGTATGTATGCAGAGACTGGCAAAGCTTGTCCTATTTTGGGCCATACCAATACATTAACAATTACCCTATTCTTCTTTTTTCTTCTTTTTTCTTCTTCATCTGTTATTAAAGTGATGCATAACATTTAACTCTACTTCACATCACTCACACTCACAATATTGAAACTCTCACTTTGCTTGCATTTTTGTGAGGAATAGTAACAAAACTCAGCAAACATTTTCTTTCTAGTTTTCATTCCATTTCCAGCAAAAGGTTTGCATTGTATCTCTCAAGAGAAGAAATCTAAGGTATCATTCTCTTCATTTTTTGTAACTATATATAGTTGTTACTACAACCCTATTTTCATTCTCCATGCACTGTTCTTTCTTCTTCTACCTACAAGTTGAAAACCCTAGTAATCCATAACAGAAAAAATAATCATCTGTAATATTTGTAATCATATGTTATGTACGCGGTGTGTGTATATGTTTAGCCTTTTATTTTTTATTTTTTTGCATTTTTTGTGAAAAATTAATTACTTTTAGAATTTTTCATCTGTTGTAGATTTGAAAACAAATGAAAATCTAAATAGAACACCAGTTTTTTTTTTACAACAAAACTATAAAAATAAACCTTTAAATTACTGAATATTAAAATTAATTTTTTATAATATGTTACAAACAGACCTTTAAAGAAAAATTATTTTTAATTGTGTTAGCTGACTTTTTTTTGAAATTAATGGAAGTCTAATCAAATGTTTATTTTTAGTAAAAATGGAAAACTATTTATTTATATATAAAAAGGACACTATTTGTAAATATGTCTAAAAAAAATATGATTTTATTGAGTCTATTAGATTAGCTTAGAGAGAATATTAATTAATAAGAAAATTATTTTTACTATTATATATATACTAACCAAAAACTAATTTATGCTTTTATAAAAATTTCTAAAATTAATTTGTAATTAAGATCTAGTTCAATAAAAAATATTCATTTGAATCAACTTATTCTTTTTCATAAAAATCTCTAAAATTAATTTATAGGACCTAGTTCAACCCACAATGTTGATAGTATTAAGTTTCAATTTTTTTTTGTTGATGTACTAGATTTGAATACTTAATCTTGTTCACTTTCGGTGTGTTAGTTTATAAGAATATTTGCAATTAAAAATGATTCACATTTTATGATCTAACAATCATTTATTTTTTGAATATTAATTAAGGATCTAAATCTCAAGATTCTGAAAGCTAGACAAATCCAATTCATCCATGGAATTGGTTTCTGAATCAACAAACCAAAAAGGAAGTGAAAATGGCATCAAGAGTAACAGATATGAGTGCCAAAAGAGAAGAGATTGGAACACATTTTGCCAATACTTAAGAAACCATCGACCACCACTTTCTGCTTCCATGTGTAATGGATCACATGTTCTTGAATTTCTTCACTATCTTGATCAATTTGGGAAGACCAAAGTTCATAATCCAAATTGTCCTTTCTTTGGAATACCAACCCCTCCAGCTCCATGTCCTTGCCCTCTCCGGCAGGCGTGGGGAAGCCTCGACGCCCTCATTGGTCGTCTCCGCGCGGCTTATGATCAAGCGGTTAATGGTGGGAATCATGTTAATCCTTTTGGTGATGGCGCGGTTAGGTTTTATTTGCGCGATGTTCGTGATTTTCAGTCGAAGGCTCGAGGAGTTAGCTATCATAAGAAGAGGAAGAGACCTAATCGCAACATAATCGCACCTTAATCATCATTCTAATCGATTAAGTTTTAAATTGTAGTTGCGATCGCATACATTATTTTGAGAAATATCTCTATGTTATATATAAATGATGCGACCAATGTGTTTGAAATTGTGGTTGAAATAAATTTTGGAGATTTTAAATTGTTATATTGCAGCTAATGCAATTTAAAACGATGCTATATGCAATATGTTAGTATTAAAAGAGATTGTTAAATAATGTTTATGTTTATTGTACTAGTGAATTTATAATACACACTCGAGTTTCAAGCATTCACTTGAATATTTCTTTATTAATTTGTTATCATTTAAAATTATTATAATTTGTGGTAGATAGAATAATATATATTCTAATAGAGTTAAATAAATTTAAGTTAAAATATTTGGTAATAAAAATTATTTATATTTATTTATTAATATAAAGTAATCATTGATATTTATAAATTAATAACTCTTTAAAAAAAATCATAATTTTTTTTTAAAACATTATTATATTTTATATGGAATGTCTATTTATGGTGCAAGTCCATTGCATTGGTGAGAAGTTACAAGTTGCTGATAATGAAATGTTTTTTTATATACAATGAAATATATATATAATTTATTTTAATTAGATTTTAATAATTTTTTGTTTAAGATAAATTAAAGAATCTATTTATTTTTCTTCATATTATTATAGTCATTAATATTATGTAGGTAAATTTTCAAATTATTTATTTATGTTTTATTATTGTTTTTGAATAATAAATATTTATAAATGTTTTAATTAGAGCATTATACATAAAAATAAAATGAAACGATGAAACATCATGATATTAATACTTTATAATTTTGTATAGATTTGATCTACTTAAATATTCAACTTTTACTCAAAATTTCTGAAATGTAAATATATTAATATTAAATATATAAATATATTAAGTTTTATATCTGGTATATTTGTTTTTGGTTTTTTGGGAGGTTTTTATTTTTATCTATTGGCATCCATGACATAAATATATGAGTTGATTGAGTACTAGTGAAGAAACAAGAGTCCCACATTAAAATATGTTAAAACAAACTAAGGAGTCAAATATAATGTATAGTTTGGTCAAATTGGGTTAGGTACATATGAATTGAATCATATGCTATATAATAATGAAATAAAGGTGAATAATATGAAATGTGTAGAGCAAGACAAAATTGGGTTAGCTTACCCTCCTATTCTATGCTATAGCTGCATGAACCTGCAAATGTACATGTCAAAAGTAATTTGATGTGGGGAAATAATGTATGGAGTATATTAATTGATAATTAGAACAAGTTATTATTTGCCTAACCCCTATAGCTACATCAATTATAGTGGCCTTGTTTGTAGTAATAAATCAAAAAGTCATTTAAACATGCGTGGCATTTGGTCATCTTATGTAAGAGAAGGACATTGTATTCAATTTTTAGTCCTTTTATTTTATATATATATATATATATATATATATATATATATATATATATATATATATATATATATATATATATATATATATATATATATATATATATATATATATATATATATATATATTTCTTTTTTACATAAACTTCTTTAACATCATTTGAATTTTTACATAAGCTTTTTTATTTCGGAATTTTTACATAAGCTTTTTTATTTCGGAAATATATCTTCGGACGCACCAAAACTCAAGTGAACTTAACATATTTCAAAAATATATCTCCGGAATATTTTGGAGGTTAATATCGCGTCAGACTCTTCTCCTCCCACACATTTCATTTGCATTCAAACAAACTTTTTCACTCTCTCATTCTCAATATTCTCCATTTTTACCAACTTAGATTTCATCAATAGTAGGTTCAAGGAATCAAATGTAATCTATTTCAGCATTCAACATCTTTCAAATCATAAATTTCCATAAATTTTTTGAGTTTTTGGTAAATATTCTAGTTTTGTTGTAAACGAGTTATAATCAATTGTTAGGTGTAGAAATGTTTAGAGTAATTATATGCATTGTTTGTTGGCTGAAATGGATGATCAGGTTGTTATTTTTCACATTCAGAGTAGCAGTGGACGCCATTGTCGCGACCTCTAGTTTTCAGAATATTCTGGAGATACATCTCCGAAAAAATTCAACGTTTCATATGCTTTGGAAAATTTCGGAGACACATCTCCGAAATAGTGTAAGAGGTATTTCCGTAGATATATCTCTAGAATTTCCTCAGTCTATTTTTTTTTTTTTACAATTTTCTTGTTTGTGTTATATGCCTAATTTTATCTTGCAGGCATAATGACTGACAGAGTCGACTGACTAAGACTTCAACGAGTTTCTCAACACACATCCGTTTGGCGAGAACGGAGCCAGCAGGTTTCGGAGGTAGCAGGTACATTTGTTCAGGCAGAGGCGTCGACTTCTGGTGTACAGTCTACTCCTGGGGCTCAGTCTACACCCCAAACCATTCCACCTTCATCTCAGACCACTCTATCTTCATCTCAAGCCACTCCACTTTCTTCTTCTTCTTCTTCTTCCCGTAGGAGACGGGATGCACCAGATGATGCGTCACTCCCTCCATCCTTCCGCAGACGTCGGGATGCACCAGTGCCACCTCCTGCTGATCTGGTACCACCTCCTGCTGATCTGGTGCCACCTCCCGTTGATGATCTTGCTGATCTAGTGCCACCTCCAGAAGGTGAGGTTGTTGATACCGAGCCAGAAGGATTGTAAGAGTGAGATGTATATCACACTAGACAATGTCTCGTCTTTGTTGCATCTTTCGATCAAGGGGATATTCCTCCATCATGGTAGGATGACAAAAGACGAGGCGGCCGAGATGATGGTGGCGCATCTAGGGACTAATCTAGGGGACGCGATTGAGGAGGTGGATAGGATCAGGGGTGTTCATGCTAGGTTTAAGTTTCTGAAGAAGATATATGATACTGAGATCGCTGCTGCACAGCAGGATGATGGTGATGCTGAGCAGGTGGGCTTACATAGGACTCGTGCTTTAAGGGCATATTTTCTTTTTTTTTTAGTTGGAACTTGCATTTTTATGGACACGAGTGCTACCTATACTGACGTCGCATACTTCCGGTACTTCTTGGATCTCACACGGATCCATGAGTACAATTGGGGGGCAGCTTGCTTGGCCTATCTGTATTTGAAGTTGAGAGATGGATGTTGATGGAGGACAAAGCAGGTCACAGGCAACACGACACTACTGGTGGTAATAATTTTTTATCCTTGAATGTTTTTTTTATCTATTTCATTTCATATTTGTGATAATTCATGATCCCTTAATGATTTTTATTTTCATTTAGGGCTAGGATTCTCCAGCATTTCCCACGCATCGCTGGCTAGGCATGTTAGGATGATTACACTGAGGAGATGCTCCATGCCTGTGCTTTTATCCTACTGAGAGAGAACCAAACGGTCAGACGCGACCATTTGACGACATATCTCTATACTCCAGATGGCTGGCCTGCGGATTGTGTATCACTGCTCTTCATCTTCTTGAGTGCGTCATGCGGCAGTTCGGGTACACCCAGACCATCCTCAGACACCCTGTTGTCTCTGCTCCTCCTACCTTAACTCGTATACAGATAGATGGGATATTTGTTGATTATCAAAGTCATTTGGCAGCGGAGGAGGCTCGAGCTACCATAGTGCCGAATGACTGGAGCAACATCGACGGATATATCAGGTGGTTCTTCACGGTCTCACATCTGTATATGGTGTCGACTGCTCTAGGAGATCCATCAAGACTAGCTCATCAGGAGATTCTATAAGAGTGGAAGGCTCAGCTAGATCATACTGATGATATCATGACTCGTTGTCATCGCATAATGGAGATTGCACAGGCAGACATTGACGAGAGTATCTTCTCTGAAGGCTCTGGTGTCAAGCGAGTATTGGATGACATTTTTGCGGAGGCATATGGGGCATTATTATACCGCAGACATCGTGTGAGGACGGGGGGATCAATGGGTGAGGAGGCAGATCAGGCAGAGGAGGCATAAGAGGTAGATGAGAGGTTGTTAAGCACACCTTATAGGAGCTTGTTATTATTTTGATGTAGTATTATATTTTGTATTTTTTCCTGACATTGTTACTACTTTTTGGATTTCGTGATGTACAATATTTTACTATTATATTTGTATATTATTTTGTATGCCTGTTATTTTATTCGAGATCGTGCTTCATAATTCATCTGAAAACAAATATACAATACGTTATTAAAAAAAACCTCTTCTGATACACTTCAGAGATGTATCTCTGGAGAATTTCTGTAGATGCATCTCCAGAAATATTCAAATGTAAATGGATTATAAGAGACATGCTCTGAGCGTTTAAGGTTTAAAATAGTTCCAGAGATATATCTCCAGAATATGTTAACGTTACTCAGAAGTGGGGTGCGTCCGGAGATGTATCTCTGGAACTTTGGGGCATAAGTGGAAATCCACAGTGTGCAAGAAATACATAAGGTGGAAAAAGAATTACAAAACACAATGTTATTCGATAACTGACAAGGCCGCAAATACACGACTTTATCGGTTTAGTTCAAAAAGTATTTAATCTCACAGAGACCAACTGATAAGTATCATTTTCTAATATTACGATATTTATTTAATGCAAAATGAATGGTTTTGATTAACAAAAGTAGAAAATAAATTAGTTTTAAATTAATAATAATAACGAGAGATTAGAATGAGATTCTCGTTGGTTGTTTGTATTCACAAAATCATAGCTTATATCTATAACGAGAAAATATTTTCTTTAAGGAAAATGATAAAGTTGAGGGTATTGTCTGCTTTCGCGTGATCTGTAACGAATTTTGGCTCTATAATCTAACTGCCAGCTTTCACGTGTCTAACTTGTTACAATACAAACCCCTTTTGAAAAATAATCACTTTTACTTATTTAAAAGTTTGATTTTAGTAAAAAAAAAAATTTAAGGTGTCGTTCGCTTTCGTGTGACTGATACTGAGTTTTAAGTGTATAACGTCTGCTTTCACGTGTTTGCTTATAATCTTAAAATAACCTTTTTGAAAACTAGATTTTTCCAAATTAATTAAAAAGTGCTTTTGATGTGTTTATAATTAATTCTTGAATTTTTCTATCGTCAGATATAGGTTTCACTCTTCCGAGTTGAAATCTATATCGCTATGTTCCTGCTTTCGCAACGAACTCTAATTATAAAAATCAGAATTTTTCAGACATAAAAACAAACGAACTTTAATTATAAAAATCAGAATTTTTTAGACATAAAAACAATCCTCATTACAAATATAAATTTTACTACATATTAGAGGATCCTCGAAAATGAAGGTCCTCATATTCTTAACTCAATTGACTTAAGGTGACATGTAAAAAAGGATAAAAGTATAGTATGTATTGTTCATATTCATATTGAAAATAATAATATTTAATTCAAGCATGCACGTACAGTAAAGTAAAGTAATGTCAAAAGAGAAATAAAATCTGAAAATTAAACTTCAATATAATAATAAGTTGATCCAATTAGAAACTTTAAACTGATACAGATGCTGGAAATAAGTTGTTGGAGAAATTATGTCGGCAGGATTAATGTAGTAACAACAAATTAAAAGAGAGATTTTTCTCCAAACTTAGTTCTAATGTTGCAATAACCACTCAATGCGAGTAATTATCACTTTTACAATGTGTATTTTATACTATAAAATAATCTTGGATGTCAAATTTGAGTCCTCGATATTTTTCTTTTCCATCTTTTTGGAATAAATAAAGTTCGGTGACGACTCTGTCGAACCGTATTCCACGCCTTTCACGCGAGGGTCATATGTTCGAATGAAATTTTCGAGGTGTGACACATACGGTCAAGAAGGCTATATGTTCTCTATTTGAGACATCATCGGTTGTTTGGTCATAGTAATGTGTTATGAAATGTGAGTATGTATCCT
This sequence comes from Lathyrus sativus, assembly GCA_963859935.3. Taxonomy (NCBI): domain Eukaryota; kingdom Viridiplantae; phylum Streptophyta; class Magnoliopsida; order Fabales; family Fabaceae; genus Lathyrus; species Lathyrus sativus. The sequence goes on from OZ012737.1 coordinate 707,258,226, forward strand.
TAGTAGATGTAAAACCTATTGAGTCATCAGATTTTAGGTATGGGTCGTAAGTGCTTTCAGTAGGTTTGAGCCATGTGGTAGCGGCTATGTCAAATAATATGGGAGTCATCATCCCACAAGGGAGATGAAAGGTATAATGGGTGCTATCCCAGAAATACAGAGAAGAGACCAACATGGTTGAACAGTAATCGAGACCTGTCTTCGACAACATGATCAGGTCATAGATTCCCATGTTCTTCCAGGTTTGAGACTTAATTTTTTTTTACCTTTACTAACATTTTATATAGTCATCAGATTCCTTAAAGGATGAGGTCGCTCGAAATACTCTAAAGTTGTTATTCATATACCTTAAGTCTATGTTCTTCAACGCTATTGCATCAGAAGAGGATTTTTCAACCATAGATTTATTGCCTTACCCTATGGATTTGGATTTGTGATAAGAAAGAAAAAGTTCCTAGATTTTCTATGATCAAAGCTAAGAGTGGGTAAAGGACCGCATAATGCATGTCGTTTACCAGAAACAATAACAGGAACAAGTACCTGAGATTCATAGATTTTTCTCTTTTCTTCTTCAAGCGGCTTAGGAATGAACTCTTGGTTCCCCACCATCTTTTGCCATGAAAGTGTGTCAAAGGGAGGAGGCTAAGAGATCTTCTTTAGGTCTTGGGTTTTTATCCTTTTTTTGGAATCTTTGATGTTGGTGGTTGAAGACCCATTGTTAAGGTTGAAGAAATCTGGGTATTTTCTTTGAAGATTTGAAAGGTGAAGAGAGAATAAAATGCTTGAGAGTTTTTTAGAAGTGTAAAAAGTGAAAATGGCTAAGTATGAAGCTATTTGTAAGCTTGTGGAAGTTTAAGGGACTTCAAATCAGCATTAAAAGAGTTGATGGTTAGTGGGACACGTGTTCCACCCGGGTTGTTTGATGGAATGTTGGCAGTTAATGCCTAGCCCCATGATCTTCTAGAGTTTTGAAAGTGTGATGATGGCTAGAGATTTTGTGTGTATTGATAAGAAATTTCAGAAACTGCTATGATGATCGTGACGTCATGGGTTTCCTGAAGTAGTGATAGACATCAAAATCATGCAAGATTCGTTCGAGGCGTCAAATGACATTATCAAAAATGTCTTTTTCTTCAGTGATATCAAAAATGACATTTTTAGGGGGTAATTTATTGATTCTAAATTTCGACGCATGAATTGGATTAAAACGAAGTAATAGAGTTTCTGAAGAAATCAGATGACTTCAACCAGAACTACATTTTTGAAGTGTGAGTCGAAGCCGTCCCTTTGCAAGGAGGAACTATTTTATGGACTTAGAAATATTTCCTAACAATTGGGAAATGTGATTCGATAGAGGTGCTACTGAAGGCGTTTCGACAGGAAGATTTGAATTCAAATAAAGGAGAGAATGTTCATTCTTATCCATTTCTCAAAGAAGACATGTGGAGCACTTCCAAGATTCGAAGACATGCAGAATGCCACTTGTCTCAATCTAGTTTGTTAGCCATTGATGGCAATTATTTTCGATTAGTATAAATAGCAAGTCTTAGTGTTAGGATTAGTGTGTGTGTTCAATTGTGTACAAATTCCTCAATATACTCAAAGTATCTGCGTGTAGAGAAACGAGTCTGTGAGAATGTACGTTGATACAACACCATTTTTACATTTCAATGCAATTCAATAAGTCTTTTTATTAAGAACTTATCTTTTCCTTGCGCAAGTTACTTTCTACATTTTTTACCAGTCTTTCGACTTTAATCTCTTGTGTTCAATTCCATTTACATTTTTAAAACGATTTATTTTCATCATGAACTCTATCGAAGTGTTCATTATTTTTCCAAACTTTGTTTTAGATCAACTAGAACTTGTCCTAGGATTTGTGTGGTTGGTCCTACGAGTAAAACAAATCTTTTTCGATTTGGAAGACCAGCGGTTGTTCACCAATTTTCATGGTGAATACCTTCATGTCTGACACCCTTGGTTCACTCATGTATTTGATCACTAATGCGACTGAGAAACCTATATCAGGTCGACTATTGCACACATACCTCAGAGATTCAACAATTTATTTGAATAGAGTTGCATCGACTTTGTCTTCTTCTCCATGCTTCTCCAACTTCAAATTTGGTTCGATAGGAAAAAATGTAGAAGTCTCTTGATTATCTCTTTGACATACTTCCATTGATGTAGCATCATACCTTGCTTCAATATTTGGAATTCCATGCCTAGGAAGTACGACAACTTTCCCAGATCCGACATTTCAAATTCCTTATAGTTCTCCAAACTATTTCCAGTTACTAACAAGTCATCGACATATAAGTATATGATTGTTATATCTTGTGCCATAACCTAAACATAAACACCATACTTATATTTTCATTTGACGAATCCCAATTCGACCAAGTATGAGTTGATCTTCTTGTTTCATACCTTAGGTGTTTGCTTGAGACCATAGAGTGCTTTGTGCAACTTGTATAAATTCCTTGCTTCCTCCTGAATCAAGAAACTATGAGGTTGTGTGGCATACACCTCTTCATCTAGAGGACCATTCAAAAATGTTGATTTCACATCTAAGTGAAATGTCGACCAACATTGATTGCATGTCAGGGCGATTACTAGTCGAATAGTCTCCAATCTTGCTACCGGTACATATACTTCAAAGTAGTCAACTCTTGCTCTCTGAAGAAAACCTCTAGTGGCCAATATCTCTTTTGGTATTGTTATCGATCCATCAGTATTGTGCTTCAACTTGAACACCCACTTCACTTCGATAGTTTTTGTATATGGTAGAAAATCGACTAACTCTCATATGTTATTTCGTTCGATTGTTTGTAACTCTTTCACCATAGCTCACTTCTACTGTTTTTGCTATAGTTGATTATTTTAGGATCTGCAAGTAAGGTAAAATGAACTAACCTTCCATCTGGTGTGACTTCATTATCACCAGTCACTTTGCAGTCTTGAAGTCTTGCTGGACGATCTCTAGTTCTTTGAGGTCTTTGACTAGTATTAGCTACACCATCTTTGACTTCGACTGTGGGCATGCCAGCAACTGCTTTAACTTCATTTGGAATATCGATAATATCTTCAACTTCGGCATCATTACTTGCTTCGTCAAAATCATAGCTCATCAATGGCTTGTTGATTGCATCACTAGGATTCCAATCCCAGGTAGAACTTTCATCATTCACAATATCTCGACTCATCACGATCTTCTTATTAATTGGATTGAATTACCTGTATGCATCAATTTTTTGATATCCTACTAGAATCGTAGGTCCAGTCTTGTCATCAAGCTTCCTTCTTCTAGCATCGGGATCATGCTTGCAACATATGGAGCCAAACACCTTCAGATGACTCACTAATGGTCATTTTCCACTCCAAACTTCTTCAGGAACTTTTTTATTCATCTTTTTTGTAGGACACCTATTTAGAATATATACTGCAATGAAAATAGCTTCACCTCATATGTACTTTAACAAATTCTTCTACTTCAGCATGCATCTCTCCATATCTAATATGGTCATGTTTCTTCTTTATGTTATTCCATTATGTTGAGGCGTGTAAGGAGCAGTTACCTCATGACCAATACCATGTTCTGCACAAAACTCTTCAAACATATTGGAAGTGTATTCTCCACCTCTATATGTTCGCAGAATGTTGATCTTCTTCTCACTCTGGTTTTTGACAAGCACCTTCAAACTCTTAAAGGTTTTGAATACTTCGTCCTTTCTCTTAATCACATAGAACCACAACATTTGACTAAAATCATCAATAAACGAAACAAAATACTTGTTTCCACCAATGGTATGCTCCTCAAAAGGGTCACATACATCTGAATGTACAACTTTGAGTATGCAGGAGAATCTTATTGCATAGTCGAAACAAAAGACTTCCTGGATTGCTTTTCGACTAGACAACCTTCACAGAGTTTTTCGGGCATCTCCAGACTTGGTATACCAATTACCATATCTTGAGTAATCAGTTGAGGAGGTTGCTGAGGGGGATAGGTTGGAGGAGGTTGCTCGGGTGGTCCACCCAGATGTTGTTGTTGCTGATTCGGTCCCATCTGTTAGCCCTCTATGCACACTGGTGGAGAATTCCCTAAAAGACCCATTAATCGATCAGTGTTTACTGAGTATGCTAACCATGTGGTGTTACGACTATGACAGGGAGAGGTATATGTTTTTTATGTTTCATTGTAATTTGTTTATTATTGTGCCATGAAAGATAACATCTAATTTATTTATACTTGTTTGTCATGGGAGCGCCCCACACTGAAGGTGACATCGCACGGATTAAAGATGAAGGACTTCCCGAAGATTATAATGCCTGAGCAAGTCAGTCGGACTATACAGGAGTTTGAGCTGCCTAATTTTACTCACTGCTCTCTCAGCTTCACCATTTGGAGAGATGCTTATCACTCTTGATGACATTTCCTCATTGTTCTATCTCCTCATCAGCGATAGATTCTAGACAGCTCTCGTTCTTAGCATGTCCCTTGCATGTCAGACGGCTGCACGAGATTTGGGAATATCTGAGGCGGTTGTGCAGGAGGATTTTGGTGTCAACAGGGGCGTGCACCTTCGTATGTCTTGGCTTCGGAAGACATACGATCAACTTGTAGCTACTGGGAGTTATAAGGTTGCCGCAAGGGTGTACATGCAACACCTAGTAGCATGTACTCTCTTTGCGGACAAGTCTGGTGTTTATATTAACGCCCAGTATGTGTGCCTCTTCAGTAGCCTCAAGGATACTAGTTGGGCTTAGGGGTGTGTTGAGTTGACTCTTTTGTATAAAATACTTGGAGTGACGACAATATTTGAGACCAAACAGATTACTGGCTATTTGAGTTTGTTACAAGTATACTTGAAATTATTATCAGTGTTGGATATATGAGTATTTCACCACCATCTGTGACAGGAGGGTGCAACATTATCGAGTGGGGTCCCCACGGGCGAATAGATGGAAGGCCAGGTAGGCACATCCTGGTGATGTTGCTGAGTACAAGAGGAGGCTAAATGTGCTGACTGTAGATGATGTCATCTAGACACCATACACTCGTCATAGAGTCGACCATAAGTTTGAGGAGTCGTTATTATATTCAGGTTATATGCGGTGGGAGACCATGGTTTCTAGACACTTGCTTGAAAAGTGTGATAGTATGGTTATGTTCAGAGTATCCCACGACCAGTTCCAGATATACCATCTGCAGGTATTAATTGGTGGTTTAAGAGTAACTTCATCAACTCTGCTCATGCCATTAGAGATCAGACAATTACTGTTTATCACCCCTTATAGTGTGAGAATGGTTACTTAGAGTGGTACCTCACTATATCACACCCTCACATCACCCCATCTACAACAGATGCTGGTCCTTCTAATGTTGGGGTACCTGTTGATGACGTGTCGCTGCCTCCAGCTGATGCTGACGACCAGCATCGCCACCAGATGATTGCAGTTATTATGGATAACCTTATGGGTTTGGTAAACCCAGGTGTCGAGATTTATACTGGATTATCTCGGGTTGAACACATAGCTTGTAGAAGACCTATTTAGACATCTTTTGTATATCATGGATTTAGTCTATTATGTATTATTTGTATCATTTGTATATTATTTGGACATCTTCATCATAACTCTTTATTTTCTAATATTTTTATCTTCCATTGATGCAACATCAACTTTAACTAACTTTTGACAATGGATTACATAACTTAAACATAAGTTGAAAAAAACATAAACACTACCATATGATTAATAAATAAGAAAAACCTTAACAATACCAAATGATTCTGGATGTTTCAGCATCTTCATTATATCGTCAACAGATCTTGAGATCTTAGCATCTAACTCGATCGGTCCCTTTGTTATCCTACGGCGAAATGATCTCCATGTATCCTTCACATCTTCGTCGATTTTTAACTCAATAAGGTTGTATTTCACGCTTTCGTCAATATCAATTCAATCTTCACGAAACTCGATATTTCTACTTTCTATTTTTGCCATCAGACAACAATTCATTCAACTTGAACGTCAGACCGGTAAGAGATGTGGTGTCATCCGGAAGTCAGAACTCTACAGGACGTGAAACTCTGTTGAAGTACACTTCTCCCTTAATCAAAAATTGAGGAAAATTCATTTTTTGATATGTTTTTATCAAATAACATGTGACCCCCTGTTTATATTATTTTGCATTTACTCTGAACCACACAAAACAGTAGGCAAAATCCTGAACGTCCAAAAAGTCAAACAAATAACACTACCAAAAATTTCAATTTGGTTGAAATTTCTGGTATCAACTAGTAAATTTCAAAATTCTGAAATTTATTGAAACATATCGGAAATTATGAAATTTCTGGTATAACGTAAATTTAAAATAAACTACCGAAAATTTTAGTCAATATCAGAAAATTTCATAGGGAGTAAAGTGAATTCTTAAGTCTTGCAAAATGCACATCAAAACCTTTTACACCTCTCCAAATATATTGGGCTATACTAAAAAATTTACACTTTTCTCGGCAGTAGTTTTTGAAGGGTGTAACTTTTTCTAGAAGATTTTACCCCATACCCCGGCACTTATACCCTACAATTTTAAAAAAAAATACCAATTTTATCCCTATATATTTTTTTATTATATTATTTTTTCACTTTTTACAGTGTCAGATTTTTTAGACTTCCGAGGAATTCAACACATGAACCTACCAGAACACTTCCAAAATGACTTCCGGTATGTTTTTTTTCTCAAACCGGAAGACCTTAACAAAGAGTTTCGGTTTACACAAATCATGTACCGGAAGACTTTATGAAAGACTTCCGGTTTGTGTTTTTTCATGGGTGTTCACCGGAACACTTTTCTTAAGAGTTTCAGTACTTGTAAAAAGTGTACCATAACACTTTTTACAAGTCTTCTGGTTTGTTTATTTTGGATACTGGAACTCTTTTTCTGAGTCTTCTGGCATGCATTGTCCAATTTTTTTTTTAATTTTTTTTAAAATCTTTTTTTATGCAGGTTCAGAAATTCCTTTACAAATATGCGATAAAGATCAGATATGCGTAGATACGTCTGATATTTTTTCAACTACTCAAAGATTTGGTACACGAGAAGAGGTAATAAGATGGATTAAAGAGACCGGAATCCGAAATAAAGTAACGTTTATCATCACTAATTCAGATATTGAAACAGGCAAGAGAGGAAGAAGTAACAAATTAATAATTGGATGTGATAAAGGAGGAAAACACAAAGATATTGATAGTGGAACCCAGAGTGCGATGAAAAAATGTGGATGTCCATTTAGAATCAGATCAACTCCAGCGACTGATGGATCTGGATGGAAGATTGATGTAAAATGTGGAGTTCATAACCGTGGTTTACCTGATAGATTAGAAAGTCACGCATTTGTTGGTAGGTTGACAGCGGATCAAAAGCAACATGTTGTTGATTTGACAAAGAGAAAGGTTCCACCTAGACATATATTGCTTTCATTGCAAGAGCAAGATCCAGATAATGTCACTCGGATCACGCAAATATACAAGCAGAAGAGTATGATAGAAAAAATATAAGAGGTCCTAGAAGTGAGATACAACATTTGTTTAAGCTTATTGAGGATGCAGGTTATGTTTATTGGAGTAGAAAAAGAGATGACTCTGAAGTTATTAGAGATATATTTTGAGTTCATCCAGATTCAGTGAAGTTGTTGAATATTTTTCCTATTGTGTTAGTTATGGACAGCACTTACAAGACAAACAAATATAGACAACCTCTGTTTGAAATTGTTGGCATGACATCAACCGAGTTGACTTTTGCTGTCACATTTGTGTATATTGAGTCTGAGCAGACTGAGACTTTTTGTTGGGTGCTAGATAAGCTTAAACAATTGTTTGTGAAGAAAGAGGTGTGTCCACAAGTGATTTTGACAGATAGAGATCTTGCTTTGATGAAAGCCATTGAAATTGTGTTTCCAAGGTCGATCAATTTGCTATGTCGATTTCATATTAACAAGAATGTTGGTGCAAAACGGAAACAATATGTGGCTAGTGACATGCAAAAGAAAATTGACGAATTATGGACGGTCAATGGTTCGTCGAGACTTGGGGTTGGAAATAGTACATAATGAAAGGTCAAGTTTGTATGCCAATTTATTTACTGATCAATTAGCAGTAGTGAGAGAATCTTTGATGATAGAGGAATTTGGTCCTCAACCACCACATAAATGGTTAACTCTACCAGATATGGGTTACGTGATAGTGAATCGTTATAATGTTGTACTTGTCTGTTTAGGAATTGAATGCTGGACTTTCTTCCCTATGACAACTTCATTTTCACCAAATGTATCAATTTACCGCATTGGTTTTGTAAACAGAAATCATTGGGTTCAGGTACTTAGTTGTTTTTAGATAATGCGATTAAACCTAATTCTTTTTCGTTATTTTTACTTAATATTTTGATTATTTTTTTTATATAGGTAAACATGAAAGAAGGGTTTCCATTGCCACCAGTGCCCGTAGATTGGAAGAAGTTTCGTTCTCCAGCAGCAACATCTTGGATGATAGGATTTGCAGGACGTCTACAACATTGGCAACAACTTACGCCTATATTAACAACACATTATGAATTATAAATTATGTTACTCATTTTTAATTTCAAAACACGAATCGTGAATTATGTTACTCATTTTTAATTTCAAAACACGAATCGTGAATTATGTTACTCATTTTTAATTTCAAAACATGAATCGTGAATTATGTTACTCATTTTTAATTTCAAAACATGAATCGTGAACTATGTTACTCATTTTTAATTTCAAAACATGAATCGTGAATTATGTTACTCATTTTTAATTTCAAAACATGAATCGTGAATTATGTTATTCATTTTTTATTTCAGGCTACAAGTTAACACATAAACATAAACCAACTAGGTCAAATGAGTCTAAAAGTTAACACATGAAGATAAACCAATTAGGTCAAATGAGTCTAAAAGTTAACATATAACCATAAATATAAATATAAGTCACTGTGATCGACCAAGATGTAAAGCTTCGAACAAATCAGCAAACTGTGGGTCAGCTCTTCAGCACCAGCCTATTGAAGATAACAATGAATCAATTAAGACATACGAGCTACTATAGGATCAGATGGTCCTGCTTCATATACAGGAACTGACATCTCTGTTGTCGCATCAACACTGGGCGGTACCAGACGAGGATGCGAAACACGATAATACCACTCAAGATACCCATCATTTGTCTCATATGGGGTGGTGGCCGGTGCTGTCGGACAAATCACATCATGAACGCTCTGATGGTAACTAATCCAGTCAACATCAATATCACTAGCCATTCGAGAATCAAGAGGTGGATGTGGAACATACTGCCTGTATCCAAACTGACGCATACATCTGTCAGGCAAGTATGGAACAATAGTGTCACCCCACCTCAGACACCCCCTATAGAGACATAACTCATCAAACTGACGTCATACTCTATGACTCTCAAATGGGCGCCATATGACATCGACAAGTGTCAGCTCGTCCAAAATAGGTCGCAAATCATCCACCTTCAAGGCACCTTGACTATAGGATCATCTCATCGTTCGAGGGAGACCCACATTATTAGCTGGTATCCAGTTCTCTCCTCTTTTCCCAAGTGTTGGAAAATACTCATGAATCCAGCACTGTTACAAAATTAATATGGTTACTAAATTTAAAATAATTAATTATAACATAATAAACTAGATAAATAAAATTAATATACTAGATAAAATAAATTAAAACAAAATATACTAAATTAAAATAAATACCTGTAGGAGAGTCGGATAACCACCAAGCTGCTTACAATTGAACATGGAAGCATCTCCGAGATATCTATAAAGAGTAACCAACGCAGCTGCTCCACAACTGTATCTTGATAAGCCATCCAAGTCTATAAACAGTGAGAGGTATCGTGCCTCGACAAGCGTAAACGTCTTGTCCACAAAAATAGTGGAACCCAGTAACATCAGCAAATAAGCTCTAGTGGCATAATTCCATCTAGATGCAGCTCTGTGCTCTACGAATCGATCATATAACCACTCCAACTTATAGTAGGAACCCCTGCAGTCACGGACTTGTTGTTGTGCTACTCTCTGTGACACTCCTAAATAACCAACAGCCCACTCAACAGCAAGTGTTTCATTGATATCTTAAGGGCTCCAGAAAACTCCCCTCATGGGCAAGTGAAGCAGGCAAGATACGTCATCTAGAGTAATCGTCATCTCACCAAACGGCATGTGAAATGAAGATGTCTCTAGATGTCATCTCTACAAAGGCGGAAACTAGGTTCGTGTATATCTTTGTTAAACTGGTTCTCTGGAGTGAAATTAGACCAGACCTAGATACCCAGCCCTCCATCTCTCTGGGTAGCTGTAGTGGAACCCTCTGAATCAACTTCAAGCCATGTCCTGCTACCTTTAACTCTTTCTTCGACCCTCTCTCCTGAAAACAATTAAAAGTAAATATATTATAAAATTCAATATTAAAAATTTGAATTCTATTCAATATTAAATAATTTTCGTTTACTTACCTCACCGAACCATATATGTTCGAACCATATCATACGGTCCTCCTGGATATCCAAAAGGTTCGGATGCTGATGCAGATGCATCAAAATGCTCTTCTTCAGCCATTCTCGACGACTCTCCCTGTCCTAGTCCACGAGGGATCCTACCATCTTTGTCTCGTGTGTGCACCACTGACAAAATAAATAAATAAATAAAATTAAAAATTTTAAAAAAAATGAACCGGAAGACTTGAGCAAAGACTTCCGGTGAGCAAAACGTAAAACGTGTGTTCCGGAAGACTTACTCAAAGACATCCGGTGAACAAAAGCAAAATGTTATGAACCGGAAGACATGCATTAAGTATTCCGGTGAAGAAACCAAAAAAAATTACAAACCGGAAGACATACATAAAGTCTTCCGGTGAACAAACAAAAAATTCAACAAAACCGGAAGACTTACTATTAGAGTTCCGGTATGTATTGGCTAAAAAATGTGTTCCGGATGACTTGTTGGAAGAATTCCGGTTTGTAGGAGAAAAAGAGTACTCTGAAAGTGTTGAAATGCAAATGAAGTGAAAGTGAAAATTTTTCTAAAATTATAAATATTTAAACAAGGTTATTTTGGTCCAATATTTTTTAGTGTATGGGTAGGGGTATGGGGTAAAATTTCCTTTTTTCTACTCTAAGAGTTACTCTCGCATCCTCATGAAAAATAAAATATATTTTTAAAATTCAAAATTTTATTTTCTTGATGCATGGAAAATACACTAAATTCATATATAAGTGCGTCAAACTCTTATTTTATAAAAAAAAAAAATTAAAACTATAATTTTGAAATAAATGCAGAAGTATTTCATAAGAAACTATCATCACCCATATTTATTCTTAACCACTTCTCAAGGCCTAATTGAACTACACAACTATCTCGCAGCATTAAACCATGTAAAACATGGTGTTGACATTTTATGGCACTCAAGTGAATTTTTTACATAAGAAGTACTTTTAAAATTGGAGCTTAAAATTAAAATGCCAAAGATGGTGTTATCACCTGAGCTCAGTCACAAGACAACCACACGTTTTGAATTTCATAAAGAGTACTTCTGAAATTCTGAAATTGCAGCTTAAAATTAAAATGCTTTGTTTATTTTTATGTAACTATCAATTAAATAATTCTAAAGGAGATATTGGATTTGTGGGCTAACGCAAGCCAATAAAATCAAATTTACAGGGAGATGAGTTTTAAGTATTGATTTTTATCGTAACGCTATATGAGTTTAAGTATTGACTTTTATCGGAACGGTATGTAGCTAGAAGCAATCAAATATTTTGAGATTTAGGGCAAATGAAATAAACTTAACAGATAATAGAAACAAGATATGGGATAGTGATTATCTATCTTGACTCGTTGTCAATCATCCGAAATTAAAAATGAAAATATTAAAGCAAATTATAGAAAAATAGATAAATATGTACTACATCCACTTCTTCGTGGCATGTGCACTAGATGTATTTCTTGCACAACTAAGCAACCTTCTCAATCAAGAGCGAGTCACATTCTCACACTTCTTCGTGGCATGAGCACTAGATGTATTTCTTGCACAACTAAGCAACCTTCTCAATCAAGAGAGTCACATTCTCACAAGCAAGTGTCTCGCTACTTGATTATTTAGCAATATGCAATCTAATATCAATTCATATCTTTTTGGACTTCGATCCTATCTTAGTAGCCTTTGTTTTTGCATCCGACACAAACATATATCAGATTTCAGATCTCAAAATAAAAATACTCATACTCATAATTCTTATGGTTCATGTTCGGATAAATTAATCTGGGGATCGTCATAAAATAGAACCTCACAGCCCCTTATCTTAGAAAACTACTCACCGATCGTGAGATTAACAACAGTTAAAAAAGGTAAAAATATAGCATTAAGTAATTCTAAATAATAGAGTACAAACTAAAATATCAATGTAATAACCAAACTATTAACTAATACTATAAACTATCAAAATAAAATATTTCAAATTAACAATGGGGCAGGTTTTTGACGGGTTTAGAATGGATATTAGTATTCTCATTATCCAGCCCATACCCATTTTTAAAATCGAAAAAAACTCAAACCCAAACCCAATCAACACAGATTTTTTCCATGAAACTCCAAGTGTGTACCTGTGCGTACGGATTTTGTTGTCATGTGTAATTGTGTGCAAAGAGCTTTTTAACATAATAAGATGCAAGCATATATGAATATTACAACCGTGATCACAAAAATTGAATAAATAACTCATTTAGCATTTTGATATTGTCAAGAATCAAGTTTCCTATAACATTAAGTTTGCCCGAGATTAGAAATGGTACAAATATCTCTATAACCATCTGAACATACTGTTTACTTGTGCAATAGAGTATAAACATGAAGGAGTGTGGAAAAACATACACTCTTTTCAAACTAAGGAAAATATACATCTCCCTAAAATGCAGTTTCAAGAAAAGAGTTTCACTTGACAACCACTTTGTCACTAAACAGCTACTCGGATCTTCAGGTGGGTTTTATGCTTTTCTCAAGTCTATGACTAACCGATGAAAAGCTTTTGCATACAACCTGTACAACCTGGGTGATAGGTCAATCCAAGATAGAAGTCCCCATTAGATAGGACTTGAGTGATTTCTGTAACTCCAAAAACACTTTTTTGCCTCTATTTCTTCTCCAGCGGCTGGTTCAAGTAGTGAAGTCAGCTCTTCTTTTGAAGCTTTATAGAATATATGTCGCATAATTATTCACACAGTCTTTAAAAATCCACGAACTTCGACAAGGAAGCTATTCAGATTTTTCCTAAATCTTTGGTAATTTATTCGATCAAGGGAGAAAGAAAGCTGATTTGCACTAGTTAGTGACTGCAACGCATTTACCAGCCTTGATCTGAGATTTGGATCTGCTTGCCTCTCTATCAATTCATTTCCCAATCTCTGTAAAGAAAAAAGATCTCTATGGAATCATTCATCATTCAATAAATGGAGTAAAAATCATAGTAGGAAGACTTTGGTATGTGTTAGAATAGTGCATAGTTATTATTTACAAACTACATAACACAAAAGAAAGGGATTTAGATTGAAGTTGAGCAAAACCTAGAAGAAAACCCTAATATAAAAAGTAACTTGCATATTTATCATCGAATTTTGATTTTGGCTTAAATAACTTTTTAGTCCCCCTATAATATACATCAACTTTGGTTTCAGATTCTAGAAAAAATGTTGCCAGTTTAAGCAGTCCTCATTTTCGCTTAGTCACTAAAATATTTTGTAGATATTAAAGTTAATCCGTATTGTGTGTTGATGATTAAGATCTATCATCGACTCGTGATATGGCGAAAGTATTCCTCATAAGTAATCATCCCCTCTTGAGCTCACCTGTGACACAATTCAAATTTTTGAATAGTGACAGAGCCTGTTGTAGGTTTGTTATTGGGCCATCCACATTTGTCTTGTAGTCCTAGGTGTGACGAGTTGTTGATTGGGCCACTTGTATTAGTCCATGTCCGAAATGTCCCATTCTAGGCTTTAGAAGGTGTGTTGAGGTCCCACTTTGATTAGAGATATGACCTAAGTAGTCCCCTGAGAAGGTTTGGGTGGTCCTTACCTCTTAAACTAACTATAAAATGAGTTTAGTCTAGCCCGAAATCTAAAATAGTAATTAAGTCCGTCCAATATATGTTATTGAGTTAATCTCCTTGTATTTTAGTTTGACTCAAGTCAGATGTGACAATAATTTTTGCAAGGGATACCGGAAAGGTGTATATTACATGGATTAAAAAGTTATTTACGGTTTGGAAGTTTTACCAAATGCAAGTTAAAGCAACATACCTGATACAGGCCTTTTTCACAAAGGATTAGTGGAAAGAGAGCATCTGCCGCAACGCTGATTAAATCAGAACTATAACAAGGCAATGTTATTAGTTAGAATGTGGATTTCCAGTAGTATTGATTACAACATAATATATAGCCTACTTTGAGATTTAAACTAGAAAAAAAGGCACTTGAATCTGTTTGCAACTCTAAATCATCTAGCATATATTATAGTTCATATGAAGTACTGATAAGAAATAGAGCTGTCAAATAAGCCCCAAACTCCCAAGCCCCACTTAAGGCCACGTTTAGATAAACAGTTTATTTGAGGCTTTTAGCCTATGTAGCACCGATACCTCTGAAAAATGGTGTCCATGTCCGTGTTGGATACCGACATCTACACCGACACTTATAATCACCTTTAGTTTATTTATTTTTCAAATTATTATAGCTTTTAGCTTTTAGCACAAGCGTTTTTCATGATAAATTATAACCCTAAACAGAGATAACACCTTTGGCAGACCAAAACAATGACAGGGCTGGGTATAAGAAAGAATACAGAAAGAAAAAGAAACTCATTTGCATTCTCACCTGTAATCCTCAAAAAAGAGTAACTGCAGCAATGAACGGAGAAAACGGCTCAAAAGGCCTTCCTGAGTCTCCCCACTTGAGTGTGCCCCCAAGCCTATATTACCATTTCCAGTCTCTTTGTAGTGGTAAGAAGCAAGAGCTTGCAGAGCTCTGAGACACTTACTAACCACATCTACATCCTACAAAAATCAATAAGGAAATAATTATTTAGATTTGAGAAGTGTAGTATGTAGTGAAGAAGTTTTCTCCTTTTCTAACTCATAATGAAGAAATTTATTAAGGGCATTTGAAGAGAATGCTTAATTAGCGAAAATTCTCTAAGCTTAGAATTTTCTCAATATCAGGCTTTGTAGCCTCTTACTTGTCTCATTACATAGACATAAATATGCTTTGAGTCTTTGAAAATATAATGCTTTTTGAAATTAATAGCAATTTGAATTTTTTTATTTTAGTCTAAACTTGTCCAAAAAAATTGTCTCTAGTCCTCACCAAGAATTGCTTTTAAGGATTGAAAACATATTTTTGTTCTATGTAGGGACTAAAAAATTCCATGTTTAATCCCATCAGCAAACAACATCGATTATTAAAGAATAAAAGCCACATCTACAAGTATATTACAACCTGATGGTGTAGACCAAAATCAAGAGTTCCGAGTATATGAGTAAAGGCTTCACTATTTAGTTGTGCAAATGTTTCTGGATAAACCTCCAACAAATGTGACAAGAGAGAAAAATACTGCAGATAAATAAGATTGTATCAGCTTTTGGAAAACGAGTTCAGTATTATATCTACATTGTACATCAATTTCTTACATCATGGCAAAGTTTGGGATATTTCAGAAGGTCCATAGAAATCAGCGGCGTGACTATGTGAAGACCAAAGTAAACCACCTGCAAAATCAATGCTATAGAGATTCATTATCCAACTTTACATGAAACAGAGAAATGTAATAATGATACCACCTGAGATATGTTAGTGCCTTGGGCCTCAATTGAATCTGACGAGAAATCAATCTGCCAAATCAGTTATTTTTCAGTTAAATTGGTCTAATATTAAAAAGTACGAGGTATAGATAGATTTCTATCCAATTCTGAAATTTACAAAAGGAAAACCCTTACCATGTCTTTAGAACAAAGACTTGAAAGAAGTTGAAGAAGAGCACGCAAATCTTTATACTTGTCTGTTTGTGCCTCACTAAGTAAGTTGCTTGAAAGACTTAGCGATATCTGAAAAGAGAGTGAAAAGGGATTTGATGGATCTTTGTTTTAAATAAAGAAAAAGAAAAGGCAAATTAGCAATGACTGTGGGTTTTTTTTAGTACATGTTTTAAACATTTTAGACTTGTGTGACTTTTGTTCAAGAAATGTATAAGGTGTGTTGAAGCAAAGAAAAAAAAAACAATTTTTTTATGAAACACTTCTCTGACACGTGTTGTATGAGTGTCATACGAGTGTCGGACACCGATTCAAAGAATGTCTAATCAAAGAAAAAAACATTTTTTAGAGGGACACTTGTCTGACTTTTCTGACCCTTGTTTAACTTTTCCAACAGATGTCGTACGAGTGTCACACAAGTACCGGACACCGACGTGTGTCGAACACCGCGACACGCCTACTCTTAGAGGCGTCCATGCTTCATAATGTTCCTCCTGGGCTGAAGTATTTGCCCATATAAAACATCATAACTGATAAAAGAAATTTACCTTGCCAATATTGTGAGATGAATACAGCTGAAGCAAACGTGTGCAGAAACTGACAACGGCAGCAGTTTCTTGAGCCTCCAAGTAAGGAATTTGTCCATCAACCCAATCGACTACAAATTTTAGTAGCAGGTACACAACTGCAGACTGAGCAATAATAACATTCTAAGTACAAAATAGCAAGTTTAGACATGTGTCAAACTGAAAAAGATGATAAAATGGAAAGGAATATAAATTATAAGTAATCTAGTAAAGGAACGTATTTTAAGGATAATATGAATATGTTCACCAAAAGTATAACATAGTCCTGGAAATCACACATGTGTCCCAAGAGCATCGAGGATATATTAAACAAATTAATACAAAAGAATGTGAATGCTACCTCGTGTTTATATACTTCAAGTAAAACTAGTACGGGATTCATTACAGAGAATCCTAGCTCATATATAGCTTTCTGTGTTCGAGGTTCAGAAGCACTTGCAGCTCCACGTAGCCGTTCTAACATGCAGCTGACCAACAGGAGGATATCTGGTTGTTGGGCAATGTTTTTAAGATTACTCTTACTGGACATATCCACTATGTATGTTGCGATATGTCCCATGAGATTCCTTACATACCTTATATACAGATAGACAATTTTAGAGGGTGTCATGAAATTTTTAAACTATAGACAAAGAAAGCTGAGGTGAATACTCACTGACTTGACTCTTCTGAATTTTTCACACCTGAAGCTGAACGAACAAGTGTTTGTGCAAGAGATCGCTGAAACAAAAAAAAAAACAATGAATGCCATTTAGGCAATAGCAGACAGCAACAAAGTAGCCGGTAGTAGAAGTTGATCAGTTCTTACCTGATGTGAAGTGTCCAACAAGAACAAAGTCTTTTCAGTGGAAAATGCAGTTGCAAGTTCATGCCATGAATTCTGCATAAGAAAACAGAAATTCAAGACATTGATGCTACAAAAATATTACTGTTGTTAAGCAATCACAAGCATAACAAATGAAAGGTTACTGAGTGTAATATAGTATGAAGGTCTTGGAGACGTAAGTAATGGAACAAAAACCATTATTTTTAGGCACGTGAAGTGTCCTAAACTAAATCAGTTTGTTACAGAAACAAACGCAGAAAGTATGCAATGAAAAGAAGCATTTTTTTATATTGAAATTTGAAAATGCAAATACTATTTGATTTTTTGAGCATTTAGTAAAAAAAAAAATTTGAAAAATTACAGGCATTTAATAAAGTGAACCGGATGGCCCTAAACCACCATTTCACTCAAGGCACTCACCAACAAACCATTAATTAATTATGACTTATTCTTATATAGTTTCAATATTCCCTGTAACTCTTTAATTAGGAGAGAGATAGAACTTATATATTTGAATCAATCCCTGTAACTTTACAAGACAACAAAATTTTCAGAGTTCCTTCTTCACCTTTTTAACCTAGAAGAGTAAGCAACTACCTACTAAACTTGAATCACCCATTCAAAAATAACTATATCATTTTAAAATATACAGTTTCTTAAATTCGCATCAAGATAAAATTGCAGATTTTGATGTTTTGTCAAAATAAAAGTACAAGTACTAACTCACCAGAGCAACAAGGTGAACACATATATGCCTTTGCTGAACCAGTGAATGGAGTAACATATAACATGTGAGGCCCTGGAAAAAAAAAATAGCAACCACACAGCAAACATTACGTTAAAAACAACTACGAAATCAGGTGGTTTTCTATTTATTCCAGTACTTCCCACACCAACATTTCCAAATTAGAAATACCTAACTGAACATGTGGTCAGTCTCATTAATTTATGAATAAGTTTTTCGTTTTGATATAAAAAAAAATATTTATGGTGAATATATTAAACAATTGTCAGGTTAATTGATCCAAACCTCGAATATATAAAATAAGTTTTTGTTTTAAGATTTTTTTATTCCTAAAAATGTTCTAGCTTATTTTTCTAAACATCCCTTCAGTCCTCCAAATTTCCATGAATTGTGATGTTAATATAAATTACATTGACCAATACGAAATTTTGGATGGAAAAACATACATGATATTTTCTTTTTTTGATCATGGAAACCTTGCACGAGCATTAGAATTTGATAATCTACAAATAGATCTCTAGTGTAGAATCAGATTGATCATCAATTTTCACAGCACCTATAATATATGTACAAAATGTATTTCATGTTGACAACTTCAAATACATAAGCATGTAAAGACCGTAACAGTGAACATCTGAATTTAAGTGTGTTTTTTCAATGTCTGTATGTTAAATGTTAAGTTTGTTTGTTTATGTTGGAGGTGGGAATTGAATGCGAGACCACCCTTATCACTACACTCTTCAACTCTCCTTGACTGTGTACTTCACATTAGAAAATACAGATGGAAACTAGGTAACAACAACCATGCCAAATACTTGATTTATACGAGAACATCTAAAATAGGGGAAAATGATAGGAGTTTAAAAACACAAACCTGCAAATCCTTTTCCCCTGGATATGATGTAAGTGTGATCAAAGATATACGGACAATAATATCAAGAACAATTCTCCCTTGGTTATGCTCTCCAAAGAAACTAAGTAACACCTTTTTCGAACTATGTTCATAATGATGACCTGAATCTAATATTTTCTCTCCAATCCCATCAGAAGACATCAGATATGTGCTAGACCACCTTGCAAGGAACCATACAATTGACTGCATAGAACATAAATTTAAAAGAGTGTGAAGGTATAGCAATGCCTTGTCAGAAATGGCACATGTATTACAGAACCAAGATTAGTTTCTTTGTATTTTAAAAAAAATTGCAAGCTGTTTAAATAAAAGCAAATAATTATTATAGAAAACACGGTGCAGTAGATCATGGGTATAGTATAATAATGTTTTGTACATGCAAAAACTTATAGACTATCGTATGTATCCGTTTCTCAGGGACTTAATCTACTGCTAAAAAAGAACAAGAAGACAACAAAAGCAACATATCCAGGTTTTATGTCTAACGAAGATATAAAAAGAATACTGTCGAGGTAGAAGCATATGTAAGATAAATGAATAAAATAAAATGCATTACCTCCATAAGCCGGGGACTAAAAACTGATGCTCTCATATCTGGATTTAGGCATTGTTCAGCAAATTTTATGATTGAGCTGCATTAATTAATAAAAAAAGCGAGTTTTTAGGGATTCACTTCAATTGGATCAGGCATTACATCCAATGCAATAATGAAATGTATCCAAGTGTTATCTTGATTTCAAGATTCAACTCTTAAAAATCCAAGGGAGAACCCATACCTTAGCGGTTCATTTATTCAGAACTAAAAAGTTAAAAAGATAACAGACTACAAACACATGCATGTGCATACAAATAGAAAGACCAAGTGGACACGGATGTAAAAAAATAAACATTGCGAATTTTTAATCTTGTAGAGGATGTCAATCTCACAAAATCTACCCCTCTATTCTTTTCCAGTTTTAGCTTTTGTATAAACATTATATTCCTATTCATTTGTCGTTTAAGAAACTCAATGGAACATTTAACTATTGATTTGTCATTAACAACTTTAAATATTTGTTGCCGACACAGAGAAATAGGCGGAATGAGTTAAAGAGCAGTTAAGTATATTATAGGAAAATGACACAATTACATCAAAATAATAAAATTTTAGGTTTTCTTGGTAAGTCTAAGTGACCTAAAAACAACAACCACAGAAGAAAGGAGGAGGGAGTACTAAATTTTACAAACCCGCATAAACATTTTCATTCAATTTTATATTGTCTGAAACCTCTATATATACCATTGACATAGGTTAATATCAATGTACACTTACTCTACTGTTTGCAAGGAATATGCCTGAAACAAAGTCTAAAGTGTCTATAGAACTCTGCTCTAAGCATTGGGCTTTAGTGGGCTGTGGACCTCAGTTGAGGCAGTTATTCTGCTCGGAGTTTGTTTAGCCTAATATACATAATGCATCAGTAATAAAAACAATTAAGAAATACTGTTACAGATTCCGCTTTCCCTCAAAACCATCCTTTGTTATGGAGTTTCTTGGAATTTTTCAGTCAGAGTACAACATACTTTTTGTCAAAAGAAAATATCAACTGCTCACTCGAAGTTTCCCAAAAGTTGGTAAGCGGGAAAAACATGACAAGCAAATCTTCCAAATCTTGCACAAATGTCAACTGATCCCCATTTATAATCACACAATGCTACTGTGTACACATGCTTGTGATGTCTTTAAATTCAGATATATGCCTACATGCCCCGTAAGGAAGGAGGCCTAGAATAACAGAGCTATCCATAAATTTCAATAACATTGAACATTGATTCATTAGAGAGACAGTATAGTCATTTTACCACATGCTAACTGATGTGCTGGTTAATCAGAGTAGGTAAAGTAAAATTTACAAAAACAGATACAGGGGCTGCTCATTCTACTGTGGTTTTGCAAGGCAAGATGGACCAAAAGGGAGAAGTTACTAAAAATGAAAAAGATCAAACGTAAGATGAGAAGTAGATGATATAGCAATACTCCAAAAAAGTAAAATCAACAAGAATGTTAACAGAGCCAACCAAAAAAAGTGCTAATATCTGAATAAGGTTGACAAACATAATTTTACTGCAAATCTTAGCAGGAGCTCAATGCAAACAACAAATTTCTGAGAAGAGAAGAAAAGCACTTTACCTGGAAAGTAAAATAACAGGATGTTTATCTGCTTCCACGGAATTAACAACAAATTGAGTTTGAATGGCATTAGGAACCTAAGTATCACACATGACATAGCCTTAGATTAATGTTTGCATTACACATAGCCATCAACGTGTGAAAAATAATAAGAGTTAAAGGTGAAAACATAGAAGATGATGCACTATTCTACACAATCGAGAATATTGAGATAGGATCCAGAAGCTTCCAGTCAATTAGCGTTGCTGGCATAACTATAACTATCCCTTAACATAAGCAACAGTCTTGGTTAGTTAAAGTTAACATTTCTGTTAGATGAGCATCTTGCATTACATGTTTCAGTAGCTATAAATGCGATTATAGCCTCAGTGGCTATAAACATGATTGTATCTGTAGCATCGGTAGCTATAAATATTACTCTACTCAGAAGATTCAAGTAATCATCAATAATCGAAAAGTTCCAGTTTATCATACAAAAAAAAAACCTTGCATTCCTACTCTCTTTTCCATGCTGACAAAATGTTTGAGGATATCTGGTCACACACACCCTCCCCCCGCCCCCCTTTTAAGCCATGTTTTTTCCTGGAGTCTTCTCTTTCTACCAAGATTTCTTTCATTCAAAAAGAAAAGGAAAATTTCTAGTACTAAAGAACATTTCTGAGTGACAGAATAAGGAGAAACTACATCCACATACCAGTGGCATTTCCCCCTCCCCTTCGTCTGCAATTACGTGGCCAATTATGAGCAGCAATGAATAAAGTTCTTCCAAAGTTTCAGTCAAGTCAATAACGCCCCTGCCCTACAAATCAAGTGAATAATTTGAGTTGGTAATAATTCTGATAATTTAACGCAGAATGTTTATTATGGACAGATGAGATAATAGAAAAGCACACAGACGGACAAAAGATAATGAAACATTTCATAAGATTGAGTTGAATTGAAAAGCTCGAGTAACATAGAGACATTATTGTTGTGCTTAGTGTTTGACTCATTGGTTTTAATAGTGCGGTTAAAACTCAACAAAAATTCATGGTATAAATTAATTAATAAAGAACTAATAAGCAACTCATTTTTTTGCATTATCTGGATCTACAAAACTAATCTTTGTAGAAATTAGAATATCAAAATAAAGATATGGTATATTGAGGATAATGTATAGGCACAGCACAGCAACTTAAATATTGCTCAAAGAGAAAGAAAGGCATAAATCTGTGTTTGTTTGTGTATAAGCTCTCGTAGAACTTCACTTTTTGGGTATTTCAATTTCTATAATCACGAGACAATTTGTAGCCCATGACAATAAATTCTCAAGCATGCGGCATTTAGTTTAAGGATAAATTATTTTAGAATATACTAAATATAGATTTAGACACCTAATTGGTTTAATTTGGTTGATGTAAAAGGGACTTCTTTGGAATCAGTAGTGAATAGACCATTATGCTCAAACTTCAACTCATCAAAAGCTACTGCCTTTCAATCAGTTTCCCACTTGATCACAACTAAAAAATGTAGTTATGTTTTGAATGGTCCTACAGTCATGCACCTACACTATACGTGCATCACCAGCTTCCACCATCTAATTATGGTTGGTTGAATCTCATTTTTTCCATACCTACTATACTCGTTACTCAGACTTCGCCACCTATGACGTGTGAGATGATGTCCAACCACAAGATAGGTAGGTACCAAGCACTATTCCTTGATTTTATACACCCCTGACACTATGATTACATGGGCAGTGGACAGTATGTTAAAAGCTGAATTAAAATGCCTGATCGATGTTTAAAGCTGGCACCTTTTCCTTGTAAAAGCAGCTATAAGGCAGGGCATCCTAGAAAGATTGATTTATCTTTATGAGCAAGCAGATGATAAAAGTATATTGTATACATTCTAACAGCAACAATCTAGGGCAAGGAATATGGTTGTAGTTAGTTAGTTACTCGCTAATTAGAATCTAGTCGCTAGATTCCTTAGAATACTTGAGAGTTCAGTGGGATATTGTGTCGGTTTTTATATGGCGCGGTGGAGTAGGAGAGGAACTAAAAGTAAAGAGCTGGAGACCAGTCCCAATTGTGCTTGGAATGAAAATGGAATACAGTAAGATTTCGGGGTTGGGAGCTTCTTGCTTGATTATTTTGAGGATTCCTTGTATCAATATATGGAATGCAGTCAAACTTCCTTCCAAAGTCGCTCTCTGTCAAACAATCTTCTTTACCTACCTCCTGCAAACCAGTGTTAATTACTTCCTCATCCCAAAGTCCCTACCTCCAAATCTTGCTTCTTTCCACCTTGCAACCAATATCTCGATTTTTGCAATCTGGGCAATTACGAATTACAACTTTGCAGTTCAAATAATTACCAATACCAATTATTGCAGTCCGAACAATTACTAATCTCAAACTTTTGGTCTGAAAACTACTAATTTTTAGGAAAAGGGGAGGAGCGAGACAAGCATAATTGTAGACGACAGATTTGAAATTTTCATCCAAGTAAGTTTTCCTCTATAACTCAATATGAAATATACCTGATTAAGGCGTGTGACCCGCTCTGAAAACACACTTGTGAGCAAAGGGATTGTAACATCAATAGAAGCTCTTGCAATAAGTGCATATGAGCTTAACCTTTCATCCATGGCTGCAAAGAAAATATCAATTCTTGTCAATAAGAATGAACAAAAGAAACTCATCAGGCTCAAATAATGATGTATAGTTTAACACCAAAAAGTATGTAGTAAAATTTTAGCAATGAAAAACATAGTGCCTATTTTGTAACTCTTAGAATTGTGTTGGGTCTAGCTCATCCTGATAAAATCGGCTTGTAAGGTGAGGATTGCCCCCACTTATAAGCAAATGTTCAGGCCATATATTGTCCGATGTGGGACTCTCAACACATTAGAAGAGATTTTCAACCAAGAACTGAATGTGCTTTAAAGGAAATTATCGGCATTTAATCAAATAAGAGTAAAACGTTTTGGTCCCTAAATGTGTAATGATGTATCATTATAGCCCCTGAACTTATTGAAATTGCAATAACATCCTTGGGTGTGTCTTTTGTTAGTAACTTTATGGACTAATCTTACTAACATAACACACATTTGGGGACCAAATTGACTTAAGAAAGACACATCAAGTGATACTTTTGTAATTTTGATACATTCAAGGACTGTAATGACGCCATTTGACAGATTCAAAGATCAAAAAAGACAGTTTACTCATTAAATAAATGAGATTATGTTGTACTGTAGGAAATTATGGTAAACAATATAAATAAGGAAGGAGTTGCGGCTTGTTAGAAAGTTATGCTTACACTATTCATAATTCTGTTGTAACTAACTTTTTGTGATTTTCATTGATTGATCTCAATGTTACAACTGATGGATTTATAGTAGCAATCAGATAACCTGCTACTGCAGGTTAATTACCAGATTAATACTGAGAGCTGTCAGTTACAACTAACTAATCTAGCCTATATCTAACCCCCCCCCCCCCCACCCCCCCACCCCACCCCCCCACCCACACAAACTCATGGGGAGTTAGCTACCCTAAGTTTGTTGTTTAGTAGTGGAGGCAAGGGGCTTTGTCAATACATCAGCCAGCTGGTCTGTACCGGGAATGTGAATGACATCAAGCTGCTTGGCAAGCACCTTCTCGAACAAAAAACAGATCAATTTCCATGTTTTTGGTTCTTGTGTGCATAATGGGATTCTGGGCAAGAAGAACTGCAGACTGATTATCACATAGGATGACGGGTGGCTTAGTGAACACATACAATTCCTTGAGTAAGGTTTGTATCCAAAGAAGATCTGCAGTTGCTTGTACTAAACTCCTATACTCTGCCTCTGTGTTAGATCTAGCCACGACTGGTTTAGAAAGTTATGCTTACACTATTCATAATTCTGTTGTAACTAACTTTTTGTGATTTTCATTGTTTGATTTCAATGTTACAACTTTACATTTATAGTAGCAATCAGGTAACCTGCAGTAGCAGGTTACTTACCAGACTAATACTGACAGCTGACAGTTATAACTAACTAGGCTAGCTTATCTCTAATACAGCTGAAGGAGTTCAGCAACTGACTAATTTAACTATTTAGGCACATCATAACTTTGAATTTACTTTTCATAGGTATTAAACAAAAAACACTAAACCAATTTCAAGGCAAAATCTGTTGATTTCAGCAGGAAATTGAGTTCTCAGCAAGCCTTGGCCCAATAAAAAATTGGACTTCTGCTGTCTCTGACTGATTTGTGATGTCGGTATTATTTTCAGTACAACCGCTTAAACAAAGTCCAGCAACAGGAAAGCCAATATCGACAATAACAAAAATGACAACTGAATTATGGTGCATGCGATTTATAAATATGTCAAATTTCCATACCAGATACAGAAGCACGAAGATAATCTGAATCACCCTCATCATTAAATGCTGATGCAGAGGCCACTAAATAGAAAGAAAGCTTATGTGAGGAAAAGTATTACAAAAGAAAAAATAAAAAAGCAATATAGAAAATTTCATATAGGTTTTACTTCTTAGCTCGCATTCTACGATGAAACCAAAGAGATTGGCAGCAGCTTTTATTCCTTCTGGTGGTAGCAAAGTATTTACAGTGGTAGTATTTATTGGCTGAAGAAGAACAATATTAACCGTTCAGCTTAATGACCAAATTTTAACAAACTCCATATTTTGACTTATATTGAAGAAATTCTAATTCCAAATTAAGCAATATGTGTTTCTCTTAGAATTTGGGTTGGGCCTAACTCCTCTATACAAAATAAGCTTGTAAGATGAGGGCTGCCCAAGTGCACATCTCTAAGCAATGTGGGACTAAATCCACCCCCCTTCAAATCCAACAGAATGAAGGTGTTGGAGGCTACGATGAAGGCATGTCAAATTCCTCAATTAGGCGACTAGGGCCAACCCGATGAAAGCGAAATTTCCAAGAGCCTCCTTGGATCCATCTAGGTTCACATAACTTGAAAGCTATATTTCAAAATAGCCTCTTCACTTACTGGGGTAAGGCTGTGTGCATCTACCCTCCCCAGACCCCACATAGTGGGAGTCTCTTGCACTGGGCCGCCTTTTTTAATATCAATAGTTAGAAACAGAAAGTTCCTAAAGTTCAAATATATTAACAAGTGCTACACTCGCACTGTCACTAATTACACAAAAACAACAAATTGTAGCTGGCAAATGCTTTCGGATAGGATAAATTCTACCAGAATCAGAGGAAAAACAAGTAACATTTTTATAATTATATTTGAATTAATAACCATTAGAAGGGCGGTCCAAGTATCCAGTAAGATATCACGGGCTTCCCAGCTCCAAGTCTCCTCTTCAGTATTGCTAGTTATGAGGACTTTAATTACTTCAGACATCCACATTGACAAAAACGTAAGAGTCCCGATGGCCCTGGAGCATCAACCAAAATTTGTACTCATTTCAACTATCATTATGATAAATAGAGAAATACCTACAAAAAAATAAAAAAAATAAAAAAGACAATTGAAATACCTCATAGATTTTAGGAGATTGTCAAACACGTAAGGAGTTGTTACATTTGCAATAGCCAACAATGCACGACAACCATCAATCATCTCACTGAAAGAAACCAGAACCAATTTGAGGGTCAAACGTAACTATAACTCTGTAGAGACAGGTGTGTGCACAAGTATGTGGGTCATTTGCAGTGTGTACACAAGTATGTGGGTCATTTGCAGGGTGCGTTATATAAATGAATATTATCCAGACCTGTCACTTTTCCCATTTTCAATAGCTTTTGAAACAGCATCAGGAGGGTCTACCCACTCAAGTATCCCAGAGAGGAGTTGCAGGAGATGCCTCTCATGCATTTTCCCATCATCTGAAACACGGTAGAAAATAATCAAAAAAATTCAAATGAAAGATCGTCAAAAGTTAAAAAGATTTTCTTTTGGGGTGGATGGTGATATAGAAAAGTGAACCCCCTAACTGATGAGGGGTCCTTTTAGCATTAACTAGTTATCTAGTTATGAACTTTAAATGTATTCATGGGTATTCATTCTGTTGAAGCATTACCTACTTCTAGATGGCTAGACTGATATCTACGGTCTCATCCCATTCTTTCAAGATATCTCATAGAAAGGATAAATTATGTTTATGGACCAATTATTTTGCTAAGAGTCTCGCATTTGATGAGATATGCCCTGAAAATATGTTTATAAGTGGTGGACAGTCCTCACCTTATAAGTTGTTTTTGTAAGGGTTGAATTAGGCCTTATCCAAATTCTAAGATGATAACAGACAATATCTAAGATCCATTGGCTACTCGCTATCGGGCCACTCGGGTCACACTCTTGATATTCAGTCCTGGACGTGAGGAGGTTGCGTTAGGAGTCTCGCATCGAATGAAATATTCACTAAAAATATGTTTATGCATGGTGGACAGTCCACACCTTAAGAAGTTTAATACAACATTTTATCAATGATGACCTTTCTAGCAGTAAAACTACAGAGCACCCCTATAAAGTCCATCCATCAAAACCATCTCTCACCAGAAAGACAGACAAAATACTTATAGAGGAGCAAACAGTCATACCAGAAGGAAATACAGTTCCTGTCAGAGAACAAAATTGTACAATTAGCTTTCTAGCAGAGACAGCAATAGGGCAATCAAGCCAGTAGCCTTCACGTGAAAACTTCGGCCTCAATGCAGCATATAAACTCAAAATCCATCCAATATGACCACTCAATATCAACACATCACGCCAATCTGATCCAGGCTGCATGTAAGCATCAAAAACAGAATCTTGAGCCATCAGTGGGAGACTCATAACATGAATTTCTAGTAATGACTGTAATGTAATTCTGATGTTTTGCCTAAGTTGTAATTCTGATGTTTTGCCTAATGGATGACAACCGTTAAGAAGCAAACTAACTGATTACCTGAACTAAGTGACATTCAGGCCTTTTAAGAGAATCCCCATCTTGCCTGACTCCAAGAGAGAAGACAATTATTTTTGTGTCACTGGTATTGTTACGAAAATCCCAATTCAGGATTTGAAGCATGAGATCCAGCGCTGCGGTACAAACTTTAACCTCAGGTACAACAGAGTCAGATTCAATAATCCTATTTGTGAGACTGGAAGCAGCTTCTTGGGTCCACTGGTAGAGTGTCTAAAAATATAGGTAATAATAGTACAAAGAAGAAAGGGAAAAAGAAATTAATATTAATCCAGCAATCAACTTAACAAGCGTCAATAACTGTCACTTATAATAATAAAACATTAATTAACTTGAGAACAAAAGTGTAAACTATAATGTAGAATGAATATCTAAATAATAAAACTTCAATTAACGTAAAAGCAAAAGTGTAAACTATAATGTAAAATGAATATCTAAATAATAAAACTTCAAATTAACCCAAGAGCAGAAGTGTAAACTGTAATGTGGAATGAATATTCTATAAATGGAAAGACCTTCAGGTAGTGCCGCTCAAGTGATCTCCTACACTGCTCATGAAATTCCCTTGGAAGGCCCATAGCACTTGAAGTAGAAGGAGAAAATTCAGATACCTATTGATATTTAATAAATAAATAAAGTTGGTATCTTTTACAGCTGTAGAATAAATAAAGTTGGTATCTTTTACAGCTGTAGAATAAAAGGAAAATGTGGAATTTCTATAAAATAAAATGAAGTATTACATACCAATGATTCGAGGAATTTGATTCCAGCAAGCTGCACATCTACTCCATGAATGCCCAAAATAGCCTGGTTCACCTGCAATACATGTGAAAATGTCAAGGATGGTTCTGTTACATGAATAGCTTTGAGTACACCTGCTAAAATTTTAATTGCCCAATAACACCAGTTTGGTCTCAAGGTAAGGAATAACAAGTCACAACAAGAGTAAACAAAATGGAATAATTGAAATCAAGATTTATATAATACCTTGTATCAAATTGAAATAACAACAAAAAAAGTTTAATTGGAAAGGAACAAAATGAGGAAGAACATATTTACTAGTTATATCATTGGCAATTGCCTGAACCTCAAGAAGTTCTCCGAACCAATCATAGACTTTATAGAGATCCATGAAAGGCAGGCATTTCAGAGCAATTGAACGTGGACATCCTAACAAAACTTGTGTTACAATGAAGAAGAACAAGACAAAACAAATAAGAAAAGCCTTGATATCTTAAAATAAGGAGAGTACTAATTGGGATATACTGGTGAATATATTCATATATCAGTATAAATTAACCACCAGAACGGGAAGTTATCTGAACATATCATCAACCGTCTTTGAAAATTGTCAACTGCTTTTTTGAGTAACTGTTTTTAAATGAAAATATGCTCTCTATAATTTAAACTGTAACTCTAGAATTTGGGGAAGACTTTAGAAGTTGGGCAGTAAATGGGATTAAGTAAGGCAAAAGATAAGGTAATCTTTGACTTGTCTACTAGAAAGAAAAGAGTATGTCTTAATGCATAGTTTTAAAAACTGGACCGGACCGGACCGGTTGAACCGGGAACCAGAGTGGTAACCAGTCTGATTCAATTGTTGGATTGGTCATGTCATTGAACCGATGAAAACCCGTAAAAACCGGAAAACCAACGGTTTCGGAAAACCGGTTGTTTAAGTGTTTTTTTTTAAATTAAAACGACGTCGTTTTTTATTATTTAAAGATGATTAAAATCAAAATATAAGAGAAAGCTGATATTTTTTCCTTTAAAAGTATGTGACAGTGTTGTTAAATATAGTGAATATATGCTATTGTAGTATTATAACATTGGTATGTTGCGGAATTTGAACCTAATTTATTTTCTCCCCTATATCATTGGTTTCTATTAATTGGACTGGGTGTTGTGTAAATGGTAATACATGTTTGATAGGCAACAAACATAAGTTTATATTTGAGATTGATACTTTGATTAAATTCTTAAATCAATTACTTAACTCAAATTTATAATTGACTCAAATTTGAATTTAAATTATGAACTTGTGAAATTATGATATTTTTAAATTTTTTGTGTTAGTGATTTTTTATAGATACCGAGTCATCCGATTCGACCGGTTTAATACCTATATAATTTTGTTATGATGACAAGTTTATTCAATCGAGTTTTCTGATTTTATCCAGTTTAGTCATGCGGTTTGACTAGTGACTCAGTGGTTCGACCAATGAACCAGTGATCCCATATCCTCACCGGTTCGATGACCAGTCCGGTTTTTAAAAGATTGTATTTCAGTGTAAATTGTTAAATAATTAAGTAGTGCACAGAAATAATAGATTTCATATAATCAAATCCCATACCAAACCAGCCAGCAAATAGTTGACGTTCAAAGAAAAAACCCAACCTACCCACTTAAATTTACTCCAGTTGTTCAGTCATCAGTGTAATCAATTCTGGGGGATTTGGACAGCCCACTGATACATTTCATGCATACAATTAGCATTATGAAATATTCCTCATTTTGAGTCCAGAAACATGAACAGAGGGGAGAGAAGGAAGAATACGTGTAAAAGGAGCAAATAGCCGAAAGAAACTAAAGACAGAATATGTGGTCACCTGATAAAAGAGTGTCTCTTTCTCTGCAGCTACTTCCTCAAGCCTGCATGTAGAAAATTTTGGCAAACCAACTATAAGAGATGAATTCACAACCTCAAAGTTTAGCTAATACTGATCTGCAACAACACAACAATCTTTCCCTCCTTTGGAAAATAAACATCTGCTGTAATAAATGCCAAAAAAATAAAAGAACTTTTCCTATAATGTGTTTTCGATTAACAATTCCAACACAAGATATATCTTTAAATTTTTTTTTGTATATAACTAGGTGAAACTTGTTCATAGTTACTCTAGTAAAGTCAATCCCTAACGAGGATACTACAAATTGGAGGTTCTCGTACCTACTACATTTGATTTTAAGCAGCATCCATATTATAAATTGGCAGTGCTATTTTTTGTAAAGTAATACTTGTATTTGCATATATATGTCTCTCTCCTGTAACACACATATCTCAAGGGAGACAATGTTTGTTGATAAAGTAAGGACGCTACACTATACATATTAGGAGAAAGCTAAGTAGCTTCCCTTCTTAGGTTGACCTTCTCATGCCGGAAAGAAGAAGAAAAAAAGAATTTAAGCCAAGTATATCCAAGACAACAAAAATACTATATTTCCTCTTTAAAACATTAAAGAATTTCATTGACCTACCCACTTGTTTCTTGCTAGGTACAACAATCAGTACTAGTCAATACCAGTTTAATTTGCACAAATTCAACTACAAATATTTGTGCAAAGCATATTTGATATTTCCTATGGAACTCAACTAAAAGAGTCACAAAAGAGATTGGTACAAAGACTTGTACAAGGTCACAACTCACAAATTCATTGAGATGAATTAGAAAAAGATTAAGAATGAACCTGTTAGACCCCGACTATATTCTTTTACTATTCTCATTGTTTCCCTTTTAAAATCATTATTGTTCATTGTGATTTCAAAAAATACAGTGTAAGTCAAAATAGTTGAGGAAAGAATGATGACATGATCTGACTATTAAACTTCTAAGTCACTTAGATATTTTTAAATATTGCATGTCATCAGCCTACTCTACACACATTTTATGGTGTCAGGATTACTTGTTGCAAACAAAGTTTGCATTTTATTTGATTGACATATAATTGGGCAACCATATTATTCATGATATAATATTTTTATAATTTATTAGAGGGTTAATACCATTTTACCCTAGCCATATAGGCAACTTCCGGTTTACCCCTGTAAAAAAAAATTTTGCAAATGCCCCTTGCCATTTCAAGATTCCATCAATATCCACCTTTGAGAGATCTGGCACATGCCAAGTGCATATGTGTCAAGCTGAGTGGCATTTTATTTTATTTTTCTGACACCTAAGCTTATTTTTGCCACATCAGTAATTATTGATGTATATAATATTATTACATTTGCTTCTTCTTCTCCAAATCGTGTTTGGAGAAGTTCCTCTTCAAATTAGGGTATGAAAATGGGTGGTAGCAGAAGTTTCCTCTTCAAATTAGGGTATGAAAATGGGTGGTAGCAGAAGTTCCTCCATTGCCAATTCAACCGGTAGGGAAATACCACATCAACATCCCAATGAAGATGTTCGTGTCAAAACTTCCTCCTAGGGTTTTCTTGGGTATTTGACACGAACATCTTCATTGGAATGTTGCAAAAAAAAAAAATTACAGGGGTAAACCGGAAGTCCTCTATATGGCAGGGGGTAAAATGGTCTTAACCTTTTATTAGAAGTAACAGATATTTACTTAAAGCAATTAAATTTTATAATTTCAAGAGGGCGGTGCTGCTGCTGTATGACTGAGAGGTCACAACTCACAAATTCAAGTGGTGGGATTAACCTCTTGTATGCTTTGTTCTATAGCATGTATCTATGTAGGTTAATACTCAGACCATTTTCTTTAACTGAAAAATTAACAGAATGCACTACTTACCAACCCCTTTTCATCAATTGAGCAGCCACAGAAGAAACTTTGGCTTGGACATAGCTATCTGGAGAACTTGCGTGTTGCATTGCATAGCATAGACAAAAACTGCAATATATATTTAAAAGGTTTAAGATGTATGTATCAAAAAGGGTAACATTTTTTGTAGATGGGAAGGTTTAAGCAAAAACCTAATCAAGCTTTTCTTGTCATCAGCATTAAGAAAACCCCATTCTCTAATAGCAGCTTCTCTGATTGCTGCAGCGGCTTGAAACCTTGCAGTTGCCACCAAGGAGTTTTCTGCATAGACAAAATCAGTACAGAATCAGCATGATCTAAACCAGAATAACAGACAAACTTTAAGAGGCCACCTAATAAAGTATAATGAATTAGTATTGCAAACGTAAACTACTCCAAAACCAAATAACCAATAAGATGACGTCTATTTTTTTTATTATAAGCTAGTAACACACTCTCTTTCTAGCACTCAATCCATGATTGGGTGAAATTCAAGTGGTCCGGTCACTTTGGAGATGAGTCTCACTATATAGAGAATGAAATCTTAGTGATTTACTGGGATCCACATGAATTTCACACAATCATAATTAGTGTTAAAGAACAGGATTTTTTATTGAAATGAACCCTCGGTCACTGTTAACATGCCAATCCGACACCTGGATAGAGGTCAAAGATCTTGATTATTTCTTCTAGCCTACTTTTTTTATAGGAGCTGTATTATCATTCAGTTTGTCTTATATTAGAGATTATCTATGGTCAATTGCTTAAAAAATGCAAAATATTTTAAGTGAAATCTTATTTAACATAGTTTTGAGTTGTTTTTCCCTTTCTTTTTATGTCATCCTTCTCCCTTCCTCTCATCCAAACATAACAATAACATCATTGTTACAAGTTTTTTATCCAGATCTAGTTTGATCCACGGAATTAATTTCTGCAATCACTTTCTTGAAAAGCAGCAATATATCCAATAATTCTTTTGCTCAAAAGAAGTTCGCTAGAAAGAAAATATCTCTTGTAGCATGTTTCAAGTAAAAGTAAAAATTGATACATTCTCCCGGTAATTATATCCCTAAAAGACAGTTTTTTATTAAAAACGGTATAAAAGTCTCACAGCCTGATATATCACATGAAGACCCAACCTTGAGACTAGTATAATCATTAATCACCATTGAAGTCATTGTTTTCATTTGCGGATAGACGAAAATAGTGGATTGTTAAAATTCCACCATGCAAAAATACTATAGCACCGCTAGAGACTTGCGACAACATTTTGTACTAAATGGTGTATCGTGAAACAGTAGCGGCTTGTCCAATCTCCACTACACTATAGCGGCTTATACCAAGTTCCACTACACTATAGCGGCTTATAACAAACATTTTGTACTAAATGGTGTATCACAGAACAATAACGGTTTGTCCAAATTCCGCTACACTAAAGTGTTATAACGCCACTATAGCAGTTATTTAACAAGATTTGAAGCATGAATAATTGACACTAAACACATCATCAAACCCACTCAACATGAATGAAAAGCAGATTTGATTCTAGAAAACCAGATAGCAGAATCACTGATAATGTTAATGATGATAAAAAAACAAATTAGTGAACTAAATTATTCAAAAACAAATATGGCATTACAATACTCAATTTGTTCTCAAGTATCAATGTTGCTGTTTTCATTATCCAACTAACAAACAATACCTATATTAAACTAATAAAAACTTCTCTGCAAACTATTCAAGCTGCAATTTGATGAATAGGTAAACAATAGCATAAAGATTATTGTAAAGTCACTGACCAAGAATGAACTGACAAGTCTTATACGGCTGAGAAGATTGACCTAATGCCAAAACAATTGCTTCAGAAGCTGCAGGATTAATTTGCATCTGAAAATAACAACATGAGTACACGTAGTCAACACTTAAAATCAAATGTATGCGGAAACTGAATATAAAAATTGATGAAGAAAACCTGAATGGAGGTGCTAGCTAACTCGATTGCTCGCATGGTAGATTGAAGCTCGGAGAAATCAGTATTTGCAGTAAAACCTTGCATCTTGAATGTGAAAACCTAATCGATGTTGAACTAGCTTTAGTTGTATAATGTTTTCGAGATGAAAGAGCGTCGATGATGCAGAAATTGGGAATGGAATCGCCAGCAACGAGAGAGAGTGAGTGAGTGAGTGATGATGATGATACGTTAAGTGCGGTGCGGCGAGGTTGTGTTTGAGAGCGATTTGTACTTGTTGAACCCCGAATCAGAGAGGTGGTGGTGGTTGAGTGTGGCTCTGGCTGGAGGTTTTACTCACTAGTCACGGTCACTACTACAGTACAATTCTTGTGTCTTTTATTTGCCCTTGTTTGCATCTAGAGCCCAAGGTTCTTTTCATTTTACTTTAAAAAGTGAGAAATATTTGTTCACACACCTAAATAAATAAATAAACCACTAAAATAGTTCTTAAATTTATATAGTAGGCTATTAGATGTTCCTATTTTGAAAAGAAAAATAAAAGTGTTAAATAACTAATTATTGATAAAATCAAAACAAAACTAGACATATTTTTTTTCTCTTAAGGATCAGCATAACTATATTGATTATCGATAGACATATAATGCATGTTTATTTGCGATTTTCTAATTTATGAATAGCAGAAAATTTTATGAGGAGTTTTTATGAACAAGTGATATCTTTTTCTTTGAAAAATTAGTTACAATTATTTAGTATAAAATCTGGATGGTAAGTACAAAAGGTGGTTTGAGAATTAAGTCTCTTGCGAAAAATTAACTCAGTTGCAAATTTTAAGTTATGGTGGAGTTTTTTATTCAAATAATAAGAGAGATAGATTTTTGAGAAATATGATTTTTATATTTAACAAGTCTATCAACTATCATGTATTTTCCTTCATTTAATCTAAAGTTAAAGGTGAATTGCAAAATTTGTTGAATAACTCTAGTTGGTTACTTAAAGATGGAAAAACAATCGATTTTTTAGTTAGATAATAGGTTGGATACTCTTATTGTTAACATGTTTAATGAATTTGACCACCTTCGATCACACCTTAAATTTAAAGCAAAAGAGTTCATCACAATGAAGGAGTGGTCTATTCCTCTTTATATTCTTTAAATGCATTCAAGCATTTATTAAATTACGTCTAAAGTGTTAATTCTTGTTGCAATTGAGATAGAAAAAAAATAGGGATAGATTAAAATTGGTTTAAAATTAGTTATATTTGTCTTACTAAAGCATAGTTCCTTGGCAATTAAGGAACGTATGGAGGACTTGTTTCTCCATAAATATATATATATATATATATATATATATATATATATATATATATATATATATATATATATATATATATATATATATATATATATATATATATATATATATATATATATATATATATATATATATATATATAAACTAATTATTACTTTGATGGGTCGGTTAACATAGGTTTAAGCATTCGATTAACCTCTTGGTAGAATGAAATTCATCTTTTTAATTAAAAGGATTGCATTAAAAAGATATTAGAATTGTTTAATTATTGTTTTTGTTAGCTTTTCGAAAGATTTTGATTTAGCTCCCCCTTTGCACTTAATTCTCTTTTTCTTTTAAAACATGTATTTAGTTACCTAAAAAAAATTTTTACGCAAAATACTTTTTTTCGTCCTTTAGTTTTATTTACTTGGAAAGAGAGTGTACACTAGACTATGTCATATTTGTTTATTTGTTTCATGAATAAAATATATTAACAATCAAACATGCAGTCCAACTATCACAAAGTTAACAATAGTTTGGAGAAAATATTAGTATTTGACCTTAATGATTTATTTCCCATATGATCGAAACGATGGCCAAATATTTGCAACATTCTCTTCAAGGTGTAGTTTTTTGCAAGATAATAAACATTGATATAGTTGTACTGAAAACATTTACAACAACGCAGCATGTAGTCAGAGATTCACTGTTAAACAATTACATATAGTGGTATATCAATCCTTGTTGCGCAAATATCTCAGCATACAAAAAAGTCAAACATTCTAGAAAATTAATTGAATGCATAAAAAAACTCCAGCATTAGATTAAAGTATATTAATGAATGCATAAAAAATAAATATTGATTTATGTTCCGGTGTGGGCCTCACCTCGGCAGGCCCAATACCAAATACGGCCCAACAGGCGAACTGAGCACACCTGGCACACGCCCCTTCGGACGAGCAGGACCGTCCGCCGGGCACAAGCCATCACGCCGCATCCCCTTCGTCGTCCGTCACACCAGACGAGCGAGACTACCCGGGCTCCCTCCGCGGGAGAATAACGTGCTCGGCGCACGTTCTCCACGTGCTCCCCTCCGCGGGGACACGTCATCGGCCAACCGCCCACCTCCGAAAGAGCAGGTCAAATCCACTTTCCGGAGACCTAGGAGCGGCTGAACTAGGGCGAAGACCACGTCCTGGTCTTCACTACGCCACGTAAGCCCTAGCAGTCATTAGGGTTGGGCCTGGTCGTCTGGCCCACCTCGAATGACCGTTGGCCCAGCGCTGGGGTCTCTCTATAAATACCCTCTTCTTCAAGAGGGTCAGGTAACTCTTCTTGCCCCCTTTTCTGTACTATTGCTTCCTCTCTGTCCAACTTCTTACTTGGGCGTCGGAGTGCTTTGCAGGTACACCCCCTCCTCGTTCTTACCTCGGCGAATAGATAACCGTCCGGCGAAGCGTGGCCAGTCCGTGATCCCTCCTGATCAGGTCAGATCAATTTACTATTTCACAACTTCACGGTAAATTAATTGAAGTCAATATAGTTGTGGAGGAAAAATCAATATATAATGTTGAGGAATGTAAAAAAAAAAAAAGGTAGCTCATTATTCTAATCCCATTTTTATGCATTTTTCTTATAAAATTGAGAGAAAAAGTTAGATAAACTAGGTAGATGAAACAATGAACATATGATTCAAGTATGTCGATGTCCCTGTCCCTGTTATATTTCAATGCACAACTCTACCCTGTCCCAGTTAGAACAAAAATTAGTGCATCCCATAAATTAGTTCGGAGTCGTTGGAATCTGCATATTCTATCGGAATCTTCATCGTGTTCTTGAGCTTCATCAGTTAGAACTTCAAGCTCGCGTCATTTCTATGGTTTCTTAATACGATCTTGTTTTTGCACCCACACTGAATCATGTTCCCATACTTACATGCCTCAATTTCGCACAATTGTCATTTAATTTAACTTTTATGGTTTCATTGTTTTTCACATATTGGTGAAATTGTTGTTGTTGTTCTTGGTTGATTAGTGAATATGATGAATGTTCATGAACATGATAGAGGATGAGGGAAGAGACAGGGAAAGAATGGGTTTGAAATAGGAGCATGGTATAATAAGTGTTTTGAAAAATAAAAAGAACAAGAGTGAAGGACAACAAAAAGACGGAAGTGAACAAAACTAGTTTTTTATTTTTCTAAAATTTCCTTTTTTTATATAAATGTTACTAATTACATGTGACATATAAAATGACATCCACCTTGACAAAATAAAAGTACACGCGTCATTTCAAATTTCACATATATTATTCTGTTGACTTTGAGTAACAGAGTAAACAGAAAAGACTAACGTGACACTATTTGAATAATTAAAGTATCAACTTGAAACTTGTTAAAATTAAGATACCAAAATGGATCTGAGGTAAAATTAAAGGATCAAAAAGGTATTTTTAAGTTAAGTTTGTTTCAATGTTTATTAATAAATGATCGCATTAATGTGTTTATTAAATTTAATATTGAAAACTTAAATGATAGTATTAAACTTTAAGGGACGCTTTTAATTTTAATTTTTTAATAGAAAGTGTGCTCTCAATTAATTAATAAAAAACATTAATATTTTAATTTAATATTTGCAATTTACTTTTAAGTTTATAATTTCTAACTGTGGTGATATGTATGGGTGGGAAAACGGGTCGTCCGTCCCGCCCCGCCTTAAGCCCGCAAAAAAAGGGCGGGGAGGACAGGCACATAAAGTGAAAATGGGCATAAAAATCTAACTCATGTTTTTTAATAGATTAATAGGCTTGTTTTTACATTTCAATTAGATTTTTCACTTATTATTTAGAATAATTTTTATAAAGCATATTTTTAACAAATTTTACTTCAAAAAGTATTGCATATATTCTCAAATAAATGTATAAAATAAAACCATCAAGAATTTGAATTACTAATATTAACTAAAAAATGGCGGGTTTAAGGTAGGACAAGCTGAACGAATAGGTGCGGCGGATTTTCGCAGGCGACGAATTTTGGCGGGTGGCGGGTTTTGGTGGGCGGCGGGCCCAAAATCCCAACTCAGCCCGCCATTTTTTGGCGGGTGCACGGGCCAGTCCTGCGGGCACGACCCGTTTTGTCACCCCTAGTGATATGTTCACTTGAGTTTATTATAATTTATGTGTAATGATTATTTTACCAAATGCTTACTAAATATACAATTTTTCAATCTGGTTTGGAATTTAATAATATGATAAATTGAGTTATATTAGAAGAACAAGTTACACTAATTAATATTTTTCGAACTTCCTACGTCTCATTATTCGTATATAGTTCTTTAACATTTAGAATTTATTTCAATATTTTTAATTCTTCAATCAACACTTCCTTCTATATTAGTTCATTTTACAAAGTATTAATAAATTTGCATAATGAATCAGTAGAGAATAAAGTATTGATTGAAAAACTATAAGTATTGAAATAAATTTTAATCGTCAGAGAGCGAAATACAGATAATGGATTGCAGAAAACTCGTAAAACATTGATCAACATGAGTTGTTTTCTAACGTAACTTAATTTTTTATATTATTATCTTATGATTCAATTTGAAATATTATATATTCAATGAGGAGTTGGTAAAACAAGCAAACCACTTACGATATAATAAACTCATCTTTTATAACATGTTGACTGAACAAAATTAATGTTGCAATGTATAAGGAATAACCTTAACAATAACATACATATACAAATACATCATACAATAACACGAACAACAAAATTTATCAACAAAAAAACAACAATTAACATTAACAAAATAACAACATACCTCAACAAAAACATCAATATTCCTAATAAAGAAACATTTATAATAACACAAACAACAACATTTATCAACAAAACACAACAATTTTCTTTAACAAAACAACATCGTACCTCAATAAAAACATCAATGTACTTCAACAAAAACATCTAAAATAATACAAACAACAATGTTTATCAACAAAAACACAAACTTACCTTAACAAATTAAAAACATCAATATTCCTAATAAAAAAACATCTACAATAACACAAATAACAATATTTATCAACAAAATACAACAGGTTACATTAACAAAACAACAACATACTTCAACAAAAATATCAACATAGATCAACAAAAACAAGTAAAATAACATAAAGAACAACATTTATCAACAAAAAAATAAACTTACCTTAACAAAACAACAACATACCTCAACAAAAATATCAACATACTTCAACAAAAACATCTAAAATAACACAAACAACAACATTTATCAACAAAAACACAAACTTACCTTAACAAAACAACATACATCAACAAAAACAACAACATTCGTAATAAAAAATATCTACAATTACACAAACAAGAACATTTATCAACAAAAACAACAATTTACCTTAACATAAACAACAATAACACGAACCTTTTACTTATCTCACCAAAAATAATAATATAAAACTTATAATCTCATATTAATAACAAGAAAATTGATCTTACCTGATCTTACTTGACAAAACAACAACATACCTCAATAAAACTTAAACCTTTTACTTATCTCACCAAAAATAATAATATAAAACTTATAATCTCATATTAATAACAAGAAAACTGATCTTACCTTATTAGAAAGGAATCAATGACCTGCCATGCGTCGTTGATCTGAAGGTTGTTCGTCCGAAGTAGGGAGGAGGAAGGGGTGTACCTGCAAGACACTCTGATGCCAAAGTAAGTAATGAACCAGAGTGAGAGTAAATACAGAAGAGAGATAGAGAATTGAATCCCTGACCCTATTGTGAAATAGGGTATTTATAAAGAGATCTCAGCGCAGGGCCAACGGTCACTTATGTTGGGTTGGATTTTCAAGCCCAACCCAGGTGACTGTTATGGCTTAGTGAAGACCAATGTGTGGTCTTCGCCATAGTTCAACTGTTCCGTGATCTCCGAAAGATGGGTTGACCAGCTCTTTCGGAGGTGGGTAGTTGGCTGATGACGTGTCCCCATGAAGGGGACACGTGGAGAACGCGTGGAAGACATGTTGTTCTGCTCGACGGGGGGAGGGTGTCTGCCCGGTGTTCTAGACCCGTGCCCGACACTGCGGAATTCGGGCCTTGTTGGGCCTTCCCCAAATAACGTTGGGTTGGACCTGCCCGACGGATAGGCAAACCTGGGCCCAGTCCAGAACAAAAATAATAAACGTTATGTTGACAAATGTTTCATGTGTATTTTGAATAAGATTAACAAGACATATATTTTGAACAACAACAATATTATAACTCATTAAATATTTTGTGTACGTACCTTTTCTTGAAAAGATTTATGGAAAATAAAGACAAAAGTACGAGCTAGCTACTTGTTTCGTGACACCTTTCCTCTATTCACACTAGTAGGAGAAGTTATGTTGGAGTTTTGTCAAGATATGGTGAAGTTTTGAGAGATTGGGATAAGGCAAGAGAAGCTAGGGTTTCACTTTGAACGTAGTTTGTTTTGAAGTGTATTAAGTTAGCTTATATAGGTCAAATATTTCATAACGGTTGATAAAATAAAATGTGGTGAAATTTCATGATATTTAACTACAGTTGTTTATATTGGATTGTGGTAAAAAAAATTATTTAAAAATAGAAATTAAGGGAATACACCCTTTTTCTAACGAAAAAATATAAAATTGCAGGTATTGTGAATCAACATGTGACACTCTTCACATATCACAATGGTTGTTTAGTTGGATCGTGGTTATATGTGATTTTGAAATAAAAAATTAAAGATGTTGCTGACAGCTCAGAAGAAGGCACTGATGATGAAGAAGAAGGCACTGCAGAAACTGAGGAGGACAGGTCCAACTCAGCTGAAGAGGAAGATTGATGACTTAAAATGAGATGTTGTTGCTGCTGTTTCTTTCTAGGTTGTTTTTTTGTATAACCTGAATTTTTGATGCTCTTCAAAGAGCAGTTTTACTGTAATGTAACCCCTAACAATTGTATTGTTACAATGTATGATGTATGCTAAGTATTTAGTGAGATCCTAATTTGTGGCTAAAAAGGGGGAGAGAAAGAAAGATAGGAACAACAGGTACAACAGATGATATGGAACAGCATGTACCGCAGATGATGTGCAGAACAGGTGGATAGCTTGACTAGCCTATGTGCTATTATGTGCACATGGTATAATCATGCTTGCAGGGTATGGCCACAGGTGTAAGTGCTGATGAGATGTGTGTGTGATAACAGCTGCTTAGTGTTGTTAGTATAGTATTGTGCTGATGTTATATATATATATATATATATATATATATATGTGTGTGTGTGTGTGTGTGTGTGTGTGTGTGTGTGTGTGTGTGTGTGTGTGTGTGTGTGTGTGTGTGTGTGTGTGTGTGTGTGTGTGTGTGTGTGTGTGTGTGTGTGATATGTGAGTTCCTAGCTTAAGTATGAATGTTTGTTAAAACTAGGAGCTATATGCTGAAGTAGCTAGGATCTAACCTTGTGTGTGACTTCAGAATGTCATTTTGAATGTCTGAACATCCACAGGTTGGATGGTTGAGTGGTTGTTTGCAGGTTGTGTGCTCAGCTGAGAGGATATGCATCAATTGAGGGGGAGTAACCCAGTGTGTTACTCAGCAAAGTGTGACATCTGTAGTGGTAACTAACAGATGGCTAATAAGGTGAGTTATAACAGTGAGAGCTAAATGTGAGGACTTAGAGAGGCTTAGGTTAGTAGCTATCCTGCATGACATAAGTCTTCTGCTGCGTAAATCTCTAATATGATGACAGAGTGTTTTAGCCAAAAATTTGTCAAAGGGGGAGTTTGTAAGTGCTCTTGATTGGCTGCATTTTGTGGCAAAACACTAGAGCATGTATGTATGGCATGACTCATGTTAGTGCATACATAATATGGTATGTGCAGGGTAAGTTGACTTAGCTAAAAGCAAGTTAAGCTGGATGCCATACTCAATGTTATGACTTGGGTCGTATGACATCAAACGCATGTTTGTTTTTATGGTAGCTATAAACCAGGAAACAGAATAAGAGCTCAAGCTGGATATCAGGAGACTTTCTAGAAGCCCTAGGCGAGCTAAAATATCCCTGAATTAAGTGACAAGCGTGTAGACTATTGAAGATAGGTTTGTTATGGATAAAACCTAATTTATGCACCAAGGCCCAAAGGACTGACAGCTGCTATAAATATCAGAAGAAGCAATCCTGAATAGCAACTCTTGACAGAAGATTAAAGAGTGCAGATTGCAGAGTCCTTGTGAGTGAAGAAGGCTAGTCTTCACGTGTGAATTCTGTTTAGGAATACTTGTACTCCAAGCAATTGTCTGGTGAATGATTGCATTGGATAGGTAGATTCTAGGTTGTGTCTCACTCAAAGCT
Source organism: Lathyrus sativus (assembly GCA_963859935.3). Classification (NCBI taxonomy): domain Eukaryota; kingdom Viridiplantae; phylum Streptophyta; class Magnoliopsida; order Fabales; family Fabaceae; genus Lathyrus; species Lathyrus sativus. Next base: position 707,301,731 of record OZ012737.1, read on the forward strand.
GTGAAGCAAGAGCGTGTGAGTTCCTTGATCAAAGCTGTGAAGTAAGATCAAGGTGTGTATGAAGTGTCTCTTCATATTGAATTCTGTAATTGTGAATTGTATATCACTGTGGTGATTGAAGGGGAGTGAGTGGGTATACTGAGGTCTAGAGTGTCTCTAGGTTGAAGTGTCATTGGGTAGGTTTTAAGTGAGGAGTGTAAACTGGAGGTTTAACTTTGAATTAATTCTACTAATAGTGAATTTCCTCCCTGGCTTGGTAGTGATATAATACCATAAGAGAGAGAAAAGAAGTAAGATGAAAATCTCATATATTGATTGTGATTGAAAGAGTACAAAGGCATGGTATATAAAGCCTTAGATCTAACTAACTGTAACAAACTGAACTAACTGTAACAAACTGTACAGCTGGCATATAGCTGTAACAGTTGCATAACTACTACTCTCTATTAGTCCCCCTTAGAAGCTGAGGGTGTGTTTAATAAACTAAGTTTATTGAACACTCGCAGTTTATCTCGTAGAGGTAAAAACTTGATGGCTGAGAGAGGTTTGGTCAACAAATCTGCCCACTGATCTTGGGCAGGAACATGCTCCACAATTAGACTCTTAGAGATCACTTTCTCCCGTACAAAAAATATATCCAGTTCCATATGTTTTGTCCTGTTGTGCAAGACAGGATTGTGTGCAAGTGTCACGGTGCTGAGGTTATCACACAGTAGTTTAGGAGTAAGAAGTCGGCAGTGAAGTTCCTGCAGTAAAGACTGAACCCAGATTATTTCAGATGCTAACTGTGCCATACTCCTGTACTCAGCTTCAGCACTGGACCTTGCCACTAGCTGCTGTTTCTTGGACCACCAGGAAATGAGATTAGGACCTAGAAACAAGCAAGCTCCTGATGTTGACCTTCTGTCATCAGGGTCTGATGCCCAGTCAGCATCACAGAAACCAAGTAATGACAGAGGTTTGTGAGGTGCTGCAGGCTGAATCAGTAAACCATAGTGCAGAGTCCCACTGAGGTATCTTAGTATTCTTTTAACTGCTTTCCAATGCTCTTCCAAAGGATTTGACAGAAATTGGCACACCTTATTGACAGAAAAGGAGATCTCTGGCCTAGTGAGGGTAGCATACTGAAGGGCACCCACCACAGACCTGAACTGGGTGGGATCAGAGACAGGTTCAGAACCAAACCTAGAGAGTTTGCTGGTAGAGACCATAGGTGTGGGCATGCCATTGGCATTGATCATATTGACTTTGGCTAGTAAATCTGTCAAGTATTTGGCTTGGGATAGAAGCAAGGAGCCATTGGGCAGATGAGTGACTTCTATGCCAAGAAAATAATCCAAGTTGCCAAGCTGTTTAAGTGAAAAATCAGAATTTAGCTGGGTGATTAAACCACTGATGAAGGCAGAAGAATTACCAGTGATAATTATATCATCAACATACACCAACACCATAATACTTAGGCTGCCAGTATGGAGAATAAAGAGGCTAGGATCACACTTGCTAGCATGAAAACCATGACTTAGGAGAGAGCCCTTGAGTTTATCAAACCAGGCTCTAGGAGCCTGCTTCAGGCCATAAATGGCTTTGTTTAATTTGCACACCAAAGACTTGTTTGCAGCTTCAAAGCCAGGAGGCTGCTGCATGTAAACTTCCTCTACAAGTGTGCCATTTAAAAAGGCATTGTTCACATCAATTTGCTGTATAGACCACCCGTGAGTCACAACAAGAGTGAGTACAGTCCTGACAGTTACAGGCTTGACCACAGGAGAAAATGTCTCTGTAAAATCACTGCCAGCCTGCTGATGAAACCCTTTGGCCACTAATCTGGCCTTGTATTTGTTGATGGTTCCATCAGGGTTCTCCTTGACCCTAAATACCCACTTGCAGCCAATTGGCTTCCTAGAATCAGGTGGAGACACCAAGTTCCAGGTCTGATTCTTTAACAGTGCAGTGTACTCATCTTTCATGGCCTGAAGCCAATGAGGAGAGGCCAAGGCTTGTCCAACAGAATTAGGTTCCATATGAGTAATTAAGAGGGTAGGTTTAATTTTAGGTTTAGTAATACCATTTTTTAGACCTTGTTTGCATGGAGTGAATATTGTGAGCATGACTGGAAGGATTAGGCAGAAGAGGTACAGTATTGATGGAGGACTCAGAGGCAGGAGAAGAAGGGGAAATAGTGGGAGCCTCTGCAATATCAGACTGCAGAGGAGTGACAGACAAAGAATTGACAGGTGTAGTAGGAATGGGAGAAGAAGTAGCTGATTCTGCAGTTACTGAAGGTGAACCAGAGATAGGAGAAATAGCAGAGTTGGCAGGAGTGAGACTGAAATTTCTAAGTTCAGCAGAAGGTGTATGAGAGGGTGGAGTGGGAACAGAAGGAACATGAGTGATAGGCACAGCAGAAACAGCCCTAGTGACAGAGTTAGAATCATTAGGAACAAGAGGGAAGGACCAAAAAGAAGGAGTAGAGGGGAGTGAAGAAGATTGATCAATGGCAGGAGATGGAAAGAGAGTAGGATAGGGAAATTTTGATTCATTAAAAATGACATCTCTAGAGACATAAATTTTTCCGGTGGCAGATAGGCACTTGTAGCCCTTGTGAATGGTAGAATAACCAAGAAAAACACACTCTTGGGACCTAAAGTCCAATTTGTGAGAGTTATAAGGACGAAGAAAGGGAAAACAGGCACAACCAAAAACTCTTAAGTGAGCATAATCAGGAAACTTGTGAAACAGTTTGAAATAGGGAGTTTTATGCTCAAGAGACGCGGAAGTCTGTTTATGAGATAAGTGGCTGTGATAAAGGCATGATCCCACATTTGAAGGGGCAAGGTAGAGTGAGCAAGCAAGGCTAAGCCTGTTTCAACTATGTGTCTATGCTTGCGCTCAACAATGCCATTCTGATGGTGGGTATGGGGACACGTGAAACGATGCACAATGCCAAGATCATTGAGATATTTGGTGAGAGGTCTAAACTCACCACCTCCATCAGTTTGAACAACTTTGATTTTGTGGTTGAACTGAAGTTCCACCATAGTTTTGAACTGAACAAACTGAGAGAAGGTATCATACTTTAGCCTAAGAGGAAAGATCCAAGTGAACCTAGAAAAGGCATCTACACAAGTGAGAAAGTAGGTATAGGCACCTGAAGATTTAACAGGTGCAGGACCCCATAAATCACAAACCACTAATTCAAAAGGATGATTATAAACAGTAGTGGAGAGAGAAGTAGGAAGTCTGTGAGATTTGCCTAAGGAACAAGCAGAACAAAACTCTGCTGCAGACTTAGAAGAGAGAGAAATGCAGCAGGTTTTGAGCACTTCAGCAAGAACTTGATGATGGGGATGACCCAACCTGGTATGCCACAGAGCATACTTACTGAGAGTAGGAACAGACTTAGCAGTAGAGTAAATAATAGGCAAATTAACAGCAGAAACATCATGTTTATTCACAGAAAATGAAGGATTACAATCAGTAATAGTATGACTAATATCATTGGAATGAGATACAGTATTACATGAAGCCCTAGGATTACAATTATTGAAATCTAAATTTGAGCTAGAATGGAGACTAGACAGAGGCTTTGACACTTGAGAAGAAGGAATCTGAAACTTGTAAAGACCATCATCTCCAACAATACCATGAAGAAGCACCTCAGAAGAACCCTGAGATTTGACAAGACAAAAAGAAGGATGAAATTCAAAGAAAACTTTATTATCTTGTGCAAATTTACTTACACTGATGAGGTTTTTGGTGATGTGAGGAACAAGAAGTAAATTGTGAAGCATGAGAGGTGTGTGAGACAGATGAGAGGAGGGAAATTTCATGGAACCTATAGAGTTAATGGACAAACCTTGGCCGTTTCCCATGAAGACTTGTTCAGAACCAGTCACAGATTGAGCATCAGGCACGTTGGAAGAATCAGGTGTAACATGGTGTGAGGCACCTGAGTCAGGATACCACCATTGGTTGCTGAAGTTGGGATCAGAACTAGCCACAAATGCTTGAGGAGGAGAAGGTCGTGGTGCAGCTGATCTAGGTGAGGAATAACCAAAGACAGGAGCATACACAGGACGGGCATTCGCCAGAAATGGATTGAAGGGAGCTTGTTGCGGTGGAAACGGCTTTGAAGAGGACTGAGTGTACCTGTAGTAGCAAACAGAGGCATCGTGTCCACTTTTGCGACAGATTTGACACTGAGTTTTGCCAAAACGACCGCCGTGACGACCAAAATGACCGCCACCACCCCCTGAACGACCTCCTCTGTTGTAACCACTGCTTTCTGCGTGAGCATTAACATGACTAGTACCAGTTGGAAAGGAGTCAGAAGCTTGCGAAACAGAGTCAGCCGGAGAAGAAGATTCAGACGGCGGAACCTGCGTTAGATTGACAGAAGCAGGTTCAGTGAGAATCGCTTTTCTGTGTTTCTCCAATCGAGATTCATGAGCAAGAAGACTGGATTCAAGATCCTCCAACGTACTGAGATCTTCCTTACTATTGACAGCAGCAACAATCGAATCATACTCCTCAGGAAGCGCATCCAGCACAATCTCAATTAGGTTACGCATCGGAATAGGATCTCCAACTGAAATCAACGATTCATTGATTTCGCGAACTCGCGCCATGAACGCTTCAATATTGAGATTACCTTTGGAAAGACGGCGAAGTTTAGATCGTAGCTGACGAGCCTTCGTCGTGAGCTGCACGGCGAAGTAGCGGTGAACTTCCGTCCAAACCTGCCACGCGTGAGTACAATCCACAAGTTTGGGAAGAAGCGAGTCAGAAATTGTGGAGAGAAGCCACGTGCAGACAAGAGCATCCTGTTGCTCCCAATCAAGATACTCATCGATGACTTCGCTAAGATTCGGATCAGAAGTCACCGGCGAACGCTGCGGAATCACCGGAACCGTGACAAAGCGTTGAAGCTTGTGGCCACGCACAACTCCATCGATTTGCTGCTTCCACTGTTTGAAATTTTTATCATCAAGCTTAACAGAGAGCTTGACGTGAGCGGAAGGAAAAGCGCCGTCGCTGCGAAATGGTGACGCCATGAATGAAGATTACTGGATCAGGAAGAAGAAGCTCTAGATACCATGATATAATACCATAAGAGAGAGAAAAGAAGTAAGATGAAAATCTCATATATTGATTGTGATTGAAAGAGTACAAAGGCATGGTATATAAAGCCTTAGATCTAACTAACTGTAACAAACTGAACTAACTGTAACAAACTGTACAGCTGGCATATAGCTGTAACAGTTGCATAACTACTACTCTCAATTAGGTAGCCCCAGATGTAGGTGTTGTTGACACTGAACTGGGTGAACAATTATTGTGCTATTTACTACTTTTATTATTACTGATTATTAGTTGCTAAGTAGCAGATGTCACAGTGGATGTTATAACTTTAGGAGTAACATCCATCGTGTGCTTGTTAGAAATTTCAAACATAAATAAAACAACACAATAATAAATAAAACATAGTGATATATTTAGTAAGACTAAAAATAATAATATTAACTTTTATAAAAACTAAAAATAAAAAACATATTACATAGAAAAACCTCAAAACTTAAAACTCAAAGAAGGTTTACAAAAATATTTATATTATTGACCAACAAAACCTTCCTATCAACATCAGAATTTAAATCTAAGTCATAGCGAAATTTAAATTTTATTAACTAAAACCCACTCAAAACCTATTTAAACCGATTAGAATTTAAAGTGAGTATTTTATCTTAAAACGAATAAACAGAGAGGTTTGATTATATTTTCCCACTTTCAGCAAACAAACAAACCGGCCTGTGAATGTGATTTAGTCTAATATTGTTTATTATTTATTATATAATATTAATATAAATGATTCCGAAGATTAACTCTATAGCTAGAGGTTACTCATTTATTCCAATTTGCATGGTCACCAATTAAGAACTAAGCCAACCATACAAATCCAAAACTTATATATAAATATACAAATAATAAATAAAAATCATTGTCTAAAAATTAAATAATTATGAATAATATTATTTGACAATTATCGAGGTTCTGAATTTGAATTCAGTCATATAGTTACGTGCAAAAGATATTTGATTTAAGAAAAAATTAATAATTAATTTTTTCTTTTTACAATTAAGTACATATGAGCCATTTGTCTCGAAAGGTTTCAAAATCAAGTTTTTCCTAGAGATGAATACTTACCATATTGGTATCATTTTCTTGCTCCAAATGATCACCTCTACAAAACCACTTTCATTCCATTACAAAACCTTCAAATATAATGATGTGAAACTAGAAGGAGATGCTTCATTGTTGTATTCATATATTCAACTTACTTCAACCACAAGGTACCAAAGCAACGCCTATAGTGTTGGAAGAGTCACATGTTTTGAACCATTACATCTATGGGACAAAACCTCAAGAAAACTCACCGATTTCACTACTCAATTTTCCTTCATAATTTACTCAAACGAAACCGGTTTCGGAGATGGATTGTCATTTTTCTTCGCGGATCCGAAACTTCCACTTCTTGATCACATGAAAGAAGGTGGTGGACTTGGTCTTGTTGATAAATATCAGATACTGAATTCAAGTCAATATCCATTTGTAGCGGTTGAGTTTGATACACATCAGAATCCTTGGGATCCTTCTGGTATACATGTAGGTATAAACTTGAACTCTATGATGTCTGAGAAAACTAAACCATGGTTGATTGATATTAAGAATAAGAAAGCTTATTATTCTTGTAAAATCGAGTATAATTCGAGTGTTCGCGATTTGAAAGTTTCTTTCACCGGAAACATCGTCGATGGTAAGCCTGTGAAAAGTCACATGTCGTATAATGTTGATCTGAGAGATTACCTACCTGAGAAGGTTATCTTTGGTTTCTCGGCTGCTACCGGACTTATGTTCGAGATGAATACGTTAAAATCATGGTCGTTTAATTCGAGTTTAGTGAATGATCAGAAAGTTTCTTCTTCTTCTTCTATTCCTTCGAATCTTGAACCTTCGCCAATTCCGTCTAGTCCTAAACCAGATAGTAAAAAAAATACTATATGGTTAGGACTAGGAGTTGGTGTAGGTATAGCGTCGATTTTCCTTGTTTTAGGATGGGTTTGTGTCTTAATATGGAAGAGAGATTCAATTTTCGACATGAAAATGGACGATGAATTTCAGAAGGGAACCGGGCCTAAAAGGTTTTGCTATAATAAACTAGCGACTGCAACAAATAACTTCGAAGAAAAGCAAAAGATCGGACAAGGTGGTTTCGGGGGTGTTTACAAAGGCTATTTGAAAGAAATAGATTCGAACGTCGCTATAAAGAGGATATCGAAAGAATCTAAACAAGGAATAAAGGAATACGCGACGGAAGTGAAGATCATAAGCAAACTTAGACATAGGAATTTAGTTCAACTAATTGGTTGGTGTCACATGAAGAAAGATTTCCTTCTTATATATGAGTTCATGCAAAATGGTAGCTTAGATTCTCATCTATATCGCGGTAAAAGCGTATTGACATGGCAGATGAGATACAACACTGCTATGGATTTGGCTTCGGCGTTGCTGTATCTTCATGAAGAATGGGAACAATGTGTGCTTCATAGAGATATAAAATCAAGTAACATTATGTTGGACTATAACTTCAACGCGAAGCTTGGCGATTTCGGGTTGGCTAGGTTGGTTGATCATGAGAAAGTGTCACAATTAGAAACCACAGTTATAGCAGGTACAATGGGATACATAGCTCCTGAGTATTTCACAACAGGAAAAGCTACTAAGGAATCTGATATATATAGTTTTGGCATTGTTTCGTTGGAGTTGATTAGTGGAAGAAAACCGATTGATCTTTACGCGAAAGAGGGTCAAGTGAGTATATTTGATTGGGTTCTGGAGCTTTATAAATTAGGAAAGTTAGTCGAAGTCGCGGACAAGAAACTCGAGGGTGTGTTTGATGAGGAACAAATGGAAAGGTTAGTGGTTATTGGACTTTGGTGTGCAAATCCAAATTATTCATTTAGGCCATGTGTGAGACAAGTGATTCAAGTGCTTAAGTTTGAAGCTCCTGTGCCAATTCTACCACAGAAGATGTTTGAGTCAGTTTATCCTTCTGCAATAAGCACAATTTTTGATCCAGTTTCATTTCCATCTCAGGCTTATAATGACAGTTCATAAATAGATGTAGGGAAAGATTATGGATTGTTCATGTTTTCTAAGTTTGGTGTGGTGCTGAAATTTCACTATGTCATTGTTTGATGTTAGATGTGACTTTTTGTAGCTGTGTGTAAAGAACCATTTATATTCTATGTGTGTGCATTTGTGTTTGTGAAACAATTCAAACTCATCCTTCTTATTACATGTTCTCCTAATTAACTCATTTGAAAACTAATATTTTCAATTTTAAATATAATATTAAAATTTTAATTGTATTCGATAATTAATACTTTTCTCCTCACTTTTAGTTTATATTTATAGTAATTGATTTGGAATGATGTTTCTCTTCGTGTTGTTGTTGGTGATTGAGGATCTCATCACGAACTGCGGAACATTTTTATATATTTAGTTTGGTGGTGGGTGCGTATTTTTACAAATACTCTTATATTCAAGTCAAGTCAGTAATAAAAATAAGTGAGGTTTTAGGTTAAAATAGTATGTAGCGAAGAATGATTTTTTGTTGTTTTTTTTTTTATAGTATATGTCTTTAGCGTTTATGGTCCTAGAACTTTTCTTGGGGACACCTTGTTAGATAAGTCACATAGTGTTACATTATACCAGGTCCCTCCATATGCATTGTCTTAATTCATTGTACCTAATTATCAACTACACATATCATCTAATTAGAGTGCATGATTTTGCTTTTATTAGTTTCCTTATTGGTAGATTATACATTAAATTAGCTTGATTCTTGGATCATGATTGATACTCTTTCTCTTGTATATGTACTGTGACTTGTAATGTGAATAGGTATTCTTTTGACCATTCTATTTGTCTTTCTCACTTGGCATCAAAGCTTTAAGCTTGAAAGCTCTCGATTCACCATAACCATAATGGCAACTGCTGCAAACTCAAAGAAAAATGACCTACCAACATCTTTTTCTGTCAAGCTGGACAGAAAGAATGAGGTCACTAGTTTTACATGTCATTAAGGGATGTAAACTAGATGGCTATATACTAGAAGAAAAGGAATGCTCTAAAAAAATCATCATTGTTGCTGATTCAAGCAAGACCAAAAATCCAGGCTTTGAAGAATCGGTAGCAGATGACAAATATTGCTTGGTTGGTATTGAATTTGATGACCAAAAACATTAGAACACAAATGGTGCACTGTGAAAACTTCAAACAACTTTGGGATGAGGCTCAAAGTTTGACAGGTGCTCACTCCAAGAAAAGGAAATCTAAAAATGGAGGAGTATCTGACCAAGATGAAAAATCTAACTAATCAACTAAAGCTAGTAGGTAATCCTGTCACAATCTCGGATCTAATCATTCAAATCTTGAATGGTTTGGACTCTGACTACAATCCTATAGTAGTCAAATTGTCAGATCAATCATCACTCACTTAGGTTGATCTACAAGCTCAAATTTTAGTCTTTGAAAGCGGGCTTGATAAACTCAATAACATCACAAATATGTCTCTCAATGCTTCTGCAAATGTTGTCAACAAAGTTGAGTATAAAGGCAAAAAATTCAACTCAAACACACAAAACTCAAAATGGAGAGGTTCCAATTTCAGAGGCTATAGAGGAGGCAGGGGTAGAGGGATAATGTTCAAACCAACATGTCAAGTGTGAACCAAAATAGGTTATATAGCAATGAATTGCTTCCACAGGTTTGACAAATCTTACTCACATTCAAATTTATCAATTGGTGCAAACAAAGGTGATACACATGGTGCATATCTAGCCTCGCCTCACTATGCAGAAGATTATGATTGGTACTTTGACAGTGGTGCAAGCAATCATGTCACACATCAAACATAAAAGTTTCAAGATTTAACTAAGAATAATGGTAAGAATTCACTTTTTGTTGGAAATTGTGTTAAGCTAGATATTATTGGTACAGGTTCATCTAATATAAATTTACTTAAATTGCATAATATGTTATATGTGCCAGACATTACCAAAAATATACTTAGTATATCTAAATTGACTAGTGATAATAACATCATTGTTGAGTATGATGTTGATTGTTGCTTTGTGAAAGACAAGATGACAAGGAAGGCAATCATAAGAGGGAGACTTAAAGATGAATTGTACCAGCTCTCAGAGTCAGATACTCAATCCAATGATCATTATGGCTACATTTTAATCAAGGAGAGTTGGCATAGAAAACTTGGACATCCCAACAATAAAGTACTAGACAAAGTCTTGAAGAATTACAAGATCAAGACACCACCTAGTGATATTGACCACCCTACTTTTTGTGAAGTTTGTCAATTTGAAAAAATGCATATTTTACCTTTTAAGTCTTCTGTTCCATATGCTCTTGAGCCATTAGATTTGATTCACATTGATGTATGAGGTCCTTCCTCAATAAATTCCACTTCTGATTTTAAATACTATGTCCATTTCATAGATGACTATAGTAGATTTACTTGGATTTTTCCTTTGAAACATAAATCTGAAATAGTACATGTTTTTTCTCAAATTAAAAACTTGGTGGAAAATCAAATGAACAAAAAGATAATTACTATCCAATGTGATGGTGGTGGTGAATTTAAGCCATTACATAAACAAGCTTTAGAAGTAGACATACAGTTTAGAATGTCTTGTCCCTACACATATAGACAAAATGGTAGAGCTAAGAGGAAACATAGACATATTATTGAGTTAGGCTTAACTCTACTTGCGTATGCCAAAATACTAATGTCCTTCTGGTGGGATGCTTTCTCAACTGTAGTTTATTTGATCGATAAGTTTCCTTCCACAACAAACTTTAATGAAAGTCCCTACACCCTAATCACCAAAAAGGAACCTGGCTATAATGCTTTAAAACCTTTTGGATGTGTCTTCCATCCTTGCCTTATACCATGTAATCAACATAAACTGCAATTCCACACCACATAATATTTTTTCTAGGCTACAACAGCTCTCACAAAGGCTATAAGTGTCTCAACTCTCATGGAAGAGTCTTTATCTCAAGAAATTTTGTGTTCAATGATTACATCACCCACAAGTTTGAGGAGGATCTTATGCAAGTCACGTAGTGCTAGATTATACCAGGTCCCCCTCCCTATGCATTATCTTGATTCATGTACCTAGTTATTAACTACACAAATCATATGTAATTAGATTACATGATTTTGCTTTTATTAGTTTCCTTATTGGTAGCTTGTACATTAAGTTAGCTTGATTCTTGATCATGATTGATCCTATTTCTCTTGTATATGTACTATGAGTTGTAATGTGATTAGGTATCCTTTTGACCATTATATTTGTCTTTCTCACTCACCTGACACAAATGGCGGTTGTCAAAAGCTCACATGACCTTGTTGATGAACTACTTGTGATATCTAGGAGACCTCAATATAGTATTCTATATATCAAGTGTATCTTCTTGATCATGTTTATCAAATGACTTTGATTGATCTATAATCATGTGTATTAAGCATCGGTCCATACCAGAATAGTAACCCTCAAGTCTTGACCAACAAAGTTAGAATGTGTCTTTGTTGACAAATCTATTTAAACTTAGATGTACCTTAATGATTGTTGCAATAAGAAAGACTTTTAAGGGATTTGTGATACGTGCTTTAGATGCCACAGTATTATCCTTGAAATTTCTTTGGGAGATAGTTTTGGAGTCTGACCAAACTACAAAATAGTTTGATGGGATTGTTGTTAGAGTAAAAAGGGATTTATCAAGTCACTTAGCATCACTTTCTTCTCCTGTGTGGGTCGTATCACTTAAGATATGCGGACTTATGACTGGGCGTGAAATAATTAACCACAAGGGGACAATAATTGTCATTATGAACTGAAACCTCGAATAAGGATGGCTCTTGATTATGTGGCACCCAGTGATTTGTTTATGCTTCTTTATTGTTTTGTGTTTTGCTTTGTTGTTTCATGTTGTTGTACCCCAAATTTTACCCTTAGATTCCTTTGTCTTTTACATATCATCTTAAGTGCAATCATTCATGCATAGCTAACAATTTTTTTAAAATTTTTTGTTTGTTTCATTTGTAAAGTTAGGTCGCTACAGAAGATTCAAGGATCATGGAAGCTTTGTCTGTGCCCTTGGTCCCCTACAATTTGTGTTGAATTCCTGTGGAGATAAAAGAAACATATGCCTTTATTCTTGTAGTTTTGTGATCAATACAAGGTCATTCTCTCCAAGATTGCCTAGAAGTTTCCCAAAGAGGACTAAGGTTTCTTACCCACTGATTTCAAGGATAGTTGTTTGAGAACTGGATGTAATTTTGTGGTATGTTGAAACAAGCAAATGGTTCTCGCTTCCAAAGACCCCTTAGATCATGAATTCACATAACAAGGCGCGGCATATTCTAAAGGTTTACTTGAAACTTCATGTTTCTATGGATTTATCAAGAAGAATGAGATTGACCTGTGATTTAAATTGAAAGGATCTTGTTTATAATATGTGCTTATGAACCAATTCAAAGAAGATATTAAAGTACAAACTCACTGTTTATACGTATATCCAAGCTATAAGTCTCAAATCCATTTGAAGTTCAAACTCAGAAGGTCAAGTTACAAGAGCCCTTCAAGTGGTCTATCATTGTTCAAAATACAATCAATGAGTTCCATATTATAGATTTATGTGACTAAAAGTCAAGACTTAGGCTGTAATTAATCCATTGTGCTTATAAAGTGTAAATTCAAAGTTAAGTCATGGTTCACTTTGAAATATTTGCGAATTCATGACAAGGAACGATTCAAGTTTTATCATGAAGAATTCATTCACCAAGTTAAGTATTTAAAATCAAGATTGTAAAACTTTGGATTAAGGTCATTTTTATGATAAAGTGAAGGTGTATTAAAGGATGTTAACTTCCATCTTCTTTACAAAAGTGTAAAAATATTTCAAGATCCATGTTCCTTTGCAAAGTTCGTGTGGTCGACAAGAGTCAAATATTTTATACATGAACACAAAATATAAATTCAATACAAGACTCAAAAGTTCTTTTACCAAATGGGTGCCATGATTAATTCAAAAGTACGAATTCAAAAGCTTTGATCCAAGGATTTGTTGAAGTCAAGACGTCACAAAGAAGCCCAGTGATTTAAGATTAAATTCCAAAAGTGAAAATTCATAAATTTAAGGCATTGTTCTATTTGTTTGAGTACGAAGTCAATTTTCAAAATCCGGTTCAATTTCCTCATATTGGTTTAATTGGAGAAAGGAATATATTATCAGTGAAGATCAAATTAAATCACTTCAACAATGGTATCGTTTCATAAAGGGAGGTTCACAATAGAGAAGAGAACACACACAACACTTATAGAAGCACAAGGAGGGAATTCGCGGTTGAGCAGAGAATTCCACAGTACATAAAAAGAAGAATTAGAGGGAATTCACGCAGAAAGCAACAGCAAAGGAAAAATAGTGAAAAACTGGGTTTGATTCATACCTTGAATTCCCTATGGCTATGTTTGGATAATTTAAAAATAACGAAGCGGAAAGGAACAAAATAGGATGGAGTGGAATGGAACGGAACGGAATATAAACTTCATTCCACTGTTTGGATATTTTACAATGGAGCGGAACTAATATCTCATTCCACTATTTGGGAATTGGACAGAGCGGAAAAGATTATAACTTTTTTATTCCATTTTACCCTTTGCTACAATATTGATAGATCCAACATTCTCACACTAAAATAATATATAAGTAATCATAGAAAAATATCAACTTAACACTTGAAAGAAATTAAAACATACAGTAATAAATTAAAATGTTCATAAATGAAACATGGTTATTATAACTTGAAATTGCAAAGACCAAGTGCATAAGTTTTGATCAACACCATATTGGGTATTCATAGTAATTCGTAAACAAAATCAATTTTTGCTAAAATTAAATGATAAATATATGTCTATAGTAGATAATGATATCAAGTCTTGCTAATAAAAAAGACAAATATTGATCCATAATAGATAATGACTCTCTTCTTTAAGCATTCCACAAAACCTGCAAAAATAAAATAAAATAAATTACGCAAATATTTCATTCATTAAAGATAAAAAAAACTCAAAAGTGATAAATAAATATGTTACCATTATCAAAAGGGATAATCTGGAACAATGAGATGTAACATTTCCTTCCGCTTATCGATTGGAATTCCATTAAAAGCTTTCAATGCATCAACATTCTTAACAAGGTACATGTATACAAGAGGCAAAGAACCTGGTTCAACCCCAATCTCGACCAATTCAGCCCAAATATCTCCACCATTATCATTTTTGCTCTGTTTGACCAGCTCCATGGAATTCATTTCAAACACATCAACCATTTTTTTGAAAGTTTTAAAAATCTCAATCATGTTTGTATCATCTTTAATAACCTTCTTTACTCGCTCCTTAGTCCTAGATGAGGATACATCTTGAGAATTGGTAATAGAAAGCCTTGTAGGAGAATTGTTGGAATGATGTTCATCATCATAAAATCCCTCCAAAATAACTTCATTGGTTTCAAATAAGTGGTCTATTTCTTCGATGGTTGTGCCATAACTTTTTTCAACATTTACAGCCTTTTTCCTCTCCTTTCAGCAGATGTACCTTCATGCTCTCCGATTGCTCGATCTTCTCCAAAAAATTTGGCCAATTTATCATAAAATAATATTGGCTTGTTTTTCCATTCAGGAGCTTCGGGTTTTTCCTACACCAAAATAAACGAAACAATGCATCACTTAAAAAGTTTTTAATGAGTGAACTCAAATAAAAATAATTGGGTAAGTGTATAAAACAATTATAGTAAATAATACCTCAATTAGCTTGTTCCAAACTTCATCTTCGGCAATCCACATATTTGTTGTTGAATCCCATCCAAACTCACTCAAGTCATTCTGGAAAAGGTCATAACAAGAATTAAACTTTGTTTTCATGTGTTTCATGTGATCTTTTATTTTTTTTCTTTGGAAATTGGTTTGTCCGGAAAGTGAGTCTTCAATTCTTTAAGAATGCTATCCATAGCGTTTGTTGTCATACTATTACCATTTTTATTTTCCAATGTTTGTTGATGCAAATATGCATCAAGCAAAACTTCATCCATAGCAGTTGTCTAATTGCATGTTTCTAGACTTTTGAGTTTCCTCGGTCTCTTTAAACTTGCTTCCATGTCTATTATTAAAAAACACAATGAAGAATATAATAACTTATGCACAAATTCAAATGTAAAGGTTCATCATACACTAAAATTCATTCCACAAATTACAAATAAAAAATTCAATTCAAATAAAATTCTTCAAAACATTATTCATAAGAGTAACAAATCATTAAGAATAATTTTAATAATCTAGCCACATAGAACCAACAACGTTATCTCTAACTAGCTTTCCGCTAACCATATCATTGTTTTCTTCTCTATGATCTTGATGACCCTCTTGAACATCTCTTTTGTTTGCAAGCTCATCTTGCACCTCATCAATTAGAGTTTGATTGGGGTCTTCATCCATCAAATAGTTGTGTAAAATGCAACAAGCAAGGATGATTTTATTTTGAGTTTTAATACCAAATGTAGGCTCTGTTGCAGTTTGTAAAATTGGAAATCTTTTCTTCAACACTCCAAATGCACATTCAATAGACATTCGTAATGACGAATGTCGATGGTTGAATAACTCACGAGGGTTTCGAGGTGGATTTCTAAAGTATTCTTGTAAGTGGTATCGTTCTCCCCTATACGGTGTAATGAGACATGCTTTTAAAGGAAATCGCGCATCACCCAGATAATATTTTCCTAAAAAAAATAATGAGTCCATTAGTTTAGCTAATCTAAATACTTATAAAAATATTTTTTATTACTTTTTATTACCTTGTGGAACTTTAAGAGAGTGTGAATGTGTCAACGAACTCTTAACTATTCTTGAGTCAAAAGCAGTTCCTTTCCATCCAACCAAGACATATGTAAATTTCAAGTCAAATGAGCACTCAGCTAACATATTTTGTGTGGGATAATCTTTTCTACCACGGTATCTAGGTGTGAGTTCTATTGGAACTTTAACATGCACATGCGTACAATCAATTGCTCCAATACAGTCCTGGCATTAAATTTATATATTAAAAGTGTACAAGAAAACTAATCAATATTTGTATAGGACAAAACATTTGTTTACCTTAAAATACGGGTAGAATATATGGCTATTAAGTATCTGCGGAGGCACTTGTGCTCCATCAGGTTGTTTTAAAAAGGACATCACACGGTTTCTAACATTATGTCCTACTATATGAAGAAATTTTGCTACTTGTTCTTCGATAGACGCTCTTCGTGTATGTGTAAGTCCACCTTGATCTTCTAATAAGGTGCACAAGTTTAAGAAAGCTTTGGGACTCATACGATTGATATCATAACATCGTTCACTTCCTACAATATGTTTCATCAACTCATTTCTAACTTTCTCTCTTTACTCTGTGATTCTATAAGGTATTTGAGATCTTCTACGCTTGTTTTTTAGCGAACATATTAGAACAATAATGATAGATACTTGAAGAATCATCATTTGAACCAATTTCATATACTTGATTCTTATGTCTTCGTTAGTCATCTATAACAAATTAAACAATAAAATTTACTCTAATTATAAATCCATATAGAAATAAATTAAATTAAAATATTTATAACAAATAAAATAAATCATATCAAAATCATAACAAATAGATTAAAATTTTTTAAAACAAATCAAATATATGATTTCAATCCCAAATTAATTAAGAATCTTTATAGCAAATCAAAACTTATGTTACTAATAATTATTTTTCTATTATACTACATAATATTATTAGCCAGTTTTATGTTACAATAACTAATTTTAGTTTTTCTCTATAATAAGAATACAATCAACGTGAATAGTAGTGAAAATCAACAGAACAGTAGTTTTGCAACAAATCTAATTTCTACTTTTGTTCTTAATAAAAAGTTAATTTAACATACAAAACACTATAAAACAACATAAATTATAATTTTAGGTTTTGTTTTTAGTAACTATTGTAACGCCCCGATTCCGATTTCCTTTATTTTGAGTTCTTTTAATTTAATTGATTGAATTATTATTTTAAATGTGGAATTATGTGTTTAATATGTTATGAGTGCATATTATGCTATTTTTGCCGACTTTGAGAGTTTCGGGTAAAAATAGGTTTGAGGGTATTTTTGGGCATTAGAAATTATGTTAAGTGGATATTTTATGAGAAATGATTAATTAATGTGTGGAAAGAATTTGAGAGGAAAGAAATAGAAATATGAGATAAGAGGGGAAAAGAGAAAAAGTTAGTAAGAAAGAAAAACAAAGGAAAGAAAGGAAGAGAAGAGAAAGTGGAGAGAAAAGAAGAGGAAAACCTAGAACTTCAAGAAATCATCACCAAAGCTTTTGATTGATCGGGTAAGGGTGTGAAACTTTATTATTCTATCAATGTGTATGTGTCATACCCCAAATTTGTCCTACCTTTTTTCAAAATTTCTCATTTGCCCGACTTTGTTTTTAATTTACCTCGCTTATACAGCGTAGCGTATTTTTCAGCAAAAGCAAGCATTTTCGCTTTTTTAGCCCAATAAGGGTATGACACGTGGCATTTATTTTTTTATATATATCTATCTTTTATATATATATATATATAATTTCTTTTTTTCTCGTGATAGGTTAATATAATGTTTTTTATTTTTTTTAATTAGTTTTGAATTAGAAATTAGGATTTAATTTTTTTTTAATTATATAAATTTAATTTAGAACTTAATTATAATTTAGAAATTTTAATTTTAAAAAATATAAAAAAAATAGAGTTAGAATTTAATTAGGATTTATTTTAAAAAATTTATTAGAGTTTAATTAATTAGCTTAGATTTAAATTTGTAATTAATGGTTAGAATTAAATTAAATAGGAAAATAGGTTTTTAATTTAGTTTATTATCTCAGAAAAATAAATTAAAAGAAAATAATAAAAAAGATGAAAATTAATTGTTTGAGGACACGGTGGATTAGGGTTGGATTTTTAGGGATTATATAAGGTCATTACTGTTCACCATACCCTAAAGGATAAAGGGCGTTACTGTTCACCCAGCCCCAAAAAACCCTAGCCGCCCCCAATCTCCAAGCCCTAATTTTTTTTTCCTCTTCCAAATTCCCAAATCGGCGCCGACCACCACCCTCTGTTTTCTTCTTCCTCAACGCTCCATCACCGTCACAATCATCAATTTTCCCGTTGCGATCCTCCATTCCATACCGCCGACCACCCTTTCTTTTACACAACTCACCCTCAACAAACCTCCATCGAAATCACGAAATACCACCATTAACGTCCTCCGTTTCGTCTTCAAAAAACCCATAACCCCTCAATCAAATTGGTACCATCAATTCCTTCAATCTCACTGGAATCGGTTCAAAACACCGTCGTGTCCACACGATCGATTCGCCGACAGAACACAAGCTCAAGAACCGTGTCGAAGCGGCTCGATTCGTTTCCAACAAGCTCGTCACATTTAGTGGCAACCACAACGGATTATGAAGCAGTTCACCGTGTTTTTATCTCCCGTCAACGGAAACTTCATCTTGCTTCACCAATATCTCTGACGAAGCCATTTTTCTCGCAATTTCAGCAACCAACAACATTGATAGCAACAAAACGACACATCGCGAGCGGAATCGCGTCACTTGACCATTTGTTAGCTCGGTTCTTCTTTATTTTTCCAACAACACAACAACTCAAGGCAGCAATGACTTACGTGTTCGCGGTGTCGACCTTAAAGTCCTTAAGCGCAGTGACCAAGGAGGTCCCAACTACGGTTGTCAACTCAGGTTTGATCCGAACATTGCGTTAATAGCTCAAAACAATCCTCTGTGTTTGAATAGGTTCATGGCTGTTATTTTGTGAGTAAGATTCATTGTTTACACAAATTATGTATTCGATTTGCAAATATCTGGTTGAAACTCTTTTGGAAGCAAGACCCGTAAGTGTGCTAGGTGTTTAGATGATTGTTCTAGTTTGTAAATATGCTATTGGATTTATGTTTTCTTTTATGAATGTTGGCTTGCTGTGATATCCCCTGAAACCGATATGTATGCCGCAGACTATATGCTACAGAATTGTATGTTACGCTTTCATTGTTTTTGTTTCGTATCTGAACATTATCGACTTCTGCACATTTTTGTAAGAAGAGGATAAACAATGTTTTATATTGTAGTTGAAATCGGGATTTAACTTGTGTATCACTGTTGTTGTTGTTCTATTGATATCACCATGTTAACTTGTGTTTTTGACATCCGTAGTATGTCGGTATCACCATGCTAACTTGTGTATCACTGCTGTTGTTGTTACACCGTGCGAGCAGCCCTTGTTGCAGTTATCCAGACATGATAGTCATACTTGTATGTTATTTTTGAAGTATAATACCCTGCTACATATTCCTATGTAAATAAAATGTTCTAAAATGTTGTTGCTGCTGTTTTATTAGTGTAGTTATGTAATTTTATTTTTGAAAGGTTAAAGGGTATGTTTTGGTCATGTTGCGCTACCACAATTTAAATGTCGTGGACTTCGAATAACCTTTCGGGTTAAACTCCATGTATTGAGCTGCTGAGCTGCTTTGGATATTATAACTTATAGCAATTTATTTGCTGTTGTTGTTTAGGCACGGTCTGTTTCGTTATTTCCCGCCGCCATAGTTACGTATTCATGTCACTGTGACTCTATTTTGCGGTGATACTTTGTTATGTTTGGAATTACTTAGTGTTGATACAAGCTTCACATGTTTAAAAACATTGTTGATTGTACTGCTCCTGGGTCATGAACAACTCAGAGCTCAGTAATCGCTTTCGACTTCCGCGAGTTGACTTTCCTTGATGATTGTGCTGGTGATGCACCTTTCAATGATGAACTCCACGCAACGAATACAGTCACAACTCCCATTATTCAGCGGCATTACCGGCAACAACAGTTTACAGCTAGCGCGAAGTGCCGCGGTTCCGACGTTATTGGCTTTCATTTTCGACCGCAACACAACAGTTCAACAACAAATCCAGCAATAACAATGTCGTGAAAATCTCGTCGGTAATCTCTTGTTGATTGTTTATGCTACCGCAATTATGCAGTTTTGTTACCGGCATGGCTATAATTGATTAAATTACGTTGCTAAATGAGATGTTAGCATTTGATGTTATGTTGGAATGTTAAACTCAGTATGTTTTTTATGATATTTGTCTGCTGGATGTGCCCGGGTATAGCTAATATATTCTCGGTTTTATATTGAATATCTTGAGAATAATAAGCATTACATTAATTCGATTGTGTTTCTTTGGTCTCAAATTAAAGATTACGGTTGTCTTACTCTACCCGATATATTGTTATTGTTGTTGGTCTTATTTTGACATATCTAAGAGTTGTTGTTATAACGTTTATTATTCGACCTGATTACATGGCGGTATTACTTCAACCTTCCTATTTTTATTATGTTGTTGTTTCGTGTTCTACTTCATAGCAATATCATGTGTGTAAACATTACTGTTATTTGAAATAAGTTGTTAATGTGTGTTGGTTTTTTTGTTCGGAGTCAATCTCGTGTGCGTATGTTCCATCTACTGTAATAAACTATTATCTATTGTTTGACTTGTTATGGACCATGTAGATGTTACTTGAAAGTTCATGGTGACTGTTGGTTTTTAACTGCATTACATTTAAGTCCATGAAAGAATGGGAGGAGATGGGTGTTATTCATAATGTTCTGGTAATCTGTACTGGGGATGATAAATCATATTGATATCCATTTTTTTTATATAGTTACGACCGTCATGCTTGCTTGATTCGAGTTACTTTCTTAGAATATTCCAATTTGAATCATTTAAGCCAGAGGGTGATTCGAAACATGTTGCTATGAGTCATGTATCTTGCTTCCTCATCATTAGGATTAGTTTTGTTTATTATGATTTAACCAAACAACTTAAAGTAATTAAGATTTTGGTTAAAAGACCAAATAACTTTTTAATCCGATTAAATCTTTTTCTTAATTTAATAATGAAAGTGGCGGATTCTTGAGGTCTAGCACCTCTTGGGTTCTTGAGCGAATGCTCTCGAAGCGCACGCTTCGGGTTGTGTTCGCTCCGTCTTTCATCTCTAAAAAACTTTTAATCAATTTGAGTTTTTTTTTTTAAATTGAAATTTTAAACTATTAGAAAATCTACTTTACAAATTAATTCAAAATTCTTTTTTAAGATATTAAACTTTTCTTAAAACAATTAATTATAATTAGCTCTTCTTAAAATCTTTTTTATAAGCAATTGATTAATTTATTCCATACGAAAATTAAAACTATTTTCTTGATTAAATTAAACTATTTTTCTTAATCAAATTTCAAAACAATTAAATTCTTGGATCTCGCCTTCCTTGAATCTTTTAAGCAACCGCTCTTGAGGTGCACACCTTGAGTTGTGACCCTTCCGATCTTATTTTCTAGAATACCTAGCGCGCCTAGTCCGAGTACGCTAATATTTTCAAATTATTTTTTAAATTAAATCACGAAAGAATCGAGTTCTTGGAGTCGTGCATTCCTTGAATTCGAGAATGATTACTATTGAGGTGTACACCTCGAACAGTATATCATTCGAATTTTCGTTCCTAAAACACTTCCCATAATTATTTGGACAAGTATTCACTGTCCAACAAATATATTTCATAATTAATGGAATGAAAAAGATGTCGTTAGGATCTAGCATTTCAACGATATCCCGACTAATTGGTTACGAGGCCGACGTCTCGTTTATCGAGTAGTCGTCATTCCTCCTAACATACAACACATCTAACCTCGTCCCTCACCCACGTGCAATCGAGTCTAAACCCTAGTACACATCTAAACCGTATATCAAATTCAAATTTTTTCTTAATCAAATCACGAAAGAACTGAGTTCTTGAAGTCTCGCACTCCTTGAATTCTTGAATGACAACTATTGAGGCGTACGCCTTAGGTAGCGTGTCATTCGAACTTTCGTTCCTAAAACACGTGCCCTAACTATTTGGACAAATACCGCCATTGTCCATTCAAATAAAATTTCCTAATTAATTGAACGAAAAAGGTGTCGTTGGGATCTAGCCTTCCAATGATATCCCGATTAATCGATTGCGAGACTGGCGTCTCGTTTACCGAGTAATCGACATTCTCCCTTAAAATATCCAACCCTCGTTTCTCACCATTGTGTGATTGAATCTAAACCTCCTTCAATTCAAACTCTTTCGCGTCTAAACTATCCATCAAACACATTTCGAATGAAAAAGGTATCATTGGGATCCAACATTCCAATAGTATCCCGACTAGTTGGTTACGAGACCGACGCCTCGTTTATCGAATAGTCGTCATTCTTCCTAAATTTCCAACTCGTCTAATCTCGTTCCTCACCTTCATACGATCAAGTCTAAACCCTAGTATGTTTCTAAACCATACGTCAAATCTAAATTATTTTCTTGATTAAACTACGAAAGAATTGAGTTCTTGGAGTCTTGCACTCCTTGAATTTTTGAGTAACTACTCTTGGGGCGTACGCTTTAGGTTGTGGTTCGCTCGACCTTTCGTTTATAAAACACATGCCCTAACTACTTTGACAAATGCCACCATTGTCCATTCAAATACACTTTCATAATTAATGAAAAAAGGTATCATTGGGATCTAGCATTCCAATGATATCCCGATTAATCGATTGCGAGACTGACGTCTCGTTTATCGGGTAGTCGTCATTCTCCCTTAAAATATTCAATCCAACTCTATTCTCCCGCCCCCCGTGCGATTGAAACTTTCTCAAACACTAATTTCGAAGTTAGTTGAATGAAAAAGGTGTTGTTGGGATCCAGCATTCCAATAATATCCCGATTAATTGATTGCGAGGCCGACGTCTCGTTTATCGAATAGTCGTCATTCTCCATCAAATTACCTAACCAAACTCCTACTTCTTGCCCCCGTGCAGTCGAACCCTTTCAAATCCATTCTCTTTCCCAAACCAAAACATCCAATACGATAAACACTAAATTCCTCGCCCTCGTGCGGTTTCCAACCAAAACACCTTTTGTCAAGAACATTGTTTATTCCCTTCTTCCGCGCATAACAAACTCGAGCTTCAGCCTCCCCTAGCGAGCAGACAAGCCAACGTTTAGCAGTTAGAATGCGACCTAAACTCTTGTTTATTCCAAACATCAACCAACCAACCGTAGTTAGCCGAACTACGGCTGCTCTGATTTCTCATTTATCAATGAGAATACATAGGCATAGGATTGCGATGATCCTAGCGAGCACCTTTCCTTCTTTCCCACCTTTAGGTTCCCATACCTTTTACCAAAGAACATTGTTTAATCCCTTCTTCCGCGCATAACAAACTAGTGCTTCAGCCTCCCCTAGCGAGCAGACAAGCCAATGTTTAGCAGTTAGAATGCGACCTAAACACTCGTTCATTCCCATACCAAACCTCTTTACCGCACCAGCCGAACTACGGCTGCTCTGATTTCTCACATTCGTTGAGAATACGTAGGCACAAGATTGCGATGATCTTGGCGAGCACAATCCCCTTTTTTTCCCGTAGTCCCACGAACTACGAATGCTCTGATTTTCCACTTCTTATAAGTGAAGATACGTAGGCACAAGGGCCCCAATCCTTGGCGAGCACCCTATCTTAAAACCACCATTCCCCCCATAGGAGAAACCTTAGAAGAAAACAAATAAGCATAGATAACTTTACTCTCGAATCGATCAAGAGGTTCCCGTTGAGTACAACGGACGTAGAGGGTGCTAATACCTTCCCTCTACGTAATCGACTCCCGAACCTAGAATATTGGTTGCGATGACCATGTTCTTATCTCTCTTAAAGGTTTTGTCGATATTTTCCTATTCCATCATTGGAATGAATAAAGTTCGGTGGCGACTCTGTTTCGAACAGTATTTTTCGCGGCCATCGCGAGGATCGTATTTTTCGAGGTACGACAGATGGCGACTCTGCTAGGGATTAGCATTACCCTAATGCAAGAGAGAGTCAAGCCTAACTTGACTCGATTCGAGTGTACTAACCTTTTGCTTAACTGTTTTCTTTATGCTTATTTTCTCCTATTGTTTATTTCTTGTTTTTTCTTTCTATCGTATGTTGTTTATTATATTTTCCTGCTGGATTCGGGGATAGCATTGCAATTAAAGCTCTACACCCGAGCTTTGGAAAAAGAAGAGAGAAAACATAGTTTAGAATTGGTAGTAATTAGTGTTAGTCCCAAGGACTCGCTCCTTGTATGCCTAGCATGAAAGCTCCTCCAGAATAGACCTTTTTGTAGATCCTATCGTAACGCAGCTAGCCTGTTACCCGATTTGATTCATAAAGGGTCCATGACTCTGGGAACCACTCTTAGAACCGGTTTCTATATTGGTAGTCATGTAATGTTAGTCTCCGAGGACCCGCTCCTCGTGTGCCTAGCACGAGGACTCCGCTCAGGAGAGACCCTATCGTACTCTCGTTATAATACAGCTAGCATGTTGCGTAATGTTGATGCGATCGGTGTCCGTGATCTTGGGAACCTTATCCATCAACATAGAAGCTATCCCGTGAGTGGGTCTGTGGGTAAAGAATCTAGAACTTTCCTAGTATAGCCTACCGGTTAGGGTGCTTTGACCCGCTTACGTTATCCTGGATCTTGTTTGTGCCTGCATTGCATCCGCATATCATTGCATCTGCATTTCATTTGCATTGCATATCGTCTTCCAAAACCAGAAAGCTCATCCATCCTTTGTCCATAATTCGCAGTTGATTTCTCGGCACCCGTATCGGACTTGGAGCAACTTTTGGAAGAATCATGAGTTCAGAAGAGCAGAACCAGTTTGCATCAAGAGCAGATGTTGACTTAATGAAGAACCAGTTGGACCAGCTTGTGGAAGCTATGCTAGCCTTTTCAAGGAGAGAAAATAAATCTCAACGGCCTATAGTCATTAAGAACGTCATACCTCAGCCTGTGCGGATTCCTGTTGAAGACCAGGTTATACAAGAGCGTCACATTATTCAGGATGAACATACCTCGTCTCATGATGCTGTTGAATACCATAGCTTCGCATTCACTACACCGAATTCCCAAGTGGCAAGCTTGGTGGGGAATGTTGAACGACCTCAGAATGATGAGTTTGCTGAAAAATGTCGTGTGTTGGAAGAGAAAGTCGAAGCCATGATGGAGCGTGATACTGCTGATCTGAATGCTTTGAATATGTGTTTGGTACCCGGACTGGTGATACCTCCAAAGTTCAAGATGCCAAATTTTGAAAGGTACAAAGGAGATAGTTGTCCAACATTCGATAATGTTTTGCAGAAAGATGACGTTCTATGCTCGCAATGACAAACTTATGATTCACTGTTTCCAAGACAGTTTGAGTGGGGCATCGCTAAGTTGGTACATGCAGCTAGAAAGTAGCCGTATCCAGTCGTGGTCGGACTTAGCCAACGCCTTTCTGAAACAATACCAATACAATCTCAATGTGGCTCCCAACCACATGCAGTTGCAAAGCTTATCTCAAGAGGAAAACGAGTCTTTCAGAGGGTATGCTCAGAGATGGAGAGAGATAGCTGCTCGCATCCAACCACCGCTCTTGGACAGGGAATTGGTTGACATGTTCATAGAGTCTTTGCAAGAACCCTATATGGAAAAGATGATGGGCAATGGGACATCAAACTTCTTTGACTTGGTTTCAGTAGGAGAACGTATCGAGAGTCATCTCAAGAAGGGAAAGTTTCACAACTCCTCGAGCATCCTAGCCAGTGAAAGTGAATCAGCTGTCAGCTCCAAAGAGGAAGAAAAGGATGAGATCAACACGATTTGGGACGCTCCCCATGCTCCATCCTCGGTGCCTTATCTTCAGTACCCAATCATCTCAACTGTTCAAAGCCAGCAATCCTATGGGTCTACCTGTGTGACTCCAATCTCTTCACAGGGTCAATATCCTCCTGTCAATAGACGTCCGCAACAACGACGTTACTATAATCAAAGACCAAAGAGACACTTTGATCCATTACCAATGCCATACAATCACGTGCTACCACGTTTGATTAGTAGTGGACTGATAGTGCCAAAGGGTTTGGATCCTGTGATCCCACCATATCCACCAGGCTTTGACACTAATGCACGATGTGGCTACCATGTTGGCGCAATGGGGCATTCGACCGAAGATTGCAAACAGTTCAAGAATAAGGTTCAAGATCTGATTGAGTCCAAGCTAATTTCGTTCACACCTCAAGGACTTCATATCAACATCAAATCGTCATCTGGTCAAGTGAGTTCATCAGTCCATGACATGGAAGAAGCTGCAGAGAGTAGATATGAAGAAGGTTATCATACTGGTCTCGATGAGCAAGAAGGGTAGCTCAACTGTGATGCAAGAGAGAAAAGCCCAGTTCCTCAATACTGGCAATTTCCATATTGTTTTTACGCATTTGTAGTTTCTTTTCTGTTATAATGCTACTTGCTTTTAGACATTGTTTCTTATTAATGGTATTGTTAATGTGATAATTATGCATGTTTTTGATCAAATCCATTCGTATTCACTCACATTTTCTCACTTATTGCAAAAATCACAAAAAAATTTCACTCCACTTCCTTTATCGCACTACCGTTTAGCAAAGATTTGAGGGAGGATGACGAAAACAAAATACCCATAATTGCTGATAGTATGCTTTTGAATAAAATCTCGCCGATGATGTACAAGCATTGTTTCAAATCCCCAAACACCAGAGAGATAAGGAGTTAGTCCCTAGTCAACCACTTTGAGCCTAGAAGTAGGAGTTTCCTTCGGATTGCTAAACCCTTACGCTTAACCTGGGGCATGGGTAGTGTTCAGTTAACCTGAGTGTGCACTCAAATCATGAGAACATCCAAAAGACATGACGGTTGTTCATCAATGACCAATGACATGGCAGTCACAGAACCTCCAACAAAATTCAAAAAAAAGAAAATCAAAAGCCTGCTAAGTTGAACACCTCAAAAGGAGACTTAGGCAAAAAATCAAGGCAATCCCGATGGATCTGACAAGCAAAGATCAGTCCAGGCAAAAGTTAGGGATCAAAAACAAAACCAAAAGAGGTCCTCAAACCCTCCACAAAAACAAAATAAGATTCAGTGGCCACCATACCAGAATCAAGGGGCACTGACATCCATCAAAGAGCAAAATAAGGTGGCTGCCATTTCAGGAAAGCTTTAAACCATCAAGTTTACACCGTCAAGTGGGTGCAAAAATAACTGAACGTAGGATCGGAGGTCATTAAGAAGAAGGGGTGGGTACAAATCAAATTTTGAGCCCTATGTCCTTGTTTCATAACCATGAACCAGACCATGATACGACCCTCAAAAGACCTAATTGAGGCGGAGTTTTATTCTGAAAGCATATTTACAGCAAGGTTGCGTAACCTGACTCCTCACATGATTGCTAATCACCAGCATTTGTGTCACTATTCTTGCTATATCTTTCGCACCAGATAAATTAACATTGCGTTTGGACTAATAGTCCGCTCGTCACACACTGTCACATCACTCTAATAAATGATCCTTTCAAAACTTGCATGAATGTCGCATTAAAATTACCATTTTTTTAAATGAACAATTTTAAACTGCAAATTAGCACTTGACATAATAGAACTACCAACAAAGTGCAATCAAAGAAGAACTTGATCACTCATTAGTGTTGACCTGAATCAAGACTTTCTCATAACCTTGCGAATCTGGGACAAGTCCTTCTGAGGTTTAAACCGGGGCAAACCACTACAAGGTTCAGACTGGGGCAAGTTCTTCCGAGTTTCAAGCAGGGGCATATTGTTGCAAAATCTAAGACACTGGGGCAATCATCGCAGCCCATGTCATGGTATAAATCTTTAAGAAAAATCTTCAAATAGCTGGCAGACTGAGGCAGACTAGTTGAACAGGGGCAGTTTCCCTCCTTATTTTCAGAGTTGGGCAAGCTGACCATGCCAGACATCAGTAACTGTTGAGTTCACAACAAGCGTCAAAGGCCTTGGGGCAGAGCAAAAGCACGATCAACAAGCATTGGTTAAGTCGCTACGCTCAACATGCCTTGGTTACGTCG
The DNA here is from genome assembly GCA_963859935.3 of Lathyrus sativus. Taxonomy (NCBI): domain Eukaryota; kingdom Viridiplantae; phylum Streptophyta; class Magnoliopsida; order Fabales; family Fabaceae; genus Lathyrus; species Lathyrus sativus. The sequence goes on from OZ012737.1 coordinate 707,329,967, forward strand.
CTGCGCTCAACATTTGCAAGCCATCAAGGCATATCAGCTAGAAGCTAGGTTCTTACAAGAACGAGTGCACAACTTCTGCAAAGGATCTAACTTGGGGCATCCATAAGCATCCATATTTGTGTTCTGACCATAGCATCATCAGATACCGATTGTCGGGAAGTCAAATACTTTCACCAAATAAAGTCCACTTCTGTTGGCATCCCATAAAACTCAAAAAGTCCATTTTTATTGGCAACCAAATAAAAGTCCACCTTGCTGGCGTCATAACCATTAAAAGTCCAACCCCGCTTGGCATCCCCTAAAGTCCAATTCGTATTGGCAACCACTAAAAGTCCAACCCTGTTTGGCACCACCCAAAAGTCCAACCTCGCTTGGCATCTCTTAAAGTCCAATCCTTTATTGGCAACTACCAAAGTCCACCCCTGTTGGCACCCTCATAAAACAAATCCCCTACTTGCATTCGCATATGCATCACATATAATTAGCATGTATCATAAGCATATATAGCATAATCAGTATACCTTTTTTCAACCACCGAGTTGACATGACTTTTATTTCCCTCGACCCCCGAGTCGATATTTACTTTTCCTCAACCCCCGCGTTGATATGTCTTTTCTTTTCTCGACCCCCGAGTCGATATTTTTCCTTTACCTTCGACCCCCGAGTCGACATTTACCTTTCTTCAACCCCCGCATTGATATGCCTTTTCTTTTCTCAACCCCTGAGTCGATATTTACTCTTCTTCAACCCCCGAGTTGATATGTCTTTATTTTCTCGACCCCCGAGTTGATATTTACCTTTTCCCTTCAACCATGCAGTTGATATTTTGATTTGTTCTCGACCCCCGAGTCGACATTTACTTTTCCTCGACCCCCGAGTCGATATTTACCTTTCTTCAACCCCCGAGTTGATATGTCTTTATTTTCTCGACCCCCGAGTCGATATCTTTGTTATCTTTTTCTCTCGACCCCCGAGTCGATATTTACCTTTATTTTCCTCGACCCCCGAGTCGATATTGCCTTTATTTTCTCTCGACCCCCGAGTCGATATTTGCTATTCTTCTTCAATCATCAAGCCGACTTGTTGTTCTGATTTATCATCGACCCCCGAGTCGATAGTATATTTGTTTTTCTCAACCCCCGAGTTGATAAGCCAGTATACCCCGTAAATCTTTTCACCTTGTTTCACCTAATACCAAAAATAATCCCTTGTGGAAAACCATAAATAAAGCCTTACCAAATCCCGTTACCCGGTTGCATCTTCATACGCATTGCATATCAATCATTTACATATGCATCTTGCGTTCCCTAACATAATTGCATTTTAGCTGCATGTTTGCGCATCATACAAAGCATGGCATTTCTGTCCCGAGCGACATAGCATAACAGTATCCAGGATCAGTTCACGAGTATCCTGACTGGTCCTCTATCAAAGTCGACAATATTTCTCTAAACAGAGTTGATACCCCATGTGGTCAAGGAATTCTACCCTCAGCAAGCCATTCTTTAACCATACAGTTGATAATGATGGTTCCCAACAGTCTTTGCTCTCATAGCTCCCCAAACAGAGGTTATCCTCAAAAGAGTTTCTTGAAGGCTTTCTCCCCTGCAGAGTTTGGACGACGTTGTTCCCTGACAAGAATTCTACTCAGCTATTTCCCAGCAACTTTATCATCACTCGAGATACTGCTTTGGTATCGCGAAGAATCTTAATGGATAAGGTACTGCTTCGACCACCCGAAGAATCTCCAGTTTTGTTCGAGATACTGCTTTGGTATCATCGAAGAGCCTTAATGGATAAGGTACTGCTTCGACCACCCGAAGAATCTCAAGTTTTGTTCGAGATACTGCTTTGGTATCATCGAAGAACCTTAATGGATAAGGTACTGCTTCAACCACCCGAAGGATCTCAAGTTTTGTTCGAGATACCGCTTTGGTATCATCGAAGGACCTTAACGAATGAGGGGCCGCTTCGACCACCCAAAGAGGATCGATCATTTATACCACCCTGGTACCGCGAAGAACCTTATTGGATAAGGGACTGCTTCGACCACCCAGAGAATATCAGGTTATCTCGTTCATCTATTTTGCATCCTGTCATCCCGTTCTGGTATATCCTATCTCTTTGCATTTTTACTTGCTTGTCGGACAAATTTCGGGGTCTTTTTGTATCTAATTGACTTCCACCCTGAAAATGAACGCCATGCAGTTGTTCATTCTCTCAGGTTCAAGGCAATTAGATAGGGGCATCTGTCATACCCCAAATTTGTCCTACCTTTTTTCAAAATTTCTCATTTGCCCGACTTTGTTTTTAATTTACCTCGCTTATACAGCGTAGCGTATTTTTCAGCAAAAGCAAGCATTTTCGCTTTTTTAGCCCAATAAGGGTATGACACGTGACATTTGTTTTTTTTATATATATCTATCTTTTTTTTATATATATAATTTCTTTTTTTTTTCTCGTGATAGGTTAATATAATGTTTTTTATTTTTTTTAATTAGTTTTGAATTAGAAATTAGGATTTAAATTTTTTTTTTAATTATATAAATTTATTTAGAACTTAATTATAATTTAGAAATTTTAATTTTAAAAAATATAAAAAAATAGAGTTAGAATTTAATTAGGATTTATTTTAAAAATTTTATTAGAGTTTAATTAATTAGCTTAGATTTAAATTTGTAATTAATGGTTAGAATTAAATTAAATAGGAAAATAGGTTTTTAATTTAGTTTATTATCTCAGAAAAATAAATTAAAAGAAAATAATAAAAAAGATGAAAATTAATTGTTTGAGGACACGGTGGATTAGGGTTGGATTTTTAGGGATTATATAAGGTCATTACTGTTCACCATACCCTAAAGGATAAAGGGCGTTACTGTTCACCCAGCCCCAAAAAACCCTAGCCGCCCCCAATCTCCAAGCCCTAATTTTTTTTTCCTCTTCCAAATTCCCAAATCGGCGCCGACCACCACCCTCTGTTTTCTTCTTCCTCAACACTCCATCACCGTCACAATCATCAATTTTCCCGTTGCGATCCTCCATTCCATACCGCCGACCACCCTTTCTTTTACACAACTCACCCTCAACAAACCTCCATCGAAATCACGAAATACCACCATTAACGTCCTCCGTTTCGTCTTCAAAAAAACCATAACCCCTCAATCAAATTGGTACCATCAATTCCTTCAATCTCACTGGAATCGGTTCAAAACACCGTTGTGTCCACACGATCGATTTGCCGACAGAACACAAGCTCAAGAACCGTGTCGAAGCGGCTCGATTCGTTTCCAACAAGCTCGTCACATTTAGTGGCAACCACAACGGATTATGAAGCAGTTCACCGTGTTTTTATCTCCCGTCAACGGAAACTTCATCTTGCTTCACCAATATCTCTGACGAAGCCAGTTTTTCTCGCAATTTCAGCAACCAACAACATTGATAGCAACAAAACGACACATCGCGAGCGGAATCGCGTCACTTGACCATTTGTTAGCTCGGTTCTTCTTTATTTTTCCAACAGCACAACAACTCAAGGCAGCAATGACTTACGTGTTCGCGGTGTCGACCTTAAAGTCCTTAACCGCAGTGACCAAGGAGGTCCCAACTACGATTGTCAACTCAGGTTTGATCTGAACATTGCGTTAATAGCTCAAAACAATCCTCTGTGTTTGAATAGGTTCATGGCTGTTATTTTGTGAGTAAGATTCATTGTTTACACAAATTATGTATTCGATTTGCAAATATCTGGTTGAAACTCTTTTGGAAGCAAGACCCGTAAGTGTGCTAGGTGTTTAGATGATTGTTCTAGTTTGTAAATATGCTATTGGATTTATGTTTTCTTTTATGAATGTTGGCTTGCTGTGATATCCCCTGAAACCGATATGTATGCCGCAGACTATATGCTACAGAATTGTATGTTACGCTTTCATTGTTTTTGTTTCGTATCTGAACATTATCGACTTCTGCACATTTTTGTAAGAAGAGGATAAACAATGTTTTATATTGTACTTGAAATCGGGATTTAACTTGTGTATCACTGTTGTTGTTGTTCTATTGATATCACCATGTTAACTTGTGTTTTTGACATCCGTAGTATGTCGGTATCACCATGCTAACTTGTGTATCACTGCTGTTGTTGTTACACCGTGCGAGCAGCCCTTGTTGCAGTTATCCAGACATGATAGTCATACTTGTATGTTATTTTTGAAGTATAATACCCTGCTACATATTCCTATGTAAATAAAATGTTCTAAAATGTTGTTGCTGCTGTTTTATTAGTGTAGTTATGTAATTTTATTTTTGAAAGGTTAAAGGGTATGTTTTGGTCATGTTGCGCTACCACAATTTAAATGTCGTGGACTTCGAATAACCTTTCGGGTTAAACTCCATGTATTGAGCTGCTGAGCTGCTTTGGATATTATAACTTATAGCAATTTATTTGCTGTTGTTGTTTAGGCACGGTCTGTTTCGTTATTTCCCGCCGCCATAGTTACGTATTCATGTCACTGTGACTCTATTTTGCGGTGATACTTTGTTATGTTTGGAATTACTTAGTGTTGATACAAGCTTCACATGTTTAAAAACATTGTTGATTGTACTGCTCCTGGGTCATGAACAACTCAGAGCTCAGTAATCGCTTTCGACTTCCGCGAGTTGACTTTCCTTGATGATTGTGCTGGTGATGCACCTTTCAATGATGAACTCCACGCAACGAATACAGTCACAACTCCCATTATTCAGCGGCATTACCGGCAACAACAGTTTACAGCTAGCGCGAAGTGCCGCGGTTCCGACGTTATTGGCTTTCATTTTCGACCGCAACACAACAGTTCAACAACAAATCCAGCAATAACAATGTCGTGAAAATCTCGTCGGTAATCTCTTGTTGATTGTTTATGCTACCGCAATTATGCAGTTTTGTTACCGGCATGGCTATAATTGATTAAATTACGTTGCTAAATGAGATGTTAGCATTTGATGTTATGTTGGAATGTTAAACTCAGTATGTTTTTTATGATATTTGTCTGCTGGATGTGCCCGGGTATAGCTAATATATTGTCGGTTTTATATTGAATATCTTGAGAATAATAAGCATTACATTAATTCGATTGTGTTTCTTTGGTCTCAAATTAAAGATTACGGTTGTCTTACTCTACCCGATATATTGTTATTGTTGTTGGTCTTATTTTGACATATCTAAGAGTTGTTGTTATAACGTTTATTATTCGACCTGATTACATGGCGGTATTACTTCAACCTTCCTATTTTTATTATGTTGTTGTTTCGTGTTCTACTTCATAGCAATATCATGTGTGTAAACATTACTGTTATTTGAAATAAGTTGTTAATGTGTGTTGGTTTTTTTGTTCGGAGTCAATCTCGTGTGCGTATGTTCCATCTACTGTAATAAACTATTATCTATTGTTTGACTTGTTATGGACCATGTAGATGTTACTTGAAAGTTCATGGTGACTGTTGGTTTTTAACTGCATTACATTTAAGTCCATGAAAGAATGGGAGGAGATGGGTGTTATTCATAATGTTCTGGTAATCTGTACTGGGGATGATAAATCATATTGATATCCATTTTTTTTATATAGTTACGACCGTCATGCTTGCTTGATTCGAGTTACTTTCTTAGAATATTCCAATTTGAATCATTTAAGCCAGAGGGTGATTCGAAACATGTTGCTATGAGTCATGTATCTTGCTTCCTCATCATTAGGATTAGTTTTGTTTATTATGATTTAACCAAACAACTTAAAGTAATTAAGATTTTGGTTAAAAGACCAAATAACTTTTTAATCCGATTAAATCTTTTTCTTAATTTAATAATGAAAGTGGCGGATTCTTGAGGTCTAGCACCTCTTGGGTTCTTGAGCGAATGCTCTCGAAGCGCACGCTTCGGGTTGTGTTCGCTCCGTCTTTCATCTCTAAAAAACTTTTAATCAATTTGAGTTTTTTTTTTTAAATTGAAATTTTAAACTATTAGAAAATCTACTTTACAAATTAATTCAAAATTCTTTTTTAAGATATTAAACTTTTCTTAAAACAATTAATTATAATTAGCTCTTCTTAAAATCTTTTTTTATAAGCAATTGATTAATTTATTCCATACGAAAATTAAAACTATTTTCTTGATTAAATTAAACTATTTTTCTTAATCAAATTTCAAAACAATTAAATTCTTGGATCTCGCCTTCCTTGAATCTTTTAAGCAACCGCTCTTGAGGTGCACACCTTGAGTTGTGACCCTTCCGATCTTATTTTCTAGAATACCTAGCGCGCCTAGTCCGAGTACGCTAATATTTTCAAATTATTTTTTAAATTAAATCACGAAAGAATCGAGTTCTTGGAGTTGTGCATTCCTTGAATTCGAGAATGATTACTATTGAGGTGTACACCTCGAACAGTATATCATTCGAATTTTCGTTCCTAAAACACTTCCCATAATTATTTGGACAAGTATTCACTGTCCAACAAATATATTTCATAATTAATGGAATGAAAAAGATGTCGTTAGGATCTAGCATTTCAACGATATCCCGACTAATTGGTTACGAGGTCGACGTCTCGTTTATCGAGTAGTCGTCATTGTTGCACCCCAAAATTTGCCCAACCTTTTTTTAGCCTAGGCTTATGTTTCAATTGCATAATCATTTGCATTGTCATCATGTACATAGTGCATTCATCTGCATTGCATAGCATAGGCAAGCTAATCTTAATCAGGGGATCAAGTGCCATTCTTGTCTCAAGAGGCATATTCAAGGGGTTTCATTCATATTCAAGACTAGTCAGGTCATCATAGAAGAATTTGAGCTTTGAAGTGTTGACAGATCAATCATGGGGTTCTCTCCTATCTTGAGGTTGTTTGGGGATCATCAGAGGGTATATGAGCTATGAGCCAAGAGCATGGAGTGTGTATGGATATCATGGAAAGTCTAGATGATCATTTTAAAGATGAGCCAAGTCATTGGAATGATTGCAAGAGCCTCAGTTGAAGTCAGTCAACTAGGGTTTTATCTAGGTCAATCCTAGGTCAAGGGCTTGATTTGAAAGGCATTAAGGCTCATTTGAAGAATGTGGGATTCATTATTTGATATGTGGATATGGATGTGGTGTTGTGCCCAAGAAAAATCAACAGGAGTCAAGGAGAAGAGGAGTTACCGAATTAGGGTTTCAGTGTAAAATCCCCTGATTTGGGTCCAACTTCAAAGCAGTGTAACTCAAGATGCAAGCTTCATATGAATTTCTGGTCCACATGAAACTTGTAGAGTATCTTCATAGCTTTAATTTTAGTGGTGGAAGTCATTAAGGTGATTTATAGAACTCAAGTTATAGTTCTTGCAAGTTACAGGTCATCTGAGGACACTAAAATTTGTCTGTGAAAGTTGTCTGTCATCCAAGCAACTTTTGACCTTCAAGGAGTTTTCAAATGAATTCTTGGCAAACATAAGGGTTTTTCTTCATGATCTCCCCTTTCCAAAAAGATATGGTATGCCTTCATCTGATTTGTTAAGCTCAAGTTATAGTTTGTGCAAGTCAGGGGTATTTTGGGAAAGTGGAATTATATGTCATTCTTAGCGTATGCCTAAAACTCATACAAGGAAGCTTCAAATGAAAAACTTCACAACATCAAAGTTGTTCAAAATGACATTTTAAGCCTAGAAAAGAGATCATGGCATGTTGTAAAAGCTTGTAGCAAGAATTGACAAAAGTTGGTGAAAATGACTTAAAAAATGGACATAAGTTGAAAAAGTTCAAATTGAAAATTGGTATGGGCAATCTACAAATCCAAAATGGGGCATATGATATATCAAATTGAGTCTAAACAACATTTTAAAGACTTTGGTTCAGCCACAATTTTGATTTGAGGGTTAAAAAATGGACTTGCTTTGTAATTCCATTACTTGCATAATAAGGTACATGTGAGAAACTCAACATAAGGCAAAGGAATCCCTTGTTTTTCACTCATATCACTCCAATTTGTCATGAAAAGAGATTTTAAAAGGTGGTTAAGGGGCTGTTAGTGGATTGAAGTGAGATATCATGAGACATCAAAATACCATATCATGAGAAATTCATGAAGTTTCTAGAATCATCCTAGATTGATCTAGAAGACTCTAGATCTTTCCATGCTCTCCTATATATTGGATTGAGATCATTAAGAGTAAAGGTTGGTGATAGTTAATGTTGAATCCATTTTCTCCATTTGCAAATCTTATTGAATCTTCATTTTTCTCTTCACCATTTTTCCATTTTTCCCACATTTTTCTACACTTGAAAACTCAAATTTTCAATTCCATTTTTCTCCCACTTTTGGTTCATTCCACCATTGCAAATACATTCCTTATCATTCTTACAATTGATTCAACACTTTTTTGGCCATAATTGATGCATGAACCAAGCTACACAACTCCATTAAAGTGAGCTTCAAGTGAAAAATTGATTTTTTGTTTTCCATCAATTCACTCCTTTCTTTCCATCCAAACACCTTCCTCATCAATTATAGGACGTGTCCACATCATTTTCTCAAAGAATTGGTGATCGAGTGAAGCTCCATAAGCTATTTTTCGGAGGTATAAAGAATTCGACATAACTCATGATTTATGAGTCCTTCTTGCATTATTGTTGTTGCATTACATTGCTCTCATTTCCTACATGGATTCTAGTACAAAAAAGATGGGTTTTATGACAATTTTTGGTTCTTGAGTTTTTCTTGAGGTGCCACGTTTTGGGAGTTAGAGAGAGTTTCAAGAAAATCTAAGACCATATTTGGATTCCTTGATTTTTTTCCTTCAAGTTTGACCAAAATTTTGTGCGAAACGGATAATTATTGATGGAGTTATGGTGCTTCAAAGTAGCAAAAAACTCATGTTCATGGAGCTGCGGGTTACTATTCACAAAGTTGAAAATTTTGATTTGGAGAAGAAGGTGTTAACACCGTCGGATGCATTTCCAAGTCAAGGTTTCTTCCATTCATCCAACGCCTCTCACTGCGCCACGCAATCGGCCACATAAGCCTCATGCCACTTTTATTTATTCATGTTATTTTCTTTTATTTTCCTATTGCCATGTTTCTTTTATTTTTTCTGTTTTATATGCTTACTTCAAATAATCATAAAAAATAGGAAAATTAGTCTTTTTGATCCCCATATTTTTGTGCTGAATCTTTAAGATGTCTAAGATTTAATAAAACTGGAATTATAATTTTACCATTTTTTGACATTTTCTTTGGATTTTTTACATTTGGGTCGTCATAAAAAGGCCAATGCTGGTGCTATCATTTTGTTGAATTTCTTTGACCTATCAAAACACAATTTAAATGTCAATCCTTTTGCAGGGATCTCATACACACGTTGAGGTATTGTGATATATTTTTGTGGGAATTTTATTGTACCATTTTAATTGGTTTTGGATGCTTTCTTTAACATGCTCCACTTTAATCTTTCCTTTGGTATACATGAGATATCTTGCAATGTTTCCATCTTATTTGACCATTTATCTTTGGATATTTTTGTGGTATCTCTCACCCCTGGTTTGTGGCTTGATGTAGGGAATTGGAGATTTTTATTTGAATTTTTTAGCCCCTTTTGCTATTCTTCTTATATTTTTGTATTCGGACTTGTAATTTGGACTTCCGAACGGACTTTATTTTTGTTAAGGCTCCAACGGCCGCTTTGTGTTTGCGTGATGAACGTCGTGGCTTATATTTCTTATTGTAGATAGGTTAGAGGTATTGGAAGACCCTTAGGTGGCTGTTATTTGTATGTGTAGCTTGCCCAATTATCGACTTGTTTGCATGATAGCACGTTGCGATTCCAAATAGTGGATTACGCGTTTCACTCGGAGTTTTCACTCGATTCTTTGCATATGATCACTTGATATTTTCTTATTCCATCCATGAATGGGCTTGAGGTTGAGATGAACCTTCCTCCCTCCTTTGCATCGCATTTATCATTGCTATATTCATGTTCATTTATATGCGGTTATTACTTGTATTTCCGTTTCTTCCTTTCGTTTTCCTTTCCCGTAGGACTTCCATTCTTCCTTGTTCAAGGGAGGATGTGATAGACATTAGGTCTTAACCCATGCATGATAACATTAGGTTAGTGTGATTCCCTTTTCAACCATAGGTTAGAATTCTGTCTCTTCTTTCTCAAAACAACAGAAAAACATTAATAAAGGCTATAACAAAATCAATTCATTTCTTCCGTCAAAAGATTTGAACAAACATCAACCTTTTTGCAATAAGAAAACCCTTGTTTAAGGTGATATTTTTTAAAAGACATTTGAACAGCTTGTGTCGTGCGTAGCCTGAACTACGTTTGCTCTGATCTTCCATGCAGTGTGGAAGTACGTAGGCATAGGATGCGATATCCTAGCGAGCAACCTTCACCCACCTTCCCCCGTAGTTAGGCGAACTACGTTGACTCTGATTTCTCGTTCCAGACGGGAATACGTAGGCATAAAGTGCGATGCTTTACCGAGTCATGTTTTCTTTTCTTTTCAGCCCTCATCCTTTAGTTTAGATAGAAGTGTAATTCGTACAAACCAAGCAAGCGTGGATCCCATCGAGTACGATGGACGTGAGGGGTGCTAATACCTTCCCCTTGCGTAACCGACTCCCGGATCCAGGTTTTGGTTGCGATGACCATACCTTTTCCCGTCTTTGCGTTAGGTTTACTTCGAGCGTTTCCTTTCCCTCCTTTGGGATAAATAACGCACGGTGGCGACTCTTCTGTATTGCCAGCGCCGATTTTCGCAGTAGCGACAGCTGGCGACTCTGCTGGGGAATTCGATCCTTCTTCATGCGAGTCTCGCCTTGGGTTTTCTTCCTAGCTGTCTGGGTCATCCCCAGCAGCTGACGACTCTGCTGGGGATTCCAACGGTCCCCTACGTGAGTCAATCCTAGCGCTTGTGTTCCCGTCGTGGGCTTTGTATGGATTTACATTTCTGTATTTCCATTTCAGCATTATATTATCATTGTTATTGTTGTGTTGTGGGTTTGATGGGGGTTCTATGATTGAGAGATAAGCCGGACCTGGGCTTTAGTGCACCTAGAATTAGAGTAGAGATTAGTGGGGGTGTGCATGCTTTGCATGTACTAGCTTCCCGCGAAATCTACGCTCGGACGAGGTCTTTCTGGTTGACTTCCTGCTTCACCCTTTGGGTGCAGTGGGCAGTTGGTTAGTTGAATTGTCGACTCCGGGGACCGATCATTTGGAAGTTGGCTAAGTGAGGCCTCTTCAGGATTTGATGATGCCACTCCTTCTGGGAATCGTATCATCAACCCTGAAAGTCTGTGACGCCAACGACCGCATAGGATGCCGTACCTTGTGCCAGTCGTAGGGACACCTACCTGTGAGAGGGATTTGGGGCATGCAGGTAACTTGACCTTCATACTACCGGTTTATTTCTTATGAGATACAAGATTGTGGATATTTTATGGGCTGTTATCAAGTCTGTCAGAGACCAGGTGTGGGTTATATTATTGGGTCTATCCGAGACCAGGCTGGAGTTCTTTGTGAGGTCTGTCTGAGACCAGGGTTTGATGAGTATTGGAGGGTCTATCTGAGACCTGTTCTTGGTGTGACTTGGGCTTCTTATTCAGGGCACTTGATCCCCTGTTGCAGCTGTTTGCATTGCATTGTTTGCATACCCATTTATCATTGCATTTCATTAACGTGTGTCTGTGCTGCAGGTGCATTACATACTTCCCTGTTCTAGTGCTCCGGACTTCTGATTGTTGATATGGGTAGTGTGCGGAAGACAGTTGCGTATAAGCTGCCCACTCCGGATGTGATTTCTATATTGAGTTTGATTGCCCTTGCGGATGATGAGGTTAGGGCTAGCTTCAAGAAGAGTTATACTTTTGCCTTTGAAGGCCTGTTCAATATATGAGTTGTTTTCTCTTTTGTGATTGAATTTCAACTTCTTGCAACTTTCGTCACCGCACTGTCACGGCGCTGCCCTGTATCAAATGTATTAGCACTAGAATGGAGGGAGTAATATTCCCTAATGCGCAGACACATATTGCATTTTGCATACATACTCATATTTTCATTACAGGTTTGTGATCCGTGTATCTTTTCTCCTGCATCCATTACAGGTACTTTCAGGATTGCAGATCAACGAATCCATCGTTATTCCACAAGGACTAATCAGAAGAAGATTATGGACAACATGCAGAGTGAAATGCAAGAGATGCGTGATAGGATGGCCCTGCTCATGCAAACCATGGAGACCATCGCCAAGGGACAAGAGCAGCTGCAGAATCTGGTTCAACCGATAGTCGCACGGGCTGAAAACAACGGGACACCGCATGGTGAAAATATTGCTGCTTCTCCCCGAATTGAGAATCGTCAAAGTGCTGATGTTATTCCCGTAAACGGTTTGAATGCTGGAGAAACTGGTCCTGTAGGTGGAGGTGGGAACACCGGTAATATGAATGCCAATGCAGATACTGCTGGGGTATTTGTGGGTAATGTCAACCAGGGTTTCAATGGGGGCGTTGAGAATGTCGGAATGAACGGTATTAATGGTAACCAGGGCTTCAATGGTGTGAACATGGGGTATGGCAACATTGTTGGCACCAAGGCTGGGTTTGGTGACTATGGTTATGGTAATCGTGGATATGGAACTAGCGCATACAACGCTCAAGAGACGGGCAATCCGAGGTATGACCCCAGGTACTTCCAAACGGGTCCGGGCCGTGATGCAGATTATGTTAGATACGATGCAGTACCTCGCTGGGAGGATCGTCAGGAGGATGTGTTCTCTGGTCAGAACGAGGGTTATGAAAGGGCTAGGGATGACAACCATCGGATGAGATTGCTAGAAGAGAAGGTAAATGGTTTGGCTAGCCAGAATGTTGTGGGGCTGGATATGTCCAATATGGGATTGGTACCAGGGCCGAGGGTACCTCTGAAATTCAAAGCGCCATCTTTTGATAAATATAAAGGGGACACGTGCCCGAGGGTACATGTCCGTTCATTTCACAGGAGGATGTCCGCGTATTCAGACGACGAAAAGATGCTCATGCATTTCTTCCAGGACAGCTTGTTAGGGCCGTCACTGGAATGGTATATGAGCCTAGAGCCAACACAGATAAAAAGCTGGAAAGAGCTAGCGGAAGCTTTCGTGAAGCATTACCAATACAACAGCGATCTCGCCCCTAACCGGGTTCAGCTGCAAAGCCTCTCTCAGAAGCCCAGTGAAAGCTTCAAAGAATACGCCCAGAGATGGCGTGATTTGGCTGCCAGAGTACAACCTCCTATGGTGGAGCGTGAAATGATGGACTTGTTCGTAGGGACATTCTCAGGAATGTAATATGACCGGCTGCTCAACTTCTCAATGAGTACCTTCTCCGAGTTGATCCTGATGGGGGAGCGTATAGAAAACGGGATAAAAATCGGTAAGATTCAAGCGTGAGAGTCTGCTTCAGCTGGAAGCAATAAGAAAGCTTTCGGGGGTAGAAAACAGGAAGATGCCAATTCGGTATGTAGCTCTCGGGGAAGAAATAGGGGATGGAGGCAATACCAACCGCAACAAGTTGCAAGTGTGACAATCCCCGCGCAACATCAGCAACAGCCGCAGCAGCAGGGGCAACAACATCCGGCTCAGCGAAGAATTCAGAACGGGAAGCCGAAAAGGGTATTTGATCCGCCGCCAGTATCGTACGCTGAGCTTCTTCAGAATTTGTTATGGTTACAGTTGGTCGAGAAAAGAACGATGGCTCCTCCGACAGGGATACCCCCACCCAGTTATAACGCTAATGAGCATTGTGAATTCAACTCTGGGGCACCCGGCCATAATATCGAAAACTGCCACGCTTTCAAGCATAAAGTGCAAGATTTGCTTGATAGCACTGCTATTAATTTTGGTACGGAAGGGCCCAATATTACACAACAACCAATGCCAAACCATGAATAGGCTGGAGTATGGGGGACAAAGAGGAGTTCTATAGTTCGGGTGGGCCGTTAAAAGTAGATCAGAACAGTGGCAGGCTGCCTCTAATAACTGATTATGAAGATAGCTGGTTCAGCAGCAGGACAGATGTGAAAGCCCGGTTCTCGGAAGCTGGCATTTTTCTTTGTTTTATCTTGTCATTTCTTTACGTTTGTAGTTTCTTTCCTGTTTAAAATGCAATCTTGTTTGTAAAACTTGTTGTTTCCATTCAATTGATGATAATGAAATAAATATGCATGTTTTGATTAAATCCATTCGTGTTCACTAATTGTTTTTACAAATGTCCAACGCCTGGTTAAGAGGAATCCGGGGAGGATGACGAAAATGAACGACATGCAAAATTCCGATTGTATGCTTTTTGAAACAAAACCTGCTGATGATGTACAGGCATTGTTTCAAATCCCTAAACACCGGTGATATAAGGAAGATAATCCCTTGCAAACCCCTTTGAGCCTAGTAGTAGGAGTTCTTTCTAAAAATGAAAAACCCTCAATCTTAACCTGGGGCAGGGTAGGTGTTAGCTAATTTGACCGAGCGTCCAAATTGCAAAAGGAGTGTCCGTTCGAGGATCAATCACACCTCTAGAGGTCGTGCCAGAGAAACCGTGGTGGTTAAGCATCAGGAGTGAAACAGTCACATTATTCCCCAATGAGTCAGACAACCAGCGTCACACGACTTGTTCGAAGGAAAAAAGAGAAAAAAATCAAAAGCCCGCTAAGTCAAGAAAAGAAAACAATTGACTTAGGCAAAAAATGAGGGCATCCCGCTGGACTCAAAAAACCAAAAGAACTCAAAAGAGTCAGTCCAGGAAAAAGTTAGGGATATGAAAAGAAAAAAGATGAAAGGATGGAAAAATTCTCAAATGAAATACGAGTCGTGTGACCTCAAGTGTCAAAGACGAAAGGTGAGTGGCTGTCACTCCCAACAATCATAATTTCTCGAACTATCACTCCTATCTTTCAGCCTCTGAGAGGTGAGCGCTAAGGTCGAATTAGCTGAGCATAGGATCGGAGAACATCAAGGAGAATGGGTGGGTTAAAATAAACTTTGAGCCTTTATCCTTTCCTTCAAAACCGTGAACCTGACCACGTTATAACCTTCAAAAGTCCTAATTGAAGCAGGTTGTTTCGAAAGCATACTTCGGTAAAGGTCGCGTCGATTCTGACTCCTTAAAGGGTTCCTCTTACCATGTTGGTACTGATGTTGATAAATGTTTTGTGCATTATATGCTATAAACTGTTTTTCCCTTCTCCCAGTGAACAGATTGGATGTCAAAACTATCATATGTGTTGCATTAATACGTCTTTTACGCAAAACAACTTGTTTTACTTGCGAGTAAGCGTTTGACAGGAGAAAAGTTTCCTACAGTGGAAAGTATGGTCAGGATAGAATGCAGAGCGCCCGAATGCTCCGCAAGCCGGGGCAAGCCATTAAGTGCTCCCCAGTCAGGTCAGCCATTCGAAGTCAGTTATTCTGGGGCAATCAGGTCGAGATTCGGTAAATCTCTTGTAATCGGAGGTACTGCTCTAAATCAGCTAATCAGGGGCAAAGTCATTGCAATCAGGGGCAGGCCATCTTAAGAGCGCAGAAGTTATTCTTTACTCAAGGGGCATTTGGTGTGAAGTATTTCTCCAAAGTTCAGAATGCTGGGGCAGTTCATATCAGACCAACGGGGTACAAATGTTCAGATTCCCTTTTGAGGACTATCCCCACAGAGGTCCCGCAGGCTGGGGCATGTCAGAAGCAAAGGGATTGTTCTTCTCAGTACCATCAGGGTTATTCAGAATGTCATTTGAAGTCTCGCACTCCTTGAATTCTTGAATGACAACTATTGAGGCGTACGCCTTAGGTAGCATGTCATTCAAACTTTCGTTCCTAAAACACGCACCCTAACTATTTGGACAAATACCGCCATTGTCCATTCAAATAAAATTTCCTAATTAATTGAACAAAAAAGGTGTCGTTGGGATCTAGCCTTCCAATGATATCCCGATTAATCGATTGCGAGACTGGCGTCTCGTTTACCGAGTAATCGTCATTCTCCCTTAAAATATCCAACCCTCGTTTCTCACCATCGTGTGATTGAATCTAAACCTCATTTAATTCAAACTCTTTCGCGTCTAAACTATCCATCAAACACATTTCGAATGAAAAAGGTATCATTGGGATCCAGCATTCCAATAGTATCCCGACTAGTTGGTTACGAGACCGACGCCTCGTTTATCGAATAGTCGTCATTCTTCCTAAATTTCCAACTCGTCTAATCTCGTTCCTCACCTTCATACGATCAAGTCTAAACCCTAGTATGTTTCTAAACCATACGTCAAATCTAAATTATTTTCTTGATTAAACTACGAAAGAATTGAGTTCTTGGAGTCTTGCACTCCTTGAATTTTTGAGTAACTACTCTTGGGGCGTACGCTTTAGGTTGTGGTTCGCTCGACCTTTCGTTTATAAAACACATGCCCTAACTACTTTGATAAATGCCACCATTGTCCATTCAAATACACTTTCATAATTAATGAAAAAAGGTATCATTGGGATCTAGCATTCCAATGATATCCCGATTAATCGATTGCGAGACTGACGTCTCGTTTATCGGGTAGTCGTCATTCTCCCTTAAAATATTCAATCCAACTCTATTCTCCCGCCCCCGTGCGATTGAAACTTTCTCAAACACTAATTTCGAAGTTAGTTGAATGAAAAAGGTGTTGTTGGGATCCAGCATTCCAATAATATCCCGATTAATTAATTGCGAGGCCGACGTCTCGTTTATCGAATAGTCGTCATTCTCCATCAAATTACCTAACCAAACTCCTACTTCTTGCCCCCGTGCAGTCGAACCCTTTCAAATCCATTCTCTTTCCCAAACCAAAACATCCAATACGATAAACACTAAATTCCTCGCCCTCGTGCGGTTTCCAACCAAAACACCTTTTGTCAAGAACATTGTTTATTCCCTTCTTCCGCGCATAACAAACTCGAGCTTCAGCCTCCCCTAGCGAGCAGACAAACCAATGTTTAGCAGTTAGAATGCGACCTAAACTCTCGTTCATTCCAAACATCAACCAACCAACCGTAGTTAGCCGAACTACGACTGCTCTGATTTCTCATTTATCAATGAGAATACGTAGGCATAGGATTGTGATGATCCTAGCGAGCACCTTTCCTTCTTTCCCACCTTTAGGTTCCCATACCTTTTACCAAAGAACATTGTTTAATCCCTTCTTCCGCGCATAACAAACTAGTGCTTCAGCTTCCCCTAGCGAGCAGACAAGCCAATGTTTAGCAGTTAGAATGCGACCTAAACACTCGTTCATTCCCATACCAAACCTCTTTACCGCACCAGCCGAACTACGGCTGCTCTAATTTCTCACATTCGTTGAGAATACGTAGGCACAAGATTGCGATGATCTTGGCGAGCACAATCCCCTTTTTTTCCCGTAGTCCCACGAACTACGAATGCTCTGATTTTCCACTTCTTATAAGTGAAGATACGTAGGCACAAGGGCCCCAATCCTTGGAGAGCACCCTATCTTAAAACCACCATTCCCCCCATAGGAGAAACCTTAGAAGAAAACAAATAAGCATAGATAACTTTACTCTCGAATCGATCAAGAGGTTCCCTTGAGTACAACGGACGTAGAGGGTGCTAATACCTTCCCTCTACGTAATCGACTCCCGAACCTAGAATATTGGTTACGATGACCATGTTCTTATCTCTCTTAAAGGTTTTATCGATATTTTCCTATTCCATCATTGGAATGAATAAAGTTCGGTGGCGACTCTGTTTCAAACAGTATTTTCCGCGGCCATCGCGAGGATCGTATTTTTCGAGGTACGACAGTATGATCATGTGTGTATTTGATGGATTGTTTTGGATTGTTGGTGGATTTTTCTACACTTTCCATTTTAGGTCGAAGTTGAATTAATTGATAAAAATCGTTGTTTAACGGTTATAATCACGATTAGATGACGTAGATTAGTCGGTATATGTTAGACTAAGACTACTGGAAGCTAGTTAGGATTTATCGGGTGATTTTGTCGGGTGTTTGAATTCTGAACAGTGAGAGAAAGTTTTGTTCGCAGACCCTCGCTAGCAGCTCGCTAAGCGAGCAGGTCACGAGCACTCGCTAGCAGCTCGCTAGCAGCTCGCTAGGCGAGCGCGTGGCGAATGGTCCCAGACTTGGGACATAATGGTTTTGATCCCCTTCGCTGGCAGTGAATGGGGTAGCGAATGGCTCGCTGGAGGTTCGCTGTGGCGAACGAGGTAGCGAACGAAGTCTGTAGCTTCTGTTATTGCTCGCTAGCAGTTCACTAGGCGAGCATGTAGCGAACGCTCGCTAGCAGCTCGCTAGGCGAGCGTGTAGCGAATGTAGCAGGATGAGTTTTCCTGTTTGCTATATGTTTTTGTGGCTTGGGGCTTCGGTTGCGATAGACCTTTTCTTAAATTGAGTGGCTTGTGTGCTAGTTGTAATGTGTTGTGAGTAGTCGTATGGCGTGAATCCTAGTTTATGATTTGTGAAGTGTGGAATACGGCTGTTTGGCAATTTGGTGCATTTACTTGAATTGATTAGAAATGCATGATAAAATTGAATGATGAATGCAAACCATGTATGAAATGGTGTGAATGAATGGAGAACATATATATATATATATATATATATATATATATATATATATATATATATATATATATATATATATATATATATATATATATATATATATATATATATATATTGTGAATGCATAATGAATATATGCGATAAATATGAAGAATGCATGAGTATATTTGTAAACATGTATGAATTTCAAGAGTGTCATGAGTCATGTTGCATGTGAAGCATCATGGTATGCATTCTTGTGTTGATTGATCCCTCGGTGGATCTGCAGAACCTCGTGTGACTTTGTGGGGTGTGAGCGATGGTTATATATTGAT